>CM067547.1:49937858-51342858 GCA_034509755.1 Anisodus tanguticus
TAATTGACCGAAATTTAAGTAGATATTATTTAAGTTGTATTGGAAATTCTAAATATTATATAATTAACAACTTAATTTTCTCTCTTCTCTCTCCTCCTATTTTCATGCAAAACCTAATTCTTCGTAGATCTCAAGTTTGATCATGGCCTCCACGCCGCTGATCAATCCACCACGGTGGTGACAAACCCCTCCGACGGACTTTTAGGGTGCGCGGGTATACCACAAGGCAACAATAACAAAGCACATTATGCTAATCTCCTAAAATCGACAATGTTGAATTGTGGAGCACACGCGAATATTTAATCAATACCAATCAAATCAATAACTTTTTTACAAGGTGAACCATATGTCGAGAAAAATATCACGGACCCAAAATACAAAAACTAATCGGCTTAATTATACGGAATTATATTTTCATAAGACATTTATTATGATTAATATGATCGTGCAATTAAAGTGAACAATAGTAAAGGATTATAATTTAATTTTACTATTGAGCTCGGTGTGTGTTAGCACATGTCGGGATTCATTAGTATATTAGTATGTATGAAATGTATCAACAAATCGAGTGGCGCGGCGGAAGCGTGGTGGGCCCATAACCCACGAGGTCCCGGGATCGAAACACTGGCTCGATATAGTTTGAGAAAAGAATAACTTCTAATTTCGGACTTTCTTCTTTTCTCCAATATCAATGACAATAAAATATGTTTTTCCTCCCTAAAAGGCTTATAGCGAGAGAATCTCAAAGTGATTATTTATTTAAATCAATTAAATAATTAAATGTCATTGAGCAATATTGCAAGCATATGAGTACTAATGTCTTTCTCGTAGAATTGTTAAGACTTTCAATTTGGGAATCAAATTACTAGCTAATTGACCGAAATTTAAGTAGATATTATTTAAGTTGTATTGGAAATTCTAAATATTATATAATTAACAACTTAATTTTCTCTCTTCTCTCTCCTCCTATTTTCATGCAAAACCTAATTCTTCGTAGATCTCAAGTTTGATCATGGCCTCCACGGCCGTGATCAATCCACCACGGTGGTGACAAACCCCTCCGACGGACTTTTAGGGTGCGGGTATACCACAAGGCAACAATAACAAAGCACATTATGCTAATCTCCTAAAATCGACAATGTTGAATTGTGGAGCACACGCGAATATTTAATCAATACCAATCAAATCAATAACTTTTTTACAAGGTGAACCATATGTCGAGAAAAATATCACGGACCCAAAATACAAAAACTAATCGGCTTAATTATACGGAATTATATTTTCATAAGACATTTATTATGATTAATATGATCGTGCAATTAAAGTGAACAATAGTAAAGGATTATAATTTAATTTTACTATTGAGCTCGGTGTGTGTTAGCACATGTCGGGATTCATTAGTATATTAGTATGTATGAAATGTATCAACAAATCAGAGTGGCGCAGCGGAAGCGTGGTGGGCCCATAACCCACAGGTCCCCGAAACCTGGCTCTGATATAGTTTGAGAAAAGAATAACTTCTAATTTCAGACTTTCTTCTTTTCTCCAATATCAATGACAATAAAATATGTTTTTCCTCCCTAAAAGGCTTATAGCGAGAGAATCTCAAGGCGATTATTTATTTAAATCAATTAAATAATTAAATGTCATTGAGCAATATTGCAAGCATATGAGTACTAATGTCTTTCTCGTAGAATTGTTAAGACTTTCAATTTGGGAATCAAATTACAAGCTAATTGACCGAAATTTAAGTAGATATTATTTAAGTTGTATTGGAAATTCTAAATATTATATAATTAACAACTTAATTTTCTCTCTTCTCTCTCCTCCTATTTTCATGCAAAACCTAATTCTTCGTAGATCTCAAGTTTGATCATGGCCTCCACGCCGTGATCAATCCACCACGGTGGCTGACAAACCCCCTCCGACGGACTTTTAGGCTGCAGGTATACCACAAGGCAACAATAACAAAGCACATTATGCTAATCTCCTAAAATCGACAATGTTGAATTGTGGAGCACACGCGAATATTTAATCAATACCAATCAAATCAATAACTTTTTTACAAGGTGAACCATATGTCGAGAAAAATATCACGGACCCAAAATACAAAAACTAATCGGCTTAATTATACGGAATTATATTTTCATAAGACATTTATTATGATTAATATGATCGTGCAATTAAAGTGAACAATAGTAAAGGATTATAATTTAATTTTACTATTGAGCTCGGTGTGTGTTAGCACATGTCGGGATTCATTAGTATATTAGTATGTATGAAATGTATCAACAAATCGAGTGGCGCGGCGGAAGCGTGGTGGGCCCATAACCCACGAGGTCCCGGGATCGAAACCTGGCTCTGATATAGTTTCAGAAAAGAATAACTTCTAATTTCAGACTTTCTTCTTTTCTCCAATATCAATGACAATAAAATATGTTTTTCCTACCTAAAAGGCTTATAGCAGAGAATCTCAAACTGATTATTTATTTAAATCAATTAAATAATTAAATGTCATTGAGCAATATTGCAAGCATATGAGTACTAATGTCTTTCTCGTAGAATTGTTAAGACTTTCAATTTGGGAATCAAATTACTAGCTAATTGACCGAAATTTAAGTAGATATTATTTAAGTTGTATTGGAAATTCTAAATATTATATAATTAACAACTTAATTTTCTCTCTTCTCTCTCCTCCTATTTTCATGCAAAACCTAATTCTTCGTAGATCTCAAGTTTGATCATGGCCTCCACGGCCGCTGATCAATCCACCACGGTGGCTGACAAACCCCCTCCGACGGACTTTTAGGCTGCAGGTATACCACAAGGCAGCAATAACAAAGCACATTATGCTAATCTCCTAAAATCGACAATGTTGAATTGTGGAGCACACGCGAATATTTAATCAATACCAATCAAATCAATAACTTTTTTACAAGGTGAACCATATGTCAGAAAAATATCACAGACCCAAAATACAAAAACTAATCAGCTTAATTATACGGAATTATATTTTCATAAGACATTTATTATGATTAATATGATCGTGCAATTAAAGTGAACAATAGTAAAGGATTATAATTTAATTTTACTATTGAGCTCGGTGTGTGTTAGCACATGTCGGGATTCATTAGTATATTAGTATGTATGAAATGTATCAACAAATCAGAGTGGCGCAGCGGAAGCGTGGTGGGCCCATAACCCACGAGGTCCCGGGATCGAAACTGGCTCGATATAGTTTGAGAAAAGAATAACTTCTAATTTCAGACTTTCTTCTTTTCTCCAATATCAATGACAATAAAATATGTTTTTCCTCCCTAAAAGGCTTATAGCGAGAGAATCTCAAGTGATTATTTATTTAAATCAATTAAATAATTAAATGTCATTGAGCAATATTGCAAGCATATGAGTACTAATGTCTTTCTCGTAGAATTGTTAAGACTTTCAATTTGGGAATCAAATTACAAGCTAATTGACCGAAATTTAAGTAGATATTATTTAAGTTGTATTGGAAATTCTAAATATTATATAATTAACAACTTAATTTTCTCTCTTCTCTCTCCTCCTATTTTCATGCAAAACCTAATTCTTCGTAGATCTCAAGTTTGATCATGGCCTCCACGTCCGCCGATCAATCCACCACGGTGGTCGACAAACCCCTCCGACGACGGACTTTTAGGTGCGGGTATACCACAAGGCAACAATAACAAAGCACATTATGCTAATCTCCTAAAATCGACAATGTTGAATTGTGGAGCACACGCGAATATTTAATCAATACCAATCAAATCAATAACTTTTTTACAAGGTGAACCATATGTCAGAAAAATATCACAGACCCAAAATACAAAAACTAATCAAGCTTAATTATACGGAATTATATTTTCATAAGACATTTATTATGATTAATATGATCGTGCAATTAAAGTGAACAATAGTAAAGGATTATAATTTAATTTTACTATTGAGCTCGGTGTGTGTTAGCACATGTCGGGATTCATTAGTATATTAGTATGTATGAAATGTATCAACAAATCAGAGTGGCGCAGCGGAAGCGTGGTGGGCCCATAACCCACAGGTCCCAGGATCGAAACCTGGCTCTGATATAGTTTGAGAAAAGAATAACTTCTAATTTCATACTTTCTTCTTTTCTCCAATATCAATGACAATAAAATATGTTTTTCCTCCCTAAAAGGCTTATAGCGAGAGAATCTCAAGTGATTATTTATTTAAATCAATTAAATAATTAAATGTCATTGAGCAATATTGCAAGCATATGAGTACTAATGTCTTTCTCGTAGAATTGTTAAGACTTTCGATTTGGGAATCAAATTACTAGCTAATTGACCGAAATTTAAGTAGATATTATTTAATTTGTATTGGAAATTCTAAATATTATATAATTAACAACTTAATTTTCTCTCTTCTCTCTCCTCCTATTTTCATGCAAAACCTAATTCTTCGTAGATCTCAAGTTTGATCATGGCCTCCACGGCCGCTTTGATCAATCCACCACGGTGGTGACAAACCCCCTCCGACGGACTTTTAGGTGCGGGTATACCACAAGGCAACAATAACAAAGCACATTATGCTAATCTCCTAAAATCGACAATGTTGAATTGTGGAGCACACGCGAATATTTAATCAATACCAATCAAATCAATAACTTTTTTACAAGGTGAACCATATGTCGAAAAATATCACGGACCCAAAATACAAAAACTAATCGGCTTAATTATACGGAATTATATTTTCATAAGACATTTATTATGATTAATATGATCGTGCAATTAAAGTGAACAATAGTAAAGGATTATAATTTAATTTTACTATTGAGCTCGGTGTGTGTTAGCACATGTCGGGATTCATTAGTATATTAGTATGTATGAAATGTATCAACAAATCGAGTGGCGCGGCGGAAGCGTGGTGGGCCCATAACCCACGGGTCCCGGGATCGAAACACTGGCTCGATATAGTTTGAGAAAAGAATAACTTCTAATTTCATACTTTCTTCTTTTCTCCAATATCAATGACAATAAAATATGTTTTTCCTCCCTAAAAGGCTTATAGCGAGAGAATCTCAAGTGATTATTTATTTAAATCAATTAAATAATTAAATGTCATTGAGCAATATTGCAAGCATATGAGTACTAATGTCTTTCTCGTAGAATTGTTAAGACTTTCAATTTGGGAATCAAATTACAAGCTAATTGACCGAAATTTAAGTAGATATTATTTAAGTTGTATTGGAAATTCTAAATATTATATAATTAACAACTTAATTTTCTCTCTTCTCTCTCCTCCTATTTTCATGCAAAACCTAATTCTTCGTAGATCTCAAGTTTGATCATGGCCTCCACGTCCGTGATCAATCCACCAAGGTGGCTGACAAACCTCCTCCGACAGACTTATAGGCTGCAGGTATACCACAAGGCAACAATAACAAAGCACATTATGCTAATCTCCTAAAATCGACAATGTTGAATTGTGGAGCACACGCGAATATTTAATCAATACCAATCAAATCAATAACTTTTTTACAAGGTGAACCATATGTCGAGAAAAATATCACGGACCCAAAATACAAAAACTAATCGGCTTAATTATACGGAATTATATTTTCATAAGACATTTATTATGATTAATATGATCGTGCAATTAAAGTGAACAATAGTAAAGGATTATAATTTAATTTTACTATTGAGCTCGGTGTGTGTTAGCACATGTCGGGATTCATTAGTATATTAGTATGTATGAAATGTATCAACAAATCAGAGTGGCGCAGCGGAAGCGTGGTGGGCCCATAACCCACAGGTCCCAGGATCGAAACCTGGCTCTGATATAGTTTGAGAAAAGAATAACTTCTAATTTCAGACTTTCTTCTTTTCTCCAATATCAATGACAATAAAATATGTTTTTCCTCCCTAAAAGGCTTATAGCGAGAGAATCTCAAAGTGATTATTTATTTAAATCAATTAAATAATTAAATGTCATTGAGCAATATTGCAAGCATATGAGTACTAATGTCTTTCTCGTAGAATTGTTAAGACTTTCAATTTGGGAATCAAATTACTAGCTAATTCACCAAAATTTAAGTAGATATTATTTAAGTTGTATTGGAAATTCTAAATATTATATAATTATCAACTTAATTTTCTCTCTTCTCTCTCCTCCTATTTTCTTGCAAAACCTAATTCTTCGTAGATCTCAAGTTTGATCATGGCCTCCACGCCGTGATCAATCCACCACGGTGGCTGACAAACCCCCTCCGACGGACTTTTAGGCTGCAGGTATACCACAAGGCAACAATAACAAAGCACATTATGCTAATCTCCTAAAATCGACAATGTTGAATTGTGGAGCACACGCGAATATTTAATCAATACCAATCAAATCAATAACTTTTTTACAAGGTGAACCATATGTCGAGAAAAATATCACAGACCCAAAATACAAAAACTAATCAAAGCTTAATTATACGGAATTATATTTTCATAAGACATTTATTATGATTAATATGATCGTGCAATTAAAGTGAACAATAGTAAAGGATTATAATTTAATTTTACTATTGAGCTCGGTGTGTGTTAGCACATGTCGGGATTCATTAGTATATTAGTATGTATGAAATGTATCAACAAATCAGAGTGGCGCAGCGGAAGCGTGGTGGGCCCATAACCCACAGGTCCCAGGATCGAAACCTGGCTCTGATATAGTTTGAGAAAAGAATAACTTCTAATTTCAGACTTTCTTCTTTTCTCCAATATCAATGACAATAAAATATGTTTTTCCCCATAAAAGGCTTATAGCGAGAGAATCTCAAGTGATTATTTATTTAAATCAATTAAATAATTAAATGTCATTGAGCAATATTGCAAGCATATGAGTACTAATGTCTTTCTCGTAGAATTGTTAAGACTTTCAATTTGGGAATCAAATTACTAGCTAATTGACCGAAATTTAAGTAGATATTATTTAAGTTGTATTGGAAATTCTAAATATTATATAATTAACAACATAATTTTCTCTCTTCTCTCTCCTCCTATTTTCATGCAAAACCTAATTCTTCGTAGATCTCAAGTTTGATCATGGCCTCCACGTCCGCTGATCATTCCACCAAGGTGGCTGACAAACCCCTCCGACGGACTTTTAGGGTGCGGGTATACCACAAGGCAACAATAACAAAGCACATTATGCTAATCTCCTAAAATCGACAATGATGAATTGTGGAGCACACACGAATATTTAATCAATACCAATCAAATCAATAACTTTTTTACAAGGTGAACCATATGTTAGAAAAATATAACTTTCCCAAAATACAAAAACTAATCAACTTAATTATAGGGAATTATATTTTCATAAGACATTAATTATGATTAATATGATCGTCCAATTAAAGTGAACAATAGTAAAGGATTATAATTTAATTTTACTATTGAGCTCGGTGTGTGTTAGCACATGTCGAGATTCATTAGTATATTAGTATGTATGAAATGTATCAACAAATCGAGTGGCGCGGCGGAAGCGTGGTGGGCCCATAACCCACAGTCCCGGGATCGAAACCTGGCTCGATATAGTTTGAGAAAAGAATAACTTCTAATTTCATACTTTCTTCTTTTCTCCAATATCAATGACAATAAAATATGTTTTTCCTCCCTAAAAGGCTTATAGCGAGAGAATCTCAAGTGATTATTTATTTAAATCAATTAAATAATTAAATGTCATTGAGCAATATTGCAAGCATATGAGTACTAATGTCTTTCTCGTAGAATTGTTAAGACTTTCGATTTGTGAATCAAATTACTAGCTAATTGACCGAAATTTAAGTAGATATTATTTAATTTGTATTGGAAATTCTAAATATTATATAATTAACAACTTAATTTTCTCTCTTCTCTCTCCTCCTATTTTCATGCAAAACCTAATTCTTCGTAGATCTCAAGTTTGATCATGGCCTCCACGTCCGCTGATCAATCCACCAAGGTGGCTGACAAACCTCCTCCGACAGACTTATAGGCTGCAGGTATACCACAAGGCAACAATAACAAAGCACATTATGCTAATCTCCTAAAATCGACAATGTTGAATTGTGGAGCACACACGAATATTTAATCAATACCAATCAAATCAATAACTTTTTTACAAGGTGAACCATATGTCGAGAAAAATATCACGGACCAAAATACAAAAACTAATCGGCTTAATTATACGGAATTATATTTTCATAAGACATTTATTATGATTAATATGATCGTGCAATTAAAGTGAACAATAGTAAAGGATTATAATTTAATTTTACTATTGAGCTCGGTGTGTGTTAGCACATGTCGGGATTCATTAGTATATTAGTATGTATGAAATGTATCAACAAATCAGAGTGGCGCAGCGGAAGCGTGGTGGGCCCATAACCCACGGGTCCCAGGATCGAAACCGGCTCGATATAGTTTGAGAAAAGAATAACTTCTAATTTCATACTTTCTTCTTTTCTCCAATATCAATGACAATAAAATATGTTTTTCCTCCCTAAAAGGCTTATAGCGAGAGAATCTCAAGTGATTATTTATTTAAATCAATTAAATAATTAAATGTCATTGAGCAATATTGCAAGCATATGAGTACTAATGTCTTTCTCGTAGAATTGTTAAGACTTTCAATTTGTGAATCAAATTACTAGCTAATTGACCGAAATTTAAGTAGATATTATTTAATTTGTATTGGAAATTCTAAATATTATATAATTAACAACTTAATTTTTCTCTTCTCTCTCCTCCTATTTTCATGCAAAACCTAATTCTTCGTAGATCTCAAGTTTGATCATGGCCTCCACGTCCGTGATCAATCCACCAGGTGGTGACAAACCTCCTCCGACAGACTTATAGGCTGCAGGTATACCACAAGGCAACAATAACAAAGCACATTATGCTAATCTCCTAAAATCGACAATGTTGAATTGTGGAGCACACGCGAATATTTAATCAATACCAATCAAATCAATAACTTTTTTACAAGGTGAACCATATGTCAGAAAAATATCACAGACCCAAAATACAAAAACTAATCAACTTAATTATACGGAATTATATTTTCATAAGACATTTATTATGATTAATATGATCGTGCAATTAAAGTGAACAATAGTAAAGGATTATAATTTAATTTTACTATTGAGCTCGTGTGTGTTAGCACATGTCGGGATTCATTAGTATATTAGTATGTATGAAATGTATCAACAAATCAGAGTGGCGCAGCGGAAGCGTGGTGGGCCCATAACCCACAGGTCCCAGGATCGAAACCTGGCTCTGATATAGTTTGAGAAAAGAATAACTTCTAATTTCAGACTTTCTTCTTTTCTCCAATATCAATGACAATAAAATATGTTTTTCCTCCCTAAAAGGCTTATAGCGAGAGAATCTCAAGCTGATTATTTATTTAAATCAATTAAATAATTAAATGTCATTGAGCAATATTGCAAGCATATGAGTACTAATGTCTTTCTCGTAGAATTGTTAAGACTTTCAATTTGGGAATCAAATTACTAGCTAATTGACCGAAATTTAAGTAGATATTATTTAAGTTGTATTGGAAATTCTAAATATTATATAATTAACAACTTAATTTTCTCTCTTCTCTCTCCTCCTATTTTCATGCAAAACCTAATTCTTCGTAGATCTCAAGTTTGATCATGGCCTCCACGTCCGTCGATCAATCCACCAAGGTGGTGACAAACCCCTCCGACGGACTTATAGGTGCGGGTATACCACAAGGCAACAATAACAAAGCACATTATGCTAATCTCCTAAAATCGACAATGTTGAATTGTGGAGCACACGCGAATATTTAATCAATACCAATCAAATCAATAACTTTTTTACAAGGTGAACCATATGTCGAGAAAAATATCACGGACCCAAAATACAAAAACTAATCGGCTTAATTATACGGAATTATATTTTCATAAGACATTTATTATGATTAATATGATCGTGCAATTAAAGTGAACAATAGTAAAGGATTATAATTTAATTTTACTATTGAGCTCGGTGTGTGTTAGCACATGTCGGGATTCATTAGTATATTAGTATGTATGAAATGTATCAACAAATCGAGTGGGCGGCGGAAGCGTGGTGGGCCCATAACCCACGAGGTCCCAGGATCGAAACCGGCTCGATATAGTTTGAGAAAAGAATAACTTCTAATTTCATACTTTCTTCTTTTCTCCAATATCAATGACAATAAAATATGTTTTTCCTCCCTAAAAGGCTTATAGCAGAGAATCTCAAGCTGATTCTTTATTTAAATCAATTAAATAATTAAATTTCATTGAGCAATATTGCAAGCATATGAGTACTAATGTCTTTCTCGTAGAATTGTTAAGACTTTCGATTTGTGAATCAAATGACTAGCTAATTGACCGAAATTTAAGTAGATATTATTTAATTTGTATTGGAAATTCTAAATATTATATAATTAACAACTTAATTTTCTCTCTTCTCTCTCCTCCTATTTTCATGCAAAACCTAATTCTTCGTAGATCTCAAGTTTGATCATGGCCTCCACGTCTGATCTATCCACCAAGGTGGCTGACAAACCTCCTCCGACAGACTTATAGGCTGCAGGTATACCACAAGGCAACAATAACAAAGCACATTATGCTAATCTCCTAAAATCGACAATGTTGAATTGTGGAGCACACGCGAATATTTAATCAATACCAATCAAATCAATAACTTTTTTACAAGGTGAACCATATGAGAAAAATATCACGGACCCAAAATACAAAAACTAATCAAGCTTAATTATACGGAATTATATTTTCATAAGACATTTATTATGATTAATATGATCGTGCAATTAAAGTGAACAATAGTAAAGGATTATAATTTAATTTTACTATTGAGCTCGGTGTGTGTTAGCACATGTCGGGATTCATTAGTATATTAGTATGTATGAAATGTATCAACAAATCGAGTGGCGGCGGAAGCGTGGTGGGCCCATAACCCACGAGGTCCCAGGATCGAAACCTCGGCTCGATATAGTTTGAGAAAAGAATAACTTCTAATTTCATACTTTCTTCTTTTCTCCAATATCAATGACAATAAAATATGTTTTTCCTCCCTAAAAGGCTTATAGCGAGAGAATCTCAAGTGATTATTTATTTAAATCAATTAAATAATTAAATGTCATTGAGCAATATTGCAAGCATATGAGTACTAATGTCTTTCTCGTAGAATTGTTAAGACTTTCAATTTGGGAATCAAATTACTAGCTAATTGACCGAAATTTAAGTAGATATTATTTAAGTTGTATTGGAAATTCTAAATATTATATAATTAACAACTTAATTTTCTCTCTTCTCTCTCCTCCTATTTTCATGCAAAACCTAATTCTTCGTAGATCTCAAGTTTGATCATGGCCTCCACGTCCGCCGATCAATCCACCAAGGTGGCTGACAAACCTCCTCCGACAGACTTATAGGCTGCAGGTATACCACAAGGCAACAATAACAAAGCACATTATGCTAATCTCCTTAAATCGACAATGTTGAATTGTGGAGCACACGCGAATATTTAATCAATACCAATCAAATCAATAACTTTTTTACAAGGTGAACCATATGTCAGAAAAATATCACAGACCCAAAATACAAAAACTAATCAGCTTAATTATACGGAATTATATTTTCATAAGACATTTATTATGATTAATATGATCGTGCAATTAAAGTGAACAATAGTAAAGGATTATAATTTAATTTTACTATTGAGCTCGGTGTGTGTTAGCACATGTCGGGATTCATTAGTATATTAGTATGTATGAAATGTATCAAAAAATCAGACTAGGGCAGCGGAAGCGTGGTGGGCCCATAACCCACAGGTCCCAGGATCGAAACCTGGCTCTGATATAGTTTGAGAAAAGAATAACTTCTAATTTCATACTTTCTTCTTTTCTCCAATATCAATGACAATAAAATATGTTTTTCCTCCCTAAAAGGCTTATAGCAGAGAATCTCAAGCTGATTCTTTATTTAAATCAATTAAATAATTAAATGTCATTGAGCAATATTGCAAGCATATGAGTACTAATGTCTTTCTCGTAGAATTGTTAAGACTTTCGATTTGTGAATCAAATTACTAGCTAATTGACCGAAATTTAAGTAGATATTATTTTAGTTGTATTGGAAATTCTAAATATTATATAATTAACAACTTAATTTTCTCTCTTCTCTCTCCTCCTATTTTCATGCAAAACCTAATTCTTCGTAGATCTCAAGTTTGATCATGGCCTCCACGTCCGTGATCAATCCACCAAGGTGGTGACAAACCCCTCCGACGGACTTATAGGTACTGCAGTATACCACAAGGCAACAATAACAAAGCACATTATGCTAATCTCCTAAAATCGACAATGTTGAATTGTGGAGCACACGCGAATATTTAATCAATACCAATCAAATCAATAACTTTTTTACAAGGTGAACCATATGTCGAGAAAAATATCACGGACCCAAAATACAAAAACTAATCGGCTTAATTATACGGAATTATATTTTCATAAGACATTTATTATGATTAATATGATCGTGCAATTAAAGTGAACAATAGTAAAGGATTATAATTTAATTTTACTATTGAGCTCGGTGTGTGTTAGCACATGTCGGGATTCATTAGTATATTAGTATGTATGAAATGTATCAACAAATCAGAGTGGCGCAGCGGAAGCGTGGTGGGCCCATAACCCACAGGTCCCAGGATCGAAACCTGGCTCTGATATAGTTTGAGAAAAGAATAACTTCTAATTTCATACTTTCTTCTTTTCTCCAATATCAATGACAATAAAATATGTTTTTCCTCCCTAAAAGGCTTATAGCAGAGAATCTCAAGCTGATTATTTATTTAAATCAATTAAATAATTAAATGTCATTGAGCAATATTGCAAGCATATGAGTACTAATGTCTTTCTCGTAGAATTGTTAAGACTTTCAATTTGGGAATCAAATTACAAGCTAATTGACCGAAATTTAAGTAGATATTATTTAAGTTGTATTGGAAATTCTAAATATTATATAATTAACAACTTAATTTTCTCTCTTCTCTCTCCTCCTATTTTCATGCAAAACCTAATTCTTCGTAGATCTCAAGTTTGATCATGGCCTCCACGTCCGCTGATCAATCCACCAAGGTGGCTGACAAACCTCCTCCGACAGACTTATAGGCTGCAGGTATACCACAAGGCAACAATAACAAAGCACATTATGCTAATCTCCTAAAATCGACAATGTTGAATTGTGGAGCACACGCGAATATTTAATCAATACCAATCAAATCAATAACTTTTTTACAAGGTGAACCATATGTCAGAAAAATATCACAGACCCAAAATACAAAAACTAATCAGCTTAATTATACGGAATTATATTTTCATAAGACATTTATTATGATTAATATGATCGTGCAATTAAAGTGAACAATAGTAAAGGATTATAATTTAATTTTACTATTGAGCTCGGTGTGTGTTAGCACATGTCGGGATTCATTAGTATATTAGTATGTATGAAATGTATCAACAAATCAGAGTGGGGCAGCGGAAGCGTGGTGGGCCCATAACCCACAGGTCCCAGGATCGAAACCTGGCTCGATATAGTTTGAGAAAAGAATAACTTCTAATTTCAGACTTTCTGCTTTCTCCAATATCAATGACAATAAAATATGTTTTTCCTCCCTAAAAGGCTTATAGCAGAGAATCTCAAGCTGATTATTTATTTAAATCAATTAAATAATTAAATGTCATTGAGCAATATTGCAAGCATATGAGTACTAATGTCTTTCTCGTAGAATTGTTAAGACTTTCAATTTGGGAATCAAATTACTAGCTAATTGACCGAAATTTAAGTAGATATTATTTAAGTTGTATTGGAAATTCTAAATATTATATAATTAACAACTTAATTTTCTCTCTTCTCTCTCCTCCTATTTTCATGCAAAACCTAATTCTTCGTAGATCTCAAGTTTGATCATGGCCTCCACGTCCGCTGATCAATCCACCAAGGTGGCTGACAAACCTCCTCCGACAGACTTATAGGTGCGCAGTGTATACCACAAGGCAACAATAACAAAGCACATTATGCTAATCTCCTAAAATCGACAATGTTGAATTGTGGAGCACACGCGAATATTTAATCAATACCAATCAAATCAATAACTTTTTTACAAGGTGAACCATATGTCAGAAAAATATCACAGACCCAAAATACAAAAACTAATCAACTTAATTATAGGGAATTATATTTTCATAAGACATTTATTATGATTAATATGATCGTGCAATTAAAGTGAACAATAGTAAAGGATTATAATTTAATTTTACTATTGAGCTCGGTGTGTGTTAGCACATGTCGGGATTCATTAGTATATTAGTATGTATGAAATGTATCAACAAATCAGAGTGGCGCAGCGGAAGCGTGGTGGGCCCATAACCCACAGGTCCCAGGATCGAAACCTAGGGCTGATATAGTTTCAGAAAAGAATAACTTCTAATTTCAGACTTTCTTCTTTTCTCCAATATCAATGACAATAAAATATGTTTTTCCTCCCTAAAAGGCTTATAGCAGAGAATCTCAAGTTGATTATTTATTTAAATCAATTAAATAATTAAATGTCATTGAGCAATATGGCAAACATATGAGTACTAATGTCTTTCTCGTAGAATTGGTAAGACTTTCAATTTGGGAATCAAATTACTGGCTAATTTACCAAAATTTAAGTAGATATTATTTAAGTTGTATTGGAAATTCTTAATATTATATAATTAACAATTTATTTTTCTCTCTTCTCTCTCCTCTTATTTTCATGCAAAACCTAATTCTTCGTAGATCTCAAGTTTGATCATGGCCTCCACGTCCGCCGCTGATCAATCCACCAGGTGGTGACAAACCCCTCCGACGGACTTTTAGGTGCAGGTATACCACAAGGCAACAATAACAAAGCACATTATGCTAATCTCCTAAAATCGACAATGTTGAATTGTGGAGCACACACGAATATACAATCAATACCAATCAAATCAATAACTTTTTTTCAAGGTGAACCATATGTCAGAAAAATATCACGGACCCAAAATACAAAAACTAATCAGCTTAATTATAGGGAATTATATTTTCATAAGACATTTATTATGATTAATATGATCGTGCAATTAAAGTGAACAATAGTAAAGGATTATAATTTAATTTTACTATTGAGCTCGGTGTGTGTTAGCACATGTCGGGATTCATTAGTATATTAGTATGTATGAAATGTATCAACAAATCAGAGTGGCGCAGCGGAAGCGTGGTGGGCCCATAACCCACAGGTCCCAGGATCGAAACCTGGCTCTGATATAGTTTGAGAAAAGAATAACTTCTAATTTCATACTTTCTTCTTTTCTCCAATATCAATGACAATAAAATATGTTTTTCCTCCCTAAAAGGCTTATAGCAGAGAATCTCAAGCTGATTATTTATTTAAATCAATTAAATAATTAAATGTCATTGAGCAATATTGCAAGCATATGAGTACTAATGTCTTTCTCGTAGAATTGTTAAGACTTTCAATTTGGGAATCAAATTACAAGCTAATTGACCGAAATTTAAGTAGATATTATTTAAGTTGTATTGGAAATTCTAAATATTATATAATTAACAACTTAATTTTTCTCTTCTCTCTCCTCCTATTTTCATGCAAAACCTAATTCTTCGTAGATCTCAAGTTTGATCATGGCCTCCACGTCCGCTGATCAATCCACCAAGGTGGTCGACAAACCCCTCCGACGGACTTTATAGGTGCGCATGTATACCACAAGGCAACAATAACAAAGCACATTATGCTAATCTCCTAAAATCGACAATGTTGAATTGTGGAGCACACGCGAATATTTAATCAATACCAATCAAATCAATAACTTTTTTACAAGGTGAACCATATGTCGAAAAATATCACGGACCCAAAATACAAAAACTAATCAGCTTAATTATACGGAATTATATTTTCATAAGACATTTATTATGATTAATATGATCGTGCAATTAAAGTGAACAATAGTAAAGGATTATAATTTAATTTTACTATTGAGCTCGGTGTGTGTTAGCACATGTCGGGATTCATTAGTATATTAGTATGTATGAAATGTATCAACAAATCGAGTGCGCGGCGGAAGCGTGGTGGGCCCATAACCCACGAGGTCCCAGGATCGAAACTCGGCTCGATATAGTTTGAGAAAAGAATAACTTCTAATTTCATACTTTCTTCTTTTCTCCAATATCAATGACAATAAAATATGTTTTTCCTCCCTAAAAGGCTTATAGCAGAGAATCTCAAGTCGATTATTTATTTAAATCAATTAAATAATTAAATGTCATTGAGCAATATTTCAAGCATATGAGTACTAATGTCTTTCTCGTAGAATTGTTAAGACTTTCAATTTGGGAATCAAATTACTGGCTAATTGACCGAAATTTAAGTAGATATTATTTAAGTTGTATTGGAAATTCTAAATATTATATAATTAACAACTTAATTTTCTCTCTTCTCTCTCCTCCTATTTTCATGCAAAACCTAATTCTTCGTAGATCTCAAGTTTGATCATGGCCTCCACGTCCGCTGATCTATCCACCAAGGTGGTCGACAAACCCCTCCGACGGACTTATAGGTCGCATGTATACCACAAGGCAACAATAACAAAGCACATTATGCTAATCTCCTAAAATCGACAATGTTGAATTGTGGAGCACACGCGAATATTTAATCAATACCAATCAAATCAATAACTTTTTTACAAGGTGAACCATATGTCAGAAAAATATCACAGACCCAAAATACAAAAACTAATCAGCTTAATTATACGGAATTATATTTTCATAAGACATTTATTATGATTAATATGATCGTGCAATTAAAGTGAACAATAGTAAAGGATTATAATTTAATTTTACTATTGAGCTCGGTGTGTGTTAGCACATGTCGGGATTCATTAGTATATTAGTATGTATGAAATGTATCAAAAAATCAGAGTAGGGCAGCGGAAGCGTGGTGGGCCCATAACCCACAGTCCCAGGATCGAAACCTGGCTCGATATAGTTTGAGAAAAGAATAACTTCTAATTTCATACTTTCTTCTTTTCTCCAATATCAATGACAATAAAATATGTTTTTCCTCCCTAAAAGGCTTATAGCAGAGAATCTCAAGCTGATTCTTTATTTAAATCAATTAAATAATTAAATGTCATTGAGCAATATTGCAAGCATATGAGTACTAATGTCTTTCTCGTAGAATTGTTAAGACTTTCGATTTGTGAATCAAATTACTAGCTAATTGACCGAAATTTAAGTAGATATTATTTAATTTGTATTGGAAATTCTAAATATTATATAATTAACAACTTAATTTTCTCTCTTCTCTCTCCTCCTATTTTCATGCAAAACCTAATTCTTCGTAGATCTCAAGTTTGATCATGGCCTCCACGTCCGCTGATCTATCCACCAAGGTGGCTGACAAACCTCCTCCGACAGACTTATAGGCTGCAGGTATACCACAAGGCAACAATAACAAAGCACATTATGCTAATCTCCTAAAATCGACAATGTTGAATTGTGGAGCACACGCGAATATTTAATCAATACCAATCAAATCAATAACTTTTTTACAAGGTGAACCATATGTCGAAAAATATCACGGACCCAAAATACAAAAACTAATCAAACTTAATTATACGGAATTATATTTTCATAAGACATTTATTATGATTAATATGATCGTGCAATTAAAGTGAACAATAGTAAAGGATTATAATTTAATTTTACTATTGAGCTCGGTGTGTGTTAGCACATGTCGGGATTCATTAGTATATTAGTATGTATGAAATGTATCAACAAATCGACTAGTGGCGCGGCGGAAGCGTGGTGGGCCCATAACCCACAGTCCCAGGATCGAAAACCGGCTCGATATAGTTTGAGAAAAGAATAACTTCTAATTTCATACTTTCTTCTTTTCTCCAATATCAATGACAATAAAATATGTTTTTCCTCCCTAAAAGGCTTATAGCAGAGAATCTCAAGCTGATTATTTATTTAAATCAATTAAATAATTAAATGTCATTGAGCAATATTGCAAGCATATGAGTACTAATGTCTTTCTCGTAGAATTGTTAAGACTTTCAATTTGGGAATCAAATTACAAGCTAATTGACCGAAATTTAAGTAGATATTATTTAAGTTGTATTGGAAATTCTAAATATTATATAATTAACAACTTAATTTTCTCTCTTCTCTCTCCTCCTATTTTCATGCAAAACCTAATTCTTCGTAGATCTCAAGTTTGATCATGGCCTCCACGTCCGCCGATCAATCCACCAAGGTGGTCGACAAACCCCTCCGACGGACTTTATAGGTGCGGGTATACCACAAGGCAACAATAACAAAGCACATTATGCTAATCTCCTAAAATCGACAATGTTGAATTGTGGAGCACACGCGAATATTTAATCAATACCAATCAAATCAATAACTTTTTTACAAGGTGAACCATATGTCGAGAAAAATATCACGGACCCAAAATACAAAAACTAATCAAGCTTAATTATACGGAATTATATTTTCATAAGACATTTATTATGATTAATATGATCGTGCAATTAAAGTGAACAATAGTAAAGGATTATAATTTAATTTTACTATTGAGCTCGGTGTGTGTTAGCACATGTCGGGATTCATTAGTATATTAGTATGTATGAAATGTATCAAAAAATCGAGACTTGGGCCAGCGGAAGCGTGGTGGGCCCATAACCCACAGGTCCCAGGATCGAAACCTGGCTCTGATATAGTTTGAGAAAAGAATAACTTCTAATTTCATACTTTCTTCTTTTCTCCAATATCAATGACAATAAAATATGTTTTTCCTCCCTAAAAGGCTTATAGCAAGAGAATCTCAAGCGATTATTTATTTAAATCAATTAAATAATTAAATGTCATTGAGCAATATTGCAAGCATATGAGTACTAATGTCTTTCTCGTAGAATTGTTAAGACTTTCGATTTGTGAATCAAATTACTAGCTAATTGACCGAAATTTAAGTAGATATTATTTAATTTGTATTGGAAATTCTAAATATTATATAATTAACAACTTAATTTTCTCTCTTCTCTCTCCTCCTATTTTCATGCAAAACCTAATTCTTCGTAGATCTCAAGTTTGATCATGGCCTCCACGTCCGCCGATCAATCCACCAAGGTGGTCGACAAACCCCTCCGACGGACTTTTAGGTCGCAGGTATACCACAAGGCAACAATAACAAAGCACATTATGCTAATCTCCTAAAATCGACAATGTTGAATTGTGGAGCACACGCGAATATTTAATCAATACCAATCAAATCAATAACTTTTTTACAAGGTGAACCATATGTCAGAAAAATATCACAGACCCAAAATACAAAAACTAATCAAGCTTAATTATACGGAATTATATTTTCATAAGACATTTATTATGATTAATATGATCGTGCAATTAAAGTGAACAATAGTAAAGGATTATAATTTAATTTTACTATTGAGCTCGGTGTGTGTTAGCACATGTCGGGATTCATTAGTATATTAGTATGTATGAAATGTATCAACAAATCAGAGTGGCGCAATGAAGCGTGGTGGGCCCATAACCCACAGTCCCAGGATCGAAACCTGGCTCTGATATAGTTTGAGAAAAGAATAACTTCTAATTTCAGACTTTCTTCTTTTCTCCAATATCAATGACAATAAAATATGTTTTTCCTCCCTAAAAGGCTTATAGCAGAGAATCTCAAGCTGATTATTTATTTAAATCAATTAAATAATTAAATGTCATTGAGCAATATTGCAAGCATATGAGTACTAATGTCTTTCTCGTAGAATTGTTAAGACTTTCAATTTGGGAATCAAATTACTAGCTAATTGACCGAAATTTAAGTAGATATTATTTAAGTTGTATTGGAAATTCTAAATATTATATAATTAACAACTTATTTTTCTCTCTTCTCTCTCCTCCTATTTTCATGCAAAACCTAATTCTTCGTAGATCTCAAGTTTGATCATGGCCTCCACGTCCGCTGATCTATCCACCAAGGTGGCTGACAAACCTCCTCCGACAGACTTATAGGCTGCAGGTATACCACAAGGCAACAATAACAAAGCACATTATGCTAATCTCCTTAAATCGACAATGTTGAATTGTGGAGCACACGCGAATATTTAATCAATACCAATCAAATCAATAACTTTTTTACAAGGTGAACCATATGTCGAAAAATATCACAGACCCAAAATACAAAAACTAATCACTTAATTATACGGAATTATATTTTCATAAGACATTTATTATGATTAATATGATCGTGCAATTAAAGTGAACAATAGTAAAGGATTATAATTTAATTTTACTATTGAGCTCGGTGTGTGTTAGCACATGTCGGGATTCATTAGTATATTAGTATGTATGAAATGTATCAACAAATCGAGTGGCGCAATGAAGCGTGGTGGGCCCATAACCCACAGTCCCAGGATCGAAACCTCGGCTCTCGATATAGTTTGAGAAAAGAATAACTTCTAATTTCATACTTTCTTCTTTTCTCCAATATCAATGACAATAAAATATGTTTTTCCTCCCTAAAAGGCTTATAGCAGAGAATCTCAAGCTGATTATTTATTTAAATCAATTAAATAATTAAATGTCATTGAGCAATATTGCAAGCATATGAGTACTAATGTCTTTCTCGTAGAATTGTTAAGACTTTCAATTTGGGAATCAAATTACAAGCTAATTGACCGAAATTTAAGTAGATATTATTTAAGTTGTATTGGAAATTCTAAATATTATATAATTAACAACTTAATTTTCTCTCTTCTCTCTCCTCCTATTTTCATGCAAAACCTAATTCTTCGTAGATCTCAAGTTTGATCATGGCCTCCACGTCCCCGATCTATCCACCAAGGTGGTCGACAAACCCCTCCGACGGACTTTTTAGGTCGCAGGTATACCACAAGGCAACAATAACAAAGCACATTATGCTAATCTCCTAAAATCGACAATGTTGAATTGTGGAGCACACGCGAATATTTATTCAATACCAATCAAATCAATAACTTTCTTACAACGTGAACCATATGTCAGAAAAATATCACAGACCAAAACTACAAAAACTAATAAACTTAATTATGGGAATTATATTTTCATAAGACAT
This sequence comes from Anisodus tanguticus, assembly GCA_034509755.1. Classification (NCBI taxonomy): domain Eukaryota; kingdom Viridiplantae; phylum Streptophyta; class Magnoliopsida; order Solanales; family Solanaceae; genus Anisodus; species Anisodus tanguticus. The sequence continues at coordinate 49,959,101 of CM067547.1, forward strand.
TTATTATGATTAATATGATCGTGCAATTAAAGTGAACAATAGTAAAGGATTATAATTTAATTTTACTATTGAGCTCGGTGTGTGTTAGCACATGTCGGGATTCATTAGTATATTAGTATGTATGAAATGTATCAACAAATCAGAGTGGCGCAGCGGAAGCGTGGTGGGCCCATAACCCACAGTCCCAGGATCGAAACTCGGCTCGATATAGTTTGAGAAAAGAATAACTTCTAATTTCATACTTTCTTCTTTTCTCCAATATCAATGACAATAAAATATGTTTTTCCTCCCTAAAAGGCTTATAGCAGAGAATCTCAAGCTGATTATTTATTTAAATCAATTAAATAATTAAATGTCATTGAGCAATATTGCAAGCATATGAGTACTAATGTCTTTCTCGTAGAATTGTTAAGACTTTCAATTTGGGAATCAAATTACTAGCTAATTGACCGAAATTTAAGTAGATATTATTTAAGTTGTATTGGAAATTCTAAATATTATATAATTAACAACTTAATTTTCTCTCTTCTCTCTCCTCCTATTTTCATGCAAAACCTAATTCTTCGTAGATCTCAAGTTTGATCATGGCCTCCACGTCCATCGATCAATCCACCAGGTGGTCGACAAACCCCTCCGACGGACTTTTAGGTGCGGGTATACCACAAGGCAACAATAACAAAGCACATTATGCTAATCTCCTAAAATCGACAATGTTGAATTGTGGAGCACACGCGAATATTTAATCAATACCAATCAAATCAATAACTTTTTTACAAGGTGAACCATATGTCAGAAAAATATCACAGACCCAAAATACAAAAACTAATCAGCTTAATTATACGGAATTATATTTTCATAAGACATTTATTATGATTAATATGATCGTGCAATTAAAGTGAACAATAGTAAAGGATTATAATTTAATTTTACTATTGAGCTCGGTGTGTGTTAGCACATGTCGGGATTCATTAGTATATTAGTATGTATGAAATGTATCAACAAATCAGAGTGGCGCAGCGGAAGCGTGGTGGGCCCATAACCCACAGGTCCCAGGATCGAAACTGGCTCTGATATAGTTTGAGAAAAGAATAACTTCTAATTTCAGACTTTCTTCTTTTCTCCAATATCAATGACAATAAAATATGTTTTTCCTCCCTAAAAGGCTTATAGCAAGAGAATCTCAAGCTGATTATTTATTTAAATCAATTAAATAATTAAATGTCATTGAGCAATATTGCAAGCATATGAGTACTAATGTCTTTCTCGTAGAATTGTTAAGACTTTCAATTTGGGAATCAAATTACAAGCTAATTGACCGAAATTTAAGTAGATATTATTTAAGTTGTATTGGAAATTCTAAATATTATATAATTAACAACTTAATTTTCTCTCTTCTCTCTCCTCCTATTTTCATGCAAAACCTAATTCTTCGTAGATCTCAAGTTTGATCATGGCCTCCACGTCCGCCGATCAATCCACCACGGTGGCCGACAAACCCCCTCCGACGGACTTTTTAGGTGCAGTGTATACCACAAGGCAACAATAACAAAGCACATTATGCTAATCTCCTAAAATCGACAATGTTGAATTGTGGAGCACACGCGAATATTTAATCAATACCAATCAAATCAATAACTTTTTTACAAGGTGAACCATATGTCGAAAAATATCACAGACCCAAAATACAAAAACTAATCAAAGCTTAATTATACGGAATTATATTTTCATAAGACATTTATTATGATTAATATGATCGTGCAATTAAAGTGAACAATAGTAAAGGATTATAATTTAATTTTACTATTGAGCTCGGTGTGTGTTAGCACATGTCGGGATTCATTAGTATATTAGTATGTATGAAATGTATCAACAAATCGAGTGGCGCAAGCGGAAGCGTGGTGGGCCCATAACCCACAGTCCCAGGATCGAAACCTGGCTCGATATAGTTTGAGAAAAGAATAACTTCTAATTTCAGACTTTCTTCTTTTCTCCAATATCAATGACAATAAAATATGTTTTTCCTCCCTAAAAGGCTTATAGCAAGAGAATCTCAAGTCGATTATTTATTTAAATCAATTAAATAATTAAATGTCATTGAGCAATATTGCAAGCATATGAGTACTAATGTCTTTCTCGTAGAATTGTTAAGACTTTCAATTTGGGAATCAAATTACTAGCTAATTGACCGAAATTTAAGTAGATATTATTTAAGTTGTATTGGAAATTCTAAATATTATATAATTAACAACTTAATTTTTCTCTTCTCTCTCCTCCTATTTTCATGCAAAACCTAATTCTTCGTAGATCTCAAGTTTGATCATGGCCTCCACGTCCATTGATCAATCCACCAAGGTGGTCGACAAACCCCTCCGACGGACTTTTAGGTGCGGGTATACCACAAGGCAACAATTACAAAGCACATTATGCTAATCTCCTAAAATCGACAATGTTGAATTGTGGAGCACACGCGAATATTTAATCAATACCAATCAAATCAATAACTTTTTTACAAGGTGAACCATATGTCAGAAATAAATCACAGACCCAAAATACAAAAACTAATAAGCTTAATTATACGGAATTATATTTTCATAAGACATTTATTATGATTAATATGATCGTGCAATTAAAGTGAACAATAGTAAAGGATTATAATTTAATTTTACTATTGAGCTCGGTGTGTGTTAGCACATGTCGGGATTCATTAGTATATTAGTATGTATGAAATGTATCAACAAATCAGAGTGGCGCAGCGGAAGCGTGGTGGGCCCATAACCCACAGTCCCAGGATCGAAACTCGGCTCTCGATATAGTTTGAGAAAAGAATAACTTCTAATTTCGTACTTTCTTCTTTTCTCCAATATCAATGACAATAAAATATGTTTTTCCTCCCTAAAAGGCTTATAGCAGAGAATCTCAAGTCGATTATTTATTTAAATCAATTAAATAATTAAATGTCATTGAGCAATATTGCAAGCATATGAGTACTAATGTCTTTCTCGTAGAATTGTTAAGACTTTCAATTTGGAATCAAATTACAAGCTAATTGACCGAAATTTAAGTAGATATTATTTAAGTTGTATTGGAAATTCTAAATATTATATAATTAACAACTTAATTTTCTCTCTTCTCTCTCCTCCTATTTTCATGCAAAACCTAATTCTTCGTAGATCTCAAGTTTGATCATGGCCTCCACGTCCGTGATCAATCCACCAAGGTGGTCGACAAACCCCTCCGACGGACTTTTAGGTGCGGGTATACCACAAGGCAACAATAACAAAGCACATTATGCTAATCTCCTAAAATCGACAATGTTGAATTGTGGAGCACACGCGAATATTTAATCAATACCAATCAAATCAATAACTTTTTTACAAGGTGAACCATATGTCGAAAAATATCACAGACCCAAAATACAAAAACTAATCTAAACTTAATTATACGGAATTATATTTTCATAAGACATTTATTATGATTAATATGATCGTGCAATTAAAGTGAACAATAGTAAAGGATTATAATTTAATTTTACTATTGAGCTCGGTGTGTGTTAGCACATGTCGGGATTCATTAGTATATTAGTATGTATGAAATGTATCAACAAATCGAGTGGCGCGCGGAAGCGTGGTGGGCCCATAACCCACAGGTCCCAGGATCGAAACCTCGGCTCGATATAGTTTGAGAAAAGAATAACTTCTAATTTCAGACTTTCTTCTTTTCTCCAATATCAATGACAATAAAATATGTTTTTCCTCCCTAAAAGGCTTATAGCGAGAGAATCTCAAGCGATTATTTATTTAAATCAATTAAATAATTAAATGTCATTGAGCAATATTGCAAGCATATGAGTACTAATGTCTTTCTCGTAGAATTGTTAAGACTTTCAATTTGGGAATCAAATTACAAGCTAATTGACCGAAATTTAAGTAGATATTATTTAAGTTGTATTGGAAATTCTAAATATTATATAATTAACAACTTATTTTCTCTCTTCTCTCTCCTCCTATTTTCATGCAAAACCTAATTCTTCGTAGATCTCAAGTTTGATCATGGCCTCCACGCCGCCGATCAATCCACCACGGTGGTCGACAAACCCCCTCCGACGGACTTTTAGGTGCAGGTATACCACAAGGCAGCAATAACAAAGCACATTATGCTAATCTCCTAAAATCGACAATGTTGAATTGTGGAGCACACGCGAATATTTATTCAATACCAATCAAATCAATAACTTTCTTACAACGTGAACCATATGTCAGAAAAATATCACAGACCAAAACTACAAAAACTAATAAACTTAATTATGGGAATTATATTTTCATAAGACATTTATTATGATTAATATGATCGTGCAATTAAAGTGAACAATAGTAAAGGATTATAATTTAATTTTACTATTGAGCTCGGTGTGTGTTAGCACATGTCGGGATTCATTAGTATATTAGTATGTATGAAATGTATCAACAAATCAGAGTGGCGCAACGGAAGCGTGGTGGGCCCATAACCCACAGGTCCCAGGATCGAAACCTGGCTCTGATATAGTTTGAGAAAAGAATAACTTCTAATTTCAGACTTTCTTCTTTTCTCCAATATCAATGACAATAAAATATGTTTTTCCTCCCTAAAAGGCTTATAGCAGAGAATCTCAAGCTGATTATTTATTTAAATCAATTAAATAATTAAATGTCATTGAGCAATATTGCAAGCATATGAGTACTAATGTCTTTCTCGTAGAATTGTTAAGACTTTCAATTTGGGAATCAAATTACAAGCTAATTGACCGAAATTTAAGTAGATATTATTTAAGTTGTATTGGAAATTCTAAATATTATATAATTAACAACTTAATTTTCTCTCTTCTCTCTCCTCCTATTTTCATGCAAAACCTAATTCTTCGTAGATCTCAAGTTTGATCATGGCCTCCACGGCCGTCGATCAATCCACCACATGGTCGACAAACCCCTCCGACGAACTTTTAGGCTGCAGTGTATACCACAAGGCAACAATAACAAAGCACATTATGCTAATCTCCTAAAATCGACAATGTTGAATTGTGGAGCACACGCGAATATTTAATCAATACCAATCAAATCAATAACTTTTTTACAAGGTGAACCATATGTCGAAAAATATCACGGACCCAAAATACAAAAACTAATCAGCTTAATTATACGGAATTATATTTTCATAAGACATTTATTATGATTAATATGATCGTGCAATTAAAGTGAACAATAGTAAAGGATTATAATTTAATTTTACTATTGAGCTCGGTGTGTGTTAGCACATGTCGGGATTCATTAGTATATTAGTATGTATGAAATGTATCAACAAATCGAGTGGCGCGGCGGAAGCGTGGTGGGCCCATAACCCACAGTCCCAGGATCGAAACCGGCTCGATATAGTTTGAGAAAAGAATAACTTCTAATTTCAGACTTTCTTCTTTTCTCCAATATCAATGACAATAAAATATGTTTTTCCTCCTAAAAGGCTTATAGCAGAGAATCTCAAGTCGATTATTTATTTAAATCAATTAAATAATTAAATGTCATTGAGCAATATTGCAAGCATATGAGTACTAATGTCTTTCTCGTAGAATTGTTAAGACTTTCAATTTGGAATCAAATTACAAGCTAATTGACCGAAATTTAAGTAGATATTATTTAAGTTGTATTGGAAATTCTAAATATTATATAATTAACAACTTAATTTTCTCTCTTCTCTCTCCTCCTATTTTCATGCAAAACCTAATTCTTCGTAGATCTCAAGTTTGATCATGGCCTCCACGGCCGCCGATCAATCCACCACGGTGGTCGACAAACCCCTCCGACGAACTTTTAGGTTGCAGGTATACCACAAGGCAGCAATAACAAAGCACATTATGCTAATCTCCTAAAATCGACAATGTTGAATTGTGGAGCACACGCGAATATTTAATCAATACCAATCAAATCAATAACTTTTTTACAAGGTGAACCATATGTCAGAAAAATATCACGGACCCAAAATACAAAAACTAATCAGCTTAATTATACGGAATTATATTTTCATAAGACATTTATTATGATTAATATGATCGTGCAATTAAAGTGAACAATAGTAAAGGATTATAATTTAATTTTACTATTGAGCTCGGTGTGTGTTAGCACATGTCGGGATTCATTAGTATATTAGTATGTATGAAATGTATCAACAAATCAGAGTGGCGCAGCGGAAGCGTGGTGGGCCCATAACCCACAGGTCCCAGGATCGAAACCTGGCTCTGATATAGTTTGAGAAAAGAATAACTTCTAATTTCAGACTTTCTTCTTTTCTCCAATATCAATGACAATAAAATATGTTTTTCCTCCCTAAAAGGCTTATAGCAGAGAATCTCAAGCTGATTATTTATTTAAATCAATTAAATAATTAAATGTCATTGAGCAATATTGCAAGCATATGAGTACTAATGTCTTTCTCGTAGAATTGTTAAGACTTTCAATTTGGGAATCAAATTACAAGCTAATTGACCGAAATTTAAGTAGATATTATTTAAGTTGTATTGGAAATTCTAAATATTATATAATTAACAACTTATGTTTCTCTCTCCTCCTATTTTCATGCAAAACCTAATTCTTCGTAGATCTCAAGTTAGATCATGGCCTCCACGGCCGCTGATCAATCCACCACGGTGGCTGACAAACCCCCTCCGACGACTTTTAGGTCAGCAGTGTATACCACAAGGCAGCAATAACAAAGCACATTATGCTAATCTCCTAAAATCGACAATGTTGAATTGTGGAGCACACGCGAATATTTAATCAATACCAATCAAATCAATAACTTTTTTACAAGGTGAACCATATGTCAGAAAAATATCACAGACCCAAAATACAAAAACTAATAAGCTTAATTATACGGAATTATATTTTCATAAGACATTTATTATGATTAATATGATCGTGCAATTAAAGTGAACAATATAAAGGATTATAATTTAATTTTACTATTGAGCTCGGTGTGTGTTAGCACATGTCGGGATTCATTAGTATATTAGTATGTATGAAATGTATCAACAAATCGAGTGGCGCAATGAAGCGTGGTGGGCCCATAACCCACAGGTCCCAGGATCGAAACCTGGCTCTGATATAGTTTGAGAAAAGAATAACTTCTAATTTCAGACTTTCTTCTTTTCTCCAATATCAATGACAATAAAATATGTTTTTCCTCCCTAAAAGGCTTATAGCAGAGAATCTCAAGCTGATTATTTATTTAAATCAATTAAATAATTAAATGTCATTGAGCAATATTGCAAGCATATGAGTACTAATGTCTTTCTCGTAGAATTGTTAAGACTTTCAATTTGGGAATCAAATTACAAGCTAATTGACCGAAATTTAAGTAGATATTATTTAAGTTGTATTGGAAATTCTAAATATTATATAATTAACAACTTAATTTTCTCTCTTCTCTCTCCTCCTATTTTCATGCAAAACCTAATTCTTCGTAGATCTCAAGTTTGATCATGGCCTCCACGTCCGCTGATCTATCCACCAAGGTGGCTGACAAACCCCTCCGACGGACTTATAGGTCGCGGGTATACCACAAGGCAACAATTACAAAGCACATTATGCTAATTTCCTAAAATCGACAATGATGAATTGTGGAGCACACACGAATATTTAATCAATACCAATCAAATCAATAACTTTTTTACAAGGTGAACCATATGTTAGAAAAATATCAAGACCCAAAATACAAAAACTAATCAACTTAATTATAGGGAATTATATTTTCATAAGACATTAATTATGATTAATATGATCGTCCAATTAAAGTGAACAATAGTAAAGGATTATAATTTAATTTTACTATTGAGCTCGGTGTGTGTTAGCACATGTCGAGATTCATTAGTATATTAGTATGTATGAAATGTATCAACAAATCGAGTGGCGCAATGAAGCGTGGTGGGCCCATAACCCACGTCCCAGGATCGAAACCCGGCTCGATATAGTTTGAGAAAAGAATAACTTCTAATTTCGACTTTCTTCTTTTCTCCAATATCAATGACAATAAAATATGTTTTTCCTCCCTAAAAGGCTTATAGCGAGAGAATCTCAAGCCGATTATTTATTTAAATCAATTAAATAATTAAATGTCATTGAGCAATATTGCAAGCATATGAGTACTAATGTCTTTCTCGTAGAATTGTTAAGACTTTCAATTTGGGAATCAAATTACTAACTAATTGACCAAAATTTAAGTAGATATTATTTAAGTTGTATTGGAAATTCTAAATATTATATAATTAACAACTTAATTTTCTCTCTTCTCTCTCCTCCTATTTTCATGCAAAACCTAATTCTTCGTAGATCTCAAGTTTGATCATGGCCTCCACGGCCGTCGATCAATCCACCACGGTGGTGACAAACCCCCTCCGACGGACTTTTAGGTCTGCGGGTATACCACAAGGCAAAGCAATAACAAAGCACATTATGCTAATCTCCTAAAATCGACAATGTTGAATTGTGGAGCACACGCGAATATTTAATCAATACCAATCAAATCAATAACTTTTTTACAAGGTGAACCATATGTCAGAAAAATATCACAGACCCAAAATACAAAAACTAATCACCTTAATTATACGGAATTATATTTTCATAAGACATTTATTATGATTAATATGATCGTGCAATTAAAGTGAACAATAGTAAAGGATTATAATTTAATTTTACTATTGAGCTCGGTGTGTGTTAGCACATGTCGGGATTCATTAGTATATTAGTATGTATGAAATGTATCAACAAATCCAGAGTGGCGCAACGGAAGTGTGGTGGGCCCATAACCCACAGTCCCAGGATCGAAACCCGGCTCGATATAGTTTGAGAAAAGAATAACTTCTAATTTCGGACTTTCTTCTTTTCTCCAATATCAATGACAATAAAATATGTTTTTCCTCCCTAAAAGGCTTATAGCAGAGAATCTCAAGCTGATTATTTATTTAAATCAATTAAATAATTAAATGTCATTGAGCAATATTGCAAGCATATGAGTACTAATGTCTTTCTCGTAGAATTGTTAAGACTTTCAATTTGGGAATCAAATTACAAGCTAATTGACCGAAATTTAAGTAGATATTATTTAAGTTGTATTGGAAATTCTAAATATTATATAATTAACAACTTAATTTTTTCTCTCTTCTCTCTCCTCCTATTTTCATGCAAAACCTAATTCTTCGTAGATCTCAAGTTTGATCATGGCCTCCACGCCGCCTGATCAATCCACCACGGTGGTCGACAAACCCCTCCGACGACTTTTAGGCTGCGGGTATACCACAAGGCAACAATAACAAAGCACATTATGCTAATCTCCTAAAATCGACAATGATGAATTGTGGAGCACACACGAATATTTAATCAATACCAATCAAATCAATAACTTTTTTACAAGGTGAACCATATGTTAGAAAAATATAACTTTCCCAAAATACAAAAACTAATCAACTTAATTATAGGGAATTATATTTTCATAAGACATTAATTATGATTAATATGATCGTCCAATTAAAGTGAACAATAGTAAAGGATTATAATTTAATTTTACTATTGAGCTCGGTGTGTGTTAGCACATGTCGAGATTCATTTGTATATTAGTATGTATGAAATGTATCAACAAATCGAGTGGCGCAAGCGGAAGCGTGGTGGGCCCATAACCCACAGTCCCGGATCGAAACCTGGCTCTGATATAGTTTGAGAAAAGAATAACTTCTAATTTCAGACTTTCTTCTTTTCTTCAATATCAATAACAATAAAATATATTTTTCCCCATAAAAGGCTTATACAAGATGATTATTTATTTAAATCAATTAAATAATTAAATGTCATTGAGCAATATTGCAAGCATATGAGTACTAATGTCTTTCTCGTAGAATTGTTAAGACTTTCAATTTGGGAATCAAATTACAAGCTAATTGACCGAAATTTAAGTAGATATTATTTAAGTTGTATTGGAAATTCTAAATATTATATAATTAACAACTTAATTTTCTCTCTTCTCACTCCTCCTATTTTCATGCAAAACCTAATTCTTCGTAGATCTCAAGTTTGATCATGGCCTCCACGGCCGCTGATCAATCCACCATTGTGGCTGACAAAACCCTCAGACGAACTTTTAGGCTGCAGGTATACCACAAGGCAGCAATAACAAAGCACATTATGCTAATCTCCTAAAATCGACAATGTTGAATTGTGGAGCACACGCGAATATTTAATCAATACCAATCAAATCAATAACTTTTTTACAAGGTGAACCATATGTCAGAAAAATATCACAGACCCAAAATACAAAAACTAATAAACTTAATTATACGGAATTATATTTTCATAAGACATTTATTATGATTAATATGATCGTGCAATTAAAGTGAACAATAGTAAAGGATTATAATTTAATTTTACTATTGAGCTCGGTGTGTGTTAGCACATGTCGGGATTCATTAGTATATTAGTATGTATGAAATGTATCAACAAATCAGAGTGGCGCACGGAAGCGTGGTGGGCCCATAACCCACAGTCCCAGGATCGAAACCCGGCTCGATATAGTTTGAGAAAAGAATAACTTCTAATTTCAGACTTTCTTCTTTTCTCCAATATCAATGACAATAAAATATGTTTTTCCTCCCTAAAAGGCTTATAGCAGAGAGAATCTCAAGTCGATTATTTATTTAAATCAATTAAATAATTAAATGTCATTGAGCAATATTGCAAGCATATGAGTACTAATGTCTTTCTCGTAGAATTGTTAAGACTTTCAATTTGGGAATCAAATTACAAGCTAATTGACCGAAATTTAAGTAGATATTATTTAAGTTGTATTGGAAATTCTAAATATTATATAATTAACAACTTAATTTTCTCTCTTCTCTCTCCTCCTATTTTCATGCAAAACCTAATTCTTCGTAGATCTCAAGTTTGATCATGGCCTCCACGCCGCTGATCAATCCACCACGGTGGCTGACAAACCCCCTCCGACGGACTTTTAGGCTGCAGTGTATACCACAAGGCAACAATAACAAAGCACATTATGCTAATCTCCTAAAATCGACAATGTTGAATTGTGGAGCACACGCGAATATTTAATCAATACCAATCAAATCAATAACTTTTTTACAAGGTGAACCATATGTCGAAAAATATCACAGACCCAAAATACAAAAACTAATCAACTTAATTATACGGAATTATATTTTCATAAGACATTTATTATGATTAATATGATCGTGCAATTAAAGTGAACAATAGTAAAGGATTATAATTTAATTTTACTATTGAGCTCGGTGTGTGTTAGCACATGTCGAGATTCATTAGTATATTAGTATGTATGAAATGTATCAACAAATCAGAGTGGCGCAGCGGAAGCGTGGTGGGCCCATAACCCACAGGTCCCAGGATCGAAACCTGGCTCTGATATAGTTTGAGAAAAGAATAACTTCTAATTTCAGACTTTCTTCTTTTCTCCAATATCAATGACAATAAAATATGTTTTTCCTCCCTAAAAGGCTTATAGCAGAGAATCTCAAGCTGATTATTTATTTAAATCAATTAAATAATTAAATGTCATTGAGCAATATTGCAAGCATATGAGTACTAATGTCTTTCTCGTAGAATTGTTAAGACTTTCAATTTGGGAATCATATTACAAGCTAATTGACCGAAATTTAAGTAGATATTATTTAAGTTGTATTGGAAATTCTAAATATTATATAATTAACAACTTAATTTTCTCTCTTCTCTCTCCTCCTATTTTCATGCAAAACCTAATTCTTCGTAGATCTCAAGTTTGATCATGGCCTCCACGGCCGCTGATCAATCCACCACGGTGGCTGACAAACCCCCTCCGATGAACTTTTAGGTTGCAGGTATACCACAAGGCAGCAATAACAAAGCACATTATGCTAATCTCCTAAAATCGACAATGTTGAATTGTGGAGCACACGCGAATATTTAATCAATACCAATCAAATCAATAACTTTTTTACAAGGTGAACCATATGTCAGAAAAATATCACAGACCCAAAATACAAAAACTAATCAGCTTAATTATACGGAATTATATTTTCATAAGACATTTATTATGATTAATATGATCGTGCAATTAAAGTGAACAATAGTAAAGGATTATAATTTAATTTTACTATTGAGCTCGGTGTGTGTTAGCACATGTCGGGATTCATTAGTATATTAGTATGTATGAAATGTATCAACAAATCGAGTGGCGCAATGAAGCGTGGTGGGCCCATAACCCCCACAGTCCCAGGATCGAAACCCGGCTCGATATAGTTTGAGAAAAGAATAACTTCTAATTTTAGACTTTCTTCTTTTCTCCAATATCAATGACAATAAAATATGTTTTTCCTCCCTAAAAGGCTTATAGCAGAGAATCTCAAGCTGATTATTTATTTAAATCAATTAAATAATTAAATGTCATTGAGCAATATTGCAAGCATATGAGTACTAATGTCTTTCTCGTAGAATTGTTAAGACTTTCAATTTGGGAATCAAATTACAAGCTAATTGACCGAAATTTAAGTAGATATTATTTAAGTTGTATTGGAAATTCTAAATATTATATAATTAACAACTTATTTTCTCTCTTCTCTCTCCTCCTATTTTCATGCAAAACCTAATTCTTCGTAGATCTCAAGTTTGATCATGGCCTCCACGGCCGCTGATCAATCCACCACGGTGGCTGACAAACCCCTCCGACGAACTTTTAGGCTGCAGGTATACCACAAGGCAACAATAACAAAGCACATTATGCTAATCTCCTAAAATCGACAATGTTGAATTGTGGAGCACACACGAATATTTAATCAATACCAATCAAATCAATAACTTTTTTACAAGGTGAACCATATGTCAGAAAAATATCACAGACCCAAAATACAAAAACTAATCACCTTAATTATACGGAATTATATTTCATAAGACATTTATTATGATTAATATGATCGTGCAATTAAAGTGAACAATAGTAAAGGATTATAATTTAATTTTACTATTGAGCTCGGTGTGTGTTAGCACATGTCGGGATTCATTAGTATATTAGTATGTATGAAATGTATCAACAAATCAGAGTGGCGCAGCGGAAGCGTGGTGGGCCCATAACCCACAGTCCCAGGATCGAAACCGGCTCGATATAGTTTGAGAAAAGAATAACTTCTAATTTCAGACTTTCTTCTTTTCTCCAATATCAATGACAATAAAATATGTTTTTCCTTCCTAAAAGACTTATAGCAGAGAATCTCAAGCTGATTATTTATTTAAATCAAGTAAATAATTGAATGTCATTGAGCAATATTGCAAGCATATGAGTACTAATGTCTTTCTCGTAGAATTGTTTAGACTTTCAATTTGGGAATCAAATTACAAGCTAATTGACCGAAATTTAAGTAGATATTTTTTAAATGGTATTGGAAATTCTAAATATTAGATAATTAACAACTTATGTTTCTCTCTCCTCCTATTTTCATGCAAAACCTAATTCTTCGTAGATCTCAAGTTAGATCATGGCCTCCACGGCCGCTGATCAATCCACCACGGTGGCTGACAAAAACCCTCAGACGAACTTTTAGGTCCGCAGGTATACCACAAGGCAGCAATAACAAAGCACATTATGCTAATCTACTAAAATCGACAATGTTGAATTGTGGAGCACACGCGAATATTTAATCAATACCAATCAAATCAATAACTTTTTTACAAGGTGAACCATATGTCAGAAAAATATCACAGACCCAAAATACAAAAACTAATCACCTTAATTATACGGAATTATATTTTCATAAGACATTTATTATGATTAATATGATCGTGCAATTAAAGTGAACAATAGTAAAGGATTATAATTTAATTTTACTATTGAGCTCGGTGTGTGTTAGCACATGTCGGGATTCATTAGTATATTAGTATGTATGAAATGTATCAACAAATCAGAGTGGCGCAGCGGAAGCGTGGTGGGCCCATAACCCACAGTCCCAGGATCGAAACCCGGCTCTGATATAGTTTGAGAAAAGAATAACTTCTAATTTCACACTTTCTTCTTTTCTCCAATATCAATGACAATAAAATATGTTTTTCCTCCCTAAAAGGCTTATAGAAGAGAATCTCAAGCAGATTATTTATTTAAATCAATTAAATAATTAAATGTCATTGAGCAATATTGCAAGCATATGAGTACTAATGTCTTTCTCGTAGAATTGTTAAGACTTTCAATTTGGGAATCAAATTACAAGCTAATTGACCGAAATTTAAGTAGATATTATTTAAGTTGTATTGGAAATTCTAAATATTATATAATTAACAACTTAATTTTCTCTCTTCTCTCTCCTCCTATTTTCATGCAAAACCTAATTCTTCGTAGATCTCAAGTTTGATCATGGCCTCCACGCCGCCGATCAATCCACCGGTGGCCGACAACCCCCCCCCTCCGACGAACTTTTAGGTCTGCAGGTATACCACAAGGCAGCAATAACAAAGCACATTATGCTAATCTCCTAAAATCGACAATGTTGAATTGTGGAGCACACGCGAATATTTAATCAATACCAATCAAATCAATAACTTTTTTACAAGGTGAACCATATGTCAGAAAAATATCACAGACCCAAAATACAAAAACTAATCAACTTAATTATACGGAATTATATTTTCATAAGACATTTATTATGATTAATATGATCGTGCAATTAAAGTGAACAATAGTAAAGGATTATAATTTAATTTTACTATTGAGCTCGGTGTGTGTTAGCACATGTCGGGATTCATTAGTATATTAGTATGTATGAAATGTATCAACAAATCGAGTGGCGCAATGCGGAAGCGTGGTGGGCCCATAACCCACAGTCCCAGGATCGAAACCTCGGCTCGATATAGTTTGAGAAAAGAATAACTTCTAATTTCAGACTTTCTTTTTTTCTCCAATATCAATGACAATAAAATATGTTTTTCCTCCCTAAAAGGCTTATAGCAGAGAATCTCAAGTCGATTATTTATTTAAATCAATTAAATAATTAAATGTCATTGAGCAATATTGCAAGCATATGAGTACTAATGTCTTTCTCATAGAATTGTTAAGACTTTCAATTTGGGAATCAAATTACAAGCTAATTGACCAAAATTTAAGTAGATATTATTTAAGTTGTATTGGAAATTCTAAATATTATATAATTAACAACTTAATTTTTCTCTTCTCTCTCCTCCTATTTTCATGCAAAACCTAATTCTTCGTAGATCTCAAGTTTGATCATGGCCTCCACGGCCGCCGATCAATCCACCACGGTGGCCGACAAACCCCCTCCGACGAACTTTTAGGTCGTTGCAGTATACCACAAGGCAAGAATAACAAAGCACATTATGCTAATCTCCTAAAATCGACAATGTTGAATTGTGGAGCACACGCGAATATTTAATCAATACCAATCAAATCAATAACTTTTTTACAAGGTGAACCATATGTCAGAAAAATATCACAGACCCAAAATACAAAAACTAATCACCTTAATTATACGGAATTATATTTTCATAAGACATTTATTATGATTAATATGATCGTGCAATTAAAGTGAACAATAGTAAAGGATTATAATTTAATTTTACTATTGAGCTCAGTGTGTTAGCACATGTCGGGATTCATTAGTATATTAGTATGTATGAAATGTATCAACAAATCGAGTGGCGCGCAATGGAAGCGTGGTGGGCCCATAACCCACAGTCCCAGGATCGAAACCTCGGCTCGATATAGTTTGAGAAAAGAATAACTTCTAATTTTAGACTTTTTTCTTTTCTCCAATATCAATGACAATAAAATATGTTTTTCCTCCCTAAAAGGCTTATAGCAGAGAATCTCAAGCTGATTATTTATTTAAATCAAGTAAACAATTAAATGTCATTGAGCAATATTGCAAGCATATGAGTACTAATGTCTTTCTCGTAGAATTGTTAAGACTTTCAATTTGGGAATCAAATTACAAGCTAATTGACCGAAATTTAAGTAGATATTATTTAAGTTGTATTGGAAATTCTAAATATTATATAATTAACAACTTAATTTTCTCTCTTCTCTCTCCTCCTATTTTCATGCAAAACCTAATTCTTCGTAGATCTCAAGTTTGATCATGGCCTCCACGGCCGCTGATCAATCCACCACGGTGGCTGACAAACCCCCTCCGACGAACTTTTAGGGTCGGGTATACCACAAGGCAACAATAACAAAGCACATTATGCTAATCTCCTAAATGTTGAATTGTGGAGCACACGCGAATATTTAATCAATACCAATCAAATCAATAACTTTTTTACAAGGTGAACCATATGTCAGAAAAATATCACAGACCCAAAATACAAAAACTAATCAGCTTAATTATACGGAATTATATTTTCATAAGACATTTATTATGATTAATATGATCGTGCAATTAAAGTGAACAATAGTAAAGGATTATAATTTAATTTTACTATTAAGCTCGGTGTGTGTTAGCACATGTCGGGATTCATTAGTATATTAGTATGTATGAAATGTATCAACAAATCAGAGTGGCGCAATGGAAGCGTGGTGGGCCCATAACCCACAAGTCCCAGGATCGAAACCTGGCTCTGATATAGTTTGAGAAAAGAATAACTTCTAATTTCAGACTTTCTTCTTTTCTCCAATATCAATGACAATAAAATATGTTTTTCCTCCCTAAAAGGCTTATAGCAGAGAATCTCAAGCTGATTATTTATTTAAATCAATTAAATAATTAAATGTCATTGAGCAATATTGCAAGCATATGAGTACTAATGTCTTTCTCGTAGAATTGTTAAGACTTTCAATTTGGGAATCAAATTACAAGCTAATTGACCGAAATTTAAGTAGATATTATTTAAGTGGTATTGGAAATTCTAAATATTAGATAATTAACAACTTATTTTTCTCTCTTCTCTCTCCTCCTATTTTCATGCAAAACCTAATTCTTCGTAGATCTCAAGTTTGATCATGGCCTCCACGGCCGCTGATCAATCCACCACGGTGGCTGACAAACCCCTCCGACGAACTTTTAGGCTGCAGGTATACCACAAGGCAGCAATAACAAAGCACATTATGCTAATCTCCTAAATGTTGAATTGTGGAGCACACGCGAATATTTAATCAATACCAATCAAATCAATAACTTTTTTACAAGGTGAACCATATGTCAGAAAAATATCACAGACCCAAAATACAAAAACTAATCACCTTAATTATACGGAATTATATTTTCATAAGACATTTATTATGATTAATATGATCGTGCAATTAAAGTGAACAATAGTAAAGGATTATAATTTAATTTTACTATTAAGCTCGGTGTGTGTTAGCACATGTCGGGATTCATTAGTATATTAGTATGTATGAAATGTATCAACAAATCAGAGTGGCGCAGCGGAAGCGTGGTGGGCCCATAACCCACAGTCCCAGGATCGAAAACCGGCTCGATATAGTTTGAGAAAAGAATAACTTCTAATTTCAGACTTTCTTCTTTTCTCCATTATCAATGACAATAAAATATGTTTTTCCTCCCTAAAAGGCTTATAGCAGAGAATCTCAAGCTGATTATTTATTTAAATCAATTAAATAATTAAATGTCATTGAGCAATATTGCAAGCATATGAGTACTAATGTCTTTCTCGTAGAATTGTTAAGACTTTCAATTTGGGAATCAAATTACAAGCTAATTGACCGAAATTTAAGTAGATATTATTTAAGTGGTATTGGAAATTCTAAATATTAGATAATTAACAACTTATTTTTCTCTCTTCTCTCTCCTCCTATTTTCATGCAAAACCTAATTCTTCGTAGATCTCAAGTTTGATCATGGCCTCCACGGCCGCTGATCAATCCACCACGGTGGCTGACAAACCCCCTCCGACAAACTTTTAGGTTGCAGGTATACCACAAGGCAACAATAACAAAGCACATTATGCTAATCTCTTAAATGTTGAATTGTGGAGCACACGCGAATATTTAATCAATACCAATCAAATCAATAACTTTTTTACAAGGTGAACCATATGTCAGAAAAATATCACAGACCCAAAATACAAAAACTAATCAGCTTAATTATACGGAATTATATTTTCATAAGACATTTATTATGATTAATATGATCGTGCAATTAAAGTGAACAATAGTAAAGGATTATAATTTAATTTTACTATTGAGCTCGGTGTGTGTTAGCACATGTCGGGATTCATTAGTATATTAGTATGTATGAAATGTATCAACAAATCGAGTGGCGCAATGGAAGCGTGGTGGGCCCATAACCCACAGTCCCAGGATCGAAACCCGGCTCGATATAGTTTGAGAAAAGAATAACTTCTAATTTCGACTTTCTTCTTTTCTCCAATATCAATGACAATAAAATATGTTTTTCCTCCCTAAAAGGCTTATAGCAGAGAATCTCAAGCAGATTATTTATTTAAATCAATTAAATAATTAAATGTCATTGAGCAATATTGCAAGCATATGAGTACTAATGTCTTTCTGGTAGAATTGTTAAGACTTTCAATTTGGGAATCAAATTACAAGCTAATTGACCGAAATTTAAGTAGATATTATTTAAGTTGTATTGGAAATTCTAAATATTATATAATTAACAACTTAATTTTCTCTCTTCTCACTCCTCCTATTTTCATGCAAAACCTAATTCTTCGTAGATCTCAAGTTTGATCATGGCCTCCACGGCCGCTGATCAATCCACCATTGTGGCTGACAAACCCCCTCCGACGAACTTTTAGGCTGCAGGTATACCACAAGGCAGCAATAACAAAGCACATTATGCTAATCTCCTAAAATCGACAATGTTGAATTGTGGAGCACACGCGAATATTTAATCCATACCAATCAAATCAATAACTTTTTTACAAGGTGAACCATATGTCAGAAAAATATCACAGACCCAAAATACAAAAACTAATCAGCTTAATTATACGGAATTATATTTTCATAAGACATTTATTATGATTAATATGATCGTGCAATTAAAGTGAACAATAGTAAAGGATTATAATTTAATTTTACTATTAAGCTCGGTGTGTGTTAGCACATGTCGGGATTCATTAGTATATTAGTATGTATGAAATGTATCAACAAATCAGAGTGGCGCAGCGGAAGCGTGGTGGGCCCATAACCCACGGTGTCCCAGGATCGAAACCGGCTCGATATAGTTTGAGAAAAGAATAACTTCTAATTTCAGACTTTCTTCTTTTCTCCAATATCAATGACAATAAAATATGTTTTTCCTCCCTAAAAGGCTTATAGCAGAGAATCTCAAGCTGATTATTTATTTAAATCAATTAAATAATTAAATGTCATTGAGCAATATTGCAAGCATATGAGTACTAATGTCTTTCTCGTAGAATTGTTAAGACTTTCAATTTGGGAATCAAATTACAAGCTAATTGACCGAAATTTAAGTAGATATTATTTAAGTGGTATTGGAAATTCTAAATATTATATAATTAACAACTTAATTTTCTC
Organism: Anisodus tanguticus; assembly: GCA_034509755.1. Classification (NCBI taxonomy): domain Eukaryota; kingdom Viridiplantae; phylum Streptophyta; class Magnoliopsida; order Solanales; family Solanaceae; genus Anisodus; species Anisodus tanguticus. The sequence continues at coordinate 49,978,640 of CM067547.1, forward strand.
TCTTCTCTCTCCTCCTATTTTCATGCAAAACCTAATTCTTCGTAGATCTCAAGTTTGATCATGGCCTCCACGGCCGCTGATCAATCCACCACGGTGGCTGACAAACCCCCTCCGACGAACTTTTAGGCTGCAGGTATACCACAAGGCAGCAATAACAAAGCACATTATGCTAATCTCCTAAAATCGACAATGTTGAATTGTGGAGCACACGCGAATATTTAATCAATACCAATCAAATCAATAACTTTTTTACAAGGTGAACCATATGTCAGAAAAATATCACAGACCCAAAATACAAAAACTAATCACCTTAATTATACGGAATTATATTTTCATAAGACATTTATTATGATTAATATGATCGTGCAATTAAAGTGAACAATAGTAAAGGATTATAATTTAATTTTACTATTGAGCTCGGTGTGTGTTAGCACATGTCGGGATTCATTAGTATATTAGTATGTATGAAATGTATCAACAAATCAGAGTGGCGCAGCGGAAGCGTGGTGGGCCCATAACCCACATGTCCCAGGATCGAAACCTCGGCTCGATATAGTTTGAGAAAAGAATAACTTCTAATTTCAGACTTTCTTCTTTTCTCCAATATCAATGACAATAAAATATGTTTTTCCTCCCTAAAAGGCTTATAGCAGAGAATCTCAAGTTGATTATTTATTTAAATCAATTAAATAATTAAATGTCATTGAGCAATATTGCAAGCATATGAGTACTAATGTCTTTCTCGTAGAATTGTTAAGACTTTCAATTTTGGAATCAAATTAAAAGCTAATTGACCGAAATTTAAGTAGATATTATTTAAGTTGTATTGGAAATTCTAAATATTATATAATTAACAACTTAATTTTCTCTCTTCTCTCTCCTCCTATTTTCATGCAAAACCTAATTCTTCGTAGATCTCAAGTTTGATCATGGCCTCCACGGCCGTCGATCAATCCACCACGGTGGTCGACAAACCCCCCCCCCCCCCCCTCCGACGGACTTATAGGTCGCAGTATACCACAAGGGAAGCAATAACAAAGCACATTATGCTAATCTCCTAAAATCGACAATGTTGAATTGTGGAGCACACGCGAATATTTAATTAATACCAATCAAATCAATAACTTTTTTACAAGGTGAACCATATGTCAGAAAAATATCACGGACCCAAAATACAAAAACTAATCAGCTTAATTATAGGGAATTATATTTTCATAAGACATTTATTATGATTAATATGATCGTGCAATTCAAGTGAACAATAGTAAAGGATTATAATTTAATTTTACTATTGAGCTCGGTGTGTGTTAGCACATGTCGGGATTCATTAGTATATTAGTATGTATGAAATGTATCAACAAATCAGAGTGGCGCAGCGGAAGCGTGGTGGCCCATAACCCACAGGTCCCAGGATCGAAACCTGGCTCGATATAGTTTGAGAAAAGAATAACTTCTAATTTCAGACTTTCTTCTTTTCTCCAATATCAATGACAATAAAATATGTTTTTCCTACCTAAAAGGCTTATAGCAGAGAATCTCAAACTGATTATTCATTTAAATCAATTAACTAATTAAATGTCATTGAGCAATATGGCAAACATGTTAGTACTAATGTCTTTCTCGTAGAATTGTTAAGACTTTCAATTTTGGAATCAAATTACTAGCTAATTGACCAAAATTTAAGTAGATATTATTTAAGTTGTATTGGAAATTCTAAATATTAGATAATTAACAACTTAATTTTCTCTCTTCTCTCTCCTCCTATTTTCATGCAAAACCTAATTCTTTGATGATCTCAAGTTTGATCATGGCCTCCACGGCCGCTGATCAATCCACCACGGTGGCTGACAAACCCCCTCCGACAGACTTATAGGCTGCAGGTATACCACAAGGCAACAATAACAAAGCACATTATGCTAATCTCCTAAAATCGACAATGTTGAATTGTGGAGCACACGCGAAAATTTAATTAATACCAATCAAATCAAGAACTTTTTTACAAGGTGAACCATATGTCAGAAAAATATCACGGACCCAAAATACAAAAACTAATCAGCTTAATTATAGGGAATTATATTTTCATAAGACATTTATTATGATTAATATGATCGTGCTATTCAAGTGAACAATAGTAAAGGATTATAATTTAATTTTACTATTGAGCTCGGTGTGTGTTAGCACATGTCGGGATTCATTAGTATATTAGTATGTATGAAATGTATCAACAAATCAGAGTGGCGCAGCGGAAGCGTGGTGGGCCCATAACCCACAGGTCCTAGGATCGAAACCTGGCTCTGATATAGTTTGAGAAAAGAATAACTTCTAATTTCAGACTTTCTTCTTTTCTCCAATATCAATGACAATAAAATATGTTTTTCCTTGGGGATTGGTCAGCCACCGTGGTGGATTGATCAATGGCCGACAAGGCAGCAATAACAAAGCACATTATGCTAATCACCTAAAATCGGTAATGTTGAATTGTGGAGCACACACGAATATACAATCAATACCAATCAAATCAATAACTTTTTTACAAGGTGAACCATATGTCAAAAAAAATATCACAGACCCAAAATACAATAAATAATTAGCCTAATTATAGGGAATTATATTTTCATAAGACATTTATTATGATTAATATGATCGTGCAGTGAAAGTGATCAATAGTAAAGGATTATAATTTAATTTTACTATTGAGCTCGGTGTGTGTTATAGCACATGTTGGGGTTCATTAGTATATTAGTATGCATGAAATGTGTTAACAAATCAACAAATCAAAGTGGCACAACGGAAGCGTGGTGGGCCCATAACCCACAGGTCCCAAGATTGAAACCTGGCTCTGATATAGTTTGAGAAAATAATAACTTCTATTTTCAGACTTTTTTTACCCCTTCTTTTCTTCAATATCAATGACAATAAAATATGTTTTTTCTTCCTAAAAGGCTTATAGCTAAGAATCTCAAGATGATTATTTATTTAAATCAATTAAATAATTAAATGTCATTGAGCAATATGACAAGCATATGAGTGCTAATGACTTTCTCGTAAAATTGTTACGACGTTCAATTTGGTAATCAAATTACTAGCTAATTGACCGAAATTCAAGTAGATATTATTTCAGTTGTATTGGAAATTCTAAATATTAGATAATTAACAACTTATTTTGCTCACTTCTCTCTCCTCCTATTTTCATGCAAAACCTAATTCTTCGTAGATCTCAAGTTTGATCATGGCCTCCAAGGCCGCTGAATAATCCACCACGGTGGCAGACCAACCCTCCGACAAACTTATGGGCTGCAAGTATACCACAAGGCAGCAATAACAAAGCACATTATGTTAATCTCCTAAAATCGGTAATGTTGAATTGTGGAACACACGGGAATCTACAATCAATACCAATAAAATCAATAACTTTTTTACAAGATGAACTATATGTCAAAAAAAAATCACGGACCCAAAATACAATAAATAATTAGCCTAATTATAGGGAATTATATTTTCATAAGACATTTATTATGATTAATATGATCCTGCAATGATAGTAAACAATAGTAAAGGATTATAATTTAATTTTACTATTGAGCACGGTGTGTTTTAGCACATGTCGGGATTCATTAGTATATTAGTATGTATAAAATGTATCAACAAATCAGGGTGGCGCAGCGGAAGCGTGGTGGGCCCATAAGCCACAAGTCCCGGGATCGAAACGTGGCTCTAATATATTTGAGAAAAAATAACTTCTAGTTTCATACTTTTTTTTTACCCCTTATTTTCTTCAATATCAATGACAATAAAAATATGTTTTTTGCTCCCAAGAAGGCTTATAGCAAATAATCTAAAGCTGATTATTTATTTAAATCAATTAATTGTCATTGAGCAATATGGAAAGCATGTCTTTCTCGTAAAATTGTTACGATGTTCAATTTGGGAATCAAATTACTAGCTAATTGACCGAAATTCAAGTAGATATTATTTCATTTGTATTGGAAATTTTAAATGTTAGATAATTTACAACTTATTTTGCTCTCTTCTCTCTCCTCCCATTTTCATGCAATACCTAATTCTTTGTAGATCTCAAGTATACTTGCAGCATGTAAGTCTGTCGGAGGGGATTGGTCAACCACCGTGGTGGATTGATCAACGGCCGACAAGGCAGCAATAACAAAGCACATTATGCTAATCACCTAAAATCGGTAATGTTGAATTGTGGAGCACACACGAATATACAATCAATACCAATCAAATCAATAACTTTTTTACAAGGTGAACCATATGTCAAAAAAATATCACAGACCCAAAATACAATAAATAATCTGTCTAATTATAGGGAATTATATTTTCATAAGACATTTATTATGATTAATATGATCGTGCAATGAAAGTGATCAATAGTAAAGGATTATAATTTAATTTTACTATTGAGCTCGGTGTGTGTTAGCACATGTTGGGATTCATTAGTATATTAGTATGTATGAAATGTGTTAACAAATCAACAAATCATAGTGGCACAGCGGAAGCGTGGTGGGCCCATAACCCACAGGTCCCAAGATTGAAACCTGGCTCTGATATAGTTTGAGAAAAGAATAACCTCTAATTTCAGACTTTTTTTACCCCTTCTTTTCTTCAATATCAATGACAATAAAATATGTTTTTTCTTCCTAAAAGGCTTATAGCTAAGAATCTCAAGATGATTATTTATTTAAATCAATTAAATAATTAAATGTCATTGAGCAATATGACAAGCATATGAGTGCTAATGTCTTTCTCGTAAAATTGTTACGACGTTCAATTCGGTAATCAAATTACTAACTAATTGACCGAAATTCAAGTAGATATTATTTCAGTTGTATTGGAAATTCTAAATATTAGATAATTAACAACTTATTTTGCTCACTTCTCTCTCCTATTTTCATGCAAAACCTAATTCTTCGTAGATCTCAAGTTTGATCATGGCCTCCACGGCCGCTGAATAATCCACCACGGTGGCAGACCAACCCTTCGACAAACTTATAGGCTGCAAGTATACCACAAGGCAGCAATAACAAAGCACATTATGCTAATCTCTTAAAATCGGTAATGTTGAATTGTGGAACACACGGGAATCTACAATCAATACCAATAAAATCAATAACTTTTTTACAAGGTGAACTATATGTCAAAAATATCACGGACCCAAAATACAATAAATAATTAGCCTAATTATAGTGAAATTATATTTTCATAAGACATTTATTATGATTAATATGATCGTGCAATGATAGTAAACAATAGTAAAGGATTATAATTTAATTTTACTATTGAGCTCGGTGTGTTTTAGCACATGTCGGGATTCATTAGTATATTAGTATGTATGAAATGTATCAACAAATCAGAGTGGCACAGCGGAAGCGTGGTGGGCCCATAAGCCACAAGTCCCAGGATCGAAACGTGGCTCTAATATATTTGAGAAAAAATAACTTCTAGTTTCATACTTTTTTTTACCCCTTATTTTCTTCAATATCAATGACAATAAAAAATATGTTTTTTGCTCCCTAGAAGGCTTATAGCAAATAATCTAAAGCTGATTATTTATTTAAATCAATTAATTGTCATTGAGCAATTGAGCAAGCATGTCTTTCTCGTAAAATTGTTACGATGTTCAATTTGGGAATCTGATTACTAGCTAATTGACCGAAATTCAAGTCGATATTATTTCATTTGTATTGGAAATTCTAAATATTAGATAATTAACAACTTATTTTGCTCTCTTCTCTCTCCTATTTTCATGCAAAACCTAATTCTTCGTAGATCTCAAGTTTGATCATGGCCTCCACGGCCGCTGATCAATCCACCACGGTGGCTGACCAACCCCCTTCGACAAACTTACAGGCTGCATGTATACCACAAGCCAGCAATAACAAAGCACATTATGCTAACCTCCTAAAATCGGTAATGTTGAAATGTAGAGCACACGCGAATATACAATCAATACCAGTCAAATCAATTACTTTTTTTACAAGGTGAATCATATGTCAAAAAAATATCACGGACCCAAAATACAATAAATAATCAGCTTAATTATAGTGAATTATATTTTCATAAGACATTTATTATGATTAATATGACCGTGCAATGAAAGTGAACAATAGTAAAGGATTATAATTTAATTTTACTATTGAGCTCGGTGTGTGTTAGCACATGTCGGGATTCATTATTATATTAGTATGTATGAAATGTATCTACAAATTATAGTGGCGCAGCGAAAGCGTGGTGGGCCCATAACCCACAGGTCCTAGAATCAAAACCTGACTTTGATATTTGAGAAAAGAATTTCTTCTAATTTCAGACTTTTTTTTACCCCTTCTTTTCTTCAATATCAATGACAATAAAATTTGATAACCAGGCTAATGGCGAGAATGTTGTCGGCAATATTAGTGTTTACATCATTGAAACTGCTTAGGAGTAACAAAATGACGTTTCCCAGCGATATGTTCTTGATTTGTTTTGATATGTTTTTAGGTTATGGTTCACGAGATATATTATATGAATATTATCGTTCGAAAAAAAATTGAGACCATTTCCCTCTCGTAATTCAATTTTATTATAATAGTGGGTGTTATTTCACTTCCTCATTTTCTGATTTCGTTACTTCCTTCTTTATAGCTATTTCATTGTCGTATGTCATTGGACTCACAACATCCTTTTGACTTTGATTATTTACTAGGTGTGAGAGATTTTTTTAGTTAGCATACAATCATTGAAGAAATTTGATAATTATTATTTAGACTAGTATGATCATTTGAACTGAAAGCAACTTGATGTTGTATAGTGACTATTGAAAAGTTTGTTAAATAGGTGAACAATAAGTTTACAGATTTAATCAATGAAATAATGTCCATCAAATGAAGGGTTGGATTAATGTGTAGTTTATGTTTCACTATTTTTGAATTCCTATAAATTTATGGAATCTAAGATATATTTTGTCAAAATATTTTATATATTATATTAATATTAAATTTTTTTATATCAGAATCATGAATGTGGAATATCAATTATGACATAACACCTACCTAGAACCACATGCAAATAGGAGATGCTCCAACAATAGCCATAAGACTGTCTCGTTAACTAACACGCATACAAATGATTTTACTAGAAAAATATTTTTGCTATTACTACACAAAAGATAGAAGAAGGCTACAAGTGTACAAGGTTCTATGACACTTCTCGTAGCACCATTGTTAGCCATAATGTTTCACAATTCATTGTTTAGACTTGTGTTATCGTTATGACTTATGGTACAATAAAGGTGTTAAAAGAAAAATTAATTGATACAACAATTACAGATAAATATGGTGTAGCATCAAGTAGGTTAAAAATGCATACAAAGAATTTTGATGTCTTCTGAAGATAAAATTCTCATTAAGTTTTGCTCCTAACCAATTATTTAATTATCGGTATTAAGTTCATGCTCCATTCTTGTTCTTATCATAACATTCACTTTGAATAGTAGGAATCATATTTTATTCAAAAGCACTTTACTAATAAACAAGATATATTTTTGTAATATTTTACTCTTTCTATGCCAGCCAAAGCACACAAGGGTATTTTCTCTCTCTCAAAGTTTCTCTATGTTTTAGCTCTTAATAATCAGTTCTAAACATCATTTGTGAAAAAAATATATAAATTCTTGAAAATTTTAACATCACTAAAAATACGAAAGCGTATGATTCCAAAGAGACTCATACGGATCATGGATAATTTCTATGAATCTAGAACACTATTCACTACATAACATAACGTTGATACCTATTTTTTAACTTTCATTATCTCAATTTGGTAAATGTCATGTAAGCCTTGGGAGTATCTAGCAACTCATGTTCAAGTTTAGAGTATTCTTCAAAACCCCATGATAACTAAGGATGTGAAGATGAAAAATAAAAACTTGAGAAACAATAGAAAAAAGATAGTAACGTGCCAATGTCTAAATCAAGTCTGCAAGTGTTACTAACAAAATATTGATTTTCTTGTACGATTTCTTGATCAAAGTAAAATATTATGTCATAAAGATAGCTCTTGTAACCATGACTTATTTGTGCTTAATGTTTTTGCCGATATTATTGAAAATATATCTACTTCTATCTATATGGTTGAGTCTATTTCTCTATAGCATGCTAGACAAGAAAATGTTAATATATACCTCAAATATAAAAGAACATGCAATCACTTGATTTAATATATGTAACGACCCGTCCAGTCATTTTTAGCTAAAGTCTTTTATTTGCTTATTTTATCCTTTATGTGGGGTTTGTGACGTGAGGAGATGGGTGACACTGATCCCGAGGTTAAGTTTCACGAGTTTCGGATGAAAACCCAAAACTAAAATCTTTGAGTTGGATAGTTTGACTTAGGGTTGACTTTCGAGTAGATGGGTTCATTTCTGGGTTCAATCGCTTCCGGTAGCTCCGGAGGGTCATTTATTACATAATCGAGTCATTAGTTCGCTTCCCGAGACAATCACATGTAATTTGTGGCCTTATTTGTAATATTTGGATTCTTGTTTTTTTGGGACGATTCTTTAGAAAAGTATGCCTTAGCTAGGTTAAATGGGAAATTTAAGGATACGAATGAGTTTGTAGCACTATTTACCTTAGACGAGCATGTCTGGTTTGTGTCCGGGGGTCTTGGGAGTGTTTCGGGTGTTCGATAGGAGTTTGGCTTTAGTTCATGATTTCTAGTGTATGGTGTCCGCCTCGATGGCACCTTTGTCCGCTCATACGTGTCCGCCTCGACGGGAGGTCGACCCGTAGAAGTGGGATAGGGAAGTTGAGAGTGTCCGCCTTGGTGGATGGGACTTTCGCAGGGGCGGGTGCGCCTCTGCGAAGTCGGGTTCGTCGTGGCGCTAGGGCGAGCTATCAAGTGACTGCACCCCAGCGAGTGGTATGTTCACGGTGGCGGTCCGCACTAGCGAGGTTGATTCCGCTGGGGAAGAATCACTGTATCAGGTGTCCTATTTAATTACCTGGGTCAGATTTCATTTCCCAAAATAGTATACCTAGAACCTAGCGCCGCCAAAAGCTTTTTCAGAAGGTTAAGAGCAATTTCATCCTTTGGGTAAGAGATTTCCTTCCTTTCTGACTTAATTACTTATTTTTAAGTCTTTTAATGATGGTTTAGCATGTTTATAAGTTAAGGAAGATGAGTTGTAATTTCTTATGAGTTTAAGAGAATTAAATCCTTGATTTATGGGGGTGTTATGGATTAAATCACTTAGATTATTATGCATTAGTGATGGATATTAATAGATTATCATGTTGTAAGGTTTAATTTGAGTATAGAAACCTATTTCAAATTGGGAAAAATTCTAGGGTTTCTAATTTGGGGCTTTTGGTTAAATGTTCAATTGAAGGGTCAAATGTGTGTAGTTTTCCAATTAACTCAAGGATATGATTACTTAGTATGTATTAGTGATATTTGGATACTAAAGTTTGAGTCTTGGTAGTGTGGGCCCGATGGAGGTATTTATAGTGTTGCTTTGTTAAGGATTATGTCCTCATTTGTTGTGTAAGCCTTATATTAATGAATAGTATATGCGTGAATAGACTTCGATCATCGCAAGACGCATAGGAAGGGAAAAGCTGTCATCGAGACTTGATCGTGTAGCGCTCCTGTTTGGTACAGAGGTAAGCTACGATTTAGTTTTTGAGACTTTGATAGAAGTGTGTAATTAGTTATAAATATTTATGGGTATTGGTGTTTGGAGGTCCCACTCAAATGGTTCTGATGAACAGTTGAGTTGGCACTGGTGTTGAATTGTGATGATGGGTGATTTGGGAAATCAGCCTTTATGTTGATTTCGACTACTGATTGATTAGGCTTGTCGCCATTATATGGGTTTATCACCGTACTTGTTATCGTTGTGCTTATATATCACACATGTTTGATATGATATCTTGATTGTACATGAATTATATGTTGATTTATTTTTGGAAGCATGTGATATTCATCTCTATATTTATTGCATCTCATTATATCATGATTCTTGCCTTATATGTGTTGCATTCATACACTCATAGTTCTGATGACATTGGTATTGGAGTGGTATGATTATGATGTGGGTCCAAGGGACCGGAAAGGTAAGAACAATGTTAATATTATGGCAACACTGACCACTAGCTCGAGATCACGTGACTGAGTTCAAGTAGTTAATCCCCAACTTTCAGGGTGAGGATGTTATCTCCAACATGCCCCGAGTTTGCTCTATCTATTTATTGTATTTATCTCTATTCTAGAGACACGTCTACAAATTCTAGATATGTATTGGTTTGGCACTATGTTGCCCTCTGTTTCAGACTTGTATCGTTATAGTGCTCTTGTATTGATAGACCATATCACTTGGGGGTTGTTGTTAATGTTTTAGACTTATATCATTCCGCATTTATATTATAGACAGTTTATGTAGTATTTGTTATCTTTCCGCTTTTATTTGTGTCACATCATATTGATGATTTGGGAGTGGTTCACCTACAGGTGGGATGCGTAGGTGTCACTACGATTCCTAAAAAGAGGGTCACGACAAAATTAGTATCAGAGCCATAAGTTAAACGATCTTAAATATAAGAGCAATGTCTAACAGAGTCTTACGGAGACGTCCGTACTTATCTTCAAGAGGCTATAGGATATTTAGGAAATTTCACTTTCTTCATTCCTTTCGTGCTAAGTTGAATCAAATTGATATCTAATCCTTATTTCTATTCTCTCACAAATGGTGAGGACTCATGTCGATGCAGGGAGGGAGGAGGCACTAGCGCAACACTGGTGGTGCGCGATCGCGATAGAGGATGTGCCCAGGGCTGAGGTAGATCCATATCAACAGCGCCAGCTCGGGGCGGAGCACAGAGAACTAGTCAGGCTCGTGCGAGATCAGATTCCCCAAAGCCATATATTGAGCCTTAGAATGAGTTACTTGAGGAGGAGTTGGGGCCAACCCAGGATTAGCCTAGATTTATTGCTACTCCGATCCTATAGGACACATTAGTCAGGTTATTGAGTGTTCTCAATGGATTTTCCACACAGACTTATGCACTACTACTCCGGGTGGTTCTCAGTCCCATGCGGGAGGAGGGAAGACTCAGAGCCCTGAGTTTCATACTTTATGTATTCAACTAGCGATGATGTCGGTGCCCCGTATCGATGAGGTTCATGCTCTTGAGTTTGGTTTCTGGCCTATTGGAGGGACAACAATGACCCGCGATGAGCGGAAGATTTGGGAGCACTTTTCAAATATAAAGCCTCCAATGTTTTATGGTCAGCCCGAGGAGGATGCGTTTGAGTTCATCGTTAGCGGCCATGAGAGATTGCATACTCTAGGTACTTTTGAGACTCACGGAGTTAGTTTTGTGGCCCTTCAACTTTTGGGGAACGCAAAATAGTGGTGGAGAGTGTATGCTGATTGCTTGCCCGTAGGGTTGCCTCCATTGACTTGGGTTAGGTTCTCGACAGGGTTTACTTAGAGAAGTATGTGCCTTTGAGCTTATGATTGCGCATGAGTGATGAGTTTCAAAAGATCGCGCAGAGAGATTCTACAGTTGCACAGTATGAGACGCGTTTCCATGCCTTATCGCGTTATGCAACACCGTTGCTCCCTGCTGAGGCTGAGCGAGTGAAATATTTTGTTAGAGGATTGTGTATTCCACTCCAGCTGGCCACGTTGCAGTTGGTGGCTTCTGGAGCTTCTTTTGAGACAATGGTCGAGCATGCAAAGATGACGGAGTCTATGAGGGGCGGTATGCCCAGATATGAGCCCGATAAGAAGCGAGGCAACATGGTCAGTTCAGCGGTTCTACTTCTCATGGTTAAGGGTATCATAGAGATATCAGCAGTCACAGCCCAATCGATCGGTTCAGGCAACTCTACAGATTACTGATGGTTACTCTATGGGGCGAACAGTTATAGTGGAGGCCAGTCATCCATGGGTTCTTAGACTAGGTAAACTGATTGTGGTGGTTTGGGTTCTTCTATATTTATTCATCAGCCTTCAGCGACCAGGACCTGTTTTGAGTGTGGATAGATCGAGTATTTCAAGAAAGAGTGCCCCAGTCTTACAACGAGTGCATCTCGTTAGGGATGGCAACGGATCGGATCTGGACCGGATCCTACTAGATCCGGATCCTACTAGATCCGGATCCATATCCGTTTTTCATACCTGGATCCAGATCCATCGGATCTATAAATATCATATCCAAATCCGAATCCACCGGATCCACTGGGTCCACAGATCGGATCTGGATCCACATGTAAAAAAATTGTCTTGAATAATATTCTCACCTGTTAAAACTTTTTTGACAAAATGAAACCTAATCTGATTGAAAAAAATGATTGAGTTCATTATAAAACTTAATCATGTAACAAAAATAAAATAAGCAAATAAATTTGATAAATCGACAACAAAATATAACGCGTTGTAAAATAAAACATAATAATAGTCGATGTTTGATAACGAATCTGGTCCGCAAATTCTATTCAAATCATACATACAAAAAAAGTTAAAATATAAAATAAACTAAAAGACTACATCTTTACATTAAGAGAACTAATAAATGCAGTTTACATTAGAAACTAAAAACTGGAAAAAGGCACAGTAATCAAATGAATTACTTTCACATATTTTTTTTCCAACTTTGGTCAAATATTATTCAAAACATACTAATAAAAACATTTAAAAAGTTATTATTTGAAAACTATTTCAAGTGAAATGTTATGAATAATAGATCTTCAAGATCTTATAGCTAATTAGGAAAAGCAAGAGGCTTACGATGTAAAATACAAAAATTATGAAAAATTTAAGAAAATACTTATAAAATTACATTCTAGGTTATGGATATATTTAATAAAAAATGAATCCACGGGTCGGATCTGGACCGGATACGGATCTCAAATATAAGATCCAAATCCAGATCTGATCCATCATAAATGGATCCGGGTCCGATCCAGATCCATCGGGTCCAAATTTTGAAGATCCATATATTTATAAAATGGATCTGGATCCACCGGATCCGGACCGGGTCCAGGATCCACTGCCATCTCTACATCCCATTCACCCAGGACTCTAACACAACCATCTAGGGGTGGTAGTCAGACTAGTCAGGGATGATCTTATTCGGGATGTTGTTGACATTAGTCTGGGCGTGGTGGATCCCAGTCAGGGAGAGATGGAGCTCGTTCGGGCCAATGTGGCCAACAGGGTACTCCGTACGAGGTAGGATGCACCCACTACTATGGATCCCTATTAGGGTCGAGGCTGAGGCATCAGATGCAGTTATTACACATATCATCTCAGTCAATCATCGGTCTGCTACTATGTTATTTGATCCAGGGTCTAAATTATCATATGTGTCTTCCTACTTTTCTGCCAAATTGGATATGTGATGTGATATGCTTGATGTCCCTATTCATGTTTCCACACTGGTTGATTATTATGTGATTGTAGATAGAGTTTATCATATGTATGTGGTTACTTTTATCGGGTACGATACTTGGGTAGATTTGGTCATTCTAGACATGGTTGATTTCGTTGTTATTTTGGGTATGGATTGGTTATCCCCGTATCATGCAATTCTAGACTGACATGCCAAGACAGTCACGTTAGATATGCCTGGTCTTCCGAGGGTAGAGTGGAGAGTCGCTCCTAGCCCTGCTCCTAAGAAATTCATTTCTTTCATCTGTGCTAGGAAGTTGGTAGACAAAGGTTGTCTAGCATATCTTGCTCATATTCGGGATACGAGTGTGGAGACTCCTTCCCTTGAGTCCGTTCTTATGGTTAGTGAGTTTGCCAAGGTCTTTCTTTCAGATTTATCGGGTATGTCGCCAAACAGGGATATTGATTTATGCATTAATCTTGAGCTGGGTACTCGACCTATTTTCATTCTTCCGTATCGTATGGCTCCGACAGAGTTTAAAGAGTTGAAGGAGCAGCTTCAGGACTTGTTGAGTAAGGGCTTCATTTGACCGAGTGTATCTCTATAGGGTGCTCCTGTCTTTTCGTGAAAAAGAAGTATGACACTATTCGTATGTGCATTGATTATAGACATTTGAACAAGGTCACCATCATAAACAAGTACTCGATCCATTGTATTGATGACATGTTCGACCAGCTCCAGGTGCTTCGGTAATTTTGAAGATTGATTTGAGGTCCGGGTATCACCAGTTGAGGATCCAAGCTGAGGATGTGCCCAAGACAGCTTTTTGGACTCGATATGGACATTACGAGTTTTTGTTGATGTCCTTTGGGCTGACTAATTTCCCTACATCATACATGGACTTGATGAATGGATATTTAAGCCGTATTTGTATTCCTTTGTGATTGTGTTCATTGATGACATCTTGATCTATTCGAAGAGTCGGGAGGACCATGAGCAGTATCTGAGAGTGGTTCTTGGGTTATTGAAGGAGAAGAAGTTGTATGCTAAGTTTTTGAAGTGTGAGTTTTGGTTGAGCTCTGTGGCATTTCTGGGACACGTGGTGTCCAATGAGGGGATCTATTCGAAGAGTCAGGAGTACCATGAGCAGTATCTGAGAGTGGTTCTTGGGTTATTGAAGGAGAAGAAGTTATATGCTAAGTTTTTAAAGTGTGAGTTTTGGTTGAGCTCTATGGCATTTCTGGGACATGTGGTGTCTAATGAGGGGATTATGGTTGATCATAAGAAGATAAAGGCAGTCAGGGACTGGCCTAGACCGACTAATGTGACAGAGATTCAGAGTTTTGTGGGTCTTGCTAGCTACTATCGTCGGTTAGTCAATGGATTCTCTTCTATTACTTCTCATCTGACGCGTTTGACTCTGAATGAGGTTTCATTACAGTGGTCCGACGAGTGTGAGCAGAGCTTTCAAAAGCTCAAGTCTCTTTTGACCATAGCCCCGATTCTGTCCCTTCCAGTAAAAGGGAAGGAATTTATCGTATATTGTGATGATTCATGGATCGGGTTGGGTTGTGTGTTGATGTAGGAGGGTAAGGTTATTGCTTATGCATCGAGGTAGTTGAAGGTGCATGAGAAGAATTACTAATACTGATTATAGAGGAGGTTCATAGCTCTAGATATTCGAATCCAGGTGATATTAAGATGTACCGCAACTTGAGACAGCATTACTGATGGGGGGAAATGAAAAAAGACATTGTTGATTTTGTGGCTTGATGTTAGAATTTTCATCAAGTCAAGTATGAGCACCGGCGACCCGGTGGTGTGTCTCAGAGGATGATCATTCCCAAGTAGAAGTGGGAAAGGATTTCCATGGATTTTCATTGTTGGGTTGCCCAAAACTTTGGATAAGTTTGATGCAATTTGGGTCATTGTTGATAGATTGACCAAGTCCGCGCATTTCATTCTAGTTCAAACGACTTATAATGTAGAAAAGTTGGCTAAGATCTATATTCGAAAGATTGTGCATTTTCATGGAGTTCCTATTTTGATCATCTTGGATCAGGGTACTCAGTTTACTTCACATTTCTTGTGGATTTTGTAGAGAGATATGCATACTCGCTTGGATCTCAGTATAGCATTTCACCATCAGACTCGACGGTCAGTCCGAGCAGACTATTAAGGTATTTGAGGACATGTTACGAGCCTGCGTGATTAATATTGGTGGTCATTGAGACCAGTTCTTACCTTTGGCAGAGTTTGTGTACAACAACAAATATCACTCTAGTATCGACATGGCACATTTCGAGGCTTTATATGACAGGAGATGCCAATCTCCTATTGGTTGGTTTGATGCATTTGAGGTTCATCCTTGGAGTATGGATTTGTTGAGGGATTCCTTAGAGAGGGTAAAGGTGATTCAGGACAAGCTCCTGGCAGCACAGAGCAAACAGGGGGAGTATGTAGATCAGAAGGTCTGATATCTAGAGTTTATGGTTGGTGACAAGGTTCTTCTGAAAGTATCACCCATGAAAGGTGTGATGAGGTTCGATAAGAGAGGGAAGTTGAGTCCTAGGTATATCGGACCTTTTGAGGTTTTTAGAGGGTTAGAGATGTAGCATATGAGTTGGCTCTGCCACCAGGTCATATTGGCGTCCATCCGGTTTTCCATGTGTCCAAGTTGAAAAAGTATCATGCCAACGATTCTTATACCATTCAGTGAGACTCCGTGTTGTTTGATAAGAATTTAGAATTCGAGGAGGAGCCTATGGTTATTTTAGATAAGTAGGTGAAGAGGTTGAGATCGAAGAAAATAGCTTCTGTGAAGGTTCAGTGGAGGCATCGCCCGTTGAGGAGGCAATTGGGAGACAGAGTCTGACATGCAGATCAGATATCCTGACTTATTTACTACTTCCGGCACGTGTCCTCTGTTTGTTTCTCTCCATTCGAGGATGAACGTTTGTTTAATTGGTATTTGATTAACGACCTGTCCAATCATTTTTAGCTAAAGACACTTATTTGCCTATCCCTTTTTGTAGCATTTATGTGGGGTTTGTGATGCGAGGGGATAGGTGGCACGGATCCCCGAGGTTAAGTTTCACGAGTTTCAAATGAAAAATCCAAAACTAGAACCTTTAAGTTGGATAGTTTGACTCAGGGTTGACTTTTGAGTAGATGGGTTCTTTTCGGATTCTGTCGCTTCCAGTAGCTCCGGATGGTCATTTATGACTTAGTCGAGTCATTGGTTCGCTTCCTGAGACAATCAAATGTATTTTGTGGCCTTTTTTGTAATATTTTGATTCTTGGTTTTTCCGGACGACTCTTTAGAAATGTATGTCTTTGCTCGATTAAATGGAAAATATGAGGATACGAGTGAGTACGTAGCACTATTTACCTTAGATGAGCATTTCTGGTTTGTGTCAGGGGGGTCTCGAGAGTGTTTCAAATATTTGATGGGAGTTTGGTTTTAGTTCATGATTTCTGGTGTCTGTTTTCCGCATCGGCGGCACCTTTGTCTACTCACGTGTCCACCTCGGCGAGAGGTCGGCTCGCAGAAGTAAGGGTTGGGAAGTTGTGAGTGTCTGCCTTGGCAGATTGGACTTTCGCAGGGGCGGGTGCGCCTCTGCGGAGTCGGGTTCGTTGTGGCGCTGGGGCGAGCTATTAACTCAGTATTTATTGTTACTCCGAGCTGGGCTCCGGTGGGATATTTTGGAGGGGTATATGGACTTCGCGAGTCCCCATGGGTGTAGAATCATAATAAAAACTTGACTTACTATATACGAGATGTCAGATGTATCTGACATGTACATTGCATTCATATCATACTTTATTACATCATTGATTATTTGTGGTTGTATTTGATACCTGATTGTTTATCGATGACTTGGCTGAATTTTGGATATGAAAGGGTTGTACTTACAACAACAGCAACATATGAAAGGGTTGTATTTACTCATGATAAATGGATTAACTAAATTATTGGAATTGTCTGTCACTAAATGGCTTAAGGGGTTGAGAAATATTATTTGAATAAGACATTATGTGAACTCTGTAAACCATTATGTGGACTATGTGACTTTACTTGGATATATTGAATTGCTAGTATAAGATTATTTGGTGTCAACTCAATATTTATCTATTTTTATGTATCTTCCGTCGTTGTTGGCCTATGATGTCTACGGGGATACGTTGTGTACTCATGCTACACTTGGTGCATCTTTTCTTGATGCAAATACAGATCCGACCACTAGCTCGAGATCACGTGGCTGAGTTCGAGTAGTTGATCCCCGGCTTTCAGGGTGAGGATACTATCTCCAGCATGCCTCGGATTTGCTTTATCTCTTTACTTTATTTACTTCTGTTCTAGAGACACGTCTACAGACTTCTAGCTATGTATTGATTTGTCACTATGTTGCCCTCAGTTTCAGACTTGTATCGTTATAGTGCTCTTGTATCGACATACCATATCACTTGGGGGTTGTTGTGGATGTTTTAGACTTAAATCATTCCGCATTTATATTATAGACAGTTTATGTAGTAATTGTTATCTTTCTGCTTTTATTTATGTCACATCATGTTGATGATTTGGAAGTAGTTCGCCTACTGATGAGATGCGTAGATGTCACCACAATTTCTGAAAAAGAGATCGTGATAATTTATGGTTTGATTCAAATAAAATTTAGTGTGTTATATGTATTGAAGCTAAAATTACTAAAAAGATTTGTATTCTTGTGAATAGAAAAAATGAATTATTATCCTTGATTCACATTGACTTAGGCGGTTTCAAACAAACTATGACTAGAGGCCGTAAAAATAGTATGTGACTTTTCTTACCTTGTTTTCCAAAATTTACTAAATTGTATTATTTCTTTTCCAAAATTTACTAAGTTGTATTTTCTTAGAAATAAATATAATATTTGTTTACCTTTATTTCTTATAAATATGAGGTTGAAAATCAACTTAGCATGAGATGACTCTCTGTCTTTAAGACAAGATTGCCACGTATATATGATTTTACGTTAACGGCAATAGTTTCCAAGATAAAACAGCAACCAATCAACACTACAAAGCAAATAGGTTGATTCTGACGAAGAAAAGAAACACGAAACGACTTGCTGAAGAATGAAAAAGGAAGGAAGAGCTCCACTGTTTCTGCTCACGTTTTGGAAAACGACTTGCTGAATTTCTGTGTTTCGCTCTTCTATTTGTCTCTGTGTAGTATATCTTGTAGTCTCTGCAATTGAGCCAAAAAGCTCTAATATGTTTATGGCCAAGTGTGAGGGAGTTAATCAGCCAAATAATGGCACTCAAACGGCATGCAGAAACTTTCTGCCTTCGTCGTTCCCAATTTCAGCTTTTCAGAAACTCCAGAGACCAAACTGTAAATATTAAGCAATTTGGGTCCAAAGAGATAATGTCAGAAGAAGTCCCAAGACCCAAGACCCACGACCCGAGCCCGGACCGGACGGGACGGGCGTGCGGCGTGTGTGTGGACTTAGTCTTGAACCCAAGCACATCTAGGTCCTCCCTCCTTCAAACGCATGGGTTACCCCTTGGGATCCCTAACCCTTAGCCAATTTTGAGACTTATAAAGAGAACAATTCTTCCTTTTTCACCGATGTGGTAGATTTGCCCCACACCATATTTTCATGCCTCAAACACCTTACTTCGTGGACCAATATCTCTTTCACTTCTCAATGAAATTTGACGATTCTTGGCCCTACGATCATCTACTCACTTAGTAGATTATGCACGTGTGAAGAGACAAAGCCTCCAACATACGGAACCCTAGTGTTTAAGTCATTAAATACGGTGGACGCACCTCCCCACCAAAGGCAAATTTCCAACAAAAATAAGCAATTATTCAAGAAGTAACTCCGCCTTATTCGATTGAGTCTAATATAATAGCCGAAAGAAAATATAGAATATTAAAAAAAATTATGAACTCCATGTTAATTATATTCATGCATTTGTCACGCTCATAATGCATGTGACAGGTGTTCTGAGATCTACCCGATCCTAAAGAACCAACTCATATCATACAAGATAATTCGTGTATGTGCTTAATGAATATGTGCAAAAGTCTTTTCAATTTAAAATCTCATTATTTGATCAATTAAAATAAAGGCTTAATACATAAACGAGCCCTTAAACTTGTCTCAACTTTTTATTTAGGCACATGAACAAAGGGTTATACCTTTTGAACACTTTATGTTATAAAAAAATGTGTCTATTGAACAAATATTTGGCAGCTCCAAACAAAGTAAAGTGTGTGAATGATACTCACTCCTTAGGGGACAAATAAAAATTATGACACATAAATTAAGGAAAAAATCAAAATTTGAAAAAAAGACACATTGACCGGTCATAAAAAAACTTCCGGTGAAAGCAACAATGACAGCTAAAACCGACCGCAATTTCCTTGCCATTTTTTCTCCTCTTCATCAATCTACTATTGTTTTTTTTCTATTTCATCGGATTTTTAAAACATCTTTTTCACTCAATTCTCAATATATAAGGCATGCTTCATTTGATCAGAAAATATCCGTTTGGGGTTCGATGAATTTAAATCCAAATATCACAGCTTTCTATGCATTGGGGATGACAAAAATTGATGTTTCGTCTTCTCTATTAAATGTCATTGACGTCCTCACATTGTGTCATAGTCTTAAAGTAGTCTAAAAAAAAAAAGCTCAGTCCACTAAGCTCGCGCTAAGCGCAAGGTCCGAAAAAGGGCCGAATCATAAGAATTTATTGTATGCAGTGTTATCTTACATTTCTGCAAAAGATTATTTTCACGGGTTGAACCCACCTCCGGATCACATGATATCAACTTTATCCGTTATTTCAAGACTCCCTAAAATATGTTGAAAAGTATGACTAGATTTTGAAGGGGTATATAGTGGTCTAGTCTGTCGAATAAGATGGTGGAACAGATGAAGAATAAAGAAGGAGAAGGGAAATAGTGGGTGATTGTGGCATTAGCGACAGGGATGATAGTGGCAAAAGAGGTAATGGCGGTGGAGGAGATGGTGATAGAGAGAAAGAATAAGAAAGGAGAGATAATATTATTTAAAAGGAAAATTAGGGACTTTCGCGCACCTATGAAAAGTGCTATGTTAAAAATGAGTGTCTAACATACACAATTTAATTATAGATTAAGTAGGTAGCCATAGAAATCAAAAATAATTTCATTTTTTTTTTTGAATTCTTAAAGTTAGAGTTGGAGTTGTGTTTAGTCATAATTTTTACAGTTGGAATGTATTTTTTTTAACAATATGAAATATGATTTATATCCCCTAATTTTTGAAAACTAATAAAATCACCCAAAACAATTAATAAACATAATAAGTGCGTAAATATCGTTCATCAATCATTTTCTATTACATTAAGTATGATTTATATAGATTTTTTTTAATACGATGATATAATTAAGTTCACAAAACTCATTGATTGAATCTATTACGGGGTCAAATTTATAAAAATAAAAAATGTAGGATAAAATTTGAAAAGTGAAAGATAAAAGCAATGACCAAAAATAAAAAGTGAAAATTGTAAAAAACAAAATTTGAAATGTTTTTTAATTCCAAATACAAGTTGCATTTGGAATTTTCATGACCAAACACTAGTTTTTAAAAAACAAATCCGAAAAAAATAAAAAAAATATCTACGGCCAAATGGGTCCTAAGTGTTTAATAGGTACAACCTTTAGTTGTTGTATCTAAATAAGATATATGAACAAGTTTACGGGGCCGAATATGTATTTGGCCTAAAACTAAGGGAAAATACATAAAATACATCTTAATCTTTGCCTGGATTTGTTGTAACACATCTAACCTTTACGGATGTCCTATTACCCCCTGAATATATTTTAAAGTATTTATTTGAAAAAATCAAATAAAAGTCCAACGCGACACAATTTAAGACTCGATTATAAAAAATATAGTGATTCACAAGATCAAGTTCCAAGAGAATCAATTATTTTCTCCATAAAAAAAAAAAAAGTGTAGGAGAGAATTTAATTTTTTTTTTGAAGAGTGAAATAACCGGACTTCTTTATTTTTGGATCTTTTATTTAGCACGTGTTTGAATTGTTATCAATCTCACTAGATAAAGGCCAAAGAAATTCCTTAAAAATATATCTAGGAGGGTAATAGTCCCCCCTAAAGGTTAGGTGTGTTACGACAAATTCAGACAAAGATTGGAATATATTTTAGGCATTTAGCATAATAACAACAACAACAACATAACCAGTGAAATCCCACAACGTGGGGTCTGGGGAGGGTAGAATGTACATAGACCTTACCTCCACCTTGGTAGGTAGAGCGGTTGTTTCCGGGAGACCCTCGGCTCAAGACAAAGCATAATCAGGCAAAACAAGCAAAGTAAAACAAAGTGTGAGAAACGGCCAAACTCAGACGAGAAATTAAAGCATTGTGAACATGCAGATAGTAAAATCAAATACGCAATGGTAGCGCATACTAACAACAGTAAGCAGTAGCCAACACAACTAAATAAGATAAATAAATTACACTAAAGAACACATAGCAGCAGGAATAAAACTACAGAGTACTATAGAGCAATAATGCGCCTATAAGTGTAATAGGCTAATCGAGCCTACATTAATAACACTACACTATCATTTTGTAAGCGTAAGTAGGACTACGCTCGACTACCTACTACCCTAATTTGTGTCCTCCACAACCCCCTATCTAAGGTCATGTCCTCAGTAAGTTGCACCAACGCCATATCCCGTCTAATCACCTCTCCCTAATACTTCTTTGGCCTACCTCTACCCCTCCTGAACTCGTCCATAGCCAACCTCTCACACCTCCGCACTAGGGCATCCGTGTCTCTCCTCTGCACATGGACAAACCATCTCAACCTCGCTTCCCGCATCTTATCCTCCACCGAGGCCACTGCCACTTTATTCCGGATAACATCATTCTTAATCTTATCTCTCCTTGTATGCCCACACATCCATCTCCGCATCCTCATCTCCGCAACTCTCATCTTTTGTATATGCAAAGTCTTGACTGGCCAACACTCTGCCCCATACAACATAGTCGGTCTGACCATCGCCCTATAGAACTTGCCTTTAAGTTTAGTTGGCACCTTTTTGTCGCACAAGACTCCAGATGCGAGCCTCTATTTCATCCACCCTGCCCCAATATGATGTGTGACATCGTTATCAATTTCTCAATTCCCTTGGATAATAGACCCTAGGTATTTGAAGCTTCCTTTCTTTGGAATGACCTGAGTACCAAGCCTCAACTCCACGTCTGTCTCATGGTCACTCCCGTTGCTGAACTTGCACTCCAAATATTTTGTCTTGGTCCTACTCAACTTGAACCCTTTAGACTCCAGAGTCTTTCTCCAAACCTCCAACTTGGCATTCACTCCGTTGCGAGTCTCATCAATCAGGACTATGTCGTCTGCGAATAACATACACCATGGTACCTCCCATTGGACTTGTCGCGTCAGTCCGTCCATGACCAAGGCAAATAGGAATGGGCTAACAGCTAATCTCTGGTGCAGTCCCATCATCACTGGAAAGTGCTTCGAGTCTCCTCCTACTGACCGTACCCTAGTCTTGGATCCATCATATATATCTTTGATCTCCTTAGTGTACGCCACAAGTACATCTCTAACCTCCAAACATCTCCATAGAACCTCCCTAGGGACTTTGTCGTATGCCTTCTAGAGGTCGATGAAAACCATATGTAAATATTTCTTCCTCTCCCTATACTGCTCCACCAACCTCCTAATAAGATGAATGGCTTCGGTAGTTGAACGCCCCGGCATGAATTCAAACTGGTTCTCGAAATAGACACGTGTTTTCTCACCCTCATCTCCATGACCCTTTCCCAAACTTTCATAGTGTGGTTCAGCAGCTTGATACCCCTATAGTTGTTGCAACTCCGGATATCACCTTTGTTTTTGTACAAGGGAATCATTGTACTCCACCTCCATTCTTCGGGCATTCTTTTCGTCTTAAAAATGACGTTAAACAACTCAGTCAGCCACTCCAAACCTGCCATGCCTGCGCTCTTCCAAAATTCAACTGGGATCTCATTAGGCCCGGTCGCTCGTCCGCTGCGCATCTTGCGAATAGCACCCTCAACCTCATCAATCTTAGTGTTTCTACAATACCCAAAATTCTGGTACCTACTAGAATGCTCCAAATCTCCCAGCACAATGTCTCCATCTTCTTTTTCGTTCAAAAGGTTTATGGAAGTAAGACTGCCACCTCCGCCTAATATGCGCTTCCTCCACCAGTACTTTGTCATCCTCGTCCTTGATTCACCTCACGGGCCCTTCTCTCCCTTGTCTTGGCTAGTCTGTACAACTTATTATCACCGTCTTTCTCCTCTAATTCAACATACAGGCGTTCAAAAGCCGCCGTAACCGCTTGTTTTGCCTCCTTCCTCGCCATCTTATACAGTTCCATATTCGTCCACTTCTCCACATCATCCTTGCTTTCTACCAATTTCACATACGTCGATTTCTTCTCTTCCACCTTATCTTGAACTTTACCATCCCACCACCAGTCCCCTCAATGCCCACCACTATTACCCCGCGAGGCCCCTAGCACTTCTCTAGCTACCTCCCGAATGCAACTGGTCGTCTTGTCCCACATACCGGTCACATCTCCACTACTCTCCCAAGCCCCATTGGCCATCAACCTCTCCCCCATCTCTTTTGCACTAGCTATGGTCAAACTCCCCAATTTGATTCTTAACTTGTCATCCACAACCCTCTTTTTCTTCTCTAACTTGATCTCTAAATCCATCACCAAGAGCTTATGTCGGGTTGTAAGATCCTCCTTCGGAATAACCTTGCAGTCTTTACAAAGACCTTTATCAACCTTCCTAAGGAGCAAAAAGTCTATCTGAGTCTTAGCCACCAAACTACAGAAAGTCACCAAGTGTTCCTCCTTCTTCAAGAACCTCAAATTGGCTATCACCAAACCACTCGCTCTGGCAAACTCCAAAAGGAAGACGTCTCCCCCGCTCCTGTCCCCGATTCCAAAGCCTCCATGCACATCGTCATAACCCCCCAGAAGTGACCCGATATGACCATTGAAATCCCCTCATACAAATAACTTCTCAGTGGCTGGTATGCCTCCCACCACTTCATCTAAATCCTCCCAAAAGCGTCTCTTCTCCTCTTCGTCCAAGCCCGCCTGCGGCGCATAAGCACTAATAATGTTCATAGTGCACCTTCCAACTACCAACTTAATTGTCACCATCCGGTCATTGACCCTCATCAGCTCTACCACCTGCTCCCGTAGCTCGCTGTCTACCAAAATGCCTACCACATTCCTATATTACGACCTACCCGAGAACCATAACTTATACACGTCTACATCCTTAGCCTTAGGTCCTACCCATTTGGTCTCCTGGACACAGGCTATATTAATCTTCCTCTTTTTAAGAATCTTAACTAGCTCTATGGACTTCCCCGTTAAAGTCCCAATGTTCCAAGACCCTATTCTTATTCTAGCCTCTCTCTTACCCCATGTACCCCTCCTAACCCTCGCCCCCGTCCCCGACCAAGAATATGACCCTAGTCTACCATCATTTATCAAAGCCATTAAAGCAAATATAAAATAATAAACTACTCAAACGTTTACCCTAAAACAGGAAGGGGATCAAAGTGCAAGCACAAGTTAACTAGAAACTAGAGACAAGGAATGTTATAACTAAAGACAAGGAGCGGCAAAAATTTAATGAGGTTAAGGACAAAGAATGGATACGAGCAACCGGAGGTACTAACTCCAGTTGAATCGAACCTATTGCCGGCGAAAATCATTGTTCACCCGTCACTGTTCACCGACACTGTTCACCGTCACTTTTTTCGAAATGTTCACGTACTTTTCACGGAAAGCTTTCACCCAAAAAAAATCGAGCACCTGCGTAGATTTAGGAGAGAAAGAACACAAGAACAATAAAAGGAACAGAAGAACAAAAATAAATTGCGGGAGCAAGCGTTGCTGATGTGGTCTTACCGTCGCCGGTGAGTGGTACACTTACCGTCATAAATGGAGGATGTATGGAAAGGGGGAGGGGATGATGACTGTTGGGATATGTTAGAGAGAGGTTGGAGTGAGAGAAAGAGTCGTTGGTTTAAATTGATAATTTTTTTTAAAATGCACAAGGGTAGAGAGTTTCATTCATACATGTCATTGTCATATGAGTAATCATAAAAATACATGCAAAAATAATAACTACACTGGATATGAATTCTCTATGAATGAAATAATCAACCAAAACATGCCTTAGTGAGTAGTGACTCAAAAGAATAGAAATTATAATTTTCCCTGAGTACAAATATGGAGCCTCACCAAAGTATCAATAGGAGATGTGGAGCTGTCATATCCACGGGGCTCAGGCTGCACATCTCCACTCCTTGAAAAATCAATTAAACTATTTACCTGGCGGCAAGTATTGTATATCCTACTTGCTCAAATCATCTTATTGTATTGCATCATGAATCGGCTCCATCGTGCTAATAGAGTAGCACAATAGTACCCTCTCATGAATGCACTCTGTCGTAGTTCTAGACTAAAAAGACAGGTTCTACCCCTACGCTGGCACAAATAATTTCATAGCCTAACACGAAAAATATCCAAGGTCAATCTCAATGAGCTCAAGTAACTCTCAAACTTTTTATCATTACGACACTCACACTCACTCCAACAATTCATTCTATTTCATTAGCAAAAGAAAATACAAGTGACACGTCCCCCTCCTTTAGCTTTTAAAATTCAATAACAACATTTCGTTTCAAAATTAATGATATTAATACCACTTAGCTTGAAAACAGTCGCTCTACTTACCAAGGTAGATGTAAGGTCTGCGTACACTCTATCCTTTTCAAACTCCACGTTGTGAGATTTCAATGGGTATGTTATTGTTGTTGTAATACCACTTCGGCATTTTATCATGTACGAAATTGTAAGAATGTATTAATCTCCCTTGGGGAGCCTTTCTCATTAATACAAATATATATAAAGTGTACAATCTGGAATCCTCATACAATAGGGATCTTATATCTACCATAATCACACAAGTCTAAATATGGCTAAATATATTACAATTGTACATGTGCTAATACACCCCCTCAGTCGGAGCGGGAAGAGGCCGAACGCTAAGACTGGATCTAAAGTCGAGGAAGAGATGTCTAGGAAGGCTTTTTGTGAATATATCTGCATACTAATATGAAGAAGGCACTGCAATACCTTGACATGACCGAGAGCAACCTTCTCACGAACAAAGTGGATGTCCATCTCAATGTGCTTGGTTCGCTGATGCTGAACCGGATTATGAGATAGATATATGGCGGATATGGTATCATATTAAACCAAAGACGCCTTACGTAATGGACACTGAAGTTCCAAAAGAAGGTTTCGGAACCAAAAGATCTAAGCAACAACATTAGCAACGCCTTTGTATTCTGCTTCTGCACTCGAACGAGATAATGTGGTTTGTCTTTTGGCAGACCAAGAAATAAGATTATCCCCTAAGAACACACAGTAGCCTGAGGTGGAGCATTGCGTGTCCGGACAGCCTACCCAATCAACATCCGTATAGGAAAACAACCTGGTCAGTGTTGATGGGTATAGATGCAAACCACAATCAAGTGTGTCCTTAACATATCGAATGATACGTTTAATGGCAGTAAAATGAGGCTCCCGGACATGCATAAATAAACATACATGCTGAACAACATAAGCAATATCAGGTCTGGTGAAAGTGAGATATTATAGTGCGCCTGCAAGACTCCTGTAGAGAGTGAGATCTGATATTGGATCACCATCCAAAGCACTAAGCTTTGATTTCGAGTCTAACTAGAGTAGACATGATCTGGCAATTTGCCATTTTAGCCTTGTACACAATCCCCTTTGTGTACTTACGCTGACAAAGAAACAAAGTATCTGCAGATCTAGTAACTGAAATCCCCAAAAAATAGCTCAACTTCCCCAAGTTAGTCATAGAAAATTATATTTTGAGCAGTGCAATGATCTCATTTTTCAACAACTCAGATGAGGCAGTAAGTACAATATCATCCACATACAATAATAAATATGCAATACTACAACCTCTATGAAAAATAAATAGAGAATTATCACACTTGTTGTATACAAACCCAATTCGCATGATGTACTGTGCAAAGCGATCATACCACACTCGAGTGTCCTATTTCAGACCATAAAGTGACTTACAGAGACGACATACATACTGAGGGACTGTTGGATGGACAAAACTAGGCGGTTGATGCATGTAAATAGTTTCTTTTAAATCCCCATGTAGAAATGTATTTTTCACATCAAGCTGATGAATAAGTCAATGCTTACCCGTAGCAATACTCAGAACTGTGCGAATAGTGGCCGGTTTAACAACTGACTGAATGTCTCACCACTATCTATACCCTTCAGCTGAGTAGTGTCATTAGCCACAAGTCGTGTCTTGTACCTCTCTAGGTCACCATTGTCTCTGTATTTGTGATGAAAAAGCCACATGCATCGGATCACATTCACCCCCTCCGGTCTAGGAACCAAATCCCAAGTGTGATGTTTCGTTAAAGCATTAAATTCCTCACACATGGCTGCATTCTAATTTGGGTCTAGTTTGGCTAATTTTGGGTTTTTGGAAATTGGTGACACGGTTTGGGTTGACTGATTGAACTGGACTTTGTGTTTGAAAATATTGTGCTGGGCATAAGTTTTCATACGGTGGGTGGGGGCAGGGGCACTTTTGGTATTGAGTGGTGGAATATGGTTATGAGAATGGACAGACGGGATCGGATGTGGGTGGGAACTAAGTATGGCGACTGATGAGGGGGTCGGGTTTATAATATCTGGACGTGACAGTGGTTGTGTCGGTGGTGTCGGTCTGGGTAGAGCGACGTTGTTTGTTTGAGGAGTAGTGGGGTATGATGTTAGTGATGGTATGGAGATGGGTTGCAGTTGTGGTGGTGTTGTGTCAGTCGGGGTTCCCGGTTGTGTCGGAGATGGGGTTCGATAACTAGGTGGGTTGGGGGTTTGGGTTGACGGTGTGACGGTGACTCGATGGGTTGTGGTTGATCGAGAACGGGGTGGGCTGGGCTTCTGGAATGGTGGTGTGACAACAACACGAGTGGTAGTGGTTGACTTAGCCGATGAGGTCTGTGTGATGGCCGAAGTAGCTGGGGAGACTGCGTGGTGGTTTCCAGTAGTGGATGTGTTAATAAAAGCTGAACATGGTAGAACTGAGTCACTGCCGGAGGTGGCAGTGATGGGTGCCAGTGGGGTCAGTGGTGGACCGGTGGTTGTGGGACTGTTCAGAATTTCGAGGACGACTGGTGAGGTGTCGGTCTCGAGAAATGTGTAGTCCGTGTTATGGAATTTTTAGAGATTAGCGAATGGAAAGATTGCCTCGTTAAACGTGACATGACGGGACACGATGATCTTACGGGAAGATAAGTCATAACACAAAGACCCCCTATGATTAGGTGGGAATCCTAAGAAGACACACTGGTGGTACGAGGTGCTAATTTATGAGGAGCAGTGGAGGCAAGATTTGGGTAGCACAGGCAACCAAAAATTCTAAGGTGGTCATATGACGGGATCCGACGGTAGAGAATTTCAGTGGGGGTTTTATTGTGAAGAGTACTGGTAGGTAAAATATTAAGGATGTATTCTACCATTTTGACTGCATAGACCCAGAACGACAGGGGGAGAGAGGCATGAAAAAAGAATGGTACGAACCATGTTGTTGATAGTACGGATGATTTTTCTATTTTGGGGTGAGGTATGGGGACACGAGAAACGGAAGACCATTCTTGGTGCAACAGTTATGAAATGCGGAATTATTAAACTCACGACCGTTGTCACATTAGAATGATTTTATGGACTTTTCAAATTGTGTTTTGATATAGGTACGAAACTCAAGGAATTTGGTAAAGACTTCAGACTTGAACTTTATAGGGTAAATCCAGATGAAGTGAGAAAAGTCATCTAATAACACAAGATAGAAAAATCCATATTTAGTCTTGTGTAAATATGATAGATATAAGATCCCTATTGTATGAGGATTCCAGATTGTACACCCTGTATATATTTGTAAGAATGTATTTAATCTCCCTTGGGGAGTCTTTCTCATTAATACAAATATATATAGAGTGTACAATATGAAATCCTTATACAATAGGGATCATATATCTACCATAATTACACAAGACTAAATATGGTTATATATATTACAATTGTACACGGGCTAATAGAAATGATGCAATCCCAATCTTTTTGTCTTTATAATAGGGATTCACATTTAGAACATATTTCAAAATCATAATTCGATATGTTTTGGATGAAATCTTTGAACGATAGCAAGTTTCAATATACCTTAATCATTTTTCAATTCTCACCCCAAAAATGATGCCAACTCAGTCAATCAGGTGATCGACACTTAAATCAACTTTTCAAGTTTAGTAAAAACTTCTATTTTCTAATTCTGGAGTCAAATCCTCAAGATTAACTCCAATTTGTTCATTACATGTGTTATGAAACCTAGTCTCTCCTTTAAAAACTTAAAACTATATGGTTCAAGCAAACCCAACACTATTCATCTTCTTTACCAACAAACATTTCAATTTCAAGATTATTTTCTAAGGTGTCAAGAATCGGTGATTAAATTCAAATATTTCTTCAAAAATATAATCTACGATGTCCAAGGAATAAATATATGATATTGGCGTAAAATGATTACCTTTCGTCAAACGTAATCTGTTGAGGCTTGAGTTCTTGAATATTCTTGAGATTTCTCTTCGAAAATCTAGGAATTTCATGTAGTTGAGAGGTAAACAAAAATATTCATGGGATCAAATATATCAAAGAGAGCATTGATTTCTTACCTCAAGATAACATTTTATTGGAAATTTACAAAATATGGGATTGAGTTTATCCCGTCTTTAATGACTTAAATACACAGGCCCCGCATGTCGAAAATCTCGTTTCTTCGCACATGTCTAATCTACTAAGTGAGTAGACAATGTTAGTGCAAGTATCGTCAAATTTTATTAAGAAATGAAAGAGATATTGGTACACAAAGTAAGGTATTTGAGACATAAAAAGATGAAGGGTCTTTAGACTGTTGCTTTCTTCCAAAATTTTCTTTTTGGTCCATGAAATGTTAACTATTTATATTTTAGTCCCTGAAGTTTTCGGAACGTTACAACTATTCTAAAAGACACCAACAGATGAAGACACCAAGACTCCAACAGACATGATTGTTTGTCTCCCTTTCTACTCTTGTAAATTGAACATTCATGTTCAAACTAAACAGGAGAACACACAGAACACAAAATCCTCTCTTCTCTTCTGCTTTGTTCGACACACAAAGAACAGAGAATCAGAAACTCAAACAAGCAATATGTTCTATATTTATTTCTTCGCTAGAATCAATTGTATTTGCTTTGTACATTTGATTAGTTGTTGTTTTATCTTTGGAGACTATTGTCCATCACTGTAAAAGCATCTATACGGGGCAATTTTGTCTTAAAGACAGAGAGTCATCTCTCGACTCAGCGTTTCTTTTGTTTAACCCTTCGAATACACTTTACACCAACTTTTACCTACAATTTTAAGACAAAATTTACTTTTTTCTAAGTGTTCGAAAGATGTCTTTCAACAGTTGTGGTTCCAGTTCTGGTTCTAACTCTGGGTTTGGTTTTATTTCTGCCGACTATTCTGTTAACAATTCCGTTCGTAGTTCTGATTCTACTCCTATTAACAGTTTTGTCAATGGTTCTACTGCTGCTGTTTAAAGCACTGGCGATGTTCAAGGAAATGTTGTTGTCCCTGCTCCTGACAGTTTCTAAACCAAACGCCCATGTAAGGTTTTGGATAACAATTACAACAAAAGAAGGAGACTAAAGATGTTGTTCTATCTTACCGCATTGAGCCTGTCACGATCTCAGACAGAATATCCTCCTTCTGGTGGGGATGCAACGGACACTCAGTCCAACACAATGACAGAAGTGGTCCAGAATATCCAGGTTTCAAATGACCTGAAGGCCAAGAACAAACGCAAGGCAGCGGCTAACGTTGTACAAGACGGGGGTTATCATCTGGATCTTGCTAACAAGAATGTGGATTTCTCGGCAATGGTGCTGGAGGCAAATCTGGTGGAGAACCCAAGACAATGGTGGATAGACACAGGTGCAACCCGTCACATCTACTCTAACAAAAATGCATTCTCCTCTTATGCCCCAGTCACTTGCAAGAAACTGTTCATAGGCTACGGCGCCACCTCTAAAGTGCAAGGGGTTGGAAAGGTTGTCCTCAAAATGACTTCAGGCAAAGAGATCACTCTAAATGAAGTGATGCACATCCCTGACATCCGTGAGAACTTGGTTTCAGGGCCACTATTGGTCAAGGCTGGTTTTAGACTAGTTTCTTAGTCCAACAAATTTGTAATAACTAAGAATGGTATATTTGTAGGAAGAGGCTTCCCGTGTGACGGCCTCTTCAAAATGAATGATATGTCTGTAATCCACTCATCTAATGAGATAAAGCCTTTTACCTACTTGCTTGAGTCTTCTAATTTATGGCATCATAGATTAGGACACGATAACTACAAATCCATTCAAAAGTTAGTAAAGTTGGAATTATTGCCTTATTTCGACATAAAATTAACCAGGTCATCTTTCCATTCAGTCGAAAGAAACACCGCTCCTCTAGAACTCATTCACACCGACATATGTGATTTAAAGTTTGTGCAAATAAAGGGGGAACAAGTACTTTGTGACTTTCATTGATGATAGTACAAGGTATTGTTATGTTTACTTGTTGAAAACTAAAGACGAAGCATTTAAACGTTACAAAGCAGAAGTTGAAAATCAATAAACCTACGGATTAAGGCAATTCGTAGTGATAGAGGGGGAGAATATGTAGCACCGTTTGAAGAATATTGTGCTCAATTCGACATTATTCATCAAACGACCGCTCCTTACTCGCCTCAGTCTAACGGTATTGCCAAGCGCAAAAACCGTACATTAAAGGAAATGATGAATGCTTTACTTATCAATTCCGATTTAGCCCAAAAAAGTGGGGCGAAGCGATCCTTACCGCTAA
Organism: Anisodus tanguticus; assembly: GCA_034509755.1. NCBI lineage: Eukaryota > Viridiplantae > Streptophyta > Magnoliopsida > Solanales > Solanaceae > Anisodus > Anisodus tanguticus. The sequence goes on from CM067547.1 coordinate 50,011,151, forward strand.
TACAATTCTCAATAGAGTTCCACATAAGCGTAAGGATAAAACTCCATATGAATTATGGAAAGAAAAGAAACCCACTTACAAATTTTTGATGTTGTAGGGCTGTTTGGCAAATGTCGAAGTACCTAAATCAAAATAGGTCAAAATTAGACCTAAGACTCTAGATTGCATATTCATCAGATATGCAAATAACAGTAGTGCTTATCGCTTCTTAGTATATAAGTCGGAGATACCTGATATCCACGAAGGTACGATCATAGAATCAAGTAATGCTGAATTCTTTGAACATATCTTTCCTAGAAAGGAAAAAGAAATAATTTCACGCAAACGAAGTTATGAACAAAATGCTCAAAACCAACAAAACCCGGGAGTTTCTGATTGTCCGGAACTAGACGTTACAGGACTCAGAAGTTACTGACTATCTGGAACTTAATGTTCCAAACCTACAGAACTTAGGGGTTCTAGAGGTTGAGCCAAGACGGAGCAAAAGGGCCAAAATGGACAAAACCTTTGGTCCAGACTTTCTAACATATATGGTTGAAAATGAACTGAGGATAATTAAAGAAGCATTGTCAACTCTAGAAGCACCGCTTTGGAAAGAAGCTATAGAAGCAAAATAGATTCTATCATGCAAAACCATGTTTGGGAAATGGTTGATCTTCCTCCGGGAAGCAAACCTTTAGGTTGTAAGTGGATACTCAAAAGAAAGTACAAAGCATATGGAACTATTGACAAGTATAAGGCCAGATTGGTAGTCAAAGGCTACTGACAAAAGGAAGGCCTCGATTACTTCGACACATACTCCATTGTGTCTAGATTAACATCCATAAGGGTATTCATAGCCATTGCAGCTTTGTGTGACCTTGAGATACATCAAATGGACGTTAAGACAACCTTCATAAATGGAGAGTTGGAATAGGAAATATACATGGAACAACCCGAGGGGTATGTGATTCCAGAACAAGAAAATAAAGTATGTCGACTTGTTAAGTCTTTGAACGAACTCAAACAAGCCCCGAAACAATGGCATAAAATATTTGATAATACTTTATTATCAAAAGATTTCTCCATAAATGAATGTGATAAATGTATCTATATCAAATGGAACTCTGACTCATTTGTCATGATATGCCTTTACATAGATGACATGCTTATCACCGGAAGTAGTCTTAACTTGGTCCTGGAAACCAAGAATATGTTGAAACAATGTTTTACATGAAAGATATGGGTGTGGCAGATGTAATCTTAGGAATTAAGATTTCTAAGACATCTGACGGGCTGGTCTCTCAATCTCATTACATTGAAGATGTTTTGAGGAAATTTGAGGTATTTGACAGTCCCCCTATGAAGTCACCAGTGGATATGAATCATATAATTGATAAAAATTGCAGTGCACTCGTATCCCAGGAGCGATATGCATATGTCATTGGTAGTTTAATGTACATTACAAACTGCACCCGACCCGACATCGCTTATCCAGTCAATAAGTTGGCTAGGTTCACTCGTAATCCTAGAAATGATCACTGAAGGTGCTAAATCGGATACTACGATATCTGAAATATTCGCTGACTTACAGATTACATTATTATAGATATCCCGCCGTATTGGAAGGATACAGTGATGCAAACTGGATATCTGACATAAAGAATACCAAATCCACCAGTGGATATATTTTTACAATTAGTGGTGGGGCTGTGTCTTGGAAGTCCTCTAAGCAAACATGCATCGCCCGATCCACGATGGAATCGGAGTTTATCATTTTGGACAAAGCAGGAGAAGAAGCAGAGTGGCTTCACGGCTTCTTAGAGGATATCCATTGTTGGGATAAACCCGTACCTTCGGTAATGATTCACTGTGACAGTCAGTCGGCTTTAGGAAGGGCACGGAGTAATATGTACAACGAAAAGTCTAGACATATTCGTCGAAGGCATAATACTGTTAGGCAGTTGATCACTACAGGTGTCATTTCCATTGATTACATCAAATCAAAGGATAACTTAGCAGATCCTTTAACTAAAGGCCTACCCAAAGATCAAATATTCTGCTTGTGTATGGGAATAGGCTTAAAATCCAAACAATAAGAATCTTTATGGTGGTAACCCATATTACTAACTGGAGATCCTAGGAATTTGGTTCAATGGGAAAATTAAACTATAGAGGTTCAGTTTAGTGCTTCACTTGAAGTGAGAGCACTTCGGATTATCATTCTTTAAAGAAAGATAACTTCAAAGTCGTTCCCGCGATAGACATTAAGTGTTGCCTGCATAATGGGTAAAAGATAAGTTTCTGGAACATTTAATGATTCCTAACACTTGCGAGTGAGGTAGAGAAATATACCTTATAGGAGATCACCTATTTAAGTGCGAAGACATGTTGTTTCAAATGTACGCACTTAAGAATCCAAGCGTTGTCCATGGCCACAACGGACAAAACAATAAGAAGAAATGAATAAGGAAAGTTATTATGTTGATATCATTGTCTTGGTTTACACTAAACACTAACGGTTCAAGACATCGCGTTCACCGCGCAGTAAGTAAATCCTATGGTAATTGACTAAGGAATGTTCAAAGCCGAAAGCTACCTTTCCTGATGCAATATCTTTTCGCTGAAAGATTGGTAAACTTTGGCACCCTGTGTGCACCAATTCTTTTTCAAGAGGGGGTTGTTGGAAATTTACTAAATGTGGGATTGAATTTTTCCTGTCTTTAATGACTTAAATGTATGGGCCCCGCATGTCAGAAACCTTGTTTCTTCGCACATGCCTAATCTACTAAGTGAGTAAACAATGTTAGCGCCAAATATCGTCAAATTTCGTTAAAATGAAAGAGATATTGGTACACAAAGTAAGGTGTTTGAGACATAAAAATATAGAGGGTCTTTGGCCAAAAATGACAAATCTCCCTCATTGGTAGAAGATGGAGAGTTTATGTGATATATAAACTCTAAGTTTGAGTAAGGGTTTGGGACCCCAAGGGGTAACCCATGTGTTTAGAAGGGAGAGGACCTAGGTGAGCTTGGGTTCGGGGCTAAGCCCCACACGCGCGCTGCCGCCGCCCGCCCGACCGGTCCGATCCGTTGAAATGTTAACTATTTACATTTTGGTCCCTGAAGTTTTCGGAACGTTACAACTATTCTAAAAGACACCAACAGACATGACTGTTCAACTGAACAATCATGTTGAAGACACTAAAAACTGAACAGTCATGTCGAAAACTCCCTTTCTGCTCTTATAAATTGAACATTCCTGTTCAAACTAAACAGGAGAACACACAGAACACAAAATCCTCTCTTCTCTTCTGCTTTGTTCGACACAAAAAGAACAGAGAATCAAAAACTCAAACAAGCAATCTGTTCTATATTCATTTCTTCGCTAGAATCAACTGTATTTGCTTTGTACAGTTTATTAGTTATTATATTATCTTTGGAGACTATTGTTCATCATCGTAAAAGCATCTATATGAGGCAATTTTGTCTTAAAGACAGAGAGTCATCTCTCGACTCAGCGTTTCTTTTGTTTAATTTTTCGAATACACTTTACACCAACTTTTACCTTCACATTTATATCGAGCGGTCTTCCTTCTCTTTATACCTCCAAGAACAAGTCCCAAGTAATTATAAAAATCTTCACCCAAGATGCCTTTAAAAAGCTTCAGAGATCACATGTCAGAGGGCTCGTGTCGCCAGTCCTGTGGCCCATCTTACCTCGAGTGATATCCGGTGCTTGGCGCTCGTGATGATCGGGCTTCACTACCTCTGTCGGGTGTGCGCATCCTTCACTAGTCTACCCTGCTCATAATGATCCGCTCAGGAGAGCCCAATGCCTGACTTCCATCTCACTTTGCCCCGTGATCATTTTGAGTTTTTATTCTTTTGTTCAAAATACCTCAACACTCGTTCTAGTCCATTCAAATATCTTATGACCTTTCTTTGGGATAGGACCTTGTAGGTGATATCAATTGCTTTGTTCTCAAACCCTGGTCATTCAGGCATATTCCGCAATTTACTGGTAGTAGTGTTGAAGAACCGGTACTACTATATCCAGGAATAGTCTGACATAAGCCAGCAAGCTGGATATAAAAATAAATAAAATCTTATGACCTTATTATCTTGAGATGTTCAAAAAGTTTTTCACACGAGTGGGTTCCAGCCTCCAGGTGACTTGAAATTATGTAAATTATCTTCCTAGATTCCAAACTAGTCCGAATTAACTATAAAAACATTCACTAGACCTCACACCATTCCTAAAAAAAACCCTATTTGGAAGCAAATTAAAAAAAATTATATTATAGCCAATATATGAATTATTACTCTAAACATGTAATGAAATATTATTGTTTTATTTGACTATAAAAATGGATCCTAATTAAATTGATTGCCAAATGATTTAGTAGTCTTAATATGTCACAGTTCATAAGAAAATTTTAGTTTTGAAGAAGTTATAAGAATAACGCAATGTGAATTCATATCTGATTTATCATCTTTAACAATTAATCAGGAACGAAAGATTTCTCAATTGTTTAATATATAGCATAGTTTTATATAAGAGAGAAACTACATATTTTGGTAGTCTGGAGCAAAAAAATTATCAATATTAGCTTTCACTGATAAATTGCTACCAAATTTAGCTCTAATTGTTTTAATTATTAAAAAGTAGTTATGCATTTTTCTCTTCTATGATTCTGATTTAGGTGGAGTCATACAGATTGTGGTTCTTCGTTTTCTACGTTTAAAACAAACACAAAATGATAGTGCTATTACGAGCTTATAATGTACCATGAAATTGGTGTTCTATAGAGTCATTGTTATAAAAACCTGTGCACCTCACGGGCCTAAACACAAGTAAAATTACTGAAATTAATGATTAATTCTTTATGAATTTTGAATTGAAGTATAATACTTATGTTAGTTTCTTTTTAAAATATCAAACACTGAAGCATTTAGTCAAGTTATTTCTTTCTTTTCTTTATATTTCTATCAAATATTCGTGAAAAATATCAAACTCATTATACCATAGATGACTAATAGATGTATGAGAATAAATTATGGGTATGAAAAAAGTAGACCCCAAAACTGTAAATAATTCTTACAGATGTCAAATCAAGTCAAACAGGTGGCTATCGAGGAAGCCTAAGAAGTGAATCATGAATCATCAATGAAAAAGCAAATGAGCCCCATAACCTCAAAAAAAACTGCACAAATTTATAGCGAACATAGAACAAATAAAATTATTATGGACTAAGTTTTTTGTCCAATAAAAGAAAGGTTTAAGCATAAAACAATCAAATACAACACTCTTACTACACGAAAATAACAAAATACGAAAAGTATCCTTGAGAGCTGAAGCAGACATGTTGACGAACAACAATATGCTTCTAGCCTCTTATTAATAGTAGTAATATTTACGTCTTTTATCATTTCTATCTTGACGTACTTTTGATTTTGATAGAATAATTATTAATTATTATTATAATTATTCATTATTGTAATTAATTGTAATATCATTTGTATATGAAAGGTAGATTAGCATTAATGTAGGTAGATAATTATTAATTATCATATATATTATTTGCTATTGCTAGATAATTACTCTAATTTTTTGTGGACATTTTTCTTGTTAAAAAACTCACAAATTTTCTCCACATTTCTCACTTTTAGAGCATTCATCCAAAATCAATTTGAACGGAATGTTAAAAATATTCAATGTGATAATGGTAGGGAGTTTGATTATAGACATTTTTGGAATTTTTGCAATTCTAATGGTTTGTCTTTCATGTCCCCCACACATCCTCACAAAACGGGAAGGCGGAACGAAAAATCTGAACCATCAATAACATTGTTCGAACATCCCTTGCTCATGCCCTACTCCCCACAAAAACTTGTCCTATCAAGCTCCACTAAAAATTCTATAACTACGGGACCCATCTTATTCTCATTTACGGGTATTCGGGTGCTTGTGCTATCCTCTTTTTCCATCCACCACAATCAACAAACTTCAACCCTGGTCTACTCCTTGCGTTTTTTTGGGTTATCCTTCCAATCATCGAGGTTACAAGTGTTACGACCTATCCTCCAATAAAATTATTGTGTGTCGTCACGTAATCTTTGATGAAACCAATTTCCATTTACCAAAATGCATGTGTCCGAACCACCTACCTATGATTTTCTAGATGATGGCATATCCCCGTATTTGACCCAACAATTTTCTCGTCCCACACCCACTGTTTCGGCAAAACCCAAATTATTTGGGTGAACTAAGCCCAGAAACAGTGGCCCAATCACGTACTCTCACTGCCCAGCAAACTGGGCTAGTTTTAACGTCACTGAGCCTAGTTAACGCTGGCAGCTCAGGCCAAAATTTAAACATCCCACTGCTGGCAGTGACTTGGGCCACTGCCCCGAACCTGGTAGTGTGGGTCACGACCCAATACATTGCCCACTGCCAGGCAGTTTGGAACCCTCCGTCAGCCCGATCCCACTTCCAGCCAGTGGCCCGTCACCCATAGTCAATATGGCATTGTCAAACCCAACACCAAATATAACCTACACACCCGAGTCTCAAAATCACCATTGCCTCGTAATCACATATCTGCTCTTAATGACCCGAATTGGAAAATGACTATAGATGATGAATTTAATGCTCTCATTAAAAATAGGACATGGGAATTGGTAACTCGTCCCCCTAATGCGAATATAATTCGGTCTATGTGAATTTTCAGTCACAAAGAAAAATCAGATGGTATTTTTTAGAGGTATAAAGTCCGTCTTGTAGGTGATGGGAAGACACAACATTGGTGTGGATTACAGGGAGATGTTTAGTCTTGTGGTTAAACCGGTAACTATCAGAATAGTCCTTATTCTGGCTCTCTCAAGGGCATGACCACTTCATCAGTTAGATGTCAAAAATGTCTTCCTCCATGGACAACTAAATGAAATCGTATACATGTACCAGCCCTTGGGATACATGGACTCCAAGTACCCCAATCATGTGTGCTTGTTAAAGAAAATCATTATATGGGTTAAAACAGGCTCCTCGGGCATGGTACAAGAGGTTTGCAGATTTTATTTCACATAGTGAGTTTTCTAACAGTCGTTCTGATCATTCTTTGTTCATCTACCGTCAGGGTAATAATATTGCTTATCTTATTTTATATGTGGATGATATTATATTAAATCCCTCATCCGATGCTTTTCGCAAGTCCATCATGTCACTGCTTGGCTCTGAATTTGCTATGAAGGATCTAGGGCCACTACACTACTTTAAAGGGATAGTTGTGACACGACATGCAGGTGGTTTGTTTTTATTCCAAAAGAAGTACACATAAGACATTGTTGAACGTGCTGGAATGTCCTCCGGTAAACCTTTAGCTACTCCAGTTAATACTAAACCCAAATTGAGTGCATCTTCCGGCAAGCCATTTGCCGACCCGACATTGTACCGCAGCCTGGTAGAAGGCCCTGCAATATCTTACATTCATTGTGTATTATATTCAGGGCACTCTAGAGTATGACTTGCATTTATATCCATCATCACCATATGCCTTTGTCTCTTACACAGATGCCGACGGGGAGACTGTCCGGACACCCGATGCTCCACTTCTGGCTATGGTATATTTCTTGGCGATAACCTTGTATGTTGGTCCTCCAAACGAAAAGCAACATTGTCCAGATCCAGTGCCGAAGCAGAATACCGAGGGGTTGCCAATGTTGTGTCTGAATCATGTTGGCTTTAGAATCTCCTTCTCGAACTCCACTATCCGGTTCCGAAGGCGACATTAGTATAATGTGATAACGTTAGTGCTATCTACCTCTCAGGGAATCCGGTGAACCATCAACGCACTAAGAATATTGAGCTAGATATCCATTTTGTCCGTGAAAAGGTCGCTCACAGACAAGTGCATATCTTGCATGTCACGTCGCGCTATCAAATTGCAAATATTTTTACTAAAGGTCTTCCGTTGATATTATTTGAAGATTTTCGGAACAGTCTCAGCATACGTCTACCTCCCGCTTCGACTGCGAGGGAGTGATAAATAATTATTAATTACCATTATAATTATTCTTTATTGTAATTGATTGTAATATCACTTGTATATGGTAGGTAGATTAGCATTAATGTAGATAGATTAGATGGCATTAATGTAGATAGATTAGATGGCATGATTGTAGCATCATCAAATCATATCCTTAGCATAATTCTAGCTTGTAATAGTGGTATAATTGTCACATTATTGGAAGAGTAATATTGAGGAAAATATTCTTACGGATTTATTTACGCAAAAATGTTGATGGATCTCTTATGTAGTGATTAAAAAGTATATTTTTTGTCAGTATTAATTGAGAGGTTCTTAGGGAGCAAGATTTGGAAGATTGTGGGAGTTAAATGTGGATTATTTTTCCAATGACTTCTTTTTTTGGTGACAATTAATCGCAAGCAATAGTTAATAGTTTGAAATGTTTCAACACTATTTGGCAAACAAGATAAGCCAAAATTTCAAAGAAAGCGATTAAAACTTCCTTAAGCTTGAATTTTATTAACACTCAAAAATAGCTAAGTGTTTAGCCGAAATTAGTGACAGCTGAATTATTCCGAAGCTAAATTTACTCCTAGCCCTCGACTACAAGAACTTCATCGGCTACCAAGGCATCTCAGCCGAGTTGTCAGTTAGAGGTACGATTGGGACCCACTCGGACGTAGACGCCTCAACGACCAAGTCAAAAAGGGTTTTCAGACCCCCATAAGCGATAACGCCCAACGACAGCTAAAAGAAAGGGGCCATTATCTGAGCAAGAGGAGTAGAGGGCCAGAAAATCGGCACCACCTCCCCCATAGTCGACCATTAAACTTGGTGGGTTACTTGATGGCTGACATGGGGGGGGGGGGGCACATTTGTACAGTTTTTTCCTCTTTTTGTACTTTAAATATATAAGCCATTTTTTGTATATAAACACACACAATCAATTAAACAACTCAAATTATATCTATCTTTATCTTTTATCCCTTACTTTATCCTTTACTTTTACTTTACTCGGATGTATTCATGTTTCTTACCTCTTAGTTTACTCACACCACCGTCTTAACGCTTTCTGGAGTAGTTGGGGAACCCATTGCTGGAAATTAGAGTTCTGTTTCCCGCCCAAATTGCTTAAGTTAAGGAATCAATTTGTCTCCCGATTTCATCAGCCGATAAAATGGCAGAAGGCGGAATTTAGGGCGAGAACAAATTTGGCACGCCCAGTGGGACCATAGGTGAATTAATAGCAAAGCTTGATTCTCCAGGTCAGGATCATTCTTGGCATATGTGCCTAAGGTCCGGTAAGAAAATGAACCTCGAGTCCAGTCCACATTCTAAAAAAATCCTCCCAGAAGGAACAACGAACCAGCATCCTCTGCGGGTATGCCTACATTGGTGGATACTCCTCCACTTCATCCATCAACCCAAGTTGTGGAAGAATCTAGCTAATCTGAAGGTCCAACCATAATGACCATGTATTTTATTAGACAATAGATTAATTTGGGCATCCACGATATTATGTACCAAGTTTCTACATAGTTGGCTGACATTATGAAACCAATGGTACATAAAGAGGTTCAGCAAGTGAGGGAGATGGAAACCAACCGAATGCACCCAGGAGAATGTTCGGCTAGTTCTGTCATCCCTCTGACGAGCGATATTGTTCAGCATGAGATCGTGACTCCCAGTGTTGTTCCTCAGCCACATGTGCATCAGCCAGTGCCCACTCAGGCACAACCGATAGCGCACCTAGGAACACATGCCATATCGCCTGGCAATCAGCACACTGCATGGTCGCCGTTGAACCTTGGGGCGGAAAATATGCCACTTGACCAAGCGAGTCTGCAGTATGGGCAGATCAACATGGCTCGGAGACTAGTTCAGGCTCCAGAACACTTTGGATTGTCGCCCATTATGCGTTACGTTTCTACAAATGGCCCTACGATGCAGGAGAACAACGTTGGCCAGCCGATTTAGCAGCTGATAGCCCCTGGCTATGACTTAGCTCGGCTATCTGGTGACGATGTTTATAGCGGAATACCATTCCAGCAGTCATTGCCGGTACCCAATCCATACCTTCTAGGAAGCGTAAACTTTTTAAGAACGGCCGACATCCGAGGAGAACAGCCATGGAACACAGTTCCACCATGTCCTCAAGCTCCGTTAGCCGTTCTAGGAGCTCAGGTTACAGGCTTTGGTGACCATACCCAACAACAACCATGGGGCATTACCCCACCTATTGGTAATGGCCAGCAAACCACCTACAACCTTCACAACCATGTCCAACAAAGTGCAGAATTGAGGCCGCTAGTGCAGAACGCCTACCAACCGAATCTAGTAGAGAATCGGCAAGGGACGTCACAATTGATAAACGTAGAGATTATTGCTAATACCATATAGAGGTACTTCGGCATCCAACTAAAACCTTTGGACATTCTTGTTTATAAGAATCCCTACACTGATTGGGTAGATCGGATAACACATTTACCGAGGGGCTTCAAAACACCAGAGTTTGCCATCTTCTCTGGCGACGACGGCAAATCCACTATCGAGCACATCGGTAGATTTACTGCCCAATGCGGCGAGGCTGGCTAGAATGAGTATCACAAATTGCAGTTATTCCCTCTCTCTCTAACGAGAACAGCATTCGCATGGTACTCCTCTTTGGCTCTTGGTTCCGTATAGAGCTGGGCCAACATTGAGGGTTTCTTCCATGATAGGTTCTATTGGCCCCAACCTCAGGTTACCGTATGGCTGGCCAGTGGGCCGGGTCGGCCCGGTCCCAGCCCCGAACCCGACTATTTAAAAAAAAAATTGGCGGAATCGAGACTCGAACCGAGATGGGACATGGTCTCGTCCCGACCCATCCCGGCACGCCAGTCCTGACCTGATCCTGTTCCAGCCCCGAAACCCCCCCCCCCCTTTTACAAAAATAGTCATTGCACCAATGACCATTTTACATTTTGGTTGTTGTGCAACGGCCATTTTTACCTCCCCCTACCCCCTTAATATTTATTTTTAACCCATAAGTTATTATATTTACACTTTAACCCAATTTCTCAACTATAAATACCTCATTTTCTCTTCATCTTTCTAACAAATCTTCCTACAATCTCTCTAATCTCCCAATCTATCTCTCTACATGTCTACATTGTCTACTAAATATTCAGTTTTATTCACTCATTTAGGAGTGAAGTTGGTAACTAGCTTGAGGATCTTCCATCGAGCAAAGTTTCTATTTTCAACATCTTGATTACACGTCGACGTTACGTCAGCGTTTGGTACATTCGTTCCTTCATTAAATTATTATTGTTTGTTTATTTTATTTAGCGCACTTAATTTCATTTACTTTAATTATTTATTAGTATAATTATAAATTTATAATGGAAGGATTTAAACGTATGCTTATGGGTAGGGGTCATGCTTCTTCTAGTAGGGGAAAACAAGGGCAATGGTCCTATTTCTAGACAGAATCATATTCCTACACATGATGATTTTGTTGATATTGAACATTTTCCTACAATACCATTAGATTTAGACGAGGAACTATTTTCTGGAACTCAAGAAGACTTTAATTTAGACGATGATCTAGATAATACACCCACTAATGTAGATGACAACACACCCACTAGTGCACCTTCAACTGAAATACCTCCTATTACCCTAGTATGAGATGAGGTCCAGCAAAACGAACATTAAAATCAGATGCATGGACATTTTTTGATAGGGACGTAGAGAATCAAGTAGCTAAATGTAAAATTTGTAAAGATGTTTTAAAATTTAAAATTGGAAAAGGTCAAGGTGAGACAGGGGGTTTAATGAGACACATATCAAAGTCTAGGTATGCCCAATAAGAGGCTTCAAAACCGGGTGCGCAAATGTCCACTCCATCGGGACAAGGTTCACATACTGTCTCGGAATAAGTACAGGGTCAAATTAATCGTATGACGGGGGGATTGTAGGCCCTAAATACGATAAACATAGAGATAGGGAAGCAATAGCAAATTAGTTGTTGTGGAGGATTTTCCTTTTTCATTTCCTTCATCTCCCGATTTTATTCACTACGTTAGAGATATGTATAATCCTGCTTTTAATGGTTTCCTAGATCAACTGTTAAGAGAGATGTACTTAAATTCGCACATGAATATCAACAGTATTTACGTTATTCATTATATCATTTTAATGGCAAATTGGCTATCACTTCTGATCTAGGCCGTAGTACTAACGGCCATGATTATTTAACGGTAACTTGTCATTGGATAGATTATAAATCGTCTATGCAAAAACGTATCTTAGCGTATAGATATAAAGATGATAGACACACTGGTACTTTTATTGCAGAAAAAATTTATCAAGTGTGCGATTATTACGGAATAACTGATAAAATTATGACTATTACATTAAATAACGCTGCTTCTAACAATTACGCTATTATAATTTTTAAAAATAGTTTAACTCCATCTTTTCCAGATCATTTTCATATAAAATGTGTGTGCCATATATATAACTTAATTGTAAATGATGATATATCACTTTTTGAAGACATTCTTAGTAAAATACAATTTGGTATAAACTTTATTTTAAAAAATAATAGAATACAACGAAGAAAAGAATATAAAAAAACTTATCACGATTGCCAACTACCTTATAGAAATATTCCAGAAGAAGTACCCACTAGGTGGAACTCTTTATACGAGCAACTACTTGTTGCTTATGACTATAGAAAACCTATAACTTTATTTTTTAACTCTCATAATCAAAATCCAGTTGATATGGTTGTAGATAGCGATTGGGGAAAAATTTCTGAACTTATTGTATTTTAGAGAAATTTTTTCAAGCAACAAAAGAATTTTCCGGTATATATTATCCTACTATTTCAACTATGTTGTTTTATATAGCTCTAATATTTTTTATTACTTAGTTAATATATGGAAAACCCAGCTATTAAAAAAATGTTTATCAAAATAAAAAAATATTTTATTCCTATTCCCACTATTTATATTATTGGTATTGTATTAAATCCGACTATTAAAATAGTCAGTACTAAATCACTTATTGAAACTATTTACGATTGTATAGAAGTAGTACCACCTCCAAGTCCCAAAAATCCAAATCACCCACCACCTATTGAACAAACTAATGAAGAAGTGTTGTCTAGCGTAGAAGACGAATGCAAAAAAGTATATAGGTTTTACCAACAAGAAAGTGCTAGTAACCTACCGGCTTCCATACCATCTTCTTCTTATTCAACACAACCTCACAAAAGATATGTTGTTTCTGCGGCTAGTATTGAAAGCCTCAGAAATAGAATGTGCGATCATACCGCTACTAACCAAATTAGTGAGTTTGATATTTTTGTTTTGCAGGGTTCTGTACCGTACCAAGCAGTTCTCAATGAAGAAGGACGTGAAGACTTGCTTAAATACTAGAGGGGAAATGAGAAGACATTTCCCACACTTTCAATGATGGCCCGAGATGTTTTGAACATTCAAGCGTAATCAACGGCATCTAAAAGCGCTTTTTCTGCAGGGAGATATCAAATAGGAGAGCATAGACACTCATTAGCCAGAGACAGCTTGGAGATTGTAGTATTATTCAGAGATTGGATACGAGCGGAGAAGGTGCGGTCAACCGGTGGTGGAAGTGACGTGGAGCAATTTGACCATCAAATACCAATTCCAACCGAAGAACCACAGGAAATTATCAAGAAACTAGAATAGGTTTTTTTCAGAATGTAATTTTTTTAATTGCAATTTTACTATGTAATTTGAAACTTTTGAACAACACCACAAAGCTGCAATTTTGACAATTGTATTTGTATTACAAAAAAAATCATGTCTATTAAATAATATAAGAGGCATAAAAACAGTCTTGGGATATTTTTATTACACTATCTTGTCTTGTTTAATTATTGTGTTTTATATATATATGTTATTTTTTAAATTAAGTGCAAAAAAAAAAGAACCGCCCGGGATCCCGATCCCGATCCAATCCCGACCCGACCTAATTCCGATGGGATCGGGATCAGGGTGGGACTTCGGCAAATTCCGCATATCCCAATCCCGCCTGACCCGACCCCACCCGATCTCGCCCGCTCCACCCGTCCCGCCCCGACCCGATCCCGCCAAACTCGACCTGACAGTCCCGAACCCGGCCCATTGGCCACCCTTAGATTACCGTGACTGATCTAACGAATCTCAAGCAGCAGGTCGATGAATCGGTTGTCAATTTTATCGAGAGATTCAGAAAAAATATTGGAAATGCACTGTACACTTCCCTGAGTCTGAGTGTGCCCACATGATAATCAACAACATGCACCCTCAGTTAAAGGAGAAGTCGGTAGGACAATCTTGCTCTTATCTAAGCCAGTTAGCCGAAAAGGCTAGACAAATAGAGCAGTACGTCCAGGAAAAGGAGCGGAGAAGAGCTAGCGAAAATTGAGGCTCCCACTTGGTATCCATCATTGAAGCGGATAAGTCTGACTCAGAGTCATCTGATTGCACGGCTGAAGCAATGATGGCCGAGATTGTTAGGGGTAAGGTTTACTCTTGCCCATCCTTGAAAGTCGTAAAAGGTAAGAAGATGAGTCCATCCAATGACAGGATCGGTTACTCGTTTGACATCACGAAGGCAGATCAGATCTTTGATCATCTACGCAAAGATACACAAATTTGGCTGCTTGATGGTCATAGGATTCCGCCTGTCGAGGAACTAAAAGATAAAAAGTATTGTAAGTGGCATAATTCATACAGTCAATCTACTTCTAATTGTATGATCTTCAGAAAGGCAATCCAAAAGAGAATCAAGGAGGGGAGGTTCAAGCTAGCCGACAAGAGTATGGCTGAAATGTCTATTGATACCGACCCTTTTCTCGTGGTACCAATATCTATGGTATCTTTTGCTAAGCCCGGTGAGTTAAGGGACACCAAAGGGAAACAACCGATGAAAAGGGTGTGGGTCCCAAAGAAACCTACCGAAGGGGAAAAGGCCACAAGGACCTCTGTGTTCAACCGGTTAGGCAGCCTACATGACATTCGTAATGACAGGCAGTCAGCTAGGAGCAGTTTTTATGGCCGCCTTAAATACTCGAGGGACATTGAATGAGAACTTTAGGAACAAACCATGAGGTTCAGAAGGGTCCCTATCGACGTCAGGCATAGGCCTGGGGGGGCAAGTACAGATGCCAACCAATCAACAACCGAGCATGCCTAAAATAGATGAGGAACCACTCCCTAAAAATAAACAGAGGGTGGTCGAGTTTAACATCAACGATGGTGTTTCATCCTTGCATATCATGGCGAGAAATGAGGACCAGACGAGAACCCGGAGAATGATTAAACCAGCCACCAACACAGAAGAGGGGAAGTGGTCTATCAATCAGGCTCCCGAAAAGAAAGAGGCACCACTGAGAGTCATATCCAGAACTCAAAAACGACGGATGCAACGTGAAAAGGCCTTACGTAAGATGCAACAGACATTGCATCTAATTTCCAACACCAAGGCAGTAAAAAATCAGGAGATTTCTGAGTCTGCCATAGTCGAGGCTATCGAGCAGGCATTTGGCTCAGTTGCTGCAGGGGCAATGTCACATAAAGGAGAGACGTCGGAACCCAACAGAGTTGGATGAACAACCTACCAACAACCCAATGGAGGAACCCCAACAAGAGAGCGTGGCCCCGGATGGACCTCTAACCGAGGCAAACCCACAGATCGTGCAGATGATTCAGTCAGAGGATCTTCAGTCGATCCTCATTTGTCTCCAAGAAATGGAAGATATGAGCTCCTGGTCAACCAAATTGAATGAAGGAGGAGATTCTGTCCTCAATTTATATAGCCAATACCTGGTTGATGAGATGTGAGCAGACATTGAAATGGTCAGCCTAATCCCATGTGAATTCTGGGTCAGCCGCTCCACGCTGGATAGCCTAGAAGGTGATGTTTGCATAGAAGACGCAGAATGTGCAACAATAGCCAATACCACGGCTAGGCACGCTTTGAGAACTGTGTTTGGGGCACCTACGGAAGAGATGGTTAAACACCTCAAGCCCTCTATGTGAAGGCATACATCAACAGCAAAACTACTAGTCGAGTGTTCGTCGACAATGGGGCTGTGCTGCATGTGATGCTGCTGCTTACTTTGAAAAGCCTCAACAAAATCAGAGAAGATCTCATCCTAACTAACATGAAAATGTCTATTTTATGGGAGAGGCTTCTGAAGCATTGGGGATTCTAGTAGCATAAATCATTGTATGTCCTAAGACGGTCAGGTCTGCCTTCTTTGTAATAGATGGCAAGTCGTCCTACACCATTCTGCTGGGCAGGGACTGGATTCACCCCAGCCGATGCCTTCCTTCTACCATGCATCAAAAGCTCATCTTTTGGGAAAGAGACAAGATAGAAATCGTCCTAGCGGATGATAACCCGTTCCATCTAGGGGTTCAGAACATAGAGCCTATCCTCTACTCACCCTATGTGGCTCCCATAGCTGTCACAAAGCAGTATGAAAAAGGATCTTGGGAATCCTGTAATCTTACATCACGATGGTTTGAAATAAAATAATTAGCCGAACCACGGCTTACCTTGGAGGATTTAAATGGTTGAGGAAACCCAAGTCATACGTGATCTATGGCATCGGTTGACCGCCCTAAAATTCTGAGGCAAGGATAGCCGAAGTATCGAAGATGGGGAACCATGATGGAAAACCAGATCTGGCGGCCAACAACATTTGAGTTGCCGATAGGAATTTTACGCCTAGCTTTGTTTGTCTTTATTCTAAGATTGTACAAAACACGAGTGTTATGCTGTACCCCAAGTTGTGTATGTTTTGTGCAAAGTTTGAATAAACTCTTTTTACAAAGACAAGTCTTAAATGAAATAGGCAATTAGAAACTCCAAATCTACAGCTATGGGGACAACATCTTGTCGGCTAAATCTATGGCCAAGATGCAGTGTTGTCCTCAGAAGTTAATATCATTATGGATGGCCAAACCAAATTTTCTAAGTTCGGTAGAATATCAGCAGGCCATTCTAATGGAGTTGGGTCAGTTGGAGGAAAATCGACTGACAATCATAGAAAGAGTCAAAGCCGGTAAACGTAAAATGACCAAAGCATATGACAAACATATAAGGCATAAAAAGGTTTACCGAATAAGACTTAGTTTAACAATCATCCCATCGATTGAAATGAAAGATCGTAAAATTTGCAAATGATCGCCAAACTAGGAAAGGACCCTTCGTAGCGAACTCATGGGTTGCCGATAATGCGGCTCAAGCGATGAACATGCAGGGAAAAGAAATATAAATGGTAGACATATTACCCATTGATTTTGGGGCGTGCATAAGTAATCGACAGCCACAGACCGACTGCCTGGTCACAAAAGAGGCTAATTTCCCTTCGATTTGGGGAATGTACGAGCAAGAGACAACCATAGACCGATTTCCTGGTCACAATAACAAGACCCTTCGATTTGGGGTCGATACAACTAAGAAGCTGAATTGGTCGGCTTTGAATCAATCAAAGGCTGCACTACTTCATCAGCTATTAAAGTCTCAGGATCAGCCGAATCAACGGTTGTATGGTCTTCCCTAATTGCTGCAGTCTATTCTTCAACACCAGCCACATCAACGGTCACTACCTCAGCCGCTCCCGCTCCTACACGGACCTCCCTTTCAGCACCCAACGAAGGCTCAACCACTACAGTTGATGGGGCTTCGGTAGAAGCTTGAGTATCGGTCGATACCTCTTGAACATCAGAAGCAATAAGTGCTTCGGATGGCAAGTCCATAAGGATATAGGCTGAAAACTCAGCAACAAGATCAACTGGTGAGGGAGCAGAGATTGTCGGCGCTGCTTGGACTAGACGACTTTTCCGTGCAGTCCATTCATTCTCCAGGTTGGCCAGCCATTCGCTACCTGCTTTCTGATCCAGCTCCCAAACCACCTGCTGGTTACCGAGTTCCTGGATTTTGCTATCCTACTGAAGGCTCTGCCGAATAAAGAAGAACGGGAGGAGTCGTGGGCACTAATAGCCGAGTCTAAGACACCTACGGCTGGAGTAATAGCCCCTATCTCTGTCTGGATCTGCTCCAAATCAACCAACAGTTTGGACATCCGCTCCTGCAAATCATTTCTTCGGCCAATATTTTGTTGCCTTGCTGTATTCACCTAGTTGAAAGAAGTTTGAATGCGGTTCTTTTCTTGTCGAAGAGACCCCAAGTGTTGCAGAGCAACGACAACCTCATCATGGCTATATTTGGTCGTTCTTATAAAGAAAACAAATCATTCAGAGCCACAGCCATGTCATTGTAGGTGGTTGCCAGAGCTGAGGAATCCGTTGGTTCTTTCGACAATCGGAGCAAATAGGCCCTAAGAGCATGTAACTTCTCTTTGGTGGTTGGAATTCCCCTAGCAAGATATTTCTCGACTCGCTCTCGATGGACGCCAACAGGCGAAGCTAGTGGAGATGCAGTGCCGACTGAGCCAAAGTAGCGCAAAGGCACATCATTCGAGATGATTTCGGTCGGTACCTCTGAGCCGTTAGTTGGGTGGGCTTCAGCTGAAGGATTAGATCCAACAGTCCCCTATACAGAAAAATGACAGGTTCAGTATAAAGGCAAGAGCCCGGAGGCAGTCGAACGACCAAGCACAAGAGAAAGGGTATACCTCTATGGCTGCCCCATCATAGGAAGCATTGGACGCCTTGGCAGGAGAAACTGTGGCCTTAAGGGCAGCTGATGATGGGTCCTGTGAATGCACGGGAGCTTAAACCAGGGAAGACGATCCGTCAACATGAAGGGGAGCATCAGGTGCTCTATGAAGCCGTTTGCGCCTTATCAGCTGTGGTCCTTGGAGGGCAAAACAAAAAATATGAATATTAGTAGTCGATGCTAAGGTGTTTTAGCCAGCTGAGTAGTATACCTCGATTTTCTCCTCCTCAGCAGGAACAAGAACTCCGGATTCGTGGGAGCCTTCCTTACTATAATCTCGAATGACAACCCCTTCAATGCATCGGGGTTGGTTGGGCACTGGTTTCCTAGGTGATAAGGACTCGGTGTCAAAAGTGGTCTCCAGATCAATAAACACTAGAGGACATGACGTTGCTGAAAGATACATAAGAGATGTTAGCCGAAAATTCAGAAGAATAATTTGGCCGACACATATGTAGAATGCACTTTACCTTTTCTCTTCGTCTGGTTCAACCAGACCGAAGACCTTAAGGCAATATGCCTAGCCGACTTAGAGGAAGTAGCTTTCCGAGTGGCTTCTTTTGGCCACGGTTTAGGGGTTTTGGGGTTCTTCTTTGTTCTTGACATAATCAGTCGAACACAATAGACATCTAAAGAAGATTGAAAAAACTTCTCCTTAGTCGTATCCCACCAATCATCAAAATCGACGGTAGTATTCGCTCTCGGGGGAAACGACTGCCAGTCAAACAGGCCAAGCCTGTCAAGATTATGATCGGCTAACCGCTTTGCTTGTTCTGGATCAATGAGGTAGCGTTGGGTGGAACTAGAAATACTGTAGTAGGGCCACGACACGTGCTGAGTAAGGCCAAATTGCCTTGCTACAAAATTCGTTCGATATGGCTCCGCAGTCAATTTATTATTTCGAGAATTGGGCTTCAAACCACCCAACAAGTCCCTCACCGTGAGAATCCACCTCCATATGAGAACCATAGTCCTTCGCTGAGAGAAAGTAAGGTCATCATCGGCTACTTGATGGACCCAATCAGGGGTGGCCCACCTCTCTAGGACCGGTTGCCAATTTGTATAATGATCTCTAGACAGACCATGCAGGTCGAGACGCGCAAAACCATCTTGGGGCACAAGGGTTGTTCTCCGAAGAGTATCGACTAATACTGGCGGGTTTAACAAAAAGCGGCGGTCATCAAATTTATCGGGGACAAACTCAGGAAAATAGAGGGCGATCCACAATTGAAGAAACCACAGGGGATCGGTTAAGGTATTCAGGTTTCTGGAGTCCCTCAACCTCGCCTAGGCATCACCTAGAGCCACGTAAAGATAGGTCAAGAAGAGAGATGCCCAGCTGACATCCATCCCCGAAATGGCTAACGCCGCATAAATTTCCAGCTCAAGAACCAGTACATACAAAGTATCGGCTAAACCAAAAACACAGAAAAGCATGATGCTCGGCATCATCGACTAGAAGGGGCGATATTCGGCGGTTGTTGGTTATAAACTGGTCGTAACCTGAAGAAGTCTTCGAGACCATAATGCCTAAATTGGCAATATCTATATCGCTTAGGATAGGCGCCTCGGCTCCCCGAATTGGAAGGCCAAGTATCGCCGTCACATCAAGCAATGTGGGGGTTATCATTCCCCAGGGGAAAACAAATGCATTGGTAGCAGTCGACCAGTGACCAAGAAAGGCATATATAAGACCTATGTTGCAAGAGGGGTCAAATTCTGACAACACAATGATGTCATAGAGACCTGTGCGCCTCCATTCGACTTCTTTGGCCGACTTCACTCGGTCCAACCAAACAGAATAGTTGGAAATCCTGGTCGGCCAGGTGCGCAGACTAGCCGGAAAACGGTCACCGGTGAGTAGAGGTGGCCAGTGGGCCGGGCTCGGGTCTGGCGGGCTGGATCTGGCGGGGTCGGGGTCGGGGTCGGGCGGGACGGGCGAAGGGGTCGGGGTCGGGTCTGGCGGGGTCTGGCGGGACTTGCTCCAGTCCCATCCCGATCCCGATCCCGTCGGAATCGGGTCGGGGCGGGGTCGGGGTCGGGGTCGGGGCGGGGTCCGGCGGGTTTTCTTTTTTTCTTTTTGTTTTAAATAACATATGTATAAAAAAAAACTCAATAAACAAGACAAGATAGTGTAATAAAAATATCCCAAGGTTGTTTTGTGCCTCTTATATTATTTAATAGACATATGATTTTTTTGTAATACAAATACAATTGTCTAAAAAGTAAAATCTAAATTGCAACTTTGTGGTGTTGTCCAAAAGTTGCAAATTACATAATAAAATTGCAATTAAAAAAATAACATTCTCAAAAAAAACTGTTCTAATTGCTTGATGATTTCCTGTGGTTCTTCGGTTGGAATTGGTATTTGTTGGTCAAATTGATCTACGTCGCTTTCACCACCTTCGGATAAGATTTCGTTGTAGTTTTCGTCTTCTTCTTCGTTGATCTCCGGTTGACCGCACCTTCTCCGCTCCGCTCGTATCCAATCTCTCGAATAATACCGCAATTTCCAAGTTTGTCTCCGGCTAATGAGTGTCGTGGTCTCCTATTTGATATCTCGCGGCAGAAAAAGCGCTTTCGGACGCGATTGATGACGCTTGAATGTTCAAAACATCTCGGGCCATCAATGAAAGTGTCGGAAAGGTCTTCTCATTCCCCCTCCAGTATTTCAGCAAGTCTTCATGTCCATCTTCATTGATAACTTCTTGGTACGGTACAGAACCCTGCAAAATAAAAATATCCAACTCGCTAATTTGGTTAGTAGTAGAGGTACGGCCGCACATTCTATTTCTAAGGCTTTCAATACTAGCCGCAGAAATAGCATGTCTTTTGTGAGGTTGTGTTGAAGATGAAGAAGATGGTATGGAAGTCGGTAAGTTACTAGCATTTTCTTGTTGATAAAATCTATATATTTTTTTGCATTGGTGTTCTATGCTAGACAACACTTCTTCTTTAGTTTGTTCAATAGGTGGTGGGTGATTTAGATTTTTGGAACTTGGAGGTGGTAGTACTTCTATACAATCGTAAATAGTTTCAATTAGTGATTTAGTACCGTCTATTTTAATAGTAGGATTTAATACCGAACCAATAATATAAATACAGGGAATAGGAATAAAATATTTTTTTATTTTGACAAATATTTTTTTAATAGCTGTCTTATAAGCTGATTTTTCCATATATTCACTAAGTAATAAAAATATTAGAGTTATATAAAACAACATAGTTGAAATAGTAGGATAATATATACCGGAAAATTCTTTTGTTACTTGAAAAAATTTCTCTAAAAATACAATAAGTTTGGAAATTTTTACCCAATCACTATCTAAAATCATATCAGCTGGATTTTTATTATGAGAGTTAAAAAATAAAGTTATAGGTTTCTATAGTCATAAGCAACAAGTAGTTGCTCGTATAAAGAATTCCACCTAGTGGATACTTCTTGTGGAATTTTTCTATAAGATAGTCCACAATCGTGACAAGTTTTTTTATATTCTTTTCTACGTTGTACTTTATTACTTTTAAAAATAAAGTTTATATCAAATTGTATTTTACTAAGAATGTTTTCAAAAAGTGATAGACCATCCTTTACAATTAAGTTATATATATGGCACGCGCATTTTATATGAAAATGATCTGGAAAAGATGGAGTTAAACTATTTTTTAAAATTGTAATTGCGTAATTGTTAGAAGAAGCGTTATCTAATGTAATAGTCATAATTTTATCGGTTATTCCGTAATAATGGCACACTTGATAAATATTATCTGCAATAAAAGTACCAGTGTGCCTATCATCTATATATCTATACGCTAAAATATGTTTTTGCATAGACCATTTATAATCTATCTAATGACAAGTTACAATTAAATAATCATGGCCGTTAGTACTACGACCTATATCAGACGTGATACATACTTTGCCATTAAAATGATATAATGAATAACGTAAATATTGTTGATATTCATGCGCGAATTTAAATACATCTCTCTTAACAGTTGATCTAGGAAAACCGTTAAAAGCAGAATTATATATATCTCTAATGTAATGAATAAAACCGGGAGATGAAGGAAATGAAAAAGGCAAACCCTCCACAGCAACTAATTTTGATATTGCTTCTGTATCTCTATGTTTATTGTATTTAGGGCCTACAATTCCACCCATCATAGGGTTAATTTGACCATGTACTTGGTCTAGGACAGTATCAGTATGTGAACCTTGTCCCGATGGAGCGGGCGTTTGCGCACCCGGTTCGAAGCCCGGTATTGGGCATACCTAATTTGGATGAGCACTTACTACGTGTCTAATTAAACCCCCCGTCCCACCGTGACCTTTTCAGTTTTAAATTTTAAAACATTTTTACAAATTTTACATATAGCTACTTGATTCTCTACGTCCCTATCAAAAAATGTCCATGCATCTGATTTTAATGGTCGTTTTGCAGGACCTCGTCTCATACTAGGGGGAATAGGAGGCATTTCAGTTGAAGGTGCACTAGTGAGTGTGTTGTCATCAACATTAGTGGGTGTATCATCTAGATCATCGTCTAAATTAAAGTCTTCTTGAGTTCCAGAAAATAGCTCCTCGTCTAAATCTAATGGTATTGTAGGAAAATGTTGAGTATCAACAAAATCATCCTGTGTAGGAATAAGATGACTAGAAGAAGTACCCTTGCCCTGGTTGCCCCTACTAGAAGAAGCACCCTTACCCTTAAACATACTTCTTAATACTTCCATTTTAATTATGATAATAAATAATTAAAGATAATAAAATTAAGTGCGTTAAATAAAAAAATAAACAGATAATAATAATTTAATGAAGGAACGAATGTACCAAACGCCGACGTAACGTCGACGTGTAATCGAGAGGTTGAAAATTGAAACTTTGCTCGATGGAAGATCCTCAAGCTAGTTGTCAACTTCACTCCCAATTCCCAAATGAATAAATAAAATTGAATATTTAGTAAACAATGTAGACTTGTAGAGAGATATATTGAGAGATTAGAGAGATTGTAGGAAGATTTGTGAGAAAGATGAAGAGAAAATGAGTTATTTATAGTTGGAAAATTGGGTTAAAGTATAAATATAATAACTTATGGTTTAAAAATAAATATTAAGGGGTAGGGGGGTTGGGGGAGGGGGGAGGCCTAAAATGGTCATTGGTGCAACGACTATATTTGCAAAGGGGGATCGGGGGGCGGGATCGGGGGAGGGCTCGGGGGCGGGCTCGGGTTTGGCAGGCCTGGGGCGGGCTCGGGTCTGGCGGGACGAGACATTGTCCCGTCCCTAGTTCGAGTCCCGCTACTATTTTTTTTTACTCGGGGTCGGGGCGGGATCGGGACGGGGTCGGGTCGGGGTCAGGCCGTCCCGGCCCACTGGCCACCCTACCGGTGAACTAGTCACATGTAATCGGAAGATCGTAGTTTGTCGGGCTTAGATGCTGAGAAAGAAGGAGGTCACCTTGTTCAGATGTGCCAAAAGGAGCAAGAACCAGTTGCTCATCTATGAAGGCAAAAGGGGGGATTAGGTCATCAACAACCAAACCGGTACTATCCAATCCTAAAGATAGAGAAGAAGATGAAGACATGGTTCTTTCTGATGAAGAAACAAGGTTTTCTGGAAAAAGGTGAGGAATTTGGGAATGGCCGAGAAGATTGAATAAAAAACCTTGTGTAGAACACCTCTCCTAAAATACTTCTTTTTTCTCGGGGATATGATTGACACTCTGTTGGGGGTCTTTTCGCCCAAAACGTGCGGCTCAAAATCCGTCAGAAAATATTTATGGAAGCCGAGACGTTTCTGTGGAAGGAAAGAAAAGCTCTTTAAAGACCATCATTGCATGCACTAGAGACGAGACGATTGAAGTGACATGCGCGGTTGTCAGACTGAAACGACGGCTACTTTCGGATACATCAACTCAACAATCACACTCGAGTTTGTAGGGGGGCAATTGTTAACACTAAAAAATAGCTAAGTGTTTAGCCGAAATCAGTGACAACCGAGCTATTTCGGAGCCTAATTTACTCCTAGCCCTCGACTACAAGAACTTCATCGGCTACCAAGGCATCTCAACCGAGTTGTCAGTTAGAGGTACGACTGGGACCCACTCAGACGCAGACGCTTCAACGATCAAGTCAAAAGGGTTTTCAGAACCCCCATAAGAGATAACGCCCAATGACAGCTAAAAGAACGGGGCCATTATCTGAGCAAGAGGAGTAGAGGGCGAGAAAATTGGCACCACCTGCCCCATAGTCGGCCATTAAACTTGGTGGGTTACTTGATGGCTGACACGGGGGGGGCACGTTTATACATTTTTTCCTCTTTTTGTGCTATAAATAGAACACATTTTTGTATATAAACACACACAATCAATCAAACAACTCAAATTTTATCTATCTTTATCTTTTATCCCTTACTTTTACTTTACTCGGTTGTATTCATGTTTCTTACCTCTTAGTTTACTCACACCACCGTCCTAACACTTTCTGGAGTAGTTGGGGAACTCATTGCTGAAAATTAGAGTTCCGTTTCCAGCTCAAATCACTTAAGTTAAGGAATCAATTTGTCTCCCGATTTCATCAGCTGATAAAACGACAGAAGGTAGAATTCGGGGCGAGAACAAATTCAAAAGTCCGGATTGCTGAAATTAGAATTTGTTTCGAGTGGGTGTTGTTGAATTATATTGAGTACATCTTAAGGAGATTGAATTTCATTTTGGGACAATTTAATAGAGTTTTAAGGTGGTCTGAATTGAAGGTTGAGCCAAATTTAAAATAGAAGATGAATTTGGAAGAATATAAGATGTGTTCTCCGTGTATTCTATGCATATCCCTTGTATATCTTTGTATGTCTGTGTCTTACATTGTGAATCACAAAGAAATTATTTCAACTCGATTTTAATTACGGACTCCAAATAAGTCCAAACCACCTCCCATCTTACTCAAATTTTGTATATCCTCTCGTCTATGTATTTTCAACAAATTTCAATCATACCCATTGAAAAAAAAAACCTTTTTTCTTAGTTTTTTTCTTTCTTTCTAATGTTGTATATTATTGATAATTTTTTGGGTAACATAAATTATAAATGGTAAAAATAACTAAGTGACAGTAACCTTTTTTTTTTTGGGGTTGTTCTTGTAGTTCTCCCCTTATATGGTAGACAAACTGACACTCGTATTTGTAAGAAATTTTGTTTCTGATCCCCCAACTAGGGGTGACAATTGGGCAGGGCGGGTGCCGGTACCCCTCTGTCGCATCCGTATCCGTCAGAAAATTTTATATCCGTCACCTACCCGTCATCCGTGGTGGGTACATTTTTAACATCCATATCCGTATAGACGGGTATATTTCTAAATCCACACCCTCTCCACCATGAATATCCGTCATCCGCCAATACCCGCCTGTACCTGCTAGCTATATTTTGTAATCAATTCATTTGTCATTTTGTCAACCTGCCATATTTTGCCTCAAAATTCATTATTATTGGGCTTATGAGCTGCTAAAATTATGTGTGTCAAATTATTTGGGTTTTAGATAAATTTAACGTTGTACAACTAAAATTATAGTTGGCGGGTATAAGGCGGGCGGGTGAATTTGGGGCATGCGGTTGGATGCGGGGCGGGGTAGACGGGTATGAGGCGGTTATAACTGTAAATCCACCACCTATTCATACCCGCTTGCTACCCGTCAAAGTTATACACATACCCACCTACTAATCCACAAAATTGTATCCACCTGACATCCCTATCCCAACTCTATGAGTTACCATTCATAGTTTTAACAAAATAATGATACGTCTATTTTGTTTCCTAATCTTAAAAATTCATTTATGACACAAATCAATAATGATCGTGAAGAGCTATGTCCACCCAATCCTCCCTCTCAAATGACATCTTCTTTTCTTTCCTTTTCCCGGGCAGCCTATTACCTCATTATCTTTATTTTTTATGGAACTAAAATTTGGTGTCGGGTAGCAAAATCTGTTTTGGATATGATTGTTGGTGGCGAAAGATGTGTTTGATATTTGTACGGTGGTAATGATGGTGGTGCTGTGGCGATTTTGATGGTGGTGGTTAATAAGAAACAAGGTGATTACAGGAAAAGAATATTTTAAAAAATCTGATATTGTACTGATGTGGCAGTGACATCACAATAACATGGAGACGAGGGTAGAACACTGATATTAATTCCACTAACAAATAAAAATAAAGAGTTAATAGTTCGTCCGATTAGTTGTAGTTTGTATTTGATTTATTCTGACAACTTTAGAGTGCATTTTATATCGGGCCGAAATGCATCATACAATACCAATGGGCCACTTTATATTGGGCTTTGTTTGAACAAGCCCATATAAACATCTTTCCTTATTAGCATCACACACTTCTCATTTCACTGAAAAACCCTAAGCTTGCCGCAGCGTTTGCTCAGGAAGGTCTCATCCAGAACAAAAATGGTGAAGAGAAAAAAATATCACTTTCTTTCTTCTCCGCTTTCTCTTAGAAATCCACTGAATAATATTATAATTTATTTCTCAATTTTTGTTTTGTAGACTTTTAAGAGAAGGAATGGAGGTCGTAACAAACATGGACGTGGCCATGTTAAGTTCATTCGCTGCTCTAATTGTGGCAAGTGCTGCCCTAAGGTATATATCGAGTGCGAAATACTATTATTTTGTGATAATATGTGCAGATTTAACATAAATTTTGTATTTAGAATAAAGATTATTTAATTATAGTTCGAGTAGAAGGCAATTAGTTCTCTTGCGTACGTTCAGGCTATAGATCCGCTCATATGTTAATGTAAAGATGGAATATATGGATGATTATTTTTTTTATCGTAGAAAAAGGTTTTAAAATTTTATCGATTTTGTGTCATTATTACGTGGCTAATGTTTTCTAATTTTACAATTCGTTTGGATGATTGTTATATATCGTTTCATAATGTATTGTATTATATTACATTGTTTTGTGTTGTGTTGTGTTGTACTATATTGTGTTGATTAATACAATGTTTGGATAGATTGTATCATTTTTCGTTGTTACTTAATGTCACACGTCATTAATTTGAAGACAAACCTATAAGAAAAGTACGGTATGGTATAGAGCTGTTATAAAAAGGTAGGGCAAAAGATAAAATAGGATTATTAGCTGATAACAAAGACAAAATGAGAAAAAAAAAAGGTATAAGACATGATAACACCAAATCGGTCTTTACAAAAAGTGGGACTTCTTGTCGTCATGTAATGATGAATTTAGACAAAGGTTGTATTTAAACTAACAACACAATACAATAGTCCAAATGAGCTGTTAAGATGCAGACTAGGGATCAAATTTAGCTGATAGGGTATCATATTTATTAAAAATATTGATTTAGTACAAGAAAGTTCAATGCATTTTTGGCAAATGTTCATTGATATTTCCTGCTATCATCAGCTTAATGCCTGATGTGCTACATTGTGTATGGTTAGACCAGTTTGGGAGTATCCTGCCATGGACTCTTGTAGCTGCTCCTATACCTCTTCATTTTGCATTATGACTATATGCATGATGAGTTTATTGTAGAAGCATGGTGTGCAATATTATTGGTTGGGTGTCTATAATACAGGGGCTAATGTGTTCTAAGTTTGGGTACCTCGATGCTCTGTTTGGTAGTCCCTTTTAAATACATTTTTTACATCTAAGTTAGTGTTAACGCTGGGGCATTTGTGAAAGCTGAAATATATTTAAAGATGAGCAATTGTGAAAGCATCTGCAAATGATGTCTTCATTATTCAGGAAGGATAGTGGGGCTAGATTTAAAGGATGCTGACCAGTGATCAAATTAAGCTAATAGAGTATCATGCACATTACAAAGATTGATTTAGTACAAGAAAGTTCGATACTCTTTGGCTAAGAATAACCAATATTTTCAGCTATATTCAGTTTAATGCCTGATGTGCTACATTATCTACAGTTAGACCAATTTTATGGGACTATCCTTCTATGGACTCTTCATTTTGCATTTGATCTTTGTATTGCAATCATCATTTTAGTATTAATAATACAAGACCACTTTCTGCAAATATTTGAATCTTAATGTGATGTTTCTTAATCCTAACTGATTTTCAGGACAAAGCCATCAAGAGGTTCCTTGTGAGGAACATTGTTGAGCAAGCTGCTGTACGTGATGTTCAGGAGGCTTGTGCTTTTGAGTGTGAGGGCTCTTAGAGCATTTTCAAAGTCTTATGTATTGCGCAATAGTTTTGCTTACATGAAGTAACACGGGTGTGTTGTTTATGACTTTATGCAGTGTACACTCTTCCTAAGCTGTACTTGAAGATGCAGTACTGTGTTTCATGTGCAATTCACTCCAAGGTGGTTAGAGTCCGTTCTCGTACTGATAGGAGAGTTCGTGAGCCTCCACAGCGTTTCAGACGCCCAAGGGTATTCTATCCTCCCTATATTATCTGCTTAGCTTTGAGCAATAGTTTCCTTAAGATGTGCATTTTGGTGGGGAATTAAACTTTGTGCTTATGAAACGAAACTTGATTATACATGCTGTTACCTGTTTTATCATTTTATTTATTTCAAATCTCATTTTGTTATAACCTATATACAAAAAATACTATTTGCCTGTCCAGTCCAAAATAATCTATGTTTTAGGCTTGGGCATATGGATCAAGGAATTCACTTGGTCTTAAAAACTAAGAGGGGTTTTGACTTTTAATTATGATTTTCTTTTCATTTTAGGTTGACATAATTATCATGGGACATGGGAATATGTAGAGGGAAAATCTGGAAAAATAGTTGAATACCTTTTTGGTTTTGTTAAATATCAATTGCTTTACCAACTTAAAAAGGCTAAAACATCATATTGGAGGGAGTAGGAGGGTATCGCCACATTTTTCAGACTCAAATATCATATTTGTACTGTTTGCTATTTGTATAGATAATAATGGGGGTTCTTTATGAACTTTGCCATTCTATGATATTCTTTTGCTCACTTGGAGTTTGTATTTTCTGTGGTTATTCCAGGATGATCTCCCAAAGGGAGGACAAGCTCCACGCCCCACTGGAGGAGCCCCTGCTGCACCTCGCACTTAGTTGTTAGGCTTCAGGTTTTGGTTAATCTGATAGTTACGGTGTTTTTACATGAGGTGGTTTTGACAGTGTACTGTTTTCATTTAGATGATGGGATCTATTACCATGTTATGGAATTTAATTTTGAATGGAAAAGGAGATTTAAATTTTATGAATGGAGGCTTTTAATTTGTGTTTTCTGATACTTGATATGCCATCTGCCTCAACGGCGTGATTAGTTATATCAATTTCTTGATTAAAATTGCTAGATAATAGACCTACTTGTATTTGGGCATAGGGAGTTTTGTCTTGATTTTGCATTTATCTTTATAGTGCAATCATAATGTAAAATGTATTGCACAATCTGAAACAGTGGTCAATGAGGTGGGAAGAAGCGATAAACAACTTGGTGTTCTTTTACTTTTGCTCAAGCCTAGTCCAAGAGTTGCACTCTGTGTTGGTGGGGAGGTAACAAGCACCTTAACGTGATTTAGGAGGATGCAACTTATTTTGGTGAGGGCTAAGATCATCTCCTAGCAACCAAGTGTTACCCAGATTTAATTTTTAACTTTAAAATTTCTACATGCTATAAGAACCAGTATAATAGAAAAGGAGATGAAGGCTAAGATCATTTGACCTTAAAGAAAATGAAAAGAAAAAGTTTTTTAAGCAAGTGACTTTGTGGCTAATCTTCGGTGTTATGTTGCAATGGATGATAAATCTATTTGATATTCATACTTCAATCTACTATAGGTAAAAAAATATTCAGGGAGAAATAAAGACCCTAATATACACAAAAACCCCATAAATCAACACCATTATAGGATAGCACTAGATTAGCACGTTGAAGTTTTTAGACTTCAAGCTAGAGGGGCATAACTTGTTCTTGCTGCAATCCGAGTCTGTACCTCAGAATCTTATTTCCCCCTTTTTCTTTTCATATTGGTAAATTTGATGCAATTATTGCCCTATTTGAATTTCATTACTTGGGCTCAAATTCGGATAAATTAATCAATTCCTGATGAAAATTAAACCTTAATTAATTTGGAACTGAAGTGTACTAACAGTTTTTTTGTGGTAAATTTGACGCCAGCATCGAATAATTGATTTATGATGAAAGATCAACCTTAATTATCTTGGAATTGAAGTGTAGTAACAGTTTGTTCTTATTTCTAAAAATATATATTTTATGTTACCTACCTTATTGAAACAATCACAGAGGCCCGTGACTTGCTATAGTCTTCCTCTGTCGGTTTCCTTGGAGTTGAAACTTTGCCTGCTCTCTGTCACTTCTGCTCATCCTGTAAGCTGGATTTGTGATGAGGGATGGCAAAATTGACCCGACCCATGGGTCCCGACCCGGTCAATACAGGTAATTACCCGCTTTGATAGACCCATGGGTCGGGTAGGGTATTAACCCGACTGTTTGATGGTGGGTTAGAGGGGGTAAGGATATGGCTGAACCCTACCCGTTACCTGATGGGTAGGATACCCGACTCATCCCTACCCTACCCTACCCGACCCATGTATATATAATTGTAATTAATTTATATATATATATATATATATATTAGGTTATAAACTATTATTATAAAGATAATAAATTGAGGACCTTAATTTAATTATTTAAGTGTAAAAACATATTTTAATATTATATAATCTTTAGATGACTCAATTAATTGATTATTTCATCTTAAAGTACTAAATAATTAGATATTTAATTCTTCTCCATAGAAAGTGCTCACTCTATATCGAATTTGAAATTTCCCAAGTTGCTAGTAATTTGTAGGCTCGTTTTCCCCAATTTAAATTGTTTTTAGAAATTTGAAATTTGAAATTAATAATACTTTTCTATGCCCGTTTTCCCCAATTCACTAGTACTTTTCTATCATCCTTGTTATATGAAGTGTATAGAGAGTACTCACTCGATATTCATTCGACTTTGCAATGTGAAATTGATTCTCAGAAGTCTCATAAAATTGATTTAATTTCACAAAGATGCAAAAAAAATGAATTTTCATAATTTGTAGGCTCGTTTTTCCCAAGTTGCTAGTACTTTTCTAAAACAAATCGGCTTAGTTTTACAGGTGTTTTCTTGTAGTGTATCTTGTAGTGTATCATAGGCGTTGTTGTGCTCACATTCTTTATTTGATTGTTAAGATGGGGTTGGAGGTGATTAGGGATGACATTTATAAAGTGAGGGATAGTGTAGTCTATTGGACTGCTTCACCTAAAAGACGAGAAATTTGAAAAAGTTGTCGACAAATGCGAATTAAGTTCACCAAGAAATTGGCATTAGATTGTCCAACAAGGTGGAATTCCACATTCTTCATGCTTCGAACAGCTTTGTTGTACAACAAGATGTCTTCCCTCGTCTTAACCAACACGATCCTCATTATAAATGTGTCCCTGCTGATAGTAATTCGGTGCTTGTAGAGGAGATCTCCTGCAAGTTAGAGTTGTTCAATAGTATCATTGAACTGTTTTCTGGGAGACATTATCCAATTGCAAATTTGTATTTTTAAAAAATATGTGAGATCAAAATTGCATTGTCTAAATGATACTTTCTCCTAATCCGGTGATTAGTTTGATGGCAAGCAAGATGAGATCAAATTATGATGATTATTGGAGCTCAATTCATGAGTTGATGGGTGTTGCTGCTATTTTGGATCCTAGAGTTAAAATGGACTTGCTTGACTACTATTTTCCACAGGTTTATCCAATTGATTATGAAGATCAAATTGAAAGAAAAAGGTCTTTGTGATAGTTTAGTGAGACAATATCAAAGAGTGAAAGGTAATAGAAACAAAGTTTGTGATGATTTTGCTAGGATTGAGACATCTTCTGGTTTGGTTAGTCAAAGTGATGACTCGTCATACCCACCTGAGTTCTATACCTTTGCAAGTGTCAAAAGGAGGAACAGAGATAGTGTGAAAACTGAGTTAGACAATTACTTGGAAGATGATCTCATAACCAAGGCGGGTAAAGACTTTGATGTTTTGACATGGTGGAAGATTTATTCACATAAATATCCCACTTTGTCAGAAATTACTAGGGATATATTGTCCATAACTGTTTCAATTGTTGCATCAGAGTCTGCATTTAGTACCGGAGGGAGAGTAGTTAGCGCACAACGCAGTCGACTTCACCCATCAACAATTGAAGAATTTATGTGCTCTCAGAGTTGGTTGTGGAATATTGTGAATACATTTGTTTACAAATTTCAAAATTCATTCAATTTAGAATTTTATATTCATGATTCCTATTTTTTTTAATTGTGATTTTATTTGTAGATGAAGTTCCTAGTACTACATCAAACTTAGTTGAATGTCCAACCATTTGTGTTGATGAAGATGTGGATGATGAAGGTATGAAATCTACATATATTACTTATTAATAAATGAAGGTGTAATGTTTTTCTATTTGATTAATTCAATTAATTTTTTACCGATGTTGTAGATCCTTTGATGATACTTTCAAGATTTTTCAATGGTCAATGTAGTGCTTTGTTGTTCCAAATGTATGACTTTATTGTTGTGTTTTTTCTTCCTTTATATTGAGATATGATTTTTTCTATATAATCTCC
The DNA here is from genome assembly GCA_034509755.1 of Anisodus tanguticus. NCBI lineage: Eukaryota > Viridiplantae > Streptophyta > Magnoliopsida > Solanales > Solanaceae > Anisodus > Anisodus tanguticus. The sequence continues at coordinate 50,044,507 of CM067547.1, forward strand.
TTTTTTTTTTTTTTTATCATTTTCTTCTTTTGTTTTTCATAGATTTATGGAGAAGCACACTAAAAGTTTGAAGACCTTGAAGACATATTTGATGTAATTGCATTTTGTTTTTGAGATGACATTAGTGTTTGGACAATTATTTTCATAGAACTTTGATTGTATTTGGTAATTATGAAACTTATTTGGTAATATATTTTATGAAATTTATAGAATTTTTGTGTTTTATTTGAGGAAGTGTATAATCCGCGGGTACCCAATACCCAAAAGAGACAAATAAGGGTAAGAAAATTATATACCCAATGGGTAATGGGTAGGGTATGTGTAACACATTTGGAAGGGTGGGTAGGGTACGGGAATCCCAAAATTCGACCCACTGCCATCCCTAATTGTGATGGTGTGTTGCACATGGTTGTCTAGAAAGGATATGTAATTGAGAGAGAATAGTGCGATAGAGATAGACACAAGATCTATAATTTCAGGCATTTCAGATATAGCACATACTTTTTCTATATTTGTATGAAATCCGTAGGGGCCTTGAAAATTCCCTAGTGGTCTGTTGTTCTAAAGTAGTTCCCACGAAGCTTTTGGGGTATGCTTACTACTTTTCCTCGAGGTAGAGTTTGTTTTATAATAGGAGCTCGGTTGAGTTAAAAATGAGTATTAACAAGGTTACACTTCTATGTTCACACTTCTTGTACCGCACCTATTGTTTTTTATTATCACCAAGAGGTTGTTTGTTTTTTTTTGATTGGTAATAGGAAAAAAAAATGACAAACAAATTACAAAGATGGGACTAGTTGGAGTCCTATTCAAAGAAACACTATTTGAGAGAGAGGGAATGACTTTTAGGAATTTGTGCTATACAATTGTCTTTTAGGAATTTGTGCTATACAATTGTATATGACCATTATACATCGATGTATATTTGCATTGTGAATGCCAAAAATCCAATAATTACGTAACAGGGTACTAGCAACGTAAATGTCAGGTAAATTGTAAATAAAGACAAGTAAAATAGAGAATGAAAGATGTGAAGATCTTTTGATTTCATGTGAAACTGGTCATTCAACTAAAGTAGTATATTAGTAATAGATTACAAAACTAAATTTCTTCCAACAGGCAACAGTAAACTTGTCATTATTCACTATAAAGAGCCCACATGTGGGCTGGCCATATTTCGGTTCAAACCGAAAAAACTGACCGAATCGAATTTTTTAAAATTTCGGTTTTGTTTTTTCAATTTGTTCGGTCGATTTCGGTTTTAATTTTCAGAAATTCAGTTATTAGGTTTGGTTTTCGATTTTATAAAAAAAAACCCGATTAAACCGAAAAATTGAAAATTTTGATATTTGAAGTTCTTCATGTTGGTCTTGTTAGAAGATAGGTGAAACGAACCCGCAAGGGTAGCCAAGTTGGTGTAGCAGTAGAGCGCGGGACCGCAAGGTCACGAGTTCGATCCCCTGCATAAACCTTCTTGGTTGAGCCTGTCACACATGGCTTGCCAAGTGTGGTTAATCGGGCGACGTGGTTTGCGTGCTATTGCGTCGGTCCGGGGTTTACCCTGTGCGCACTCGAGAGAGTAGCGGCTGCGGGTTCCTTCGTCAACAAAAAAAAAAAAAAAAAAGATAGGTGAAACGTGAAAGCTAAAATTGCTAGTTTATCTCATATAATAGGATGCCTGGAAACTCGAGAATATATAAGTGCTTATATTAGAAATGGATATAACAAAAATAGCTCAACACTTCTGCTGCAAGTTTAGCTAATTCGTCTTTCAGTCTTTTTCTTAACCATATAATTTATATGGCATCTATCCTCATCATTTCATCTTTGAATGTCATGAAATTTTTGGAGTTCAAATATTATATGTTGTTCGTCAAAATTTACTAGAGAGTCATTATTGTCTCATCAAAATTAATCAAGACGTTGAGAAATAGCACTTCAATATAATGTGATTTGCTTTTAAATTTATTTGTACATGAACATGAATCAAATGATAAATTGAGTGGGATTATGATAATGTGATTTTTTAAAATGTTTATTTTCAAAAAAATATTGACTTCCAAATCACAGATCTGAAAAGCTCAAGGTGATAATACCCAAACCGAAAAATCGAACTGAACTAAACCGAACCGAATTTTTAAAAATCAAACCAAACCGAATCAATTTTAGTTCGGTTTTGATTTTTACTTTTATCAAACCGAAAACCAAAAAACCGAATCGAATTTCTCAAACCGAACCGAACCGAACCGATCGAATGCCCACCCCTACATGAGCACATTAAGCTACTCTCTCCATATACACAAAATAAAAAATAAAAAATAGCATTACTGTTTAAAGGATCAAATAAGTTTTTTGATTAACATATCATTAAATATTTAAAGTATTTTATGATTAACATATAGTGTTCTAAATACAGAATGTTTAATTCCAAAAAGCCTAATAAGAACTTGATGTCCAAATTCACGCTTAAGCTTAAATATATTGATTCGAACCGTGAAGCCGACCCAAATTGATGAAAAAATCGCTTTGATATCTTTGATTTTAAATTAGAAAAATACGATTGGGACAAACTTGTTTAACTTATGTGTACACGACCACTAGATTTAAGATACTAAAATCTCGATTGGGACAAAGTTATTCAACTTATGTGTACACGATCACTAGAAATCAGTTGATGTTATTTCTACTCTTGTAGATTTTTTTTGTATAGATGTTTTCATATTTAATGTTGTTCTGTAGTATTGGGCCGAAGTTGTTTCAACTTTTGTGGACACTACACCACTGGACAACAAGCCCACTTGGTGAGGGCTACTCTCTGAGCACTCAGATTATAAGTGGGAAACTTACGATAAATGTATCGTTCGTCAAACTTAATTCCCGGCAGTAATCTGATTATATAAAAGTTTTATGTATAGTGTATATATATATATGTAGTATATGTATATTTATACTTAAATATACAAAACATATATATTTGTTGGTTATTTTATAAATTAGATCACCCAAATGTATTGAGCTGTAATTTTCCCAATCCTTCGTTACTCTTTTCTATTTTGTTTTTAGAAAACCTATATGTTTAGTTTATAGTTAGATTGATTATGTTGCAAAAAAGAAAAAAAAACAGTTCTAAGGAGACGCTGTAATTTAGATTTGAGACTATCCACTATGTATTATTATAGTTACTTGATTAATCTCCTATATATTCTATTCTTCTTCTTATAGATAAAAGTCTCTCTAGTAATACTGTATTTTTCTTTCTACATTTACCTCTTCAACGAATGATAGATATATAGATTATTTAATTTCTCTTGTGACCTTAGATAGGAAATCGTGGAGGACGCAGATTAAGATAGAAAGTTAGGTAGTAGTACGTGTCTTGTGTATCCTTCCATACTAGCAGGTGTAGTGTTACCTGTAGGGTCTTGTCCCTCGATTTCCTGTTACTATATGCTATTTCTTATACTCCGATTGTCGCACTAGTTTGATGCAATACTATTAAAATTTCTCCTTTAGTGCTTATCCTTATTATTTTTTCATGTTCTCTTTACTTTACCTTATTTTACTTTACTTTCTTCAAACCTTCTCTAATCTATTGTTATGTTTTCTCTTGAACCGAGGATCTTACGGAAACAACATCCCTATCTTTCAAGGTAGGATAAGGTCTGCGTACACTTTATCCTCCCTAGACCCCACCTAGTGAAATTACACTAGGTATATTGTTGTTGTTATTTTCTCTTGCTTTTAAGAATGTGGTTATGTACGTTTATGTGTATATGAAGAGCCAAATAGATCGAAACTAAAATAAACGACATTCATGTTATTTTAATTCGATTAATAGATTTTTTTTAAACCAGCATAGTTAGTTTGATTTTCTCCCCCGAAAAACTAATTCAAGAGAACCACATATCCCCCTATAACGAAGGATTAGTTTAACTTGGTTATTTCATTTTTATCTGAACTTCAAACACATACCTAACTGAATTTAGTTATTTTTTTCCCTAAAATTCAAATGTGAAAAAATTATAAAAAATGAATACATGTTAAATAGCGATGTCTAAATAGCTAGGTATCCCGTGAAATTGACTAAAAGAATTCCTAAACCCTATCCCACACGATTAATTTTGGGAGTCGGGGTGGGGTGGAAAGGGGTGGGGTGGTCATCAAAGGGGTGATGGTAGGGGGCGTTGGGAGTGACGACGAGACAATGAACTTGAGAAACTTGTTTTCCCTGTTCCTCCCACTTCTCATCACTTTTCTGATTTCTAAGAAACTTATTTTCTAGAGAAAATATTTTTCGACACATTTTGACCAACCAAATATTAAAATTTTAATTTTTTTTTCCATAGTACTCTCTATGATTTTACTTCCTGTCCTGAATTAATATTTGTTTTTTTAATATTTTCAAGTGAAGACAATGTAGCTTATATATATACATGTTTTAAAAGAAATATTGTTGACTAATATATATAAATGATTTTTTTGGTCAAGAGGTGGAGAGTACTCTATTTGTGGTAAAAACAATTCAAGTTTCATCATAAAGACTCCATCATGAAAATGTCTCAGCATATCAATGTTAGAGACATAGTTAGCTAGGTTTTCTTTGAGGTTTGATTTGGACTAAACAACCTAAAGGGAAAACATGCCAAAGATAATTTCTAATCCACAGTACATTGAACAAGACAAACAACTACATGCATATATATGTTAATTTAAATTGAAAGTTCTTGTAAAGGAGTTTTTACCAAACATACGTACCAACTATTGTGTTCGTATGTTTTTGTCTTTACCTCTTTGCCTTTGGAATCTATGGAAAATGTGATAGATTGATTGAGAGGGTAGAAGTTGCTTTTGGATTCACTGGGGTCGTTGGTGAAATTAATTTTAGTCAAAAAAATTGTTTGGCCAAATTATGTCAATGCATTTGACCTTTTGAAATTTATGGTTTAAAACAAGTCAAAAATATTTGTGTGACTATAAATGTCACGATCCAAATTACTAAGTCATGCGGGCACCTATCATTCCCACCTCGGTAGGCGAACCCGTCCCTTAAAGATTCATCAAACAAGAATAAATACATAAGAAGTTAGTAATAGTCCAAAAACATAGATATATAGAAATGTGGAAATGAACAACTACCCAAGTAATCTGGAGTGAATAGTACAAGAGCTTCTAAGTATATATAACTGGAATAAAAGATACAACCACAACATGAACACAACTTCTGTTTAGAATGAGAGTTAAATAGAAATTCTAGATGAATTCCACGAGACCTTGGAAGGATAATCGAACCTTGATGAAGTTCCTGCAATAATTCTACACCCCCAAAAGGGTGTAGCAAGAATAGTATCAATACAAACATTATGTACTGGTAGGTATCATAAGCCGACAAGAGTTAGTTAACATATATAAAGGAAGAAACTAAAGAATAGACATGCTCGCAATCAAGTACAAACCTTATCACAATCCAAATGTAAACAACCAAGTGTCAAGTATCCAGAAATCAAGGGATACAGAAATGAAGTAATCACTAAGCACACCCACATAAGACTTGCAATAAGGTGAATTACACCAGATCTCAGTAGTCTACAATCATAGCCTAAGCGGAATCTCTTCGAATCCATTAAGTGTCTAAGTAAGAGATTAACAAGCAATTACCATCTCAAATGAATTAACAATTAAGGAAACAAGGTTGAACCGCATCATGCAATACCATGAAGACAACAATCAGAATTAGAGATATGAGTGGATGTAAAATGAATGTATATGTGATGCATTGCACTGGCCAACTGTATCCTTTCGTACATACATGTTTTGGGTGGAATATATCATCGTCCCAATAGTCATGATCCATGGAGGACCAGCGAAATCTATGTACCAGTCACTCTGTATTACACAACCTAGAGTGACTCTTCCACCCACCACACTACTAGCCATTCTGTATCACTCATCATAGAATGATTACGCAATTAATATGTCATAAGAATCAATATTGTTTCTTTCTCACTTATCACCATCACGCCAATCATAGGAAATATCAATGTATCATGGCATCACAATCACACCAATCACATATAATGTCAATGTATCATGAAATGAGGACGAATGCATGTATGAATGTCAAATCCAATACTAATCATGAAATGAAGAAACATAACTGCATCCGTAAAATAATTATCAATCTGACCTTATTCCCAAATCTGTACAATGCCACATCCGGAACACTTTCCATTTGGACCACATCGATAACAATAATTATACATGCAAGAGAGGCCATACGGAATAAACACGTAGCAAACACTATAATATGAAGTCTAAGGTGTTTCACTTTCCTCTTACCATTATTAATTTCAAATCACAGTTTACAACAATGATTCAAATATAATGTGTATGAATGATATACATGTATCAATCTCAAGTGTAAATCATAATCACATCCCAATCGTGCCACGCGTGGACACATAACACAATATCAGTATCAAGTCAAGTCTGTTTCGCTATTCATGATAATACCAAGATAAATGACATACAAATATATCACAAGTATGGTATGACAACTACGTACAAGTCTAGCAATCACAAAGAGGAAACAAGTCACAAACAGTCAACCATATCCAACCTAAGTAATCCATCCCAACTTCATACCCGAAGGCTTACATGCTTTCTCCAACAGTATCTAACTATAAATACGTTTCTCTAACTGAAGTCTAACCAGAAGGTAAGTCGTAACCTATCTAGAATGCCGAGTTGGAGCCACGAACAATCAAATCTGTACCTTGCCCTTCCGACGAGTCTCCAAGTACTCAAGTTTATCCATTATCGAATTCCAAGCTAGAAATAAGAACTAATCATACATGTATTACTATAAAGTCACACTACTCGAAAATCAACTAACAAGAGAGGTGAAATTGGGCCCACAAGGGTAAAACAATAATTTCAAAGGTGGAATTTGGAAATTGACTTTATAGACATGAAATTCTATTCTCCAATTGCTAATTAGACTCATTAATTCCTCAATTAAATTATTAGACCGAAAACCCTCAGTTTAGACATAAACCCTAATTTTCCATATTCATAATCTTAGTTTAGAGTAGAGATTCAAGCTTACGATTCCTTAACTCATGAAATACTATCCTAATATTAGCAAGATTCATCAATAAAACTGATTTATAAGGTTTGAAATTCAAATACCGAAAATAAAGTTTAATGGTCATCTTCTCCAACTAAACCCATTCATTTCCACCATAGATTTCAAGTCTAGGAAGTAAATAATCAAAGGATGATGAAGAGAAACTTACCCCAAATATGTAATAGTTTCAAAGCTTAATGAAATAGCCCATAATTGCTCTCTAGACCAAGGTTTAGTGAATGGAAGAAAAAGGTTCGAAGTTAGTACTTAAAAAGGGTTCTAACTTCAGCGATCCCGCCCCCACGGAATCCTAGTTTGTGTCTGCGCACACATCCCTACGGAGAATTCGTCCGCTGGGGAGGACTTCAATTAAGTTCTTGATCCTTGCTCCTGCGAGCCAAGCTTCGCTGGGGCGGACTCGCAGTGGCAGAAAATGTCTTGCCGGGGCAAAAACATCAGAAACTAGAAAAATCTGGTTTTACACAAGTTTCACCCGAAATTCCAACATCAACCTGAGGCCTCCCGAACATAAACCAGATATGCACACACATATAAAAATACGCTACGAAATCACCCACATCCTCGAAATTTCCAATGGAGGTCCAACTGCCCAAGTCAACCCCCAAACCCAAAAATCAAGTTTCTAAACAAGAACACAAAAATACTCTCAAGCGCCTCGAGAACCGTGTCACCCATCCCCGCGGGTCAAAATCATACAAACAAGTCTCGGGGAAGGGTTAGCTAGGGTAAATGGGTCACAAGCGCGATAACGACCAAACGAATCATTATAATAAATCATCTTATTAAGGATATAATGAGAAGTTTAAAGTTAGTAAACTGTTAAAATTGAGATAGGGACGAGAAGTTAGAGAGACAAAAATAATGAGAGAATTATTTCTGCTTTGTATTCATCATAATGACCTCCTTGTATAGAGATAATGTTCTCCTTATCCTAGTCTAATAAGGTAAACCAATTATAATAGGACTACAAATTCTATATTTACCATAATTACAATTGTATAATAAATAAACTAAAATCTTACAATTAGACTAGAATAAGGTCTTTGTATATCCGGTCTCAATACCTCCCTCAAGTTAGAGCATGAGTGATATGACCTGAGCGAGCTCAAGACCATTCACTCGTGGCCAAGCAAGGGAGCTCCAAGAATTACAATCCATGTTCATGAAGAGAGGAGCATTGGAAGAACTTGAAGAGAATATCTCACGAGTGTGTAATGTTTGGATGATAGCTTGGGATGATATTGAAGAAGAAGAAGAAGAAGAAGAAGAAGATACAAGAAAATGGTCACTTCACAAAGTGGCTAAAGAAGAACCCATGTGGGGTTATTTGTGCAAAGGGTACTTTTGGGACTTTGTTGTAATAGGCATAACTATAAATACTTGCCTTAGTTTCATTTGATGGGGGTGAATTTTTGGATGAATATTAATATTTTCATAGAATTCTACTTAGGCATATAATTAGTGGTAATCTTAATTAGAGTGTAACTTCATAGTTGTTGAAGAACATTGTCCATGAATTCTCACATGAGCCATGCTCACTTGTGGAATTCATCTATAGTGTATGTGCTCTTGGTTGTTTCTATTGGAGGGTTTGGTAACCAATCCAAGTTTGCCTTTAGATCATTACCATTTGTGTCTCACTTTTATCTTTAATTTCTTACAATTTCAATTCATTGTTATTTTGTGTTTAAATTCTTAGAGTTTCCCATTAGGATTCTACCAATGAGGGTCTCGAATGCCCAACTTACCAAGTAAATATTCATGCTGTGATTTTTCCAAAGCCTTTGTAAACACATCGGCCAATTGCTCATTGGTTGACACATAACTAGAAAGTATTATATCATATTGGAGTGCGTCCCGGACATAATGACAGTCAACTTCATTATGTTTAGTCCATTCATGAAATACTGGGTTTCGTGTAATATATAATGTCGCTTGATTGTCACAATACATTTTTACCGGAGACTTGTGTTCAATGCCCAAATTATGCAAAATTTTCTTTAACCATTTCAATTCAAAGAATGTCATTGACATTGATTAGTATTTCTGCCTCTGTTGACGAGCGAGAGACAATGTGTTGCTTCTTGGTTTTCCATGATATCGGTGAATTTCCGAGTGAGATAAACCAACCAGTAAGTGATTTTTGAGTCAACGGACATCCGACCCAGTCTGAATCACACATTCGTACAACTGGAGATCACAATTTTTTATCATCATAATACCTTTTCCTGAGTTCTTCTTCACGTAGTGCACCACACGAGAGTAGGGCTGGCAATTTCACCCTGACCCAATGGATATCCGATCCACCCGACCCGATTATATGGAAGAAAATTTGACAAAATACGAATTTTAATCGGGTGACGGATGGATCGAGTGACAGATCGGGTGGACATACATCCAACCCACCACTCGACCCATCCATCCACCCGTTTATAAATTAATTTTTTTTTAATGTACAACTAAATTCTAGTTGTACAACTAAAATAATTAATTATTATAAATTAATTATTATTTTTAATGTGCACCTATTTTGAATAATGTCGGTGTGGGAGGTGATGGAAGCTCTACAAGTGAAGTCATTGATGTTAACTCGGTAAACTAATCACATTTATTTCCTACGATAATGTTTGCTTTAATAATGTTTTGTTTTTTATATGTTTTGTTTTTTATATACTTATATTTCATTAATAGCATGATGGAGAGGACATGGATATGTGATTTAGAAAATGAATGGATCTTATATGATGTGATATGAAGATGGAAGACCTGATGGATTTTAATGTTTTAGTCTATTAAGATTGTCGCTAATTAGAAACTCAATTATTAGTATTATTAGAAGTGACATGTAATTCGTCCTTTAAACTTTAGTTACTTCGGATTATTTTTGGCTTTTGGCTCTTTTCCGTTATTTTGGTTGCATGTTTGAAGCATAGACATGGCTTGCAAAAACAGTATGATGATATTTATTTGATGTACTTTTTTTTCGTTTTACCAACGATTTTAGGTGATTGATTAATTGTGCTATAATTTTCATCTGCGAAGCACCCGATTCACCAGTGGATGATGGGTGGATCGGATGTAGATGAAGAAAAAATAGGGTTATAGATGGGTCGGGTGGTGGATGGATGGTTGGCGTGTGGAGGCGGATTGAGCTCTACCCGATCCATTGCCAGCCCTACACGGGAGAGCAACATTCCAGTGTGCTTTCTTCGGTTGATGCATGAATTGAGACAGAACATACATGTAGTACGACAACTCAGGTCACGTAAAACTGAGATATATCAATCTACCGATCAGACATCGATATGGTTTCGAATCTCCCAAATTGGCTTCTTTGGCTAACGCCAAATCGTGATTATGTTCCATGAGAGTATTGATTAGTTTAACTCTCAATAATCTGGACTCAGAGATTATATCCAAGGCATATTTCCCCTGACAGAGAAATAACCCATTTGGTCCACGTGCAACTTCAACTCCAAGAAAATACTTTAGAAGGCCAAAATCCTTCATGTGGAAATATGCGCGGAAATAGTCTTTGAATCATTCAATGACACTATAGTCATTTTCTGAGATAATCAAGTCATCCACATAAACTAGGACGTTATGTTGCATACATCCTTGGTGCATCGTGAAGAGAGAATAATATGAGTACGACTGCTTGAACCCATATTTAATCGAAGTACTTGACAATTTCACAAACCAACATTGTGGGGCTTGTTCAAACCATACAAAGATTTTTGGAGTCGACACTTGGCCCCAATCAGAAACACGAAATCTCAGTGGCAATTTCATATAAACTTCCTACGTAAGGTCACAGTGCAAGAAGACATTATGAACATCCATCTGATACAACTCCCAATTTCGCGCAGCCACAACTGTCATAAAGGTCTGAATGACTACTACCTTAGTAACTAGAGTAAACATTCATTGTAGTCAATTTCTTCCTCCTGTTTATTCCCGAAAACGACCAACCGATTTATAACGCTCGATAGTACGGTCAGAGTTGTACTTGATCTTATACATCCATCGACATCTGAATGCTTTCTTATCCGGTGGCAATGTTTCTAATGTCCACGTTCTATTGTTCTCTAATGCTTGGATCTCTTGATGCATGACTTTTCTCCAATGTTCCTTTTTCATTTCCTCGAAGAAGGTTTTTGCTCGGTTTCTATGGTGATTTCTGCAAGGAAGCTTTGGTGTTGGAAGGAAAAATTATCACAAGATATATAATGAGCTAAAGGGTAAGGCGCACATAAGGGTTGTTAAGGATCGGGCAGACGCATTGATGGATTTTCTTTTCGGAATATTTTAGTGATGTAGTCACGCAACCGAATCAATTCATGCTTCTGACGTTTACCCTGACCCAATTGTTCTTCCGGTGGTATTTCATTGGCCTAGACACACTCCACTGTAGTTCCTCCATGTTTTCTCTATCTGGATCGGCATCTGTCTGGTCTAATTTTGGCTGATCCTTTAGGTTCGGTATGCAGTGTCCGTACTTCATCCATACAAGTTTCTTTCGTACCTACATTATCAGTCTGGTCTTCTTTGAAGTTGTGTTGGTTTCTTTCTCCTCCGTTTCGTCTGGGATCACTTCTATGTTGTCGACTAAGTTACCTGATCCTATAACAAAGGGGAACTTAGTCTTATAGAAGTCCACATCTCTCGAGACTAAATATTAATCGTTCTATGAGTCATACAATCTCCAACCCTTATTTTATCATCATAATACCTTTTCCTGAGTTCTTCTTCACGTAGTGCACCACACGGGAGAGCCGCATTCCAGTGTGCTTCCTTCGGTTGCTGCATGAATTGATACAAAACATACATGTAGTACGACAACTCAGGTCGCGTAAAACTGAGATATATCAATCTACCGACCATACATCGATATGGTTTCGAATCTCCCAAATTGGCTTCTTTGGCCAACGACAAATCATGATTATGTTCCATGAGAGTATTGATTAGTTTAACTCTCGTAATCTGGACTCAGAGATTATATCCAATGCATATTTCCGCTGACAGAGAAATAACCCAGTTGGTCCACGTGCAACTTCAACTCCAAGAAAATACTTTAGAGGGCCCAAATCCTTCATGTGAAAATATGCGCGGAAATAGTCTTTGAATCGTTCAATGACACTATAGTCATTTTCTGAGATAATTAAGTCATCTACATAGACTAGGACGTTATGTTGCATACCTCATTGGTGCATCATGAAGAAAGAATAATATGAGGAAACAAATATAGTGTAGGTGCTCCTGAGACTCCTTGAAAGGGCTACGTAAGACTAGGCAACCGATGTCAATGTAGCTACGTCCGCCAACCGGGGTGCCCTTCGTATACTAGACAAGACTGTCAGTGTCGTACGGGGAAATCAATGCCAAAAGCAATTGAGGGAATAGAAAAGAGAATTGAGAATGAAAGAAAGCTTGATTGCATTAATAAAAGTCAATACAACGAAAGCAAACGGTGTCGGGGGGAGAGACACCAGTATAGAGTAGGGGTGGCCAGTGGGCCGGGACCAATCCCGGCGGGACGGGGGGAGGGTCGGGATGCAGGCTTCGGCGGGACGGGAAGAGGTTCCGTCCCGTCCCACGTCCCGTCGGAAGGGAGGCCGGGATTTGGCGGGATGGGTCGGGTCGCGGGACTCGGGGATTTTTTTAAAATTGAATTTTCAACACTAAAATTGATATTCACACCTACATTGCCATGAAATTTCGACGTTGAAATCTATTGTATATCGTGATATCTTTACTAAAGAAAAGGAAAAATTAGAAACCGATTTGAAAATCAATTGTCACCGCCTGGCCTCTCTTGCTACCACGGTAAAACATAAATTAATTGGAAAAATCGATGTTTTCGGGAGATACCTCTCATTCTCTGTGTTGAACTCAACCTCGGTTCCGTTTCCTTGTGTCTGACCTTACTGATGAAGACGTATTTCTTTATATTTACTGGTGACACGTACGTATTTCTATTTTTTTTTTTTTTTTTTTTTTTTTTTTTATATTTACTTATTTGTTGAGGAGGTGACACGTGTTATTCTGCTCGATTTCGTTGTTTTTGTTTCTAGAACCTTCCGATATGTGTTGTATAAGGCCGTAAAATGAGTTCCTAGCAAACGCTGCGTTTAATGTTCTGCGGACTTGTTTTATTTAGCGGCTGATATTTATGTGTATTTTGTTACGTGTTTTATGTTTCTTATAAACAAACGGTATGCTATTTGCTCGATTTCTTCATTTTTATCACCAGTGTAAGAGTTTAAGAATTTTATTAAGAATTTAACAAACGGTCGGGATCGAGCCGACCTGGCCCATTGGACATTTTTATTAAGAGTGTAAAATTTTATTATCATCAGTGTAAGAGTTTAAGTTATATACATTATCAGCAGTGTAAGAATTTTTACGCTATCAAGTCACTTTACCTTATTATAGCAGATAACCTGTCTTATTTTCAGATTACTAATCTCACATTTTAAAGAAACTTACATGTAGATGTCATTTGGAAATTGGAATTACTAGAAAATAAGAATTAGTGACGGACAAATTCTATAGCTAAACAGAGAAATACATCGTTAATTCTATGTCACGACGGATTATAAAAAAAAATTGTTAGCTAGGAGTAAATAATTTTCTTAAAGGTATGTCAAAGCTAAAAATACCAACCACTTATTATGAAATTGAGGGAGTAAGTATTACGAATATATATATATATATATATATATATATATATATATATTATATGGCTTTTACTAAAGTAGGATTATGGAAAAGGACAGTAACTTTTTGCAGAATAAGAGGCTGGGAGTTGTTGAAATTTGTTACTGCGTTGGGAAATTTTTGAAGCCAGTAGGAAAAAGTGTGCAGGAGAATCTGAGAACCAGACATAGCAAAACAGGGGGTAACTATCCCTTTAGGTTCACCCTAATATCGAGGTCCTTTTCTCTTATTTTCTTAGTTTAAAATATATGTCCTTATTGACATAAAAAATTAATTTATATATCATAGAGAATTTTTAGTTATTGATATATTTTAACCCATTGAAGTAGGTAGTTTGTTTACTTTTTAGATTACTAATCTCTCTCTTTTTTTTTTTTTTTAATGGAAGTTACAAGTAATTATCTCTTTTAGGTGATCTATAGTGTAAAAGATTATTTGCTTTGTCAGTAGAGGCGATTAAGAATTTAAATTCTATGAATTTAATATTAAGGATTCGAAACATTAAATTAATTATATTTTTGAAGTTATAGGCGCATACTATATTTTTATTGTAATTTTAATAAATTTTTACGCATAAATTTATGCTTCATATTAGAAGTACGGAGTTCAAATGAACACAATAGTATAACGTAATGCATTTAAGTTATATATACTAATAATTTATATAAATTAATTTTACATAATTGAAATATGACAACTTATAACATGTTATACTCTATTTTTCAGATTAGCTTACTATATATGTTATGAAACATTTATCTTTTTACAACATTAGGTCTAATTATAAGGTTATAGCAGGTTACGTTTCTTATTTATTATATATCAAGTTTGTTATGAAGATTTATGTATTGATGCAAGTGAATTTAATTTAATTGTACACATACATTGACACTTAGTATAACTTAAACTCATTATCAGTAATATAATAAAAAATATAACTAACTTGCTATTTCTGATTAAACTATAAATTATATTAAAATATTTTTTTACACTATCTTGTATATAAGTTAAATCCTCTCTTTACACATTCTTTCTGCATTTTCCCCTCAATGTTTTCTTATTTTCTTAACTACACTCCTCTTTGTCTCTCTCTCTTATATGAGTCAGAATGATCAAAGTTAATTAATCAGATTTGTATTTAGCAGATCTTGATTTAATCTTTGTGATAATTTGTGATATAATATCTTTGTGGTCACCATATCTCTTCTTGTCCATGGAGTACTATTACAGTGTCAGATGGAGGATTATACAGAAAATACTCCTCTTTTTCACAATCTCCTTCACCTTTTTGCAGCCTACAACACCATCAACTCTACAAGACTCTTTGGTAAGTTTTTGATTTTATTTCATAGTTTAAACATACACTAATCATTTAGATATAATAAATATAGGGATTTTAAGTCATGATTTTATGTTTTATACACTGACAATGCAAAGATCCTTACGTAATTAGAGTGTTTAACATCTTATAGCATGTAATTACTTTCTACACTCCATTTTACGTGAAGTTGTTACTGTTTGGAGAGTTAAATAATTTTTTAATTACTATTTTTTCAATTTTTTTTAAATATTTTGAATAATTAGCTATGTTGACTTGCAGTACTTTTGGAAAGTTAAGTGTTTTTGCCCTCGTAATCTAAACCTCATATAAATTGAGACAGAGGAATTAGTTTTTAATTTTATTCATCTCTTAATTATTCTCTAGCGAAGTTTTATTGGCATTAAGATATTTTCTTTTTTTAATGCGGCATAGCCGGATTTAGTTACGATGTATCTTACATTCACTGATAGTGATTTTTTAAAAGACAATTAGTGCAATTTAACTTGATGGGAAGGTTACTTGTTTATTTTATACTAGGTTACTGATTCTGTTGATTATAGTCAGTTACCTTTAATTAAGCTTAAGATGGCATGATAGTCTACATTTTTTTTACACTATTAGTGATATAAGTTAAACCCAATAATTAATTGTGGCTAACTTGTTTGGTCATGAAAATTATTCACATTTTTCCGATTTTTTTTTCACTTTATTTGAAAATTAACATTTGGTCATGAAAATTCTAAATATAACTTGAAGTTGTATTTGGAATTTGAAAAATAACTAAAATTATATTTTCACTTTGTTCACTTTCAATACATTCAAACAATCAAATATTCTTTGAAAAACTATAACCAAACACAACTCCATCCTTAATTTCAACTTCAAAATTTCAAAAAAAGTAAAAATTATTTGGTTTTCATGGCCAAATGCCTGCTAAGTGTATATTTTCCTTTTTGACCTTCATGTTATATCTTTCCCATTTTCATCATTGCAGAAATCAATAATGCGTTGGCTGCTAAAGCTGATTTTTCCTTCCAGGTCTGTTCACTTAACTATCTATTTATAGTTCCCAATCTGTAACTTCTATCCATTCACTTTGTTTCTAATTTGAAGGTAGTTAGTTGCAGTTTATGACAATTAATAATGAGGAGGGAATGTTATAGGTTAAACAGGAGTGCCTTACTAAAAAAACTAGGAGTACTAGATGAAGTGGGAAAATTCTTTCAACCTATAAATTCACTATTGATACTCGTTGCAATAAATGGGAACAATTGGTTCACGATAATCGCCTCCGCTTGATGTCACGATCCAAATCGGAGGGCCGCGACGGGCACCCGGATCCCACCCGCCGGTACCCCAAATCACACCATCAACGTATAATAAATAAGCACGGACTAAGTCGAAAAAGATTAAGAAAACTCTTAACCAGAAAACTGACTCATATATGTACATACCCACGCCAAAGTTGACCATGCCATACAAAACTACTATACACAGGACACCTGTCTACAAGCCTCTAAAGAGTGTATAACATCAACAGGTCGGGACAAGGCCCCGCCATACCCATATAGACACGCAAAAATGTATCATACCAAAATTAGACCGACACTTCAGAAAGAGAGGAGTGCTTCCAAAAATCCGCTGAAATCTGCAACCTATTCACGTGGGCCGTCGCCTTGCCTATGCGAACTGCGGGCATGAAACGCAGCGTCCCCTAACAAAAGGGACGTCAGTACGACTGATGTACTGAGTATGTCAGGCATAGATAACAGCATAACAGGAATATACCAATAACTGAAACATAAACAACTGACCATCAGTGACTGCCTCTGAGGGCCCTATTACACTTGCCTACATGTTATGCACAATGCAGTGTCCATATTGATTGGCCTTATCGGGCAATTTCCTTACCATGACAGCCTCTGTGGGCATCATACCATGTAATGGTTAACGAATGTATGCATGATGCAAATGCGATATATATATGTTAGTGTTGCGGATTGTGCAACCCGTCCCAATATATGTTAGTGTTGCGGATCGTGCAACTCGTCCCAATATATGTTAGTGTTGCGGATCGTGCAACCCGTCCCAATATATGTTAGTGTTGCGGATCGTGCAACCCGTCCCAATATATGTTAGTGTTGCGGATCGTGCAACCCGTCCCAATAAGTCATACAGACATCACATCATTACATCATCACATTATATTGGCATCTTCGGACTCTTTTGTGATAGTTTGTACCAGTTGCAGGTGGTGTGCGTATATAACGCATTTCCCTTTCCCCATATCCCCTACATATATACAATATTTACCATATAGTAGAGTGCATAGCACAAGTGGTGCAGGTAGTATATGAATGCAATGCAAATGAAAATGCATGAAAGATAATACAATATTTCAATCTCAACGGATGACATAATACATTTATACCTCTGGCTAACACTTGGAACATTAACATCCTTTTCGTATGCCTCAATAAGGACTTAGAAACATAATTAGACATACTTTTAGCATAGGATTCAATAACATGAATATTTTTAACTACTAGGAGAAGAATAAATTATGGAGCAATATCACGGTTATATTTCGTTACATGGAACATGCCAAAATAAAGAAATAATTTACCTTAACATAACTCGATAATAACGGAACCAGCCCCCTTTTTAATACTGCTTGCTGAGACGTCTTGTTCTAAACCAAATTTAAGAAATGATTCACTAGTTCTTCATACGTTTTTTTTTGTTCTCCTTTTCAAATGACAAAATAAATTATTTGATGTTTACCCTTTTGGTTTCAACAAAATGAAATGTCAAGGGGTTGGGATTTGCTGGACGTGCTCTTGGTCTTTGAAAGCAAGATATACATCTCCTAAATTGAAGGCAACATGCCCCCTTATCATGATTTATAATCATAAGGTCTCCCACTAGCCAATTCTTTGGTGGTGGGATATCCTTTAATCTCGACACATGCCACCAATATGCACGGTAAATTAAGTGACCTGCCTCCGTATAATTTATTAACCATACATAATTAATTAATCACGCACAAATAATTTCGTGATCCCAATTTACTTAAATCTTAAAGATTTATAAAATCTTCTTATACTCCATGTCATAATTCTTGTATTATGACATTAGTCCATAACCTCTTTATGCGCCCACCAAATTTATTCCTGATCCCCGTCGTCACACTTGTTACTTTCAAAATTATTTTGGGACTTCATCTGTTTAATTACTAATCTCTTATTAGCATATGTAAATATAACAAAAATTTTCCAACGCTCGGGTCTATTTACACATTTCTAGCGATTTTATATACGCTCAGCGATTTAAACCGTAATCCTAAAATACATGATGTTACACTTGAGGACCAACCAATCTTGCTCACTCCTAGATCACCATTTCGAGTCGCAGTCCAATGGTTGTTTAACTTGTTCTGATATCAATTGTTACAATGAATTTTAATATATTTAGTAAGCCGGCTAAAAAAATCATTCGCCTAACCGTAATAGATTATAGTTATTGATGGTGTATACTCAGCGTATACCAAATATATAATTAGTGGTGATTATCATACTAAAATCCATAAAAATAAATAAATAAGATTAGGGTTATTGTCTTTGCAGGCTCTGCTGGATTACCATTTACCGTGTAGTGTAAAAATCCCTTGTTATATGGTAAAAAATTAAATCCAAAGATCTTGAAAACATCAATAAAAAAGTGTGCTTAAATTTTTCACCCCGCTTGTTTCATGGCGTCTTCAAGGTCAAAGGTTTTGCCCTTAACACAAAATGCGATAAAAATGTATACCACGAGTCCATTCAAATTTATAAATGTATACCACGAGTCTACGACTAATATTTTTTGCTATCAATAAAAGAATTGATTCAAAATATGCACTCAATTTTCTTTCTATGGTCTGTGTAAATCTTAAAGTTATAAACACAAATTTATGCGACTAATTTAGTAGTAGCAAAATATAAATCTATAGTACTACAAAGAGTTATTTATTCTTCTCTTGTGTGCTTTCCCAATTATTAAATAATTCCAAGAATATAATGGGGTCCATGCATACTTAGGAAAAATGTAGGTGTGCACGTTAACATGTAGAAATAGAGACAGTAGTCTTATTTGTCTTCATCCTAATATATATGTCAGTCAATGTCAACCGGCGCATTGAAACTGACAATGTTCTGCTCTTCTCCATAGACCATCTAATACTCGTGAACTCTTAGCTCTAGGGTCACATGTTAATTAGTGACTTTTGTGCTACTGAATTTCAAGTTACATACCATAAATTCAGCCAAAAACTTAATTATATAGTATGATTTAACTAATATATACTTACGGAGAGGTTTAAAAATGCCCCCAGACTATTGAAAAAGGTTTAAAAATGTACTTCATTCACTTATTTTGTTAAAAATACCTTTCTTAGTTATATTTTTGGCTCACTTATGTCCTTTGACAGTTGGTCAACGGTGATTAAAAAAAATATTATATAATTTCACGTGACAATTTCTTATTGGCCGAAACTAAATACTTAGACCCATTAAAAAAAACCACCCATATATACCATTTTCAAACTAACCCGCCCCAAACATGACCCACCCGAAACAAAAGTCTAACTAAAAAAGACCATGCTTTCTTCTTTATTTTCTACATTCCTCATGCTTTGTTTATGAATATTCCAATTTTGTTGGTTATGAGCATTTGAAAATGCAACTGGGTTTGCTGGTGGAACTGAAAATCGAAGATCCCTTCATGAATTGAAGAGTTTTATTGCTTCAAACTTTCATTAATAACTCTACTGATTTGGGTCTTTGGTGGGTCAAATTAGTAGCTTGAAATTTCCATTGAAATTAGTAGCTTGAAACAAAGATGTCCGCCATTGAAGCTTGTCGAAAATTTATTCAATTAGGATTTTAAAAGATTATTTTTGGATAAATAAGTCTTGTGGTATTCAATTAAGACTTTTAAATAATCTAAACAAGTTTTGTGGTATTTAATCAAGACTATTAGAATTTTTTAAAGAGGGTGTCCAAATCTAGTGGTATTCAATTAGGATTTTAAACAAATAACAAAAAAGTCTTTTGGTATTCAAAAACTTGCTAATTTCGAAAAAAAAATTAATTAGGATTTTGTGTGACTTTTTAGTGAGAGATATAAATACCAAATCCTATAAAAAATCTCACCATAACCCATTAGACTTTTCAGGTGAGATTTTTTTTTTGTCTGCTAGAGGAACAACTGTTCTAGCTAGTTCTATGCGGTCAACTGAAAAACGTCAGCTTATGAAAAAACAAATAGAAGAAAATTAGCTATTGGTGCCACAATATCCAGAGGTAGGAGTCCATATACAAACTGAGTCAAACACCCATGCAACACAATTATTCGAGGAACAAGTGAAATTGGATTCTACTACTCTTGTAGGAAATGAACAATGCGGTGAAGAAGGCGAGAACAATGCGGTGAATAACAATAATAATTAGAAGGTTATCTTTGGAGTCAATTAATGCATTTTCATCCGTTATGGGACCTAAACACTCGGGACGTTTGAGATTGTACGAACGATGGAATGTTAGAAGAGGTCTCAGAAATCTATGCATGCAAGCTGTTCGTTGAAATACCTGTTAGAGAAATTGACATGGAAAATCCATGTGGTCCTTTCAAATCTTTATAAATCTTATGATAAATCTTTTAAAATCCAAACATAAAATTTTTTGATTATCTTTTAAAATCTGTTTAGTCATTACATTCCTAAATAGTCTTTTAAAATCCACTGGATTTATTTATCCCAAAATAGTCTTTTAAAATCCTAATTGAATACACCCCCTCATATCTGAATTTTTAGAGGGTATTTAGTGATTTGTCGGTGTTTATTTATGTCTAAATTTATAGAGCTCTACTGATTTGCTTGAGCAAAAAGCTAAAAGTTCAATTGCAGCCATTGATCAACCTCTTTTTTCATGTGGAATTAAATAAATATATATATTTTTAATTTACTGTTGACTAACCGTCAAAGGGCATAAGTGAACCAGAAGGTTATTTTTAACAAAATAGGTGAATGAAGAATATTTTTAATTTTTTTTCTATAGTTCAAAGACATTTTTGGACCTTTTCCGCATATACTATGGGTGTGCGCACAAAAATCTATATTAATAATTTTAAAAATTGAGAAATTATATATATAAGATGTTGAGAATACTCATAACACTATGATGCCTTTTGAAAAAATTGTACGGCTTGCCTAAAGAAATAATATATCACATGTTAAAAGTATTTTTGAGCTGAATTAGCTCAACATATATTAACAGTGAAAGAAATAATCTCTTGATTATTTTCATTAATGAAAGAGTATATATACAATTTATAATTTTCATAATATGGAAAATCATATTCCTATTCTATTCTCAAAACCCAATTTTAGTTGTACAATAATCCTACAATTATGATAAGTGAACAATGCTAATTATATACAAATAATATGTTACCAAAATAGGGATATACACGGTTGTGTATACCGTGTATATCACAGTCTCTCACTTGTGATAGTTTTCCGTGATATATTGTATACCGTGTATATCCTTGTATATTTTCACACCCTCGCAGTCATAGCGAGCGGCTTCGTACGCTGAGACTGTCCCTAAAATCTTCAAATAGGACCGAGGTAAGATCTTTAGTGAAAATGTCTCAAGGAAGGAGCTAGAGCTACAAATGTCGATGGCATGGCTGGACTCGAGAAACTTGAGGTGGGCGTGAGTGGATACAGATCTCCCCTACTATTGCATCTCATGAGAGGTATCCCCATTTTGAAATCCCTCACAGAAAACCCAAAAGGATCAAAAGAAACTCAATTATCATTGGTGAATTTACGGATAAACACCAAATTTTTAATTAAGTTCGGGCCATGAAGGGTATTTTTTAAGACAAGAGGTGGATGTGGGGAGACAAAGCTGTAGTACCGTAACCATGAATTGGAATAGTATTGCCATTACCAACAATAATGCCACGATTTTTGCTCAAATTGGAATAAGACGAGAGAGTACCTTGGTCAGACGTCATATGAGAGGTGGCGCCGATGTCCATGTAACAATTCAGGTTTGGAGGATTCAATCCAAGCGTATGCATTGCGGCCTCAATATCTGTTGGAGTTGGTGTGGGACCCATTGCATTAAAGGAATGTTGGGGCCGAGGCCCAAGTACACTGGACTGCTGACCCGAGAGATTGGGCCTGTGAGGAGACCGGATCGATGAACAAGGCTACTGAAAATAAGGGGGAGGGCAGTAGGCGGGACTGGGCCACTGGCCACTGGTCCAGGCTCACTGACAGGGAGCCTAAGGCTGAGACCAGGCCGGCTGGGGCCCAGAACCCCGAGGCCCACCCCCGCTGCCATTAATGTTCCCGCCGGTGGTGCCACTGTTCCGGTCGCCACCATTGTTGCCGCCGCAATTCTTGCCATTACATTTACTATTTTGACCCTTCTTGCCGCCACCGTTGTTGCGGTTTTGGCCCGAATTGTCAACAAACCCGTTAGAATTATCGGACGAAGTCATCATTGTTATGGAACTAGCGCCAGTAGCCGCCTTTTTTGCCAACCGGCTTCTTCTAATGTCAGTATTGAACGAGCTTGATAAAAAGGGGGAAGTAGATTACTTTGATGGAGGAGAGTTCCAACGCTATTATAGGCCTCAGAAAGGCCGGCAACCATTTTTAGTACAAAATGATTATTGGTAACAGGTGCCCCAACGTTACGGAGTTGGTCCGCCAACTCCTTGAGACGTTTACAATAAACTGAAACATTCGGAAAATCTTCCATGCTGACTTGGGAAATTTCCTGCTCAAGGGTGACAACGCGGGAATGTTGGTTATCCTGGAATATATCACACATCTATTCCATGCAGCCATAGCCATTGTATCATGCTCAATAATCGTCTGTAAAAGGTCGGTAGAAATAGTGAAATAAATCTACTGAAGGACGGTAGCATCAAGAGTAATCCATAACTGAGGATCCTCCGCGGGAGTAGGGGTAGCGGGAGGAATTATGTAATGGAGAACTTGATGTGAGATGGCGTGAATTTTGAACAACTCCGCCCACGTCGCGTATGGGACGTTTTCCATTTCAAGAACAATAGGGATGTGGATGTTGATGTTGAAAATAGTAAGGGCAGGATGAAATATGTGCTTTGACGTAGACATAACGAAAGAACAATAGGTGATTTGAAGGATTTGGAAGAAAATTTGGGAAGAGAAGAGGAAGAACTCGGCACGGAAACCGAGGAAGGGCTCGGAACCCGAGAAAATCGAGACAAGCGGAAGCTTTGGAGAAGGAGGTATGTGAAACCTAGACTTCTGATACCATGAAAGAAATAATCCCTTGATTATTTTTATTAATGAAAAAGTATATATACAATTTACAATTTTCATAATATAAAAAATCTTATTCCTATTCTACTCCCAAAATCGTATTCTAGTTGTACAAGAATCCTACAATTATGGTAAGTGTACAATGCTAATTATATACAAATAATACAAATAATATGTTACTAAAATAGGGATATACACGACTGTGTATACCGTGTATATCACGATCTCCCACTTGTGATGAGTTTCCGTGATATACACGATATACACAAGGTATTGTATACTGTGTATATCCTTGTATATTTTCAAACAGTATAAAAAATATTATTTAGTAGGCATTCTAAATTAAAGTTGAAGTCGTGTTTGTATATTAACTTCACTTGAAACAAAAGTTTGTAAAAATTGAAGATTTGAGAGTGAAACCAGTCATTTTACTTGAAATACTTTTCAAACTATTATTTTTATATTTTGCCAGAATTTTAATTAGTGAACTTCAATATTTGAAATATTAGGAAAATTTTTGATGCTCAAACGGCGCAGAAATTCTAATATTTGGTTTTTAGGTTAGTATAATGTCAAATCCTATCCATTATGTTAGAAATTCTCTTAACTTTTTTTTTGAATATTTTCTGAAAATTAAATCATCTCTTGATAAATTACTTGAGCCAGAAATTCAAGAAGGCCACGGGAAATACAAGGAGGATTTTAGGTGGGCTAGGATCGTCGCCACCGCGGTGCATGTCAAAATGCGGCAGATGCACGCCATGCCGTCCGGTCCACGTGGCGGTGCCGCCTGGGACTCCGGTGACTGCTGAGTACTACCCAGAAGCTTGGAGGTGCAAGTGTGGCAACAAGTTGTACATGCCCTAGTTATTATCATTCAATATATATAGCAAAAGTCTCACTTGTTATAGTGGCTAGCTAGGAATATCAACAGGAACTAATTAATTGACTCTTACTCTGTATTATGAGGAAATCATAGTGATAGTATGATTTATATATAGTATCCATTTGAGGATCTGATTAGTTATTTGTGTATAAATTGTCTGCCAATACTAATTTAGAGCTACTTCCTCAATGTTAAATTTGTTTTCCATTTTTTGGAACCTGTTTGGCTTGGTCACTCTCCGAGAGGGACATAATTCTTTTCGAATTTAAGTCATATAAATTGACAGTACAAATTATTTATTTCAAAATATCAATGTATTTTAATATTTGATAGAAGGTTAACTGTCTCATTTTTTGAAGTTTGTAATTTTACACTTTTTCTAAAATTAAGTCATCCACTCAGACTTTTACATCTTGTGATGGTGGAAGATTTAACATGAACCCCTACCGCTAATATTAATATTAAAAAATAGTTATAAAAAGAAGAGGACATAAAACATAAGAAGATTAAATAAGTTCAATCTTAAAGCCTTGGTCTATACTAGTAAACACCCAGAAGGAGCACCCCGCTGTTTACAATCCGTTGTAATTTCACTTGTTAAGACAATTATAATATGTAGTTACTATCTTTTTTGTGATTTTATATTTCCCGTAAATGTAGAGTTAAACTCTTTTTCCTTATTTTCAAGACTAATTCAAACTGTTTGGAAGACATGAGTAGTTATTGGATATGTTTTTGTGTATGATTTCCCTCCTTATGAAATTTGAAGAGGGAATATTCACAACCAGAATTTGAAGTTTACTTATTCCGAATTCTAATTCTACTATGTTGCTGAATTTTATTTTAAATTATTAATATATACATATGTAATGAATAATTTTAAATAAATATAAGATTTAAAAGTTATTGTGTTAGATAGAATCTATAAGCGGAGGACACTATGTCCAAAGCAAGAAAGCAGAATTTGGAGCTGGGTGTTTTTGGCTTGTATTAGCAGTGACTCCCATATGCATGTCATGTCTGGCCGTTCAGCTTTGGGGGCCTTTTTTTTGACAGCTATAACATGCAATTGCCCATGCACCTTATAAACCTGTCAGCTGTTTGTGTAGGACATGCTGAAGAGACATAATTTAGTATTTAAACTTGACGAGTTTAAAATCTTAATTTGTACATCTTTGAAAATATGACTTCAAAACCTTGTTGGAAATTTGTCTTTGGCGAGAGTTGCGACCGACCAACTTTAACGGCTTAAACACTAGTGTTACGTATGTTGGAGAATCCGGTTCTTCACACATGCATGATCTACTATGTACGTAGATAACCGTAGGGCCAAGAATCGTCAAATTTCATTGAGAAATGAAAGAGATATTGGTTCACGAAGTAAGGTGTTTGAAGCATGAAAAAGTGTGGTGTATAATCAATTCTCCCTCATCGGTAGAGGAAGAAAGAATTGTTGTGTATATAAGACTCGAAATTGGTTTGGGGTTTGGGACCCCAAGGGGTATCCCATGTGTTTAAAGGAGGGAGGACCTAGATGTGCTTCGGTTCGAGGAAAGACCACACGCGCGCCACCGCCGCACGTCCAGTTCGGTTCCGGTTCCGGGTTCTCGGGCCACGGGCCTTCTGATATTATCTTTTTGGACCAGAGAACTTTGCCAGAAGTACAGTTTGGACCAGAATTTTTTCAGAAGTACGAAGTACGTTTGGTCCCTGAAGTTTCAAGATGTACGAGTTTGGTCCCGAAGTTTCAAGATGTACGAGTTTGGTCCCCGAAGTTTTCGGAAAGTCAGAATTTCGACGGTCAGAACAGAAACGCCAAGCACTCAATTCAGCCATTTATTTTGGCTAAATTACTCCTCCTATAATGGCCAAATCCGTTGGTCTTTCACCATTTATTTTGGTGGCTTTACTACCTCCATAATGGCCATTATTTGGCCAATAATGGATGTTATGGAGGCAGTTAAACAACCCTCCCTCACCTATATAAACACCCCTTACACCATTGTTGAGGCACACTTAACATACTTGCAATATCCACGAAAATACACAAGCAAAACAATTTCTTCCTACATCTTCCTAGCATCATTTCATTGCTCAATATTCTTCACGGTAGCATTTGAGTTTCCTTTGCTCAAGTGTTCCATTGCTATTTTATCTTGGGAGACAAATTGTCCAGGACGTATAAAGGATACATACGGGGCAATATTGTCTTAAGGACAGAGTGCCACACTCGACTCAGCAAAAACAGTTTTTCAGTTTTTCTTGTTCATCTTTGTAATTTTCAGATTTCTAGTTGAATTGTAATTTCAATTCTTACATTAGCAGTTACTAGTAATTCCCGTTTCCTGCAATCCTTTGTAATCCCAACAAACCTAATATTTTATTACATTTTCAGGAGTTTTTATTTATATATGTCTGATGAAATTGAAAATAATTGGTTCAGATGAACTCACCTCCAACTCTCGATATGTGTCTCCAATTTCTACGATTCTTACAATCTCACTCATATTTAGAGGCGGATCCAGTAATATAATTTGGCATCAATTTAATTAGTTGAACTTTTAATATTTTCGACATGGATATTGATTTGTATATAAAAGCTACTAAAGTTTCAATAACTATTCTAAATCTATAAATATTGATTAGTTATATAAAAGCTACTAAAGTTTTAATAACTATTTTAAATTTATAATTTTAAAACTGTAATAACTTTTATGTTAGAAAACCTTAAAGATTGAACTATCAAACTAAAACTTCTAGATTCGCCCTTTGCTTCAGTCTCTCCTCCCTTGCAAAACCAAGACAAAAGAACTTGATTTATTATATTAAACGTTCAAAGCTGGGCTCCGATTGATAGACTTTGAATAATTGTGCTCTGAAACTCCTATTCAAATCTCTGGATAAGGATAAAAAATAAAACAAAAACTTTACTCACTAATTAATCTTTTCTTCTTATTTCTCCTACCCATGTCGCAAAATTATTAGGGTATGGCAGTGGTCAAAACTTTCAAATCTACCTGGAGCTACCATATCATACAAGCAAACTAAATATATGTTTTAAATGTGATAGGTCAGATCTTTAAGGTTTCTAATATTTGAATTGATTACATTTTTAAAATTATAGGATAGGATCTAATGTTAATTATTATAAATTTAATGAGTTTTCATGTATATTTCTATATATGCTCTGCATAACAATATTGGGTTTGGATACGTCAGTTACTTCATAGTCGCATCTGCCACTGGACATACTAAATTAATGTTATAGCCCAAGCTCATGGCATGCATTATCTGTTTTGAACCAATATAACTCATGAGTTTATTAGTCCCCCGGGGTACACAATTTTGAGCCCAAAAATATGTGTGTACCATGTAAACTTGTGATATGTCGTACATAAAAAAAAAAATCTTTACTTTTCTCTTCCATTCTAATATTGGATTCACCTAAAATATTATGAGTACCCCTCTTCATAAGCTTGTCAGCCTAAAAGTCTGTCGGTCTTCTCTTTGACCCGTCCTCGTCAGTTTGTTTTCCATCATGAGCGTCACATTTGAAGTACAGAATCCGTCTCTAATTGAGATCAAATGATGTATTTAGAATGTCACAACTCATGCATTAGCGTAGTGTGTTGGGCAATTGTCGGGGACGGATGCATGCAGTGTGTATCTTATGAATTAGTTAAACTTACTAGTTTTGATTCAGATTCTTTATATGTATTAAACATTTACTAAATGAATATAAATAAGAACACAGTACATTAAATCGAATTTGATAAAAATGCAAACACAAACTAATAAAATTTAAATTTTAAATTCGACTCTTATTAATTGGCAAATTGCATATGTATTCTTCTGCATGGCACGTCAACATGCCATCTTTCGAAACTTTCAAGTAGGCTATCTTGAGTCTGAACTCTGAACGGGTTGGACTTTTATTTCTTATCACTATAAAGGTGGAATGGGCCACGAAATGGGCTTTTGTACCGGCTAAATGGACTACTTTCATTTCTTAGGTACACACTTGAAAATACAAAGTACTTCCTTCTGTTTTCACGACCGTATATTACTGGATATAAAGTTTATGAATGAAAAAATATTTATTGAAACTTCTAATTTTAAACATATCAAGAGATTTATGTGAATATAAAGACATGCCATTGGATTAAGTACTTAATCTCCTTGCCATCTCCCCCCCCCCCCCCAACCCCATCTCCGCCACCAAATAGAGACAAAAAAAAACCGACAATATATGGTTTTGAGAATTATTATTAGAAAAAAGGTCCAAATTTATCTTGAATTATGTGAATTGGTTCATCCATGCCTTCCATTAATAGTCCGAGAATCAAAATATCTTTGTCAGTCATAAATTGACTTATATTTGCTCGTATTGACTAACGAAAATAATTAGAAATTAATTAGTCTCTAATTAAATTTATTAGCACTAGAATTTTACACGTGGCTTAAAATTAAACCCGCCTCTTTTTACGCCCTCCCTCTTTTACCACCCCATTCTTTTTAGGGATTCTTTTATCTATGTCCCTTTGGTCAAATTTAATGACCGTCAATAGTTCAAATATACAAAATTTATATACATATCATGTATATATGTGTATACATTTGATGGCTATTTTAAAAACTAGACCTTGGGCTATAATTATCCCAAATTTACTGGATTCTCTGGCTGTGGTTCTTTGAGAAAGAAAGAAAAAAAATGGAGGGGAAAGTGTAGTTTTGGTAGTGTAAGTGTGGAATAATGAAAAGAGATCTCTAACGAAAATATATATGTTAGAAAAAAATGTATATAGAAAAATAATTGATTCTCCAAATAATAATACTAGTGCCAAAGAAGACGAATCATATCTTTTTATACACGAACAAAATTATGGAGTTGGTGAACATTATGGTGACTCAGAGATCTCAAAGACTAGATAAGCTTGAATAAGCAGAAAATGACCAATGCTTACTCATAGCCTCATATGAGTCCATCTCCTTCTCCCTTCCTTCTTTCACCTAATGATTATAATTCTTTATTAGTTAACTTTGCTTTAATTTATGCAAACTTATTTGATTGAGTATAAAATGTTTAAAATAATTTATTCAAAGCTTATGATTTTAGACATGTCATAATACCGTCTAACTATAAAATTATTGAAACTCGTGATATTAAACATGCCATAATATATGTATGGATACAAACAATTTACCATTAAGTATGCGTTTTTATGAATTCTCTAAGTTTATCATGTTTGGTTGGACAATATTCTCTAGGAAAGTAAATTACTTAAAAATTACTAAAATAAATTTTCTAGTGTGGGTGAGGAAGTCATTTTTCACCAGTGACATTTCACGCTGATTTTATTATGTTTAATTAGAGATAGAATTGTATATGTCCCCTATTTATTTTCCCTTTTTATTAGCTATTTTACTCTCCTAACGGAGTATTATATATTTATATCTCAATTAGTTTTGAGATCTAAAGCTTAGGACCATAACCTAAATCTCCGACCTTGAATTTTATTTTTGTGTTTCTTTGTCCAAGTTGTTCCTTATATGAATACAAATTGAGGAGCATGGGTTAAATTCTAAATATATAATAATCAGTGTTAATATTTAAGACATTATAAACATAATATTTTTACATGAAAATTTATACATCCCAGTATAGAGATTATATTATATTAGATGTTTGTTCGTTTCCTACTCTGAATTTGTGATGATATAGCCACATGCAACAGATCACACTCGCCACCTCTAGTTTCAGGACAAGATGCCAAGTGTGTTGTGAAGTGAGCGCATCAAATTTCTCACGCATGATCGCATTCCAATTCGGGTCAAGCTTGGCTAATTTTGGGTTTTTAGGTATAGATGAGATAGTCTGAGTGGATAGGTTAAAGTGGACTTTTGATTTAAAAATCTCGTGATGGGCACGGATTTCCATGCAATGGGTTGGAATCGGGGCTTTTTGGGTGATGGGAAGTAGGGGCAGGGGGTAGAAGGGGTCACAGGAACTAGGGACAGTGGGGTAGGTAAGGGCAATAGGGTTGTCAGGGGCAGGGGGTGGTCGACAAGGGTTGTGGGGATGTCATCAGGGAAATTTGGCAGTGGGGAAGTGGGCTCGGTGATGGGAACTGTGGGGCCGAGACGGGAACTGTGGAGGGGGTGGTGTTTGACGGGATGGGGGGAGGGGGTTGGTTGAAGGGTGCTGGGGCAGTGACGGGATGGGTGGTGGAAGCATTGAGTTTTGAGCCAGAATACTAGCATTATGTATTGAATTTCGAAAGATAGGGGAAGTGTCCGGATCATCAAGGAAGCCGTAATCAGTGACTTGAAATTTTTGGATGTTTGCAAACGGGAAAACGTTCTCCTCGAATGTGACATGACGAGAGACTAGGATTTTATTTGTGGACAAATCATAGTATAAGTACCCCCTATGGTTCGACGAAAAACCTAAGAAGATGGAAGGGGTAGTCCTAGGTGCCAATTTCTGAGGGGCTGTGGAGGCGAGATTCAGGTAGCACAGACAACAAAAAATCCGAAGGTGATCATAAGAGGGGATTCGACGAAAGAGAATTTAAGTTGGAGTTTTATTTTGAAGAGTTCGTATTGGTAATATATTGAGGAGGTATGTCGCCATGTGTAAGGTGTACACCCAAAACGAAGGGGGGATGGAAGCATGGAAGAGCATGGTGCGTATTTTATTGTTGATGGTGCGTAGGATTCTTTCAGCTTTATCATTTTGAGGAAAGGTATGGGGGCACGAAAATTGAAACACTATGCCGTGGTCTGCACAAAATTTATGAAAGGGAAGGTTGTCAATCTCACGGCTGATATCACATTGAAATGTTTTGATTGTCTTCTCAAATTGGGTTTTAACATATGCTTGAAATTCAAGAAAAATTGTATAAGCTTGGGAATTATATTTTAGAGGATAAATCCAAAAAAAGTGAGAGAAATCATCCAAAAATACCAAATAATATTTGTGACCCAGTTTACTAGTAATGAGATATGTCCATAAATCACCATGAATAATATCAAAGGAGAAAATGTTACACTTAATGAAGATTGAAAAGGAAGTCTAACATGCTTTCCTAAAGGACAAGAGTAACAAGAGTGAATAAATTTTCCTTTATTACATTGAAAGAAATTCAGAATTCTAAGAAAATTAAAAAATGGTGCTCCCGGTGCCCGAGTCTACTATGCCAAGTCGGTGGAGAGATTGCAGCTAACGAGGTTGGTAGATTGACACTTGCAACGGAATTGGATGAGAAAGGATATAGGTCACCCACATTATTGCATCTCGTAAGAGTTATCGCCGTACGTAGGCCCTTCAGAGAAAAACCAAAAGGGTCAAACTCAATAGATACATAATTATCACTAGTTAATTTCCTAACAAAGATTAAGTTTTTAATGATGTTAGGAGCATATAGGACATTTTTAGGGTAAATGGTGGGTGAGGTGGTTGTCTTTGAGTGGTGCCGTGGCCCTGAATTGGAATGTGATTGTCATTATCAACCAAAATAAATTGAGGATTTTTCAAATTAAATAGGTGAAGGAGTTTACGAGAGTCGCGAGTGAGGTGGGAGGTGGCACTTGTATCTATGTAACATGCGTCGTCGGGCTGCTGGAGATTCATAGTTATATAAGCCTGACTTAGTTAGGCAGGGGTCATGGGACCGTAGGCCTGCTGTTGGGCCATAGAGAAGTGGCCTGGTGTTGTTGGCCCATGTAGCGTGGGCCTGGAGGTGGACCCAGAATGTTTGGCTACTGGTGTTGCCCGGTGTGCTGGGCCGGGAGTGTGGGATACGAGCAAGGTGGCGAGGCCCAGTTCCCGGGGCTGTGGGTCACGACCATGGGCCACGAAATTAGGCTAGCCCACTGAGATGTGTATTGGACCGACTGTGTCTCTCCGTCGGAGTTGGATTTTCCGCCACAACCTTTTTTCTTGCCGCCGCCTCGATTGCCGCAGCCGCATCCCTTTCGCCTCCTCGGCCACCACGTTGAAGCTGGTGGTCCATGGGTTACGGAGGACCGACGGATGTGTTGGAGGTTGGAGGTACGTCAACCACCAAAGCCTGTTGAGTGTGTTCGTCATATTTGGCTCGTCTGGTCTCCTCCAACAGTAATTGTGA
This sequence comes from Anisodus tanguticus, assembly GCA_034509755.1. Lineage (NCBI taxonomy): Eukaryota > Viridiplantae > Streptophyta > Magnoliopsida > Solanales > Solanaceae > Anisodus > Anisodus tanguticus. Next base: position 50,077,075 of record CM067547.1, read on the forward strand.
ACAGGCCGTGTTGAAGCAAGGGAGGGGATCAGCTTGTTGGATCATCGTCACAAGTGTATTGTACTCACCCTTCGGCAAACCATTGATAAGTTGTAAAACCATATTTGTTTCGAAAATCGGAGTGCCAACATTAGACAATTGATCGGCAACCAATTTTAGTTGTTTACAATAGTCTGACATATTGACAAAGTTCTCAAGACGAGTGTTGTTGAATTGTTACTCCAGGTAGACTGCACATGTATGTTTGTTGTCTTGAAAGATTTCCTCTAACCGTATCCATAATTTGTGAGCCGAGCCACCTGTCTTCATAATAGTATGAAGCAAATCCTTAGATATGATGCCATATATCCATTGTTTGACGATAGCATCAAGCCGTTTCCACGTCGGATTGTCACCGTCGGGTGGACGAGGGGTTGTGACATCAATGTGATCAAGGATGTTGTAAGCATAAGTATGTATTCGAAATAATTCGACCCACGATGAGTATTGTCCATCCTTTTGATCAAGAACTAAAGGGATAAAGTTTTTGATGTTCGTTACGGCAAAAGTCGGATGAAAGGTGTTGGGATGGGGAGGAGGATGTGTGACATCGTGGGTGGAGGAGGAGTCGACGGTATAAGCCATGATGATGGGCTGTCGGCGGTGTGAGAGGAGAGGCGCCAAAATTAGGTTTAGAGAGGCCGAAATTAGGGTAGAGAGGAGGCTAGGGTTTGGCTTCTGATACCATGTAGAATAGTGTAATTCTCCTTGTTTTGAGTCTTCTCATTAATACAATATATATATGTGTTTATAATTATAATCCTAATCGTATGAAAATATTAACTTTACATAATTACACTAAAATAATAATTACAGAATATATGAAGAATATTTGCGTATATTCTCTATCACTGCTGTTCGACAATGAGAGATATATTTTATATGCTCATTAGTTTACTGATCTTAAATAAATTTCTGTTTTGTGATAGTTATTTCATATTAAACTTCCAGTGGACTTTGGTAATTACTTAAACTCATTTACATATAAAATATTTAGTTATATTTGAATAGAATAAAAGCTTGCCTCGATGTGTGATGTAGAAATGTTTCTGCATTGTTGAAAAAAATTTAAAGTATTTTTGTCTTTTTATATAATCTTGGATAATTTTAATGTTTGAGCTAGTACTAGTTTTTTAGTTAAGTTTTATATTTATTTTCTTATCATGACATCATATTCAGATCAAATTGCATGTTATATATATATATTTTTGGTGAAGAAAAAAATTGTATTAATCTCCACTAACAAACATTACAACTTACACATTATGGAACCTACTGGCTACCTCAAATGTAATCTATATACTAACTCTTCCATGTACATGTATGCCTTTCTATGTGAGTATACTTTCTATCCAAGCTTTATATTGACTACATTGCCGCCTGCACAAGAATTCCTCCTTCCTTGCCTTGCACTCTTGCTGCACCTGGTCCTGCACCATTTGAGGTCGAGGGACTTTGAGTTCCCACAGAACTGTGTTTCTTGCCTTCCAAATTCTGTATATCAGTGCTGCCAAAGCCCCCAACACCAATTCTCTGCAACCTCTGCCCTTTGTTGCCCTATCCAACCTCCTCCATATCCTTTCGAGGTCCAAGTTCTGGATACCTTTTTGCAACCACTGCAACATAGCCACCAAACAAGTTTTTGAGAATGCGCAGTCAAAGAATAAGTGTTTGATGGTCTCACTCTCAGCCCCACAAAGCAAGCATTTATCATCCTGACTTATTCCTTTTTTTAGTAACCTCTTCTTTGTCATTAACCTCCAATGTAGAGCCAACCAGCTAATAAAGCTGTGTTTTGGAAGTATTCCTTTGCTCCATATCCACCTACTCCATCTCCATTGCTCCTGCTCCCCCATACTCCATTTGTAGCCACAACTTATGGAGCATTTCCCTGTCATTGATAACTATCCATTTTGTACATATCCAGGACCAAACTTATTGAAAGAAATAATCCCTTTAATTATTTTCATTGATTGAATAGATATATATACAAGTTACAAAATAGGAGAATCCCATTCCTAATCTATTCCTAAAACCTTATTCTACCATACTTCTAACTCTACAATTATGGTAGGTGTATAACACTAATTATGGTAATAAATATACTACAATATACACACAATATACTTTCCTTAATATACAAGTATTTGTCCACTTGTTTTTGCCTAACGTGTGGCTGGACGTCCGGGCTACCGAGAGGCCCATTTCTTTGAAATTTGTTACTGCCGGGCCGCGGGTCGCCGAGAGGCCCAACTGGGCGTGTTGTTGGGATCGCCTCATTCCGCAATATACATGTGATATATATTCGGTGTATATCACATGTATATTGCTCTGTTTAACACACCCCCGGTCATAGCGGGCGGTTTTCAAACGCGAGGCTGTCCCTAAAATCTTCAAAGAGAACCGTGGTAGACCCTTTGTAAAGATGTACGCAATTTGATAACAAGACGGGACATGGCAGACGCGAACTTGACCCTTTGCAACCTTTTCTCGGACAAAGTGAATGTCCATTTCGATATGCTTGGTGCGTTGGTGTTGAACTGGGTTACCTGACAGGTAGATGGCACTAATGTTATCGCAATATACCAAGGTTGCCTTCTGAATGGAACAATGAAGCTCCAAAAGCAAATTACGTAGCCAACATGATTCGGAGACCACATTTGCTACCCCTCGATATTCCGCTTCGGCACTCGAGCGTGACAGAGTTGCCTGACGTTTGGCCGACCGGGAGACCAAGTTGTTGCCGAGGAACATACAGTAGCCAGAAGTCGACCGTCTGATGTCGGGACAACCACCCAATCAGCATCCGTGTAGGAAACAAGTGTGGATGTAGATGACGGATACAAGTGCAACCCATAGTCTAGTGTCCCCCGAATATACCTTGAATGATGCGTTTGATTGCATTCATGTGCTCAACTACGGGATCATGCATGAATAAACACACTCTTTGAACCGCATATGTAATATCCGGTGCGGTAAAGGAAAGATCGGAGGGCCCCCTGCAAGGCTGCGATAGCGGGTCGGGTCCTCGTATGGTGCACCTATTTGTGGCACTTAGCTTTTGGTTTGCATCAAGCGGCGTGGAAGTGGACTTACGGGATGACATCCCGCCCTCTCTATGATCTCGCGAAAGCATACTTCCGTTGAGACAGAAACAAGCCACCCGAATGACGTTTGACGGCAATCCCCAAAAAATAACTCAACGGCCCTAAGTCCTTCATAGCAAATTCGGGCGAGCATGGCCATGATAGCGACGCAAAGCATCGGAGGAGGCGGTCAAGATGATATCATCCACATATAACGAGAATATAGGCCAATGACGAACCACGGCGGTAGATGAACAAAGAATTATCGACTGCCGTGAGTGAACCCAATAGTCGAAACAAAATCGCAAATCGTGTATACCGGGCACGTGGAGACCGCTTAAGCCCATATAATGACTTCTTCAACAAACGAGACATGATGAGGGCGGTTGGGATCCCCGAAACCCAACGGCTGATGCATATAGTTGTTTCCTTGAGATCTCCATGTAGAAAAGCATTCTTGACATCCAACCGATTAATCGGCCAAGTCTTTGAAAGAGCCAAGCTAAGTACGGTGCGAATGGTAGCCGGTTTGACCACCGGACTAAACGTCTCACCACAATCAATACCAACTGTCGAGTCTTACCATCACCAACAAGTCGCGCCTTATGCCGAGCAAATGACCCATCCGAATTCTCCTTATGAGCAAAAATACACATAGACACGATAATATTAATACCATATGGACGGGGCACCAACTCCCACGTCTTATTATCAATAAGAGCATTATATTCATCGGTCATAGCAATTTTCCAATTAGGGTCATTTAATGCGGACACAGGATTGCGGGGCAAGGGGGATTTAGAGACATCAGAATGTAAATTAAAATGTCTTTTAGGTGTAAAAATACCCCGCCGACTACGAGTGACCGGTCTATGACTCGAGGAAGAAGTGATGAAATTCGGGAATTTTACGGGCTCGGGACGGACGCCGGCGGGCGGTGGGCCTCGCCGGCCCAAATCGGTACAAGCCGGAATCGATTCGGAGCGAGCCGAGTAACCTGAGCGAGCCCGATTCTTTGGAACTGTTCCAGTGGCTGAATTGTGTGGCGGTACTGTTGGTCCAGCGGGCAGTTGGGCCCACTGGAGGATTTTGGGTACGGGAGATGTCCAAAAAATTCCGAATAATATACGGGGATATTTGGTCATCCAAAAAATTATGACTTTGATTCGGGAGTATGAACTTTCGTAAATGGGAATTGAGTTTCATCAAAAATGACATGGCGATTGATTATGATTTTCTTGGAGGATAAATCAAAACACTTATAACCACGATGATTTGACGGATAACTCAAAAACACACACGGGGTAGACCGAGCCTGAAGTTTGTTAATTGCGGTGGATGGGAATAACGGATAACACAAGCACCCAAAAATCCGAAGGTGAGAATAAGAAGGGTTCTTATTATATAAGATTTTGAGAGGGGAAGAATATGTCAGACCTTTAGACGGAATTATGTTAAGAAGGTAAGTGGCCATTTGTAGAGCATGATGCCAAAAATATGAAGGTATGGAGGCATGGATTAGGAGAGTTCGGGCAATGTTATTTATCGAACGAATTTTGTGTTCGCCTTTCCCATTTTGTGAAGATGTATGAGGACATGAAAAACGAAAATTTATCCCATGAGTAGCACAAAATTCTCGAAACTCTCTATTGTCATACTCTTTCCATTATCACATTGAATATTTTTTATTTCTCTTTCGAATTGAGTACGAATGAACGCTCTAAATTTTATGAAGACGGAAAACACTTGTGATTTATTCGCAATTGGAAACGTCCACAAAAATCTAGAATAATCATCTAAAAAGAGAACATAATATCGATGACCCATTGAACTAAGAACAGGAGATGTCCATAAGTCGCTATGAATAATGTCAAATGGCATAGAAGTATGAGAATTGGAGTCTACAAATGGCAACTTAACAATTTTTCCTAATGAACAAGACTGACAAATTGGAGTACGACTCGTACCCTTACAAGAAATAAAGCTATTTTTATCTAAAGCGATAAAATAGAAGATCCGGATGACCCATACGAGCATGCCACATGGAAGGAGAGATGGCGCAAAAGCGATGGCAAGGTGGACTCGATGGTGAAACCGGGCATGATAGGATACAGATCCCCCACTATCACACCTCATGAGATGACTCCCCGTCTTGAAATCCTTCACAGAGAAATTGAAAGGATCAAATTCAACAGAAACAAAATTGTCATTTGTGAACTTTCGGACAGACACTAAATTTTTAATCAATTTAGGAGCATGTAAAGTATTTTTCAAGAGGAGTGGTGGATTGGGAGGAGACAACGTTTTCTGACCATACCCTAGAATTGGAATAGAACTGCCATTACCAACAATTATTCCCCGAGGGGTGCTCAAATTGTAATAAGATGAGAGAGTACCTGAGTCATGTGAGTAGTGACCCCGGTGTCCATGTACCAATTTGGGTCCGGTTGAGTCAATCCCAACGTGTGCATCGCGGCCTCGATATCGGTCTGAGTTGGGCCTGCTGCATGATGGGCTTGCGGAGGTCTGGGCCCAAGGACTCCTGGCCGTGCTGGAACTGGGCCATAACTGCTGTGGGTGCCGTTGCTGGGCCACTGGACAGTGGGCCACCAATGCTGGGTATTGGGCCTGGACTGTTGGCCCGGCCCTACCGGCCGGCGAAACCGCCGGAGGGTGCGGGTTCCACTGCCACTGGCCCCACTGCTGGGCCCACGGTGGTGGTGGGCCACTGTACCCCGGATGGGACCCACCTCATGTTTGTTGATCACCGCCACCAGAACCGTCTCGTTTGCCCCCGCGGTTTTTGTTATTTTTGCGATTATTCTTGCCTCCACCATTATTATGGTTTTGGCCCGAATTATTAACAAAACCCGAAGGACTAGGAGAGGATGCCACCATGACAATCGGGCTTCCTCGGTAGCCGCCTTTTTTAGCCAAACCGGCTTCTTCCAACGTCAGCATGGAGCGGGCTTGATGAAAGTCGGGAAGAGGGTTGCTTTGGCGAAGGAGAGTTCCAACACCATTATAGGCCTCCGAAAGACCGGCAACCAACTGTAGAACTAGACGATTATTTGTTACCGGTGCGCCAACATTACGGAGTTGATCCGCCAATTCCTTTAGTTTCTTGCAATATGCGAAACGTTCGGAAATACGTCCATTCGAACGAGAGAGAATTCTGCTCGAGTGTGACGACACGGGAATGTTGGTTGTCTTGGAATATGTCACGCAATCTATTCCATGCAGCCATAGCCGTGGTATACGGCTCCATAATCGTCTCGTCGAAGGTCCCCGAAATAGTGGCGTATATCCACCGAAGAACGGTAGCATCAAGTGTAATCCATAGCTCGGGATCCTCCGCAGACGGGGTCTAGCGGGAGGAATGATGTGATGAAGAACTTGATAAGATATAGCGTGAATTTTAAACAACTCGCCCACGTTGCATATTGAACGTTTTCCATCTCAAGGACAATAGGGACACTTAGCTTGATATTGGAAACCGTGAGGGCAGGGTGAAAATTGTTCTTAGACATATTTGAAAGAACAAAGAAGGAGGATAAATTTAAGAGAGGTTTTTGAGAGCGGAAGACGAGATATTTGGAGAGAAAACCCGAGGGAGGGGGGGGGGTCTCGGCCAAGGAGGCAAAAGTTTGAGAGAAGAAAACTTTTGTTTAGACCTAGTCTCTTGATACCATGAAAGAAATAATCCCCTTGATTATTTTCATTGATTGAATAGATATATATACAAGTTACAAAATAGGAGAATCCTATTCCTAATCTATTCCTAAAACCTTATTCTACCATACTTCTAACTCTACAATTATGGTAGGTGTATAACACTAATTATGGTAATAAATATATTACAATATACATACAATATACTTTCCTTAATATACAAGTATTTGTCCACTGTTTTTGCCTAACAGTGGCTGGACGTCTTGGGCTACCGAGAGGCCCTTCTTTGGGATGTTACTCTTGAAATTTCTTGCCGAGAGGCCCAACTGGGCGTGTTGCTGGACTGCCTCATTCCGCAATATACATGTGATATATATTCAGTGTATATCACATGTATATTGCTCTGTTTAACACTTATCCCTCATGTGGCAGACTTTTCTCCAATACCACCCACAATCCGGAGGATGAACATACTGCCACCAGTTTTGCTCCTTTAAATACACATGATTCACCCACTTTACCCATAGGTCATCTACCTTTTGAGCTATGTTCCACACATACTTGCCTATAGCTGCCTCATTCCATTTAACACATTCAGTAATCCCTAAGCCACCCTCCTTTGTTCTACATATAAAATCCCAAGCTACAAGAGGTGTTTTGCTTCTTGTGCACTTACCAGCCCAGAGAAAGTTCCTACAAATAACTGTAATCCCCTTCATCACCTGTTTTGGAAAGATAAACATGGAGGACCAATAGCTATGAATATGCAGTAACACAACATTCACTAACATCACCCTGCCTGCATAGGACAAGTGCTTGGATCCCCATCTCCTCACTCTTTCTGTTAGTTTGTCAATTAGAACCTCACAGTCCAACTTTGAGAGCTTCTTTGCTGAGATTGGAACTCCCAAGTATTTGAATGGTAGTGCACCCCTTTTGTATCCTGTTAATTCACATACATCTGCAATACACTGGCCCTCCATGTTTGCACTGAAGAGATTGAATTTTGCTGCATTTGTGTGCAAGCCTGATGCATTTAAAAAGCTCTTCAAAGCTCTCAGTAGCAACAAGATAGAATGGAAATCCCCTTGACAAAATATAAGTACATCATATGCAAAACAAAGATGGATCAGTTTTAAACTTCTGCACATGGTGTGATACATGAATCCCTCTTATGAAGCAGATATATTCATCAGTCTAGTGAAGTACTCCATGCAGATAACAAATAACAGAGGGGAGATGGGGTCCCCCTGTCTCAACTCTCTCCTCCCTTGAATAGTACCATATAGTCCTCCATTAATACCAATTGTGTACTGAGGCGTGGTAAGGCATTCCATCACCCATCTGATAAAAGTTGGTGGAAATTCCATAGCATACATCATCTCCCTAACTAACTCCCATTCTATAGTGTCATATGCTTTCCTCAAATTCACTTTCATCAAGCAACTTTTAGGTGTGTTCTTCCTATTGTAGAGTCTGACAAAGTCTTGACAAATGAGAACATTTTATGCTATTGTCTTACCTGCCACAAAGGCACTTTGGTTATCTGAGATGATTGAGGGTAATATGAGTCTCAACCTATTACAAAGCACTTTAGAAATCACTTTGTAGATAGTATTGCAACAAGCAATAGGCCTGAAGTCACCAATTGCTTCTGCATGCTCAGTTTTAGGCACCAAAGTGATCACTGTCTTGTTCCATACTCTCAAAAGTTTACCATTTCTGAAAAATTCTAGCACAGCCTCCACTACATCCTTATGAACTATACTCCAAGCATCCTTGAAGAACTGGCTACCATATCCATCAGGGCCTGGGGCCTTGTCCCGGCAATACCCCTCAAAGCTGCTTTAATTTCTTGTTCAATCACTCTAGTTTCTAGTTGCTGCCTCTGCTCACTAGTCACCATAGGACCTTACTTTACCACCCTACTATATACAGTATCTCTTTGGACTACAGTTGTACCTATCAAGTTATCATAGAACTCCATAAATGTCTTGGCAATACCCTCCATATCAGTCTGTGTCTCCCCTCTAGAATCTATAATAGTGAATATTCTATTTGAGTTCCTTCTTGCTTTAAGCATTTGGTGAAAGAACTTGGTATTAAGATCACCATACTTCAACCACTGGCACTTACACCTCTGTTGCAAGAACTTTGTCCTTGATGAGCTCCACCTTTGATATTCTTTGGCACTAGATAGTTCTTCTTGTATCAGTTGACTATTAAGTGTACCAGTCAACAATTTCACTTGACATGCTTTTAGTGCCTATTGTGCTTTCTCAGTACTTCTTTCCACCTCATAAAAACTTTCCCTATTGATCATCCTTAGAATTTCTTTGAGCCTATAAGTTTTCCTACTAACTGATACATTATAGTAGCAGCAATAGGTTTATCCCAACTCTCTAGCACCCTCTTCTTGAAATCATGAGCAGCACTTCACTGTTGAAATATCTGAATCTTGAAGTGATGATGGGAGTACCTGCCCAATTAATAGTAGCAGGATAGTGATGAAACAACCCTTGCACCCCATAATGGACTTCTAAAGCTGGAAGTGCATCAATCCAATCCTCATTGACTAAAACTCTATCTATTCTGTTATATACTCTACTATTGTCTCCTTGTTTGTTATTCCAGGTGAAGAAAGCACCAGAGGACTTCAGGTCCTGCAAATCACAAGCACTAATGTAGTGTCTGAAGTCCCTTATCTCAGCTAAAGAAACTGGCCTCCCTAATCTTTCATCTCTATGGGCAACAAAGTTAAAGTCACCCATTACAGTCCATGCTCCTCGAATTGTACTATGTATGCTCATTAATTCCTTCCATAGATCTCTCATAAGTGTTTGGTCATTGAAACCATAAACCAGTGTCACACTAAACCTCCTTCTTGTTCTTCTATGAGTTACTGCACAATGCATTATCTGTACAGTGACAAACATTATATTAACTTCATAGTAACCATATTCTTTCTCCGGGGTGTTGTGCCAAATTAGTGCTGAATGACCATCCATTACACAGGTTAAGAGCAGCTCCTTGAGCTTTAACTCTCTTAACCCTAGTTTCCAGGAGACCATATAGACCAATTTTATTATTATGCAGATAGATATTCATTTCTTTCTGCTTCTCTGGTCTATTAAAGCCCCTGGCATTCCAAAATCCAATACTATCCATTTGGAGGGGGATTATCCCCTCCCCTTCCATGTCCTGGACCATCTCCAACTACTACCTCTCTAGGGGATGAGTAAGTAGTGTTATTCAGTGGTGGTTTATTACCTAGTACCCTGCTTGTATCATCTATCCTCAGTGGTGACAAAGTTTTGACATAGCTTCAACCTTGCCCTGGCTACTCTCAGGCTCCTCCAAAGCAGCAAAAGCATTGTTTGTTTTGGTAGGGGCTGTGGGTGCTACATACTTTTGAGTAGCTCTCCTTTGGTTAGCTATTGACTTCTTCCCCTCTTCCTCCCTCTTCTACTGCTCTAATTGTTTCCCTCTCACCACTTCCTCATCCTTTTCTTGCTTCCTACAATGTTATTGACTATGTCCAAAGTTATTGCAGTAGGTACACAGTACTGGCTTCCACTCATACTCCGTCCTTTGCTCCACTACATTCCCAAATTCATTCTCAAACATGATGAAATCTGGAAATATTTGATTCATGGACACCTTCACCATAACCCTGGTAAACATCAGTTTCTCCTTAGCTGTAGTAGCATTATCAGTTTTAATTAGCTTCCCTACTAGGCTTGCAATTTTTGTTAAAGCAGTTTTCCCCAATACTTCAAATCTAGATAAGAACTCTGTCTACAACTACTTTGCTCATCTCCATACCAGTTATCTATGGCCTCACTACTACAGGCTTCCTATCAAACAATTGAATCCCTCCTTCAAGCACCTTGTCACGATTACTAACTGTATGGAATCGGACAATAAACACACCTCTATATATGTTCATTTTCTTAACATACTATCAGAATCGAGTTCCTCTGTATCATTGTATTTTTTTTATATTGGACCCTCGTGTTATAAATTTTTAATGCTTCACATGTTTAAGATTAGAACGTTCCATATTAATTGAGGAAATTGTAAGTTATTGTCTCCATCTAATTTTACGATTGAAATAGACTCCATGTTGATTTTCTTAACAATAATCAAAGGAAAGCTTGAGTTTTGATAAAAACTTAATTAGAATTCTAAGCAAAAATGAACCGTAAATAGTCCTTATCATACTCGTTGATATTGGTTCAAATTGTTGGACGTAATTAAATGCAACTAGTAGCTGTGCCCACAAAGATGTGGCGAAAATACCTTATGCGAATATTCTAATCTATCGTTATCTAATGGACTAGATCTGTATGTGGAAGGTACAGCTACATTTATGGAACTACAAACCATAGTTACCAAATCAAAGAGTTTAGTTAATTATGTACACAAACAGGCAATAGCAGTGACATAATCAGAATTTTTACTAAAGAGTTCAAAATGAAGAGGTAAACACACGAAGAAGCCGAGAGAATTCAACTTGGCTCCGCTCCTGGACAACAACATATAATTAGTTTACACCGTATCGTCTAGCTAAGGTGATCTATAACAATAACTAACTATATATCGCCAGACTAGATATAATATGTTAAAATACGAGAATGTAAAATAAAGCTAATCCTTATATCATTAGCACCTTATAGTAACCTGGCTCCTCTCTTTCTCTTGTCTTGCTGTTCGACACCGAGAAGGAATCGAAGGAAACTTAATTGCGGCTGAATAGATAAATCGCTTCTTATCATAAGCTATTCAATTAGACACGAGATAGCTTATTTTATATGCTAATTATTGGTTTACTGGTCTTACATAAATATTTGTTTTGTGATATAGTTAAGCTCATCTTAATCTTCACTTGGTAATTACTTAATCATTCACATGTAAAACATTCAGTTATATTTTAATAGAGTAAAAACTGTGTACATAAATGCTAGTTCCACATTATTGAGAAAATGTATTGTTATCTCCTTATATGACTTTGATCAATCTTCAGTTTTGAATTAGTTCCTTAAGGTTGAATAAGAGTATATGTTCGATTTCTTAATATAATAATAGTCAATTTCATTCATGTTATTGTGTTACCCAATATTATTAGCCCCGCGTTATATCATATATATACTTTAATTCATTCAATATCTGTTATTTCTCACCAGCAACACAGACATCAGGTAAATTTGTCATTCAGGTAGGATAAATTAAAAAAAATCACCTAATATTTTTATTTCTGCTGGATTTGAAGTTAAGACTTCATGATATTCAAATTGACCACCAGGTCATACCCTCACGTGAGGAGTAGAATTAGATTCAATGGTGTTAACTTCAACAATAAAAAAAGCTACTCTATTAGTTTGAGCTTAGGAAAACTTAATTAGAGAGTTCAAAGCAAAGGTTGAAGTGTTGAACCAAAAGTCCCTTCTCATCACCACATTCTTGAGTTAACTTTAACGTCGTCGCAGCCGACCAAGGATTTCCTTACGCCATTGCCATTGCCATTGCCGCCATATAGTCATTCTACCACCGACCAATTGTATATTTGCCTTTGACCTCCTTCCCTTCCTCCTCCTTTTGCGCTGTTGGGAGGCAAAACATATAGTCTAGTGGCTAGATATATTGTAAGACTTAATTCTTTCTATTTTTAAATTTTTGAAGAAATAGAACAACATAATTGATCTAATATATAGCACATTCGAGATTCACCAACATTCAACATTGAGGGTGTGTTTGGTAAGAAGGGAAATGTTTTCCGTGGAAAAAGTTTTCCTAAAAATTTTAAAATTTTGGAAAATAAGTGTTTTTCTTACTTATTTTGGTAGAAAAAAAAAGTATGTCATCCAAGAACATTTTTTTGTAATCTAACAAAATACTATGGATGGGATGAGCGGATGGACAGCGTGGTTCGGGAGTGGTGGGGTGGGATGGTCAAGGGTTGGGGGCTGAAATGTTGGGGAGAGTGGGGAAGAAATAATGAACTTGAAATGACAGAACTTGTTTTTCTACTTTCATAGTTCCATCGGGAAAGAGTCATTTTTCTCATTTAAGAAACTTATTTTCTTAGAGAATTTTTTTTTATTCATAGTGATTTATGGACATCTCCTGTTCTAAGTTCTTTGAGCCATCGTTATTATGTTTTATTTTTAGATGATTATTCTAATTTTTTGTGGACCTTTCCTTTAGCGAAAAAATCTCAAGTTTTTTTCACATTCTTAAAATTTAGAGCATTAATCCGTACACAATTCGAAAGGAAAATTAAAAATATTCAATGTGATAATGGCAAAGAATATGATAAAGGGTTGTTTCGGGAATTTTGTGATGCTAATGGCATAGTCTTTCATTTTTCTTGTCCTCATACGTCCTCACAAAATGGGAAAGCCGAACGAAAAATTCGTACCATTAATAATATTATCCGAACTTTATTAGCACATGCTTCCGTACCCCCTTTCTTTTGGGCATCATGCCCTACAAATGGCTACTTACCTCCGTAACGTACTTCCTAACAAAAATCTACCGTATAATTCCTCACTTAAACTTCTTTACAATAAAAATCTTTCGTATTCTCATCTTAGGGTGCTTGGGTGTTTATGCTATCCTCTTTTTCCAACCACTACAATTAACAAACTTCAAGCCCGTTCTATCCCTTGTGTGTTTTGGATTACCCATTTAATCATCGTGGTTATAAGTGTTTTGATTTATCCTCTAATAAAATCATAATTAGTCGCCATCTGATTTTTGATGAAACTCAATTTCCGTTTGCTAAACTGTGTAGTTCCGTGCCTAGTTCGTATAATTTTTTGGATGACGAGGTCTCACCGTATATTTTACACCATTTATCCGACGTGTCCCATGACCAAAATCCGCCAGCAGGCCCACTGCCTGCTGGCCCACAAATTCCTGTACCCGCTGGTCCTACAGGTCTGGCCAGTGGGCCGCGATTATCTTGGTACTGTTCGTCGATCCAGCACACTCGCGGTACAATTTTAGTTCCTGTTTCACATGTTAGGCCAGCAGGCCCATTGCCTGCTGGCCAGTCCGTCACCAGCCCACCCACTGCCCAAAATCCACCCAATTCTACCTCGAGTCAAGGGCCCGTTACTCGTAGTCAAAGGGTTATTTTAAACCAAAACGATATTTTAATCTCAATTCTAATGTCTCTAAATCCCCACTACCACGTAATCCTGTGTCTGCACTACATGACCCGAATTAAAAATTGGTTATGACTGACGAATATAATGCTCTTATTAAAAATAAGACGTGAAAGTTAGTACCCCGTCCATCTGGTGTTAATATTATTCGGTTTATGTAGATTTTTACTCATAAAGAAAATTATGACGGTTATTTTGAGAGGCATAAGGCTCGTCTTATAAGTGATGACAAAACTTAACAAGTTGGCGTGGATTATAGTGAGACGTTTAGTTCGGTGGTCAAACCGGCTACCATTCGCATTGTTCTTAGTTTGACTCTCTCAAAAGCATGGCATATTCATCAGTTAGATGTAAAGAATGCTTTCTTACACGGTGATCTTAAGGAGACAGTCTATATGCATCAACCCTTGGGTTGTCGAGATCCCAATCGTCCTCATCATGTCTATTTGCTGAAGAAGTCCTTGTATGGCCTTAAGCAGGCCCCGTAGACTTGGTATAAGAGGTTTGCAGATTATGTATCTACTATTGGGTTTTCTCACAACCGGTCTGATCATTCTCTATTTATATATCGTCGTGGTACTTCTATGGCATACATTTTATTGTACGTAGATGATATTATATTGACTGCTTCATCTGATAATTTGTGCAAGTCTATCATATCACTTCTCAGTTCTGAATTTGCAATGAAATACTTGGGACCCTTGAGTTATTTCTTGGGCATTACTGTCACGCGCCATTCAGGTGGTCTATTTTTATCTCAAAGGAAGTATGCTGCGTAGATTATTGAGAGAACTGGTATGTCATCTTGTAAGTCTACTTCCACTCCGATTGATACCAAACCAAAGCTGAGTACTACGCCAGGCACACCATACAAGGATCCCACCCACTATCGTAGTCTTGCAGGGGCACTTCATTTTCACGAGACCTGATATTACTTATGCAGTTCAACAGGTGTGTTTATTCATGCATGACCCACGGATTGAGCACATGCATGCGCTCAAACGCATTATACGATACATACAGGGCACACTTGATTATAGATTACATTTATATCCTTCTTCCGTCTCTACTTTTGGTGTCATATCAGATGCTGATTGGGGTGGTTGTCCTAATACCAGACGCTCGACATCTGGTTATTGTATGTTTCTTATGGATAACTTGGTCTCGTGATTTGCAAAATGCCAGGCTACATTATCGTGATCCAATGCAGAGAGGTGAGTATCGAGGTGTGACTAATGTAGTATATGAATCATGTTGGATGCGTAATCTTCTATTAGAATTACACTTTCCTATTCAGAAAGCCACCTTGGTCTATTGTGACAATGTTAGTGCAGTCTATCTTTCTAGCAATCTGGTCCAACATCAGCGCACTAAACATATCGAAATGGATGATATTCACTTTGTTCGTGAAAAGATAGCTCGTGATCAAGTACGCGTTTTACATGTGCCCTCCAGATACCAAATGCTGACATCTTTACGAAGGGCCTTCCCTCAGTTCTATTTGAAGGGCCAACATCATCATTGGAAGCCTCAACTACATAATGTACATCTAGACACTGACCAAACCAAAAATTCTAACAAGGGAACTGACAATGAAATGCAAGAATGCTACACCCGAGATATGAAATTTAAAGCTTGTTTGGAAGCTATTTGGAAACAACGACGAGCTGTGACGAAATCAGGAATTCTACCAAGAAAATTCAGAAATACGCAAGAACCTCATGTAGCATTTGTCAACCTGAACCAAATTTTGAGCCACCTTCACTGCTACAGTAGAAGCTTTCCTTGTGTCAAAACAATTCAGCTATCTCTATACATGCAGAAATATACTTTTATCCTATCTGCACAATATAATCTTCTGACGAAGGAGATCCAATTGATACCCTCTGTCCCTTACAGCAAGAGACTATGCACTGGAAAGATAAGAAGGAACAAAAGAATAGATAACAAGAAAGTAAACTATTTATTATCTTCACATAATCACATTCATATTAGGAGAGGCCAGGGTTACTCGGAAAAACCAATTAAGATTACTTCTTGAATGAACATAAATGTTCTTCTGTCTCTCTTTCTGCATAAGCATGTTCAGAAGTTTAACATGGTTGAACTGAAAATGTCACATTCGTGTGGAATAGAGTCGGACCACATTAGATCTATTGTACACAACTTTACCTAGAACTTCTGCAAGAGGCTGTTTCCATAACTTAAACTCATGACCTACAGATCACACTGTAACAACTTTTACCATTCCACTAAGGCTTTTCGAACTATGACTAAGAAAAATATAAACCATCCAGATCAGTACACGTACGACTGTGTGAGCATGTAAACCTCTCTACAAAAATCTATAGGAATATAGTCTCAAAATTATCTTATATCCTCGTCATGAAACACCAGCACATTAAATACAATGCAGCCTAAAAACCAGATGCAAGAAGTGTCATTTCAGTTATCAAATTGTTGTAACCATACAAGGAATATGAAAATTGCCAGAATGATACAAGCACACAGAGACATTTGTGAGGACTAAAAAAGGATCTATGAGAAGAAAAAGCCTCTTACACTTGAGAGATATATTGTATACACAACACCATGATTAGGGAGCCTCAACTAATAAATATACATCTAGGCTACGCAGCGAACGAACCAGAAATTCTAACAAGGAAATTCAAAAAAAACCGCAAAAATGCTACACCTGAGATCTAAAGCAACTTTTGAACCAACTTTGCCACCCTACTAGAATCTTCCCTTATGTCGAGAGGATTCAACAATTTATATAGAAACATTTCATATTTACCCTATTTGCACAGTATGATTTTCCGAAGAAGGGGATTCATTGAACCCCCTCGCGTCCACTAGCTCAGCCCCTGCATCTACCCACACGCAATAACCAAAGTCCATAACTCATCAGCTCAAACCATATACCAATGCGAACTATGATCGCTGACACCCAAGTCATGGATTACCCCAAACTTATCAAGTCAAACCACATATAAGTGTGAATCACATATGCAAGTAAGCAAACATATATACGGTGCATGGCTAAATAGTTAAACCATGTAATCTGGCATACATGAACTATTTGTCGCGATGGTTGTTGCTATTGGAGGACTTCAGTGCCAGCCTTTGGTAATTTGGTCATAACTTCTTGTTGGAATGTCCAAATGACGAACAACAAAATATGGACAAGGAAGTGTATGGTAATCAAGGTAACTGCTCTTGCTGAATCAGATGTTTTTGGAGTACGAGTTGTTGTTGCTGTTGCTCCTGCTCCAGAGGTTGTTGCTGGTTATCTAAATGCTGTTGCTGCTGAAGTTGATTATTTGGTTGCTCATTTAGCTGGTCTTCCGATTGCTGAGGTTGCTGGTCGTCTTGCCAAGTCCAAACGATATCTTGAAGACCCGGTTTTAGGCCTTCATTCAATATCCGCTGATATTCCAAAGTATCTCCGTTCGATTTTTTCATTTCCACCAAATGAAAAGCTTCAACGACCTCAAAGATCTCCACGTCGATGCATAAAATCCCCTTTTTCCCTTCTTTTGTTCCTTCAAACCTCAGTAGTCCTTTGTCCCTTTTGCTAACTTTCAGCTCAAGACGTTTAGCAATATTTTCCAGCTTGGATATGATTGCCGATGCAGGTTTCCAGGACGTGAATTTAGCTTCTTTCTTTAAACAAGGTTCCTCAAATAATTTGGATAAATCAAACTTAGCATAAAGGGAAATGATATCAAATGCATTCAACTTCGGAATCCAAGCCGCCACTGCCTCTTGTTTGTCCTCCGTACTTCTTAGATCCGTGCTGCTTACTTCGTCTACTACGGTAGATTTAGAGGGAACTGAAATTCCCCTCTTGAACCAGGAACTTCCTCTAATTTTTGCAAGAGAAATTCTCGTACTTGGATTAGGATCCAACATTCTCGAGAGTAGCCTTCGGGCTTCCGGTGGAAACCAACTTGGACATTTGAATTCCGCTTTGCCAATCTTTCTATACATCTCCATCAAATTTGAGTCTTGAAACGGAAGATAACCAGACAACAAAACGAATAACACGACCCCACACGACCAAATATCTGCCTTAGCCCCATCGTATCCTTTTCTGTTGATCACCTCCGGAGCAACATAAGCCGGGGTCCCACACGTCGTATGGAGGAGTCCATCTTGGTGCTTCGACTCAACTAGAGCACTTAAACCGAAATCCGAAATTTTTAAGTTTTCGTTTTCGTCTAACAGTAAGTTTTCGGGTTTCAAATCCCGGTGATAGACACCCCTGCTATGGCAGAAATCTACAGCATTTATCAACTGTTGAAAATATTTCTGTGCGATGTCTTCTTTTAGCTTTCCCTTAGCTACCTTGTTGAAAAGCTCACCTCCTTTAGCATATTCCATAGCAAAATAAATCTTGGTTTTTGTCGCCATGACTTCGTAAAAATGCACGATATTTGGATGCCTGACTATTCTCATAACATATATTTCCCGTTTGATCTGATTCATGAGCCCGACCCTGAGTACTTTTTCCTTGTCTATGACTTTGATGGCAACACCCTGGCCGGTCCTGATATTTCTCGCATGGTAAACCTTAGCAAATGTTCCTTGACCTAATAATCTTCCCAATTCATAGCGCTCCATCAGTATGTTTCCTTTATTGGCCATAAAAAAATCTATTAAACCTAGTACTACTACTTAGATGCAAAACCTTATAAATTAGTGCCACTCAACCATCCGTGCACAAATTACTTTTTTTAATTAAGGCACGCAATATAGAGCTACTCCATGCACTTTGCATCTTGGCGCGAACAATGACACTGTGATCGCAGTACCTGGGCTCGATCTTCTCGAGAATGGAAAATGGCAACTTTATTAAGCCCGAAGCCTCGAGAAAATCGGTTTTAGAATTCGGATCACTCAAACACAACTTTTAGCATTCCTAGGGTTCTCTCTTCTCAATGACAACTATAAAATGCTGAAAAATGTGTGTAGTCAAACAACTAGATGAAGCCTCCCCCTGGAAAAGGTGAAATAAGAGGAACAGATTTTCAGTAGCTAGACAATATTATGCTTCCAACAATAGAAATGAGATTTGAAAGGTAAAGAAATGCATCTTGAGCAAAATTGGTGGTACAGTCAAACTTCTCTATAACGGCATCGTTTGCGGGGACAATTTTGGCTGCTATAGCAAAATGCTACTAATATAACATAACATGGAAGATCAGTTCCACAGAAAAATTGGCTATTATAGTGAAATGTTGTCATAGAAGATGGTTATTATAGAGAGGTCTGACTTTGCCGTCAAACCTCTCTATAACGACCTTCCTCTATAATAACATTTCATTATAACGGGCATGTTTTCTGTGGAACTGATTTTCATGTTATGTTATATTATATGTATAATATCCGGACAAACGTCGTTGTTATAAAGAGGTTTGACGGTACTTATCAATTGATCATATGTCAGCAGTGTATGCCTACACAAAATATAGTATATGTGTTGTGTATTTAAATGAATGAATGCAAACATTAATTAAATGAGAAACCTACTGTAAGGGACCTTTAAAGCAAGGTGCAATAGAAGAACTATATGGTTGCTTAACTTTATGTGAAATATAAATGCACAAAATTTGGAAGGGAAATTTGGCACAACGGTAAGAGTTGTCGCCGTGTGATAAGGAGGTTACGATTGCAAACCATGGAAACAACCTCTTGCAAAATGTGAAGTAATATTGCATACAATAAACCCAATATAATCCGGCCCTTCCCTAGCTACCCATTTTTATGAATGCACAAATTCAGAAGATGATTCAAAATCATAATGAAGCTTACTTGGGACTTCCTAATTCCAAGGAAACAAGTGATAATTCCTACTTCAAGTTTGGCTAACATGTTAGATGCATCAAGAAGAACTATGTTGTAGACCATTAGTGTTTGTAATATTAGACATTTAGGAGTCATTTGGTTTCTGGTTAGGAAGGGTACTAGCATCGGTAATACCATGTTTGGTAGCTTTTTAGTTGCTTTGTGCAACATTAAGCACACAAAGTACCGTGTTAGGTTATCATTTTACAATCTCACATAGTATAAGTTATAAGTCAATTACCCATTATATGCAAGGTAAAAGATGAAATAACTAATACATGAATAACTAAACCAACAACAACAAAATACTCGGTGTAATCCCATACAGTAGGGTTTGGGAAGGTTAAGATGTACACAGACCTTACTAGGTAGAAGGTTGTTTCCGATAGAACGTAGTCAATACAGAAATTCAAGAAAAATAAGACAGCAAGATACATGAATAACTAAACCATGCATAAATATTTCATGCATAACTCTAACCAGCAACCAAACGACCCCTTAAGTTACTCAACTAAAAGCCACAGCTAGTAAATTCATATCTGATTAAAATCAATCTAAAAATCAGTCAGTCACTCAAATAAATTACTATCTGAATAGCTGTAAAGGTCTTTTTTTGTCTTCTCGAAATCCTATAATTGGGTGTTGAATTAAATTTAAAATATCAATACAAAAAAAATTCATTGATCACAATTCAACATAAAGGTTCTATAATAACATATCAAACCAACATCATTTCTGTCATAAAGGGTCAATCTTGAAGCATATTATTTCAAGAATCAGACCAAAAACTGCACAAATGAAGAAATAGCTAGAGACCCAAAATCAAGAATCAAGAAAACAATACAAATATTATTATCTATATGCAAAATATATTTAAAAAGTTGAACTCTTTACCTTAAAATAGATTAAAGACAAAAGGGAGAGAGAAGCCCTTGTAGCTGTAGAAAATAAAGTATCTTTATTTTTTTAATTTGTTTTTACCATAAGAGAAGTAGGCAAAAACCAGAGACACACAACACACAGATAAAGATACCCAAGTTGCAACGTTGGGATGGTGTTAATACGGCAGGAGGGATATGTTTCAGTGTGACAAGGTACATGTTAACGTCACACAACAAAGAGAGACTTTTTGATGTACCAAAAAAAAAGAGAGATACTTTTGTGACCGGAAGTTACGGGAAAAAACTAGTTATTGCCACGTGTTAACATGGTAGATTTTTTTGGTTCTTAGTATGTTTCTTTTTTCGTCTGACCGTGTGCTATTTACACGTTTACTCCTTTTCACGTTTAATCCATGACCAAAAAGAAACAAAAAGAAAAGTTTTTAGTACCATTATCAGAATTTTTATTAGGAAGATAATAAATTCAGTGTAATCTCACATAGTGAATTAGGTATCAAGGCTCTAAATTTATGTTGTATATCATATTGAAGCTCGACTATAGTAAATGAGATTTGAGAAAGATAAAATGCACGCATGTCTTATTATTAACTTTGTGAGAGGTAGAGAAATTGTTTTCGATGAACCTCAGCTCGAAAGAAAAGAAAAAGTTTGAAGCAAGTTAGTAAGAAAAAATTGTTGGAAATAGCCTTTGGCGGGGAGATGCGTCCACCCAAATAAACACTAGTGTTCCGCATGTTGAGATTTGAGAAAGATAAAATGCACGCATGTCTTATTATTAACTTTGTGAGAGGTAGAGAAATTGTTCAAGGCTAAGCCCACACGCGCGCGCCGCCCGCCGCCGTCCGGTCGGTCTCGGGTCACGGGTTTTAGAGAACTCGCCGGATGTACGGTTTGATCCCCGAAGTTTCATATGACGTTTGGACCCGAATTCTTTCTTTTATATGTACGGTTTGGTCCTCGAAGTTTCAATATTTACGGTTTGGTCCCCGAATTTCTTGAGACTCGTAAATATTGACTGCATTTTGGAGCATTAAAAGAAAAGAAAAAGTTTGAAGCAAGTTAGTAAGAAAAAATATAACAACACAATAGCAAGATACAAGGCAAAAGAGAGAACAAATAATTATACACATAAAAGAAAAGAAATTATGTGATTACTAGCTAGATACTACGTATTTAGTTGTTTCTTGATAGGCGAATCATAGGCTTGATCAAGATTACCTACTAACCTTTTAGCCTAATCTTCGAGGCTACCTACTAACCTTTTAGCCTAATCTTCGACCAGCATTACTAATTTTATTAAGAAATTTCAAAATATAAAAAAATACATATTTGAAGAAGCTAAAAAGTATATATATAGCCTAATCTTCGACCTGCATTACTAATTTTATTAAGAAATTTCAAAATATAAAAAATACATATTTGAAGAAGCTATATATATATATATATATATATATATATATATATATATATATATATATATATATATATATATATATATAAGTTTACTCATTATAGGATAATTTTTTTACGAAAGAGGTTCGATGAGCTTTCTTACACTCCCTAGCAAGCTTCGCCCCTTAGGTATTGAATTACGATGGTGATATTTGTGTGGGACAAATTTATCTCAAAATTATAGCGAACTTGTGACGGCTTTGTGCTAGAATTTAAAAATATGGACGAAATTTGTGATGATACATGATAGTAAAGATCAATCACAACTTTTATCACAAAAGAGTAACCGGAATGAAAATTCCATCACAAATTATTTCAGGACAATTTGTTCTAAGAAAAATAAAGTGTGTAATTGGTTTTCCGAACTAAAGTTCGTTAATGTTTATTAATGAATGATTTACAATATATATAATGTTACAAGAATATTTACTTTGATACAAACTAGGTAACTAATTAACCTAATTACAAAAGAATTATAATTCTACCTAAAATAAGAGATATACAATTAATACAATTAATGAATGAATATTGGGAAATATTCTATTACACCCTCGTAGTCGAAGCGAGAGGTTTACGAACACTGAAACTGACTCGAAAATCATCAAATAGTATGCACGGAAGTCCTTTGGTGAAGATGTCGGCAATCTGATATCTGGAAGGAAAATGAAGGACATGAACTTGAGCACGAGCCATTTTTTCGCAAACGAAATTAACGTCCATCTCAATATGTTTAGTGCGTTGATGTTGGAAGAGATTGCCGGAAAAATATATCGCACTAATATTATCGCAGTAGACCAGTGTTGTCTTTTGAATCGGGCAGTGAAGCTCAAGTAGAAGGTTATGGATCCAACAAGACTCAGAGACGACGTTGGCGACACCTCTGTACTTTGCTTCTGCACTGGATCGGGATAGTGTAGGTTACCTTTGGAAGACCAAGACAATAGGTTATCTATGAGGAAAATGCAATAATGAGACGTGGAGCGTCAGGTGTTAGGACATCCACCCCAGTCAGCATCAGAATAAGCAGTGGAGACTAGTGAGCGAAGACCTGTATAGAGGTAATCCGAAGTGAACTGTACCTTGGACGTATCGTGAAATACGTTTGAGGGTATGTATGTATGCTTCCGTCGGACTGTGCATGTGCAAGAAGATTTGTTGCATGGCATAGGATATGTCTGGTCTCGTGAATGTGAGGTACTGCAGGGCCCTGGTCAGGCTACGATAGTGAATCGGGTCTGAATATGAAGGGTCGGAATCAGGGCTGAGCTTAGAATTGGTGTTTACAAGCGCGTGGGATGGTTTGTAAGATGTCATGCTTACACGATCAAGGATATCTTCGGCGTACTTCTTCTGACATAGAAATAGGCCGCCAGAATGTCGAGTGACAGAGATACCCAAGAATCCGTTGCGGATATGGCGCCAGCCATTACTCTTTATTCATTAAGTGGTCATTATTGGCATTAAATTATATTTAATTATGGAGAGAATGAATTCTTTGTATTGTCAACTCTCCTCATTTCATACTTGCACAATTTCATTGTAAACTTAAGATATTCAAGCTCTCAATATTTATTCGGGTTCAAGCAGCTTGGTTAAGGACCGGACCAAGTCTAATCAAGATAACATCAATTCAGGCTACTTCTTTTACTTATTTTATTATTGTTAATTGTTCACTACATTTACTTGTGTATCAATCCACATATCCTTAAAACCACTTATAAGTTCAACTGTATGTTTTTTGGGGTAAATAAATATATTTCTTAAAGGATATATATATATATTTGTTTTTTTTAAATTATGTGACATCTTCCTATTTTAAATTATCTCTTAATTAATTAAAACCCTACCATATCATCATTTTAAACATATATTAAAAAAATACATATATGGGTCGGACGGGTTTAAATAGTTAATTTGTCCAATAGGAATTGGCCAAGTAAAAAACAATTAATTCAAAAAAAAGACAGTTAGTTTTAAAGACACATATGAGCCAAAAAGGCAATAAGAAGAATATTTTTAGTAAAATAGGTGGACGGAAGGATATATTAGTCCAGGAAAAGTTTTGGCCCTTTTCTGTAGAAAATATAGTACTAGAATTTATAGTGTTAGAGAAACTGCCCTTTTATAATACTAAAATAGAATACATTAAATGTAGCAACATTAACACCGAGAATTTACTTAGCCTGACTCATCTTTGCTTGAGACTAGGAAAGTGCACATGTTCTCCATCCCCCACCCCCCACCCCCACCCCCACCCCCGTTATATTGTATCTAATTTATCTGTTTCAAACTATGGTTGGCCAGTGGCCCGCCCCGAACCCGACTTGTTTTAAAAAAAAATTGTGGTATCGGGACTCGAATCGGGATGGGATATGGTCTCGTCCCGACCCGCCTCAATCCGGTCAGGCCCGACCCGATCCCGGTCCTTCCCGGTCCCGCCCCCGATCCCGCCCGAAATTCCCCCTTTGCACAAATAGTCGTTGCACCAACGACCATTTTACATTTTGGTCGTTGTGCAACGGCCATTTTTGGCCTCCCCCCTTCCCCCAACTCCCATACCCCTTAATATTTATTTTTAACCCATAAGTTATTATATTTACACTTTAACCCAATTTTCCAACTATAAATACCTCATTTTCTCTTCATCTTTCTCACAAATCTTCCTACAATCTCTCTATTCTCTCAATCTATCTCTCTACAAGTCTACATTGTCTATTAAATATTGAATTTTATTTATTCATTTGAGAGTGAAGTTGGTAACTAGCTTGAGGATCTTCCATCGAGCAAAGTTTCAATTTTCAACCTCTCGATTACACGTCGACGTTACGTCGGCGTTTGGTACATTCGTTCCTTCATTAAATTATTATTGTTTGTTTATTTTATTTAGCTCACTTAATTTCAATTACTTTAATTATTTATTAGTATAATTATAAATTTATAATGGAAGGATTTAAACGTATGCTTACAGGTAGGGGTCAGGCTTCTTCTAGTAGGGCAACAAGGCAAGGGTACTTCTTTCAGTCATCCTATTTCTAGACAGAATCTTATTCCTACACATGATGATTTTGTTGATACTGAACATTTTCCTACAATACCATTAGATTTAGATGATGAGTTATTTTCTGAAACTCAAGAAGACTTTAATTTAGACAATGATCTAGATGATAAATCCACTAATGTAGATGACAACACACTCACTAGTGCACTTTCAACTGAAATGCCTCATATTCCCCCTAGTATGAGACGAGGTCCATCAAAACTATTATTAAAATCAGATGCATGAACATTTTTCTATAGGGACGTAGAGAATCAAGTAGCTAGATGTAAAATTTGTAAAGATGTTTTAAAATTTAAAACTGGAAAATGTCATGGTGGGACGGGGGGTTTAATGAGACACGTAGCAAGGGCTCATCCATCTAGATATGCCCAATACGAGGCTTCAAAGCCGGGTGCGCAAACGCCCGCTCCATCGGGACAATGTTCACATATTGTTTCGGATAAAGTACAGGGTCAAATTAAGCCCACGACGGGGGAAATTGTAGGCCCTAATTACAATAAACATAGAGATAGTGAAGCAATAGCAAAATTAGTTGTTGTGGAGGGTTTGCCTTTTTCATTTCCTTCATCTCTCGGTTTTATTCATTACATTAGAGATATGTATAATCCTGCTTTTAACGGTTTTCCTAGATCAACTGTTAAGAGATGTATTTAAATTTGCACATGAATATCAACAGTATTTACGTTATTCATTATATTATTTTAATAGCAAAGTGGCTATCACTTCTGATATAGGCCGTAGTACTAACGGCCATGATTATTTAACGGTAACCTGTCATTTGATAGATTATAAATGGTCTATGCCAAAACGTATCTTAGCGTATATATATATATAGATGATAGGCACACTGGTACTTGTATTGCATAAAATATTTATCAATTGTGCGATTATTATGGAATAACTGATAAAATTATGACTATTACATTAGATAACGCTTCTTCTAACAATTACGCTATTACAATTTTAAAAAATAGTTTAACTCCGTCTTTTCCAGATCATTTTCATATAAAATGTGTGTGTCATATATATAACTTAATTGTAAAGAATGGTCTATCACTTTTTGAAGACATTCTTAGTAAAATATAATCTGCTATAAACTTTATTTTTAAAAATAATAGAATACAACGAAGAAAAGAATATTAAAAAACTTGTCACGATTGTCAATTACCTTATAGAAAAATTCCAGAAGAAGTACCCAATAGGTGGAATTCTTTATACAAGCAACTACTTGTTGCTTATGAGTTATGACTATAGAAAACCTATAACTTTATTTTTTAACTCTCATAATCAAAATCTAGCTGATATGGTTGTAGATAGCGATTGGGGAAAAATTTCCGAACTTATTGTATTTTTAGAGAAATTTTTTCAAGCAACAAAAAAAAATTCCGGTATATATTATCCTACTATTTCAACTATGTTATTTTATATAGCTCTAATATTTTTACTGCTTAATGAATATATGGATAAATCATCTTATAAGATAACTATTAAAAAAATATTCATCAAAATAAAAAATATTTTATTCCAATTCCCACTATTTATATTATTAGTGTTGTATTAAATCCGACTATTAAAATAGACGGCACTAAATCACTTATTAAAACTACTTACGATTGTATAGCAGTACTACCACCTCCAAGTCTCAAAAATCCAAATCACCCACCACCTATTGAACAAACTAAAGAAGAAGTGTTGTCTAGCGTAGAAGATGAATGCAAAAAAGTATACAGGTTTTACCAACAAGAAAGTGCTAGCAACCTACCGGCTTCCATACCATCTTTTTCTTCTTCAATACAATCTCACAAAAGACATGTTGTTTCTGCGGCTAGTATTGAAAGCCTCAGAAATAGAATGTGCGGTCGTACATCTACTAACCAAATTAGCGAGTTTGATATTTTTATTTTGCGGGGTTCTGTACCATATCAAGCAGTTCTCAATGAAGAAGGATGTGAAGACTTGCTGAAATACTGGAGGGGGAATGAGAAGACCTTTCCGACACTTTCAATGATGGCCCGAGATGTTTTGAACATTCAAACGTCATCAACGGCGTCTGAAAGCGCTTTTTCTGCCGGCAAATATCAAATAGGAGAGCACATACACTCATTAGCCGGAGACAGCTTGGAGATTGTAGTATTATTCAGAGATTGGATACGAGCGGAGCGGAGAAGGTGCGGTCAACCGGAGATCAACGAAGAAGAAGACGAAAACTACAATGAAATCTTATCCGAAGGTGGTGGAAGCGACGTGGAGCAATTTGACCAACAAATACCAATTACAACCGAAGAACCACATGAAATTATCAAGAAACTAGAACAAGTTTTTTTTCAAAATGTAATTTTTTTTAATTGCAATTTTACTATGTAATTTGCAACTTTTGAACAATACTACAAAGTTGCAATTTTGACAATTGTATTTGTATTACAAAAAAAATCATATGTCTATTAAATAATATAAGAGGCACAAAAACAGTCTTGAAATATTTTTTTTACACTATCTTGTTTAATTATTGAATTTTTTTTATATATATATATATGTTATTTTTAAAATTACGTGCAAAAAAAAATATACCGCCCCGACCCGATTCCGACGGGATCGGAAATGGGATGGGACGACGGCAAATCCCGCCTGTCCCGATCCCGCCGGTCCCGCCCCGCCCCGATCCCGACCCTCCCCCGACCCAATCCCGCCGGTCCCGATCCGATGAATCCGATCCCGTGTCACTAGCCAGCCATATTTCAAACGCTAGTCATTCTTTTGATTAGTAGAACTAGAATCCAATGTTTAGGAATGTGCTGGGATCACTACTTCAAGAAGTAATAAAAAGTAAAGTAATAGTTGACTCTACATTCTTACTCCATCTTAACTTTCATTAAAAACTAGCTAATAAAATAATAAAAAACTATTGGCTTCTCCCTTTCTCCCCTCTGTTTAAACAGAACATATTAAAAAGGAGGAAAAAAAAAAAGAGTGGGTCGGTCGTGGGCAGTGTGATGGTATTTGAGTATAAGTTTTTTATCGTAAGAACATCTAACTAATATATACACACCCTTCATTTTCCCCCAACTAAAACCCCAATGACCTTCTCTCCTCTTTATATATGATCTTACAAAAGGTTGAGACTAGCAAAAATGCAAAATCTCAAAGCTACAATGGATCTTCCCAAAATCAAACCAATCAAAAATAAATCAAATGATAAGTTATGTCAAGGGATGGATTTACATGACCGAAATTCTATCTCGGATTTACAAAATAATCAATTTTTATCTCGAAAATCGCTCTCTTCAATGAAAAAGTCGAATAATGTTGAAATCTATTATGGAAATGCACCATTGGGTGTTCCATTTAAGTGGGAATCTCAACCAGGAACACCAAAAGTCAAGTTTCTTGAAACCCCACTTCCTCCTCTCACGCCTCCACCATCATATGTTGAGAAGAAAAAGAAGAAAAATGCCACAAAAAATCAAACAAAGGGGAAATTCTTACAAAGACTTTTTTTCATTCCCAAATTGAACTTGAGAAAAAGTCAACTACAACCATCTCCTACTAGTTCTTCCTCGTCATGGTCATTGTCATCGTCGTCATTTTCATCACCGCCTAGGTGTTGGTCGTATTCTGTTCCAGCATCGCCTTGCAGAGTCAAAATCTAGTTTCTAGAATCAATGAATTCAAAATGTATGTGCGTATCTTATTATATTGTCATAATTCAAACAATTGACGAATGCAATTGAACTCACAGAATTCACCTAGATCCCACACCAAGATTGTCATTTGATTCAAGGTTTGGAGGATGGTATGTTATCATGACCAAAATTAGTTGCATGAAAACAGGCGTTTGTATCATTTTTGGGATTCTATGATATATGTGTAACTTTCACAAAATTGTATGATTATGAAAGAAAATTAAGAATGTTGATTATGCAATTTTGGTCGGTGATTGCATTTAGTTGTGTCATTCAATCTAAAGAGCAGAAATAGGCAACATGTCCTAGCTTTCCTAATGTTGGTTAGTAAAAAGTGTTGCGCAAAAACTTAGTGCAAAAGTGAAAAGAGTTCAAGTTAAATACTCTGATAGTGTAGAAAATATTTACACTGTTCATTATATGTTAATCAGTTATTCCAAGTAAGTACTTACTCCGTATTACTCTATTTTTCAGCTATGTTATCAAATCAGTCATCTTGATATGGAGAATTACCTGTTGTTATATATTGTTGGTATTTCTATGGTACTTTATAGAGCAGTACGGGAAGTAATAACTATTACAAATGTTCGAAAGGATAAATAAATTGTCAATCTTCAAAACAGCCGCATATGTGTTGTGTCTTGAATCTTAATCACTTGCAAAGCCAATCTTGAGAACTCGCCGCAAGTTTGTTGTGCCTTGAATCTTGATAACCCTGAAATCAAGAAACAACTAAATCGGACGGTTACAACGTTGTGTGTTGAGTCGAGGATAGCCCTCTATCCTTAAGACAAGATTGCCCCGTATATATGCTTTTACGTTAGCGGGCAATAGTCTCCCAAGATAAAACAACACTATAATCTCAACACTACAAAGCCAATAGGTTGAGCCTGTCGAAGAAAACAAATATGACTCGACTTCTTGAAGATATGGAATAGGAAGGAAGAGTTTCTCTTTACTCTTCTCTCTTTTGTCTCTGTGTATATAGTGTGTCTCGGTAGTGTATATATTGTGTATACGTGAGGGTTTGGTCACCGTTTTTCCGCCATCGTTTTTGCGAATTACACCACTGGTTTGCATAATTTCGTGACCGAAATAAGCTATTTTTCTCGTATCTTTCCAAAGTGCTATTTTCGCCCGTTTGCCGCTCAATTTTCTTCCCCGTTTTGTAGTACTTGTTTTCAGCCAAATGAAGCTCAATATATAGTATGAGGAGGGGCTATCCAACAGCCACAAACAAGGCTGTAATGGCCCTTAAAGGAGGTCATTAAAACGTGCCCAAGTAATGGCTATTAAGGCCTTGAAGAAGGCCGCCCAAATGCCCCAAGTAATGGCGTTAATGGAGAATTAATCAGCTAAGTAATGGCTGATTAATGCTCCAAAAATGCAGTCCAACGGCCTTCCGTCACCTTCCCGTAAAGTATGGGGACCAAACCGTAAATATTGAAACTTCGGGGACCAAACTGTACATATAAAAGAATTCGGTCCAACCTGTACATATGAAACTTCAGGGATCAAAGCGTACATCCGGCGAGTTCTCTCGGTCCAAAAAGATAATATCGAAAGGCCCACGCCCCACGACCCACGACCCACGACCCGAGCCCGAGCCCGAGCCCGAGACCGACCGGGCGGGCGGGCGGCGCGCGTGTGGGCTTAGCTATGAACCCAAGCACATCTAGGTCTTCCCTCCTTTAAACACATGGGATACCCCTTGGGGATCCAAACCCTTTACCACATTAGAGACTTATATAGAGAGCAATTCTTCCTATTCCCACCGATGTGGTAGATTTGTCCCACACCACATTTCCATGTCTCAAACACCTTACTTCGTGAACCAATATCTCTTTCATTTCTCAACGAAATTAGACGATTCTTGGCCCTACGGTCATCTACTCATTTCGTAGATCATGCATGTGTAAAGAGACCAGGTCTCCAACATACGGAACACTAGTGTTTAATTCATCAAAGATGGGTGGACGCATCTCCCCGCCAAAGGCTAATTTCCAACAATCCCCTCTATGAAAGAGAGATTGTGGCGCACACACAAGGTGCCTACATTTCAGCAATCTTTCAGCGAAAAGATATTGCATCAGGAGAGGTAGCTTACGCTTTGAACCTTCCCTAGTTGAATACCATCGGACTTACTTACCTTTGGCGCGCGGTGAACGTGATGTCTTGAACCGTCGGTGTTTAGTGTAAGCCTAGACAACGATATCAACACAATAACTCTTCTTATTCATTTTCCTTCTTACGTTTCGTCCGTTGTGGCCATGGACACACTTGGATTCTTAAGTGCGTTCATTTGAGTCGGCCATCCTCGCACTTAAATAGGTGATCTCCTACAAGGTATCCTGCTATACCCCACTTCACAAGTGTTAGGAATCATTAAAAGTTCCATAACCCTAACCTCAACCGTTTGAGGATCTCTTAAAAGGTTTGGAAGCTTAACCTTTACCCACCATGCGAAGCAAAAAGACTTTAATGTCTATCGCGGAACGACTTTGGATTCATGTTTCCGTACGTAAATCATCATCCGAAGTGCTTCTTGCTTCCACCGAAGCGCTCAACCGAACCTTTTGCCGCTTAGTTTTCCCATTGAACCACATTCTTGGGATCTCCAATCGTATGGTTGGGTTTCCACCGCAAAGGTTCGTATTGTTTGGGTTTTAAGCCAATTCCCCTAGACAAAGCGAACACTTGATCTCCGGTAGTCCCTTAGTTAGTAAACAAGGATGTGACACCCGTGATGATCAACCGCCATACGGTCTTATGTCTCCGACAGATCCTAAAAGATATGTCCGTACGCCGTCATCCGTGTCCTTCCCGAAGCCGACCGGCTAGCCACAAAGTGTATAACCGCTCGAAGGCACGGGTTTCTCCCAATAAGGGACGTCCTCTAAAGAGTCGTGAAGTTACTCAACTTCTTTCATGCTTTGTATAAAGCGATAAACCCCGATTCCATCATGAATCGGCCGATGCAAGTTTGCTTAGAGGATTTTCCAAGAACCACCATACACATTTACTTGTGGCTTTGGTGTTCTTCATATCCGATGTCCGCCTTTGCATCACCGTGTTCTCCCGTAACCGCGTGGACATCCGAATACTATAATCCGTAGATAAGCGAATAATTCGTATATCGTCATATCCGACTTAACGCCTTCTATTGATCATGTATTAAGATCATCAAATGAACCTTAGTTCAACCGATCGTTTGTAGGACGATACTGGTCGGTTGTAGTGTGTACAATACATTGAACTACACATGACCCATGTGCATATCGCTCCTTGTCTATGGGTGTACCATGATTCCAATCGTTCTATGATTCCTATCCATTGGTGGCTTCAACGAGACCTGTCTACTATCGACCGATCCGTTAGATGTCTTAGAAATCCAATTCCTAAGATGTCATCTCGTGATACCCATATCTTTCATATCGAGACTTTGTTTCAATATGACTTTTACTTTTCGATCGTTGATTCTCCAACTCGTTGGCTTTCTAATTTCGAGTCAATGTTTCGTGGTCGATTCATTGTTTCGTTTTATCCGAAACTTTCAGACCAAAATGTAAACATTTCAAGGACCAAAATGAAAGTTCGGGAAGAAGCCCAACAGATTCAAAGCAAATCAACTCGATTCTCTTCTTCCAACTCTCCGGTTGGGAAGGTCGTCGCTTCAACATCCATGCCACGTAAGACTACAATGGCCCTGGATGTGAAGCTACTCACGGGGAGCACATTTTACAACCCAAAGGTTCTTTTCCGGAGGAAGATCAACCATTACACAAGTATGGTTCTATATGATGGAATATATTTTCCTCTTTAGCTTCTTTCCAAAGCAGCGCTTTTGGAGATAACACTTATTTGTTAATTGTCCATGGTTCGTTCTCAACCATACAAGCTGGAAGGTATGGAACGAGTCTTCGTCCCCTCTTTGCTCCTTCTCGGTTCAACATCTAGAATCCCCGAGTTCTGTAGATCCGGAATATTAAGTTCCGGATAGCCGGCAACTTTCGAGTCTCGTAGATACGGAACGTCCGATTCCGGACGATCAAAGCCCTCGCGGGTTCTTGTTAACCTTGAGCAATTACTCCCTTTTTCCTTTTTCAAGGAAAGCGATCTTCAAAGAATTCAAGATTCTTTGACGCCAAGAGGCGATCATCACTATCGTTATTTGCGCAGATCCAGTGGATATGCAATCTACAGTCTTAGGTACAACTTGACCTGTTTCATTATTCCAACTTTTACCAAGCAACCCCACATAAATTGGGCGTACGACTTTGGCTAACACCGTTGGACTGAGGTGAGAAATGAACATTCGTTTAATGAACGATGCTTCACCTTCTCCTCTATCACTACGAATTTCTCAATCCGTAGGCTTAGTTGATTTTCAACTTCGCTTTGTAGCGCTTATCCGCTTCAACAACTTCATCTTTGCTTTTCAACAAACAAAGGATTCCATACGTTGTACCATCATCAATGAAGATCACAACGTACTTGTCTCCCCCCTATTTTGTCTAAACTTCAAATCACCCAATTAGGTGTGACTAAGTTCTAGAGGAGCGGTGCTTCTTTCGCTATTCCCTTGACGGAATTTGGAAAGGTGATTTTGCCTCTTCATCTACCTCACATTTATTTTGAGGGTTTATGTCGACAGAAGGCAACAATCTCAACATCGTTAGCTTTTGAATGACTTGCTATTTAACGTGTCTTAATCTATGATGGTATAGATGCACGGATTACAAATATATCATTCATTTGGCTACAGACGTACTGTACCATTCTTAGTTATTATAGACCTATTGGACTAGTCTCAAACTAGCTTGACCAATAGCGTCCCTTAAACCAAGTTAGGGAACATGTATCACCTCTTTTTAGAGTGATCCATTCCTTGAAGTCCTATTGAGGACAACCTCTCCAGCCCCTTTGAATTTTAGAGGTGGCGTTGCTTCACATGAACAACCTCTTGCCCGTGGTTAGGGCGTAACAGGATCATATGAGATCTGGATGCTCTGGCCCACTCCAGTTGCTTTGGCAGACTGAGTGTCCAATTTCTTTTCTGCCTTTCTTTAGGCCTTCAGATCATTTAAGACCTGGAAACTCTGGCCCACCACACTAGGTGTCCTTTACTTTTCCTATGAAATGAATTCTGGCCCCACTCCGCCGCCGGAGGCTTTATATGACTGAGTGTCCAATATCATCATATCAAAAGAATTTTGGCCCACTCCAGTCGCCCGGAGGCTTTGTATGACTGAGTGTCCAATATCATCCTATGAAGGATCTTCTGCCAAATAGTATGACAGGTTCTACATCTTTAACTTTTAGACTCCTTCCGTTAAGATTGGTGCCCGATAATTCTTGGCGCTTACTTAAGAGTGGTAACGAGTTTTCGCACGATTAGTGGATCTTTCTCCATCGTATGTGCGAACCTACTTTACACACTTTTAATCACTACACTTAAAAGAACGGATCTTTTTAAGTCGTTTACAAAATCCAATCTTTAAACGGAAAGGAAGATGAGATTAAACTTCGATTTGTTAAAGCGTAAGGAATATAAATTATTTTCATATTCCTCCTTACTTTAATCCATTTTTAATCGACATAATTTAATCTTTATTCTTGACAAGTAAGAAAAACTACTTATCCCAATTTCGGATTCGGCTCACTCCGGCCACTTCATCAAACCGAGTGTCCAGTTCCTTCTTACCATTATTCGGATCTTTTGTCCGGGGACAGGATTGTGCCTTCTCACTGCAAGATAGAAGTACATCTTCGCCTTCTCCTCTTGTCCCGTTGACATCCTCGTGCTCTCGAGAGCGCTTGTTTCACACCGTCTTGGTAGCGGTGACACCATGAACACGTTCATCATCATCACTCTCTTCTACCGAAAACCATTTCCATATCCAGATTTTGTCACACAACTTTTGACCGACATCTTTCGAACACTAATAGTATTACAATACAATCTTGTCTTAATTTGTTGGTATTTCTATGGTACTTTATAGAGCAGTACGGGAAGTAATAACTATTACAAATGTTCGAAAGGATAAATAAATTGTCAATCTTCAAAACAGCCGCATATGTGTTGTGTCTTGAATCTTAATCACCTTGCAAAGCCAATCTTGAGAACCGCCGCAAGTTTGTTGTGCCTTGAATCTTGATAACTCGAAATCAAGAAACAACTAAATCGGACGGTTACAACGTTGTGTGTTGAGTCGAGGATAGCCCTCTATCCTTAAGACAAGATTGCCCCGTATATATGCTTTTACGTTAGCGGGCAATAGTCTTCCAAGATAAAACAACACTATAATCTCAACACTACAAAGCCAATAGGTTGAGCCCGTCGAAGAAAACAAATATGACTCGACTTGTTGAAGATATGGAATAGGAAGGAAGAGTTTCTCTTTACTCTTCTCTTTTGTCTCTGTGTATATAGTGTGTCTCAAGTAGTGTATATATTGTGTATACGTGAGGGTTTGGTCACCGTTTTTCCGCCACTTGTTTTTGCGTAATTACGACCACCGGTTTGCATAATTTCGTGACCGAAATAAGCTATTTTTCTCGTATCTTTCCAAAGTGCTATTTTCTCGCCCGTTTTCGCTCAATTTTCTTCCCGTTTTGTAGTACTCGTTTTCAGCCAAATGAAGCTCAATATATAGTATGAGGAGGGGCTATCCAACAGCCACAAACAAGGTGTAATGGCCCTTAAAGGAGGTCATTAAAAAATGACCAAGTAATGGCTATTAAGGCCTTGAAGAAAGGCCGCCCAAATGCCCCAAGTAATGGCGTTAATGGAGAATTAATCAGCTAAGTAATGGCTGATTAATGCTCCAAAAATGCAGTCCAACGGCCTTCCGTCACCTTCCCGTAAAGTATGGGGACCAAACCGTAAATATTGAAACTTCGGGGACCAAATCGTACATATAAAAGAATTCGGTCCAAACCGTACATATGAAACTTCGGGGATCAAACCGTACATCCGGCGAGTTCTCTCGGTCCAAAAAGATAATATCGAAAGGCCCACACCCACGACCACGCCCCACGCCCCACGACCCGAGCCCGAGCCCGAGCCCGAGCCCGGACCGGACGGGCGGGCGGCGCGCGTGTGGGCTTAGCTATGAACCCAAGCACATCTAGGTCTTCCCTCCTTTAAACACATGGGATACCCCTTGGGGATCCAAACCCTTTACCACATTAGAGACTTATATAGAGAGCAATTCTTCCTATTCCCACCGATGTGGTAGATTTGTCCCACACCACATTTCCATGTCTCAAACACCTTACTTCGTGAACCAATATCTCTTTCATTTCTCAACGAAATTAGACGATTCTTGGCCCTACGGTCATCTACTCATTTCGTAGATCATGCATGTGTAAAGAGACCAGGTCTCCAACATACGGAACACTAGTGTTTAATTCATCAAAGATGGGTGGACGCATCTCCCCGCCAAAGGCTAATTTCCAACATATATTAACATAATTTGATCGAAAAACTAATAGTATGATTTTTAATTCGAGGCACCAATGCATTTCTAATATGATTTTAGAAAATAAAATTGTTTTCAAATTCTACGTACGATCCAATAAGTAAGGAAGTAATGTGAAATACAACGCGAACAAAATTCATCATGTGCTTTTCCCCTATATTAAGCATCCTTTATGTATAGTTTAATTTACTTTCTATGAGTCAATCTAGTAATAAAGTAAAACGAAAAGCATCTTAGAAAGATTTTTCTTTCTAAAATTTTGAATTTATGAATTTTAAATATTTTAGAAAATATAGCTTACTAGATTGTGAATAACTTATTTACAATTATGAAATAATTTTTAAATACGAATACAGGATCTTCTGAACCAAAACTAATGAATTATGTTAACTAGTAGTCCGTAGATCGACTTGTTAGCTCCACCTCTGACGCTCAATTAGTTAATAAGCCATAATAATCAAACCTCTTAAAATTTTATAACAATCATTCTTTATAATAATATTTTACTATAATGATCAAGTTCCTTATAACAAGTTTTAGCTATAAAAATGAAAAAATATGAGGACAAATAACATCATTATTAAGAGATTTGACTGTATAATAAATGTGAGTTCGATTCTACTATTTTCTTTCTCCCTTTCTTTTCTCATCTTCCTAAAAATAATTTGGGACTGAGAATTGGAATCAGAATAGATGGTCCTTCTGATGTTGACTTAAATGAACCATCAGAATAAGACGAAATATATAGACGATAAAGCAGTGAGATTCTTCTATATTGTTTTTAAATAGGCATTTAAATACACCCTATTTTATACTACATGTCAGTCACTGCCTGACTTGCTGTGTTTCATAAATTCTCATATGATCCCAATTGGCAATTCCCATCACATGAAACAACATGCCCCAATGTGCACTCTAT
Organism: Anisodus tanguticus; assembly: GCA_034509755.1. Taxonomy (NCBI): domain Eukaryota; kingdom Viridiplantae; phylum Streptophyta; class Magnoliopsida; order Solanales; family Solanaceae; genus Anisodus; species Anisodus tanguticus. Next base: position 50,114,389 of record CM067547.1, read on the forward strand.
TATTTGAAGTAGAATTGATCTCTTACATATTCTTTTGGCTTATAGTAGTTTATTGGGCCAAGGTTCTGAAAATTTAAAAGTGCATATCTTTTTTCTTCTAAAAAGTATTTATTTTAGAAAGTTATAATTTTGGTCAAATTGTTAGAAGAAAATAAGTGTTATTTTTCATAAGTTAAAAAATAGCTTTAATTTGTTATTATCAGCTATCATCATCCACCACACACAATCACCATCCTCAATCACTATCAACATTACTACGGTCAATTAGTACCACTACTAGCCATCATTTACAATTATTACCTCAGATCACCATCACCACATCAGGCACTAATTACTATTGACAATCACCACCACGATCACTATATATCGCCAACAACCACTATCGGTCACTGTTATCATTAACTATCACTATTATCCACCACTCTTACCAACCGCCACCATCAACTACCACTATTAATCATCGTTGTTAACCACTACTGTCAGCTACTATCACCATTAGCTACTACCACAACTACCGCAGTTAGTCAACACAACTACCAACCACCACTTCATATTGGGACTCACAATCACCAACTACCATATAAAATTTTTTGTTGATATGATATTAGATTTTAGTATATTATTTAAATTTATACTTATTAATTTTTTAATAAAGATAAATTTTATACATTCAAACATTAAGAAAGCAGACATCCTTAATCATTTAGTATTCACATCTTAATATAACATATTCATATTCAGACGTTTCAATTGTATTATTCAAAATGTTTAGATTCAGACGCATTAAACTTAAAAAACATAAATAAGGTTACGCATACTCTCTTTTTTTTTTTGAAAAAAATCCATGTGTATATGGTTTTTTGGAAAGTAGAATTTAAAATTTACCCTTACGGCCTCACCTATTGCTTAGGGTGTTCGTGGTTCGATTTGAGTATGTTTTTTATTAAAACCGAAACTAAACTAATTTAATCAGTTTTTCAATTATTAAAACCAAATCAAATCACATGTAATACATATTTATCGGTTCGGTTACTGTCGGTTTCGATTTGGGTAGGTTTGATTTTTCGGTTTTTCGATTTTTAAGGAATCTAATGATATCTCTCTTTTGTTTCCCCTACAATTAGAAGAATTTTTCATTCATTGCTAACTTATAATCTTTTACTATCTTTTTATTATGAAAACTATAATTTCCTTAGATCACGGAGTGGATGTCTTAAGATTTATAAGCCTTAATTAGGTGAACGAAGTTTATAAGAAATATAATAACAGTCTAGGTGAAAATTTCATACTTTTTTTTTTTACATAAAGTGATCTTGATTCATGTTTGTCTTCTAAGAAACGGGGTTAAGACCTAAATTTCATTGGTCTATTAGACGTAAAATTAATGGCAAAAATAAATTCTTGATAAAGAATATACAAAATATTTAAAATTATTTATGAAAAATGATATATTACATATATATAATTATAAGAATTAATGTATATAATTTGTCGGTTTGGTTCGATTTTTCCTTCGGTTTATTTTTAATAAAACCAAACTAAATATTATCGATTTAAAAAAAATTAAAATCAAATCAAAATCAAGAAAGTATCAATTTATCCAATCGGTTTGGTTCGATTTTTCGGTTAGGGTCGATTTTCACCCAAACCATGAACACCCCTACTGTTGTTGTTGATATACATCCGCCCCTGGCTAGGTGCCTAGGAAATCATATAATTAAGTTGTAGTTTTCTTACATCAGAAGCGATTTCAGAATTTGAAGTTGATGAATTTTTATAACAACCTCAAATGAATACAACATAGAACTCAATTTATAATTGAATTATAGATATTTAATGAGTTTATATATATGGGGTTCACGTGCGCCCTTGCCTTAAATCAAATTCTACAGTAATTTTAGTGAAAGTTATAGCCTTTAATGCGAACTTCTCTTTGGCTGCTTTTCAGTTTTATAAGTTGCATTGGATTATTGTACTTTCTTAAAATTAAAAAAAATGTTTATTAGGTTATACGTAAATCGTAATGCCATGGATAGTAAGCTGTTGGGAAAAGATGGGCCACTGCAAAACACGCTGCACGTTGGATTGGGCCTTTATTTGGAGGCTTAGATGCGGTCAAAATCTTGAAAATTTTGCATTTTCCCCTTTAAACGGGCTGGTCTTTAATTTTATTTTGGGAAAATAGCGTAAAATAACAATAATAACATATCCAGTAAAATTCACAACGTGAAATCTGAGGAGGGTAGAGTGTAGATAGAGCGGCTGTTTCAGAAAAACCCTCGGTTCAAAACAGAGCATAAGCACAAGCAAAGCAAGAGTAAAGCAAGCAAGAGAAACGGTTAAGCAAAACAAAGAAAAACAAGAGTAAAGCAAACAAGAGAAACAGTCAGGAAAATAGCATATATATACATAATAAGAAGCTTATTTACGAAACATGATCATAATTTTTAGTTTACAAAACATATCAGGAGTTTTTTACAAAACATATACGAAATTTTGAAATGTGTATATCTCGCTCAAGGCTTAGAATTCCACTCACATTTTTTGTATATGAAACTGTATAAAATCGATAGAAAATGTGTATATCTCGGTCAAGGGTTAGAATTCCAGTCACCATTTTCATATATGAAAATTATATAAAATTAGAATGAAATTTGTATATCTCGCTCAAGGCTTAAAATTTCGGTCACAATTTTGTGTATAAAAACCATATAAAGCTGGTATAAAAATATGTATCTAACTGTATAAAATTTGTATAAAGTTCATGTTAGGTTTTTAAAAATTTAATACAACTACAACAACATTGTATACAACTTTCATACAAATTTCATAAAACTACAACGACATACATATCGTGAAGCACAATTTTCATACAAGCTCAGCATACAATTATCATACAACTTTAATATGATTTTGAATCTCGCTTTGGGATTAGAATTTTGCTGACAATTTAGTGTATAAAAAGTATACAACTGTTATGAAATATGTATATAACTGTATAAATTTTGTATAACATTCATCTACAACTACAACAACATTGTATGCAACTTTCATACAATATTCATACAAATTTAATTCATCTACAACAACATACAAAATTTAAAAATATAATTTTCTGTAACAAATCACGATTCTACAATTGTTCATACAATTTATTACCCAATCTCCTAATTCAACACCTAGATATCTAGAATTCCTGTGAAACATAGCCCATTATAAAGGAGGAAATCATGCTTAACCTCTATTTTGGCAGCCAATAACGAAGCTATTTCAAAGTTGCGACTAAAAATTTTGAGCTCACATTCGAATGAAATTGTGTAAATTGATAATCTTGTTTGAATGAAGTTCTTTCTGGAATTTGAAGCAATTTGGAGGACTACCTACGTCGCCATTTGAGCGGGATAAAAAGTAATTGGAACATCAAGCTGGCTCGATAAGTTTGACAAACAAACTGAACTCCATTTCGACACTCGGATGTTTGTGTTCGAAACCCCTAACTGAAATTCTGTCGCGTGAAGGAATGGGATCTGTTATGTTTTGTAAGATATCGTTATGTTTTGTAAATAAAAAAAATATCTATATATTTAGTAAATAAAGAGTCTTAAGTAGGTATTCTATGTCATTTTTCCTTTTAAGGCTTTCATTTTTGCCCTTCGAGGGCTGGTCTTTAATTTTTATTCTTAGCAATCAAATTTATGCCTAGCGGGCATAAGTTTTTTAAGAGCAAAAGTCACGTGAACATAACTTGTGAGATATTATGATACGAAAATATAAATTTATGCCCTACGGAAATTATTTGTCTTTAGGGACAAAAGTGCCTATGACCCCGAAATCTTAGCTTTCGTATGAATGAACTTGTTCTACGCCCACCTAGACAAACAAATAACAACATATCCAATGTATTGATCTGAGATGGTAGAATATACGCAGATCTTACCTTTATCTCGTGGAGATGGAGAGACTGTTTTGCGCCCACCTATGTGGATTAAGATACGGATGATAATGAATTAAAGATAAAAAGTAAGGAATTTTAGAAAGACTCGCATAAACTAAAATAATTGATGAAAATCAAATACTATAATTCTAGCATTTAAAGAAAATCTAATCTATAGGAATACCTTCAAGTGAGAGAATTTCCACTTAAAAACACGGCCTTGAATGTTTGAGATTAACCAAGGCATACAACCTTCGACTATCTCAAGAGAATATCATAATCAAAGTTTGCTACCTTTAAAGGAAAATTAAAAACCACTAAGCTTAGCTACTCTTAAGGAACTAAGTAGCCAAACTACAAATGTAATCGTCAAATTATAAAGGTAGTATTCAATTGATGGTCGATTACGTAAGTAGCCTTCAATTGAAGTTCAAAGTCCTTGATGACTATCTTAGGCACTATTTATTTTCATTAAGATTAAAACGTCTGAATTTGAATGCATATCTGGATGATAAAGATATTGACTCTATATTTGACAAGATTATTTAATTTTCAACATTTGAATATGCATAATTTATTTATTTATAACTATAATAAATATATAAATTAAAATTAAAATTAAAATTAAATAATAGAAAAAAATTATAAATTTAATAAACTAAAATCATTATTTGATTTTATGCTAACTTTTTTGTTTGCTAGTGATATTGGAAATGGTTTGTAGTGGTGGTGATATGGTTGATGTTAGTGACTCGTAATTGTGGTGGTGAAGGTAGTTGGTGTTGTAGTGACTAGTACATACGAAAATAAACCAATAGCTCATATTTTAGGAGAGTACCGAAAATAAATATATATAATAAAGCTAGGAATAAAAAAAGTGATGTGACACCTCTCTTTGGCCAAGAAACACAATTATCTTTTTTCTTTCGTATTTTTTTTGACATTTTCCCTATTTTTCTCATTTATAGGCTAAGCCAAAAAAAAAAACTCAAAAATCAATCATTAATTAACTCTCTTAATCATATATGTTAAAGCCTTAAATGTGTTTAAAGTTTTTCATTCCAAAACTGAATGAAATAATTACTAGGTATTATAACCTCTACGTCACTTACGAATCGACTGTAATGAATATCAATAAACGAGTAATCCTTTTGAGGGCATTGTGGTGATAATAGCCCGCAATTACAACATCAACTTTCAACGTAAAATCACTAATGCTTTAAACGTAAAAAATGAGTAATGTTTTGCTCCTGGAAAGACACAGTCAATTAGTTGCTTTTATAATTGCCTGCCTCAAATTTTTGCTTTTTTTGTCTATTTGTTCTTTATTTCTCTAAATAAAATTGTCTTAACATAAATTATAATAATTTAATTCATCCAAAGAGTTTTGGTAACTGAAAAGCCACGTTATTGAATTATCCGTGATGCAACGGAACTGTTGAGAATATAATCAAATATTGAAGTGCGTTTTATCAAAAGAATTTCCACGTGCTTGGACCATGAAAAAAAATCAGGTCAGCACGTGAGGGGGCATGTTGAGAATATAATCAAATATTAAAAGTGTGTTCTATCTAACAGCTTAAGTTTTTAGATCAGATGGTCACACACTTCAATAGGAACCATCATAATTAGTGCATTGTCATAGTGTATTATAATAAGTCATTAGAAGGCTAATATATTGGTGTGAAATGCAAAAGTTGCATCAATTTGTATTAGAAGACCTTCTGGATAGCTTACCCTTGGATGCAGAGTTTAAGGTACAATATATAGGGTAAAATATGAATCATAATTGAATGAGAATCTCTACTTTATATAATTAATCTTAAATATTAATTACAAAATATACGGGAATATATAAATATATTCGCTATCAAAGGTTGTTTTCTCAGTTTGTTTGGCATTTTATATTATATCATATCGATCAAAAGTGAGATTGAATGATAGTACATGTTATGTTATTGGAGGCAATTTCCCTCGTCTCATGATAATTTTTTAAGAATAAGTTTTACTTCCTATTTTCTATGGGTATTTAAGAACTCCTTCAATTCCTTTTGACAAGATAAGTGTTTCAGTTATTTATTTATTATTTTTTCTTTGTGAGTTTTTTTATTTATTTGATCCCCACCAAAACATACAGTAATGTTCATAGTAGTTTTATTCTTTTGTAATGTTTTCCAAGGTCGTAGTGTTAACACTCAAAAGTGTTTAGCCGAATTAAGTGACAACCGAAGGTGGAAAATGATTCTAAATCGGTAACTGAGCGGAATCATAGTCGAATCCGTTAGTCCCTACCCTCGGCTAGAAAAACATCATCGGCTATTACAGTAGTCTGGCCGAGTCATAATTCCGAGGAACGACTGAGACCCACACATACTCGGACGCCTCGAAGACCAAGTCAAAGGACCTTCTAGAAAAGGTACCAACCAGCAATAACCTGAAGGGAGTGCCATTGATCGTGGTAGAGGTCCAGTCAAAAAATTCCGCACCACCTCCTCATAGTTGGCTAGTGGATTTCGTGGGTAGTTCGATGACTAACATAGGGGGTCATGTTTATTTTTCTTGCACTATAAATGTAAAATCACTTGTACAGAATAATACAACATAATCAATCAAAAAACCGATTTTTACATATCTTCATTCTATCTTTATCGCCTTTATTGCACTCTAGCTGTATTTATGCTTCTTACTACCTAACTTACTCAATCACCATCCTAACGCTTTTTGGAGTAGTAGGGGAACACATTGCTGGAAGTTAGAGTTCCGCTTCTAACCCAAATCATTTAGTTAAGGAATCAATTTGTCATCCGATTTCGTCAGCCGATAAAACGGCAAACACTTCAGAGGGGAACAAATTTGGCATGCCCAGTGGGACCATATGTGATCTCATAGCGAAGTTTGATTCTCCAAGTCAGGATCATACTTGGCGTATGTACCTTAGGTCTGGTAAGAAAATGAACCAAGAGTCCAGTCCACATCCTAAACAGAATCCTCCCAAAAGGAACAACGAGCCACCATTTTTTAGTATGCCTACATTGGTTGATACCCATCCACTTCCTCCATCAACCCAAGCTGTGGGTGAACCTAGTCATTCTGAAGGTCCAACTGTCATGACCACGTCATTCATTAGACAACAGATTGACTTAGGTATCCACGACATTATGTACCAGGTTTCCAAACAATTGGCTGACATTGTCAAGTCAATGGTGCATAATGAGGTTCAACAGGCGAGAGAAGTGGAAGTCAATCGACTGCATCCAGGAGAAGGTTCAGCTAGTTCTGCTATCCCTCTGACGAATGGTGTTGTGCAACATGCAACTGTGGCTCCAGGTGTTGCTCCTCAGCCGAATGTGTATCAGTTAGTACCTACTTAGTTACAACCGATAGCATACCTAGGAGCACAAGCCCAGTCACTTGGTAACCAGCATGCTATATGGTTACCACCAAACACTAGGGGGCAACCTGTGCCACTCGACCAAGTGAATCTACAGTATGGACAGATCAATATGGCCCGGAGACTAGTTCAGACGTCCGGACACCTTGGTTTGTCACCCGTTATGCCGTACGCTTATGCAAACGACCATACGGTACAGGCGACCAATGTTGGCCAGCCGATGGCCCCTGGCTATGACCCTGCTAGGCTATCTGGTGACGCTGTCTACAGTGGGACACCATTCCAGTAGTCACAGTCGGTACCCAATCCATATCATCCAGGAAGCGCAAACTTTCTATGAACGGCTGATGTCCGAGGAGAGCAGACATGGAACACTGTTCCACCTTATCCTCAAGTTCTGTCGGCTGTTCCAGGAGCTCAGGTTGCAGGCTTTGGTGGATATGCCCAACAACGACAATGGGGATATACCCCACCTATTGGTAATGGCCAGCATAATGTCTACAACTTTCAAAACCCTATTCAACAAGGTGCAGAATAGAGGACTCCAGTTCAGAACGCCTACCAACCGGTTCCAGTTGAGAATCGATAGGGGACGCCATAACTGATGAACCCTGAAACCATTATAAATACCATGAGGAGGTACTTGGAAATCCAACTAAAACCCTTAGACATGCCTGTTTACAGGAAGCCCTACCCCAATTAGGTAGATCGGGTAGCACCACTACCAAGAGGCTTCAAAATGCCTGATTTTGCCACCTTCTCGGGTGATGACAACCAATCTACCATTGAGCATATCAGCAGATTTACCGCCCAATGTGGCGAAGTTGGCCAGAACGAGTATCACAAGCTGCAGATCCACAACTAAAGGATAAATTAGTAGGACAATGTTGCTTTGACTTAAGCCAGTTAGCCGAGAAGGCTAGCCAAATAGAGCAATTTATCCAGGATAAGGAGAAGAGAAGATCCAACCGAAACCGAGGCTCCCATTTGGTATCCATTATTGAGGCATATGAGTCTGACTTAGAGTCAGCCGATTGTACGGCAGACACAATGGTAGCTGAGATCGTCAGGGGTAAGGTTTACTCTTGCCCAGCCCTAAAATCTACGAAGGGAAAGGACATGAGTTCGACTAATGACAAAGTCGGTTACTCGTTTGACATTATGAAGGCAGATCAGATCTTTGATCATCTGCTTAAAGATAAACAGATTCGGCTGCTTGATGGCCATATGATTCCGTCTGCCGAAGAACTCAAGGATAAGAAGTACTGTAAGTGGCACAATTCATATAACCACACTACTTCTAATTGTGTGGTCTTCGGGAAGGCAATTCAAAAGGGTATCAAGGAGGGCAGGTTCAAGCTAGCCGATAAAAGCATAACTGAAATATCTGTTGATACTGTCCATTTCCCCGCAATATCGATATCTATGGTATCCTTTACCAAACCAGATCAATCAAAGAACGTCAAGGGGAAACAACCGATGAAACCATATGGGTCCCAAAGAAGCCCACTGGTAAGGAGAGGGTCACCAGAACCTTTGTGTTTGATCGGCTAGGCAGCTCATGTGACATCTATGAGGACATGGGCAGCCAGCCAGCTAGATGGCCGCCCTTATAAACCATAACACATGGCTCGGGAACCTCACAAACAGTACCTGGTGTTCAAAAGGGACCCAACATACCTCATAAGAAGGCTTGAGGGGCAAGCATGACTTCCAGTTGAGAAGAAGTCGAGCATGCCCCAGATAGGCGAGGAACCACTACCCATGACTAAACAGAGGGTGGCTGAGTTCAATGTGAATAAAGGCGTTTCTTCCTTACGTATCACAGTAAGGGATTAAGGTCAGCTGAGATCCCGAAGGATGATCAAGCCCACCTCCAATGTAGAGGAAGAAAAGTGGTTCGTCAATCAGGCTTATGGAAAGAAAGAAGCACCGTCATGTGTTATATCCAGGACACAGAAAAGAAGGATGCAGCGAGCCAAAGCCTTGCGCAAGATGAAGCTAACGTTGCACATGATATCCAATGTTGAGGCAACCAATAAACATGAAATTCCTAAGTCTGTCATAGCTGAGGCCATTGAGTGGGCGTTCGGCTCAACTTCTTCAGAGATAGAGCCGCATGAAGGAGAAGCTTTGGACCAGCAAGAGCTGAGCATACAGTTGGGTGACGGCCCAACAAAGGGACTTCAGCAGGAGACTACAGTCTTGAAGGAATCTCTAGGTGAGACGGTTCCACAAAATGTACAAAGAATCCAAGCATTGGAACCCTAATCAGCTCCTATATGTCTCCAGGAGATGGAAGGTATTAACTTCTCATTAACCGAATTCGACGAGGTGGGAGATTCCATCCTTGATCTATTTAAGCAGGATTTGGTCGATGAGATCTGGGCAGCTATTGAAATGGTCAGCCTGATTCCATGTGAGTTCTAGGGCGGCCGCCTTCAGCTGGACAACCTAGAAGGCGATGTATGTGTGGAAGACACCGAATGGGAAACATTAGCCGATACCACGGCTAGGGACGCTTTAAACACTGTATTTGGTGCACCTACGGAGAAGATGGTCAAACACCTCAATCCTCTCTATGTTAAGGCTTACATTAATGGCAAAGCTTTTAGCCGAGTGTTGGTCGACAATGGGGCTGTGCTGAATGTGATGTCGCTGCTTACTTTGAAAAGCCTCAACAAAACCATGAAGGATCTCATCCCAACTAACATGAAGATGGCTAACTTTTTAGAAGAAGCCTCTGAATCTTTGGAGATCTTAGTAGCAGAAATCACCGTAGGTCATAAGACAGTCAGATATGCCTTCTTTGTGATAGATGGCAAGCCGTCCTATGCCTTACGTAAAATTTTGTTTCCCGTTTTCATTTAATATATATATTTAGCATATTAAATCCAAAATCCAATTTTAATTTAATTAAATAATTTCCATCTAATAGAAATTATTCCATAGTTATTATCAATTTAAATATCTCGATTCCAAATTGAATATTTAATACTTTCTCAATACACCCTTAGATCGAAGAGACAATCGAAATAGTGTGACCCTATAGACCTTCATACATAGACACTAATCCAATTAAGGTCCATACAAAACTCCTAGACTGCGCTGTACGACGAACTCAATAGATAAAGTACGTTTACATGAATCCAGCAAACATAACCTTTATGTGAGATGATAAATTTCTTTCATTCGCGACACACTTGATCAAGCTTAGGAGTTTCCATGTGTCTATCCAAATGGCTTGATCACTTTATCTCATTTATATTAGTCGACAACTAGATCATATTCTAAATATGTCTCTTGCATTGGTCAATGACTTGGTCGACCTAATATCACTGAAAAGTTGAGTGCTCTCTCGAATATCCAATCGAGGAATGAATCATATTCTTGTCTCAACTACCACCTTAATTTACATCATAATGCACCCAACACAAGCCGTATCTTATCCTATAAGGAGTTTAAGCTTAGGACAGGGTCAAAGTATATTACTCTGTAAACAAGGTGCGTATTGGCCTCAGGTCACGGGCTGTGGGCTGAAGTTAGAAAGCCAACAGTTGGAGAATCAGCAGTCTGAAAGTAAAAGTCATATTGAAACAAAGTCTCGATATGAAAGATATGGGTATCACAGATGACATCTTAGGAATTGGATTTCTAAGACATCTAACAGACTGGTCGATAGTTGACAGTCTCGTTGAAGCCACCAATGGATATGAATCATAGAACTGATTGGAATCATGGTGCACCCATAAACAAGGAGTGATACACAGGTCACTTGTAGTTTAATGTATTGTACACACTACAACCGACCTAGTATTGTCCTACAATCAGATCAGTTGAACTAAGGTTCACTGATGATCTTAATACATGATCAATAGAAGGCGTTAAGTCGGATATGACGATATTTGAATTATTCGCTTATCTACGGATTATAGTATTCTCGGATCTCCAGCGGTTACGAGAGAACACGGTGATGCAAGCTGGACATCGGATCTGAAGAACACCAAAGCCACAAGTAAATGTGTATGGTGGTTCTTGGAAAATCCTCTAAGCAAACTTGCATCGGCCGATTCATGATGGAATCGAAGTTTATCGCTTTATACAAAACATGAAAGAAGTTGAGTAACTTCACGGCTCCTTAGAGGACGTCCCTTATTGGGAGAAACCCGTGCCTTTAGCAGTTCTACATTGTGGCTAGCCGGTCGGCTTCAGGAAGGACACGGATGACGGCGTCTGGACATATCTGTCAAGATTTGTTAGGAGACATAAGACCGTATGGCAGTTGATCATCACGAGTGTCACTTCCTTGTTTACTAACTAAGGGACTACCCAGAGATCAAGTGTTCTGCATGTCTAGGGGAATGGGCTTAAAACCCAAACAATACGAACCTTTGCGGTGGAAACCCAACCATACTGATTGGAGATCCCAAGAATTTGGTTCAATGGGAAAACTAAGCGGAAAAAGGTTCAGTTGAGCACTTCGGTGGAAGCAAGAAGCACTTCGCATGATGATTTTTGTACGGAAACATGAATCCAAAGCTATTCCCGCGATAGACATTAAAGTGCTACTTGCATGGTGGGTAAAGGTTAAGCTTCCAAACCTTTAATGATCCTCAAACTGTTGAGGTTAAGGTTGGGGAAACTTTTAATGATTCCTAACACTTGTGAAGTTGGGTATAACAGGATACCTTGTAGGAGATCACCTATTTAAGCGAGAGGATGGCCGCCTCAAATGAACGCAGTTAAGAATCCAAGTGTTTCCATGGCCACAACGGACAGAAACGTAAGAAGGAAAATTAATAAGAAGAGTTATTATGTTGATATCGTTGTCTTAGCTTACACTAAACACTGACGGTTCAAGACATCACGTTCACCGCGCAGTAAGTAAGTCCGGTGGTATTCAACTAGGGAAGGTTCAAAGCGAAAGCTACCTCTCCTGATGCAATATCTTTTCGCTAAAAGATTGTTGAAATGTAGGCACCTTGTGTGTGCGCTACAATCTCTCTTTCATAGAGGGGATTGTTGGAAATTAACCTTTGGCGGGGAGATGCGTCCACCCATCTTTGATGAATTAAACACTAGTGGCCCGCATGTTGGAGACCTTGTCTCTTCGCATATGCATGATCTACGAAGTGAGTAGATGACCGTAGGGCCAAGAATCGTCTAATTTCGTTGAGAAATGAAAGAGATATTGGTCCACGAAGTAAGGTGTTTGAGGTATGGAAATGTGGTGTAGGACAAATCTACCACATCGGTGGGAATAGGAAGAATTGCTCTCTATATATGTCTCAAATTGGTAAAGGGTTTGGGACCCCAAGGGGTATCCCATGTGTTTAAAGGAGGGAAGACCTAGATGTGCTTGGGTTCATGGCTAAGCCCACACGCGCGCCGCCACCGCCGGCTCGTCCCGTCTGGTCCGGTCCGGTCTCGGGTTTCGGGTTTCGGGTTTCAGGTCACGGGTCACGGGCTGTGGGCTGTGGGGACTTTCTGATATTATTTTTTTGGACCAGAGAACTGTGCCAGATGTACAGTTTGATCCCTGGAGTTTCATATGTACAGTTTGGACAAGAATTCTTTCATATGTACAGTTTGGTCCCTGAAGTTTCAATATTTACAGTTTGGTCCTCAGAGTTCCTGGAAAGTTGTTTCTGCCTTACCGTTGGACTGCGTTTTGGAGCATTAACCAGCCATTACTTGGCTGATTAACTCTCCATTAACAGCCCATTACTTGGGCAATTGAGCAGCCTCATTCATGGCCATAAATCAGCCTCTCTAATGCCATTAACAACCCTCACTTAATGACCATTACAGCCTTATTTGTGGCTGTTGGGCTGCCCTCCTACATACTATATATTGAGCTTCATTTGGCTCAATTCAGTGGCCAGAAAACAGATGAAAAACAGATAGCAAATACACTGGAAAGTCACTGGAAAATAGCACAGAAAACACACAAAACAATGACTGAAATTCAGCAAAACAGTGACTGAAAAACAGTGACCAAACCCTCACGTATACACACGATATACACTATAGAGACAAAAAGAGAAGAGTAAAGAGAAACTCTTCCTTCCTATTCTATATCTTCAGCAAGTCGATTCATATTTGTTTTCTTCGCCAGGCTCAACCTATTGGCTTTGTAGCGTTGAGATTAAAGTGTTGTTTTATCTTGGGAGACTATTGCCCGCTAACGTAAAAGCATATATATGGGGCAATCTTGTCTTAAAGACAGAGGGCAATCCCTCGACTCAACACACAACGTTGTAACCATCCAGATTTAGTTGTTTCTTGATTTCAGGTTATCAAGATTCAAGACACAACAAGCTTGCGGCAGTTCTAAACATTGGCCTTGCAAGGTTATCAAGATTCAAGACACAACAAGCTTGCGGCAGTTTTGAAGATTGACCATTTATCTATCCTTTCGAACATTTGTAATAGTTACTTACTTCCCGTACTGCTTTATAAAGTACAACAGAGTACCAACAATAACGTATTAAATTGATATGACGATTTTAAAGGTCTTTCACATTGTAAATGTATACAACTTGTTATCAAACAACTTCACTACTTCCTCAGTTTCAAAATGGACAATTCTTTAACTCCAACTTTTCATGTGATATATTTAAGATCACAAGATTAAAGATCATTTTGATACATTTTACACATCTTTAATTTAAAATCACAAGATTAAAAAGTTTTATATACTTTCATACTTTGTGCCAGATCAAAATCAGACAAATATTTTAAAACTGAGGGAGTACATAACAATATTCTGTCTCAAATATATAGAGATCTATATTTTGTTAGCATCTTGTGAAAGAACATTGACCTACTTTTGGCCTCTTTCATATAGTCTTTGCCTTACCTTTTAAGCACTCCCTTTCTCCCTCTCTCTACTTTCTTCTCTCTCTTTCTGCTTTTTTCTTCTACCAAATCCATCTTTCTATCAAAGGCAGCAATTGAGTGTTATTACATGTCCAGAGAAAGGTATATATATATTTACATGATCAAAATTTCTTTCTTCATTTTCATTCCCCCTCTAGAATTAGTTACGAATTCCTTCGTTAATCTATCGCTAAATCACTCGTAGGTAACAGAGATTTTCTTGATATTGTATCATTATTCCGTTGATAAATAGGATTAGGGATGGATTTCTCTATTTAGCTACAAGAATTTTGTTCGTCAGCTCATTATTTTTTAGTTGTTTAGGCCAAATAGACATACTATACCTTTTTCTTTTTCTTGTGGATAGGGAGAGATTGGATGAGATTATTGGGAAGAAGTTAAAGACAGAGAATATTGATGCATCTTCAAAGTTACATATGCAAAATATTATGGGAAGGAGACGTATATTGGAGCCTTCATGCACAAAATTGAATACTATTATCCCTTGTGCTGCTTGTAAGCTGTTGAGAAGAAAATGTGCTGAGGAATGCCCCTTTTCTCCTTATTTCTCCCCACATGAACCCCAGAAATTTGCTGTCGTTCATAAAGTCTTTGGTGCTAGCAATGTTTCTAAGTTGCTCATGGTAAGTTCACAGTACTAGTTGCAGCTTCAGTATTTAGACGTTATGGGTTCTGAGTTGAAAAAATAAATTCTAACTTCTATCTATACTTTCTTTTGTACATGTACATAGGATTGACCCTAGCTAAAATATTGGATTCTGTCAAACTCGCTAATTATATCCATTGTTGGATCCGCCATAGAGGTTACAAGAATACAACAAATAATTGAGAAAAGAATAATACAATCTAGCCTATTGACTTTTCTCTTTTGTTTTTGTGTCTATCTATAGTCTATACTTGTTTCTTGTGCATTCACACAGGGTTTTACTCTAAAATATTGAGTTGTGCCGAACTTGTGTACTCATTATTGGATCCGCCACTAAAAATTACAAGATTAATATATATGACTCTAATTAGTAGACAAAAAAATCATAAAATCTACCCTTTTGAATTTACAATTCTCTTTTGTTTTTGTTAACAACAACAACATACTCAGACGATTTTCTTTGTTTTTATTTCATTGAATTAATTGTTTTTATATATTACTAGAAAATATAAATGTTAAAGAGTCTCACATCGGATATGGAATGGGAACATGTACTCCTTATATGGACTTGGACAATACGAACCCTACAAGCTAGCTTTTGGGGTTGAATTAGACCCAAGATCCATTTTTTACATGGTATCAGAGCTTCTACGATCCTGGTAGAGAATTGAAGAGCTTCAGCTGCCGGCGGGCGGTTATAACCCATATATGCCGCCGTCTGGCCAAAGTTTATGTTGTCAAACGTCGGACAAATGATATATGCATGAAAAATAATCAGGGATTGAAGAAAAATATTGAAGATTTAAAAAAGGTGCAAGCAAGTATGACACAAGAGGAAGAACATCTTCTTTAAAAGTAAAAGATAAAATATGAGATATTGTAGAGATTCATAGAGTATAAATAAAATATCTTCCTTCAAATTGGTATCAGAGTCCCACATCGGATATAGAATGAGAACATGAACTCCTTATATGGACTTGGACAATCCTCACCCTACAAGCTAGCTTTTGGAATTGAGTTAAGCCCAAGATTCATTCTTTACCATAAAAACTAAAATAAATATTCATTTTTATACTGACTCAATATTAACTTTGAATTGAGGTGTAATTGTTGTTGAAATAAAACGAGTTTAGACGGAGGAAAATACATATAGATTCTTATAGCAGATTCCAATTAGCTTGGAATTGTTAGTACGATTTTCCGAATAATTTCATCCTATTGAAGTGTGTGACCATCTGATCTAAAAGTTTAAACTGTTAGATAGAACACACTTTTAATATTTGATTATATTTTCAACACATCCTTTTGTTTTTTGTGAAAAAAATGTGTAGGAGGTGCCAGAGAGTCAAAGAGTAGATGCAGCAAATAGTCTGGTATATGAAGCAAATGTGAGGCTAAGGGTGTTGTTGTGCCTGTGTTAAAAAATCAGGAAAAACAGAAACCAAACGGAAAGACAAAAAACCAGAAAAAACGAAGCGGAAAAATAATACGAAGTAAGAAAATATCCGAGACCACGAATTCACTTTGTGTGTCCTTAAGGAATTTAATCCCCTCACTGTACCCGAGGTTATGGATTACTTCCTCCCGGGATAAAATGGATATACTGTCGCGGGGAGTAGCGGTACGTCAAACGCCTTCGACTTCGACGAACTCAAAGTTGGCAACGAAACACGGTAAGACTCGATAGTTTTGTTTGTGAAAAAGAATGCGAGAATTTCGGATGCAGAAATTTTTGGTTTTTAGTATCTTTAAAATGAGGCATTGCCTTAGTTTATATAGCCTTGAAGGTGCCTCTTCGGAATAGGTTGGTGATTGTTCGGAAAGGTTGCCTTCCATTTCTCATTCACACCAACTTGGCTAGTTTTATTCATTAACTAGCTTTAACAATCCCCCACATGAATGGGGAATGGCTATATGATGAAAAACATGCATGACAAAAAGCTGTGTGATTCGTAAGCAAGGATTAATCGCATCGGATAAGTAGATTTCTCTTTGAACTTTCCGTAGTGAACATATGTCGGATATACTCGGTCAATCGGTAGATGTGATATCCTTGAACCGTCGAGCTTTGGTGTATACCTAGACAACCACATGTCACACAATTAACCCTTTAACCGTCTTTGGTTCTCATTGTTTTGTTCGTTTCGGCCATGAACACCGCCTGGTTCATAAGTGCGTAGAGAATTGGCCTTACATAATTCTCCTTGAAGCGGCTTACACTTCACACTTACATAGGTGATTCCTAAATGTGTCATCCCGTAGATACACTATTTGATATACCCGTACCAAACTTAGGAACCATTAAAAAGCCGCAATGCTTTATCCCGGATCGAACATTGTCTCATCACGAGAATGGACCAAAGAGTTATTGTGACAATGTTGAACCGTCATTAATGACTTTGTTTGATCTCTTTGAACCTAGATCTTGGGATCTCCAGTCTTCTAGGTAGAGTTACCGTCACGATGACTTGTCCTCGGCCATAGTCCCATTCCCCTTGATGATCTTTCAACTACCTCTCTAGTTAGGCCTTTAGTTAGTGGATCCGACACATTATCTCTTGACTTAACATAGTCAATTGTGATAATTCCACTAGAGAGTAGTTGTCTAACGGTATTATGTCTTCGTCGTATGTGACGAGACTTTCCGTTGTACATAAGGCTCCCGCTCTTCCTATTGCCGCTTGGCTATCGCAATGTATGCATATAGGAGCCAACGGTTTGGGCCAAAATGGAATATCTTCTAAGAAATTCCGGAGCCATTCAGCTTCTTCACCGGCTTTGTCTAAAGCTATGAACTCAGATTCCATTGTAGAGCGGGCGATACATATGTCCATTTGGATGACTTCCAAGACACCTTGCTCCTCCACCTATGGTAAAAACATATCCACTTGTGGATTTAGTTTCGATTGAACCGGTGAT
Source organism: Anisodus tanguticus (assembly GCA_034509755.1). Lineage (NCBI taxonomy): Eukaryota > Viridiplantae > Streptophyta > Magnoliopsida > Solanales > Solanaceae > Anisodus > Anisodus tanguticus. Next base: position 50,132,182 of record CM067547.1, read on the forward strand.
CCAATTTGCATCATTGTATCCTTCAATAACTGCAGGATACTGTTATAATGCAAAGCAAAGTTTTGAGTATGTTTTAAATACCCCAAAACTCGTTTCATTGCCGACCAATGTTTTTGGTCGGGATTACTAGTGTAGCGACTTAGTTTACTTATAGCACATGCAATATCGAGGTCGCGTACGGTTCATGATATACATCAAACTTCCCAACACTCGGCATAATCCAATTGAGAATGACTTTCACCTTTATTCTTTGCAAGAGCAAGGTTCATATCAATTGGCGTCTTTTGCAACTTTAAAGTCCAAATACTTGAACTTTTCAAATCTTGTTTCAATATAATGAGATTGAGACAATGCTAGACCCCGAGGAGTCTTATGGATTTTAATTCCCGAATTAAATCGGCAACTCCTAAGTCTTTCATATCAAACTTACTAGCAAGCATGCGCTTAGTAGCATTTATGTTAGCAATGTCGTTACTCATTATCAACATATCATCCACGTACAAACAAACAATGACTACGTGGTTTGGAGTGTTCTTAATGTAGACACATTTATCACACTCATTTATCTTGAATCCATTTGACAAAGCATTGTATGGTCAAATTTTGCATGCCTTGTTTGGGTGCTTGTTTTAGTCCGTAAAGAGACTTAACAAGTCGACACACCTTCTTCTCTTTCCCTGGAACTACAAACCCCTCAGGTTGTTCCATGTAAATTTCTTCCTCTAACTCTCCATTTAAGAAGGTTGTTTTCACATCCATTTGATGGATTTCAAGACCGTACACGGCGGCTAACGCTACTAACACCCGAATAGATGTAATCCTCGTTACCGGCGAGTATGTATCAAAGTAATCAAGACCTTCTCGTTGTCTAAACCCTTTAACAACTAGTCTTGCCTTATATTTATCAATAGTACCATCACTTTCATTTTACGCTTGAAAATCCATTTGGAACCTAAAGGTTTATTCCCTGGAGGAAGGTCAACCAATTCCCAAGTATGGTTGTTTAAGATGGATTCTATCTCACTATTGATTGCCTCTTTCCAAAATTGAGCTTCCGATGAAGACATAGCTTCGTTGAAGGTTCGAGGCTCATTCTCCAACAAAAATGTTAGAAATTCTGGTCCAAATGAAGTAGACGTCCTTTGACGTTTTGCGCGTCTCGGTTTTTCCTCATCGGGAATATTTTCCTTTGTTTCTTCCCGGTGTCGTTTAGATTCTTTGCTAGACGAATCACATTCCTTTTTATACGGATATATGGTTTCAAAGAAGTCGCATTATCGATTCAATTACCGTATTTACCGAATGTCGGGATTTTTCGATTTGTGAACCGAAATCGATATGCCTTACTATTTGTGGCATATCCTATGAAAACACAATCAATGGTTTTCGGTCCTATTTTTACCCTTTTGGGTTTAGGAATTTGCACCTTGGCCAAACACCCCCACACTTTGAAGTATCCCAAATTGGGCTTCATTCCTTTCCACTTTTCGTATGGAATAGATTTTGTTTTGCTATGGGGCACTCGATTGAGTATTCGGCTAGTTTGTTAGAATGGCTTCCCCCACAAGTTCGGGGTAAACCGAACTTATTAACGAGGCATTCATCATTTCTTTCGGGGTTCTATTTTTTCTTTCCGCAATTCCGTTTGATTGTGGCGAGTAAGAGCGATTGTTTGATGAATAATGCCATATTCCAAACATATTTGTTCAAAAGGAGATTCATATTCACCGCCCCTATCACTCCTTATCATTTTAATCTTTTTGTTAAGTTGAGTCTCAACTTCGTTTTGTATTGCTCGAATGCTTCAATTGCTTCATCTTTACTATTAAGTAAATAAACGTAGCAATACCGCGTACTATCGTCGGTAAAAGTTATGAAATACTTCTTTCCACCGCGAGATGGGATTGACTTCATGTCACAAATATCTCGTATGGATTAAGTCTAAAGGACTTGAATTCCTTTCAACTGACTTATAAGGATGTTTAACATACTTAGACTCAACACAGATTTGACATTTTGATTGATTGCATTCAAACTTAGGCAATACTTCCAAACTAATCATTTTTCGCAAGGTTCTATAATTGACATGCCCTAAACGTGAATGCCATAAATTATCGAATCGAATCGGCTTTTTGACAAGACAACAATTATAATACACAACGGTGAAGATTTTATTTCTTCAAACCGAATCAAGGTTACACAAACAGATTTAAAATACTTGAAACGAAATGCAGTAAATTGTATGTTGTATACTTGATGAAGTTTTTATATCTTCAAATCAAGTACCCAAATGAGTAGAAAGTTATGAAAACTTTAATCTCAACCGGAGTAGAAAATCCGAAGATTTTAGTCTCCAAACAACATATAAGTTCGTTACACCGAAACAACAAACACCTTTTTTTCTTTTTCCAAGAATTGTATGTTGTATACTTGATGAAGTTTTTATATCTTCAAATCAAGTACCCAACGGAGTAGAAAGTTATGGAAACTTTAATCTCAACCGGAGTAGAAAATCCGAAAATTTTAGTCTCCAAACAACATACAAGTTCGTTACATCGAAACAACAAACACACCTTTTTTTTTTTTTCCCCAGTAAATTGTATGTTGTATACTTGATGAAGTTTTTATATCTTCAAATCAAGTACCCAACGGAGTAGAAAGTTATGGAAACTTTAATCTCAACCGGAGTAGAAAATCCGAAGATTTTAGTCTCCAAACAACATACAAGTTCGTTACATCGAAACAACAAACATACACCTTTTTTTTTTTTTCCGACAATGTTCTGTAATTGTTAAACAAGAACAAATGAACACAGAAATAATGTTTAAATTTCTTAAGCTTGTTGTTGTGCCTGTGTTCAAAAATCAGGAAAAACAGAAACCAAACGGAAAGACAAAAAACCAGAAAAAACAGAAACTGGAAAAATAATACAGAAGTAAGAAAATATCCGAGACCACAGAATTCACTGTGTGTCCTTAAGGAATTTAATCCCCTCACTGTACCCGAGGTTATGGATTACTTCCTTCCGGGATAAAACGGATATACATCGTCGCAGGAGTAGCGGTACGTCAAACGCCTTCGACTTCGACGAACTCAAAGTTGGCAACGAAACACAGTAAGACTCGATAGTTTTATTTGTGAAAAAGAATGCAGAATTTCAGATGCAGAAATTTTTGGTTTTTAGTATCTTTAAAATGAGGCATTGCCTTAGTTTATATAGCCTTGAAGGTGCCTCTTCGGAATAGGTTGGTGACTGTTCGGAAAGGTTGCCTTCCATTTCTCATTCACACCAACTTGGCTAGTTTTATTCATTAACTAGCTTTAACAAAGGGATCCACTCTATGGATGCATGGGTGCAATTTCAGCTTTAAATCAACAACTTCAATCTTTACAAGCTGAGCTGAATGCAACAAGGGCTGAGATTTTGAGATATAATTATAGAGAAGCAACAAATAGTCTTATTGCATCTAATACTCATGCTGCTTTGGTTTCCACCGCCGCTGCTGGAGGCTCCACTGTCGCCGTGGCTGAGCTGCCGCAAGCTCCTTCCACTCCCACCTATCCACCGCGGCCACTGCCACCCCAAGAATCATTGGCTGTTGTTGTTTCTTATTGCTCTTCTCCTTCTTTAGCTCAATCTTTGTACGTGACTCCTAGTGGAGCCAACTTTAGTGTCATCCCAAACAATAATATACCCTATTTTGACTAGTTTTATTCAATTGATTGATATTGTTGAATTCAAGACCTAGAGTCCGTGGATTCGAAATCAGTATGTGTTTTTAATATATGTATATAAACTTGTTCGAGTTGAAATTTGTGAGTTCGATTGAACACACAGAAACTATTCTAAATCTGCCTCTGAATTGTTATTGTAGTTTTTATTGCTTAGATCAAGGTATACAAAATGAATTGCATACTTTAAAAGTTAGGTCACATATTTTTCTTAACTTCCTCACATAAGAGTGTGATATACGAGTTCAAGCACTTCATATATATGTAGTTCTATGCATGGCAATAGAGTGGAAAAGATTTTCTGAGATTGATGAATGATGAACATATGGAGTACTTATGCTTGCTTCTTTTAGGTATTTCTTGCAAGTTTTTCATAGAAAAGTCCACTCTAGCTTTATTGGGTTTTTGACACTAATCTTATTTCCTGCCTCCTCAAAGAGTTCAGAAATTATCACGAGTTCAAATTTAATATGTTTAATAAAATTTTAGTAATCTTTTATACACAAATCTAGGTGTTTTTCGGTGAAAATGATTCTAACAAAAAACACAGTTATTTGTATTCTAGGGTTTAAAGACATGTAGGTTGTATCCGATCCGGAGATCTCTTTAGTGAGTCAGAAATTACTAGTTAGGTTATGTATATTAAGAATAAAAGGTTAAACAAGTACCAGAATAACCAAGTAAAATGAATGAATAAGCATGATTCGAAATGAACAATGAATAAAGTAAGAATAAAAGCTTGGAGTGGTATATTGCTTAGAGAGAGATCTTAGTTACAAAGGTAAGCTTAGAGAGAATACAATGTTCTTTCCTTCACTTCTATGTCTTGTATATATAAGATAAAACTTAGACTATTATGCCCTATTAAAGTTATGATGACGTGAGTGTGTCGATGTCACTATGCTCATACGCGTCACGGCGCTCTATTCTAGGACGGCTGATGTGATGGAAGTTGTTGGAAATGAAAGACAGTTATGTGGAAATCCGGAGACGTTAGGCTTCTCGATACGCTAGTCTTTCGAGGGGCTTTTTTTTACCTAATACACTAGGTTATGTGTTAAAATAATAAGTTCAAGGCACTGAGCTTGCATTCAAAGAAAATTTAGTTTGCCTCTCTAGATAGCTATGACCGTATCCGATGTTAGACGAGGAAATTGAACGGAAAGTAGGGGAATGGAGCTTTGATTTTGATGGATGTTTTTTGAGCTTAACTTTTATATACATTAATAATATAAATATTTTATACTATCAGGTCAGCTCAAATATAATTATAAGCTGAGGTGCGGATCCAGAATTTTAAGACGACGAGAGCACCATCAAAGGAAGATGTACATTAGTCAAAGCATCGACTTCAAATCCTGGGTCCGTCTCTAACTAAAATGTCAAGCGACACCGCATCATTTAAAGATTTTGTTAAACATCCACAGAACTGATGTAAAATAAATATAATTGTTTAATTTAGATCTCGCTTATTAGCTTCGTCTCAAGTTATACATGCTAGCCTGTTAGGTTTCCTGTTCGAAACCTGCCTGCAACACATTTTGTTACTTTTTTAAAATGTAAGCTTAAAAATAAAATGTTGTAGTCCGGACTCAAATTTGGGTCGCACGCTTACGCTTAGAGGGGTGCTCTTAAAATATATGGTAGTTCTTCAAGATATATACACACATATCTATGGAGTTTTTTCCGAAGTTAACGGGGGCACGTGCCTCCCACCCCACCATGTAGGTCCACCACCTGCTTATAAACAATACACGTAGCAAGTGAAATTAATAGCTCGTAAAGTACTACAATAATTAATGCTCCATCCGTCTCAAAAAGATTGGACTGGTTTGACTTGGCACAAAGTGTAAGAAATAAATGAAGACTTTTGAAATGTGTAGTCTAAAATAAATCTTAGATATTTGTATGATTGTAAATGATCTCATAAAATTAAATTATTTCTAAATATAGAAATGTGTCAATCTTTTTTAGATAAATCAATAATAAAAATATGTCAATCTTTTTGAGACAGATGGAGTATTTATAATATGTTAAATTCCACTTATATTACGTATGTAAACATTTCATTGCATTGGCCATAGATATAAGTTAAATATCCTTGTTTTGCGTTTAGTCCTTATATTTCTGATTTCACATAGAAAAGCACCCATATTCAAGAAAAATAGGTGACTGCACGTGTGGGTAGCTGGCCTTTGCCTTTGACTGCAGTTAAATTAAAGTCTTATGTACTGATTTGCGTACATGCAAGTCTGTGCCATTAATGAAGAAGCTAAACTAACAAAGAGGACGGTACCATATAAACAAGACAAAAAATAGAGTGATTCTCCAACTTGTCTCTGTTTGAGATAATCAGAGCAGAGATAACCATAACTTCATGCCTTATTGCATTTAATGCACATGTTTTTGAATTTTTAAATAATAGTAGTATTGTCATATGAAATTAAATGAAATGAAAAAAAGTATTATTTTGTAAACTAAGTGGTCGAGTGACAACTCTAAAGAGGAAAAGGGAGAAGTTGTGTGGAGTGACGTGAGAGGGTTGTCACAACACAATTCTAACTCAGGTAATTTTTCCTTCTTTTCTAGTTGTCTTGATAATGTTGCAGGTGTTCGTGGAAGCAAACCAAAAAATGAACCTCAAACTTTGAAAGTTCATGAGGTAGGTGAAGGCTTTCCAAAGGAGCAAATGTGCTCCACCATTGAAAACCACGATAAAAAGGATACTTTGTGTGAACCTCAAGGTAAAATAGCTAATCTCAACACTCCAATTAATGTGAATGTTCATGTTGTTGACTTGAGTGTGAATGATAGCTTGTCCTTAGTTGAACTTAATGAATCTTTACCATGTGATGAGCTAAGTTCTTTAAAGATTATTGACAATGTTGTTGAAATGAGTGATTCCACACTAGTTGATCCTATTGATGACCGAATTGATTCTTCTTGTGAGATCAATTTGTGTCCACCCAGTGTTGACACTTGTGATTCGCATGTTAGTACGTTGTCATGTGATATGATAGCTCACACACTAGTTGATCCTAGCGATGACCGAATTGATTATTCTAGCAAGATCGATTCGTGTCCAACTAGTGTGGGTACTTGTGTTGATCAATTTATTTACTATGATAGTCCACTAATTGAGAAAATTGGTGATGTGCTTAATGAACCTCAATTTAGTGATGATGTTGGTGCGATTGATCATATAGATAGTCATGAAAAGGAAATTACTTTGGAAAATGACAACTGTTTTTATGAGAGTGAACTTACATGTTTATAACCCTCATCGTTTATTGATTGTTCTCTCTTTAAGGATAATATCTTAATTGATAATGACATGACTATTGAAAGTGAAGTGCATGGTGATTTGTGTTGTGATGATGAATATGTAGCCACCTTTGGAGGCTACAAGGTATTTGGTAATCCACTATGGGAGGATGATGCTCTCCCCGATGATGGAAAGTCCTTCTTGAGGGTTTGTGACCCATTTGATGGACCAATGTTGAATTTGGGAAAGGCTTCCGAAAGTGAAGATTGCTCTTTAAAGAAGGGGAGCGATTTGAAAGGAAAAGAGCATACTTTTTGGAAGGACTATATTAGATCTTCTAACCTAAAGGGTGAGAAGATGCTACTCAAAGCTTCATATGATCGTCTCTCTCTTGATGAACTTGATTATGTGATTAACTTGTTTGTAAAGCTTTATCAAATGAGGAGACTTGGAGGGGAGTTTTGGAGGGAACCTCATTGGACAACAACTTGGTATGACGTCACATCTTGTACTTCCTTCACGGATAGTATGTACTCGTGGCTCATGCTTATTCTCGGGCTTTCTAAAGCCATGGAGGTAACTTCCGTGTGTGATGAGTATAGTAGTAGCACTTATAATCATTCATGTGATTCTTTCCTAGTGTTATTACTTGAGTTCATGTGGGCTTGCATGGAGAATGTGAGCAAAAGAGTGTGGGGAATACCTTTATATTTAACCCGGTGTTGACTTGAGAGTGATTCCTTTCTTGGGATGGGCTAGTGTAATGATTAGACTCTTGATTTGGGTTGATATTGTTTGTGATGTTGCACTTAGCCGTGAGGTAGATCACTTGTTTCTTGACTTAAGGGGAGATATGTGCTTCTTGATTGCTAGGATCAATGAGAACTTGCATGTTTGTTTTCCTAAATGCATTGGGTTCCTTAATTTACCATTTTGTCAACATGTCTTGAATAGCAAAGTGTCTTGAGCATTATTGGGATACATAGTCTTTCTCGATCCTTATGATGCTTGGTTATATCATAAAAGTGAGTCATTTAGTGTGTTAGTTGCATGCTTTGCTTACTTTAGGTATTATCATTTTCCTTATGATGATTACCTTATTTGTTGTGTGTGAGGATATGCACGCATACTCTTCCATGTCTTGCAAGGTACGAATTCGAGGACGAATCCTTTTCAAGAAGGGGAGGATGATACGATCCCGATGAGCACATGATTCAAATTGCTTCACTCGAGGACGAGCTAAGAAACTTCAAGCCATGTTAATACAAAGAGAGGCTTTGGAGACATTTGAAGAGCTTCATAGGAGAGCGTATGATTTATGGATGATTGCTTGGTCGTGTGGAGTGAAGATGAGATGGAGGGAAACGATGGTGGTTAGCTATGCAAAGAGGTTATTTTCTAAATTCAAGCCATCATCCATAAAGAAGACTACCAAACAAGGCCCTTACTTCATTAAGGGTATTATTGTAATAACTGGTCTAGTCTTCTTTAGCTTGTTTAGTATAAATACCATATTTGGTCATTTCATTACTTAGATTTTAATGATTGATGAATTGAGAGTAAAACTCTTGTTAGCTACTTTGTAGTGTTAGCTTAGTGTAGATTATAGAGTGATAGCACAATTATGGTGGATTCCTTGGTTGTCTATTGAACTTGTTCATGATTCTCACATGAGATCACTCACTTGTGGAATCATCTTCATATCATAGGTACTTTTATGGTTTAATCTTTAAGATGTCTTTGGTTTGATATACCTTTGGTTGCCTATTGATTTCTATTATTGTGTCTTGCTTTCTATCTAGGTTGTTGCTTGATTTGGTTTATTTCATTGAGGTCTAAGCTTTCATATAGTTTAGGTTGCTTTGAATGACGTTGATTGTATCAATCCTCTATCTTTCAATTCCGCGTATCAAATCCTAGAGTTTCTCCTTTAGGATTCTATCAGTGTTGTCCTATTGTGTACATGTTCTGTCCCAATTCATGCACCAACCGAGGGAAGCACATTTGAGAGCCGCCCTCCGGGTGGTAAGATACCTGAAAAAGAACCCCGGAAAAGGAATTGTGTTAAGTAAAGATTGTGATCTCCAATTTTATGGGTGGTGTGATGCGGAGTGGGCTGGATGTCCGTTGATCCGAAGATCGCTCACCAGATGGTTTATCTTCCTCGATAATTCACCGGTATCATGAAAAATCAAGAAGCAGCACATTGTCTCTCGCTCGTCAGCAGAGGCGGAATACAATGACGGTTTATGAATTGAAATGGTTGAAGGGAATCCTACATAGCTTGGGCATCGAATATAAATCTCTGATTAAAATGTATTGTGATAGTCAAGCAGCATTGTATATTACATGAAATCCGGTATTTCATGAATGGACTAAACATATTGAAGTTGACTGTCATTATGTCCAGGATGCACTCTAATTGGGTATAATTCTTCCGAGTTATGTGTCAATCAACGAACAATTGGCCGATGTGTTTACGAAGGTTTGGGCAAATCACAACATGAATATCTTCTTGGCAAGTTGGGCATTCGAGACCCCATGCTCCAACTTGAGGGGGGGGGGGGGGGTATTGAGATGTTTCCTAGTTTAACTCTATTAATTTTATGGTAAAATTATAGTCTAAGTACATTTAGTAAATTATAATTATTATAGTTTATTAGAATATGATTTCCTTGTTAGACTAGGGAAAAACGAACTTTTGCCTCTATATAAAAATGCCATTATGATGAATGAAATCAAAGAAAAAATTCTTCAAATATTTTTCTTTTCTCTAAATTTCCGCGGCCTCTCAAAATTTAACATGTTCATGTAAAATTTACATGATCATTTTAATTAATACAACTCTGATATATGTGTTTGTAGGTAAGTCAAATAATAAGTTTCTGGATCAACCCAGAAATTATTCACTCCTAGAAAATTAGGAGTATTTTTACTAACTTCTAATCAAATTGTGCATATAATTATTTGTCTAGAAAAGAAAAAGGTAGTTAATGAATTTTGATTATTTAAATAAGGGCAATTTTAGAAGAATCTGCCCAAAATATTCTTGAAATCATAAAACAACACTTATTTTAAAAAAAAAATGAAAAGCCTAAAAAATCACTTATTATGAAACGATGAGAATATTTTAGTTAAGATTGATCTTAGCAATTTACATGTATGTTTCCATCAATATTATATCACTAAAATAATCTTTGATCGACATTATTAAATGCATCCATACGCTGTTCATATTACCAAGTGATCATCACATGGCTCATTAATTAGTCTCAGTTGAATTATTAAAGTAATGACCCAATTCTGCTATATAAAATAGTTCAATTTAAGAAAATATCAATAGAGAATCAACTAAGAGACAACGAAGAAGAACAGCTTAGATAAATATTTTATGTACTAGTCAGCGATATAGTTTTTTTTTTTCCTTTTGTAGTCATTTTCTTGTGTCAAGTTGTTTACTTAAATAGTTCTTCAATATCAAGGTTTATAGTCAAATAAATAGGTAAAAGAGAACCCGCAAGGGTAGCCAAGTTAGTGTAGCAGTAGAGCGCGGGACGGCAAGGTCACGAGTTCGATCCCCTGCATAAACATTCTTGGTTGAGCCTGTCACACATGGCTTGCCAAGTGTGGTTAATCGGCTGACGTGGTTTGCAGGCTATTGCGTCAGTCCGGGGTTTACCCTGTGCGCACTCGAGAGAGTAGCGGCTGCGGGTTCATTCGTCAACAAAAAAAAATAGGCAAAAGAGAAAAAGAAAAATAAACATAATTCCAACATTTAAACCTGTACCGATCAAATGAGTTGACCTCTCTAATTATTAATTATATGTGTGAATAAAATAATAAATGAATAATTAAAATTGTTTCTAATCTCTAATGGAAAAAAAATCAGCAACTTTCAATACTCTTTCAAATTTGAGGAATGACTTTCTAGTGGTAGAAGCTAAAAGATAATATTGCCAGAGAACGAGGGCTCATTGCGTTCCGATACATGCATTCGATAAAATTATAACGATATAGATAATAAGTAATTTCCTATATACTATGAGTAACTACATCTATTGATTACGAATTTAAATTTTATTGAATGTTTCCACATAGAGGTAATCAAACTCTCCTTGTATAGTTCCAAAAAAATAAAATAAATGTAAGATTGAATTTAATAAATAAAAGGGCTAATTGAAGTGTATTGGTTAGAACTAATGAGACAATATAAAAAAAACAATATATTACGTAATTCCTTCTTTGATGAAAAGTGAAAAGTTAAGTGTCTATTTCGTGATTAGGTGGTGTCCATACATAAGTGTACGGTGGTTAATGAATTGAACATATATCTAGAGAAGTCACATATGTCATAATGCAATACACCAGTCACGTATAGATGTCTCTGGACATGACACATGTCAGCATGCATGACACGTGCCAATATATGGGCTTCATTAGCATGACATGTGTCAATATGCATGACACATGTCTTAAGTGTAATAATTGTACTTAAGACGTATGCATTTTAAGTGAATGTAAAAAAAAAATACACTTCAGATACACACATTTTAAATACATCGCATTTGCATGCACGATGTATGCGTCCGAAGTTGCTATTTCAGACGCAAATTTTGCTACTTCTGTGATGTATGTTTGAAAGTTGTGTATGAAGTGGTTAATTTTGCAAACGTAATAAACTTACAGTACAGCTTAAACAATGAGCCCAAATCCGGAATTTTGTACAATTACGTCTTAAAATTCCCTTTGTACAATAGATGAATAGGTCTTAATATTGAGGCCCAAATTGAATGCTAATAATGGGTTTACTAACCGCCATAAAAGCCCAAACATTTTCATTTTCAATAACATTCATTTCGCGCAAACATCGACCTCATTCAATACCTTCAATGGAGACGTTCACACTTAAACCACACTTCCTGGGCAATATTCTAGTGCGACTCGTCTCTTTCGTAATTCTCGTATTCCTCGCTCGTTTCGCTTACATCTTCACCGTCAAAGGCAACAAATCCTGTAACTCCGGCGACTTGTGTTTCATACCCGAAGCCCTAACCCTAACCATCTCCGGCGAATTACCGGATTCCGGCACCGGTCACCGGAACTACTACTACTCCGTTTTCCAAGACCTCATCGCCGACGGATACCTCTCTCCGAACTCACAATCTCTCTGTATCGAAACCTTAACCGGTCAAGACGTAGCAGCGTTGATCGATATCGGAGTAATCGATTCCATCGGAATTTACAACAAATCATCACAGCCGTTCGATGATAACGCATTCGATTTCGAGTTCGCCGGAAATGGAGTACTCGATCGATCGGAACAACCAGTTGAGTTCGCTAAAGAAGTTTCTAGAACATTGAAACCTGGGGGTATTTTGGTAATTCACACAATCGCGAAAGACAATTACAGTCTCAATTCGTTAGTTCAGTTGTTCAATAACTGTAAATTGGTTAGGTCACTTGAGATTGACAGTTACGCCATGTGGCAGCCATCGATTCGCCAAGTTATTTTTAAAAAGGTAACAGGATTAGAACAGATGGATTTTAAAAAATCGAGAAATTACTGTGTTGTCCCTGAGTATAAAAGGGAGTTAATTCGAAAAGCAGAGGGTATAATTGTAAAAGAGCCATTGAAACCTTGGATAACATTGAAGAGGAATTTAAGAAATGTGAAGTATTTGTCTGAAATGGTTGATATAAGCTTTAAAAATAGGTACATATATGTTGATGTTGGAGCAAGGAGTTATAGTTCAAGTATTGGTAGTTGGTTTAATAGACAATACCCGAAACAAAATAAAACGTTTGAGGTATACGCGATTGAAGCTGATAAGGAATTTCACGACGAGTATAGGAAAAAAGGTGTTAATCTTTTGCCATATGCAGCGTGGTTGAGGAACGAGACGTTGTTTTTTGAGATAATGCGAGAACAAACTAGGAAAAACGTGGAGAAAGGTCGAGGGATGGGGAGGGTACAATCAGCACAATCGTCATTGAATTTTGTAGGGGATTTAAATAAGATTTTGGGGTTTGATTTTGCTGGATGGTTGATGAGTTTGGTGAATGAAGAAAGTGATTATTTGGTTGTGAAAATGGATGTGGAAGGGACTGAGTTTCATTTGATACAAAAGTTGATTGAGAGTGGTGCAATTTGTTTGATTGATGAGTTGTTTCTTGAATGTCATTATAATAGATGGCAAAGGTGTTGTCCTGGTAAAAGGAGTACAAAATATGACAAGACATATACAGAGTGTTTGGAGTTGTTTTCTTCTCTTAGAGATATTGGGATTCTAGTGCATCAATGGTGGTGATAAGTGAATTGTAACTAATCCCTAAAGCCAAGTATTCCTTGATTCTTTGTATACATTTTTCTGTTTTGAAGGACAAATTGGATATAACAGACAAGTTAAATGCAGTCTTTTTCTGTCTTGTAGGAAATTGGTTGTTGCTTGCAAGTATATCTGGCATGAATTACCAATGCGTTTAACTTCTATACATCGACGAATAAAAGAATAGCCACTTAAAAAAATGATAACTATCTATAGTTAATGGGATTAGTATCTGTGAAAGTGAGCTGCTACAACATCTCACCCTTGGATATACAAGCTGGTTCAAAGAACTTATTCATATTTTTAAGCTGTGAAACTGATTTTATAAATAAGTAATTACGTGTTTGAATAAAAGTGTTAAAACTGAAAATAAACAGGTAATGTGTGTTTGTTAAAAATGGGTTGATAAGTTGTTCTTTTCTTGAAATAACTAAAATATCCTTAAAAAAATATCAAAAATTAGAAAATTTTAAAATATCTTTATAAAGAAAAGGAGGAACGATAGGTATGGGGTGAAGAGGAAGTTTGAGATTTTGTTTTGAGAAAAGTATATCGAGAATTAGAAAAAAATATGAAGAATAAAATAGGAAAACACTAACTCAAATTACAAGTGTTTATAAGCTGAAAAGCTATTATGGCTAAATTTGATTTATAAGCACTTTAGATATTCACCAAACGCATAGATAAGTCAAAAATTGCTTACAAGCCAGTTTAATCAACTTATAAACTTAGTCAATCACAATATTAAAATAATTAATGGTTTAAAGTTTGAATAACTATTAATAATAAATTAACATTGAAAATCAATTACTATGTAATATGATACTATAACCAATTTAAATATACAACCATCACTTTATACAAAATCGTTCTCTATAAGGTGGGGAATAATGTTTTTCATTTCATACAAAGCTCCACTTCTCATGCTCGTCCATTCGTCTTTCCAATCCTCTGAGACGGGGTGGGGGTTCCCACCCTTCTGTGCTCATGCATTAGCACCATTGCATTGCCCCTATTGAAAGATAGAATAATTTCCCTTGGGGATTCCTTTCATTATTCACAATATATATAGCTGTACAAAGGTTGATTCCTAATATGATACGAATCCTAACTTACCTTACAAAGGTTGATTCCTAATACAATTAGAATCCTAAGTTACCTTAAATATAAATCTATCATAATTACAAAATATACAGAGAATATTCGGAGAATATTCGCTAATACTCCCCCCTCGGACGGAGCGGGAGGAGGCCGAACGCTAAGGCCGGATCGGAAGTCGGTGAAGAGTCGTCGCGGTAGTCCCTTTGTGAAGATGTCCGCATACCGATAAGAGGAAGGCACGTGTAAAATTTTGACCCGACCACGGCAACCTTCTCTCGCACAAAGTGGATATCCATCTCAATATGCTTAGTCCGCCGATGTTGGACCGGATTATGAGACATATAGATGGCAGATATGTTGTCACAATAGACTATAGACGCCTTGCGGAGTGGACACTGGAGCTCTAAAATAAGATTTCGGAGCCAACGAGATCTCAAGCAACTACATTAGCAACACCGCGATATTCGCTTCAAAGACTCGAACGGGATAGTGTGGCCTCGCCTCTTGGCGGACCATGAGATAAGATTATCCCCAAGAAATACACAAGTGCACGAGGTGGAGCGACGTGTGTCGGGCATCCCGCCCAATCCGCATCCGTGTAGGCAAGTAACTTGGTTGGGGCGAGAGGGGTATAAGTGTAATCCAAAGTCTAGTGTGCCCTTAACGTATCGATAATACGTTTGAGGGCGGCAAAATGGGACTCTCGGGGGTCGTGCATGAACAGACACACACCGCCGAACGGCATATGTAATATCGGGCCTAGTGAATGTAAGATGCGAAGAGCACCGCTAGACTCCGATATAGAGTGGGATCGAAAGCGGCGCACCGTCATTGGCACTAAGCTTGGATTTGGAGTCCACCGGAGTTGGCATAATTTTACAATTTGCCATCTTGGCCCCCGTACACTATCTCTTCGCATACTTACGCCGACATAAGAACATAGTGGCTGCAGATCCGGTTACCGATATACCCAAAAAATAACTTAGCTTGCCCAAGTCGGTCATAACAAATTCGGTTTTGAGTAGAGCAATGATTTCATTCTTCAAACCGTCGGATGAGGCAAGTAAGAACAATGTCATCGACATATAATAGCAAATATGCGGTCTTTGCTACCTCGGTGAAAAGTGAAGAGAGAGTTATCACACTGCTACATACAAAACCAATCCGCAAAAGATACCGGCAAAACGATCATACCAAGCGCGGGGTGCCTGTTTCGGTCCATACAATGACTTTCCGAGACGACACACAAAACCGCGGAGCTCGCTGGGATGAACAAAGCCGGAGGTGATGCATGTACACGAGTCTCTTTCAAATCCCCATGAAGGAATGCATTCTTGACATCAAGTGATGAATTGGCCAATGCATGCCCATAGCAATACCGAGAACAATCCGAATAGTGGCGGTTTAACAACCGGATCGAATGTCTCACCACAATCAATACCCTCCCGCCGATTAGTGCCATTGGCGACTAGTCTTGCCTTATACCTCTCTAAGTCACCACTTGTCTCGAACTTGTGCCGAAATAGCCACATACACCGGATAATATTCACACCTTCGGGTCTAGGTACCAAATCCCAAGTGTGTTCGCTTGGTTAAAGCGTTAAATTCCTCGCACATGGCCGCATTCCAATTTGGGTCCGATTTTGCTAGTTTTGGATTTTGTGGAATGGGTGATAAGGTTTGTGTGGAGAGATTGAAGTGAACCTTGGGTTTGAAGATCCCGTGTTGTGCACGAGTCTCCATACGATGAGACGGCAGTGGCGGTGGATCGGGGCTGGGAGGTTGCTTTGGTCCATCGGTTCCGGACCGGTGGGCGCGATTCACTGGACCGGTTTCGGTGACTCGGACCGGGGGTTGTAGGGGGGTGAGCGAGGGAGCTGTTGGGGTGGTGCGGACGATGGCGAGACCGTCGGAATAGTGGCATTGCCTTGTTGATATAGATTTTGGATGATCGGGGACGAGACTTGGTTCATCGAGAAAGATGTAATCGGTGGTCCGAAATTTCCGGAGATTTGAAAAAGGAAAGGTTGTCTCATCAAAGGTGACGTGACGGGAGACGATGATTTTGCAAGTAGCAATGTCATAGCACAAGTAGCCCCGATGATTAGGAGATAGACCAAGGAAGACACATGGCGAGTGCGAGGTGCAAGTTTGTGAGGTGCGGTGGAGGCCACGTTGGGGTAGCATAAGCATCCAAAAATACGTAGGTGATCATATGATGGTAGCCTACGGTATAAGATTTCGGTAGGGGTCTTGTTTTGGAGTGTGCTAGTTGGTAAAATATTAAGAAGGGATTCTACCATTTTGACAAAGATAGACCCAAAAAGGCGGTGGTAGGCGGGCATGAAATGAAGTGTGCGAACCATGTTATTGATGGTACGTATAATTCTTTCAAACCTTTCCGTTTTGGGAAGAAGTATAGGGACAAGAAAAACGGAAAACCATACCTTGTTTAGAACAGAAATTGTGAAATGTCGAGTTATTAAATTCACGTCCATTATCACATTGGAATGATTTGATAGATTTTTCAAATTGTGTTTTAATGAAGTTGTGAAACTCGAGGAATTTTGTAAAAACTTGATTTGAATTTCGGTGGGTAAATCCGGACAAAATGTGAAAAATCATCCAAGAATACTAGATAGAATTTATGACCCAAAGAGCTAACAATCGGAGATGTCCACAAATCAGCATGAACAATATCAAAGGGAGAAAAAGTAACACTGTTTGATGACATAAATGGAAGACGAGTATGTTTGCCTAGTGGACAAGAAAAAAGAGTGTTGGGCAATTTTTCCATTATTACATTTAATACGCTTAGAAGTCCTAAGAAAAGTAAAAGCGGGTCTCCGGGGTGTCCGAGTCATTGTGCCAAGTGGAGGGAGAGATTGCCGCAAGGGATAGAGGTGCTTGCGGCCGACAAATGAAGATTGAGTGAATGGGTAGAGGTCTCCCACACTATTGTGGCGTGTAAGAATTTTCCCCGTATTGAGTTCTTTCACGAGAAAAACCAAAAGGGTCAAATTCGACAGCACACGTAATTATTGCTAGTGAATTTTCTAACGAGAGATTAAGTTTTTAATGATGTTAGGTGTGTATAGGACGTGGTTTAGGGAGAAAGGCGGGTGTGTATGTTTGGTGTGTGTGTTACCGTAACCTTCAATTGGAATGCGATGACCATTGCCGATGAGTAATAAATTGAGGACACTTTAACCGACGTAGTTGAGATAGGTTACCGACGACGGGTGAGGTGAGATGTGGCTCCGTGTCCATGTACCAATTGTCGTCGGGGTTGTTGAAGGTTCACGGTGGTGTAGGCCGGCCCAAATCGTCGGGGACAGCCGCATTTGGCTTCGCTGGCTTTGCCGATTATTCTTCTTCTTATTCTTGCGATTCTTTCTTCTGCTGGAATCTTTAGTCTTCTTTAGTCTTTAGTCTTCTTCTTCTTTGAAGCTTCTGAGTCTTCTTTGGTCTTTGCCGCAGTCTTCTTGTGCTAGTCTTTAGTCTTTAGTCTTCTTCTTTGCCGCTGATTAGCTTCTTCTTGGTGGACCGCAACCAAGCAGTGGTGCTGGTCTGCTTCTTCTTCTTGGACATCTTTGTGATGGCCGGTTCTTCTTTGGCCGCGCAGTGTTGTTATCCGTCAACGGCTAACGCTTTGTTGATTATGTTCCTCTTGTTTAGCACGTCTAGTTTCTTACAACAATAGTTGTGAACGTGCCTTGTTGAAACTTGGGAGAGGGTCGGCTTGTTGAATCATTGTTGCGAGTGTGTCATATTCACCTTTCGGTAAACCCGCAACAAGTTGAAGCACCATCTTGGTTTCGAAACGAAGTCCCGACGTTGGATAGTTGATCGGTTATGAGTTTCAGTTGCTTACAATATTCGGACATGTTGTTAAAATTCTCGAGGCGGGTATTGTTGAATTGCTCTTCCAAATACACAGCCCGAGTATTTTTATTGTCCTGAAAGATTTCTTCTAGCCGGACCCAAAGTTCACGTGCCGTAGCACTTTTGTTTTCATGATAGTGCATAACGAGATCTTTGGAGATGGTGCCGTAGATCCATTGTTTGACGATGGCGTCAAGACGACGTCGATTGTGTCTGTAACATCGGTGGGACGAGGAACAGATTCGTCAATGTGATCGAGCACGTTGTATGCACATGCATGAATGTAGAATAGTTCCATCCACATGGAATATTGATAGTCTTCTTGGTCAAGAATTATAGGGATAAAATTCTTGATGTTGTTAACGGCGAATGCCAGATGAAAAGAAGATACTGAACGTTGAGAGGGGTTTTCAAGTGTGCCAGTGGATGAAACGAAATTTGTGAGGGAAGACATGGTTGCCGCCTGTCGAGGGAAGGGAATTTTCTGGTTTGGCCGAAATATGGAGGAAGAAACCGAATTTTTTTTTTTTTTTTTTCGTGAAATCAGAAAAAAAAAATCTGATTTCGGCCGGGAATGAGGATTTAGGTTTTAGGCTCTTGATACCATGAAAGATAGAATAATTTCCCTTGGGGATTCCTTTCATTATTCACAATATATATAGCTGTACAAAGGTTGATTCCTAATATGGTACGAATCCTAACTTACCTTACAAAGGTTGATTCCTAATACAATTAGAATCCTAAGTTACCTTAAATATAAATCTATCATAATTACAAAATATACAGAGAATATTCGGAGAATATTCGCTAATACCTATCCCTAATTTTCTCTCTAAATTTCCTTCCATTTCTCTGTATCTTCAACAAATTTATTCATTACAATAATGGTGATCATCAATATCATGCAACATTAAAATCATCATCACAACATATATATAGGCCTGAAATTAATAAAAAGGCCTTTTAAATTAGGCTTTCAATCATGAGCAATGTGCCGGCCTTGAGAGCCAATTTAGTTTTAGTTTGCACTACATTTAATCAGATTAATTCAAGAGGTTTATATGCTGGAGATGATCCTCTTGATTACTCTGTTCCTTCTCTGTTATTGCAACTTTCTCTAATATCTGTTTTCACTCGCATTATTCAATCACTTCTCAAGCCTCTTGGACAACCCCTCATTGTTTCTCAAATTCATGTGAGTATTCCTTTATTTTATTTAATTATTGTATTCAGAGGCGGAATCAGGATTTAAAGCTTATGTATGGGTTCAGGATTTTAGTCATTTTAAGTTACTCGTTTTCAATTAATAATTTCACTACTAAAAAAAACAGAAAATAAGACAGACAAATTATGTAGCTAAACAATAAAATGCGTCGCTAATCCTATTTAGCGACAGATTATCACAACAGATTATCACAAAATTCTGCTTCGTAGCTAATTTCAGTATTTTGTTCTCTTTTTTTTTTAGTGTTTGTACCTATTAAATAAATTTCTTTAAGACAAAAACAAAGTTTGTACCAAAATTACTAGGTTCGGCTGAACCCATATCTTAAAGACTAGCTCTGCTCCTGGTTGTGTTATATTTTTCCTTAAAACTTGCATTTTCGTTAGACAAGTTATTTTCCTGAAAAGTATGTTTAAAGATTGATAATACTATTAGCAGATGGGATAGTGCTCTGATGAAATTTTTGAGTATTGAAGATTAATGATAATGTCTGTGTGTTAGTTACAGCAAGCAATATGAAGTTAAAAGTTAAAAGATAGTTATAAAGAAATGGTGTTAGGTTGGTGAGTGACAAATATGCATTAAAGATTGTTAGTACTGTTAGCAAATGGGATAGTGATTTGATGAAACTTTTTAAAGACAAATAATATGTGAGTACAACAAGTGCAGAAAATGGAAAGTAAGTAAATTTTACAATTGCTAGAAAGGATAAACCACTAAAGATTACTAAGTTTACAACGAGAAACTTATAATCTTTTGCTCACAAAACTGGAAATAAGAACAAATATAAACTCTTGTGACTTGGCTGAGTCGAGTGATGACACTCTGTTTTTAAGACAAGATTGCCCCGTATATATTCTTTTATGTTAGTAGGAAATAGTTTCCCAAGATAAAACAACAACTAACAAATGAGCAAAGGAAACTCAAGTGTTTCTTGTGAAGAACTTGAATATAGAAAGAGTGCTAGAGAGGAAGAAGTTTTCTGAAAATTCTGGTTTGATTTTCTCTCAAGTATTTTAACAATTGAGCCAACGGCATCAATTTATAGTGTAAGAATTGTCTCTTGAAGTGCCAAGTAATGGCATTGAATCACCCATGTAATGGCAAAGAATTGCCCAAGTAATGGCACTCATTTATTAGCCCAAATAATAGTTGATTAATGATGGAATGAATGCCATTGAGGGCAACCCAAAAGTCTCCAAAAAATTAGATTTTTGTCTAATACTTTCTGCCAGTGAAGCGCCGTGGCGCCGCGGCCCCGATAGGGTTGGTGCCGCGGCCCTTTCCGACCCATTCCATCTTTACACTATGCACACTTCTTCCTTCGTTTACCAACGTGGAATACTTGTTATTAGCCAATAACCGTCCATTATTCTACGTCTCAAACATTTACTTACGTACCAATATCTCTTTCACTAACGAAATTTACGATACTTGGCACTACGAGTGTACGTGTGTGGAAACGACGTTTCCGACGTGCGGGACCCCAATTGTTCCACATTAGTAAAATTCTAACATAATATTCCAATGTCTATGTGTTAGTCAGAGCGAGCGATATGAAGTTATAAAAGTTAATAATAATGTCTCTGTAAAGAAAATGACTTTCGCCCAGAAGTGAGGGAAGTCGTTTTTCCCCTTTTGATAGAAATGCTTTGCAAACCGAACACCGGTAAATGATTTTTTGGTGGAAACTGTTGTCTATGAATTGGGCTATACCAGACTTGAATTGTTTAGTAAAGGAATGAAACAGTTCAAATAGAATGAAAAAGTGTAAAGGATTCTTATACACTCGAACCTATCTTGGTATTGAGGCGTAATTGATTGGTTAATAAGTGTGGTTCTTCTGAGAATTCATGACCTGCTATTAGATTGGTGAATTGTTTTTCTTTTGTTTTAGTTAACTACTTTTGGTCTAAGTATTGAAGGGGTGTGTAGGGTCTTGCTTTTTAGTTCTTCTACATGCTTAGGGCATAAGTCCTAGAGTTCGATTCCATTAGAAGCAATTTGTGGTCAAGCACAAAGTGCTATACAAATGGAAACATTGAATTCACCAAAACATGATTTTCCATATTTTCTTTGAGTCGCTTCTTGACACATATCATGCTGGATTTGAAGAAATAAAAATGAAAGTCCAATGTTGCTATAAATTAGACCAATGGTGGAGTTTTGTTTCTCAAAAGTGAAGCAGGAAAGGAAGCAGCTAGTTTTCACTAACTTTTTACCCCATTTTTACTCAAGCACAACAAAAGTTCAATTCTTATCTTATTTTCTTATGGCATGTTATAACTGGGGAAGAACTTCTGAAATGGAGAAGGTGTATTAAGTTTAAAAGGGATTATTTCTTAAAATGCATGTTAGATTTTGTATCAAGAGGAAGAAATACAACAAAAGGATCATACTCTGTGTACGTGGGCATTTAGACATACCACTTTTACATGTACTTAACACAATGCTACAAATTAATGATAACTATCTCTCGTTGCATCTTTTATCAAGATATTCTGTTAAGCAAGAAATCCTAAATTTGTAGTTATTAGAAGTAAATTGATCAATTTTGTTTACTAACTTGTGCTAACCAGGGTGGTGTGATACTTGGCCCGTCGGTCATTGGGAAAAATGGAGAACTTTCATCTAAAGTGTTTCCTAGTAAAGGCAGATCAGTACTGGATACAGTCTCAGTTTTCGGTTTCATGCTTTTCATTTTCAGATTGGAGTAAAGATAGATCTCAGTATAGTTCTAAAATCTAGTAGAAAAGCTTTAGCTGTAGGAATTTTGGGCTTCTTTGTTCCTTTTGGACTCGCCAGTTTCACGGCTTTTCTTCTTGAAAAGTTTCTATCTTTGGATCAAGAACTCATCACTCTGCTTTAAAGGGTAGTAATTCTTCAATCTATGACAGCTTACCCGGGCATTGTTGTTTCCTTGATGAGTTGAAGATTCTTAACTCGGAGATAGGACGATTAGCTTCTTCATCTTCGATTATATGTGATATTTGTCACTGGACTATTTTAAGTCTAAAGTATGCTCTCGAGTTAGCTAAGGCAAAGTCGGTGAGAGTAACTCTGGGGTCAATTGTTTCTCTTGGCCTTTATGTTCTTGTTATCGTGTTTGGAATCCGTCCAGCAATTTTGTGGGCAATCAGACAAACTCCCGAGGGGAAACCTGTGAAAAATGTTTGTCTTTATTGTCCTTGTTCTGCTATTATGGTGTGGTTTCACTGGTGAAGTGATCGGCCTTAGTTCTATTGTGGCCTGTTTTCTTTTCGGATTGGTGATACCGGATGGACCGCCGTTATGTGCTGCAATAGTTGAAAGACTCGATTGCTTCGTGTCCGTGTTGCTTATGCCCCCGTTTTTCACTATTTGTGGATTGCAAATGAACGTCTTTTTGATAGTGAGGTTGAAGAATTTAGGAGTGCTGCAGTTGGTTGTGTTAGTTTCTTTTATCGGAAAGATTATGGGAACGATATTGCCCCTTCTTTTCTGGAGAGTGCCACTACGCGACGCCTTCTCTCTTGCTTTGATCATGAACTCCAAAGGCATTATGGAACTGGCTTTCTTGAATGACTTCAAACAGAACAAAGTAAGCTCCTATACTCTTTTTTGAGATAGCAATGTTGATAAACACTATGTTCCTTCTGGAATATTGAAGGGATTTTTACACTGTATATTCGTCCACCAAAATAAAAGGCAGCCCGGTGCACTAAGCTCTCGCTATGCGCGGGGTTCGGGGAAGGGCTGGACCACAAGGGTCTATTATACGCAGTCTAAAATTGAGAACTAGTATATATTTTTTTACATATTGCTTAGCGGCCATAATTATTTTTGGGAAGCGCTCAAATGTGTAACATTCCCAATATTGAATTCATATCGTCATATGCACCCCTGTCGGATCCTCCAAAAGTGCACTACTTTTGGACGACTTGACACGCAGCCGACAATATTTTTGAAAAGTCCGAGCAACATAGGATAAAATTCATACCATCAAGGAAGAGAACATGTAAAAATGGTTCTCGCACACAAAATAGATTGTAGAAGTATATTTTATCCGACATATGAAATTGGCCTTCTGATTATTGTATTTGTGATGCAGGACATGTCTGAAGAAAACTATACAATCATGCTAATCTCAGTGGTTGTTATAACAGGAGTTATATCACCTCTTGTGAAAGTTCTATATGACCCTTCACGAAGGTACATTGCCTACAAGAGGAGGACAATAATGCATAGCAGAGAAAACGAAGAATTTCGTATACTCGCCTGCATACACAGCCAAGAAAAAGTCCGCGCGGTCATCAACTTACTTCAAGTCTCTAACCCTAGGAAAGAAAGTCGCATTAGTTTAGTAATCCTTCATCTTACTAAGCTAACGGGTCGTGCCTCATCCGTTCTCATAGCACATCAAAAACGTGACAAAGCATCGCTGAATCCAACACAATCCGAAAGAATCTTCAATGCTTTCGAAAAATTCGAGCAACAAAATAGTGACCTCATCATGGTACAGTGCTACAAAGGAATCTCACCTTATGCAACAATGCACAATGATGTTTGCTCCCTTGCTTTAGAAAAGAGAACTGCCCTTATCATTGTCCCTTTTCACAAGCATTGGATCTTTGAGAAAAGAGTTGAAACATCCTATGCATATAGACATCTAAACAAGAATGTACTTGAGAAAGCTCCTTGTTCAGTCGGGATACTTGTCGATCGAGGAAACACGAAGAAATCTCGGTATGTAATCACAGTACCTTCATTATATCGAGTTGTGGTACTTTTCTTTGGCGGAGCAGATGATCGTGAAGCTCTATCATATGCAGAACGAATGTCCGGACATCCTAGTGTAAATATGACACTCATACATTTCACGATAACAGGTAATTCATCTGAAAGTATTGTTGGTGGCTCGGAACGAAGTAAAGTACTTGATGCTCAAATCTTGAATGAATTTAATCTCCAATTCCTTCATTGGAAACAAGTTTCTTATCAAGAAGCAGAGGTTAAAAGTGGCGCGGACGTGTTAGAAGTTATTAAATCGTTGGGAAGATTTTATGATCTTGTTATGTTTGGTAGACGTCACGTAGACTCGCCAATTTTGTTACAATTAACAAAGAGGAATAATGTGGATGGTGAATTAGGGGTTGTAGGAGAAGTACTTGCAGCCTCAGATTTTGAAAGTGAGACTTCAGTTTTGGTGGTGCAGCAACAAACAAGACTGTGGGGACTCCAGGATCCTGAAGAGTCCACACATTTGAGAAGGATCGACTTATAGTTGTATAGACCTATGTTGCTCGGACTCTTCAAAATATTGACTGGTGCGTGTTGGATCCTAAAGAGTACACACATTTGGGAAGGATCAACTTATAGTTGTATAAACTTATGTTGTTCGGACTATTCAAAAAAATTCAACCAGTGCGTGTCGGATCCTGAAGACTCCACACATTTGAGAAGGATCAACTTACAGTTGTATAGACCTATGTTGCTCGGATTCTTTAAAAAATTTCAACGGGTGTGTGTCGGATCTTCTAAAACTTTTGAGGATCCTACATTGGTGTTGCAACATTTTTGGAGAGTCCGAACAACGTAGGTATATGCTATGCCAATATGATTTAATACTCCTTTTGTCCCAATTTGTACAACAAGTTTCGCTTTTGGGATGTCCAAAATGCTCCAATTCTACTAATGACTATTATTTTATACGACTTTCACAAATTCATTTAACTAAAATTTTAAGCTTTAAAGTGATGTTTTACTGTTTTATCTACTGACTAGCATTTTGACTATTGCTTTAATAGTTTCATCTACTACCAGTTAAAAAATACTGTCCAATAATATAGCTTATGAACAGTTTTAATATTTCTATTTAGTCCTTTTCATTATACACAAAAAAGAAGGTTTGGGGTTGCTGAAAACATTGGTATTAATTTTGATGAAAAGAAATGTTAGATAAGACTACGTACAATAGACTCTTGTGGTCCGGCCCTTTTCCGGATTCCCTCATAGCGGGAGCTTAGTGCACCGGGCTGCCTTTTTTGACATTTTAAAGGATTTTTACACTAACTGGTTGTTTAAAACCCAATTGCAGTTTCTTTCTATAGTTAAGTATGGATTCTCGATTACCTCTAATCTATATCTATATTATTTTAAAAGCAAGAATATAAATATTGGTTGACTAAAATAGAACGAATTTTAACCCTTTAAAAGCTAAATTATTTCTTTACCAAAAAAATAAAATATTGAATAAAATTGTAATATTTAGTGTTTAAAATAAAGGAGTTTGAAGTTGCTAAAACCACGTGAACCAAAGTTATAGTGCCTAAAATATTGGAGTTTGAAACCAAGTAATAGTTAAAAAGTTTAAAACCATAACATAAAGTTAATCAGAGTTTTAATACCTAAAATATAGGAGTTTGAAAGTAAAGCCACAACATAACATGAAACTCCAATGTATTCGTTAATAAAGCAATTTCAAGCTGGATAAAATGATAATATGCAAAAAAACAAAATTCATATATCTAGGACTTTGATTTCAATTTAAACTTTTTATTTGACTACAATTCTGAAATTGAAATCCTAAAAGTACTATCTACTAGGGGCAGATGAGCCGTTTGGACTAAAGTTGGACAGGTCAAGATGGACTGAATCAATAAATGAGCCAATGCCCAACCTGCCCAAAGCTTACATGAGCTAAGATGAACGGGTCAAGATAGGCTAAATGATGGGTCATAACTCAACTTGCCCAACTTGACCCATTACTTTTACAAATTTCAAATTTACCTTCTATGATGTTATTTTATTTTGTATGGTATTTGATTTTTCCATATCTTTATTTTTAAAATAATAATAATATTTCTAAGAATTTTTTTATTTTTATAGAAGCAAAATAAATATATAAAATAATGGGTGGGAGGGCAGTGAGTAGTGGGGCGAGGGGTGAGAGGCGGGGTAAGGAAAGTTTCTCATTTTTTATAAAAAAATTGTATAAGTAAAATAAATATATAAAGTAAAAACTTCGGGTGGGGTGTGGATGCGGTAAGCAATTTTTTCTCATTTTTTATAAAAAAGTTTATAAAAGTAAAATAAATATATAAAATAGAAAATTTAGGGGTGACGTAGTGGGGGAAGGGGGGGGGGGGGGGGGGGTTGGGTGATGGGTACGAAAAAAATTCTCATTTTTAATAAAATATTATATATATAAGTAAAATAAATATATAAAATAAAAACTTCGGGGGTGGTGTGGGAGGACAGGGGGTTGGGGTAGGTGGGAGGAGGTAAGAAAAAAATTCATATTTTTATAATTTTTTTTATAAAAGTAAAAAAAATATGAAATAAAAATTTGAGGATGGGAGTAGGGCATGGGTGGGGGTGGAGGGGGTAGGGGGAGGTAAGAAAAAATTTCATATTTTAAATATTTTTTTTATAAAAGTAACAAAAAATATGAAATAGAAATTTGAGGATGGGGTAGGGGTGGAGGGGGGGGGGGGAGTAGGGGGTGGTAAGAATTTTTTTTATATTTTTTTTATAAAAGTAAGAATAATATGAAATAGAAATTTGAGGATGGGTAGGGCAATGGGGGTGGGGGTAGGTGTGGGTAGGGCGGGATGTGGGGGTAGATGGGGTAGGTGAGGTAGAGGCGGGTAGGGAGGGAGGTAGGGGTGGGGTGGAGTAGGCAAGGTAAGGGGTAGAGATGTGAGGGTGGTTCAGTGCTTGGGTGGGGTTGATGTAAGGGAGGAGGTAGGGTGGATGGATAGTGTGGTGGGTGGTTGGGATGCGTTGGTGTATTTTTATTGTTCCGAAATAATAAAGAAACTTTTAAATAATTATTTATAAACAAAAATTTTAATCTAGAGTGGAGCTCTAATCGTTGAGATGTGACATTTTCATGGGTCAAGTTTGTGCATCATCATGAATTTATTTGAGCTGGTGATTTATAATGGGTCAACTTGGGCTAGTCCAAACTAACCCATCATCAAAATCACTCTTGCCCAAACTCATGAAACCTTGGACGGATTGGGCGAGTCATTTGGATTTAAGCTAATTTTATCACCCCTATATACTACTAAAGAGTACCCACGTTATAACTATTGTAATGCAATTAGTGATTGTTCTTTTTTTTTATTTGTCTAACATACGTTATAACTATTGTAATGCAATTAGTGATCGTTCTTTGTTTTGTTACTCATATCTTTACTTTTAAGGATAAGCAATGAACATGCATTTCATGTTTCTGAGGTAAAAAGATGTACCTCCTATTATATGGCTTGAAATTTTAATTTATATTGGCCCGTGCCTTATTGCAAACCAAGACCATGAAAATATTTTAATTTTGTCAATGGAGTTTGGAGTTTTATAGACCTCTGTTTTCTTCTATATGTTCTTTTTTCATAGTTTACTCTTTGTTGCAATTTGCAAAGGTTTTCGTATTTAAAGATTTTACTGGTCAGTAATCTGTAATTTTTGCCTAGAAAATTAGCATAAAGTTCAGCGACTAACACACCCTTCCAGATCTGAATGATTTCATCAAAAAGATAATTCCATATTAGATAAAATTATAATACTTATATATTTGCCTAATATTGGGAGAAGTCTATGTTTATGCCTTATGGGTTCCTCTAGGTTTATAGCATTTTTTGATACTACGTTCCCACCTAAATAATCTTATATATTTAACACATTACTTAATACAAGCATAGGGTTAGACAGAAGTTACTACCCATAGAGATATGTAAGAGGTGAAGATTACCTAACGGATAAGTAAACTGAATTTTGGGAAAATAAGTTTATCCCACACGTTTACACCAACTTGCATAAATATACCATAATTTTATAAATAGAGGTGAGAATCAAGTTCCAACTATATGCCCTGCCGTTCAAAACGATACCAATTTCACATGGGCAAGAAGTCAAGAACTCTCTACACTAAATCCAAGAGCCCAATATACACACAATATACTTGTATATTGTGTATATTTAATACTCTCCTATTCGAGTTTTATAATAGTTTGAGCTTGAAAAGTTTATCTTATTTTTTCAAAAAATATTTTTAAAAGTAGTATTGCTTGTTTTAAAAGAATTTATAATTGAAAGAAAATAAAATCAAACCACAGACGTATAATTTTCAAAAGAATAAGCACCGTAATAACATTGATACTTTGAACAGACAACTTCAATTTTATTGGGTTGTTAAAGGATTTCAACGGGTCATTGTGGTCTTTAATTTTTTCCTCCTAAAATTTGTGGTCTTTAATTTTTACCTTTCACCACTTTTCGCTCAGCATAAGTTTAGATTTCAACGGGTCATTGTGGTCTTTAAATTTTTCCTCCTAAAATTTGTGGTCTTTAATTTTTACCTTTCACCACTTTTCGCTCAGCATAAGTTTAGAATTCGTTCGGCATAGATTTGGATTTCTCTCAACATATGTATCATAATATCCCACAAGTTAAGTCGAATAAAACTTTCAACACTCGACAAAATCTGAAAAAAATACTACACAACTTATATTGCATAACTTAATTTCTACATAACTTATGCGGAGTGAGGCAAAAACTCAAATTCCGAAGATAAAATATTACAAAACTTGTACATACCGGCAAAGTAGATCTGAATAGTTTCATTAAATAAGCAGAAGGATCAAAAATTAAAGACCACAAATATGAGAGACAAAAATTAAAAACCAGTGCGTTTGAAGGACAATTTTCAACTCTCTTGGTTCTATTCATTTACAATAGCTTTGAGTAATTACTCTTAATTTAATTATGTGAATCATTCATGGAAATAAAATTAAATTTTTAAAAATAAATTATACACCGGTGCTACAATTAAAATAGAATAGAAAAAAACACATAGAAGAAATAAAAAAATAAAAAATTACGCTCTTAGTACCTAACAAAGAGAATCCTATTAAATGAGATTAGTAGTAAAGATGATCTAGATTTTTGTTTATCACTTGATAAAGTAAGAAAGAAAAACTACGAGTTCTCAAGTATTAAGTGGATACAATCAAATAATTATTTGTACCTCATAAAATAAATAATTTGTAATTTTAAATAATATTATCTAACATTTTCTATAATTTACAGGAGATAATGTGTGAAACACTTTCATAGAGACTAATTATTTTAAAAGGATGAATATAAATATTGGTTGACCAAAATAGCCTTAAAATATTGAACGACTTTTTTACCCTTATTATTTCTACTAACATTATTATTACTAATCCTATTTCTATTGAACTACCTAACAGCCGAATTTTATACCGTCACCAACTTATTTATTACTACTAATTACTAATCCTTCTTTTTTGGTTGAAAACTAATTACTAATCCTTTCTATTGAAATATCTAACAGCCGACTTTTGTACCCTTACTAACTATTACTACTAATTTCACTAATTACTAATCCCTTTTTTGGGCTGAATATTAATTACTAATTGTATTTCTATTGAATTAATTAACAGCCGAACCAAAAACCGATAACAGAATATAAAAGCGCAAGAGGTGATGGTTCCTGTATGCAGTTGACATTTTTGGACGACGAGGTAATATTCGTTGTACATTTGTATTATATTTCTTACTTATTCATATTTTCTTTATTAACATCCAATTAAATTTAAATAATTTTTTCAGGGAACAAAAATCCAGACAGTACTTTTCAATGAACAAGTTAAATATAAAGTGAAAAGATTTATTGGAACAAAGCAAAAGTTACAACATCATAGATGGTTGTGTGAAGAATCCTACCTCTAGCTATTTATCCGTGAGAGTTGGAAATATCTTTCACCAATTATACTATAGTTGAGGAATGCAACAACCTCAATTTTTTCTGTCTTAGAGTAACATAATAGAGAGAATGCATGTCTGAGAATAACGTGTAATTGCACGTTTATAGAGACTAGTAATATATTAAAAGCATCAAGGACTTAGAAATGTTGATTAATTTTTTTTCCTTCATTAAAAGACTCTATAATAGACAAAACTGTCATTTACTATTTGCATAATAGTTAGGACTTTAAAATCAATTAAATTTTATGCATTAAATCCTTTCTTATTTGATTATGAGACATAACAATTTTGTAGAGGAAAAAATAGAAATTTTCGTGCATAAACAAGTCACATTAAATTTAGGAGTCTTATTATTTGTTATATTAGGACATTTTCTTTGAAAAAGATCCCATATTAGATTTAGGATTCTTTATTATTTTCTATATTATTATAACTAATTAATTTCTTATAATTACTATTTCTTGGCTGCATGGTTAGTTGAAGCATACCGAAACCTAAATATTCTCGGTTCGCCACAAAATCCAATCCTCTAAGGTATTTTCAGGACCTTTTATTTTTGTGCTTTATTAGTTGAGCCGTGTATTTCCCATCTTTTGTAGAAGAAAGTGGGAGTTTAGGCGTAGCTCCCGTTCTCTCCATGTTTAAGGTTTTGTAAAACTTTTTCTAGCAAGAAAAATAACCTATGTTTGAGATGTCTAATGTTTAATGAATTTTACTTTTTTTTTTATCTTTCCCTCAATATGTTTGTTGTCCTTGTAAAGTTATTAAATTTTCTTATCTTGTCCAAACGATATATGAATACATCTATATAAGTTATTATTGATTGATTCTTCAATATTCTTGTGCATATGAAGAAAAATTCAGGTGGAGCGTGTGATTGAGACTTCATGTTGATTGAGTGGATTTGAAGGCATGTTTTTTTCTGAATTTTATTTTTCATTCATATTGGTCCTATTTATGTTCTTATGGTTTTTTATTACATATTTGTACATATAATATGTTCAAGTTAATTCATATTGGTCCTATTTATGTTCTTAGGGGTTTTATTACATATTTGTACATATAATATGTTCAAGTTAATACTTCTTTTAGGAGATCATACTTAATATCATATTTTTCGAATGATATAGTCTGATGGGGTTATGAAATTAAATAGACGAACTTCAAAAAATGATATTTGGGATACAATATTTATTTATATCATTTAAATATATACTTACAACATTTATTCTAACGTCAATTGCTACTTTTTAATAATTTTGTTCTTATTTTTATTGATTGACGTGTGAAACACGTGCAAAGCACGTACACTAATCTTTTTAATTATTTTAGATAGAAATTTCAAATTAAATTTTTTACTTTCTTTTAGATTTATAGATTCTTTAAATTGTTTAGTTTTTTTGATACGTAATTATTAGATGGCTTTAGAATTTCATACGGTCCTATAATACTACTATACCATGGATAAAAGTTTACAACCATATGTTCTTTAAGTTAGCCCTATTACGTGATTTTACATCTATAAAAAAAGTTTTAAATTTGAAAATCTCAAACAATTAGGAATCAATATATGTTAAAAATAAAATTTGAAATTCAGGTATTATATATTTATATCAATGTTTAACTATCTATTTATTTATATTTATATAAATTAAAAAGCACGCAAACTCTCAGCGAGATATGTTCACTTTATTTAAGGCAAAATAGTTAAACTTTCTCTCTCATGAAGTCTGCGCAAGTCAGTTCATTGCTCCGGTGAGGTCATGTCACGAGGAAAAGCAAAAGCAAGGCTACAAACCTATAATTTATATGCATAGTGGAAATGTGCCTTTATTGCGTATGTAATAGGTGACAGCCCTGGATATAACACTATGCATAGATTTGTCACTCAAAATTGGAATCATATTGCTGAACCTGACCGTAAATGTAAGTTTGGAATAATCTTATTTAGAAATTTCTTTCATTAATCACAATATATATGTAGTTGTATAAAAATTGATTTATAATACAGTAAGAATTCTAAGTTACCTTAAATATACAACTATCATAATTACAAAATATATTGTGAATATTCACTAATACTCCACCTCAGTCGGAGCGGGAGGAGGCCGGACGCTAAGGCTGGATCTGAAGTCGATGAATAGTTGTCTCGATAGCCCTTTTGTGAAAATATCTGCATATTGATAGGAGGAAGACACATGTAACACTTTGACCTGACCAAGAGCTACATTCTCACGCACAAAGTGAATATCCATCTCAATATGTTTGGTCCGTTGATGTTGGACCGGATTGTGAGACAGATATATGGCAGATATGTTATCACATCAGACTATAGATGCCTTGCGCAGTCGACACTGTAGCTCCAAAAGAAGATTCCGGAGCCAACAGATCTCAGCAACTACATTAGCAACTCCGCGATACTTTGCTTCAACACTCGAACGGGATGATGTAGCTTGCCGCTGGTAGACTAGGAAATGAGATTATCTCCTAGAAATACACAATATCCTGAAGTGGAGCGACGCGTGTTCGGGCACCCTGCCTAATCTGCATCCGTATTGGAGAGCAACATGTTCAGTGCAGAGGGGGAGAGATGCAAGCCATAGTCAATGGTGCCCTTGACGTATCTAATAGTACGCTTAAGGGCATCAAAGTGGGGCTCTCTCGGAGCATGCATAAACAGACACACTTAATGAACAACATATGTAATATCAAGTCTAGTGAATGTAAGATACCGAAGGGCACGTGCAAAACTCCGATACAGAATAGGATCAGAAACACGATCACCATCAGTAGAACTAAGCTTGGATTTCGAATATACCGGAGTTGGCATAACCTTGCAATTTACCATCTTAGTCCTGTACACTATCTCTTCTGCATATTTACGCCGACTCAGGAACATAATATCTGCAGATCTGGTTACTGATAGACCCAAGAAAAACTAAGCTTACCCAAATCAGTCATAGCAAATTCAGTTTTGAGTAAAGCAATGATTTCATTTTTCAATCCATCAGATGAGGCAGTGACAACAATATCATCCACGTACAATAGCAGATAAGCAGTGCTACTATCGCGATGAAAAATGAAAAGAGAGTTATCACACCTGCTACATATAAACCCAATCTGCAAAATATACCTGGCAAAGCAGTCATACCAAGCCCGGGGTGCCTGTTTTAGGCCATAGAGTGACTTCCTGAGACGACATACATACTGAGGGGCTGCAGGATGGACAAAACCAGGTGGCTGATGCATGTACACAGTTTCTTTCAAATCCCCATGCAGAAATGCATTCTTGACATCAAGCTGATGAATCAGCCAGCGCTTGCCCATAACAATACTAAGAACAGTACGAATAGTAACCGGTTTAACAACATGACTGAATGTCTCATCACAATTAATCCTCTCATGTTGATTAGTGTCATTGGCAACAAGTCTCGTCTACCGCTCTAAGTCACATCTATCTTTGAACTTGTGACGAAATAGCCAAATGCATTTTATTACATTCACCCCATCCGGTATAGGTACCAAATCCCAAGTATGTTGCTTTGTTAAAGCATTAAATTTCTCAGACATAGACGCATTCCAATTAGGGTCCAGTTTGGCTAGTTTTGGGTTTTTGGGAATGGGAGATATGGTTTGTGTGGAGAGATTAAAGTGAACCTTAGGTTTGAAAATCCCGTATTGGGCACGAGTTTCCATACGGTGGGTTGGCAGTGGTGTATGGTTCTGATTTGGTGTGTTTTGTGGCTTGTGGTTGGTGGAGTCGGGATTGGGTGCCGACAGTTGTTGGTCGCCGGTGATGGGTGGTTGAGGACATTGGATGAAGTCGGGGTTTGGTGTCGGGTTTTGTGGGTCGTTGTTAGGTAGATTTTAG
This sequence comes from Anisodus tanguticus, assembly GCA_034509755.1. Taxonomy (NCBI): domain Eukaryota; kingdom Viridiplantae; phylum Streptophyta; class Magnoliopsida; order Solanales; family Solanaceae; genus Anisodus; species Anisodus tanguticus. The sequence goes on from CM067547.1 coordinate 50,166,360, forward strand.
TACTATTTTAGAGTGTATTTTAGGGAGTCTTTCGTTTGTCTTTTAGTTATTTTGTGTAGTATTATGCGTGTTGTTTTGTGTTTTTAGACTTTAAGCGATTCAGAAAGGAATAAAGCGAATCGAAAGGAAATAGGCGGTTATTGAGGATAAAATGTATACCTGGACACAAGAAATAAGTCAAAGAAGCCCAGGGAAGCTTGGAAAGCAATTTAAACGAATTTCGGATGAAGAAGGCTAAAGAGCCGCGGCATGACAGCGTCGCGGCGCCCAACATTAGCGCTGCGGCGCCCCTTTGGCAGTGAGCGAGGATGTTTAAAAGGTGAATTAACACCACAATACTCTAATAGCTAAGCCGCGGCGCCGACGACGTCAGAGCAGGGAAAAACCTAAATTTAACAAGGACAAAAAGGTCCATTTTGGGTATTTTTCGTGATATATATTGGGAGAAATATTTTTTGAAAAGGAGAACACTTTGGAGGCAAGAAACAAGAGAACACGGAGCCATTAGAGACATCTATTATTCAAGTTCTTTTCCTTTTCTTTACTTATTCAGTTTATGTTGGATATTAAGTTAATTAGTTTTCTTAGCATGTCTAGGAGCTAATTACTTTATTAAGGTTTTCCGTTGAATCACTTGAAACTCTATTATGATTTAATGTATTGTTAATGTTCTTCTTCATATATTAAAATCTATTCAACTTGCGGTTATTGAATGATAATTAATTGGCCTTTAGTTTTCATTATCTATACGAGTTCAAATCGAGATCTGAGATGGGAAATTTGAATATGCTATAGTTGATTAGACGTAGGTTTAATCTTGAACGAAAGTATCACGACTGCCAGTGTAGCGTTTTAGGTTATTGATCTTAATCCTTCTATGTGGTCGAACTTATCATAGAAATATAGAAAGTTCTCACTTAGGTTGAGTTTTTATATATCCTAACCGGAATATTTAACATCTCAGTTAACCTGCTATCTTAATAAGAAGAAGAATCATTAGTCTTGCATTAATGAATGATAGAGTGAAAAGTTGAGGAGATTGAAAACCCTAATTCCTTCATTACTGAATTAAACCTCGTGTGTTTTCATTGCTATTTTATTCTAGAAATTCATGTTAGTTTGTTAATTCTTTAGTTAGAAATCATCACGTATATTCGTTAGCCAAATAGAAACTAAAGATTAGTTAATTGGTACTTGATAAATCAGTCTCTGTGGACGATACTCGGTATTTCTAGATGCTACGCAAGTGTACGTATCACAATTTGTAATAAATTTCGGTAAGACCGAGTATCGTCCACAGAGACTGATTTATCCAGTACCAATTAACTAATCTTTAGTTTCTATTTGGCTAACGAATATAAGTGATGATTTCTAACTAAAGAATTAATAAACTAACATGAATTTCTAGAATAAAAATGCAATGAAAACATACGAGGTTTAATTCAGTAATGAAGGAATTAGGGTTTTCAATCTCCTCAACTTTCCACTCTATCATTCATTAATGCAAGACTAACAATTCTTCTTCTTATTAAGATAGCAGGTTAACTGAGATATTCTATATTCCGGTTAGGATATATAAAAACTCAACCTAAGTGATAACTTTCTATATTTCTATGATAAGTTGACCACATAGGAGGATTAAGATCAATAACCTAAAACGCTACACAGGCAGTCGTGATACTTTCGTTCAAGATTAAACCTACATCTAATCAACTATAGCATATTCAAATCTCCCTTTTGAGATCTCGATTTAAACTCATATAGATAATGAAAACTAAAGGTCAATTAATTATCATTCAATAACCGCAAGTTGAATAGATTTTTAATAGATGAAGAAGAACATTAACAATGCATTAAATCATAATAGAGTTTCAAGTGATTCGACGAAAAACCCTAACAAAAGTAATTAGCTCCTAGACATGCTAAGAATTAATTAATTTAATATCCAACATGAATTGAATTAATGTAAAGAAAAGGAAAAGAACTTGAACAATAGATGTCTCTAATGGCTCCTTGTTCTCCTGTTTCTTGCCTCCAAAGTGTTCTCCTTTTAGAAAAATGTTTCTCCCAATATATATCACGAAACCCCCCAAAATGAACCTTTTTGCCCTTGTTAAATTTAGGTTTTTCACTGCTCTGACGTCGTCGGCGCCACGACTCAGCTATTAGAGTGCCGCGATGCTAATTCACCTTTTAAACATCCTCGCTCACTGCCAAAGAGGCGCCGCTGAGCCGCGACTCTTCAACCTTTTCATCCGGAATTCGTTTAAATTTCTTTCCGAGTTTACCCGGGCTTCTTTGACTTATTTCTTGTGGCCAAGTATACATTTTTAACCTCAATAACCGCCTATTTCCTTTCGATTCGCTTTATTCCTTTCCGAATCGCTTAAAGCCTAAAAACACAAAACAATACTTATAATATTGCACAAAATAACTAAAAGACAAACGAAAGACTCCCTAAAACACACTCTAAAACAATATTAAAATCTACCTAACAAACACCCCCAAACTTAAACTTTACTCGTCCTCGAGTAAAGAACTCTAGACACCCTAAAAAAACACACAACTCTAAAAATGAATCAAGTCAACCACAATAGATTATGCCTCGAAGATCATGAACAACGTGCAATATAATTTTCAGGAACATTCTAACCATTAATTTGCTATCTAGAATTTCAAGTCGGATATTCCTCAAATTTTCTTAAATTTATTAATGCATATGACCACTCAACCATGATGATTGACTTAAATAAGTTTTCATTATCAGTTTATGCAAAGTGAATTCTCACCAACAGTCCATCAAGCCAAAGTCCTATAGGCTTGCTAACTTGCTATTCTCCACTAATTTAGACAACACATGTTCAAGAATCAATAGGACTTTTTATAGGTTATAACGATAGGCTTAGGCTCGGGGCAGATGAAATGTCATTTAGGCTCAAATTACCATAAGCATATAAACCAATAAACCCAACTCAATATTCATGTTACAAACCAAAAGCAATCCCCAATTTTTCGTTACCCATTTTTTCTTTTCTTTTCGAACTACACCCCCAAACTTGTTTTTCAATGTATGTACAAGGGAGTGTAATATAGTCCTGTTTTTTTTTAATCCTTTGTTCTTTTATTAATAGCACCCAATCTAAAATATCAATTACAAAGTGTCAATCCCCAATCATATACTTATATGCTCATGGAATTCAAGGGAAGGAAAATATTTGTAAAGGGTTTCAAGTAGGCTCAGAATAGGTGTCAATCAAATAAGGGTTACTTAAGGCTCAAAAGAGGGTAACTAGAGATTACATTAGTCAAGATTGGCTTGAAAGGCTCAATCGTTTCAAAGATGGCCTAAATCATCTTCCTAAGCATGCATCATCTCTGATTTCGTCTCAAATAGCAAGCAAGCAAGTTCTAGGACTTTTCACCATCTTTCCTCAAACTAAAATTCAATCATGCATACACCAATATTTGAGTACAAGAAATTCACCAATCATGATCAAGTTTTCATACTTATTAATAATTAAAAGAAACTTAAGACCTATCCAACTTAAGTACACAGATTTATGCATTTCATGGCTATCAATTTCATCAAACTCTATCACATGTGTTCACTCAATCTCATGGGCTATTATTATCAACTTGATTTATTGACACAAGACACTCAAATACTGATACTAAAACTAAGACACTAACAATAAACAAACAATTGAACACAGACAATTAACATTATTAACACAAAATAGTAAGACTCCCTCCCAAACCTATTCAACACATTGTCCCCAATGTGATAAGTAAAGCAAAAGTAAGAAGACTTACAAAAAACTGCAGCTAAGCGATTCAGAATGGTGGTGGCGGTGGCTACTAGGGCGGGTACTGAGGAGGATAGCTCATAATTCACCTAATCATAAACAACACAGAACAAAAAATAACAGCACATTGAGATTGTTCAAAACAAGACAAAACAAAACAAAATAACATAATTTAAAATGTTGGGTTGCCTCCCAATAGCGCTGTCGTTTAACGTCATTTAGCCGGATGCAGGTTTTCTCTTCATTTCAGGATCTCTTTTCTCATCACCTCATTCATAGTTGTGATTCAACCTCCTTTGCGCCTCAATTGAAGGCCTGCTCTTATTGTCTTCGCATTATGTTAATGCTACTTCAAGAGCATCAATACTCTTGAAGCTTTCCTCAACAACCTCTTGGTCAATTACATCAATGGAAAAACGGTCGTCACTTGCTCTTGGGTAAGTTGTTGACTTGAATACATTGAATACCACTTCTTCGCCCTACACTCGAGTCTCAACTCACCCTTCTGAACATCTATGAGTGCTTTCCCCGTGGCTAAAAATGGTCTCCCAAGAATTATGGGCACATCAGCATCCTCCTCCATGTCAAGGACAATAAAATTAGCAGAAAAAATGAATTTATCCACTTTAACTAGCACATCCTCAATAATTCCTCATGGATGCTTGATTGAGCGATCTGTTAACAGCAAGGTAACTGTTGTAGGCCTAGCCTCACCCAAACCAAGTCTATGAAACACGGATAAGGGCATCAGGTTGATACTTGCCCTCAGATCATATAGAGCATGCTGGCACTCAAAATTCCCGATTGTGTAGAGAATAGTGAAGTTCTCTGGATCTCTCAACTTTTGGGGAAGCTTCTTTTGCAAAATGCCATTGCACTCTTCAGTTAACGCCACAGTCTCATAATCTCCCATTTTTCTTTTTTTAGAGAGAATTTCTTTCATGAATTTGACATAACTAGGCATTTGCTCTAAGGCTTCAGCAAATGGAATATTTATGTGCAGCTTCTTGAATATATTCAAAAACTTGGAAAATTGTTTATCCAAAGAATTTTTTCTAAGCCTCTGTGGGTACGGAATTCGGATTTGATGCTCATTACTCACTGTTGATGGTGCCTTTTCCACCGTGGGGTGGTCTTCAGTAACCCCCTCCTTCTCTGAATTAGCTGTCTCACTCAATTTGTCTGTTTTCTCTGCAGATGGTAGAGGTGCAACTGGTTCAAGTTGCTTACCTCTTCTCAAATTTATAGCCTGACATTACTTCTTCGGATTTACAACAGTATTGCTAGGGAGATTCCCCTGCGATATGTTGTTTAACATATTCGCTAGCTGACCCACTTGTGTTTCCAGGTTTCGGATATAAGATCTCGTTTCAGTCAGGAACTGAGTCTGGGAATTGGTGAGAGTCGACAAGGCTGCTTGCAATTCATTGGGTTCAGCTTGTTGAACTTATGGTTTGGGTTGCTTGAATGACGAAGCTTGACTCATGGGCTGTTATTGATTGTTTTGTTGATACTGCCCTTGGAATTGTAGCTGGTTCTGGTATTGCCCTTGAAACTATGGTTGTTGGCCTTAGTTGTTTCTCCATGAAAAGTTAGGGAGATTCCTCCACCCCGGATTATATGTGTTGGAGAATGAATTGTTGTAGGGCCTCTGAAAATTCCTAACTGCCTGAACCTGAGCTTGGTCTATAGGAACATTGTTTGGATCCATTGTTGTGCACCTATCAAAAGTATGTGGACCTCCGCACATTTCACAAACCACTTGCATCTGAACAGCATTTGCGGACACAATATTTAATTGCAATTGCTTTGTCAAGGAAGCAACTTGAGCAGTTAACACAGTGATGACATCTAACTCATGGACTCCAGCCACCTTTCTGTTGTTGGTAGGTCTTTCATCGGACCACTGATGGTTATTTATTGCCATATCTTCCAACAACTCATGCGCCTCATTAGCACTCTTGCTCATGAATGTCCTTCCAGCAGCATCATCAATTATGGTACGGGTCGTACCACACAAATTATTGTAAAAATTATAGACTAACATCCACTACTCAAGTCCATGATGAGGACATTTCCTTGCAACTCTTTGAATATTTCCCAAGCATCGTATAGAGATTCTCCGTCTAGCTAATAGAAGTTGTTTAGTTCTACCCTTAGCTTAGCCGCCTTTGAATGAGGGAAGAATTTTGCAAGAAACTTCTGAGCCAAGTCTTGCCATGTGGTGACGGAGTTAGCTTGCAGAGAGTTCAACCAGCTTTAGGCTCGGTCCCTTAGTGAGAATGGAAAGAGCCTCAATCTAATGGCGTCATCATTTACACTATTGTATTTGAATGTTGCACATAACTCCAAGAAATTGTCCAAGTGCATATGTGGATCTTCGAGAGGCAAACCCCCAAACTGAACTGTGTTCTAGATCATCTGCAAGATTGCTGGCTTAATCTCGAAATTATTTTCCTCCACAACTGGTGGTCTTATACAAGTCTGCACTCTTGTTATGGTTGGAAGTATATAGTCCCGTAAGCTTCTCACAGCGGGATTCTAAACTTGCTCCTGCACCATTTCTGACACTCCTCTATTCAACCCATCATTATTTTGATGGTTTGCCATATCCTCGGTTGAAATATTAGTTCTCTTGTTTCTTCGATTCTGCTTGCACGCTTTCTCAATCTCAGGATTCAGAGGAACAAGGCCGTCTGCTTCTCTTCTGCTTCGCATATATCAAAGCTACCTGAAAAATAATCACAAACACTGCACGCAGATAAAAAAAATAAAATAATAATAAAATGTGTTCTAGGAACAATCAAATTAGAAATAAGACTAATTAACTTGATATTGATAATACTTCAGTCCCTGGCAACGGCGCCAAAAACTTGTTGCGGTATTTCTAGATGCTACGCAAGTGTACGTATCGCAATTTGTAATAAATTTTGGTAAGACCGAGTATCGTCCACAGAGACTGATTTATCAAGTACCAATTAATTAATCTTTAGTTTCTATTTGCCTAACGAATATAAGTGATGATTTCTAACTAAATAATTAACAAACTAACATGAATTTCTAGAATAAAATAGCAATGAAAACACACGAGGTTTAATTCAGTAATGAAGGAATTAGGATTTCAATCTGCTCAACTTTCCACTCTATCATTCATTAATGCAAGACTAATGATTCTTCTTCATATTAAAATAGTAGGTTAACTGAGATGTTCTATATTCCGATTAGGATATATAAAAACTCAACCTAAGTGATAACTTTCTATATTTCTATGATAAGTTCGACCACATAGGAGGATTAAGATCAATAACCTAAAACGCTACACAGACAGTCGTGATAGTTGTGTTCAAGATTAAACCTACGTCTAATCAACTATAGCATATTCAAATCTCCCTTTTCAGATCTCGATTTGAACTCATATAGATAATGAAAACTAAAGGCCAATTAATTATCATTCAATAACCACAAGTTGAATAGATTTTTAATAGATGAAGAAGAACATTAACAATGCATTAAATTATAATAGAATTTCAAGTGATTAGACGAAATACCCTAATAAAAGTAATTAGCTCCTAGACATGCTAAGAATTAATTAATTTAATATCCAACATGAACTGAATTAAAGTAAAGAAAAGGAAAAGAACTTGAACAATAGATGTATCTAATGGCTCCTTGTTCTCTTACTTCTTGCCTCCAAAGTGTTCTCCTTTTAAAAACGTTTCTCCCAATATATATCACGAAAACCCCCCCAAATGGACCTTTTTGCCATTGTTAAATTTAGGTTTTTCGCTGCTTTGACGTCGTCGGCACCGCGGCGCTAATTCACCTTTTAAACATCCTCGCTCACTGCCAAAGGGGCGTTGCGGCGTTAATGTTGGGCGCCGCGGCTCTTCAGCCTTCTTCATCCGGAATTCGTTTAAATTGCTTTCCGAGCTTCCCCGGGCTTCTTTGACTTATTTTTTGTGGCCAGGTATACATTTTTATCCTCAATAACCGCCTAGTTCCTTTTGATTCGCTTTATTCCTTTCTGAATCGCTTAAACTGAAAACACAAAATAACACGCATAATACTGCACAAAATAACTAAAAGACAAACGAAAGACTCCCTAAAACACACTCTAAAATAGTACTAAAATCTACATAATAGTCGTGTGACGGTGTAGTAGAGCGAGGCAGTTCAGGCGGTTGGCTGGGTTGCCGATTACCGATCTGATTGAAGATCGGCGAAGTCATCGGGAATGGGTGAGAGAGGTTGTTAGACTATGGGGATGGGGGACCGGGACTGCTGTGGTGCCGGGCTATTGATGGTGGATGACACTGGTGATGTGGCTATTAGAGGAGATGCCGATGTGGCTGGAACAGTAGGCGTTAACTGGAACAATGTTTTGATTGATGGAGACAAATTTGTCTCATCGAGGAACATGTAGTCCGTTGTTTGAAATTTTGAAGATTCAAAAATGGAAAACATGTTTCGTCAAATGTGACATGACGGGAGACAATAATTTTATGAGTGGACAGGTCATAACACAAGTAACCCCTATGATTGGGTGAGAAACTAACGAAGACACACGGCGTGGTTCGCGGGGCAGTTTGTGAGGTGCAGTAAAGGCTAGATTGGGATAGCACATATAACCAAAAATTTGGAGTTGGTCATAGGCCGGGATCCTACGATATAAGATTTCGATTGGGGTCTTATTTTGGAGAGTGCTAGTTGATAAAATATTAAGGAGATACTCGGCCATTTTAACGGCATAGACCCATAATGACGGTGGAAGACAGGCATGAAACAAGATGGTACAGACCATGTTATTGATGGTATGTATAATTCATTCAGTCTTTCCATTTTGAGATGAAGTGTGTGGACAGGAAAAACAGAAAACCATGCCTTGTTTAGAGCATAAGTTGTGAAATGCCGAATTATTAAATTCACGTCCATTATCACATTGAAAAGATTTGATTGATTTTTCAAGTTTATTTTTGATGAATTTTTGAAATTCAAGAAACTTGGCAAAAACTTAGATTTGAATTTCAGTGGGTAAATTCATATAAAATGTGAAAAATCATCCAATAGAACTAGATAAAATTTGTGACCCAAGGAACTAACAATAGGAGATGTCCACAAATCAACATGAACAATATCAAATGAAGAAAAAGTAACAATGTTAGATGACATAAAAGGAAGACGAGTATGCTTGCCTAACAGGCAAGGAAAACATAGTTGGGCAAGTTTTCCATTATTACATTGAATACGCTTATTAGTCCTAAGAAAATTAAATACAGGTTCTCCTGGGTGTCCGAGTCGGTTATGCCAAGTAGATGGAGAGAGTGCAGCAAGGGACATAGATGAATGTGGTCTGACAACGTAAGAGTGAGTGAAGGCGTATAGGTCTCCCACACTATTGCAACACGTAAGAATTTTGCCCGTATTGAGATCCTTCACAAAAAAACCAAAAGGGTCAAATTCAACAGATACAGAATTATTGCTAGTGAATTTTCTAACAGAGATTAAATTTTTTATGATGTTAGGGGTGTAAAGGACATGGTTTAGGGAGAAAGGCGGATGTGGATGTTTGGTATGTGTGTTATCGTAACCTTCAATTCAAATGTGGTGACCATTGCCAACAGTAATATATTGAAAATACTTTAATCGAAGCATTTGAGATAAATTACCTTACGACCGGGTGAGATGAGATGTGGCTCCGGTGTCCATGTACCAATTATCATTGGGCTGTTGAAGGTTCAAGGCATTAAATATCTGGCCCAATTCAGTGGGGGCCAGGCTTGGGACTTGTGGAACCTATTGGGCCGAGACCAGGTGGGCTTGCATGGTTGCCGGGGTAGAGCCCAAAATGCCTGATGACCAAGGCTGCTGGAACTGGGGTCCTACAGTTGGGTATGGGCATGCAGGCGAGGCCCAGTTTCCAAAATTGGGCCAAGGTGGCTGTCCAGCCCACTGAAAATAAGGAGCAGGGGTTGGGCTTGGCTGGTGGTTCCTCTGGTCCTTTCCGCGGCCCTTCACTTTGTTGCTATTATCGCGGCCTCTACCGCCACGTCCTCCATCGCGGGTCTGCTGGTGGTGGTAGTATGGCGGTGGTGGTTGGGTGGCGTTAGCCGCTGGTGTTGTCATGCTTTCAATGGCCAATGCCTTTTGATTGTGCTCCTCTTGTTTAGCACGACGAGTCTCTTCCAACAGTAGTTGTGAACGCGCCTTATTGAAACTTAGTAGTGGGTCGACCTGTTGAATAATTGTTACAAGTGTATCATATTCGTCTTTCGGCAATCCAACAACTAGTTGAAGTACCATTTTGTTTCCGAAACAGATGTCCCTACGTTGGAAAGTTGGTCGGCTATGAGTTTCAGTTGTTTACAATATTCAGACATGTTATTAAAATTCTCGAGACGAGTATTGTTAAATTGCTCTTCCAAATACACGGCCCGAGTATTTTTATTATCTTGAAAAAATTCTTCTAACCGCATCCAAAGTTCACGTGCTGAAGTACCTGTTTTCATGATAGTACACAACAAGTCTTTTGAGATGGTGTCGTATATCCACCGCTTGACGATGGCGTCAAGACGACGCCATGTCGAATTTGCAACATCGGTGGGGCGATGAATAAAATCATCAATATGGTCTAGCACATTGTACGCACATGCATGGATATAGAACAATTCTACCCACATGGAATATTGACAATCTTCTTGGTCAAGAATTATACGGATAAAATTCTTAATGTTGGTAACGACGAATGTCGGATGAAAAGAAAACGATGAAGGTGGAGGGGGGTTGTCAAAAACTCATGTGGAAGAACCGGAATTATTAGGAGAAGTTGGAGGAGACATGGTAGTCACAAAATTGAAGAAAATGGTGTGTAGTTGCCGTCGGCCAGAAGAAAGAGATGGAGTGGTGGTCGGCGGCTTTGGTATAGTGGAGAATAAAGATTAGGGTTTTGCTTCTGATACGATGTAAGTTTGGAATAATCTCCCTTATGGATTCCTTTCATTAATCACAATATATATAGTTGTACAGGGGTTTATTCCTAATATAGTAAGAATCCTAAGTTACCTTAAATATACAACTATCATAATTACAAAATATACTGTGAATATTCGGAGAATATTCGCTCATAATTACAAAATATACTGTGAATATTCGGAGAATTTTCGCTAATAGTAAAGAATGGACATTGTGCCTAACTCAACCCCAAAAGCTAAGTTTGTAGGGTGAGAATTGTCCAAGTCCTTATAAGGAGTCCATGTTCCCATTCAATTTCCGATGTGGGACACTTGGACCTAACTCAACCCCAAAAGCTAGCTTGTAGGGTGAGAATTGTCCAAGTCCATATAAGGAATTCATGTTCTCATTCAATTTCCGATGTGGAACACTTAACACTGACATTTATATGCATAAGCAAGGCTACTTCATTATAAAATGTAAATCCATGGAGGATTGCGTGAGGTTTATACTCAGGACCTTACTTTTTAAACTATAAATCTATAATTTTGAAACCATGGACTGATGATTTTGATTTCACTGAAGAATTTCCAACTGAAGTGCCTTTATGGGTTAAGTTTCCTAAACTGCCTATGAGTTGTTGGATTAGTAATTCCCTGAGTAGGATAGTCAGCTCTATTGGTACCCCTGTTTATGCAGATGAGTGTACTAATAAGCAAACTAGGGTATCATATGCTTGTATGCTCATTGAGGTGAACATAAAGAAAATTACAGAGGTGGTAAAGGTTATGGACCCTGATGGAAGAATTTTTCCTTAAGACATAGTATATGACTGGAAACCATTGTTTAATGAGCAGTGTCAAACCATTGGTCATGTGTGCCCTCCTAAAAAGACAAAAGGACCACCTAGAGGCAAGACTGGAAAGGAGCTTGAAGTTTCTAAGAAACTAATCCCTAAATGGCTATCTAAGGGCCCTATTCCTAATGCTAATCAACTAGGCCATACTACTCAGCCGAAACCACAAGTGAAGGAATAACATTCCGAGAATGAGCCACAATCTGAAGCCACAGTTGCTGGGAGGAAGTAGTTGTACCCTACCCCAATAATGCAATGGCTCATACTCCTGATAAGGTCTCTGATAATGTGGTTAAGTCTACACAAGTTGTAGGGCTGGATTCAACACCCTTTTTCAACTTGGATAATTTTCCTTCGTTGAGGTGCCACCACTACTAAGCTCAAGGTTAAGAGAGGTCATAGTGAGAAGTTGAGTAAACCAACTGCCCCCCCCCCCCCCCCCCCCCCCCCTTGTTACTCTATGAATTGGCTCATATAGAATATTAGGGGAGTAAATAAGAAGCATAAACAGAAGGAACTTAATAAAATGCTTCAAATAAAGAGAGTTAAACTTGTAGGTTTGATAGAGCCTAGAGTTAAACAACACAGGGCCAACAGGGTGCTATCAAATATTGCACCTTGTTGAGGGCACCTAGACAATTATCAGACTGCCACTAATGGTCGAGTATGGATCCTATGGGACATGAATGTATATCAAGTCCATAAACTTAAGGAAGAAAATCAGATGCTGCATTGTCAAGTGAAAGGGATAGATGGCTTTGATTGCCTGGTCACAATTATATATGGTTTTAATATTGGAGAGCAAAGAAAGTCACTATGGTCTTCTTTGAGAGATATAGCACAAGGTATCTCCCTACCTTTGAACTTCTTGACTTTGGGAAAGAAAACTTTATATTGAACACATTAATAGATGCATATATAGTGACATAAAATTAGTTGTGAAATATTAATAGCACCCTATCTTTGTAAAATTAGATAAACGCATTTGCTTTTAGACTATTGAACTTTGAAGCACCACTAGCTTATAATATCATATATGAAATAAGCATTCTTAAGGGTAACTTACATATGCAACCATAGGCTTAAGTATATATAGAACCCCACTTCAATGTGGTAAACATATTTAAGATATAGCCTTAGTTTAGGTGTCTATAATTATAGAAGCACCTGCTTCTTTCTTTTTTTTTGTACAAAAACTTAAAGCAACCCCACACAAGCCATAGACGCAAGTTATCACTTTAACTAACATTAATAGTTACATTAGAAATAGGAAGGAAATTGACAACACTTTTAAAGCTTCAAGTTATATGCACTGATAATATAATTTCTTTTTTTGGACAGTTACATATTAGAAATATTTACACTCGCTAGTCAATATACACAATATTATATACATATATTATGTGTATATTACACATATGCCTTCTATGATTTTAGGGATGGGCAGCTATTTATGTCACATTTTTCTAAAATTATTTAAACAATCAATGTGTTTAACTTATTATTATAGAAGGTTACTTACTATTCATTATAATAGTTACCGGAAATTAACGTTTAATGTTATTAACAACTTGAATAATATGCTAATTGAATCTTTATACCAACAGTATATAACTATATAACCCTTATATATTGTAGTGTTCGCTGAGATTCTCTATAATCATAGAACTCTTTGCCCAAAAGGAACACCGCATCCAGTTATCACTTTGACCAACAATACACATGGTTATTAATGACACTGTGATTGCTAAAAATTAAATTAATTAACTTCTTTTTTTGGATAACTAATTGCTTTACATTTAGGTAAGAAGGAAATTGTTTTGCTAAGCTAACTATCAAAACAATCATTGAGATTCATCTATTTTATAAATTAAATGATGTTGGAAATTTACTAATGTGGAATTAAGTTTATCCCATTATTTATGACTCGAACAATTGGGGCCCCGCACGTCGGAAACGTCGTTTCCACACACGTGTACACGTAAGTGCCAAGTATCGCAAATTTCATTAGTGAAAGAGATATTGGTACGTAAGTGAAACGTTTGAGACATAGAATGATGGACGGTTATTGGCCAAATAACAAGTATTCCACGTTGGTAAACGAAGGAAGAAGTGTAAGATGAAACAAGTCGGAAATCGCCGCGGAGCCGCGAAGGGCCGTGGCGCAGCCCCGTCGGAGCCGCGGCGCCTCCCAGGCAGCGCCGCGACGCTAATTGGGTGTTCAGTCACTGGAGTCGCGGCGCTTCGGAGGCAGAATGCTGCAACGGGAAGATGGAAAGTTTTGACTTTTGGGCTGGTTTTGGAGCATTGAATCTCGATTATTTGGCACATGAATTCAGCCATTATTTGGCTGAATGTAACCCCTCAATAAGTGTCATTACATGACTATTGAAGGTCATTAGTTGACTAGTTGGGGGTCATCTCATTACACTATAAATTGAGGCATTTGGCTCAATTGTTCAACACTTAGAAACACTTACAGAATTTTCTGAAATCTTCTTCTTCCTCTCTAGCAAGTTTACTTTATTCAAAGTTCTTCAAGAGTAACACTTGAGTTTCATTTGCTCATTTGTTAAGTTGTTGTTGTATCTTGGGAGACTATTGCCTGACAACGTAAAAGGATATATACGGGGCAATCTTATCTTAAAGACAGAGTGTCATCACTCGACTCAGCAAATCACACGGAGTTTGTAACGTTCTTGATTCTAGATTGTTGTAATCTTTAGTTTATCCTTTCTAGCAATTTGTAATATTTACTTACTTTTCGTTTTCTGCAATTATTGTAACCCACAAATGACAGCTACATCAACAAATTATTAATTAAGTTTGATAGTATATAAATTAAGAGAGAACATTGAATAGTTCCATGGTCCCCCCCTTGGCCTACATAGGTGCCCGTGACACGATTCCATAACCTACTTCCAGATCATCCTAATTTTAAAATAATGTAATCCCATAGCTAATTATGATTTAATTTATATTTGACAATGATATTAATAATTTCAAACCATGTTACTAGTTTAATTTCTTCATATCATGAATCAGCCCCAATCTGTAAAATGAAGGAAAATAGTGTAAGGATTTTTATACATCTTATAGAAGTTGCGGATCAACAATGTGTTTGCTTGTGAGTTTGTCAGAAACCTAGCGTTTCAGTGCCGAAATCATATATATAAATAAAGCTAATTATACATTTCATAATTTGATAGTCTCTTAACTCAGAATCGCAATGTCGCACATCTTTTAAATTCTGAATTTGCCATTGTGTCTATACATCGTAATTATACCCTTTATTTTAAATCAATTGAAAATCGACTTTGTTTGTATCTTAGAACCTTGGCTCAAGAAATTAGAATAATCACAATGTGTTCACTTGAGATTTTGGTAGAAATCTAACGTTTTAGTGTCGAAATCATGTATATATATGCCGAAAAAATGTAAGTACAAGTAAAATTTGATATGCATTCTGAAACTGGATACTGTCTCAACTTTGAACCAACACAACATCTAGATTCTACAATTATCAATGCGCCTATACATCAAAATTATACTATCTATAGTGCAAATCAAACATATATACAAGTTGTATATAATAAAGCTACATTGATTTCTCGAAAGGAGGAAACTCTTGTGTATAACATTAAAAAATCATATTGAAGCCCCAAAAATTTACAAGAAAGAGGAAAAAACAAAAAGATACTTTTCTCCCTCATCTATTTTGAAGGGAATTCAAAAGTATCATTTTCAAAATCACTCTCCAAGTCCAATCTCTCTCTCATAAATTTTCCTTGGGCTATACATCCCTTTCAATCCAAATCTGCTACTATTACATGCAGATGGAAAATAAATAAATAAAAAAGAAAAGAAAATATATCCACAAATGTAAAAAAAAAAAAAAAAAAAAAAAAAAAGGAAATCACCCTTCATAAGGGTAAAATAAAAAAAAGTTTCTCGAGAAAAATGACCTATGTTATACCAAACAAACCTAGTCCTCGAAAATGCTCTCCAGATGAGGCCTCCATACAACAACCTTACCGCTCTTACTTCTCCGGTGAGACGATGACTTCTTCAATTTCGGCATTGTGCTATCGCTTAAATCCCGATCACACTCCGGGATGCTGACGTAGCATTTCTTATTGCTTTTTGTACTAATTTTAGGGGATTTTTTCTTCTCTGGCACGGAAGATGCTGGAATCAAGAAGTATATGCTACCTCTTTTGAGCTCGGATTCCGGCGACAAGATCAGAATCCGGCGAGCCATTGTACCTTGAGAGCATGGTTTACTCAAAATATGATTAGGGTAATTCTTGAGTACCTCAAAAGCTGTGATTGGACTTGTAATTTCTTCTACATGACCATTCAAATGTACTATACGAATTAAATCTAGTGCTCCACAAGGAAGAACACAAGCCAAACAACACCTTAGACTATTTCCCATCTTTGATGATTAATTGGGGAAAAAAAATAGAAAGAAAAAGTGTTTTTTTTCTCTTGTTTGGTTGAAGGTTTTTGAATGTGACAACATTGGTTGATTGAATGGGAAGGTGCATTGTTATATAGCAACAACCGTACTCATGTGGACAAATAATAATGTGCTTATTTTATGAATATTTTAGTTAAAGTAAATGACTAAATTGCCCTAGTCCTGAATTAACTTATATTATACACTAGTAGAAGATATAGGGAATTTTTTATACTATTAACGTAATTAATCTGTGTAGCGTGTAACTTTAGCTTTTAGTTAAAGTTAAATGACCAAATTGCCTTATAAGTTCAACAAATATTTACACTAGTATTGTGATTTAACTTGTTTTATTCTCCAGGTAACTAATCTAGGCTACTTTTTAATGACGGCTATATCTTTCAATTTAAGTATACTCATTAATCATATTCTAAATATGTCAAATACTATGTCAAATCTTCCCTCGGCATAAACAAAAGAAGAATGATTTTGTATAGAAATTGTCCAGTTGAGATGCTAAGTTATTTTTTTGCCTATCATGCTGGACTTGTATATTTGTGCAAAACATTATATAGGTTTTGCTTGTGCTTTCTTTTGCGAGCAGTCATTAGCTGCAAACTGAAACAGTGGGTTGAGCTTATGCTCCCCTTAGCTTTGTAATTTTTGATTTATTGATATAAAGGTCACGCCACCATACGGCGATAAATTGAAGAGAAAAAAACATGGTTAGCATAACAAATTTTTACACTATTGGACCATTTTTTAATGTTGTAAAGTAACTTGTCTAATTAAAAATCTCATAATTTAAGGAGGTAAATATTTGGGTGACTTGATAGTATAAGTTGTTTTTATGATGATGAATGTATATAATTTAAACTATATTGTCTAGATGACCTGATAAAGTGAATTCTTTTACACCATGACAATGTAGAAATTATACTCATAGCCTTATATTAAGTTGTCTTTCGTGTGAAATAATCTATCAATTATGCCATTGCTTCTAAGTATTATTTGACCTTGGATGCTTTCATTGAGTGTAATGATTTTGAGAATAACTTACCGGCATTCGTTAGGCTAACGTTTGGCAGCTAGGTTGCTAATCGAAGAAATACTTTTTGTAAATAAAATGCAATAATTGTGAATTTCTTGTACGTAAAGAGTGTATAAAAACAAATGAGAGAGTTTAAACCAGTCAATGATCGTTTATTTATTTATAATTATTATTGCAGATAATTTATTATTTTTAAGGTTTCAATCAATATTAATTGTAAAAGGTTATAGCATAAGTTATATGTAATTTCCTAATTTTAAGTAACCTACCTAGTTTGTAAATATTTTGTAAATTAGTACATATAACTTAAACTCTTATAAAATTCTCAAATTTTGCACGTACCACACCTAATAATCATATCCAAGCGTGCATGTATGCTTGTTGACCTACCAAATATGCAGTGATTAGTGCATGGATTAATTAGTCAAGTACAAGAAAAGTAAAACTTTGGCAGGAATTTGTATCATAAGTTGCAAACTTTTTGATTGCTTTTTTTATTTTTCTTGTTTTTGGCGAATATTATTGTTTAGTGATGATAGACTATATCTTTCATCTTTGGACATATAAAAAAAGCATCAAAATTAGTGCTCTCTCAAGACTTGATTGGGAAAGTAACTCACCATTAATTCTTACCAGAAGAGACTGAAAATAGCATTACAATTGGCTCAGGTTTCACATCTAATACACTTCAAATAAATGAGTTTATGTTTTATGCCGCCGAAAAAATATTTAAATAATTAGGTTGTTTATAAAGTTATTTGATGTAAATTCCTATGATTATCGTTAATTGGCAACATGATGAAAAGATGATTCACCTACAATAATAGGTTAACTATAGTAGAAGTATTTAAAAAATTACACTATACATTAAGAAAATCACGAGAACTCAAGTGATTATTGTATATTAAACTTTGGTGTAGATATATATATATATATATATATATATATATATATATATATATAAAGAAAGTGTACTCCTACATTGAATTGGAAGTTTGAAGAGATATATCGGGGGAGAAGTACGATAATTTATACCCTATATGAAAATATTTTTGATTTTCTATTTAGTAGTAAAACATTGAGATCACTAGATGATGAGAGTTTGAAAAAATATTCTCTTAACCTTGAACTTTCTTTAACACGTAATAGTTATTCTGCTATTGATGATTTAGATTTATTTTTTAAATTAAAAGTGTTAAGAGAAATAATACAAGTAGAAGATAATGGTCTAATCGAAATACTTAATCAAATAAAAAGACTTGATTCTTTTCCAAATACATATATTGCTTATAGAATAATGTTAACAGTTCATGTAATTGTTGCCCAGTCGAAAGAAGTTTTTCAAAACTAAAATTGATAAAATCTTATCTAAGATCAATAATGTCTCAAGAGAGATTGAATGGATTAACTATATTATCAATTGAAAAAGAATTGTTAGAACAATAGATTATAAAGCAGTAATTAATGAGTTTGTATCTAAAAAAAGCTACAAAAGTAGATTTTAAATAAAATATATATGACGATCTTTCCTTTATTTTTTTAAAATTAAGGCCTCTCTATGAAGTTTGGCCTGAGACCGCCAATCTTGTTGAGACGACTCTGATAGGAACCTATAAACTCCAAACCCTAGATCTGTCTATGTATATTCATCTTAAATCCAAAAAGAAGTTAATGAAGCAATTATCATTATTAAAAAATTACTACTTTCCCACTGAAAGATGTTCAATGGCTATTTTCACATATATATATATATTTTGATGGAATCAGTGAGAAAAGAAAAAATAGTATTGTTTTGACACAGAAAAATTAAAAAAAAATCCAGTGTTTCAATGAAAATATGTTTCTCACCATGTGTTTTCCTAATGAGCTGGTTCAATGGTAATGAGGTGAAAAATTATATTTTATAACATAAATCTTTCACTGATTATCGGTGGAAAAAACCTCTATTTCTAGCCGTGTTAGAGGGTAACTTACGGGCATGTAGGTTGTGGATTTTTTCTTAAGCAATTATAAACTTGTGAATAAAGGCGCCTCCATCGTATAGAGACATTTAATGGTACTCACAATTTTAGGGAAAAGGATTAGTTTAAATTTAGTAGTGTCAATGAATTGTTTAGTGAAAGACTTGGGTCCTAATCCATCTGTTAATGACATTCAATGGATCCCCACTGCATGAATGAACACCGTCGCCGTGAATATAGGCATCACAACTCTGCAGTCAGTGATTAGGTACGGAAATGAAAATAAAACTAAAAAAAATAACCACTTCTTTTTCTCCAATTTCTGCAATGATTCTCTGACCTCCACTCGTTTTCTTTTAAATCAAAAATATATAACTAAAAACTACAACGATCTGTAATGTAAATAATAGTATAAAAATTGTCCGTAACTTGATCAAAATTGTATTATTCCAAAAATCCAAAGTTTCTAATTAAAGATCATGGGATCAGTTTGAAATTTGGGCATCTTGGTCTGCGAGTAATATCAGGTGCCCAAGGGTGATACACTTAATTTATTTAAGTAAAATTTTATTTGTATTTGGTGTTTACATCAAATAATATTAATTTACTATGGTTACTGTTAGATATACCGTATTATACACGTGATATACAGCAGTGTATATCACAGTATATCTTCGATATTCCAGTGACTTTGGACCGTGATATACACGGCTTATACAGCTGTGTATATCACGGTTTTGGAGCTGTTTTGAGTTACCATAAATTGTACTTAATTGTAATTACTTAGCATTGTACACTTACCATTATTGTAGAATTATTCTACAAGTAGAATATGGTTTTGAGAGTAGAATAAGAATATGATTTTTCTATTATGGAAAATTGTATATTGTATATATACTATTTCATTAATGAAAATAATCAAGAGATTATTTCTTTCATGGTATCAGAAGTCTAGGTCTAAAATTCTCTCAAATTTCCGTCCACTCTTGCATCAATTTCCGAGCCGTCTTTCTCGGTTTTCGTGCCCGGCGGTGCCTCATCTCTTTCCAAATTTTTCTTCCAAATCTCTACATCACGTCTTGTGTTGCTATTATGGCTAAGAACACGGTTCACCCTACCCCTTATTGTTTCTAACATCAAGAATCACATCCTTATCATTCTTGAAATAGAAAACGTCCAATACGCGACGTGGGCTGAACTGTTCAAAGTTCACACACGCTCGCATCAAGTCCTCCATCGCATTATCCCCGCGGCCCCTACGGATACGGAGGTGCCCAAATCCGAGGATGATCCTAAGTTATGGACGACCCTTGATGATACTGTTCTTCAGTGGATTTACTCCACTATTTCTACCGACCTGTTGCAAACGATTATCTAACCAGACGCTACGGCAATGGATGCTAGGAATAGAGTGCGTGATATATTCCAAGATAATCAAAATTCTCGTGTTGTTACCCTTGAGCAGGAATTCTCCCACGTCAATAGGAAGACTTCCCCAACGTTTTAGCATACTGCAAACAGTTGAAAGAATTGGTGGACCAACTCCGTAACGTTGGTGCACCCATTACCAACTGTAACGCCCCGTATTTTCGGGTAACGGTTGAACTCATAACGTAGGTGAGTAGACCCGGACCCGGGAAAATTTTCATTGTACTTGTGTATATTAATAGGAGGATTAGTATATAAAAGGGCGTGATCCCGAAATAATTTTGGGATTTAGTAAGAGTGACGACGGAGTTGAATAATAATTGTGTGTCCCCGAAGAGAGTTTAGACTGGTATTTTTATTACGGGAATTATGATATTGACATATGAGGATTTTAGTAATCGTCGGGATTTAAATAATTGGAGACCGGAAATTTAATTGTGTGTATAATTAATTAATTGTGGGATTAATTAATTAGGGATGGGACAATTTATAGTGGGAGTTGGTAAGGGTAATGTTATAAACGATTTGGGGGTGACCAAGCCCCAAATCGACCGGTCGACGATATCAACGCCCGTAAGGGCTCCTTCGCCATTTTTTTCTTTCTTCTTTCTCCATTTCTTTCTTCCATCTCTTCAATCTTCTACTTCATCAAGAATCTGTGAGGAATTAGAGGGTCACATTTCTAGCGGGTGGAGGTAAGCCTCAGTTGATGGGTTTTCTGTGAAGTTGCGGTCGAAAATGGGGATTTTAGGGAGCTTCCATATAACCAAAATGAGGGAGAATTCTTGGTGTTCTGGGCTTTGATTCCAGTAGAATCGAAGCCAAGAACAAGCGTAGAAACTCAGAAGCTAAACAGGAAACCTTGAATACAATCGGATTCTGGGCGAATCGATTTTTGGGGTCTGTTCTGGTTGTCGGAAGCTGTGTCGAGCAAAAGGGTTTCCCAATGATTCTCGTCGATGTGTTTAATGAGGTAACCTTCCTTGTTCTTAATAGTTTGTACAATTTTCAGAAGTCATTCTTGCTATTAGTTCTAAAGACGATTGTCGAAAATGCGAATTTGGGTTGGGTATCGTTAGACCGCCGTAATTGGGAGTTACTGGGCTTGCATGTGAAATCGTGGTACTGTTTTGGAGATTTTAGTAGTATAAGAAGGAGGATTAAGAGAGTTGGATGCTTCACTACTTACATAGATTTCGATATAGAAGGAATATAGGTTCTACGCGTTCAAGGTGTTCGTTAGAATGTCCCTAAGAAATCTGTTTTTAATGTGTTGATTCGATTATGATGTAATTCGTCCGTATGATGTAGATAATAATTCTTAGAGCTTACAAGGACCCGTGGAACTTAGATAAATTCGACAACAAGGTTGAAGTTCAAAAATGAGGCATGCTCTAATATTGAGTTGATAATTCGTCTAAGAGGTATGTGAAACTCTTACTTCTTTCTTTTTGGCATGATTTAATGAAAGTACGGCGGACGTACTTAATTCTTATATAGTTTAATTCCTAAAGAGGATTGTTATGAGAAGTGCCTATGATTTTTCAGCAAAGAGTTTATTATGACATTATTGTAATGATTTTATTGAGAGTCAAATGATGATTTTTACTTGCATGGCACTCATGATATCTACTCGTGCTAAGTGTTACTACTTTACCTCACCGAGTCCCGGGCCGGGTTACGACTCGTGCACAGCCTTGCATTGTTCACCGAGACCCTCACTAGAGGGCCGGGTTACGTAGGATGGATCCATAGATGAGAGATGATTTACCGAGTCCCAGCATGGGCCGGGTTATGATATGATTCACCGAGTCCCGCATTAGTGGGCCGGGTTACGTTACAGGTATATATATGTATATGGACAGCATACATGTTTTCTTGACTTGCCTCTCATTTTTATAAGGCAACTAACTTTTATTGTTTATGGCACAGTTGGATTTGAATCCTGATTTTTATACTGATCTCATGTTTCTGTTGGCTACTTATGATCTCTTTTACAGCTTCATGTTTTACATACTCAGTACATTATTTCGTACTGACCCCCCTTTCCTCGGGGGGCTGCGTTTCATGCCCGCAGGTACATGCTCTCAGTTTGGTGAACCTCGTGCCTAGGTTCCTACTCGGCGAAAGTTGGAAAGCTCCTTTGATCCAGAGTTTTGTCATGTTGGTACCGAATCTCTTTAGAGCTTCTGTTTGTATTTAGGGGCACGACGGGGCCCTGTCCCGTCATATGTCGTTCTTCTTCTTATAGAGGTTTGTAGACAGTGGTGGGTTGTACGTATGTAAGGGTTATGACTCTGTTTGGGTCAGCCATGTTATTGTATTATGTGCTGGGGTGTTCCCATGTATATACGTTACTATCTGGTGGCAGCCTTGTCGGCTTGCTTGTTATTTTATATTGGCTAATTGTGACTCCTTAGGAGACAGGTGCATTCGGGGGTAAAGGCAGCCTTGTCGGCTTGCCTACCCTGGCATATGTTGTTATTGCGACGTTATGCTGCCGGATTTTAGACTCATTAAGGGTTAGTTGGATTATGTGTGACAGGTAAGTATAATGACGTCATTAGGGCGGTTAGTCGCGGCCCGTCGGGTCGGGTCGTGACACCAACGATCGTCTTGTCCTTCAGATGGTTGCAGGCCTATCTGAGGCCTATAGTGGCGTCGGTACGCTTCTTCGTCAGAGCAGTCCTCTTTCGCAATTTTATCATGCCCGCTCCATGCTCACGCTCGAAGAAGCAAGATTGGCTAAGAAAGCGGCCACTAGGGCCCCGTTTGTCGTCATGATGACTGAGTCTAATTTTCTCCCTCCGTCTCCAACAATTCCGGCCAAAACCGCAACAACGGTGGCGGCAAAAAGAGTTAGAATCATAAAGATAACGATAAAAACCGAGGTGGAAACTGCGGTGACACTAACGGGGGTGGCAATGGGCCTCAGGACAGTGGGCCGCAAGCCAACTAGCCACAGCCATGGGGCCCATGGCCCGTGGAACTGGGCCAGTGGGCCTGGGCCACACAACCCCTATTTTCCATCATAACCGTACCCTGGGAATTGGGCTCAAATTCCCCCCAACAATAGGCCCAATTTCTCGGTCAACAGTGGTACCCGAGGGGAAATAGTGGGCCGGGTGCTTGGGTCTCGGCCTCCGCAAGCCCATCATGCAACGGGCCCCACCCCTACCGACACTGAATCCACGATGCACACGCTTGGATTAAATCCTCCGGACGCAAATTGGTACATGGACACCGGAGTCACTATTCACATGACGTCCGACCAAGGTACTCTTTCGTCTTATTCCAATTTGAGCTACAATCATGATATAATTGTTGGTAATGGCAATTCATTTCCAATTTGTGGTTACGGTCATAAAACTTTGTCCCTCTCCCTATCCACCTCTTATTTTGAAAAATGTCTTTCATGCCCCTAACATAATTAAAAATTTGGTGTATGTCCGTAAATTCACCACTATTAATTGAGTTTCTATTGATTTTGATCCATTTGAGTGTTCTGTGAAGGATTTCAAGACTGGGATACCTCTCATGAGATGTGATTGTAGGGAGATCTTTATCTTATCACGCCCACATCCGGT
The DNA here is from genome assembly GCA_034509755.1 of Anisodus tanguticus. Classification (NCBI taxonomy): domain Eukaryota; kingdom Viridiplantae; phylum Streptophyta; class Magnoliopsida; order Solanales; family Solanaceae; genus Anisodus; species Anisodus tanguticus. The sequence continues at coordinate 50,190,459 of CM067547.1, forward strand.
CTCTCGAGTCAAACCTTGCCATCTACTTTTGCAGCTCTCGCTCTTTCCTTATGGCATGCACGTTTGGGTCACCGTAGATCGTCTATTATTTCTTCATTACATAAAAACAATTTTATTTCTTGTAAGGGTACGAGTAGTACTCCAATTTGTCAATCCTGTCATTTAGGAAAACATGTTAGATTACCATTTGTAGCCTCTACTTCTCGTACTTTAATGCCATTTGATATTATTCATATCGATTTATGGACATCTCCCGTTTTAAGTTCTATGGGCCATCGTTATTATGTTCTATTTTTGGATGATTATTTTAATTTTTTATGGACTTTTCCGTTAGCGAAAAAATCTCAAGTTTTTTCCACCTTCTTAAAATTTAGAGCATCCATCCGTACTCAATTCGAACGAGAAATAAAGAACATTCAATATGACAATGGTAAGGAATATGTTAATGGGTTGTTACGGGAATTTTGTACAAATAATGGCATTATTTTTCATTTTTCTTGTCCTCACACGTCTTCACAAAATGGGAAAGCCGAACGAAAAATTTGTACCATTAATAATATTGTCTGAACATTATTGGTCCATGCTTCTGTACCCCCTTCCTTTTGGCATCATGCTCTACAAATGACTACTTATCTTCTTAACATACTTCCTACCAAAGATATGACATATTCCTCCACTCTTCAAACCTTATATAATAAGACTTCTTTGTATTCACATCTTAGGGTCTTTGGGTGCTTATGTTATCCGCTCTTTCTGTCAACTACAATTAACAAACTTCAAGCATGTTCTACTCCTTGTGTGTTCTTGGGTTATCACTCTAATCATCGTGGTTACTAGTGTTTTGATTTATCGTCTAATAAAATCATCATTAGTCTCCTGTTATTTTCAATGAAACTCAATTTCCATTTGCAAAGATAAATAGTCTCGGGCCTAGTTCGTATAATTTTTTAGATGACGATGTCTCCCCGCATATTATCCACCATTTATCGGACATATCCCGCACCCAAAATCCGCCAGCGGGCCCACTGCCCACTGGTTATCCAGTACCGTTGCAACCTCCAGTCATTGGTCCAAAGCAACTGGGCCTCCCTCCAGCCCTAGTTCTGGCCCAGTTTCTGTTTCCGACGTCGGTCCCAGTTCTCGTGTTGGGCCAGCAAGCCCACTGCCTGCTGGCCAGTCTATCACATGTCCCGATATTTCCCAAAATCCACCCAATTCTCCCCCGAGTCACAGACGGTCACTCGTAGTCAACGGGGTATTTTTAAACCAAAAAGATATTTTAATTTAAATTCTAATGTTCTTAAATTCCTCTACCCCGTAACCTAGTGTCCGCCTTAAATTACCCGAATTGGAAATTGGATATGACCGATGAATATGATGCTCTTATTGCAAATAAGAGGTGGGAGTTGGTTCCTCGTCCTTCTAGTGTTAATATTATTGGTCTATGTAAATTTTTACTCATAAGGATAATTCTGACGGTTCTTTTACGAGGCATAAGGCTCGTCTTGTAGGTGATGGTAAGACTCAACAGGTTGGTGTGGATTGTGGTGAGACATTTAGTCCGGTGGTCAAACCGGCTACTATTCGCATTGTGCTCAGCTTGGCTCTTTCGAAAGCATGGCTCATTCATCAGTTAGATGTGAAGAATGCTTTCTTACATGGTGATCTTAAGGAGACAATCTATATGCATCAGCCCTTGGGGTTTAGGGATCCCAAATATCTTCGCCATGTCTGTTTATTGAAGAAATCCTTGTATGGGCTTAAGCAGTCCCCATGGGCTTGGTATAAGCGATTTGCATACTATGTTTCATTTATTGGATTTTCATACAGCATGTCTGATAATTCATTGCTCATATATCGTCGTGGTTTTGCCTTTGGCTTATATTCTATTATATGTGGATGATATTATCTTGACTGCCTCTACTGATGTTTTGCGCAAGTCTATCATAACCATGCTTAGTTCTGAGTTTGCTATGAAAGACTTGGGGCCCTTGAGTTACTTTTTTGGGGATTGTTGTCACTCGTCATGCAGGGGGTTATTCTTATCACAACGTAAGTATGCATCTGAGATCATTGAGCGAGCTGGTATGTCCTCATGCAAGTCTACTTCCACTTCAGTTGATACTAAACCCAAGTTGGGTGTTGCGGCTGGCTCACCGTATGAGGATCCGACCCACCATCGCATTCTTGCAGGGGCACTTCAGTATCTTACCTTCACGAGACCTGATATTACATATGACATCCAGTAGGTGTGTTTGTTTATGCATGATCCTCGAGTTGAACACATGAATGCGCTCAAACGTATCATCCGATACTTACAGGGCACACTTGATTATGGGTTGCATCTATATCCGTCATCGGTCTCTACATTTGTCTCTTATACAGATGCTGATTGGGGTGGCTGTCCGGACACCAGACGCTCTACATCTGGTTACTGTATGTTCCTTGGTGATAACTTGGTCTCATGGTATGCCAAACGGCAGGCTACCTTAAACTGCTCTAATGCAGAGGCCGCGTATCGAGGGGTGGCTAATGTGGTCTCTGAATCATGTTGGTTACGTAATCTTCTCTTAGAGCTCTACTTTCCCATTCAAAAAGCTACCTTGGTTCATTGCGATAATGTTAGTGCAGTATATCTTTCTGAAAATCTGGTTCAACATCAACGCACTAAACATATTGAAATGGACATCCATTTTATTCGAGAAAAGGTAGGTCGTGGGCAAGTTCGCGTCTTACATGTCCCTTCCAGGTATCAAATTGCAGACATCTTTACGAAAGGTCTTCCGTCCGTTCTATTTGAAGATTTTAGAGACAATCTCAGCGTACGAAGACCGCATGCTATGATTGCGGGTGTGTGTTAGTTATACCGTATTATACACGTGATATACATTTATCTTCGGTATTCCAGTGACTTTGGACCGTGATATACACGGCTTATACAATTGTGTATATCACGGTTTTGGAGTTGTTTTGAGTTACCAAATTGTACTTAATTGTAATTATTTAGCATTGTACACTTACTATTATTGTAGAATTATTGTACAAGTAGAATAAGGTTTTGGGAGTAGAATAGGAATAGGATTTTTCTATTATGGAAAATTATATATTGTATATATACTCTTTCATTAATGAAAATAATCAAGGGATTATTTCTTTCACGTCAAAAATTAAGGTTGAATATATATTAATTAATTATGATTTAGTAATAAAAGTGTAAGTTAAGATATATATAGCATGTATTCATTTTATTAGTGTAAATAACATATGCAGATAACTTTTTATCATTTATTTATCTTGTTTAGCAGTTAAATAGTGCTGCAAAAATTAAAGATGGCATATTGATAAAACCAAAATTACAACGGTCAAAGTATTTTTTTCTTACTCTAATAGTATTTGAGTCAGTTTTGCACACATTTCAACTAATCCATTAGGTATTATTGTCTACCTCAAATATATATAACCCTCGGCAAAGGCGAATCCAATATTTAAGTTTTATAGGTTTAACCTTTATAGTTCTTAGCATTGTACCGTTTATATTTTTAAAAATACGAGTTCATATCTACTATTTATTATAATTTTTATAGATCTTTACACATATATTTACCCTCCGCATTGAAATTATACTAAATTCAGATGGACTTTATATCAGTCTTTGTATCCTCCTCTCAATCTTGGATATATGTGTCCACCTCAAACGGATAGGCCAGAGATTAACGAGATTTGAACCTTAATTTCGCACGATCTATTCACTTTTTATTGCAGCTAAGTCACACTCTTGAATGTTAGTGGCCGAAGTATTTCTTACAAAAGGAAAAACACACTAAGACAAGTGTAATATTATTCTACCCTTAAATGATGTGGTAAAATGGATGAGATTCAATCCTTGTATACTTAATCAAATGTCTGGAGTTTGAATTTTGAAAATGAAGAAATTCATGATAAGGCACGTTTCGCTTAGTAGAACTTATATGACTCGAATTTGAAGTAGTCAAACAGTTAATTTCAAATATCAAATGATTAAAAAAAAGTATACTATAAATCTTACACTTCAAATATAATAGTATGTTAAATATAGCAGACATGCTTTGGGATCTCACCTTCAATTACAAGTGAAAATGTCCACTTTTACATTGTTCTCAAACTAGGGGGAAAACACAAAATGTTGCTCCTCCTTTTTCCAGCATAACATCGTTTTTCCTGGCTGATTACAATGTCACTGTTGTTGGAGGATCATACAAATCCCATGTTTTCACCTAGCTAGTTACCACTATATTTCATTAAATTTAAATTATATATACCACAAGATAAAAGAATGTACATTATCAACATAGTTTAATACTTTAACACGTAATAACGTATTACTCCCTATGGATCGAAAATAGTGTCTGCTTAACCTTTATTTTTTGGTTAAAAAGAGTGTTCACTTACCAAATTAAAAAAAGAATTAACTTTTTTCCCTAGATTTGCCCTTATTAGGTGTTAGGTGACCAAATTCCAATACCTATTTAATTAGAGGCATTTTAGTCAAATTATCTATTTTTGCCTAGAAATTAATATTTTTAAGAGGTGTACAAATGGCTAAGTGGACACTCTTTTTTATCCGGAGGGAGTAGTTAGTACTTACGTCGTCCCAATTAATGTAATGGTATTTGACAGGACCCGAAGTTTGAAAAAAAAAGACTTTTGAAATTTATGATCTAATATAAGCCATAGAGAAATGTGTGGCTATATATTCATTAAGAGTAAAATGAGAAGTTTAAATTCAAATTATTTAACATGAAATTTACTTATAAGTCTCATAAATGACTTATATAATTATTTTTTTAATATTATTATTTTATAAAGTTTAAACTTTATTTCATTTCTTCAATTAACATAACTAATGCTAGTATATAAACACAAGGGTTATAGTGGAGTAGTAAGTACTTCGTCATCTTTAATTAGAGGTTTTGAGTTCGAGTCTTGCTTGATATGAGTCGTCTTTATGAGCGTTTTACCCCCAATGTGCAGAGGCGGGCCTACATGGTATGGCAGGGGCACGTGCCCCGTTAACTTCCGAAAAAACTATGTATGTATGTGCATATACTTTGAATTGTGGATATATCATTAAAGGAGCCATCTAAACATATCTATAGTATCAGGTCAGTTAGTTAGCGCGCCTCGTAGGCCCCTTAGCGCAGCCGCTCAACCCAAGTTCGAGTCTGTGCTACAACAATTTCTTTTTTAGCTGACGCTTGACAGTTAAAAAATGTGCATAAAAAAGTTGGTGCCAAGTTTTGATCATGCAACCTAAGGTTAAAGAATAGTGTCCAAACCATCAAGTTGCAAAATAAGCTTTGTTCATTTATGTCATGTAATTTATATCTATAAACACATCGATTTTATGGGTGTTTAATAAAATTTTCAAACGAAGCGGTGTTGCATGACTTTGTGGTCAGACGCGGATCCAAGAATTAAAGATGAAGCTTCAATTAACGTGCATCTGCCTTTTATGGTGCCCCATTGTCTTCAAATCTTCAAATTCGCTCTACCAATGTGGAGGGACTTTCTGGGTCGAATCTAAATTTAATCGGGTCCCAATACAAATTCCAATTAGCATACTCCCTCCGTCCCATAATAAGTGTCATCTTAGTAAAAAAATACGCATATTAAGAAATTAATAATGCAATGTGAAATTTATCAAATTACTCCTATATAATAAAAATAAATTATTTTTCTCTCCTGATTAGAGCATGCACAAGTAGTAAACTTTTTGACATTGAAAATCCAACAATACCAAGTTTTGTGATTTTTTCAATCATCATTTAGATATTACTTTAACTTATCAGTTTTTGTCTAAGGGTAAAATTGGAAAAAATTAACCAATTTATGTCTTGGTTTTCTAAGATGACATTTATTATGGGACAAATTTTTTTGACTAAAGTGATACTTATTATAGGACGGATGGAATATTAAAAATTAAAAAAAAAATGTTAAGTATACCACTGCCGACACTTTCTTTATCTTTCTCCCACCCCCTCCATTCCTTTTTTTCTTCCCAAATGTTGAGGTGACTTGTGTTTTGAACTAGAAGTACACCAAGTACTACTTGGAAGTTGCACAAATTGTGACAATTTGACCTTTAAAGCATAAAAATTAGTCCTTCAATTAATCTAAGAGTCATCTTCTTACTTTGTTCTATAAAGTTAATCATTGGATTTGTTGTCAATCGATAAATTCGCAAATTAACCGTTAGGTTTTAAGGAGTTGACATGGGTATAATTACCGGTATAGTGTTACGAGCACATCCCCAATAAAATTCAAAAAATGTTTTAAGTTATATATATATATCGATTGCAATAAAAAATAATTACATAATTAGGTTACATATACAACAATTATGAATAATTATTTATAATAAGCATTAATTTACTGGTAACCTAGTAAAAATGGTATAACTTGCTATCACATACTAAATTACAATTATAGTTTGAAAAAAGATTGTATATTACTTAGTTAAATCCAATTAAAATTTTACCTTTCAACTTGAATAATTGCCCCACATAAATAATCTAGTGACGAAGCTAAAGGGATTAGGGTTGGTAATGGATCGGAGGTGGATCGGGTGGAGCTCAATCCGCCTCCACCCGCCAACCATCCATCCACCACTCGACACATTCATCACCCTATTTTTTCTTCATCCACATCCGATCCACCCATCATTCACAGGTGAATCGGGTGGATCGGGTGCTTCGCGAATGAAAATTATAGTCATTGCTGTCATACATTAACATTAAAAAAATAATTAGAAAGCCTCTTCGTTATCTTCTCAATTTTTTAAAAAAAAAAATAATATTCATGTTATAAGTTAGGGTTTGATAATCCGACCTTTCAATTAATACAATTGGAAACAAATAATAAAATCTTCTCAAATACTCATAAATTACTAGTTCAAGTAGTTGGAATTACCTCGAAATATGTGAATCTTGAAAATTCCTCTTTTGGTATTTTGGTATTCTAGAAGGGATTTCTTGAAATCCAACAATTTTTCAAGTTGAATGATCTTAATATATTTGTTAACTATTTTTAATCAACACAAAGTATATGAAAAACTTATCTTAGGTGGCAGGGAGGGAGGTCTTGGCCGAGAGCCACCTGAAGAACCAAGAAACTGAAGAAAATCTCTATGTGTTACTCTGTTATGTCTATTTCTATTTTGATTTGGATAAATAAATAATGTGATATTTATGGGCCCAAACTTGGTAATCGCAAAGAAAATGGACCTGAATACTTGAGTACATTTAGTCACCACTAAAAGATCATATGTACATTAAAAAAAATATTAATTTATAAACGGATGGATGAATGGGTCGGGTGGTGGTTTGGATGTATGTCCACCCGAATCCGACCTGATCCGTCACCCGATTAAAATTCGTATATTGTCGAATTTTCGTTCATATAATCGGGTTGGATGGATCGGATATCCATCGAGTCATGGTGAAATTGTCAGCCCTAAAAGGGATCAATGAGGTTCAATTGAATCCCTTTGTCAAATTGTTTTACGACTTAAATAGGGTTAACAAATTTATTTTTATCAATATATAAATTGTTGAAATCCATTAATATGAGAAAAATTATAATAGTTGCAAGAAAGGTTCAAAAATTGCTTTAGGTGACATGTCGAAATCTTATATATGACACTAATATTTTTTAAGATCTCTTATATGAATTTATGACTCCACCACTATAAAGTACTTTCCCCTTTTTTTTTAGCTCGATGGTAACTAATTAAAGCAAGTTCAAGCACTAACTTTTGAAAGAACTTGTATACTATTCGGTTATTTAAGGATCAATTAAGTGTAAACTGCCTATAGTTATACGACCTAAATTGTTAAACTAACATATAGACTGCGGATGATAAACAATTTGTTAAAATCGATTAAACGGTATAAATAATGTAAAAATTACTTACCCTTTAAATGACAAAAATGGTCCCTTATGTTTTGAGGGTAGGTTTAAAATAGTCATTAAATTAAGTATACACTTAACAATGTAAGTCTTATAAGTTTGTCAAAAGTTAATACTTTTAATATGCGTCAAATATTTACAAAACTATGTATGCTGGATATAATAGCAACTATGAAAAAAAAAGGAAAATAAGCGAAAATTTACATTTAGAGGTACAATTTATATAGTTTATGCTACCCCCCTCCCCCCATCCCAATTTAAGTGTCTTACTTTCCTTTTTGGTATGTTTAAAAAAAGTATCTCTTTTTATATTTAGTAAGTTTTTCAATTCCAACATCCTACGTAGCAACTTTAAGACCACAAGATTTAAAGGACTACACACATCTTTAATTTAAGATCACAAGAGTCAAAAGTCTTTCTTTATTTCTTAAACTTCGTGTCAAATCAAACTAAGACACTTAAAATAGGACGACGGGAGTATTTTTCATTTTATTTTTAGAGTCTGATGCAACTTTTTGAGGTGTAATTTTTACTATTTTTAATATGTTCTTAGTGTCTGGTGTAGTTTTTACGTTGCATATTTTATAATTTGATGGGACAATATAATCTTCGTGTTTATAGTTGAATCATTGTTTCCATTGTCTCTGTCAAATCTAACTAACAAAGTTCGGCAATTATTTCACAGAGACTACAAGTGTTAAGTTTTGACAAACTTAAAGGACCAAATCTGTTACGTGCATACTTGAGGGACTATTTTAAACCTACCTTCAAACATAAAAAAAAAAAACTTTTGTCATTTTCTCCTCTCAGTATCATGAAATATCAATAACCTAAATTATTGAAAATACAATCTCTAATCATTAATTAGGGAACTTGAAACACTAACCAGATAAGCCTATCCGAATCATGAATAATTAAAATCTAGCTAGTTTATCACCACCTATATTTAGTTTAGTTCGTGTGGATTATTTATGCCTAATTTTGTTTCAACAATACCAGCAAAGAACATTATTAGTACGTAGCTTCGAAGCACTTGCGTTTCGGGCACCAAACATAGCTAAAATGAGCTGATTAATTAAGGTTTTAAGTACTTCCTTTTATTTTTTAAGGATTGTTAGTAACTACTAACAATAATGTGCATGAGGATTGCCATGTAATAGATTCTAAAATAATTAGATTGACTCTTAATGATGTATAGAGCTAGTCATAGAGAATTAAGTTGATGTGCTTAATTAGACTTATTAAGTATAACATGTGATGAGTCTGTCTTGACACCAAAACCAAGTTGGAAACTCCATTAATATAAGCATTTTAAGTTCACAGTTTTGTACTTTCTTCGGCGTAATAATTGCTACTTTGAGTATAAATTTGGAACTTCAAACTCAATTAGGAGATTTTGGGGACATTCGACAAAACTGAAACCATACGAGAAGATTAACATGATCCTTACGTACGAAAGAATAAAAAGTACAAATTGAGTGGTCCAAACTAGTACAAGTTGAGATGTGGTCCAAACTTTAATTTTACCATATGTTTTTGTATTACAATCAACAATAATAACTATATATCCAGCGTAATCTCAGAAAGTAAAATTGTATTACAAACTTTTTAATTAATTAAACTCAAAAGAAAAAAGATTGCAAAAAAACACTTCTGGTTGCTATAAATGGTAAATTATCTCTAGTTGCACGGACGATATTCTCGCACCCAATATTTATGTCAAATTAATGAATATAAAATATGTGTCTTGCTTAAAAGTATTTTCTGTTAACTAATATGGATAGGTAATATATATTTTCATTTAATTTTTTATTGCATTTGATCCACACATCAAAAGCACATATAAATTATTTTTATGTGAATTTGGGATGATTTAGCAATTCTTTTTAATTACATATATTGAACCTATATTGTTACAAATGTCCAATGCATGATATGATCAAGGTATAGCACATACATCTTAAAAAATAAAGGGCATCCCGGTCACTAAACTTCGCTATGCGTGGGGTCCGTGGAAAGGTCGGACCACAATGATTTATTATACGCAACATTACCTTGAATATAGATAACTAATTGAATAAAGTGAAACTATAAAGTATATGAAATAATACCTTTTAGTATATACCTGCTGGTGTGTTACAAAACTAATATCCCTTTGGCATTTCATATTTCAAGAGCATTAATTAATTAATTAATTAATTATTGGCTACGTGCAGTTATAGCACCAAGCATCAAAAGTTAAGTGATCGAAAATCACACCATGACTCTGACTATAATGAAAATGGCATCTTGATATGTGATAACCTAGAGATAATCAAACCATTTATAGCAGACTAATTTTAGTTTCATAGAGTATAAGATTAAGGATAGTGCTACCAGTACGTACGGTAGGTTAAATATAGTTTGTACGTACTTATTCTTATTTATCAGTAATTAGAGTTTCGGACCACTACATTTTATATGTGGTATTTTCTTGCATATGATAATACAAGTGTGTATGCCAGAATTAAAGTTAGTGTCGCGTTATTCTTATATATAGTTCCCCGTTAGGGGAACTTCTGGAGGGAGACATGATCTATGTCCACTGATTTTGTTTATTAGTACAGTACAGAAAGCCCAGGTTCTAAAATGTTATTTACTTCGCAATCACTTGCCCATTCTTTTGAAAACATTCGATGAAAGCAGGACGATACAGAAAAAATAAGCACGATCTCTTCATAAGAAAAATACATACAAATTGTCTCAATTTGTATGTATTTTTCTTATGAAGAAGGCATACTTATTTTTCTGTATTGTTCTGCTTTTATCGAATGTTTTCAAAAGGACCGACAAGAGATGGTAGTTTGAAAATTGTACTCAAACTAGCAATATTATGTAAAGCCATATAAATATATGAGCTTAGATCAGGGCGGGGCCAACAACGGTTTTGGCAGAGTTTAGTATCTTTGGCTTAAATTTTATATTTGTAGTAAAAAATATATTTAATATGTATAAATAATCTATTCAGAACTCAGTAAACGAGAATGATATACTCCCTCTATTCCAATTTACGTGACAATGTTTGACTAGGCGTAAAGTTTAAAAAGAAACGAATACTTTTGAAGTTTGTGATCTAAAATGAATCTTAAACATTTGTGTGGCTATAAATTATTTGATTGAAGGTAAAAGAACTTTTTTAAAGTTAAGTTATTTCTGTTATAAAAAGGTGATATTCTTTTCGCAATGAATTAAAAAGGAAAGTATGTTACATGAATTGAAACGAATGAAGTAATTTAGAACCCATAAATTAAAAATCTTAATCCGCCTCTAACTTAGACTTAGTATGCTTACATTAATAGAGCTTCTACCTTGGCTTTGATGTCAAGACAAAATCAGCACATGTTACACTTAACACGTCTAATTAAGCACATCAATTAATTCTCTATAACTCAATCATTAATTAAGACTGAATCTAGCATTTTTAGAATCTCTTAGACAGCAAACCTCATGTGTTCCTCAGCTACCATTATTGGTAGTTACTTAAAAACAAAGGGAAGTACTTAATAAATTCCTTAATATAATTCAACTCGTTTTTGTTGTGGTCGGTGCCAGAAACCTAAGTGCCTCGAAGCTTCGTAAGATAGATGATTATGTTGCTACTATTTATTGAATATGTACATAGGTCCTTGATTAAAAGAGGATAGATTCCTACTATTACGATGATCGAGTTTTAAAATGAAGATATTTTTATTTCATTCAAAATATGTTGCAGAACGATATTAGACTCTAATTTTCATCAGAGCCTGTTTGGAAAACAATACTTATAGGGAATTAAATTTGTGTATAATTACACTATATAACATATTTGTCCAATTAAATAATTACTTGATCAGCATGAAATTTAGTGGTAATTAAAGGGGTGCAATTACACCTTCTGATTCTCAAAGGATAACTGAAATTGTTGGTAATCACAAGCTAAGATAACTTTTCTAAGAGTGTGTAATGGGTATGATGAAAAATGCTTGCCACGGAAGAACAAAATGTTTAATTCCCGAGTTTTTTTGTCAATAGACCAATCAATGGTGCTCTATCAGAGACAAGATTCAGTCACTATAAGTTCACGGTGTAGCACTCCTAAGGCTTGGTGAGCTAGGTTAGTGACCGGAATGGACTTCTATTCTATACATGTCTCCTTCTATTACTATTATATAACCTTCTCGAAGCAAGGAAGGGAAGGAGGAGGAGAAGCACAAATAATTGGGGAAGTGAAGTAATTGTGAAAACTAACGTAGAAGTTACTAACTAATGCTTTTCAAGAATATATTACCTTGGATCATAAATAATTCCTGAAAGAAATTAGTGGATCCATTAGAATAATACTAGGTAAAAGTTTTTCGAAAATTTGTAAAAGTGAAAAATGTGTTTTAATAGTTATATATAGTGTAGAGAATGGATCTTGGACCTAACTCAACCCCAAAAATTAGCTTGTAGGGTGAGGATTGTCCAAGTCCATATAAGGAGTTCGATGTGGGACTCTTAACACTCCCCCACACGACTAGACCTTGTTAACTGGAGCGTGGATAATATAATTTGGGGGCCCAACAACGGTGAACAAAGAATTGAAATGGGTCTGACTCTGATACCATGTAAATAATGGGTCTTGGGCCTAACTCAACCCCGAAAAGTAGCTTGTAGGGTGAGGATTGTCCAAGTCCATATAAGGAGTTCATGTTCCCATTCCATATTCGATGTGGGACTCTTAACATATAGTTTATTGTAAGTTTTTAAGGATTTTGTGAGAGGAAGAAGAGTTTTTAGGTGAAATCGATTCCTCTTCACTTCTTTAAATTTTAAAAAGAATTACTCAAACTTTAGCAAAGAAAATAAAGCCAAACTGTGAAACAAACACTATCTCCACCTACACCCATGATCGGTAGGTTCAGGATTCGAGTTATGCCGGAGGAAAAGTATGAAAACACTATACATTCTTCAAAATAGGGGATTCAAATAAAGAGGAAAAAACACCATTTTCAAAAATTAACTTTACTTTTTGCAAAAATTCATGCCACAAAAATAATGTGATACCTAGATGAAAACATTGGATTTTGTATGGTGTTCCAACAAACGTTAACATGGTTTTCAGCCAGGAAAAACGATGTTGTGTTAGTGGAAGGAGGAGCATCATTTTATGTTTTCCTCTAAGTTTGAGAACAATGTAAAAAGTGGATACTTTCACTTGTAATTGAAGGTGCAATCCCAAAGCATGTCTGCTATTTAAAATTTACTCTCACCGTTCTATATTTTCACGTCCATTAAAAAATTACTGTAATAAATACAAAGTACAGTTTATAAAGTTATTCTCTTTTCTTCTTAAATATTATGCATTCTTGTATAAAGGATATAGTTGAAAATAATTTTCAATTTTAATTTTGAATTTCTAAAGCAATAATTATTTTGGAACAATTTGCTTTAGCTAAAGTGACCGGTAATTTGGAAGGAATAGAATACAAAGTTTGAATTGAAAGATCAATAAAAAAATATGAAGGAAAATTGACCCACGACTCGATATATGTGTCTTACTTTCTTTCTTTCGAGTATGTTCCAAGAAGAATCTAACTTTTTATATTGAGTAAGTTGTTAATTTCAAATTTGTTGTAAAATCAAGCTCAGAATAATAATATGAAATAAGAAAGTAGACAAGTATATAGAAAGCAAGAAAGAACTTCATTTTTCCTTCTAAATGTTGTTCAAGTATATATTCATTCCATGCCTCTATTTATATTATTACATAGAGGTAGGATTACAAAAGGGATGTCTTAAACAAGACATTAATCATTAACATAATGGAAAAGATCGTAGATGAAGTTGTGGAGATGTGAGAGGTTATGGTATTAATGATTTGATAACATAAAAGATGTGGAATATAATGATTAAGAGGAGCGGGGAAACTATATGGACATCCACATAATATATTTCATAACAAAATTTATATTTTTTTCTATTTTAGCTACGACGATATATCATGTTTAACACCATTTGTGTTTTTCAAATACTTAGGCAAGTACAGTTTTGTGTTTTAAAATTTAGTGCCTTTACTGCTGAACAAGTTAAATAAACAATTGATCAAGATCTAGAGCTAAATATTGTGAAACATTTTCTTGAAACCAAAAAGTCATTTAATATTACCTATGTATCACAGAAAATCACGCTAACTTTACTTAAGTATCACACAAAATTAACTGGAAACAAGTTTTGAAAAATATCTTGTTTTACATCTCTAACTAGCAAACACCAATAATCTTTCCAGGGGTCCAAAACTAATTTCGAGGGGTCATATCATATATGGCTCACTGACATTTGGAAATTTTTGATGATTTTTAGAGGACCAAACTATGGATGGGCCTTTATAATTTAACGTTAGTGTCGAATCTTGAAATTTCTTCATAGTTCTGAATTTAAATGACCCACAAATTAAGTAAGTGAATAAAAATACCTCACTAAAAAAATTGTGATAAAAATACTTTTTGTGCAGTAAATTACTGCGCAATAGGGATAATTTTTTTTGTTAACTTTTTTATTTTCCAACACTTAGACATGTTTTTTTCATACTTTGACCAAAGATTAGTCATGTGTCAAGACTCTGAAACGTTAATATTTTATATAAACCTGATATTTATTTCTGCGAACAATAATGTAGGCTCAATACCTAAACTTTCGGATCGTCGTTTTAGGGGTTGTAAAGTGCCCGAAGTAATTTTTGTTTGGAAACTTGTTATATTATTAGGTTTAAGTGTTTTATTCTTTTGGTTTTTTAAGTGTCTTAAAAAATAAAACACTTAAACCTAATGATATAACAAGTTTCCAAACAAAAATTACTTCGGGCAATTTACAACCCCTAAAACGACGATCCGAACATTTAGGTATTGAACCTATATTATTGTTCACAGAAACAAATATCAGGTTCTATATAAAATATTGACGTTTCGGAGTCTTGACACATGACTAATCTTTGGTCAAAGTATGAAAATAATATGTAACTGTTGGAAAATAAAAAAGTTAACAAAAAGAAATATATTTACCCCTATTGACTGCGCATAATTTACGTTTTTCTCAATTTTTTTAGTGGGGTATTTTTGTTCACTTGCTCAATTTATGGGTCATTTAAGTTCTAGACTCAATTTTTTGCACGGATTGCCTTTACAAGGTACTGGTCTTTAATTTTTTCCCTTCGTATATGTGGTCTTTAATTTTTGTCATGTTGCTCATTTAATGAAAATATCCAAACCTGTTGTGCTCGACATAAATTTTGTACATTTATCTTCGAAAATTTAATTTTGGCTCGCTCGGCATAAGTTATGTAGGAATTAAGTAATGCGACATAAGTTGTGTAATTTTTTCAGAATTTGTTGTAGTGTTTAGAAACTAGAATTATGCTTTTGGGACATATGTTCTTTATCTTTTTTCGTGTCTATTTTTGTGGAGTTTGATGTGTTTTTTCCCCCTTTTTATGTTGAGTTTTGAAAATTTTATTGTGTCCAATATAACTTGTGGGAACGAAATATAAATTATGGCCAACGAAATCTAAACGTATGCCGCGTGAAAAGTACTGAATAACAAAAATTAAAACCACAAATTTAAAGGAAAAAAATTAAATACCACCCGGAAATAGGGAAACTGCGAATGACCCTAGAATCTTATAGCATAATGCATATTTACAAAATGAATTAAAAATTTCACCAATGTTTTTCTTTGATTCCATACCCTTTTTTCAAGCATTCTTAGCTAGCCTTCTGTTGTGTTATGTTGTTACTTTTCTTTTCCCATTTTTCATATGCCAGTAGTTGGGATATACTTTAGCAAAAAGGTCATTTATTCAATTATTGGCTTATGGAGAAATGAGCAAAATATGACCACTAGCATATATATCCTTGAAAAGCAAAGGGGTGGATGGTTAAAATTCTCTATCATTTGAATGCAAAACTTGCATGAACCCCAAAAAATCAAGTACTAATGTGAAAAGAAATTGGTGAAATCAAGTTCTAATGTGTAAAATATGCAAAATTAATGAAGTTTCTACTTTTAAAAATGATAGAATATACGTACGTATATTTCCTGATATTATTAGAGATCTTATACATGTGTAATTATGGTAGTAGTCTTGTATAAGGAAAATGTATATTTGATTTTCGTAATTATAGGCTAGGTTTACTATTGTATATCATGCATATAAACTTTTACATTAATTAAAATAATCAAGGGATTATTTTCTTTCATGGTAACATCAGTCTAGGGCAACTTTTCCTTCTCCAAAAATATACTCCTTCCGCCGCCCTACTCGAACCCTCATTCTCGGCAGACGCCCGATCCCTCATCCTTTCAGATTTTTCCGAATCTCTAATTCTCCTCTTGTTCTTCCATCATGTCTACCACAAATAATACCTTTCATCATGCTCTTACAGTCTCCAATATCAAGAACAATATCCATATCGTTCTTGAGATGGAAAACGTCCAATACGCGACGTGGGTAGAACTATTTAAAGTTCACGCAAAGTCTAATAGAGTCCTCCACCACATCGTCAAATCGGAAAAAATCAAGGAGAAGGTGCCTTCCACATATGATGAAATTCGAGTTGTGGGCAACTCTTGATGCTATGGTCCTCAAATGGATTTATTTCACCATCTCTACGGACCTCTTACAAACAATTATCGAACCCGACGCCACGACAATGGAAGCTTGGAATAGGTTGCATAATATATTCCAAAATAACAAAAATTCTCGTGTCGTAACCCTTGAGCAGAAATTCTCTCACATCAATGTGGAGGATTGTACGAATGCCTCTGCCTATTGTCAAAGACTCAAGGAGTTGTCGGATCAACTCAAGAATGTCGGCACGCCCGTCACAAACGATCGTCTCATTCTTCATATGGTTGCAAGCCTCTCTGAGACGTATAATGGAGTTGGAACTTTTCTTCGTCAAAGCAATCCTCTCCCGCCGTTCTACCAAGCATGTTCCATGCTCACCTAGAAGAAGCAGGGTTGGCTAAAATTGTGACAACCGGAGCTAATTCCACCATGATGGTGGCCAACACCGATGACCCTCATTCTTTTTTAGAAAATTCTGGCCAAAACCGTAATAATGGTGGCTGCAAAAAGGGACAAAATCAAAAAAATGGTGGCAAAAACCGTGGCAGTGGTGGAGGACGGGATGGCGGCAGTGTCCAGCAAGGGCCTAGGCCGCAACACCACTAGCCGCAACCTTGGGCCTAGTGGACCAAGGCCGTGGGGCTAGGAAAGTGGGCAGTGACCCACTCCACCTTATTCGGCTCCTTAATTTTGGGCCAAGCCCAATAGCAACCAACATCAGTCTCGGCAGAACCAAGCCTGGCACCGGCTTGGCCTGCTTGGGCCTCGGCCTAAGTAGGCCTTCACTAATGCGGGCCCAGCAGCAGCCCCGACCCATACGGATATCGAGGCATCAATGCATACACTGGATTAAATCCTTCGTATGCAAATTGGTACATGGACACCGGTGTTACTTCTCACATGACATCAACACCATGTAATCTCTCATCTTATTTCAATTTGAGCAAAAATCGTGACTTTGACCCTTTTGGATTTTCTGTGAATGATTTTTCGACGAGGATACCTCTAATGAGATGTGATAGTCGGGGTGAGATCTATCCCATCACCACGACCACCACCACTAAACAAGTCACACCGTCAACATTTGTCGCTTTAGAACCTTCCTTATGGCATGCGTATTTGGGTCAACCGGGGCGTTTGTTCTTTCATCTCTTAAAAATAATAATTTTATTGAGTGTTATAGTACTTGTAGTACTAATGTTTTTCCTTCTTGTCCGATTGAGAAACATGTTAAATTACCGTTTATTACCTCCAATTCTAATACTATGTTTTTATTTGATATTATTCATAGTGATTTGTGGACATCTCCCCTTTTAATCTCTTTGGGCCACCGTTATTATGTGTTATTTTTGGATGATTATTCTAATTTTTTGTGGACCTTTTCGTTATCTAAAAAGTCTCAAGTTTATTCCACATTCCTATCATTTAGAGCATTCATCGTACCCAATTTGAACGAGAAATTAAAAATATTCAATGTAATAATGGATGGGAATTTGATAATGGGTAGTTTAGAGAATATTGTAAGGTTAGTGGTATATCTTTTTGATTTTCTTGTCCACATACATCCTCACAAAATAGGAAAGCCGAGCGAAAAATATTCACCATTAATAATATTGTTCGGACATTACTAGCCCATGTTTCATTACCACCTTCTTAACATACTCCATAGCAAAGGATTATCATACCAATCTCCACTCAAAAAATTTTTATCACAAAGATCCGTTGTATTCTCATCTTAGGGTGTTTGGATGTTTATGATATCCTCTCTTTCCCTCCACTATAATAAACAAACTACAAGTTCGCTCTATCACTTGTGTGTTTTTGGATTATCCGTCTAATCATCGTGGTTACAAATGTTATGATTTATCCTCGAATAAAATCATCATTAGTCGCCAAGTCATTTTTTACGGAACCCAATTTCCATTTGTTAAGTTGCGTGATTCTATGTCTAATTCTTATAATTTTCTGGATGATGGGCTCTTACCGTATGTGGTCCACCATTTGGTCGGGCCCACATCTCGGGATTTGGACCAGCAGACACCGGCAGACCTAATGCCTACTAGCCTAGACCCATTTAGTGATTAATTTCAACTAGCAAGCCCACTGCCTGCTGGCCCAAACTCCCTTCGTCGCTCATTTTTTGTCACCTTGTATTTTCGGCCAACAGGCCCACTGCCTGCTGGCCCAACCCGTGACCCGCCTCTCGGTCCAGTCAGTTCCGACATCCATACACTTACCCAGGTCCGTCCCACTTCTATTTTGAGTTAATGGCCCATTACTCGTAGCCAACGGAAGTATCTTTAGAACAAAACGATATTTTAATCTCAATTTTAATGTCACTAAATCACCCCTACCACGTAACCCATTGTCTGCCCTTCGTGATCCGAATTGGAAAATGACCATGGATAATGAATAAATGCTCTAATTGAAAATAAGACACGGGAGTTGGTGCCTCGTCCGCCTGGTTTTAATGTGATTCGTTCTATGTGAATTTTTACTCATAAGGAAAAATCTGATGGTTGTTTTGAGAGGCATAAGGCAATCTTATCGGTGATGGCAAAACTCAATAGGTTGGCGTGAATTGTGGAGAGACATTTAGTTCGGTGGTCAAACCGGCAACTATTCACACTTTTCTCAGTCTGGCTCTCTCAAAAGCATGGCCCATTCATCATCTGAACGTGAAAAATGCGTTCTTACACGGTGATCTCAAGGAGATTGTATACATGCATCAGCCCTTGGGTTTAGGGACCCCGATCATCCTAATCATGTGTGCTTGCTAAAGAAGTCATTGTATGGGCTAAAATAGGTCGCTCGGGCCTAATACAAAAGGTTTGCAGATTATGTGTCTACTATTGGATTTTCTCATAGCAGGTCTGATCATTCATTGTTCATCTACCGTCGTGGTACTTTTCTGGCATACATTCTGTTATATGTGGATGATATTTTATTGACTTCCTCTCTAATAAACTACGCAAGTCTATCATATCTCTTCTCAGCTCCGAATTTGCTATGAAAGACTTGGGGCCTTTGAGTTATTTTTTAGGTATAGCTGTAACTCATTATGCAGGTAGTATTTTTCTATCCCATAGAGGAAGTATGCATCTGAGATTATTGAACGGGCTGAAATGTCATCTTGTAAGTCATCTTCTACTCTGGTTGACATCAAACCGAAGATGAGTGTTAATTCTAGCACACCCTATGAGGATCCCTCCCACTATCGCAGACTTGTAGTGGCTCTTCAATATCTTACGTTCACGAGGCCCGATATTACTTATGTAGTGCAACAGGTGTGTTTATTTATGTGTGATCCCATTGAAGAACACATGCCCACTCTTAAACGCATTGTGTGTTACATTCAGGGCACTCTCGATTATGGTTTACACCTATATCCATCATTTATATCTACTCTCATGTCTTATACAGATGCTGATTGGGGTGGATGTCCAGATACCAAACGCTCGACATCTGATTATTGTATGTTTCTTAGTGATAACTTGGTCTCTTGGTCGGCTAAACGCCATGCTACTTTATCGCATTCCATTGCGGAGGTCGAGTATCGAGGGGTAGCCAATGTGGTGTCTGAGTCCTATTGGCAGCGTAACCTCCTCTTAGAACTTCACTTTCCTATTCAGAAAGCTACCTTGGTCTACTGCGATAATGTTAGTGCGATATATCTCTCTGGGAATCCTATCCAACATCAGCGCACTAAACATATCGAGATAGATATTTATTTTGTTTGCGAAAAGGTAGCTCGTGGACAAGTACGTGTCTTGCATGTCCCTTCACGGTACCAAATTGATGACATCTTCACTAAGGGTCTTCCCTTAGTTCTGTTTGAAAATTTTAGGGACAGTCTCAGCATACGGCAACCGCCCACTATGACTGCGGGGGTGTGATAGAATATACTTATGGTGCTTTACACAAGTTCATCCAAGATCAGCAGCTCTTTCAATTTCTCAGTGGCCTAAATGAGGTGTACTCTACTGTCAAGAGCAATACCTTCATGATGACACCCTTACCTCCTCTTAGTAAGGTGTATTCCTTACTTCAGAAGGATGAAAACCAGCCAAAGAGAAGCCCAGTCTGGTGTTCCCAGTTTCTCTAGTGACTCAACTTCTTTTTCTGTATCATCCTCTCCATCCTATCACAACAATAATCCCAAGAACAAAAACTTTCATCAAAAGGTTTCTTTCAATCATAACATCAATTCAAGTTCAAGCAAGAATTCCTTTCTGATTTGCAAGTACTGCAAAAATCTTGGACACAACATTGATAAATGTTACAGGCTTCATGGATTTTTTGCTTACTTCAAATTTACAAAGAACAAGAGGTCTTCTGCTTCATGTGTTCAAGTTACAGATGCATCATCTCCTCTTGTGCCTCCTACTCAGACCACTCCAAAATCACAGGATTCCACTTCATATGGTTTCAACAAGGATCAAATTTATCATCTTATCACTCTTTTTCAACAGTCTTTAATCTCTCCTGTCTATCAAAATGAAACCTCAAATGGTGAATCTTCTGGTTTTGCCAATTTTTCAGGTTTGTGCAATATCACTATTTTTAGTTCTGATGGTTACACAGTTTGTGCTTTAGCTCAAATAGGATTAAATCTTTGGATATTAGACTCAGGGGAAACAAATCAAATGACACCCTACAAGCACCTTCTACACAACTTTAACCCCTACCTGCACCATATATTATAACCTTACAAAATGGATACAAGGTCAAGGTTATTTCTACTGGTTCATTATACCTTAGAGATGATCTTACCTTGTACAATGTCCTTTTGGTACCTTCTTTTCACTTCAATTTAATTTATGTGTACCAATTTCTAGAACAGTTGCATTGCTTAGCTATATTCTCTATTTCTGCATGTTATTTGCAGGGTCCTTCCCTGAATAGGCCATTGGAAATTGGTAAGGTAGCAAATGAATTATACTACTACCATAATGACAACAACCCCTCATACAGTTCCATCTTTGTTCCAGCTTTTGTTGATATTAGAAGAAATGGTGCAAGTTTAAATTCTCTTTCCTAAGTACTGTGCGATTGTGTTTTAACAGCCACTTACATCATTAATAGGCTTCTCTCTTCTGTTCTACATAACATGTCACCTTTTGAGAAACAACATGATGTTATACCAACATATGGCCACCTTAGATCTTTTGGTTGTTTTTGCTATGCTACCACACCCAAACAACTTCAAGACAAGTTTCAACCTAAGACTCTCCCATGTATTTTCCTTGGTTATTAATGTGGCAAAAAGGGCTACAAGCTTCTTAATCTTTCCAACCATTCCATTTTTCTCAAGAAATGTGATCTCCCATGAATTCTTATTTCCTTACTCCAAACATTTTTCCACATTCCCTTCTCTTCCTGTTTATTATTTTGATGATATTCCTACTGCCCCTTCATCATCCTCTTACTATACTCATATAATACCTAATATACATGATTTTTTACCAACTCCACCTGCAATGTCTTCTCCCTCTCAGTCTCTTGCATCCCTCCCTCCATCTCCTTCTACTCAACCTATTCTACAAGTTTCTCCACTGGTCAACCCTTCACATATTCCTTTTTCTCAGCTTCCCACTGCACCTATTCCAATAAGTCAATCCTCCAGACAATCTGTTCAACATTCATACCTCTCTAATTACATATGTTCTTCTGCATTCTCTTCTTCTGCTCTTTCTGATTCCAAGGTTCCTTATAATGAGCTTCACTTGCATGAACCTCAGTCCTACCAGCAGGTTGTTTCTTACCCTGCTTGGCAAGAGGTCATGCTACAAGAATTCAAGGCACTAGAGGCTAATCAGACCTGGGATTTGGTATCTCTTCCACCTCATAAGAAGCCTATTTCTTGCAAATGAGTTTATAAGATTAAACAGAAGTCTGATGGTTCTATGGAAAGGTACAAAGCCAGATTAATCATCAGAGGTGATACACAACAGGCATGGATTGACTATATTGAAACTTCCTCACATGTTGTCAAGTTCACCACCATCGAAGTCCTTCTTTCTCTTGCTGCCAAAAGGAAATGGGTTGTATACCCATTGAATGACAACAATGTTTTTTTCATGGGAATCTCCATGAAGAGGTTTATATGAAGGTTCCTTCTGGTTTACAAGTTTCTTCTATCTCTACTACATCTGCTCCTTTGGTATGCAAGCTTAAAAATCCCTTATATGACCTCAAATAGACTTCTAGACAATGGTTTTCAAAATTAACTGAATCTCTGGCCAACAAAGGCTACATATCCAGTAAAAATAATTACTCATTGTTCACAAAAAATGTTGTTGGGTCTCTTATAGTCTTGGTTGTTTATGTTGATGACATTCTCTTAGCAGGGGTTGATGTCTCTGAATTAGACAACCTGATTTGGATAATCAGTTCAAGATTAAGACCTTGATTCTATCCATTATTTTCTGGGACTAGAAATCACAACTCATCCTCAGGGTTACTTAATGTCTCAACACAAATTTACTACTGATTTGCTATCTGAGTTCAATTACAGCCACTTCAATTTTGTGGTGGCTCCTCTTGACCTCATCATCAAGTTAACTGTTGATATGGGAGCACCTCTTACTGATCCATCCACCTATAGAAGATTAGTTGGTAAACTTAATTTTCTCCAACATACCAGACCAGATATATATTTCTCAGTTCAACATTTGAGCCAATTCCTACAGGTTCCACATCTGCTGGTTGGTCTTCATGTTTTGTTGTATCTTATAAATGCACCAGATCTTGGACTTCTTCTATCTAATTCTCCTGACTTGTCTCTGTTGGATTACTCTGATTCTGACTGGGCTGCTTGTGCCCAGTCAAGAAAATCTGTTACTGGGTATTTCATAACTCTTGGTGGTTCTCTTATTTCATGGAAAAGTAAGAAGCAACCCATTATTTCCCTTTCTTCAACTGAGGCTGAATATAGGGCCCTTCGAAAAGTTATTGCTGAAATCTGCTGGTTGGTCAGGCTGCTTGATGATTTTGACTTTCATATTTCTCACTTTGTTTATGTGTTTTGTGATATTCAGGCTACATTACACATTGTCAAGAATCCTTTTTTTCATGAACGCACCATGCATATCGACATTGATTGTCATTTTGTACGTGATTGCCTTACATCTGGTCTGGTTTCCCTGTAGTTTGTTCCCTCTTCTGCTCAGATGGCTGATATACTCACTAAGGTTCTACCTGGGAGCACTCACCATACAATCCTTGACAATCTTAGAGTCTTCACACCCTCCAGCTTGATGGGGTGTTGGCATTACTTAATTAGTTTCATCCTTGTATATGTATTGGGTTGTATATTGTGTCCTTAGGTTCAGTTTTGTGTAAACGATTGGACTTGTATTAATGACCCATTTTTATATTTTTCATTCCACAATTTTAAGTTGTGACACCGCCGAATGTCAAAATCATATAAGGCATACAAGTCACAATTATGTGAGGCTAATAAATCATTTTCATGTTTTCAGATATAGAAAAATATCTCTCCCTTCTCTCTACTTTCTCTCTCTAGGATTTTCAAACCCTTTTCTTCTCCGACCTAAGCTCGTTTTGAGTTTGACACCAATTATGTTGTAAACCTATTTGTTAGCCCCAAACAAAATTCAACATGTCTTCGACCCTTCATATCAACCTAAAAACATAGATATTGATTTGGCACAATGTTTTATTTTTATTTTTATTTTTATTTTTTTGTGTTATAACATTCAGTTAGAACTTTATTGTCAATTTTTGTATGGAAGAAAATGAATCAATAACAATCATTTTGCAACTCAATTCTCTTAATATTACTGCTCCAAAAATTATGAACCTATTTCTTTCACACTAGGAATTACTTTTGAAAAATCTGTTTTAGCTAGTTCTTCTAATTTTGTATCCATGCATAATTATTTATAATATTACTTTGTTTAACTGAAAAAATCGTTGAACTTATTATAATATTAATGTATTATTTTTGCTTCACATTTCTTTATTTTTAATTAAGGGCTAAATTATAATTTTAAAATAATATCTTCGTCCCATTTTGTATGACATTTAATTAACTTTCACATGTTTTTCCTTTTATAATAATTTCTTTTCTCTTTTCTTTTTTGTCAATGACAATTTTTAAATTTTTTTTAGCATATGTGTAGAAATTGTGTCGTAGTAGAGAATATGTATCAATATTGTATATATATAAAAAAATATATCATACGTATATAAACTGTAATATTATTGTATATAATATATATCTCTACAGTATGTGTATAGAAATTATATAATTGTTGTATAGAATATGTATCAATAATGTATATGTATAGAAATTGTATCATTGATGTATAGAATATGTATATCTGCAGTAGATGTATAAAATTGTATCATTGTTATATAAAATATGTATCAATACTGTATATATATAGAAATTGTATCATACATATAGAAATTATATCATTGATGTATGGAATATATATACATATAGTATGTGTATAGAAATTGTATCATTATTGTATATAATATGTATCAATACTGTATATGTACATAAATTGTATCATTGATGTATAGAATATATATCCGTACAGTATGTGTATAAAAATTGTATCATTATTGTATAGAATATGTATCAATATTGTATATGTATAGAAATTGTATTATTGATGTAAACAGTATGTATATAGAAATTATATTATTATTATATAATTTATGTATAATAAATATAAAATTAACATATACTTACTAATTATACACATATTATACAATATGTTGAAGATATCTAAAAAATCATAATCTACAATAGCAAGAAACATGATAAGAGTTTCTTTTAAAAATTAGTGAAAATCTTATAGCTTTACTCAATTACCCAAAATTTCAAGGAAAGCAAACTAAGATTCTACTCTTATGTATGAACCCCAAAATAGCACCACAAGAAACTATTTTTTCCCCAATTTTAATTCTAAAAAAAAATCCCCAATTAGAGCCACACTAGAAAGAACCATTCCCACAGCCAGCACCAAGTGAAACAAAAAACAAAGAAGAAGAAAGAGCTATAAGGAGGATAAAGAGCAGAATTCCTCATTTTGTGCTAAAATAAAATCCAAAGAGACACTTCTGAAACAAACACAACACAAATGTCATGGCAAGAAGACTTAAGAAGAAGGCAAAGAATAGAAATGGAGAGAAATTAAAGAGTGGAGAAAACGCGCACACACACACACACACACACACACACAAAAGAGTGAAATAGGTGAAGACCAAATAGGGGAATAGAGAGAGAGAGGAATAAAGACGACAAGAACTGAAGAGAGAGAGAGAGAGAGAGAGAGAGAGAGAGAGAAAGAGTAG
Source organism: Anisodus tanguticus (assembly GCA_034509755.1). Classification (NCBI taxonomy): domain Eukaryota; kingdom Viridiplantae; phylum Streptophyta; class Magnoliopsida; order Solanales; family Solanaceae; genus Anisodus; species Anisodus tanguticus. The sequence continues at coordinate 50,216,362 of CM067547.1, forward strand.
CAATTTGGGGTAAAGAGGACGAAAGACTTTGGGTTGGACTATTTGTGTCAATAGATTGGGCTGGACTGAACTTTGTATAGCCCGACCCATTTAACAGCTCTAGTTCTGAATAGTTGCTTTGTTGAGTTATCCCATTTGAAAGGTTTAAGTTCACAAATGACCTTCATAAGGGTAGTCTTGATTTTTTGGCCCCGTTTAATAAAAAAATTAAAAATAACCTCCGTTTTAGAAAATTTTCTAGGCAAAGCTTTTGATATTTCTTGTGTTACATATCCAAACTTCAAATAGTAATTATTTATTGAATATTAGAGAAAAATACCTTTCATCCAAATATAATTATTTGAATATGTATATTATTGATATACTAATGTTAATCGTACATAATTTTTTTACCATATATTCATTGAATACATGATTAATATATACTATGTATATCCGGAGTACGTTAAATTATAGAATTCCATTTATCTTATTTTTATTGTATAAATATTATATATATATATATATATATATATATATATATAACCAAGAAAATCAAAACGGGAAACTGATGTCTATAGTTGAGGCTTATGTTTATGTAAGCAAATATTAATACAAAAAAGGAAGAGAGAAAAATGAATGAATATCAACATCATCTATCAGCAAATTAAACGATAAACAACACTACACTTGGTATGGACAAGATGTTGCTTCTACTCTTATTAGTTCCCTTTCCTTTCCCTTTATATTCATTTAGGATTCGATCGGAAAAATCATAGATAATATTCCATAACCACCACCACTTCTTCAAACTTTATGAATTTTGTCAAAGCAAGTGTATACTCGATGCATAAAATGTGTATACAACCTGTATAATAAGTGTATAATAATTATATAATCAACGTATGCTGGTCTGTAAACTTTGAAAAACGATGACTACAATGTAGTTGCTAGTTATTGGTACTGGCCATCTGGATTTCCAGGCAACAACAAATGGGATGAAACGGTGAGCAAAGTAGCTGCCGTAGAGGTTAAAACTGCAAAGCTAATGGCACAGAATGTCCAACTTGAGACAGCCAAAGCAAGAGGACTACACCCTTTTCCTCCTAGCTTATCCTTGATAAATACCTTGAAAAAATGTAACTTTTTACTAGTTTCTTGGTTATGTAAAATTATTTTATTTAAATAAGGTTAAAATTGGAAAACCACCATAAATATCTTCTTGATCCTATAAAACATCACTTATTTTTTAAACAAATGAAAAGGTAAAAACACAACTTATTTTGAAATGGAACACTACAAGAAAAAGAGGTTTTCCCCACCGACATTCAATGGGAAATTTTTGCTATAAACATGATTTTCCCACCGAACCAGCTCATGGGAAAACACATGATGGAAAACAGGTTCTCATTGAAAACTGAGAAACTTCCTAATTCTTTTATGTGAAACACTACTATTTAGGTTTTTCCACCGACATTCGATAGGAAATAGCTACTGAAAACATTTTTTGATGAAAAATTCAGTGGAAAAATAGAGATATTTTAGTAGTGGGACGAGTACCTTGTTTGGTTTGAACTTCGTGTGCTACTAATTTAACCTACCTGTAAGTACATGGTATATTTATTGAGGAAGGTTACTCACTTCCATAGAGATCTGTAGAGCATAGTACAACCAATTATTGTTCGTGATTATTTGACGCAAGGAAAGCGTAGAGGAACAAACTGGATTATTGTATTCATGTCATGAACAAGTTGTTAATTGGTTGATGTCTAATCTAGTTTTATTGTATTAGAATTTGAATTGTAATCTTATTCTGCTTATTGAGAAGTGTTTTGTGCGGTTTTCTTTCTGAAATAATTTGCTTCAAGTTAGAGATAACTTGAAAGGGTTTGCAACAATCGAGTGATTTGTTCTTTTAGGTTATAGAGTTATAATATGAACATTGGCTCATTTTTAGTGAAGCTTGGGTTAGATCCAGGGTAGGTGATGATTTCACACCTTTAAGTCAAGATGATTTCCACTTATAAGTTTGCATAATTCAATATGTATTCCGCATTAGTTCTACTTGCATCAACTTGGCGAAATGCATCAAAACCGGGTTCCTCGTCTAAGAGAAGTAGGTTTAGCTAGTGTTTGACCATAAATTTTGGATCACATTTTGAAAATTTATCTTAAAATATTTGTTTGGTCTAGGGGAGTCTAACGGGGCGGGTCCCGGCGGGACGGACTCGGCGGGATGGGGGAAGGGTCGGGATCGGGTCTCCGGCGGGACTGGCTGGCCGGGATTAGCGGGACAGGCGGAGCCCTTCCCGTCCCACATCCCGTCGGAAATGGACCGGTTTTGGGGGACGGGTCGGAGCGGGGTCGAGTCATGATCGAGATTTTTTTTTTTTCTATTGCCATTTAATTTTGAAAAATAATATATATAAACACTTCAATATTTGAACAAGATAGTGTAATAAAAATATTCCAAGTCTATTTTTGTACCTCTTATATTATTTAATATAAATATGATTTTTTTGTAATACAATTTCAAAATTGCAACTTTGTGGTATTGTTCAAAAGTTGCAAATCACATAGTAAAATTGCAATTAAAATTACATAGTTAACCATACTTTTTCTAATTTCTTCACAATGTCTTGAGGATCTTCGGTTGGAATTGGAATTTGTTGGTCAAATTGTTCGACATCGCTTCATGTTCCCTCGGAAAAATTTCATTCTAGTTGTAGTCTTCTTCTTCGTTGATCTCCTGTTGACCGCACCTTATACGCTCCGCTCGAATCCAATCTCTAAATAGAACTACAATCTCCAATGTGTCTCCCGTCAATGAATGTTTGTGCTCTCCTAATTTAAAATCTTCTACCAGAAAAAAACGCTTTCAGACATTGTTGATGACACTTGAATGTTCAACACATCTCGGACCATCGCTAGTGTCGAAAATGTCTTCTCATTCTTCCTCCATTATTTCAGCAAGTCTTCATGTCTTTCATCACTGACAATTAATTCGTACGGTACAACACCCTGCAAAACATAAACATCAAATTCGCTAACTTGTGAAGAAGTTGAACAACTAAAATTTTTATTTCTAAGGCCTTGAATACTAGCAGCAGAAACCGCATGCTTTTTATAAGTTTGCAGCGAAGTAGTAGAAGATGATACAGAAGCTAGTTGATTATTTGTAATTTGTTGTTGGTAATACATATATACTTTTTTGCATTCAGTGTGTATGTTATACGTAACTTCTTCTTTAGTTGGTTTGTGAGTTGGTTCTTCAGTTGGGTCTGTTGGAAGTACTTCTATACAATCATAAATCATTTCTACAAGTGTTTTACAACTGTCTACTTTAATAGTCGGATTTAATGCAATACCAATAATATAAATAGTGGTAATAGGAAAAAAATTAAATTTTTTAAATATGTTTTCAATAGATGCCTTATAAGTTTATTTTTCCATATATTCATTAAGTAACAAAAATATTAGAGCGATATAAAATAACATATTTGATATAGTAGGATAATAAATACCGGAAATTTTTTAGTAGCTTGAAAAAATTTCTCTAAAAATCCATTAAGTTCTAAAAACATTTCCCAACATTATCTACAAGCACATCCCTTGGATTTTTATTATGGGAGTTAAATAATAAAGTTATAGGTTTTCTATAATCATAAGCAACAAGTAGTTGTTCATATAGAGAATTCCACCTAATCGCTACTTCTTCAAGAATTTTTCTATAAGGTAATCCACAATCGTGACAAGTTTTTTTATACTCTTTGCGTTTTTGTATTTTTTTTACCTTTAAAAATAAAGTTTATAGCAAATTGTATTTTATCATGAATGTTTTCAAAAAGTTTTAGGTCATCCTTTACAACTAAATTATAAATATGACATGCACATCTTATATGAAAATGATCAGAAAAACATGGAGTTAATCAAACTTTTAAAAGTCTTATAGCATAATCATTAGAAGTAGCATTATTTAATGTAATAGTCATACTTTTATCAATTATTCCATAATAATCACAAATTTCATTAATATTTTGTGCAATAAAACTTTCAGTGTGTCTATCATCAATATATCTATATGCTAAAATATATTTTTTGCATAAACCAATTTTGATCTATCCAATGACATGTTACCGTTAAATAATCATTATCGTTAGTACTACGGCCTATATCAGAAGTGATAACCACTTTTTCATTAAAATGATACAATGCATAACGTAAATATTGTTGATATTCACTTGCAAATTTAAAAACATCCCTTCTAACAGTTGATCTAGGAAAACCATTAAAAGCAGGATTATATATTTCTCGAATGTAATGAATAAAACCAAGAGAGGAAGGAAATGAAAAATGTAAACCTTCCACCGCAACTAATTATGTCATATTTTCCCTATCTTTATTTTAATCATATTTAGGACCAAAAATTTCCCCCGTCGTCGATTTAATTTGACTCATGTACTTGGTCGGGGACACTATGTGAACCTTATCGCGACTCAGATGGAATTGGCACATCTGATTTTTAGCATGGTATTGATTCCACATAGTTGTGTGCTCGCATTGTACATGTCTCAATAAACCTCTTGTCCCACCTTGACCTTTTTCGATTTTAAATTTATAAATATTTTTACAAATTTTACATCTAACTACTTGATTCTCTTGGTCTCTATCAAAAAAAAACTGATGCAGTTGATTTTAATTTTCGTTATGTGAGGCTTCGACTCATACTAGGGGGAATATGAGTCATTCCAGTTTCAGTTTGAGGTTGAGACTCTGTTGAGCCTGAGGTTGAGGTGCACTAGTGGGTGTGTCATCTACATTATCGTCTAAATTAAAGTCTGGTTCAGATGCAGAATATATGTCATCATCTAATGGTATATCATTAAAAAAGGAGTTTCATCTAGATGAGTGAAATCAATCAAATCATCGGGACTAGGTGAAAGAAATAATCCCCTTGATTATTTTCATTAATTGAATAAGTATATATACAAGTTACAAAATAGGAGAATCATATTCCTATTCTATTCCTAAAATCTTATTCTACCATAATTATAACTCTACAATTATGGTAGTGTATAATCTTACTTTAGGTAACAAATACATTACAATATACTACACATATATTTTCCAAATATACAATATTCGCATGTCCAAAATTAAACAAACCGAGAGCACTAATATGGGCAGATTTATGTATTGCCTTATTTAACACACACCCGCAGTCATAGCGGGTGGTCTTCGAACGCTGAGACTGTGCCTAAAATCTTCAAATAGTACCGAGGGAAGACCCTTTGTAAAGATGTCTTCAACTTGATATCTTGACGGGACATGACATACGCGTACCTGCCCCCGAGCAACCTTTTTACGGACAAAGTGAATGTCCATTTCGATATGCTTAGTGCGTTGGTGCTGAACCGGATTACCTGAGAGGTAGATGGCACTAACATTATCACAATATACTAAGGTTGCCTTCTGAATGGGGCAATGAAGCTCTAAAAGCAAGTTACGTAACCAACATGATTCTGAGACCACATTAGCTACCCCTCGATATTCTGGCTCTGCACTTGAGCGGGATAGAGTCACCTGACGCTTTGCAGACCAGGAGACCAAGTTGTTGCCAAGGAACATACAATATCCTGACGTAAATCGTCTGGTGTCCGGACAACTACCCCAATCCGCATCTGTGTACGAGACAAGTGTGGAAGTAGATGAAGGATACAAGTGCAACCCATAGTCCAATGTCCCCTGAATATATCGAATGATGCGTTTGATTGCATTCATATGCTCAACTCTGGGATCATGCATGAATAAACACACCTGCTGAACAGCATACGTAATATCCGGTATGGTAAAGGTAAGATAATGAAGAGCCCCTGCAAGACTGCGATAGCGGTCGGGTCCTCGTATGGTGCACCTGCCGCGACACTAAGCTTGGGTTTTGCATTAACTGGAGTGGAAGTGGACTTACAGGATGACATCCCAGCCCTCTCTATGATCTCGGCAGCATACTTTCATTGAGACAAAAACAAACCACTTGAATGACGTTTGACAGCAATCTCCAAAAAGTAACTCAGGGGCCCTAAGTCTTTCATAGCAAACTCAGAACTGAGCATGGCCATGATAGACTGGCCCAAGATATCGGAAGAGGCAGTCAAGATGATATCATCCACATACAATAGAATGTAGGCTAATGACGAACCACAGCATGTAGATGAACAAGGAATTATCTGACCTGCTATGAGTGAACCCAATAGTCGAAACAAAGTCAGCAAACCTCGTATACCAGGCCCGTGGAGACTGCTTAAGCCTATATAATGACTTCTTCAACAAACAGACATGATGAGGATGATTGGGATCCCCGAAACCCAACGGTTGATGCATATAGACTGTTTGCTTGAGATCACCATGTAGGAAAGCATTCTTGACATCCAACTGATGAATAGGCCAAGTCTTTGAAAGAGCCAAGCTAAGCACAGTGCAAATAGTAGCCGGTTTGACGACCGAGCTAAACGTCTCCCCACAATCTATCCCAACCTGCTGAGTCTTACCATCACCTACCAGCCGCGCCTTATGTCGAGCAAATGACCCATCTGAATTCTCCTTATAAGCAAAAATCCACATAGACCTGATAACATTAATACCAGAAGGACGGGGCACCAACTCCCACATCTTATTATCAATAAGAGCATTATATTCATCAGTCATAGCAATCTTCCAATTAGGGTCATTTAAGGCGGACACAGGATTACGGGGCAAAGGGGATTTAGAGACATTAGAATATAAATTAAAATGTCTTTTAGGTGTAAAAATACCCCGCTGACTACGAGTGACTGGTCTATGACTCGAGGAAGAATTTAGTGAATTTTGGGAATTTGTCAGGGTCGGGACGGACTGGCCAGCAGACAGTGGGCCTGTTGGCCCAAACCGAGAAACTGGGGCAGAATCTGGAACAGTTCTAGAATTGGGTTGGACTGGCCTAATCGCTGGAACTGTTTCAGTTACTGGAAACAATGATGGAGCAGTGGGTCCAGCGGGCAGTGGGCCCGCTGGAGGATTTTAGGTGCGAGATATGTCTGAAAAATGATGAGTAATATACGGAGATATACCATCATCCAAAAAATTATACGAACTAGGCTCGGGAGTATGGACTTTAGTAAATGGAAATTGAGTTTCATCAAAAATGACATGGAGATTGATGATGATTTTCTTGGAGGATAAATCAAAACATTTATAACCACGATGATTAGACGGATAACTCAAAAACATACACGGAGTAGACCGGGCCTGAAGTTTATTAATTGTGGTGGATGGGAATAACGGATAACACAAGCACCTAAAAACCCGAAGATGAGAATAAGAAGTGTTCTTATTATATAGGATTTGGAGGGGGGAAGAATATGTCAGACCTTTGGACGGAATTATGTTAAGTAGATATGTTGCCATTTGCAGAGCATGATGCCAAAAATACGGGGGTACGGAAGCATGAAGTAAGATAGTGCGGACAATGTTATTTATGGAACGAATTTTGCGTTCGGCTTTCCCTTGAGAAGATGTATGAGGGAAATAAAAATGAAAATTTATCCCATTATTATCACAGAACTCCCGAAATACCCTATTGTCATACTCTTTTCCATTATCACATTGAATATTCTTTATTTCTCTTTCGAATTGTGTTCTAATGAATGCTCTAAATTTTATGAAGACGAAAAACACTTGAGATTTATTGACAATTGGAAACGTCCACAAAAATTTAGAATAATCATCCAGAAACATAACATAATATCGATGACCTAACGAACTTAGAACAACAGACGTCCACATGTCGCTATGAATAATATCAAATGGCTGTGAAGTATGAGAATTTGAATCCACAAATGGCAACTTAACATTTTTTCCTAATAAACAAAATTGACAAATATGAGTACGACTTGTACCCTTACAAGAAATAAAGCTATTTTTATCTAAAACTGATAAAATAGAAGATCCCGGATGACCAAGGCGAGCATGCCACACAGAAGGAGAAATGGCTGCAAAAACTGACGGCAAGGCTTGACTCGATGGAGTGAAACGGGGCATGATAGGATACAGATCCCCTACTATCACATCTCATGAGATGACTCCCCATCTTGAAATCCTTCACAGAGAAACCAAAAGGATCAAATTCAACGGAAACAGAATTGTCAATGGTGAACTTTCGAACAGACACTAAATTTTTATTCAATTTGGGAGCATGTAAAGTATTCTTTAAGATAAGGGGTGGATTGGGGGGAGACAACGTTTTCTGACCTTAACCCTGAATTGGAATAGAGTTGCCATTACCAATAATTATACCCCGAGTGGTGCTCAAATTGGAATAAGATGAGAGAGTACTTGAATCGAAAGTCATGTGAGTAGTGGGCCCGGTGTCCATGTACCAATTTGGGGCCGGTTGAGTCAACCCCAATGTGTGCATTGCGGCCTCGATATCGGTCTGAGTGGGGCCTGCTGCATAATAGGCTTGCGAAGGTCGGGGCCTAAGTATTCCGGACCGTGACCGAGTTGGGCCATAGCCGCTGGAACCGGCACCGCCGGGCCGCGGCCGTGGGCCGCCACTTCGCCGGTTCTTGGGCCTAAAGTGCTGCCGCCGTGGCTGTTGGAATTTCTATCTGGCCGGAGTGTAAGGGCTGCTGGCCCACGGCCCACTGCCCCAGTCCCACTGCTGGGACCAGGGGGTGGGCCATTATTTCCTGGATGGGGCCCACTACCTGCTTGCTGACCACCGAAACCGCCGTGTTTGCCCCCGCGGATTTTGTTATTATTCTTACGATTATTTTTGCCGCCACCATGATTATGGTTTTGGCCCGAATTATTAACAAAACCCGAAGAACTTGGGGGGACGCCATCATGACGATGGGGCTTGCTCCGGTAGCCACCTTTTTAGCCAAACCGGTTTCTTCCAAAGTGAGCATGGAGCGGGCTTGGTAAAAGTCGGAAAGAGGGTTACTTTGACGAAGGAGAGTTCCAACGCCATTATAGGCCTCCGAAAGGCCGGCAACCAATTGTAGAACCAGTCGATTATTTGTTATAGGTGCGCCAACATTACGGAGTTTATCTGGCAACTCCTTGAGTTTCTTGCAATATGCAGAAACGTTTGGAAATTCGTCCATTCGAACTAGAGAGAATTCCTGATCGAGTGTGACGACACGTGAATGTTGGTTATGTTGGAATATGTCACGCAATCTATTCCAGACAGCCATAGTCGTGGTATCCGGCTCAATAATTATCTGTAGAAGGTCAACCGAAATAGTGGAGTAGATCCACTGGAGAATGGTAGCATCAAGAGTAATCCATAACTGAGGATCATCCGTGGGAAGAGGTGTAGCGGGAGGAATGATGTGATGAATAACTTGATGGGAGATAGCGTGAATTTTAAACAACTCCGCCCACGTCGCATATTGGACGTTTTCCATCTCAAGTACAATAGGGATATTGTTCTTGACGTTAGAAACCATGAGGGCAGGATGATAATTGTTCTTAGACATATTGAAATAACAAAGAAGGAGGGAAATTTGGAAAAAGTAAGAGAGATTTTGAGAGCGGAAGACTAATTTCGAAAGAGAAATCCGAGGGGGGGGGGGTATTCGGCCGAGAGGGAGGGCAAAAATTTAGAGAGAAAATTTTTGTGTGACCTAGTCTCTTGATACCATTAAAGAAATAATCCCCTTGATTATTTTCATTAATTGAATAAGTATATATACAAGTTACAAAATAGGAGAATCTTATTCCTATTCTATTCCTAAAATCTTATTCTACCATAATTCTAACTCTACAATTATGGTAGTGTATAATCCTACTTTAGGTAACAAATACATTACAATATACTATACATATATTTTTCAAATATACAATATTCTCATGTCCAAAATTAAACAAACCGAGAGCACCAATATGGGCAGATTTTGTGACATTGAATAAGGCAATATACACCTGTATATTGTGTGTGTATTGCCTTATTTAACACTAGGAATATGAATAGGAATAGAATTACTAGAAGAAGTACACTTACCCTTGTTACCCCTACTAGAAGAATCACCCTTACCCTTACCCTTACCCTCTTACCCTTAATCATATGTCCAAAGCGTTCCATTATAATTATGCAAATAAATAATTAAATTAAATGAAATTATGTGTGATAATTAAAATTAAGTAACAATAATAATTTAAAGAAGGAAAGAATGTACCAAACACCGACGTAACATCGACGTGTAATCGAGGTTGAAAATTGAAACTTTGCTCGATGGATGATCTTCAAGCTAGTTGCCAACTTCACTCCCAATTTTTGAATTTTGATATAAATGAGCAAAAAAATATAATATTTAGTAGGCAATGTACAATTGTAGAGATATAAATTGAGAGATGGTAGGAAGATTTGTGAGAAAAAGGAAGAGAAAATGAGGTATTAATAGTTGAGAAATAGAGTTAAAGTGTAAATATATTAACTTAGGGTTAAAATAAATATTAAGGGGGGGGGGGGGTTATGCGTTTGGGGGGCAAAAATAGATTTATAGCCATTGCACAACGGTCAAAATCGAAATTTGATCGTTGTTGCAACGGTTATTTTTGGAATGGGGGAGATGGGTTGGCGGGGCGGGTCGGGATCGGGATCGGGATCGGGATCAAGACGGGCGGGACGAGCTTAGGTCCCGTCCCGAGTACGAACCCCGACACCATTTTTTTTTTGGGGATCGGGACGGGCCGTATCGGGCCTACCCTGCCTCTAGACTTTAAAGTTTGGTCATGAAATTTAATCAAATTTTGAACTTTAATTTTTTTTCTAGTAAAATTCATGTCCAAACACAATTTCAAGTTTGAAAATCACAATTCAAAAACTCAAGTTTTCAAGTTTTAAATTTCAACTTCAAGAACTATGTCTAATTATCCCCTTGTGTGTTATAGTGGTGTATAAAACAACACAATTTAACTTTAAATTATTCATTTTATCATTAATGAGATAATTTATATGACAAAAATATTTTAACTTGTTTATACTTTATATAGTAATTTTCAAAAAGTTTTTGTTTCTCTCTTAAATTTTGTACTTGGTAAATTATGGCCATATAGATTGGAATTAATGGGTTAATAATCACTGATTTTGAACTCAAAGATGTGATAAAGTTATTTTCCAGTTAGGTAGCCTTAGGGACTAGGGAGTAGTGCAAGCTTCTGTTCAAGCACATTACATACCTAACATAAAACTCTAAGATGAATAAAATCTTGCTTATTTAAATAGCATATAAGTACTGAGCACAGTAAAATCACAAGATTGAAGATAATGAAAACAGGTGAAGTGGTTTCTTTTTCTCCATACAATAAGACACCTAGTGTGCCCTAAAGTGAGATCATATTTCTTAATCCAATTATAATATGCAAGCATTTCCCTCAACCCACCTTACATAATATGCAAGATATTGATAAGGTCGTTATATTCTGTAGTTAACATTTTTTTCTTTTAGTTCCAAATCAATCATTATCATCATTATATGGCGTGCTAATAAAAGATTAGGGAAGATAAAATAAATGTGACTAGAGTATAAAATTCTAAACACTCAGTAGCACATGTAGAATTTTTCGTAAACATAACTAACATCTAAAGAGGTGAACAAATGCATAATTACTATAATAACAAGCAGAATTATTTTTAATTTATACCCAACATTTTCATTTTGCCTACTCTCTCTATATATATAGAGATAAATATTAAACAATATCCAATCCCATGGTATCACACGGCGAAAGATATATCCGCTCTTGTTAACCGTGTATAAATATTTTACACCATTTCGACCGAACTAAGCCACAGTAACATACTGGTAACTCTTCCTGTTAAGACTTACTCCCTTCATGGGAGGATCTACCTTAGACCGAAGGGTGTCACATAACACTGCTTCATCGAAAATTTTATTAAACATGTATATATAATTAAAAGGAAGAAGCAAACGTGATTATATATTGGGTAAGTGACACGCCATTATTTCTAATGGTGTTACATTGTTTTATTTATTGTTTCTCATTTTAAAATGTGACATTGACGAAAAAATATGTGTACGCCACTGACTCCCTCCGTTCATGTTTATTTGTCCATGTTTGACTAGATACAACCCCTTAAGATACAATTACTAAAATGATAATTTTACTATATCAACCCTAATTATTATAAGTCATTTCACTCATTGAGAAATGAATTGAAAATAATTAGTACTTAATCATAAGAGTTAAATAAGTACAACAACAACATACCTAGTGAAATCCACAACGTGGGGGTCTGGCGAGGGTAGAGTGTACGCTGACCTTACCTCTACCTTGGTAGGTAGATCGATTGTTTCAAAGAGACCCTCGGCTTAAAAAAGAGCATAAGCATAAGCACAAGCAAAACAACATCAAAAGCAAAGCAAGAGCAAATCAAGAGAAACGGTCAGAAAAAATTTAAAGCAATGTGAAAATACTGCTTTCAAAAATGAATAAGTCATGATAGTGCATTCTGAAAAAGTAAGCAGTAACTAGCGCATGTAAATAAGCTAAACAAAGTACACTAAATGACACATAGCAGCATAAATCAAACTACATGGGACTATAACACAATATTGTACCTATTAGTATGATAGGTTAAGCGGGCTTACAATAATAACACTACAAATACCATATTGCAAGCGTAAGTAGGACTACGCTCGACTACCTACTACCCTTCTACCATAACCCGTATCCTCCACAACCCCTATCTGAGGTCATGTCCTCAGGAAGTTGCACCTGCACCATATCTTATCTAATCACATCGCCCCAATACTTCTTCGGTCTACCTCTACACCTACCCCTCCTGAACCCGTCCATAGCCAACCTCTCACACCTCTACACTGGGGCATTTGTATCTCTCCTCTGCACATGCTCAAACCATCTCAACCTCGCTTCCGTATCTTATCTTTCCACCAAGGCCACTCTCACTCTGTCCCGGATATCATCATTTCTAATCATATGTCTCTTTGTATACCGACACATCCATCTCAGCATCCTCATCTCCGCAACTTTCATCTTTTGGATGTACGAAGTCTTGACTGGCTAACAACTCCGCCCCATACAACATAGTCGGTCTAACCACCGCCCTATAGAACTTGCCTTTAAGTTTTGGTGGCGCCTTTTTGTCGCATAAGATCTTGATGCGAGCCTCCATTTCATCAACCCTGCCCCAATACGATGTGTGATATCATCATCAATCTCTTCATCCCCTTGGATAATAGACCCGAGATACTTGAGCTTCCTTTCTTTGAAATGACCTAAGTATCAAGCCTCACCTCCACGCCTGACTCAAGGTCGCTCTCGTTATCTCTTGATTTTTCAAACTGAACAAGTAAAAGTGAATATTTATTTTTAGTATAATGAATACATAAAAGTTAACGGATGTAGTATGTAATTACGAAGCGAGTTAATAGAATAATAATATGTTATAACTATCTAAATTTCATTAATAATAGAAAAATATTTCCCATACGTAGACGCTATCTTAAAAAAGAGTAAATTAAAGCATTAAAGAAATGAAGAGAAGACGTGACCTAACAACTACAGGGTCAACATCCAAAATTTGGTCGTATGGTACCACTTGTTGAAAAAGCCTGCATAAAATTTAAGTCAAAAGCCAAGTACTGCTAAGCTAGTAAAGGCATATGAAAGCTTCAATTTTCAAAGCTATGGAAAAACCCTAGCCACAACTACTTCCCTTTTATTGTTCTGCATAATAATAATAGTACCCCTTCATAAATTAACCTCTCATAGTTCCTCAGAGTACTGCAAAATAATTAAATATAGGTAATGATAAACCAAGCTAGAAGAAGGATAAGAAGTCCATACAGGATTAGCTAGCTAACTTTTACTTTTCTGTGCATCAAAAAGAAAACAAAGCATTTAAGGAGTTACCACTTACCAGACACATACTGAAAAGGCATATTTTATTATTTTTAGGCTAAAAAGGAAAACCCTATTATTGAATGAGTTTAAGTGCTACTCATTAGTGGGGTGAATAGTACAATTAGGTCAATTATAAAATATTTATAAGTAAATTTCTATAATGAGCAGGCAACCTGATAAAGATGATAACTACCTCGTTGTATCATATAGTATTAAACTAAATTAGTTGTGTAAAAAAAATTACACTATATCAGTGCATTTAACTTAATTTGAGCAAAAAAGTACTCTCTCTATCCCAATTTAGTTTACATATTTTTATTTTTAGTCGGTTTTAAAAAAATGACACTTTTTTTATATTTAGCAACAATTTAACTTTAAATTTCTCATTTTTAATTTAATGAAATGATTTATAGCGACACAAATATCTATGATACTCCATCCGGATAAAAAAAAGTGTCTACTTAGTCATTTGCGCACCCTTAAAATAATACTAACTTCTAGGTAAAAATAGGTAATTTGACTAACATGCCCCTAATTAAATAGGTATTGAGATTTTGATCACTTAATAAGGTAAATCTGGAAAAGTAAGGTTAATTCTTTCTTGATTTGGTAAGTGGACACTCTTTTTGATCCAAAAAATAAAAGCTAACTAGACATTTTTTTTTTATCCAGAGGGAGTATACTTTATACAACAAATTTTAAAAGTTCTTCTTTTCTTCTTAAACGACATGACTAGTCAAACGATATCACATAAACTGAGACGGATAGAGTAATTACATAATAAGGCATGATAGAAAAAACGATTAAAATTGGCATGGAATGAATAACCACTCAAAGTTGGTCAAGAAAACTAATTAATCTTAGCATGAGAGCACAAGTGGGTGTTCCAAAGTGTTCATTTGCAATCCTAACATAGTTTATCGAGGTGGAGAAAAACTTCCTGAAAGAAATAATCTCTTGATTATTTTCATTAATGAAGATGTATATATATAATTTACAATCACAAATATAGAAAATCATATTCCTACTATACTTTCAAAATCCTAATTATACTTGTATAAGAATTCTACAACTATGGTAAGTTTTTGTACAACTTTGATTACAATTTCGGTAACTTATTTGTTTCGGATTCCGTGTATACAATTTGTGTATACACGGTGTATTTGTCACACCCCCCACGCAGTCATAGCGGGCGGTTGTCGTACGCTGAGACTGTCCCTAAAATCTTCAAATAAAACCGAGGGAAGACCCTTAGTAAAAATGTCTGCAATTTGGTACCTGGAAAGGACATGCAAAACGCGTACTTGTCCACGAGCTATCTTTTAGCGAACAAAATGAATATCTATCTCGATATGTTTAGTGCACTGATGTTGGATCGGATTTTCAGAAAGATAGACTGCATTAACATTATCATAGTAGACCAAGGTAGCTTTCAAAATAGGAAAGTGAAATTCTAATAGAAGATTACGCAACCAACATGATTCAGATACCACATTGGCTACCCCTCGATACTGGGTCTCCGCACTGGATCGCGATAATGTAGCATGGCGTTTTACGGACCACGAGACCAAGTTATCACCAAGAA
Source organism: Anisodus tanguticus (assembly GCA_034509755.1). Lineage (NCBI taxonomy): Eukaryota > Viridiplantae > Streptophyta > Magnoliopsida > Solanales > Solanaceae > Anisodus > Anisodus tanguticus. The sequence goes on from CM067547.1 coordinate 50,231,858, forward strand.
ACATACAATAAACAGATGTCGAGCGTCTGGTATCAAGACAGCCACCCCAATCAGCATCAGTATATGACACGAGAGTAGAGACGGAAGATGGATATATATGCAATCCATAATCAAGTGTACCTTGTATGTATCATATAATGCGTTTGAGCGCATGCATGCATATGCTCAATCCGTGGGTCATGCATAAATAAACACACATGTTGAACTACATAAGTAATATTAGATCGTGTGAAAGTCAGATACTAAAGTGCCCCTGCAAGACTGCGGTAGTGGGTGGGATCCTCGTATGGTGTGCAAGACGTAGCACTCAGCTTCAGTTTGGTATCAACTAGAGTGGAAGTAGACTTACAAGATGACATACTAGCTCTCTCAATTATCTCAGTCGCATACTTTTCTATGATAAAAATAGACCACATGCATGACGAGTGACAGTTATACCCAATAAATAACTCAAGGCTCCAAGTCTATCATAGCAAACTCTGAACTAAGAAGTGACATGATATACTTGCACAGATTATCAGAAGAAGCAGTCAATATAATATCATCAACATACAATAAAATGTATGTCAGATAAGTACCACGATGATGTATGAACAGAGAATGATCAGACCTGCTGTGAGAAAATTTAATAGTAGATACATAATCGCAAACCTTTTATACCAAGCTCGTGGAGCCTGCTTAAGCTCATACAAGGACTTTTTCAACAAACAGACATGCTGAGGATAATTGGGGTCTCTAAAACCCAAGGGTTGATGTATGTATATTGTCTCCTTAAGATCACCGTGTAAAAAATATTTTTCACATCCAACTGATGAATGGGTCATGCTTTTAAGAGAGCCAAACAGAGAACAGTGAAAATGGTAGTCGGTTTGACCACCGGAGTAAACGTCTCACCACAATCAACGTCAACCTATTGAGTTTTACCATCACCTATAAGACGAGACTTATGCCTCTCAAAAGAACCGTCAGAATTTTCTTTATGAGTAAAAATCACATAGATCGAATAATATTGACACCAGACGGACGGGGCACTAACTCCCACATCTTATTTTCAACAAGAACATTATATTTGTCATTCATAACCAATTTTCAATTCGGGTCTTGTAGGGCAAACATAGGGTTATGTGGTAGTGGGGATTTAAGGACATTAGAATTGAGATTAAAATGTCGTTTTGGTTTTAAAATACCCCTTTGGCTATGAGTAACATGCCATTGACTCGAGATAGAATCGGGTGGTTTTGGACAATAGGTGGGTTAGTGACGGATCGGTGGCCGGCGGGTATTGGGCTCCGGCCCAAAACTGGACTGAAATCGGTACCGACTCAGAAACAGAAGTGGTCTAGGGCTGGGAAATAGTGCCGAAATTGGTATTAGGCCATGAAATAGGCCCCTTGTGCATTAACGGACTGGACCAGTGGGGACGGGAATATGTGGGCTAGCAGGCAGTGGGCCTGTTGGCGGATTTTGGTCACGGGATAATTCGGATAAATGGTGGATAATATATAGTGAGACCCTGTCATCCAAAAAATTATACGAACTAGGCATGAAACTACACACTTTAGCAAACGGAAATTGAATTTCATCAAAAATAACATGACGACTAATTATGATTTTATTAGAGGATAAATCAAAACACTTGTAATCACGATGATTAGATGGATAACCCAAAAACACACAAGCGGTAGAACGGGCTTGAAGTTTGTTAATTGTAGTGGATGAAAAAAGAGGATAGCATAAACACCCAAACACCCTAAGATGACAATACGAAGGATCTTTATTGCAAAGAAGTTTAAGTGGGGAATGATATGCTAGGTTTTTGTAGGGAGGATGTTAAGGAGATATGTAGTCATTTGTAATGCATGATGCCAAAAGGAAGGGAGTAATGAAGCATGGGCTAACAGGGTTCGGCAATATTATTAATTATATAAATTTTTCTTTCGCTTTTTCATTTTGTGAGGACGTATGAGGACAAGAAAAGGGAAATGATATGCCATTAATGTCACAAAACTCTCGAAACGATCCATTATCATATTCCTTGCCATTAGCAAATTGAATATTTTTAATTTTCGTTCGAATTGGGTACGGATAAATGCTCTAAATTTTAAGGTGGAAAAAACTTGAGACTTCTTGGATAAAGGAAAGGTCCACAAAAAGTTAGAATAATCATCCAACCGTATATTTATCACTATGGCACTACACTGAGAAATCCTCAACTTTTTTCTTTTGTTCAAGTCTTTTATAGAGAAATATACCACATCGGTGGGGATGAGATTTCTGAACTTCGTATAAGACTTAGACAATCTTCCTTTCTTTGAGCTAACTTTTGGAGTGTGAGCTAGGCCCAAGATTTACTTAACGTAGTATCAGAGTTAGGCCCATCCGATGTGGATCCCCAAATGAAAAGGGTGGAATGTCCGAATATGGGCGTGAAAGGATATAGAGATGAGCTTGTGATATACTTTTAGTTACACTACGAATCTCAACCCGTCTTCAATATGGAGTGGTTCCCAAGAGGATTTCGCAAAACAAAAATGGTAGGCGAGATCCATTATGGTGGAGTGGGTCGTTCTCGAATTTGACTTAGGAATTGACTAATTCAAGAAAGATTAATGCAAGAAATATAAATAAAGGACTAAGATAAAGTGGTACATGGCATGAGGAGTTCAAGATACTGTCCCAAATAAAGAAGATGATTCATTCAACAGGTTATAATTATGTACAATAAATATAGCCAGCAAAGATTATTAGTACTACAATAGAAAGATTATGCATAAATCTAATATGATGGGATAGAATTAACTGAAATAAATTGTACTTACCTGAAATTGTGAGTGAATTTTGTGAAGGTTACTTATGTTTTATAGCTCTATGTGGAGAGGAGATCATAGCAACAAGCAAGAAGGAGTCATAGAACTCACGATGGATAGCGCCAAATATGATTTTGATAAATTTATTGTAGCAAAAAAATAAAAGATGAATTTTTGGGAAAGACAATTTCAGAAAAGAAGCAAAAAGAAAAACCAACATCACATCATTTTCCATGGCGCTATCCCTCCTGAGCTTTACAGATCCCCCCATACTCTTTCAAGTTTAACATCACTTGGATAGTACATAAATGTACACCATGTGAATATATATATATATATATATATATATATATATGTATTCACAAATCTTTTTTCCTTTTTCTTGGTGGTGAAAGAATGTAGAGAGTTGAAGTGTTTTTATAGGAGGAGAAGTAGAAGACCTTTTAGGTGTTTTACGTTTGGGGTATAGGGGAGGGGGACGTGGTTAAGAACATACCATAAAATAGTTAATATTGTTTTGCTTTTTTTTTTTTTTGTTGACGAAGGAACCCGCAGCCGCTATTCTCTCGAGTGCGCACAGGGTAAACCCCGGACTGACGCAATAGCCTGCAAACTACGTCAGCCGATTAACCACACTTGGCAAGCCATGTGTGACAGGCTCAACCAAGAAGGTTTTTGAGTCTAGTAATAAAAGGGTTTCAGATCATATTTAAAGTGGTTTGGTTTTGGGGAGGGACGGAGGGTGTTCTTTTTATTTTTTAAATTCTTACTAATGTTTTTCCTTTAAACATCTTGTACAAAAATAAAAATTCACTGACATATAACCGTGATGCTCCTCTGAATAGTAAAGGAAATTTTACTCTTTGCGATCACATGACTATAGGTTAGCGATTATGATAAACAGGACCTGAATATAAAATAAACACTGACGAGTCATATAAGGTTTATCATATTTTTGGCAAAGAGGAGCTCATGGGAATTTGGTTATAGCTAATTTCGACCTAAATCAAAATTATGATTCTTCAACATCCTTTGATGATTATATTCGAATTTGGTGGAATTTTAACCATGGAATGATGAGAACTTAAAATGTTAGATCTAGTTTTCTAATTAGATAATTTGAAGATTGGATAGGGCAATGGACTCTAAATCAACAATTTATTTCAAATTTAACTAGTTTGACTAAGAATTAGCTTTTGGATTGATTTTTAGTTGGCTTTGACTTTAGATTGACCTAATAATACAGGGGATTGTACCATAAGGCATTCTTGCATTCAAAGGTAAATTAACAACTCAAATGAAAAACCAATTGTTTCATAGCTATGTCCTAAGATTTTTCGAGCGTTAGGAAATTTCCCTTCATTAGTCTGGCTTATCCAAATTGTCCATATTCTTTAAAAATTTGGATCATTTAACAAGTTGATATTCAACAAGTTCGATTTGAATATTTTTGTTTGACCGTAAGTACTTTGTACTGATGATATATAAATATTTATATAATTTGTTAAAAATATAATCAAATATTAAAAGTGTGTTATCTTTAATAGTTGAAGCTTTTAAATGAGATGGTCACATATTTCAACATGATATCTCTGATATCGAATCTCGCCCCACCCATTATCAAAAAGAATATTTACGTGCTTGGACTATGAAAAATAATCAGGTCAGCACATGCGTCGTATTGAGAATATAATTAAATATTAAAAGTATCTTGATAGCTTAAACTTTTTGAGATGAGATGAGATGAATTCATTACGGTGCAATACACATAATTTAAAGTGTTGTTTTGCTGCATGCTTTCTTCCTTTATACGTTGCCGACTACATTACCTAGGCTCTCCTCGAGACACGGCGTGTTGTTGAATGACAATTGTGTAGGGTAGAAAATATCGTATACTTCTTGTTTCTCCACTATTATTATTATAGCTTCTTTCTCAATACTAAAGGATCAATTGAATTTAAAAGCTAAACGAATCAATTCCTACATTGTGCTCTTAACATAATTTTAAACTTCGCTAATCTCAAAGACTCAAACTAAGCATATTAATATATCCAAATTAATCAATTCCGTATTTAGTTAAGGAAAAACAAGACTTTGAAACACAAAAACAAATCTGAAGGCTGCAAAAGATCATTAAAACTTACCGTACTATTTCACTAAATTGTATTCCCTCGATTTACCGTTAATTGTTAAGCAATATATCAAAAGTGAGAACTATATTAATAAATTAATTAAAATTTAGTCATAACATTATATGTCATATGTGAAGACAAATCTTTCATGAAGTAAAAATGTTACTTATGCATTCATTGAGTTAATATAATATTGAATATGAATTAAAAAAATCCCTAAAAAATAAGGTGGCTGGCAGTTTGTTTGACCTTCGGCAAAAGAGGAGCTCAATTTTGGGGATATGTCATGTTAGTCCTTTTCAATTTTTGTTTCTCTTTTTATTTGGGTAAAGGTGAGGTAAAATAACATTAATTTCTTTTGGTACATAAAATATAATGTATACGGTGAAAACCTCCATGACATGTGGCATGGTTTGGGAATGGAAATCGAAAGGAAGGAACAATTTGTGTCAATGGTAAGTTCGGGTTTCGTAATAAGGCCGGTTGACGGTCGAACCAGGTGACACTAAACGGTGACCGGACCTGTTGACATCGGGTGGAAGATCGAAGGTGCTTAGCGCCTATCCGTTCCGAATATGGCGTCAGCCGTTACTATTCGCTCATTAAGTGACCGTTTCTATCATTTAATTGCATTTAACGAGGGAGTGATTCTTGGGCATAAATGCCTTGTATTATTAGCTATAAAAGGAGTCCAACCTTCATGTTGGAAGGGCATCTGATTATTACTTTTGTCTACTTGAACAATTTCTTTACAATTAAATTTGTAAAAGCACACAATATTGGCTCGGGCTCGAAGCAACTTTGCTAAGGACCGGACCAAGTTCATTGACAAGTTTCAATCAAGACTTCACTAATTCAGACTACGTATTTTGCTTATTATTTTCATTCATTTACTTATTTCTAATTATTTATTTAACTTATTTGCGAATCGATGCACGTATCCTTAAAACCACTTATAAATCTAATTGTGCCTTTAACATCCAAGTTGAGTCAAATAACTGGCTTCCCATAAAAATCCCTCCTTCTGGCCCTAAGATCTCCCATCTTTTTTTTGCTGGTGATTAACTCTTTTTGCCAAGGCCAATGCCAAGAATTGCAATACTATTCTGGACACCTTAAATGACTTCAATGCCAAATCTGGCCAAAAGCTCAATCTTAAAAACTCAAAAGTCATCTTCTCTAAGAACTATCAGGATAGTCATGCTGATTTTTGTTGTGGAATTCTTCAAAAGAAAAGCAAAGATTTTTTTAAAGTACCTAGGCTTTCCCATTTTTCACTCCAAGCCTACCAATAGTGATTTCAAGTATGTCTTTGACCCTCTCTATGATCTCGGCGACATACTTCCGTTGAGACGAGAAACAAGCCACCGAATGACGTTTGACGGCAATCCCCAAAAAATAACTCAACGGCCCTAAGTCCTTCATAGCAAATTCGGAAGCGAGCATGGCCATGATAGCGAGCGCAAAGCATCGGAGGAGGCGGTCAAGATGATATCATCCACATATAACGAGAATATAGGCCAATGACGAACCACGGCCGTAGATGAACAAAGAATTATCGACTGCTTTAGCGTGAGTGAACCCAATAGTCGAAACAAAATCAGCAAATCGTGTATACCAGGCACGTGGAGACTGCTTAAGCCCATATAATGACTTCTTCAACAAACGGACATGATGAGGGCGGTTGGGATCCCTAAAACCCAACGGGTGATGCATATAGGCTGTTTCTTGAGATCTCCATGTAGAAAAGCATTCTTGACATCTAGCGATGAATCGGCCAAGTCTTTGAAAGAGCCAAGCTAAGTACGGTGCGAATGGTAGCCGGTTTGACCCCTTTGGACTAAACGTCTCACCACAATCAATACCAACTGTGAGTCTTACCATCACCAACAAGTCGCGCCTTATGCCGAGCAAAAGACCCATCCGAATTCTCCTTATGAGCAAAAATCCACATAGACACGATAATATTAATACCATATGGACGGGGCACCAACTCCCACGTCTTATTATCAATAAGAGCATTATATTCATCGGTCATAGCAATTTTCCAATTAGGGTCATTTAATGCGGACACGGGATTGCGGGGCAAGGGGGATTTAGAGACATCGAGAATGTAAATTAAAATGTATTTTAGGTGTAAAAATTCAAGTATGTCTTTGACTTGCCCGATTCGGAAGTCATGTGAGTAGTGGCCCGGTGTCCATGTACCAATTTGGGTCCGGTTGAGTCAATCCCAACGTGTGCATCGCGGCCTCGATATCGGTCCGAGTTGGGCCTGTTGCATGATGGGCTTGCGGAGGTCAGGCCCAAGGACTCTGGCCGTGCGGAAGCAGCCGTAAGCTGCCGTGGGTGCCGTTCTTGCGGGCCAGCGGCCGTGGGCCGCCAATCTTGGTATTGGGTGCCGGATCGGTTGCTTGCCGGCCACCGGCCACGGCGGCTTCGCCGGAGGGTGCGGGTGCTACGCACCGGCCCCATTCCGCGGGCCCACGGTGGTGGTGGGCCACGTACCCGGATGAGACCCACCTCCCCGTTTGTTGATCACCGCCACCGAACCGCCTCGTTTGCCCCCGCGGTTTTTGTTATTTTTGTGATTATTCTTGCCTCCACCATTAATATGGTTTTGGCCCGAATTATTAACAAAACCCGAAGGACTAGGAGAGGATGCCACCATGACAAGCGGGCTTCCTCCGTAGCCGCCTTTTTAGCCAAACCGGCTTCTTCCAACGTCGGCATGGAGCGGGCTTGATGAAAGTCGGGAAGAGGGTTGCTTTAGCGAAGGAGAGTTCCAACACCATTATAGGCCTCCGAAAGACCGCAACCAATTGTAGAACTAGACGATTATTTGTTACCGGTGCGCCAACATTACGGAGTTGATGCGCAATTCCTTTAGTTTCTTGCAATATGCGAAACGTTCGGAAATACATCCATTCGAACGAGAGAGAATTCACCTGCTCGAGTGTGACGACATGGGAATGTTGGTTGTCTTGGAATATGTCACGCAATCTATTCCATGCGGCCATAGCCGTGGTATCCGGCTCCATAATCGTACGTAGAAGGTCCACTAAAATAGTGGCGTATATCCACCGAATAACGGTAGCATCAAGTGTAATCCATAGCTCGGGATCCTCCGCGGGACGGGGTCTAGCGGGAGGAATGATGTGATGTAGAACTTGATAAGATATAGCGTGAATTTTAAACAACTACGCCCACGTTGCATATTGAACGTTTTCCGGCTCAAGAACAATAGGGACACTTAGCTTGATAAAAGGCTAGTTGGTTGGAAAACTAAGTTCCTTAACATGGCTGGTAGGATTGTCATTTGCAAAGTCACTCTCTCCATTATCCCTAGCCATGTCATGCAGTACGTAAACCTTCCAGCCCATATTCATAAAAGCATCAATAAAATTCAGAGAGATTTTATCTAGGGTACCATTGCTAAGAAAAATAGGTTGCATCTTCTGAACTGGGACACCATTACAAAGCCCAAAGATGAATGGGACTGGGTATCCCAAAGGCTGAAATCAGGAATAAAACAAGTCATGCTTGCCTGGCTTGGAGAATGTATAACAACCACAATTCCCTCTGAGTGAAAGTCCTCTACCATAAAAATAGCAGTATAAGTCTAGGTAGACCCCTTCTTCCAGAATTTGAATTGCATCCTTAAGGGATGAGACATTTGCTCTAAAAATACAAAATGGATCATCCACAAAGGGAATAGGGTGAATATGTTCATTGATAAATGGATCCTTAATCATGAGCCTATCAAAAATCTCATATGTGCTCCCCTAAACATTTTATGAGCTCAACTCTAAAGTTAGTGACTTTCACATCAATGGGGTCTGGGACCTCAGTAAGATCTCCTTTGAAAACCCTAAGTACCTAAAGAAGGCCATCACTACAATGTCCATTCCCTTCCACCCCAATATTGATGATAAGTTGTTTTGCGAGAACTCCTTAGATGGAGATTTTACCATGAACCATGCTTACCACTCCATCTACAATGCTCAAAGATCTCCCAGTCTCACCCCCCGAAAGTATTCTCTTGGATTTGAAAGCTCAACATCCCATTATTTTGGCACTCATAATGAAACATTACCACATATCTTCTTTGAGTGCCCAAATGCTATCCTTTTTTTGTCCAACATCAAGAAGCATTGTACCAACAATGAATGTTGAAACAAAATGTTCTTTACCAATCATGAGTGGCCTAACACCTAGAAGGCCCTCCATAAGAAGAACTTCAACAACAATCTTACTTAGGAGAATATGCTCCATTTATGCTTATAGGAAATTTGGATTACCATAAATAACAATCTCTTCAACAAAAAGAAAAATTACATTCAAGTGACCAAGACTTTAAACTTTGCCACTGAATTTATTCTTTGTGCCTTGAAACACAACAATAAGCCCACTAGAAATGAGGTCACTTTGAAATGAGAGTATCCTCCTCGTGGTACTTTCAAGCTCAACACTGATGGTTCTTTTGACTTAAAATTTGGGAGTGGTGGTTTGGGTGGAGTCATCAGAAGCTCTCGAGGGAATTGGGTGATGGGTTTCATGAAAACTGTCACCAACACCTCAAACTCTCCTGCTGAGATTTCGACCCTAAGGCAGGGGCTGGAAATGACTCTAAACAATAGGCAAACTCCTATCCAAGTAGAAGTGGACTCTCTTGACATAATAAACATGATTAACAATGGAAATCACCTACTAAATCCTATTTGTTTTTTATTGTAGGTCGCTACTAATGAGGTTTGGGAAGTCGCCAGTCCATCACAGATATCGTGAACAGAATAGGCTGGCGGATGCATTGGCCAAAAAAGGAGCGAAGGAAGGTTTTTTGCAAGATCAAATTTTTTGGTAGTTCCTCCGGTGTTGCCAATTATGTTTTTTGGGTAGACATTCTAGGAACTACGCCTACTAGACAAATTTCGAGTTGTAATTTAATAAACAAGTCTGTAAATTTTGAAACATCTTGGTGCACAAACAGTGCAAACTATGTGTATGACGCTCCTTAGCTTTAATATATAATAATCTCTCTGAATTACCAAAAAAAAAAAAAAAGAATCTTTATAATTTCTTTGAGTAAACTTTTTATAAGAAAAATTTAGGGTTGAGATTATTGTCTTTCAAGGTGACACTCTATTTTTAAAATAAAATATATTTTAAATGAGTAAAAATAATATATTTAATATTTTTTATAGATAAATTTGAGCAAGTTCTTCAACGATAAGAACATATTTGAGACCAAATCCTAACCAATGACAAATATGTTCTACTTTTCATAATTGAGAGGCAAATTTAAACCATTTTACTATTGATATGGGGGATTTTAAAATCAATTTCAAAAGAGGGAAAAATATTTATTTAATATACATATATTACTAATGTACTAGCTAGTCACTACAGAAAAAAGGGTCTTAGCTGCGGTGGTTTCCTTCATTTCGCGGCGGTTTTCACTGCTGAAGAATAAAAATAGTGTTAAATATATATTGTGTATATAGGTTTCGGCTATGCTCACGGATTCGATATCGGATGGGCTGATTATTATGTTTAATTTATGGTAAATATTTAGTATCCTAGTTTAGATAAGGTTGTAATATAATTAGTATTGTATTACCATAATTAGTGTATTACCATAAATGTATAGAATAAGGTTTTAAGAATAGGATTCTCCTATTATGTAACTTGTATATACAGTCTTTCAATTAATGAAAATAATCAATGGATTATTTCTTTCAAATAGCGACGGTTTAGACCTGCTACCTAATTGGCTGTCGTAAAATCCTTTAGTAGCGGTTTAGGCTAACCGCTGGAATAAGCACTGCAAATTGATATACAACGGCGATTTATTTTAATTTGCGACGGTTTGACTTGTAAAATTAAAATACGATAGCGGTAGTCTGTCTTTCAATTTGCGGCGGTTTAATCTGCAAAATAAAAATACAATAGCGGCGGTTTGTTTTTCAATTTGTGGCGGTTTAACCCTATTGTTTTTATAATTTCCCTGCCCATTTTACATATTCAGATAAAATATAACATACAAACTTTAAACAAATGTACTGATTTGTATTAATGGTTTCAGTAAAAACAAAATTCACTACTAACAACATAAGCAGCTGAACCATCACAAGTAAAATCCACTGTTCCAGAAAAATAAAGTTCACTGCTAACAAAATTATAACTGAAATCCATCACAAGCTAAATTCACGTTGAACGGCATAATTAACATCGCGGTGGGTTTCAACATTTGGATGAGGAAGATGGTCCGAGCCTTGGTGAAATTGGTCTGTTTGAAGCCTGAAAATATAAACATGAAAAACAAATTTTAAAAAAAGGCAGCCGGTGCACTAAGCTCCCGCTATGCGCGGGGTCCGGGGAAGGGCCGGACCATAAGAGTCTGTTGTACGCAGTCTTACCTCACATTTCTGCAAAAAGTTATTTTCACGGCTTGAACCCATGACCTCCTGGTCACATGACACCAATTTTACCAATTACTCCAAGCCCCTTCAAGAAAAACAAATAAGAACAATAAAAAATTACACTTTTCATATAAAGAATAACCTACTACTTGAGTACCACAAAGTTTTAACACTTTTCTCCTGAGGGGAATTTAAGCATATTTTCCAGTAAAGAGAAATAACTGATCACTGAAAAAGAAAAAGGAGATCTGTAACACTGATTCTTACAACTCATATTTTGGAACAATAAAGATCTCACCAGAAAGCACCACATAGAAGGTCCCATTAAACCCAAACCAAACTCAAGTACAGCTGACCACACTTCAAAGAGCTACTACCTTTAGTAATGTCAGCCATGTTTCTCCATGAAAATTTCTAATTTTCTTTCTCAAAGAATACAACAATAACGTACCCAGTGAGGTCCCACAACGTGGGGTCTGGGGAGGGTAGAGTGTACGCAGACCTTACCTCTACTTTGGTAGGTAGAGCGGTTGTTTCCGAGAGACACTCGGCACAAGACAAAGCATAAGCACAAGCAAAGCAAGAGAGACAGTCAGACCCGGACAAGAAATTTAAAGCAGTATGAAAATGCTGGTATCAAATGCGAATAAGCCATGCTAGCGCATTCTGAAAAAGAAGCAGTAACTAATGCAGGTACATAAGATAAACAAAGTACACTAAAGAACACATAGCAGTAGAAATCAAACGCTACTATAAAGTAATACTGCTCCTACTAGTATGATAGATTAATCGAGCCTACACTAATAACACTACAACTACCAGTTTGTAAGCTTAAGTAGGGATACGCCCGACTACCCACTACCGTTCTACCCTAGTCTATGTCCTCTACAATCTCCCATCTAAGGTCATGTCCTCAGTAAGTTGCACATGCGCCATATCCCGTCTAATCACCTCTCCAATACTTCTTCGGTCTACCTCTACCCCTCATGAACCCATCCATAGCCAGCCTCTCACACCTCCGCACTGGGGCATTTGTGTGTCTCCTCTGCACATGCATGAACCATCTCAACCTCGCTTCCCGCATCTTATCCTCCACCGAGGCCACTCTCACTCTGTCCCAGATATCCTCATTTCTAATCATATCCCTCCTTGTATGCCCACACATTCATCTCAACATCCTCATCTCTGCAACTTTCATCTTTTGACGTGCGGTTCATCTTTCTCAAAGAATAAACTTCAAAAACTTCATGTTTCTCCGGTAAAAATAAACGATAATATGAGTTGCAAGATATAATAAGCTTAAGAAGCTGTTTCACCAGATTTTTGCAAGATTTGAACATCAAATAGTAAAAAAGCTATATAACTGCAAATAAAATAGAGAAAAGAGAGGTAAATGAGTTGAGTCAAGCATCCACTTATGAAACAACAGTTATCTTTTGATAAACAATATTGAGCAATTACAAGAGGTATTTATAACATGTAAGGTAATACAAAGACTAGATATGTCTTTGTAACTTTACAAACTATATCTATCAGAGGAAAGAAAAGGACCGCCTTTAGAGAAAAAAAAAAGGAACTCGCTAGGCCTTCAGTAACAAAGACAAGAATGAGAAAGTACAACATACGCCTTTAAGTGAGGCTCGTAAAAGCTAGGCACCACATTGAACAAAGTAATTAAAAGTGCGGTGTAGGTATCATCGTTTAATTAACTTGGGAATTGTCAAGTAATAATTGTGACAAGCAGAAGAACAGCTAGGAGAGAGGGAAATTCTTTTTGCAGCTGTTATGTACTATCCTTTCATACATGTATAAGTGACGCTACATTTTTCTTATGTGTTAATTTCAACATATATCCAAAAGGGTTCTTAAAGTATGCGACATTGAGGAAAACCCAGAAGCTTAAGAAGCTGTTTCACTAGATTTTTGTAAGATTTGAACATCAAATCAGTAAAGAAGCTATATAACTGCAGCTAGCATAAACCAATTGCAAATAAAAGAGAGAAAAGAGAGAGAAGTACATTTTAAGCTTACCAAGAACTAGGATTACCAACTATATCAAATACCATTATTATTAACGTGTGTACTACATTATATTTATCATATTTAGTGTTATATAATTATGGTAGAATTAGGATCCATGTTGTATAATGATTCCACATTGTACACCTATATATATTTTGTATTAATGAGAAAGACTCCCCAAGGAAGATTAATACAATCTTACATGATATCAGAAGTCAAAACCTAAACCCTAATTTCTTTCCTCTGCCGCCGCAGCCCCTCGGTTTCTGCGACTTTTTCCCGAGAAAATTGTTGGAAATTTGCCTTTGGTGGGGAGGTTGCATCCACCCATATTTAATGACTTAAACATTAGGGTTCCGCATGTTGGAGGTTTTGTCTCTTCACACGTGCATAATCTACTAAGTGAGTAGATGACCGTAGGGCCAAGGATCGTCAAATTTCGTTAAGAAATGAAAGAGATATTGGTCCACGAAGTAAGGTGTTTGAGGCATGAAAATATGGTGTGGGACAAATCTACCACATCGGTGAGAAAAGGAAGAATTGTTCTTGTTATAAGCCTTAAAAATGGATAAGGGTTTAGGACCCCAAGAGGTAACTCATGTGTTTGAAGGAGGGAGGACCTAGGTATGGTTGGGTTCGAGGCTAGCCCCTCCTCAAACGATTGAGGTTAAGGTTGGGAAAACTTTTAATGATTTCTAACACTTGTGAAATGGGGTATAGCAGGATACCTTGTAGGAGATCACCTATTTAAGTGCGAGGACAGACCACCTCAAATGAATGCACTTAAGAATCCAAGTATGTCCACGGCCATAATGGACAAAACAATAAGAAGAAAACGAATAAGGGGAGTTATTGTGTTGGTATCATTGTCTTGTCTTACACTAAACACTGACGATTCAAGACATCACGTTCACCTCGCAGTAAGTAAGTCCGGTGGTATTCAACTAGAAAAGGTTCAAAGCGAAAGCTTCTTCAGCCTTCTCCTCTTGTCTCAGTTGACATCTTCAGCCTCTCGTGGGCGCTTGTTCCCACTACTCTCGGGTGCGGTGACACCATGAACACCTTGACCTTCAACAACATAATCAAAACCGTCTTCTACCAGAAAACCACAGCCATAACCAGATTTGGTCACACAACTGTTGACCGACATCTTTCGAACACTAATACAATCTTGTCTTAAAATTTTTTGTTTTAATTGCAGTACGGGAAGTAAATTAATATTACAAGTGTTCGAAAGGATGAACAAACAGCCAATATTCAAAACTGCTGCAAGCTTATTGAATCTTGATAACCTGAAATCAAGAAACGCTAAATCTGGATTGTTACAACTGTGGTTGAGTCGAGAGATGGCTCTCTGTCTTTAAGACAAGATTGCCCCATATACATGCTTTTACGTTTGCAGGCAATAGTCTCCCAAGATAAAACAGCAACTAATCAACACTACAAAGCAAATAGGTATATTCTGACGAAGAAAACGAACACAAAACGACTTGCTGATTTAGAGGAAAACGGAAGGAAGAGTTTCTATTTTTGTTGCTCACTTTTGGAGTGATTTTCCCTATTTTTGTCCTCTCTTTTTTTCCCTCAAATCTGTTTCAGAAGTTTATATAGTGTTTAGGAGGAGGATAGGTGATTAAGAGGCCATTTAAGAGGTGTAATCATGGGTATTCATGGCCAGAAACTTTTTGTAGTAAGTGCAAAATGTTTCAGAAGTTGGCTTTCTGGCTGCTTCCTGAAACTCCAGGGACCAAACTATAAATACTAAATAGTTTGGAGTCCAAAAGATAATATCAGCAGTAGCCAAGAAGCCCAAAGCCCACGACCCGAGCGCGGACAAGGCAGGCGGCGGCGGCGTGCGTGTGGGGCTAGCCTCGAACCCAACCATACCTAGGTCCTCCCTCCTTCAAACACATGGGTTACCCCTTGGGGTCCTAAACCCTTATCCATTTTTTAGGCTTATAACAAGAACAATTCTTTTTTTTTCACCGATGTAGTAGATTTGTCCCACACCATATTTTCATGCCTCAAACACCTTACTTTACGGATCAATATCTCTTTCATTTCTTAATGAAATTTGACGATCATTGGCCCTACGGTCATCTACTCACTTAGTAGATTATGCACGTGTGAAGAGACAAAGCCTCCAACATGCGAAATCCTAGTGTTTAAGTCATTAAATATGGATGGACGCAACCTCTCCACCAAAGGCAAATTTCCAACAAAAACAAACAAATTTTGTCCCTTGTTCTTTTGTTTTCTCTCACTGTTCGAGAAACGGTGCTTTTTCTGCCCTCTATTTCCCTGCATTGCTTCTGACCCAAGAAAGCACAAGCACAAAAGTGGTTGATTTGTTTCTTCTCGAGAAAACCACTTTTTTGTCTACTTTTCACCTTTACAGAAAAAGTAAACAATTGTGGTTGACTTTGTTTCTTCCCTCATCAATAACCGAGAACAAAATTGTTGATTTGTTTCTGCCACTTTTTTTTTTGTCTGCTTTTCTCCTTCACAAGACTTTTTGGCTTATTCACAAAACTTTTTCTCCTTCCCAAAATTGTGTGTCGTCTTCTTCTTCCTTCACCAAAAACAATTCACTATAATGACTTCTCCCACAACTTCCAATTTTGGAGACCGATTTCAAGTAGCCTACAAGTCCGCCTTAGACCAGTCAATGGGCCATATCAATTCGGCCCTAGTTCCTGGACCCGAGCAATCCCCTCCAGGTCCCTCCGGGTCTAATTGGGTCAGGCTTTCGTCACATTGACTCTTCGGCAGCCCGATAATGCGTGGTTTATGGATACGGGTGCCACATCACATCTCACTAATAATTCTGGTAATCTTCCTCAACTACGCAAGTTACATATTCCGCAATCTAGTATGGTCGAAAACGGTCATAGCATTCCGATTCAAGGATTTGGTCACACCCTTACCCCACCACCGCATCTCCACTTCTATCTTAAAAATGTCTTTTATGCCTCCACACATCATCGAAAATCTAATCTTTGTTAGAAAATTTGTCACCGATAACTCAGTCTCAATTAATTTTGACCCGTTTGAATTTTCTGTATCGGACCTCCGTACCGGAAAACTCCTTATGAGATGCAATAGTGAGGGGGAACTATATCCTTTCCTACCCACATCCGCTGCTAGTGTCACTCCTCCCACCATTTTAACAGCCATATCTCACTCAACGTGGCATAGTCGACTTGGTCATTCGGGTTCTCACATTTTTTTTCTCTTAGAAACCGAAATTTAATCCAATGTAACAAAGGGAACCTTTCTCATAGTTGCTCCTCTTGTCAGTTAGGGAAACACGTTAGACTACCATTTACAACTTCTATGAGTAATATTTTCTCTCTTTGATATTATTCATGCTGATTTATGGACATCTCTCATAACTAGCAACTTAGGCCACAAATATTATCTGGTATATTTGGATGATTCCTCTCGCTTTCTTTGGGTCTATCCACTCAAACTCAAATCTCAAGTGTTTTCCAAATTTGTTGAGTTTCGTACACTGGTTAAAATGCAATTTGAAAAAGACATAAAATTGTTTCAATGCGATAATGGTTGTGAGTTTAATAATTCCCTATTTCATAAATTTTGTGCAGCTAATAGCATGATCTTCCGTTTCTCGTGCCCACATACCTCCCCTCAAAATGAAAAAGCCGAAAGACTTCTCCGAACCATTAATAATATGATTCGTATCCTCCTTTTTCATGTGTCGCTCCCCCCTAATTTTTGGGTATATGCACTAAAAATTGTAGAACACATTCTCAACATTTTACCTACCCGTGTGATTCAAAATAGGACACCCACCAAAATTCTCTATCGTCGGATCCCTACGTATGATCATCTTAGAATTTTTTATTGTATGTGTTACCATAATCTGACATCCACGGCCCCTCACAAATTGGCACCCAGATCTACTCCGTGCGCCTTTCTAGGTTTTCCATCAAATCATAGGGGTACTTGTGCTATGAGCTCTCCACAGACAAAATCATAATTTTTTGCCACGTCACCTTTGTTGAGTATATTTTCCCATTTGACAACATTAAAAAATTCTGAGTCATTGATTACCAATTTCTCAAAGATTCGGATCCATCACCGCGTGTCCAATAAACATTCCGACATGCTGCCACTATCGGCGGTCAGCCCTCTGCCACCACCACCACTACCCAGTCACTTCCTCAAGCCGTTGCCACCTCCGGCAGTTCCCCCGTCCGATCTGTGCCACCTAATGCCTCCACCACAGCACCAACTCCTGCGTCTCTGTCGCATGCCCACTCTCTGCTACTATCACCGCCGATTGCCACCACCACCGGTAATCGGCCCACCTTTTCCGTACCTTCATTGGTCCTCATCCCCGCATCTGCTCCGGTATCCACCCAGAAATCCCACCGGTCCAATCGCCTAATGACCATTGTATCACCATTGAACTGCCATTCTAACATCGCGACCCACTCAATCACCGGAAACCCAGGCCAAACCAACCCCGGTAACCAGAACACCGAACCCCCACCACATAACCACACCCCCACCGACGTCGTACCTCACCGTCCCCAACCCACATAACGTCGACCTACCCAGTTAGACCCCATCGCCACCCCCGATGCCATACCCAGATTCCACAATCCCGACACCCCAACCAGTCATCGAACCCGGTTCGCCACTTACAATTGTCCCATCAACCAGTAACCAAAACTCACATCCACACCTGATTGCCAACAGTACCCCTGCACCCACTCACCACATGGAAACCCGTGCGCGTCACTTAATTTTCAAACCCAAAGTTCAGTTTAACTTGTCCATCCAAATTGTTTCCTCAATTCCCAAATGTAACATCCGGAATAATTTTGGACGTAACAAGTGGAATGATGGGGATTAATAATAATAGTTGTATATCTCCAAAACGATTCTGGGCTAATTCTATATCATACGATTATGACATTGGGTATATGAAAGTTTTATAAGTGATTAAGATTTAAGTGAATTGGGATCAATAAATTAATTATGTGTGTGATGAGTTAAATACGGAGGGTGGTCTAAAGGGATTAACTAGGATACATTGACAATAATGACTCATCAAGGTTGCTAACGTGTCTTATGAATGGTAATTAAGTGTTAGTTGTGGCCAGCAACTTAACATTTCATTTTGAGAGATAAACTTTCACTTTATAGTTTATACATATATATGACTAGTAGATCGCTCATTTTAGGAATAGATGAAATGAATGTTCTAAACAATTAAGATTCATTTGAAGAAGCAAAATGAGTGCTCAAGTAACATATTGGAAAGCAAATGGTCGAGCAATTTTGGGATAAATTAATGTGGAGCGAGACACTCTCGGCCAATTCTCATTTTGGGATTTCAATTTCATGTTCTTGTAAGCTCGGGCATAGCGGGTTGGTTCCATTATTATTTAAGTTGGATAAGTCAAAGGTTGAATTTAGCATCGCTGATAGGAATCGACTATGAAGGTATGTTAAGGCAAATCATTTCCTTCTTTTGGCATGTTCCATATAATGAAATATAATTGTGTTATTGTTCCATAAATTATTCTACTCCTAGTAGTTAAGAATATTCATGTTATTGATTTCTATGTTAAAAGCATGTCTAAATATGTTTTCAAGACCTTATTGAGGTATATGAGAAAGATGTTGATATTCACAATGTTAGCCGGGGATACAAGGATATTATGTCATTCGATAAATTCAGAAAATGTTTTATTGTCATTCATGCATTTTCATTTGCATTATATTCATATATTATCCTGGACCCACATGTGCTATGCACATTACTATATGGTAAATATTGTATGTATGTAGAGGATATGGGAAAAGGGAAAGGCGTTATATACGCACACCACCTGCAGCTGGTACAGACTATCACGAAAGAGCCCGAAGAGGCCAATATTGATGCCTTTGTATGGCCGATATAACCTGATGCCCACAGAGGCGGTTATGGGAAGGAAGATGCCCTTGTGTGGCCAGTATTTATATGTATACTGCATTATCATTGTGCATAACATTTAGGCATATGTATTAGAGCCCTCAGAGGTATTTACTGTTGGTTAGTCATTTCTGTCGGTTGTTGGTGTTGTCGGTTGTTTCTATTAGCTATCCTTGTCTTCTATTTCTGTTTCAGTTATTGTTATATTTTTGTTATACTGTTGTTCATGCCTGACATACTCAGTACATCAGTCGTACTGACGTCCCTTTTGTCGGGGGATGCTGCGTTTCATGCCCGCATGTTCAGTTAAAGAGGGTGATGGATTGCGCTAGTAGGTTATTGGTTCAGCTGATATTGGAGCACTCTACTTATTTCAGAGTTGCAGTCTGGTCGTGGTATGTTATTTTGCATATAGACTTGGGTATGGCAGGATATTGTCCCGCCCTTGTGATGTCATGTACTCTTTAGAGGCTTGTAGACAGATGTCATATGTATGGTAATCTTGTATGGCTTTGTCGGCTTGATATATATATATATATATAAATTGGGTTTTCTGGTTAAGATTTTCTATAATCTTTTTCGACTTAGTCCGTATTTAATTATGATTAGGTTTAGGTATTGATTGTACGACCGGTGGTACCCGGTGCCCGTCGCGGCCCTCCGGTTTGGGTCATGACAAACTTGGTATCATAGCAGGTCTGTCCTAAGGAGTCTACAAGTCGTGTCTAGTAGAGTCTTGTTTATGGGTGTGTAGCGCGCCACACTTATAAACAGGAGGTTGCAAGGCATTTAGGGGTGGTTTTCATTCTTTCATATCACAGATCGTGTAGTAGAGATGAGTCTTAAGAATTTGAGTTTAGCACGTGTTTAATAAGGTTTCAGTAACGGTGGTTACCAAAAGACCTTGGTTAGTTCATATTTGTAGCCGGTAAATGAGTGATTCCTACCAATACGATTGATACGCCAGAAGCGCAGTATTATTGTTAAAATTGGAGATGTTATGAGGGCATGTTATACTCGAGATGCTGCACTTTGACGAGTTTGTTGCTGCTACACTTTACGAAAAGAAAAATGGTTGTTGTGCTGGAGGCTTGGAACTGATGCTACGCTTGGTGTAGTGGTTCCTGATGAATAGCTGTTATACTTGGCCTTTAGAGATGTACTTTAAAGCGGACAACTGCTGCACTTTTGATGCCCACAGTTGCTGCATTATTGAGACAAATTCGAGCTAAAATATCCCTGAGTTCGCAAGCCATGTTGCTGCATTACGAGACTAAATTTGTTGCACTTCCAGGCAGAATGACGCTATACTATGAGACATATGTGGGGTCGAGAGCTGCTGTATTTTTGGGCCAAATACTTGGTACATTTTGAGTTCTACTGTTGCAATTTTGAGCTAAATTTTGGACAGCTTTGAGGCCAAATGTTGTTGTTTTCTAAAGGCAAAATATCATTGCATTCAAGGCAGCTATTGCTGCACTTTCTAAGGCAAAGCAGATGCTAACTTTTAGACAATCGTTGTTGCTTTTTGGAGCTAAAGATGCCACACTTTTGGCAAATTAATTGCTGCACTTCTGGCCAAACTAATCTTGCGGTTTTTTTAGCAGGTCTGATGTTCATTACAATTGTATTGTTGAGCCTATTTTACTGCATTTTGAGCCATCTTATGACCTCGTGTTAATGAGAACATGCTACTACACTTTTAGACTTTGAGGTCACTGCTATGTGATGCTGATCTTTGGACAGTAGTTGCTCCATTGTGATGCCTCACTCTGTGGAAAATTATAGTAGTCTCTGGTGCCCAACTACTGCATTCCAAACACTTATGTTGTTGTTCCTTTAAAAGCTCTAGGTTTAGCTGTTGTTTGGTTGTCATTTGGGTCTGATGGTGCAACCACATTTGGTTGCTATATTAAGTGGTGTGCAGATATTTCATTTGAGGCAAGAAAAATATTGCATTCTTGAGACGAGTTGTTTACTATAGCTTTGGGATCAATATGCTATTGTTTTGCTAGCCATCTATTCTGCACTCTTGAGCTGCTACTTTGTTGTTATGTTTGTTGCAAGCATCTGCTGCAATCTCGGTCATTTACACCTCTTTTTGGGAGTGTTTTATTGTTGCATTTTGGCTGAGACATTGATACATTTATGGGGATAAAAGAAGCCACATTTTGATTTATCTTGGTGGATAAATGTCCATGTTGAGGGGTTGTTTCTACACTCTATGAGGGTTGATTATTGTTGCATTTTGGCTAAACTATTTGAAGTAAATAGATGTTGCCTTCGTAGTACTGGGTGCTACATATTTGGGATATTGTTGTGTGCTTCAGTAGTTGTTTCCTTAGTTTAAAAGAATTGACCATAGGCTACGTTAAACAAATAGATGTTGCTATTATGTAAGATGAGCTGTTGTTTCTTTTTTTTTTCTTCCAAATAACAGATTGCTACACTTGGGAAATGCACCGATTTGAACATGATACTACACTGGACCAATGAGAATGAATTTAAGCCATGCCATTTCCGGAAAGATAGTCCCTCGGTTTAGGCATTTCGGTTAAAGGCGGGAATATTTTTTTTTGTTTAATGACGAATAAAAGGAAGAATTACAACAAGGAGGATAAAGGTGATTGAGATTATAATTATGCATGTTTCATAAAGATATGGCTACTCCAGAACGGTGTAAGGATCAATGGTGGAGGAGGGACAAAAAGTAACTCTTCGGTCAAAGGTGGCGATTCTCGAGTGTTCAGGAAGGGAGTATGAGAGGTACTTGGAGATAAGAGATTTTCCCCCAAGGCAACTTGAAATAGAAAGGTAAAGATAAGACGACTGAGCACTCAGTCGATGGGAGATCTAATAATGATAAGACGGGGAACTGGACAAGTCATGAGATCATGGAACACCGTTGATTAAACCTAAACATACGAAGCATCGGTTCCACAACATATGCAGCCATACATATCATAAAGTACGTAAACGGAAGCAACAGTGAGTAAAGCTTGAGATTAGCACCTAAACATGTGAAAAGGGGCCAATGACGCTTATGGACACCATGTAGACATTAAAGATATATGTCAAGAGATAATGACAGTATAATAAAGATAAAATGTCAAGCAAACACAGATGTCTATAAGCATTTTTTAACTAACCAAAGGTTCTACGATATAGATAAAGTAATGAATTTACAGCTTAACAAGATTGAGGGAATCTTTTCCCAAAACGCAATTGACAAAAAGAATTATCCATGAGGCAAGCGAAGGAATTCAAATTTAAGTATAATGACCAGGTCTGGATATAGTAGACCAACGTCAGGTAATGCAAATTCTTCAGAATTTTTCACTTACTGAAGGAGAGAATAAGTTAACAACCCTTATTGATAATGTCAAAGATTGGAATCAGGAGCAATGTTTGAAAGGATGTATATATACCCGGATATGACAAGTAGGAAATGAGTAAACATGTGTCAAGAGAAGTAAAGAAAGGAAGTTGTTTATAATCATGAGTAGTGAGAAGGTTTCAGACTATGAATGAGGGTTAACTATGATGATACACACACTTCATATTCGAATGACATTGTCTATAAAGTGTTCACGATTGAGATACTACAAATATAAGAGTTTTCAGCACACCGGTTAGTAAATGAAGCTACGTTGACAATAGAATCATTCACCCACAAGTGGCTCGACTAATGTGAGGACTAAGGAGAGAAGTTGACATAAAAGAACGCACCGGTTATTAAGTGGGAATCCGATTGGAGGATTCAGATAGTGATAGCCCTATAACTCAGAATACAGCAGGGTCATCCCTCATACTGGCAGAAAAGGAACGTCTTAAAGAAGATCTCTTTTTTAGAAAAGATCGGGAAAGATGCTTAACAAAAGAGAACCGCAACCTTCGAGTATAATGGGAAATGGACCCCGGGTGGAAGGTCCATTTCAGTGTTCCCAATATAGCAGGATTATGAAAGAGGTCTATGGCTCACAAAATTCTGTTCACCTTGGATTTACTAAGATGTGTTATAATCTCAAGGGTATGTATTGGTGGAACGGCGTGAAGAGGAACATTGTGGAGTTTGTAGCTCAGTGTCTTAACTGTCTACAAGAAAAAAATGAGCACCGGAGGCCAGGTGGCTTGACTCGGAACATTGAGATCCCGATGTGGAAATGGGAAATAATTAATATGAATGTCATTACGAGTTTACCTCGCTATTATCATAGGTTTGATTCAATCTGGATGATTGTTGCTAGACTGACCAAATTAGCTCAATTCCTGGCAGTCAAAACTACCTACACAACGGAGGACTACGCAAAGATATACGTTAAGGTAATTGCTCGCCTTCATGGTGTGCCTATTTCGGTTATATCGAACTGAGGTGCACATCTCACAACGAACTTCTGGGAATCATTTCAAAAAGGGTTTGGATGCTCAAGTTAATCCTAGCACCGTTTTCCACTCGGAAATAGACAGGCAGACCGAGCGTACGATTCAAATGCTAAATGACATGCTACGAGCTTGCATATTAGACTTGCCTTTGAAGTTGGAGGTTGTTCATTTGGTTCTTCTATGTTTATCTTAGGTCGATAAGTCCGCAAGTTGAGGACTAAGGAAGTAGCCTCTGTGAAAGTTCTATGGCAATGTAAGAAGGTAGAAGAAATAATGTGGAAGGCGAAAAAAGAGATGAAACACAAATATCCTTATCTATTTCAGACCAACGCCGAAATTCCAAGAGAAACATAAGGTGAGTTCTATTTCAAACAATTATCATTAATGCTTAGTGACCATGTGAGGTCCGACATAAGGATAAATGTTATATTACATGGCACGTGAAGCGATGGATGTGTTTCTGACTACGTGATGGGAATTAGATACGTCACCCCAACATTCGAGGACGAATGTTTCTAAGGGGGGAAGGATTTAACATCTCGTACTTTCGGGTCACGATTTGAATCGCTAGGCGTATGTAAAATCGCTAGGCGTGTGTAAATAGAATCTAGTGTTGGGAAAATTTATGTTATATTTACGTATGCTAATAAAGAGATTAGTATATAAAAGGATAAAACCCCGGAATAATTTTGGACGTAACAAGTGGAACGATGAGGATTAATAATAATAGTTGTATATCCCCAAAAAGGTTATGGGATAATGTTATATCACACGATTATGACATTGGGTATATGAAAATTTTATAAGTCATTAAGATTTAAGTGAATTGGGATCAAGAAATTAATTATGTGTGTGATGAGTTAAATACGGAGGGTGGTCTAAAGGGATTAACTAGGGAACATTGACAATAATGACTCATCAAGGTTGATAACGTGTCTTATGCACTATAATTAAGTGTTAGTTGTGGCCAGCAACTTAACATTTCATTTTGAGAGATAAACTTTCACTTTGTACATAGATATGACTAGTATATAGCTCATTTTAGGAATAGAGAAAATGCATGTTCTAAACAATTAAGATTCATTTGAAGAAGCAAAATGAGTGTTCCAGTAACATATTGGAAAGCAAATGGTCGAGCAATTTTGGGATAAATTAATGTGGAGTGAGACACTCTCGGCCAATTCTCATTTTGGTATTTCAATTTCATGTTCTTGTAAGCTCGGCCATAGCGGGTTGGTTCCATTATTATTTAAGTTGGACAAGTCAAAGGTTGAATTTAGCATCGCTGATAGGAATCGACTATTAAGGTATGTTAAGGCAAATCATTTCCTTCTTTTGGCATGTTTCATGAAATATAATTGTGATATTGTTCCATAAATTATTCTATTCCTAGTAGTTAAGAATATTCATGTTATTGATTCATGTGTTAAAAGCATGTCTAAATATATTTTCAAGACCTTATTGAGGTATATGGGAAAGATGTTGATATTCACAATGTTAGCCCATACAAGGATATTATGTCATCCGATAAATTCAGAAAATATTTTATTGTCATTCATGCATTTTCATTTGCATTATATTCATATATTATCCTGGACCCACATGTGCTATGCACATTACTATATGGAAAAAATTGTATATATGTAGGGGATATGGAAAAGGAAAAGGCGTTATATACGCACACCACCTGCTACTGGTACAGACTATCACGAAAGAGCCCGAATAGGCCAATATTGATGCATTTGTGTGGCCGTTATAACCAGATGCCCACAGAGGCGGTTATGGGAAGGAAGATGCCGTGTAACAAATATTTATATGTATACCTCATTTTCATTGTGCATAACATTTAGGCATATGTATTAGGGTCCTCAGAGGCATTTACTGTTGGTTAGCCGTTTCTGTCGGTTGTTAGTGTTGTCGGCTGTTTCTATCAGCTATCCTTGTCGACTGTTTTTGTTTCTGTTATTATTATATTCCTGTTATAATGTTGTTCATGCCTGACATACTCAGTACATCAGTCGTACTGACGTTCCTTTTGTCTGGGGACGTTGCGTTTCATGCCCGTAGGTTCAGTTAAAGAGGGTGACGGATTGCGCTAGTAGGTTGCTGGTTCAGTTGATATTGGAGGACTCTACTTATTTCAGAGTTGCAGTCTGGTCGTGGTCTGTTATTTTTCATATGCACTTGAGTATGGTAGGACCCTGTCCCGCCCTTATGATGTCATGTACTCTTTAGAGGCTTGTAGACAGATGTCTTGTGTATGTAGTCTTATATGGCCTTGTCGACCTTGATATATATATAAGTTGGGTTTTCTTGTTAAGATTTTCTATAATCTTTTTCGGCTTAGTCAGTATTTAATTATGATTAGGTTTAGGTGTTGACTGTACGATCGATGGTACCCGGTGGGTGGGATCCGGGTGCCTGTCGCGGCCCTCCGGTTTGGGTCGTGACACCAAAAACCCAAAATTAGCCAAACTAGACCCTAATTGGAATGCGGTCATGTGTGAGAAATTTAATGATTTAACGAAATAACACACTTGGGATCTGGTTCTTCGACCGGAGGCGGTGAATGTGATCCGATGCATGTGGATTTTTCATCACAAATACATAGACAATGGTGACTTAGAGAGGTATAAGGTCAGACTTATGGCTAATGGTACTAATCAGCAGGAGTGCATTGATTGTGGTGATACATTCAGTCCGGTTGTTAAATCGGCTACCATTCGCACACTTCTGAGTATTGCTATAGGTAGACATTGGTTGATTCATCAACTTGATGTTAAAATGTATTTCTCCATGGGAATTTGAAAGAAATTGTCTACATGCACCAGCCGCCTGATTTTGTTCATCCAGCAGCCCCTCAGTATGTATGTCGTCTTCGTAAGTCACTGTATGGTTTAAAACAGGCTCCTAGAGTGTGGTATGATCGATTTGCACAGTACGTTATGCGGATTGGGTATGTATGCAGCAAGTGTGATAACTCACTATTTATTTTTCATAGAGGTAGTAACATTGCATATTTGTTGTTGTATGTAGATGACATTGTTCTTACTGCCTCGTCTAATGTGTTGAAAAATGAGATCTTTGCATTGCTTAAAATCAAATTTGCTATGACAGACTTGAAAAAATTGAGTTATTTCTTTGGGATATCAGTGACTAGATCTGCAAATACTATATTTCTTTGCCAACGTAAGTATGCAGATGAGAGTGTGTACACGGCTAAGATGGTGAATTGCAAGATCATGTCCACTCCAGTTGACTCCAAATCAAAGCTTAGTGTTGTTGATGGTAATCCTGTATCCGATCCCACTCTCTACAGGAGTCTTGCAGGTGCACTACAGTATCTTACCTTCACCAGGCCTGACATTGCCTATGTTGTTCAGCAGGTATGCCTATTCATGCATGCCTTCAGGGAGCCTCATTTCACTGCCCTCAAACGTATATATTATTTGTGCAAGTTGTTTTTTTCACCCGGTGTCCTATATTTACATTTGTGCAAGTTAATAATGTCAAAGATAATATTATATAAGTATATAATCAGAAGGCCAGAAACTACACGTCTCTCTATACTAATATCTATTTTAAATTTAAACTGCTGATAACTGAGACCCATTTGAAGAATATACTGAAATCTGGACAAACAAAAATCTCAAATTAACTTGATTTTGTTTATGTTTTGACTTTCCATGTCAATTGTTTCCAGCAATATGAAGCTCCTGGTGGTGAAGAGAAATATACCATATCGGTGAGTGATGAGATCCCTGGACTCTTTATAAGGTTTGGGCAATTCTCCTTCTTTTGAGTTAGCTTTTGGGGTGTGAGTTAGGTTCAATGTCTAATTTAACATGATATCATAGTCATGCTCATCCGATGTGAGCCCCGGATGACACTACAAGAAAAAAGTTATTTGTCAACAATATTTTTATTGTCATATGTTAGATGTTGTTGCTAAAAGTACTTTTCGCAACAACAAAAGTTGTTGCATGCCGTTGCAATTACCTCCGATACGAAAAGTTTTCGCAACAAGAAGTTATTTTTTTTTGTTGTTATTTACGTTTTTTAGCAAGAGCATATTAAATTTTTGTTGCCATTTACGTTGTCGCGCCCGTTTTTTGACCCGCGGTCAAAGCGGAGCACAACGTGTCGGTGATTCTTGGGTAAATGGTTAAGGAGTCGCCACCTAATTATTCTAAGGTGAATTAAGACACCTAAATGTTAAATAAATGCTGCAATATAACTCCAATTTTAAGGTCCGCGAAACTAATGAGATTCTAGGTAAGGGTTCTTTATTATCCTAAAGGGAAGGTGTTAGGCATCCTCTAAGATCCGCTAACTTGCGGTTATCCGGTCAAACTCAGGTTAAATATTGCTAAGAAAAATGCATGTTTTCAAAGTATACTAGATTAAAAAGATGTTTGCAAATATTTAGTAAATGATGCATTTTATACAAGTATGCATTTGTATGACATAAAAGAAAGATATATGTAAAGTTTGAAAAAATATGCATTTGTAACAATTGATAGTAAAAATAAATTATTTATAATGCCAAAAAAGTAATTTTTTTGGAAATCATTGAGTTGCAAATTGAAAAAAGATAAACTTATTTGTAAGATTAATAAAGCGAATAAAAGATGACCAAAGTTGTTTTGAAAATCTTGAATATGCATGACGAGCCTAAAAATAAATAACTAGCGGAGGGTTTCTAAGTTTGAATTAACCGAGCCTACAAATAAATAAGCTAGCGACGGGTTTCTAGTTTTAGACTACCCTATTAATTAATTCTAAGTCTACCTATTCTAAGCATTTCAATAATTACATAAGTATAATAAATAATATTACAATACAGAGCGAGATAAAGCTGAATTAAAAAAAATAAAAACAACAAAATAAATAAACTCCGAGGAGTATCTGCCTTCATTGACTTTGTTCCTTGCAAGCTGTCAAGAACAAACGGTTAGAAACAGTTAAATACAAATAACTTCGGATCCGTATCCAAAACAGTGAATGTTTTGATCACGGAGGGCTCAGACTTAAATTTTGAAAAGACCATTCCAATCACGTCGTGGCTGCAAACATATGACTCGGTGGTCATTTTAATTGCCTCGCCTACTAAACATGTTGGTCTCCCGGATGAAAAAGAAAGATCATTCTAATCACATCGTGGCTGCGAGCATATAACTCGTCGGTTATTTTAGTTGCCTCGCCTACTAAACATGTTGATCTCTCGGATGAAATAAGAAAAAGATTTAAGTTTCATCCTTGCCCAGAAGTTATATTTCCGTCTTTACAAATGTGGAGGCCTCAAAATCGACGGATATTTTCATCGGCCAAAATATAGTATCATGTTCAAAGGAGCAAAATTAACCAAAGCAGCACAGCCGAAACCGAAGAGGCAATTTCCGAAGGGACGCGGCCTCAAATTCAATTTCATTGGCCTAAGTGTAGCATTTGTTCAAATCAGTAAAATAATACCCAAACAGTAAAAACTGAAACCGAAAGGCATTTTCCGAAGGGACGCGGCCTCGAATTCAATTTCATTGGCCTAAATGCAGTATTTAGTTCAAAACATTAAAATAATACCAAAATAGCAAAAACTGAAACCGATAAGCATTTTCCGAAGGAACGCGGCCTCGAATTCAATTTCATTGGCCTAAATGCAGTATTTATTCAAATCAGTAAAACAGTGAGATCCGTATACGGATGTTTAAATGCCAAAAAAAATAGTAAACTGAAACAGAGAAGTGACTTCCGAAGAGAATGCAGTATTAGTTCAATCAACAAAATAACAAAGAGAATGCAATATTAGTTCAATCAACAAAATAACAACATAGCCGCATAACGGAAGGCAAGTGCCAAAGTAAACCAATAGTAAGCAACTAAAATATTCGATCCAAATTCTGAAATTTTTGAACCGAAACAGGATTCAGAACGTTTATGAAAACCCGACTCAGATTCTGGCCATTGACCCGAATAAAAAAATAGTGACTTGACCCGGTGCTAAAACATAACCGGATAGACGACCCGCATTTCGGATCGATCCGACCCGAGAAATGCAACCCGAAGCAGTGTGGGAATTGGAATCAAATTTTTTGATTTTTCAGATAACCAACAAATAAGATGTAAAACACAAATCTGGAAATATACCCAAACCGGGTCGACCCGACCCGAATCAGGGGTTCAAACCCGAATCGAATTCTTCTCAGATTTTCAGATAACCAACAAATAAGATATAAAACATAAATCTGGAAATATACCCGAATCGGGTCGACCCGACCCAGATCGGTGACCCGACCCGAATCAAAGGTCTCAACCCGAATCAGAAGTCTCAACCCGAATCAGTTTCTTCTTAGATTTTTCAGTTAACCAACAATAAGATGTAAAACACAAAATCTGAAAATATACCCGACCCGAATCGATGGCCCGACCCGAATTAGAGGTCTCAACCCGAATCAGATATTTTCACCAATTTCAGATAACCAACATGATATACAACACATAAATTGGTCTTACCCCTGTCCGGGTCGACCCGCCCGAACATACCCAAATCGGAGAACCGAAAAGAGTGAAGAATAAACTTTTTTTTTCTTCCAATTTTGGATTTGTTTTCGGACTTATTTCTTGAATAATAATGAGGGTGAAAACTAAAAAATCAAGAACACAGCAGATATTTTCTTTCTTTTTGGTCCGGTCTCGGTCCCCTCTAACAGTGAACAAAAAAGGGTATTTATAGATGTATTCGTACCCTTCAACGTTCAAGGATGAGTTCGAATTTCAAATAAAAGGAGCCAAAAATCACGGATTGAAGGGGCATGGGTTGCGGATTTTAGGGTATGGGTCGCGGATTTTAGGGTATGGGTCGCGGATTTTATGGGGATAAAGGTATAGGATGATGGGTTGGTGGTGTCAGGGCAGAGGGGGTTGGTGGTGTCAGGGGTGAGGTGACCGGCGGGTTTGGAGAGAAAGAAGAGGCTTAGGGATTTTTAGGGTTGTGTTTGGTTTTGTTTGGGATTAGGTTAGGGGATAAAGGGGGAAAGGGAATTGGGCTGGCCGGTTGGGCTTGGGGTGTGGGCCGATCGGTCGGGACGATTTGAGTTGAAATTTGGAGTGGCCGGTTGGGCTTGGTAAGGGGATTTCGGGTGGGCCGAAAAATAAAAAGGGGGAGTTGAATTGTTTTGGGTTGAGAATAAGAAATGAGTTATGGATTTTAAAATATAACGAGGGTTTAATATAAAAAATGCATTGAAGAAAAAATGTAAATTATAAAAATAAGATATAACGATGTGATAATAATAAAACATAATATTTGCGAATTGCTTAATGCTTGATAAAAAATAGAAATGAGATGCCATTTTAGCGGAAAATAGAATAACATAGAATTTTCGGATAAAACTTATGATTATGATAAAAATGCAAATGACAGAAAAAATGCGAATAATAATAATAATAATAATATATATATGCATGTATGTATATAGATTAAAATTATTTTGAGGTGTTAAAAATATTTAAAATTGTAAATAAATTGGAAAAGACGGGACAAAATTGGGTGTCAACATACGTTTTTTTAGCAACAATGGAGGACATGAGTTCAAGCCGTGGAAACAACCTTTGGCAGAAATGCAAGGTAAGGTTACGTAGAATAGACCCTTGTGGTCCGGCTCTTCCCCGGATCCCGCACATAGCGGGAGATTAGTGCATCGGGCTGCCCTTTATATTTATTATTGCTAAAATTTTATTGTCATTTCTATATTTTCTTGTAGTGTGGGGGGGGGGGTGTGAAATGCCCCCGGACCAATTAAAAGGGGTGGAAATATTAAAAGGGGTGGAAATATCTTGGGTCCATGAATGTGCACGCTCTAGATCGTACAGTGAAACCCCAAATAAAAAAAATATTCGAATTTAGGCGTGAAAATGAATGTTGAAGAGAATTATACCACATCGGTGATGGATGTGAGATGCTCTTGTTGTAGTTAATTGATTCCAAATATTAGAAAGCGTGCTGCATTATACATTTTATGGTAAAAGAAGATATAGGAAAGTTCTTTTCTAAGTATGGATTTAAATAATATTCAGCGATAATGTAAAAGATATTTATAAGTTTGTACTTGTTATAACAGGTACGATTTTGCAAGTTGCCTGATTAAATTTGTCTATATTGTTTAAAATGATCTGACAGTATAGCGATCAGAATGAACTGGACTAGCACAACCCAGCCCAACTCAGATGGACTATGGACTTTAATAACCCAACCTATCATTTAAAGGGCCTTCGGGAGAAGAAATTGCATGTTTTGTCCTTTAAATGGTCCGGTCTTTAATTTTTGTCCAAATGTTTGCACGGATTTTCTTCAAGTGAACTGATCTTTAATATTCGACATTCATATTTGTGGTTTTTAATTTCTGTCTCTACTGCTTATTTAATGAAAATATCAACATATGTCTCGTTCGGCATAAGTTTTATAACATTTTTATCTTCGAAAACTGAACTTTTGCCTCGCTCGCCACAAGTTTTATAGGAATTAAGTTATGCAGCATAAGTTGTGTAGTATTTTTCAGACTATATTGAGTGTTGAAAGTTTTGTCTTTTCCGACATAACTTGTGTGGATGTGATGATACATATGCCGAAGCTAAACATTAACTATGTGGGTAAAATCTGAAGTTATGCATTTTCTCATATTATGTTGAATGTTGAAAGTTTTATCTTGTCCGGCATAACTTGTGGGATGTTATGATACATATGTCGAAGCTAAACGCTAACTATGATGATCGAAATCTGAAGTTATGCCGAGCCAAAAGTACTGAACGACAAAACTAAAGACCCCAAATTTGAGGGATGAAAATTAAAGACCACCCCGAAATAGGGAAATTTGATGGGCAAAAAACCCATTTTTCCCATCAAATGGGTTGGTGTTTAATTTGTGTCCTTTAACAATCGAATTTATGCCTAGCGGGAATTCTTTAAGGGGAAAAATCATGTGGAGCATAAATTGTGGATATTACGATGCGAAAATATAAATTTATGCCCGCAAAAAAAATTATCAAGAGCAAAAATTAAAGACTAGCACAAAATATAGTCATGAGTGTCAATGACCCACTTCAGGATGCTTGTCCAACCCAACCATACTGCATGGGCTGGCCTTTCACTTTTATTTGTTTACACTTCAGTTGTAATAGATTTTGATAGCATTAAAGTTTAATCATATTTTTGTATGTGTCGTTCTAATATAACAATGTATTCTCTACAAGGCTATAACAATTAGCAGAAGTACTGCGAATGCAAGTTGACCTTAGCGATATTATTGTTCAAGTATGCTCATATTTCTATTTGCTTCAACTATAAGTTCCTTATTTGGCATTATAGAAAGTAATTTCTAAAATATTCAACCAAACACTAACTTGCAGTGGGTTGAAAAGGCTCCCATTTTAAATGGGCTAAAATGAATGGGTTGAATTGGGCCGGTCCAACAGGTTTATTTTATTTTATGGCTTTGACTGAAAGTTTAAGTAGGGAGCTTTCTGGTGGACTAGCATATTGATCTTTTATAGTATTCGTTATCATATCTTGTAATTGTTGGACTGTCAACGTGGTTACAAACACAAACTATTTTTTTTACGGAAAAGGGTCAAATATAACCCATGTACTATTAGAAAAGGGTCAAATATATCCCTCGTTATACTTTGGGTTCAAATATACCTTTACTGTTATACTTTCGGTCTAAGTTGGACACCAGATCTGACATGACATTGACAACTTGGTGAGGTGGACACCACGTGGCGTGTCACCTCACCACTGCAACCCATTTAGCTATCTAGCCACATGTCACCTCCGCCTGCGGCGGTAGAAGTAGCAGCGACGATGTCACATCAACTCTTCGATTGTCACACCGATAATAGTCATGAACTCTTATCTTGAAGATACACATGCAACTTCTTCTTTTGGGGTTGAGTTAGGCCCAAAATCCATTCTTTACATGGTATCAGAGTCAGGCCCATTCCAATTCTTTGTTCACCGATGTTGGGCCCCCAAATTATATTATCCACGCTGTAAATAATGGATCTTGGGCCTAACTCAACCCCAAAAGCTAACTTGTAGGGTGAGGATTATCCATGTCCATATAAGGAGACCATGTTCCCATTCCATATCCGATGTGGGATTCTTAACACCCCATCCCCCCGCACGCCCAGACCTATTTAACTGAAGCTTGGATAATATAATTTGGGGGCCCAACATCGGTGAACAAAAAATCGTAATGGGCCTAGCTCTAATACCATGTAAAGAATGGATCTTGGGCCTAACTCAACCCCAAAAGCTAGCTTGTAGGGTGAGGATTGTCCAAGTCCATATAAGGAGTCGATGTTCCCATTTCATATCCGATGTGGGACTCTTAACAGAACTTTATCAATCTACTCTTAAACTTCTTATTTTTCTTATTAATAATATTCATATTCTTATCCTTCATCTCCGATTCAGTATGTTCTGATTTTCTAATTTTCGAGTTCTTCTTAGTTCCTCTGCTCTTTATGTTATTCATTACCATTGCTAGCGATCTCAGATTCCGACGACTTTTCACCGAAAAAGTACGTTGCTCTGTTATCGTCGGTCTAAAAGAAAAAAGGTGATTATTTGTGACTTGTGATTTAACCATCATCGGAGAGTTGATGATGGTTCACCGGAGCTCCCCAAGTAGGGCTTTGAAGTCCATCATCACGCGTTACAATCCAACGGAACGGAGGGAATGATCCCTGGGGAAAACGGCTGAGCGACAGTGCATCATCGTCTTCGTCGACGCTACCTCTGCCGCCGCAAGCGGAGGATACAGGTGGCTAGAGGGCTAAATGGGTTGGAGTGGTGAGGTGGCATGCCACGTGGTGTCCACCTCACCTAGTTGATCGTGCCACGTCAGATCTGGTGTCCAACTTGGACAATTTTAACGGGGAAGGAGTATATTTGGATTGAAAGTATAATGATAAGGGTATATTTGAACCCAAAGTATAACGAGGGTATATTTGACCCTTTCGTTGGATGACTTGATAGGAGATTCGGCAATGACCTCTTTTTCAAATTCTCTACGTATGCTAGTTAAACTTAGAGATCACTCGTTATAGGCTATTACAACTCTATTGTTTTGCCGTTAATAGATGTCAAATTTAATGTATTTTCATACGAATTTACATTGCAACGTTAAAATTTATGTTACCATAGGTCATGAAAATTCTTGTTTTACTGCAAAAAGAGTTTTTAGTTACTTTGATCTTGATTCTCAACTCTGTTTCAGTAGAATAATGTAGTTGGGTTCAAAGCACAGTTTTTTTTTTCTTTTGGTTGGGTAATTAAATCTAATTTTTATTAATGTAAAGCACGAAAATTAGAGAACTTGGATTCTAACAAGTTATCTATTAAGTTGCATTTTTCAGTTTTATGGGGATTTTACTGGGTTGTTGTTATACCATAAAGCCAAATTCAAAAAAGATACTTATTTGAATTTTTCTATGTTCTGCTTTTGCCCAATAAAACATGAACAAAAAATAAATGGTTTGCACCAACCGGGAATCGAACAGGATCTGTACAGTGACAGGATGCTATTGTACCACTAGACCACCGGTGCTCGGTTGATATGATCTTCATATCAATATTAATTCTAGAATCTCTACAAAAGGGAATACAAAGAAACAAAATGCTTCATATTTTAGGCTCTTAGGGGACGTTTGATTGTTGGTTAGGAGCTAAATTATTCATGTATTAAATCATGCATAAGTAATATTATATTTTATAGCATTCTCTTGCGATGTATAAAATTCAACACACCTAATATGATGTTTGGTTTGCAACTTAGTAACTTGTATAACTAATAATATGCTCCCTCCGTTTCAATTTGTGTGAACTTTTTCAGAGTACGAGGGTCAAACTTTATAACTTTGACCTTAAATTTTGACATAAATTTTTCAAGTTTGTAAAAATAAAATTTATATATTTAGAAACTACATTAAAAGTACGATAAGTCATGATAATTTATAATTCAAATAATTTAGAAAAAATGTAAGGAAAACATGGTCAAAGAACCACCTCGTAGACTCCCCAAATAGTTTAGGTTTCACATAAATTGAAATTAGGGGTGGGCAAAAAATCCGAGAACCGAAAAAACCAAACCGAACCGAACCGAAATTCGGTTAGGTTTTTTCTCGTTTTTTTTTTAATTAAAAAAACCGATTTTTGGAAAAATCGAACCGACTTAGGATTTAGTGATTCGGTTCGGTTTTTTAATTTTGGTTACGAACCGAACCGAAAAATCGAATTAAATATGTAATTAACCTTATTTTTTATTTTAGGCTACTACTATCTCTTGAATCATAGCCATTGAAATCAATCTATGAAGCTTTTATGGAAGTCGAATGCGGCATGAACTTGATTAACATATCACGGAAGCATTGACATAAAATGTAGGAGAGAAAATATTTGTAAATTGGTAAAACTTTAA
Organism: Anisodus tanguticus; assembly: GCA_034509755.1. Lineage (NCBI taxonomy): Eukaryota > Viridiplantae > Streptophyta > Magnoliopsida > Solanales > Solanaceae > Anisodus > Anisodus tanguticus. The sequence goes on from CM067547.1 coordinate 50,268,050, forward strand.
ATGGTCATAACTCTGCGCTCGGATGTCCGTTTTACCCGATTTTTTTTTATTTTGGGTATTTTTTCGAGACGGGGCCGGCCAAATTGCCACAAGGGCGCATCCAAGTTTTAGAAAAATGTCTGTTTTCCCAATCAATTTGTGTTTTCCCCCAAATCGATTTCTAATTTTCCTTTTTCTTTAGTAAACATCTCACGATACACAATAGATTTCAACGTCGAAATTTCATGATAGTGTAGGTGTGAATGTCAATTTCAGTTTTGGAAATTCAATTTTTTTTTAAAAAATAAAAAATTCTCTGACCTGCCCCGGCCCACTAGAAGATATAATCTGATACGTTCAACGATATAAACCGAACATATCGGGTTTTTTTTAAAAAAAATGTTGGATTCGGTTTTTTTTTAAAAACAATTTTTATTCGGTTTATATTTTTCGGATACAAAATCGATATTGTTTTGGACGTAACAAGTGTGACGACGGGGATCGGAAATAAATTTAGTACGTGCACAAAAGAGTTGTGGACTAGTGTCATATTACAAATTATGACATTAAATATATGAAGGTCTTATGAGTTATTACGATTTAAGTGAATTGGATCACGAAATTAATTGTGTGTGTGATTGATAAACTATAGTAGGGGACAAGATTAAGTGTATGTGTAATTAATTGGATAAGTATTCTTTTGTTGGTTGACACATGACATAATAGCCGATAGATGGATTAGGAGGGTCTTAGTGGACTTGGGTGAGTCAAGATAATGTATTACATACTAGGTGACACATGTAAAGGACAAAACATTCCCTTTAACATTCAATTCCTATCTAATTGTTTTCTCTATCCCGTTGGTTTATTAGCTTTGTAGGAAAGGCTCAAGAGAACAACTTCGAATTATGAACTAGCACAAGTCTTTAGGATAGTGAAAGACTTGGTTATTAATTCAGCAAAGTGCCTCAGTCAATTATAAGCAAAGACTCTCTTGCAAAATCAACTAAAACGGGTATTGTTTCCCAAATTTGATTCGTATGATGCTAATGTTTAGTAGGAGTAAAATCTATTGTCCGATTCAATATTATGCGGCAACGTGCTTACTCTACTTTTAAGTAGAATTAAGGTATGTTAAGACAAATTATTTCTTCCTTTTGGCATGCTCCATGTAACAAAATATAACCGTGATATTGCTCCATAATTTATTCTACTCCTAGTAGTTAAGAATATTCATGTTATTGATTCCTATGCTGAAAGCATGTCTAAATATATTTCTAAGTCATTATTGAGGCATACGGAAAATGTGTTGATATTCACAATGTTAGTCAAAGGTGCAAGGATATTATGTCACTCGGGGTATTTTATTATCATTCATGCAATTTTACTTACATTGCATTCATATATTACCCTGGATCACTGGTGCTATGCACACTACTGTATGGTAAATATTACATATGTATGGGATATGGATATACGCCCATCCCTAATTGAAATAAAGGGAGTATAAGTTATGAGAAAATTTGTGTATTATTTTATGCATGATAAAAGATAGAATATTAATATATTAAATAACTACATCCTGTAAAACTAATTCCTACGTAAAACAATACATAAAATCTTACAACTAATTCCTACATTATTAATTCATATGTAACTCTAACCAACAATACCCCTTAGAATGTGCTAGCTTGGGGCTTCACTATAAATTGCACTCAATGAAATTGGATTTTCCATATTGGTTGTATTTGGTATGAAAGGTCATTTATTAGGAAAATATTTCACATGAAGAATTTCTTCATTTTTTGATATGATGAAAATCATTTTTTATCAAAAAAATTATATCTCGTCTCACTTGGGACTTAGGAGCCGAACATCATTTTCCTTACAATAATTAACTTTAGTTTGATATCACACACCAACTGTTTTCTATTTGTAGTTTGTAGTTTGCAGTTTGCACTGCGCTCTTTCCCATCCCTTTACCATTCTACTTATGTAATACTATAAATTTATGGAAATTTGTCATAAATTGCAAAATTAGTGTCCTTTTTGCGAAAATTCATAATATTATTTCTTTTTAAAGCGTAGCAATATTTTATTTCAAAATGTAGCATATACATTGTATGTGCGCTCTTTCAAAATGTAATATATACATTATATGGAGTAAATATCTTAAAATGTCACTCAACTATGAAGAATTATATAGTAAAGTCATTTAACTTTGTGTTGTATTAATAAAATCACTCGATTTACGACCTTTTTCTTATAAAATCACTCAACCAAATTTATCATCAAAATAAAATCTACCATGACAAAATTAATTAATTTTGAATGTAATATAGACATGAAATCCACAAATAAAATAAAATTAAAGAAGACTCGTATTTTAAATCCGATCCACCCATCCACAAATCAAAATGGATCTTCATCTAGAATTATTTCCTCGAAATTTCATGGATGATGTTCTGTAAATTAAAATACCAAATGTCAGGAAGTAGTTAATATGCGCAAGTTTTGATATTTAACTGTTAATATAAAGATTGTTTTATGAAACTTAATCAAATGTTTAAATAGGATTGAGTATATCACGTCCCTACTTTCTCTGCACTTACTCTTGAATATTCAAATTTAAGAAGTGTAGAGACCTGAAGAGGGAAAATATATAGGGGTTTTAGATGAAGACCTTTAAAATATGGGTTTTTAAAATTTTATTTTATTTGTGGGTTTCAACTTTCATGTCCACATTACATAAATAAAATTAATTTATTTTGTCATGGTAAATTTTATTTTGATGACAAATGGATTGTGTGATTTTATAAGAGAAAAATTCTAAGTTAAATGACTTTGTTGATACAAAACAAAGTTAAATGACTTTGTTATATAATTTCTCGTAATTGAATGACATTTTGAGATATTTACTCACATTATATGTACACATACAACATCAATGTATATACATTACATTATATATATTCTGATAGCATATACATAATATGCGTCGTATACAATAATTATATCAGTTACATTAGATAATTTTTCCTAAATTGATTTCTTTAAAAATAAAAAAGGACCGGAAACGTGGCCGAATGACGTACCCACGTCCCCGCGAAATCCGAGCTGTGCGATAATATTTAACTGTAAGGCTAAGTTGCAACAGTGTACAGGTTTGAGGAAGCGGGAAAATGGCGATGCAACACTTTTTCTATTCAACATATTCAATTAATTACCAAAAAATTAGCTCAATTTCTGTCAAAAAGAAACAAAGCTTTCTTCGTTGTGCTTCATCGGATACTGCTCCCACTCGGTAAAGCAGAAAAAAAAAACTTACATTAGCTTCAATTTTTATTGCTTAATTAACCAGTAATCTGTGCCTATTTTAGTAGAGAATGTAGTTTTTGGTAGTAAGTGTCGTATGCTGTACGCATACTGTCTTTGACTTAAATTAAAGGGCAGCCCGGTGTAGTAAGCTCATGCGTCCGGACTACAAAGTCTATTGTACACAGTTGTACGCGGTCTATATTGCTAAATTGTTTACAACTTGCTTGGATGGTTATTATCTATTGTATTTTATTGTGTTGTTAGTTTAAATATAATGTTTGTTTTGATTGTTACTTAATTTTTTACTGTATCATATTGCTAAATCCATCGTTACGTAATGACGAAAAGTCTCATTTTATATAATGACTAATTTAGTGTTATAGCATCGTTACCTTATCTTTTCTTCTTATTTTATTTTTGTTTATTATCTAATAATCCTATTTATCTTTTGCACTGCCTTTTTATAATAGTTCTACTCGTACCCTACTTTTCTTGTATGTTTGTCCTTCAAATTGCTTACCTGTGGCAATAAGTAACGTTGTGGAAACAATACAATCTATCCAAATGTTGTATTCATCAAAACAATACACTATAATATGATACAATATAATACGATACATCATGAAACAACGATATGTAACAACCATCCAAACAAAGTGTTAGAAAATTTATGTGCTTATGCCAATTAAAATTATATTAGTATATGATGACATAAGTAGAACTTAAATGAGGAAACATGGCTGGTGAGGATTTATATTGCTGAATCCAGCTTGTTTCGGACTGAGGTGTAGTTATTGTTGTTGTTTATGTGTTTATCTTAGTTTGTAATCGTATTCATTGTCCAAAGAATTAATGATTATGGTGTATCTGCATCTATTTATTTGCAGGCAAGAGGTTTCATTATCTGTTGGAACGTACCTAATTCCACATCCCAACAAGGTAAGTACTATGCATTTTGTTCTTCTAAAATGGCTCTTTTAGTTCTGTAATTTTCTCTCAGTTTTGGAAATATCAGTAACATTTCTCCCCCTTGTTCATTCCATTTGGCTGAATTTGACTGGGCATGGAGTTTTTCTTTAGGCTTAATACATCAACAACCCCTTAAACTAACCAGTAAATTTCAGTTAGAAACTCGACCTACAACTTATTTCAATTGAGCACTTGAACACATGGTAAAATGTTCATATTAGACACTTTCAATTCAAATTTTAAACTTTTTGGTGCGTGTTCTCCGGCGTCTATTAAGTAGTTAAGTTAACCACATAAAATATGTTAATCTCCTTTTATTCTGCATGTCAGTCTCAATTAGAACACGCGCAAAAGTTTTTTCAAAGTTTGAACCAAAAGTGTCTAATAGGAACACTTTATTACATGTTCAGGTGCTCAATTGAAACAAGTCATAGTTCGAATGTCTAAATAAAATTGATTGAGTTTAAGGGACTGTCAATGTGAAGCCTTTTTTAAGAAAAGACATTTGGAATATACCAAAAGTAACTTTAAAAGATTTGGTCTTAAACAAAAGAATTTGAACTTTATGGTTTTTGGATTTTAGGAATATACCAAAAGGTTTCGTACATATTTAGTGAAATTCTTACACGCGTATATAAGATTTGGGCCAAAGCTACTCGTTAGTTGTTTCTTTCGAACAAATATATTCAAGCCTGCATTCCCCTTGGTCTACATGCCATAACATTTAACATTTCTGTGGTTATAAGGGCATGAAGTTTAAGGTTAAAGTGTTTTCAAACATAAAATTGTGTTATTTGTTTTTGGAACAGACTAAAAAGGAAAGAGTGTTGTATAAAATGGAACAAAGGAGTATTCTGTTAACTCTGCATCCACTATTGGTGGTGTTATATGTTTATGTTTGAAGGTTGAGAAAGGTGGAGAAGATGCATTCTTTGTGAGCAGTAATAATGGGGAAGTGATCGCTGTTGCTGATGGTGTTTCCGGGTGAGGTGCTTATTGTGTTCTACTAGAAGATGTCCTTTTCAGTTCTCAAAAGCATGACATTTTGTCTGTTGATAACTATTAGCAATAATTAGATAAGTCGACAATTCCTTCTTTGGCGTAATTTTAGTCAACATATTTTTACAAGTCTTCATATTAACTTTATCTTGAGCCGAGGGTCTATCGGAAATAGTCTCTCTCTACCCCACAAGGGTAGGGGTAAGGTCTGCTTACACCTCACCCTCCCAGACCCCATACATGGGACTATACTAGGTATGTTGTTGTTCTTGTTGTTTGTTCATATTAACTTTATGTAATTTCTTAATGTGTAGAAATAAGGAATCGGTTTCCAGTATTATACAATAATTATATGCTTTGACTTGTTAGTATGAACATGTCTTTGTACTTGGGACGAGGAAAGTCTAAACTTTGTAGACATTCTAGTCTGGCCTTCTATCTCACTAGAAAAGATGGATATGAGACGTTTACATGTATTGTTCTGGTGTTGCCGACTTCTTTCTACCTGTGATTTTTGAGGTCTAGAACTGACTGAGCTCCCATTTGGAGATTTCTTTAATCACATGCTTGCACCATATTAAGTCAACATATGAGTACAAGTTTCCACTTCCGAGTTGTACTCGCCAAGTGGAGACTCTCCTCTTAGGTGAGGAAAGAAAATTGAGTGCGGTATTTACTGTCACTTAACAATCAAATCAACCTATCAATCAACTATGCCTCAATCCTGAACTAATTAGGAAACAAGCGTATACCTGCTTTCAGTTAACTGACACCCAAAATCTTGCTCACCTTCCTCCATAGTGATCACGAATAAGGGAAAATTTATATTTAGATGATATGGTAAGGCAACTTCTTTTCTCAAACTTGGCCGTAAACTTGACAGAAACATGGATTGGTATAAGCTATATTTTAAAATGTTATGTTTCTTCTATGACATGTCATGAACAAGTGCAACCTTCTCTTTTTTCTTTTCAATCTTTTCCCTCTTATGTTTTATTGGATGGAATAGCTCCATATATAAGGATGAATATTACAATACAGTATTGCTTAAGTTGAATCTTCTAAATGATACCATCAGCTTTCTGATTAACTTTGTATCGAGATTGAAACTACTACTCAACTGGAGTAACAAAGGAATTAGTAGAAGAAGGGGAACCTGCTGCATGAAAAATCTTTATTTTAACTTCTGAGTGGTATATTTACGGGGATTGAAATTTCATCTTTTTAATTTAGAATTACATACACATGTAAAGAACTAGTTCATAGATGGATTTCTCCAAAGAGGATTATGCGATGAAAAGGATACTGACAAGTTCTTAGGACTAACCTTATCAGCTAAAAGGAACTACTATGATTCCAACTGTTATGTAGCTTACACTCAGCAATCAACAAATGATCCTAAATTTCCAGTGGCATTATCTCCAAATGACAATATTTTGATCCTAAACTTTCGTGGCTCAAAGGTGCATAAATATCTAACCTATATTTTATTCCATCAAATGTTCTTGGCAGTTGGGCTGAAAAGAACGTGGATCCTGCACTGTTCTCCAGAGAATTGGTGTCTAATATTTCTTCTTTGGCGAGGAATGCGGAGGTACCGACATTGTAGAGACATACAATCCTAAGTTTAAAATTAGTTTCATGTGTCGCATCATATTAACCAACAGTGACCTGTATTTCCGTGTAAGCAATCGACCTAGATTTATAGCATGTTTGGCCAAGCTTCTAAAAAGTACTTCTAAGTGTATTTTCTCAAAAATGCTTTTCAAAAAAGTACTTTCGGGGAAAAACTACTTATTGCAGCTTCTCAAAAACAGCTTCTGTTTCTACTCAAAAGCACTTTTTCTTCTCCTAAAATTTTGGCCAAACATCTCAATTTTGAAAAAGAAAAAATACTTTTAGCCTTGGAGAAGCTTGGCCAAACAGGCTAGTAATCAATTATTATGAATTCTTAGTTATGACATTCTGGTTTACCAAATTTGGCAGGTCAATTATGATCCTCGGATTCTCATAAAGGGAGCTCATGCCGCTACATCAGCTATCGGTTCAGCTACGGTGTAGGTTCCTTTATCTTCAGAGCTATTGTTCTTCTTGAGCATTGATAGTCATCCAGATTGAGGAACTTGATTGTTATCACTGAATCTGGCTTTCTATCTGGCACATAGAATTGTTTCTATACTCGAGAATGGGATTTTGAAGATAGCCAGTGTTGGGGATTGTGGACTGCGGATCATTCGTAAAGGTACAAACTCATAGCCAATAATGTATAGGTTTTGTATATCAAGTATAACTATACATATAACATACATTTGTATACACAAAATATACATAAATATACATATAGTATACATAATCAGTGTATAGGTTTTGTATATTTTGGCTAGCGCCCGTAATTAATTTAGGCCAACGGGCCAAAAAGGAAAAAAGCAACTTTAATTTTCTATAGTCTCCTTGTTAAAATTCATCTGATGTTATTATTGCCTATTCGGGTGCAGGTCAGATGATTTTCTCCACATTTCCACTAGAACACTATTTTGACTGCCCATACCAGTTGAGCTCAGAGGCTGTTACTCAATCGTACCTTGATGCCATAGTATGGAAAGTTATATACGGTGAATCATATCACACTTATATCTTTTGAGTAAAATGGACTTGGTTCTATTTTGCTTCCATGTCATTACTGTTAGTTGGTTAGGAGAAGAGGAAAAACTATAGTCTTTCCTCAGCTGTCAAATTTTACAAAAAAAAAAAAAAAAGAAAGGCTTTCTAAGACCTCCTTGGCTTTCTGGTACTAACATAATCCAGAATATAAGATACTCGGTAATTAAATTTCTCTTTTCCTGATGGACAAAAACAATTTTGGAATAATTACCTTTTTGGACTGCCCTCAAAAATAATACTGGCAAATGTATATGTTGTGTATATTAAGTATAAATATACATATCTATACATAAATACATATTATATACATAGTTGGTGTATATGTTTTGTATATTTTGGCTAGCACCCGTAATTAAATTTAAATTTGGCCGACAGGCAAAAAATGAAAAAGGCCAACAATTTTTACTAATACGTGCTTTGTTAACATTAGAAATCTTGTTACTCATAGTCCAATTAGCCTACATGTCCTAGGGGGTATTTTATGTCGCCTTGTACACATTATTAAGAGAGCAGCTGTAGGTTTCTTCTGCTGCACCACAAAAATTTTCTGATGTTGTATTTGACTACTAGAGTAAGCATGCTCTTTGTCCCGTCTCTGTGTATGTTCTTTCCACAGGTTAGCACATTGGATTTGCAAATAGGAGACACAATCATAATGGGCTCAGATGGCCTCTTTGATAATGTTTTCGATCAAGAGATCGTTTCTGTTGTGACCACAAATGATGATGTCTCTAATGCTGGTACTTATTTTCTGCTTATTCTAAATTTTGCTTGGAAACATCGACTCAGTTATGTGGTGTTCTTAGTTGTTTGGTATCAATGTTAGCAAAGGCATTAGCTGATTTGGCGCACAACCACTCTGTGGATACCAAATTCGACTCCCCCTATTCACTGGAGGCTAGAGCAAGGGTAAATTTTCAATCTCAGTGAATATACGAAACATTACCTAATGTAACTTATTATGCTCCATAACTACATTTTATAACTGTACTTTTAAATAATTACAAAACACAGCTATATTTTACATTTTATAGCAGATATACATTGATACATGTGTCCCTAAATTGTAGGCACAATTCTTGTATGCGCACGCATACTGTGTATATGCTATCAGTGTATATTCAATGTAGCAGTGTATATACATTACAATGTATCAGTTTATATACATAGATATTGTATGCACGCGCATCCAGTGTATTTGTTAAGTTTTGAAAGAAAAATATTGCTATGTTTTGGGGAAAAAATATCGCTATTGTTTGCAAAAAAAAAGGCACTAATCTCGCTATATATATATAGATTGTCCTTGAAAGCATTGTCTGTCGCGGTATCTGATGATACTTATTATAGCATCACTTTGACTGACAGGGATTTGATGTTCCTTGGTGGAAGAAATTCTTTGGAATGAAGTTAACAGGCATGACTAGCAGGAACGTTTTTCACCCCTTTCTGTTATTTTCTTGATGACATGCTTGACAAGGTTTCTTTTCCTATAACATTGAACAGGAGGAAAGCTCGACGATATTACAGTCATTGTTGGAAAGGTGAAAAATTTGTGAACAAGCTAGCTTGGACATCACCGATATTTAAAAAAAAAAAAAAGGGCTCGTGAACAAGTGAATATATTTTAGGTGCCAAGACTTTGGCAGGGTGTCCTCTCCTGAATCTCTTTGGGCAATTATTGGATGGTGTTTTGAACTATGAGTTGAAGGATGAGGTAAGACGAGAACAGCTTCAAACAAGATTAGATTGCTGTTTCTGTTGTGTTATATCAAGGCGTCTGTCGTAAGACAATATTTGGCATTAAAATTTTGTATTGACGTTTGGGATGATATAAATTCTTCATTGTTCAAAAGTACAACTATGAAAATCTTTGCTAACCTGTTTAACACCTACAGTTCCATTGAAAAGGCACTTAATCACCATATGAATATACACCTACTTATATTTCCTGGATCGAATTTAGTATCTTCTGATGTTTTCGGTTTCCGATGATATATAAACAAAATTGAATTACTTTTCCTTTAGAAGAATTTGTTTTATCACCTTGCTGCTATAAATTTGAAATGGAAGAAATATATGCTATTGATGTTTTTCAAAAAAGGGAATGACCCCTTTTGGGTGACATGATAGTGTATGTTTATACAACATATCCAGTGTAATCCTACATAGGGTGTGGGGAGGGTAAGATGTACGCACACCTTACCTCTACATGATAGTGTATGTTTATGGGGAATGACATTTCTTTACGTTACTATACATTTGTCCTGTGCTTGATCTGCCAATGGGTTAATCCTGAATGAACATGTAGGCTGCTTCTTACATAGCAGCACCTTGGCTCACTAGTTAGGCATCTCTTTGTACTTCTGCGGATTATGTCCAATCTAGCGGTTATTGCTTTCATGTTTTCAATAATTTAACTTCCTTTAATGTGTATCTTCTTCATCTTTGTGCTGGGCACTTGTAATTTTCCAGCACAGTGCCTTTTTTTATATAATTGTGGTGTCCAGTTCAGCTTGCACGTATTGGATTTTTATTGGTGTTTGACATTTGAACTCATGACCTTTGGGTCTCATTGTGAATGAGAAATAAAGGGATGATGGCCTACATTGGAGTAAGGAGAATAATGTATTGCGTATTAGTAGAAAAGCGATGTTGCACTAGCTTAAAGAGTTGGAGAGAAGATAAGTCCTCACTCAGTCATAGCTCGCTCAGCTTTGACTCAGTAAAGAGAGTTGTAGGATTCGTAAAACATGAGAAGAACCTTTACTTTGAAATGACAATTGTTTCTTCCTATTACACGGACCTTGCAGGAAACCAAATTGCCCCCGCCTGATCAAGTACATGTTGCCCGTAGGTAGGCCTACTTAGGTTCATCTTCACAAAAAATTCAATTTCACTAGGTTCATGTCAAAGACAACGAAACAGTTGTTACCCCATTCGTGCAAGTCAACTTATGCACAAGGAATTTCACTAACTTAGGATAGTTAGAGTATTTTTTGGACTGAAATTCTTATAATTTCTTTCCTCATTTCGAAATTTGTTTCTCCAATCTACTCTGCATAGTTTTCAAAATAAAATAGCATCGTGCGATCTGCTTCGTTCTTCGCATCTGAAGTGTACTGGAATTTAAAGTAGCGATATGTTAGTAAGGTAATTTCGTTCTATAGTGGAAGAAACAATCCAATATCTCGTATACTTTGAGAGGATTAAATTTCTTAAGGACACACAATGAATTTTGTGGACTTTAGAATATTTTCTGTTTTAACATTATTGTTTACGTTTTCAAATTTATTTTTTGTTTCCACGTTAGATACCAGCACATGCCTAAGTTCCACAAGGTACTTGTTATTTCCCACCAACACAGATATCAAGTAATTTTGTCAATAAAAAATATGACAGATCGAAAAAATCACCTAGTTGAATATCCGCCCCACTGAAATTTAAAATTGAACCAAAAGAGCTATGGGGACATCCCAAATATTTTTTGTAGGTGCTTCAACCAAAAGTGCAGGAAGGCTTATCCAGCCTTTATATTTTAATTTTTATAGGCGTAGCAATTTTGGCTAAGGCAGTATAATCGAGTGGCTGCCACTCAGTAGGAACCTAAATGCATCTTCACTATGAACCTAGCAATAAAATATATTTGTGAGGGAATCTGTAATTAATTCTAAGCAATAAAAGAAGAGTACATTTGCAGCAACAAACTAGCTTGCAATCACGTGACTATTAGCCTCTTGCCAGTTTTCATTCTACAGCAAATACTTTTGTTTTGGATTAGTTATCATTAAATAATCGAAATTCACTAACACGACCAACTTAGATTTTCATCGCATAGATTCACCTAAGGACATGAAATGATCCCTACCAAAAAAAATTTAATTTAACTCGAGGAACAAAACAAGATCATTTCATTCCATTTTTAGTAAAATAGTGAAGGATATTCTATTAGTAATGAAAAAGGGATGGAGGGGATCCGTATATATTGTTTAGGTCGATTAGAAGGTGAAAAGCTAGTTGACCTCTGGTGAAGGAATCCTAACATCTCATTCACCATTTACACCCCTGAGTGGTCATTCTTAGCAAATTGAGTATATGAAATTTACTTTATTTCATATGATACTTCAATGTAATTTGATTGTTTCTATCAAATGAATCTCTTTTTTCGGTTATTAACTCATACTTAGTGAAGACACTTATCCTGTTAAATCACTAAACCATTTGAATACTCTTTATCATAATTGGGTACAACTTAAACACTTAAAAAGAATGAGTTTAACTTTCACACATTTACAACACCTAAAAAGTTTTTCACACTGTCAAATTATAACTCTAAAGGTAATTAAGGATATATAATCACCCATAATCATTAATATTAGTAATTTGAAAACAAATGTAACTTTTTATACCAAATTAAATTATACTGCTAATGTATAAGTAAGTTTACAATGTCAATAAAATAGGATAAATTCTAAACTAGTCGAATAGAACACGAAGCATTGGGAACCAAAAATGCTTTCTAAAAGCAATATACTTTTAGGTAAGTTAGCTCTTCAAACTCCCAGAATAGAAGCTATGTTGTCAAAGATTAGATTGTTTTGAATCTTCACTATTCATATTGGAATTTAAATAAGAAAAAGAAATAAAAGAAAGACAAAACATCCATTTTCCCAATAATCGAATCTTCCATATCACAAGGCTCATTAAATGTTTGCATTGGAGCTTGCATGTTTTTTATTTTCTCTATGACGGTGAAGATGTCTGTTTTTTACGCAAACTTTAATACTTTGGTTTATTCATTATTTGAACAAAACACATTAATATTGGCATAAACAATGTTTACAAGATTCTGATCCTGTCGACCACCCTCTCTTCTTCCTACGAGTGTAGGGTTTGAAAAATTGTAACTGAAAAAAATTTACTATTGCACGTTAAATAAAAATTAGATTTTTCAATTTTATATACACAAAATAGCGTAAATTGTTTTTATGTTATCGCCCATTGTAGTAAAGCATTGCTTTATTTAATTATTTTCTAGGCTATCAATTTAATTTATTTATTATAGAAAGGTACCTTTTGTTACAGGTCTCTAAGTTTTACATTATCTGTATATAAAAGTTAAATTGGATTAGTGTAATTTCTCATGCTATCTATATACTTTATTTGTTATAACAAAATTTTTAGATTATCAAATCTTAGACTTATTAAAAAGTTACATGTTGTTTTAGTTCGCTTTGTTCTTATAGTATAAAAAATCGTACAATACCAATGCACAAAAGTGTGGAAACATTTTGCACTACCAAAATATTTTACATATTATAATTAATTGTTTTCTTTAATTTCTAAGTTATCAAATTAGTCCTATCATATATGATGAATGTGTAGTGAGGGAGATCTTCTTATTGTTATTCTTATTTTGGTTTAGTATCTGGATAATATTAATTCGACTAACATAAATTAGTGTTACATAAAAGTATAAAACTCATACACCACATAAAAGTATAAAACTCATACACCGATTAATTACAATTTATATAGTGCAGAGCTCATGCAATTCCTGTTAATAAGTTTCTTTATTTTTGATAGCTTGAATCCGATATTTCTAGTTAAGGGGCATCTTCTTACTTAGTCCAAAGGAAACTTTGACTTGGTTTTTAGACCAGTGAAAGATGGAATATAAATACTATAGCATATAATATAACTAGATTCTACTAGGGAAAGAGAGCTTCTTTTCTTGGAATAGCAGATTAGAAGTTTGGAATCATGTGGAAAGCATTAAATGCAGAATTGAACATAGGGTTCTTCATGATCTCTTATTACACTAGTTTATTAATAATATCATTTGATAAATTTTATAATTATACATTTGCACTGAGTGATGGATATTTAAAATTTTAGGTTGAAGCAAAACTTCAGGAATCTTTTAATGTGAGTATACGTTAAAGATATGTCCATTTTTTTAAATATTTAACTTAACGGTTGGATGAGATATTTACATGGTTCAATATGAAAATAGAATTATCAGACAAAGGTTTGTATTCAAATTTCATCACTACTCTTTACTAAAAAAAGAATTTTTTCGTGTTTGATCCATTAAAGAGATTAGATTTCTTCCTTTTAGCCTAAAAAATTATTACTAGTTAATTTATTCCTTAATATTTGTTTAGAAAATATTGAAGTTTGTAAAGTATGAAAATACAAAAGAAACTTTTTAAAAGTAGTAGAGTATGTCAAATTTTGGTAACCAAAAAAGATAACATAAACAAAGGATTCATGTGCATAATAAGCCTTTACATGTGAGGAAAGCGTATAACAAATTTGATTTGCTGCCTATATATCTCTATTTTTAGCCATGTCTTTGTAATTCTTAGTTGTATTTATGTCCTTTTTTTTCTCAATATGCTTTTACATATTCTGTTAAACATCAAATTTTTGTTTAATAATTTGGAGGATAAAAAAGAAAAGAAGCATACATGTCAAATTAAGTTAAAAAAATGACTTTCCAACAAAAATAGATCTGAATTTTTTTTAAAATGTTGAATGCCTCTTGGTAATTGATTTACCAATTTTATTGAATCGTCCTTGAATTCATTTGGCAATAACGTGTTAAGCTTTTAAATAACAACTTAAATTACTTAATTTTGTTCAATGGACAAACTACCTTATTGAATTATTCTATTTCTTTCTTTTTCCTTTTTTGTTGTTGGCAAATAGTTTATGTGGGTATTTTTAGATTCTAGCTTTGTGTCGAATCTTATTAACGGAATTTCATCAACATTCGTTTGATTGATATATTTTTCATTTCGTTGGTTGATATATTTCTTTCGTTGGTTGAGATGTGATTATGCTTCTTTTGGTCGGTATAATATTAATTAAATCCGCACTACTTCGCCATTTTTGTAAAGGTAATTTATACCTATATTTTTCTCTTACCCGAAATACATTTTTTGAGTAATTAATACTTCTTTTGTGACCCATGTTCTATGGTGAAGTAAGTTTGACTTTTCTTCTTTATTAATTTTGCATTCTTTATTTCTTTTATTGGATGGATTGGAGAGGTGGAAGAGGGGGAGGGATAAAATTCATAAGTAGTCACTTTTAAGCTTATGTAATTAAAAAATAATTATTGTTATGAAGTTTTAAATTTTTTGGATTAAAACTTCATGGCACTATCGTATAGAATTTTACCCGTTAATTAAATTTAAAACTCCATGATAGTGAATAAGTGGCAAGTGAACGTCATTAGTGCACTAAATACCCTTATGCAGAGTTTGGAAATCGATCAGATCATAAACACTACACAATCTTATTTTACATTGTTAAAATTAAGAGTGGATGAAATTTTAGAGAGAAGAAAAATATTAGGAGAATTATTTCTTGCTTTCATTCATAATGACCTCTTTATTTAGAGGTAAAAGTTCTCCTTTCCCTAGTCTAACAAAGAAATTATATTCTAATAAAATTATCATAATTATAATTTATCAAATATACTTAGACTAGGATTCTACCATAAAACTATTATAATTGTACTAGGAAATAAATGGGGGTCCGGTCTCTCAATACCCCCTCAAGTTAGAGCATGGGGATCTCCAATGCCCAACTTACCAAGCAGCTATTCATGTTGTGATTTGTCCAAAGCCTTTGTAAAAACGTCGGTCAATTGTTCATTGGTTGACACATAACTCGGAAGTCTTATACCAGATTGTAGTGTGTCCCGAACATAATGACAACCAACTTCAATATGTTTAGTCCGTTCGTGAAAAACCGAATTTTGTAATAAAAAAACAATGCTGCTTGACTATCACAATACATTTTAACCAGAGATTTATTTGATGCCTAAGCTATGCAGTATTCCCTTCAACCATTTCAATTCACAAACTGTCATTGCCATTGAATGGTATTCTGCATTTGCTAACGAGCGAGAGACAATGTGTTGTTTCTTGGTTTTCCATGATACCGGTGAATTTCGGAGAAAATAAATCATCCGGTGAGTGATTTTCAGGTCAAAAGACATCTAGCCCAGTCCGCATCCACCACACATACAACCAGAGATCACAATCCTTTCTTAACACAATTTCTTGGCCAAAATTCTTTTTCAAGTATCTTACTATTCGAGGGCAACTCTCCAATGCGCTTCCTTTGGTTGGAGCATGAATTGAGACAAAACATGCAAACAATAGGACAACTCCGATCGCGTAAAATTGAGGTATATCAATCTACCGACCAAACGTCGGTATAGTTCCGGATCTTCCTAATTGGCCCCTTTGGCCAATGCCAAATTGTGATTATGTTTCATGGGAGTATTAATCGATTTTTCTTCCAGTAGCCCGGACTTAAAGATTATATCTAAGGCATATTTCTGTTGATAAAAGAATAACCTGGTTGATCTGTGCGCAACTTTAACCCCTAAAAAATATTTCAAAGGCCCAAATCCTTCATGCGAAAACAGGTTCAGAGATAGTCTTTGAACCGTGCAATGGTCATTTCTGGAGATAATCAAGTCATCCACATAAACTAATACGTTAAGTTGTATACTTGCCTGGTAAATCATGAAGAGAGAATAATCAAAGTATGACTGTTTGAACCTATACTTCATCAAGGCACTTGATAATTTGGCAAACCAACACCGTGGGGCTTGTTTTAACCCATACAAAGTTTTCTGAAGTTGACATACTTGCTCTGGACCAGACACACGAAATCCCGATGGTAATTTCATATAAACGTTTTCCATCGAGTTCATCATGCAAGAAAGCCTTATGAACATCCATCTGATGCAACTCCCAATTTTGAGCGGTTGCTACTGTCAATAAGGTCCGAACGGTCACTACCTTCGCAACCGGAGAAAACGTTTCATTATAGTCAATACATTTCTCATGCTTATTACCTAAGATGACTAACCGAGCTTTATATCATTCAATTGTGTCATCCAAGTTGTATTTGATCTTGTACACTCATCTACATCTGAGTCATTTCTTATCCGACGATAATGTTTTCAATGTCCATGTGCCATTGTCCTCCAATGCTTGAATTTCTTGTTGCATGGCTTTTCTCCAACATTCCTTTTTCATAGCCTCCGAGAAAGATTTTGGTTCAATTCCTATGGTAATTGATGCAAGGAAGCTTTGGTGTTGCGAGTAAAAATTATTATAGGATATAGAGCTAAAGGATAAGGTGCACCTCAGGATTGCTGAGGAACGGGCGAACTCAATGATGGACTTTCTTTCCAGAATGTTTCAGTAACGTAGTCATGTAATCAAACCGAGTCATGCTTTTGACGTTTATCCCAACCCAATTGTTTCTCTGGTGGCTCTTCATTGGCTCGGGTACCTTCCATCTGTATTTTTTCCACGTTTTCATTATTTGAACTAGCATCTGTCAGGTCTAATTCTGGTTGATCTGTAGGTTCAATATTTGGTGTCCGTATTTCTTCTATTCGAGCTTTGTTTGTACCTACATTATCTGTATATTCTTCTTCAAAATCTTGTTGATTCATTTCTTTCTTTGTTTCATCTAGGATCACTTCTATATTGTCAATCGAGTTATTTGTTCCTACGGCAAAAGTGAACTTAGTTTCGTAGAAGTCTACATCTCTTGAGACTAAATATTCATCGTTTTCTAAGTCATACAATCTCCAACCTTTCTGTCCGTAGGGGTATTTCAAAAATACACACATACGACTCTAACTCTCAAACTTGTCTCTTGTTCTTCCCTTCGTGTGTGCATAGCATAGTGACCCTAGCACCCTTAAGTAACCATAATGAGGTGCCTCTCCGTATAAAATTTCATAGGTGGTTTTCCCATTAACAACCAAAGATGGTGTTCTATTAATCAAGTATCCCGCAGTCAAAACACATTCTCCCCAGAATCTAATCAGAAGATGACCCTGAAATCTTAATGATCGCGTCACATTAAGAATGTGAAGGTGTTTTTTCTTTCAACTCTTCCATTCTGATGCGGCGTCCCTATGCAAGAAGTTTGGAAAAGAATTCCATGTTCGAAGAAGTAAGTTTTCATACATGTGAACTCAGTTCTGTTATCACTTCTAACAATTTTTACTTTCTTATCAAAGTGCCTATCCACCAATGTGAAGAAAGTTTTCAAGATTTGGAACACTTCTTTATTATCAACTAAAAGAAAAATTCATGCGGCTCGCGACCTATCATCCACAACAGTCAAGAAATATGAAGCATCACAAGAAGAAGGTGTTCTATATAGCCCCCATAAATCACAATGAATCATATCAAAAATATCGGAAGTTATATTATCACTCAAAGAAAAAAAACTTTTTGTTTGTTTGCCCTTTGGAAAATATCACATTCTTTATCTGAACCAACACTACTTTATTTTAAACCCAATGTCGTAATAGACTTTGTCACTTGTGCAGAAGGATGACCTAACGGTTTGTGCCAAAGATCAAACCAATCAACTGTCTCCGCCTTAATAACTTGTATCCGGCATATTTGGAAATAGTAAATTCCACCTCGTCGTTCACACGTTCAAAGCAGCTTCTTCATAGTGGGGTTTTGTATAGCATACATATTTTTGTTAAAATTTACATCACAATCTAAATGATCAACAAGTTGCGATACATAAATTAAATTGAAAGTTACGTCCGAAATGTAGAGGACATACTTTAACCAAATCCTATTATTTAGCCTGGTCGCTCCTTCTTTCATGGCCACCGAGTTACTTTCATCCGGAAGCCCAACCGAACACTCAAGAATGTCTCGTTGATCGCTCAATTTCGTCGAATTACCTGTCACGTGATTGGTAGCTCCGGAGTCAATAACCCAAGATGCATTTTTGGTCTCACCATCCATCTTGCCATTCAGATTTATTCCTTGTGAATTTAACACGTGAATCACTATTTTCCAGATCTCCTCGCTCAAATTGTGAGGTCTTATCTTGCCTATGTTCATTTATTTTATCTCTGCCTATGTATCCTAGACAACAACGGTGTTAGTAAGGTAGTTGCCTCTTCCACGACCGGATCCCTGGCTTCCCATCTGCTATTGTTGTTGTCCTCGTCCTCTTTCTCCAGATTTTCATCTCCTTTTTTATTTCCCGGCTACCATTCCAGATACCCAATAAGTTAAAACTATCTTTTTACAACGTGTCTGGATCTCTTGCAATGTGTGCATAATGCTCCATCATTCTTCCCTACACTTTGATCACGGTATGAATTTCTTCCTTGCATGGCAAAGCCCATGGTTTCACTCCGTTCCTCCCTTTTTTTTTGTGAGCCCTCTCGCACGCTCTTCCTGCACTAGTTTCGAATAGACTTTGTTTAATGATGGCAACGGTTCCTGCACTAGTATGTTCGATCTCAATGTTCCATATATTGCCTCATCCAATCCCATGGGGAAAATATGCATTTTTTCTTCTTCTCTCTTGGTTTTCAAGATCATCCCGGATTGCACGTGCACTTTTCGCACTTGCAAGTCAGAATCTGTTCTTAGTTTGTCAATTTTTCCCATATCTTGGTTAATTTTCCATAGTAATCTACTATGGTTCTTTCCTTCTGTTTGCACTCCGCAAGTTCTGCTTTTAGTTGTTGCATCTGAGGTCTGTTGATAACAGCGAACCGCTCCCGGATGCTCGTCCACAATTCTTCCGCTTCCTTTTTATGCGAGATCATTGAGCAAAGAGTTGGTTCGATTGTGTTACGAATCCACGACACCAACAAAGAGTTTATAGTCCACCAGTCTTCTAAGTTCGATGATTCTTCTTCTGGCTTCTTGATCGTACCATCAACGAAGCCGAATTTCTTCCTTGCTCTTAGGGTCGTCCTTATGGATCGAGCCCAATCTTCGTAATTCCCTCCCTTCAATTGGACTTGTGTCACCACAATTCCGGAATTATCGTTTGACGTAGTGCCATACGGGGATATTGTTTTTCTTTGAATTTTATTTTCTTCACGGCAATTCCTTTATTTTTATCACCGGTTTCTCCGTCACCTGCCATTATTTAGGATTTTTGTGTTCTTTCAACGTGGCTCTGATACCATATTAAAATTAAGAGTGAACTGAATTTTAGATAGAAGAAAAATATTGGAAGAATTATTTCTTCCTTTCATTCATAATAATGACCTCTTTATATAGAGGTAAAAATTCTATTTTCTCTAGTCTAATAAGGAAACCTTATTCTAATAAAACTAACATAATTACAATTTACCAAATATACTTAGACTATGATTCTACCATAAAACTATTAGAATTGTACTAGGAAATAAATGGGGCCGGTCTCTCAATATACATTTATACAACTACATATTTTACGGCTTCAACAAGCTTTTTAAGATTAAATGATGATAACTCTTACCATCGCATCAAATGCTCTCCTTCATTGTATACTTAGGGCTGTATTTGGGTGTCAATATTCCATTAATTGTTTTCGATATTTTACCTAAGTGTTGTGACCGTTTGATGAAATTAATGATGAGAAATTAAAGACATAGTCATTAACCTAAGTTTTTATGTTTAATTCCATGTGAATGTCCGCCAACAAACATTCACGTCGAGTCCATCTTTTCTCTCACTTGGGACTAGGGTTTTTGCATCGTTAGGCACCAATATTTTGCTAAAACCTAACCCTAGTTGTTCTACATACATTTATTGCACTTTGTCTTATCTACTAGCTAATCTTTGAAACATGGCATTTAAATATTGGATATTATAACTTCTATATACTGAAATTGTTTCTTTCTAAATTATAGGGTTAGTGTTATATTACATATATAATAGAAGATTACTTATCGTATTTTTCGGGTTACTCACCTCATTTAATATATATAATTACGTATAATTTTTTTATAGTTTACTCATTACTAATGATGCACCATCACCCTTCAACATTTAGAAATTTCAAAGATTGAGTTGAATTTTTAAATAATTGAAGTAAGAGAAAAGGAAACACTACTAAAAGAACGTACTCCCTTCGTTCATGTTTACTTGTTTACTTTTGACTTTGCACGTCCCTCGAGAACTAATAAATGAAGTATGTATTTTACATATTACCCATATTAATTGGTAATTGGTGTGTTAGACTTGGATTATTTTTTTTTGAAAATGAGTAATTAATGTTAAGGATAAAACTAGAAAAAAATTGTCTTTCTCTTGATATGCTAAATTGAACAAGTAAAAGTGAAAATTTATTTCTATTATAATGGATGAGTAAAATATTAAAAGTGAATGGAGGGAATAAATTTCGGACGGACTTTTCCATGTTATTGGAAATATGAGATTTTAGACGGAAAAGTCAATTGAAAATGTTTCCGTAAGTTAATTTTTTGAGGGATTTCATCGAAATTAGTAGTAGTTAAAAAATTTAAAAGAAGAAAAGAAAATATATTTTCTAAAAGATATGTCACATCACTTATTGTAAGACCAAAATTATATGTGTAAATATAGAGAATAATTTGTATCTACATATGTATGCATAAAACGTGTTATAAGTTAAGTAAGCAAATTAAGATGAGTCAAAGGCGCTATTCCGTGGAAATTGATCAAAATTTGTAGATGGCCAAACCATCATCACCCGCCATGGCGGTGGTCAACCTCTTACATTTGATTTTCTATATATGATGATTTTTTATTCTATGACATGTACACAATCACATCATCTAAAAGTAGTGATGAATTCAGATTTTAATTAAAGTCGGCAAGTTCTGTTTCTCATATATGCATCACTATTTTTTTTTTCAAAATACATACATAGTTCGAGCTAGATGCATGAAATTTTACCAAACTCATTGCGTCTAATCTAGATCCATCAATATCTAAAAAGTTAATATAGGTATCACCCATTAAAAAGTAGGGTAATTAACCTGTAAAATAAGAGATCTATTAATTTCTCGCTTTCAATGCTACGGTAAAGAATGGATCTGGGCCTAACTCAATCCCAAAAGCTAGTTTGTAGGGTGAGGATTGTCCAACTCATATAAGGAGTCCATGTTCCCATTCCATTTTCGATGTGGGACTTTTAACACTCCCCCGCACGTCCAGACTTCGTTAACTGGAGTGTGGACAATATAATTTGGGGCCCCAACATCGACGAACAAAGAATTGGAATTAGCATGACTCTGATACCATGTAAAGAATTGATCTTGGACCTAACTCAACTCAAAAAGCTAGCTTGTAAAATGAAGATTGTTCAAGTACATATAAAGAGTTCATGTTTCCATTCCATTTCCGATGTGGGACTCTTAACAGTTACCATAATTATCATTAAGTAACTAGCAAGTAACTATGTAGAGTATTAGTAGTCGAAAACAATCTCTTCACCTCATGAAGGTAGAGATAAAATTTGCGTATATTCTACCCTTCATTGACTCTACATATATGATTATACTGAATTTGTTGTTGTATAGATTATTAGTAGTCAAGTTCATGAAAATTTCAAACCATAATTAATATGACTAATTTAATATAACAATCTTTTAATAAATACGAGTAATTTTTTAAAGGAAGTACAAGTAAACAAGTAAAAAAGAAACATATGAAGTACTCCTACTAATAGTTAAATCCATATTTTATTGGTCAAGTGTACACACGACTAACTCCTCCTTGTAAATCATTATAAATAGGGTGTTCCCAGCTCATTGTCTTACAAACTACACTTTGTCCTAGCGATAATTGTACTATTATTACTACATCTCCTCTTTCTCTTGCTTCTATTAAAGAGAAGTTAATAATTTCTCTCTATTCAATAGTACAAAATGGGAGGAACTTCTTCTCCTTGTGCATCCTGCAAATTATTAAGGCGTAGGTGTGCAAAGGACTGCATATTTGCTCCTTATTTTCCACCAGATGACCCCCACAAGTTTGCCATTGTTCACAAGGTCTTTGGTGCTAGCAATATTAGCAAGATGCTACAGGTTTTATTTCCTTTTCTTTTTTTTCAGCCCCTCCCCCAACCAGGGGTGGAGCTATAGCGCGATGGAAGGGGCTTCATTTGAAAAAAAATTGTCGACATATAGTAGATGTTTAACTTAACTTTGATGAAAATTCTGCCTCTGTCACTACCTCAACCTAAAGAAGCAAGAAAAAGTTGACGTGTTTCCATATATGAATTCTTTTATATTAGCATTGATTGCTTAAACTAAAGGACTTTATGTTATATATATCAGTAATGCAAAAAAAAAAAAATTATATTATTGTAGTTTAATTACCTATGACAGCAGGTCAATTACCTTTTTATTAGGATGCTATTTAATATTTATAGTAGAGATTTATCAATAATTATCTTAAGAATAACCTAATTGTATTATTAATATCTAACATTGTCAATATTTATAACTTAACTCTAAAGTCTAAACTAAAAGTTATTCTTAGTTGTCAGTAGAAAGTTGAATACTATTTTTGGAAGGATTTCACTAACTATATCTGGACAATATAAATTTACTTTTTGCACGATCAGTATACTTCAACTTGTTATAGCAGATTAATTATCACTTTTATCCGGTTAACATTTAATGTTATCATAGAGATTAATATGCATTAATTATCTTAAGATTTTTCTTATATAAACTAACAGTATTTTTTTTTTTACAAATATCAGTAAATTTTAATCTATTACTCCTATAACATGTTTGCAATCATATTTACCAAGACATCAATTAATGCTTAGATTTACCCTATCAATATTATCTTATAAGTGACATGATAATTGTGTAAACCATTTTTATACCATAGATGAATAAAACTTAAATTTATTGCCTTATAAATGATTATAAATTTTTTACACATTTAGAACTTATAGGGGTAGTTTAATTTCTTCATGTTTGTAACATCTATCAGATATTTTTTTTTGTCTTAATGTTATATTTTTCAGGAACTTCCAATACAGCAGAGAGCAGATGCAGTAAACAGTTTAGTGTATGAAGCAAATGCAAGAATGAGAGATCCTGTTTATGGTTGTGTTGGTGCTATTTCTTATTTACAGGATCAAGTCTCTCAGTTAGAAATGCAACTTACTATGGCCCAAGCAGAAATATTATGCATCCAAATGCAACAAGAGCAGCCCTCTCCTAATAATAACAATTATTTGCCTGAAATTCAATTTGATAATAATAGTCTGCAACAGTACCTCAGCTTTGCTAATTCCTCCAGCAGCAGTGTAATGCAAGATCCTTTTGAGTACTAAGTTGATGAAGTTTACAACAGTTTCTAAGTTTTATGTACTGACGGTACAAAAAATATTTATATAATATTGAGTTACGTATAAGGTAATTATAAGTAAAATTTTATAATCACTAAGGAATGTGGTGGAATGGAAAGGATATACGCTTAAATATAAGTCGTAGGTATGGCACGAATCCTGAAAATGGAAAAATCTTAATGATAGGGAGTGTTTCCCCTTAATCGGCTCATGCCGCGCGAGTCCAAATTATTCGGGGCCCAAAGAAAACAGGGTGGAAAAAAGGTAGGTAATTTTTATGAGAAGCTTGCATTAACGGATGACATAGTAAAAAAAACTAGAAATGATGATAGCTAACATGCTTATCACAAATTACACCGATAATATAAATTAATAATTTATATTATCGGTGTATATAATTTTAATTTTCATTATTGAAATAGATGGTTGCGTACAATAGATTTTTATGATCAAGCTCTTCCCCAAACCCCGCACCGCACATAGCAAGAGCTTAGTGCACCGGACAATCCTTTTTCTTTTATAGTTGAAATAGATGTCTCCACTCTTCCCATTTAGTCAGTAACAATGTGTAATTTTCTCTTTTTCTCGTCTGGTTAACATTTGAAAGTAAGCAATAGACTTATGCTTGTCTACGAACTAATCCATCATTTTCCATTTCAAATGGAAATGGAAGTCATGCCTCGAGCCCTCAAATGATCCTTGAAAACCAATTAACAAGGGTGAGGAGTGGGAAAGAAATTACTCACCCATTCGGTTATTTACATCAAATTAATTATCAAGGGTGAGGACTATATGATATGTGCTTGTTAACATAACAATTTTATAGTTTAATTAATTTATACTATCATTTCAATTATAACAACAACCAACAACAAATCCTGGTCTTACAAGTGGAGTCTAGAATGGATAGGATGTATGCAGACCTCACCCTACCTTTATGAGGTAGAAAAGATGTTTCTGATAGACCATCGGCTAAAAAGAAAAGTAATTAATGCCGACTAGTAAGAGAAGAGACAACAAGATAGTATATACAAAACAAATGCGCTATCATTTCAATTGTCATCTAATAATACAAAATTAAGATAATTTGACGTGAATATTAGGTACGAATAAATATTTTTATGAAAATTGAGACCGAAAGGGTGAGAATTTTCTTGTAATTGAATTTGGATTGAGTTATACAAGTAATAATCTTTTATGCAGTTAAATAAGAATATCCTTCTTCTTTGTTTACCGAATTCAGTTGTGTCGCCTACTGCATAAAGTCTACGTTGGAAAGGTACATGAACTATATCCCAAATTGGTCAATTTCTGGAAGACTTTTACAACTTTTAAACTTCCTCCAAACTTATAGACTTTTTACGATTGTAACTTTTGGTTCACGTCCATAATAATAACTAGTTTTTTTTAAAAAAAAAAAAAGTCCTCCTTAAGCAAAAAAGTATATGAAAATTTTACATTTTAATAAACCTTAAAGAGGGAGAGAGAGAGAGTCATATTGATTCAAATCATTAAGTTTAAATTTCGTGTAACATCTAGGTTATTTACATATTTGATTTATAGTATGTCATTTTCGGAATAAGCCTGATATGATAACTAAAAAAAAGTAAGATATGTTGTAATCAATTAAATTGTACAGATACAACAGAAAATTTCTAATATTATAAGTAAATATAACTTACATGATACTATAAAAATTCTCTATGCTATCAATTTATATAAAACGTAATCCAACCAATGTCTCGGTATTAATTCTATTAATCTTGGAATAGCACAAATAATTAGTCCCTTGACTTTCTTTTGTGAAAATCTTGAAAAACTAAGAGAATTTGGTATTGAAATAGTGTTTTGTATTGTTAGGACAGAAAGGTTGGTGATGGTGTGGTGGAGGATGTGTCAAAATGGGGGGAAATAAAATTTGAGGCGGTGAATATATGTGAACATCTGATGTATATCTATATGTATCATTCATATGTAACATGTATGATTGAAGATGTGCAAAAGTTGGGGGAAATGGATCTTTAAGTCAATGTATATCCCTTATATATCAGTGTATGCCCCTTGTATACAAATGTATATCTTCCATATTGGATCATGTATATACATTTATATCCATAAAAAATTGCATATGATAACGAGAAATAGAGATACGTGATGTTTTTCATATTGATTTTAAATCTGGATTTAACTACGAATCGATCAAAATTACCTCTAATATTTCTTAATACTTATATATAACGCTGTCTAGGTGTTTTTAACGATTCCAATTACATCCACTCCAAAAAACAAATTAAAAAAATGATCCAAGCTTAATTATGATTTCAAGATTGGTTTTTTGGTAAATTTTGCTACTAATAAATTGAGAGAATTTTGTGGTAGTAATGGAGAAATTTGGTGATTTCAGAGGTAATGGAACAATGGAGTATTAAAGGAACCAGTATAGTTGATGGTGAATGCATAAATCGTGCAATATTGTTAAAAATAAGGTTTAGCAATATTAAAAGTATAAGAATTGTTGTTGTATACATTTTGTAATTTTTCTTGGTTGTTTGATGTTTTTCCGGTGGCAAGTCTTAGTGGAGTTTTTGTAGCTATAATTTTTGTGGTGGTCTAATGATGATTGTAAAATTAAAGAGGAAAATGTACAATGCAATGTAATTGTAAGATAATAAGACCAAGGAATGGGGGCAGTGGATGACCTCGGACAATAACAAGCTGGCGACGGTAAAGTTCTGATTGCAAGAAAGAGTTGTAGATGAGAAGTTTTTTTAAAAAAAATAATATATTACACGTGTCTTATATTGATTGGTTATTTTTGTCATGTCATGGCATGTGAAAGTCACGCTCTTTGTGTTTCTTAAAAATTATCATTTAGGTGTTTAATTGACACAATTTGGCTTGGGTTGAAGAGGCTAATAGGAACAAGTGTTTGTTGAGGTGTCAGCAGAATTCTAAAACTACGGAACCAACTGGTTTCACACCGGGAGAACAAGATCCGGAGCAACGACCCCAACAGTTTGGAAGATATCTTGAGAAAAGGTTTTAGCACCGGTGTATCCTATATGTACTCAAGTTTATTCGAAGTATCCAGTGGAAATTTGTGTCAAATTTAGGAAGTTGTGTATGTATTTTGCCTAAAATAATCCTTTCTTTATACATATTTTACTCCTTATATTAGAAGGTATCATGACTCATGAGTGAAGTAATCCTTTGATATTATTTCGCCCAGTGCATCTATTTCAAAATCTTGTATACTTTATCACGAGGTATCATGTTTGGGATAAGTTCAAACTCAAAATAAAAAAAATTGGAGCTAGTTCACACTTTAGAAAGAAATATTGGAGTTTGAACTACCACAATTTAAAACTCTATGAAGTTTTCTTAAATTTGAACTTTATGGGTAACTAAGGAGATATTTCAAATTCTAGCACACTTGTCAAAGCTTAGTATTATTTTTACCTTACAAACTAAAGTTACAATTTTATCATTTACATCTTAATTTAGGGGTGACAAATGGAACGTTTGAAGTTGGGCCGGTTAAAATAGGCTAAATTAATAGATGAGTCAATGCACAACTCTGTTTAAAGCTTGTTTTGGGCTAAGATGTATTGGATCAAGATAGGTTAAATGATGTAACACAACCAGTCCAACATAACCCACTTTTCAAACATTTTGAGAAACTAAAAATTAAAAAAAAAAATTAAAAATTTAAATAATTTTTTTATAAAAAAATAAAAATTAAAAATTAAAATTACTTTAGCACAAACCCATTAAAGCTTGAACGGGTTAGGCGAGTCAAATGAATTTGGGCTAATTTTGTTGCACATACATCTTATATAGTGACAAAATATTAACAAGGGATCAAAAATTAACCATCCAACCTAATTTTCACATTTCAATTTCTCTACTAAGTTAAAAAAAAAAAAAGAAAGGATAAGGCACTATTAACTCTGAACTATACTCGAAGTTGCTATGACACACCTTATCTTTGCGGGGTCTTATTACCCCCTAAATTATTTTAAAGTATAATAAATGTCACCCTAAGTGCTGACATGGCATAGAGAACCAAACATTTGACGGGCAGTGAAATACACGCGCTGCCACGTATAATTTCACAATATTTTTTTTAAAATCTATTTCATTTACTTTCTTTTTATTTTCTTTTTAATTCCGAATGTAATAAAAATATTATTTTATATTTAAAAAAATGAAAAAGATATTTGTTATTGAAATTGTTTTTGTATAAACTTGAAAAAGAATTAGAGGTGTTGAGCATATTCGAAGGTTGTTGAAGTTTTAAAGTTGAGATTCAAGTTCTAAACTCATTATAAATCCTTAGTTGTTGATGAGTTTTGAAAATAAAGGAAGAATTTCAAATTCACCATCGTGAACCTTGAAAAAACTTGAAGAATAAAAAAATGAGTTTGTCAAAACTTTTGGTTTTTGGTCAAATTGATTACTGGGGTTTGATGATGATGTTGTTGTGAAGTTGTAGTTGAAATTTGAGCTTTTGAGCTTAATTGGTGCATATCTAAATGAGCTTTTGTTTAATTTTGAGACTAAAAATTAGATTTGGAGCTCTTGAAAATGAGTCATAAATGAAGCTGAAGAGCTCTTGAAAATTAGTATTGGAACAAACACGTGGCCATTTCGTATATGTTAGAACTTTTGTTTAAGTTCTCACGCGCTTGAAGGAGGTGTTCTCACGCCCTCCTCCACATCAACATAAGGTACAAAAAAATATTAAAAAAAAAGTTTAGGGTAATAGAATCCCTCCAAAGATAAATGTGTCGTAGGAACTTCTGATATATTTCAAAGATAATAGTTCCTTATCGCAAAATAAAAACTAAATACTCTAGGCCTCCACCTGGTTTTGCACTTTTGTGCATCGAAAAATATCTCTTCTTTCGCTCAACCAAACTCACCATATATAAAGTCTGCACCAAAGGCTCCTCCAGCATATGGTTCTGGTTCTGGGTAAGTCATGTAGTGTTATCCTTTGTTCAATCTTCTTTTTGAATTTATCTTCTTTCATTTCACATGACTTCCAGTTCTTGCTACTGTTCACCACTTAAGAATACAAAATCTTTTTACTTGTGCCTTGGCATGCATGCGGAGTTAAGATGTCTTTGATTAGATTATGGGAGTGTCTACTTGCTAGTTGGTACAGTTTGATGGTTTTGAAGTTGTCTCTACTTGGTGGAACAGCCAATAGCTCATTCTCCCCTCCTTTGTTTTGGGCTCTAGTCTGAGTACCCTACCAGTGGTTGGGTTTTTGGACCATTATTGTAGAACACGGATGCCTATGAGGGCCGTAATATTTTCCAAGTTGAACATTATGGTTTAGGTTTGACAAAGCAACTGCTGCATAATTTTTTGAAACAATAATCTTTTTTGTGTTTCATTCAAAATTTACAAGATTGAGCAATCAGGGGTGTCGTTCTTGCCAGTACTGATTGTCCTTTGGGTTACTTGCTGTGAAGTTTTCTAATTTAAGTTGCATGTATTATTTGCAAATTTTGACTGGGTGGTAACTAGTGATCTTGTAACAACGAGTGAGATGTCTGGATGGATGTGCCAACCTACATTGGAATTTTTAGTGGAGATTCTTTAACGAAGTTCAATTTATTTTTCTAACAGTGAAGTTCAATGCTAATAAAGTGATGTTTCTAATACTCTGCTAAGCGCAGGTTACACCAATCTGGTACTAACCCCCGTGGTTTTTCAGAATATGTTCATGACTATTGATTAAACTAAATGTGTCAAGTTAACAGTGTGTTATATTAGCTATCATACTTGCTTAAGTGAGTAGTATTTTTAAACGTTTTTACCCATTTAATCTTCAGTCTATCTGCACCTGCAACCTATCCTTCCGTTGATACCTCAATTTTTTCCGCTCGCCTGGTTCCTTCCTTTTCTTCTTGTAACCACTCTCCAACAAAATATCGCTTTGTATTCTTTTTGTTATTAATTTTTTAAAGCTTAAAGTGGGAAAAATGTCTAATCCGTTAGTCTGATGGTTACATTCTGTTTATGAGTCAAGATAAGGTTGGGTAATTAAATGTTTATTTTGAACTCTGAGAGTGAATATTTTGTCCACTGAGTAAAATATCTCTAAGTAGAATGGTAATGTGGATCGTTTA
Source organism: Anisodus tanguticus (assembly GCA_034509755.1). NCBI lineage: Eukaryota > Viridiplantae > Streptophyta > Magnoliopsida > Solanales > Solanaceae > Anisodus > Anisodus tanguticus. The sequence goes on from CM067547.1 coordinate 50,298,274, forward strand.
TGCTGATCTTTTTGATTGATCGTAGGGGCGGTGGTCGAGGCGGTTATGGTGGTGACAGGCGCAGAGGTAACTATGGCTCTGGTCCAGACAGAAACTATCATGGTGGAAACCGCTCACGTCCCTACTGAATTTCAGCCGAACAAAATCTTTGTACTAAAAATATGTGGTGGGAGGGTTTTTAAATTAGTTCTCCATGATATACTCCCTTAGCTGGAGACTAAGAGGTAGGTTGTTCACTTACTCTGAGCAATACCCTTTTTCTCCTTGCCATCTGCTACTTAAAGGGGTTTTCCAGTTTGAAGCTTTGATTAATGTGAACTATGTGAAAGTTTTTATAGAGGCGAATGGATGCTTCTGCAAAATGCTGCTAAGGTAGGTTGAAATGTTCAGGTGAGTGTTGCTTCTTTGAAAAATCTAACATGCTCCATTAATTCAAGTCGGCTGACACTGTTTTTTGAATGTGTGTGCTTGCACACCTGGCATCTTCACATGATGCCAATGTTAGACGTTTTTAGGTGCATCTAGATGGTGTGGCACATAAAAAATTTCAAGATGTGTTCTTATTTCTATGCTCACTAGCTAGTGTCCTGGTCAGAAATGACCATCTAGTTTGGAGTCTTTCTATTTAGCCACAGTACAAAAGCATCTTATATCTTTTCAGATTGCTTGAGCTGGGTCCTCAACCCTTTAGTGTTTTTGGTAGAGAAAAGAATCACTGTGTCGTTAGTTTTGCATCTTTTAAAAGTTCAGAGTGGAGTGAAGAATTTAGAGATGGGTAATGTTTCAATTATAGGAATTTCTCTCTTCCCCTGAATCCACTTCTCCTTTTGGTTTTACGTTACATAAAATTGGGGTGTGATGGTGGCCTGTTTGTTGGCCAAGCTTTCCGTAGTCACGTTGGTATTGACTTGGAAACTTATGGTGTGAACAGAGAAAATAGGATGTATAGTGTTAAACAGACGTCCAGTAGGCTACTGGTAGCCAAAACAGTTGGCAAATCTTTAGTATTAAGGAAAGTATATTGTTTGTATATTGTAGTATATTTGTTACCTAGATTAGGTTATACACTTACCATAATTAGGATATACACTTACCATATTGTAGAGTTAGAATTATGGTAGGAAAAGGTTTGTAACTTGTATATATATCTATTCAATCAATGAAAATAATCAAGGGGATTATTTCTTTCATGGTATCAAGAGACTAGGTCTAAACAAAAGTTTTCTTCTCTCAAACTTTTGCCTCCTCTTTGGCCGAGAACCCCCCCCCCCCCTCCCTCGGGTTTTTCTCCAAATATCTCGTCTTCCGCTCTCAAAAACCTCTCTTAAAATTATCCTCCTTCTTTGTTCTTTCAAAAATGTCTAAGAACAATTTTCACCCTGCCCTCACGGTTTCCAATATCAAGCTTAGTGTTCCTATTGTCCTTGAGATGGAAAACGTTCAATATGCATTGTGGGCGGAGTTGTTTAAAATTCACGCTATCTCTTATCAAGTTCTTCATCACATAATTCCTCCCGCTAGACCCCTTCCCCGCGGAGGATCCCGAGGTATGGATTACACTTGATGCTACCGTTCTTCGGTGGATATACGCCACTATTTCGTGGACCTTCTACGACGATTATGGAGCCCGATACCACGGCTATGGCTGCATGGAATAGATTGCGTGACATATTCCAAGACAACCAACATTCCCGTATCGTCACACTCGAGCAGAATTCTCTCTCGTTCGAATGGACGTATTTCCGAACGTTTCGCATATTGCAAGAAACTAAAGGAATTGGCGGATCAACTCCGTAACGTTGGCGCACCAGTAACAAATAATCGTCTAGTTCTACAGTTGGTTGCCGGTCTTTCGGAGGCCTATAATGGTGTTGGCACTCTCCTTCGCCAAAGCAACCCTCTTCCCGACTTCCATCAAGCCCGCTCCATGCTTACGTTGGAAGAAGCCGGCAAAAAAGGCGGCTACCGGAGCAAGTCCAAAGTAGTCATGATGACGTCCTCTCCTAATCCGTCAGTTTTTGTTAATAATTCGGGCCAAAACCATAATAATGGTGGCGGCAAGAATAATCGCAAGAATAATAACAAAAACCGCGGGGGCAAACGCGGTGGTAATGGTGGAGGTTCCGGTAGTCGCGCAAAACGTCGGTGGGTCCCATCCAATGAACAAGGCCCACCACCCCCATGGGCCCAAGCAGTGGGGCCCATGGCAAAGGAGCAAAGGTGGACCGTGGGCCGGCAGCCCATACCAACAGGGCAAAGCAGAAATTCCGGCGGCCGCTACTGGCCGGCCAACAATCCGGCCCAATGCCCAAGAAGTGGCGGCCCATCGCCGCGTGGCCCAACAACAGAAGTGGGTAGCAAGCGACGGGCCCGGTCCAAGACGGCCGGGAGTTCTTGGGCCCCGACCTCCGCAAGCCCATCATGCGCAGCCCTACTCGATCGATATCGAGGCCGCAATGCACACGTTGGGATTAACTCAACCGGACCCAAATTGGTACATGGACACGGGGCCACTACTCACATGACTTCCGAATCGGGTACTCTCTCATCTTATTACAATTTGAGCACCCCTCGGGGAATAATTGTTGGTAATGGCGTTCAATTCCAATTCTAGGGTATGGTCGTAAAACGTTGTCTCCTCCCAATCCACCACTTCTCTTGAAAAATACTTTACATGCTCCTAAATTGATTAAAAATTTAGTGTCCGTCCGAAAGTTCACAAATGACAATTTCGTTTCGTTGAATTTGATCCTTTCGGTTTTCCGTGAAGGATTTCAAGACGGGGAGTCATCTCATGAGGTGTGATAGTAGGGGGATCTATATCCTATCATGCCCGGTTTCGACTCCTTCGAGTCCGGCCTTGCCATCGCCTTTTGCGTACCATCTCTCCTTCCATGTGGCATGCTCGTTTGGGTCATCCGGGATCTTCTATTTTATCGTTTTAGATAAAAATAGCTTTATTTCTTGTAAGGGTACGAGTCGTACTCCAATTTGTTAGTCTTGTTCATTAGGAAAAATTGTTAAGTTGCCATTTGTAGACTCCAATTCTCATACTTCTATGCCATTTGACATTATTCATAGCGACTTATGGACATCTCCTGTTCTTAGTTCAATGGGTCATCGATATTATGTTCTCTTCTTAGATGATTATTCTAGATTTTTGTGGACGTTTCCAATTGCGAATAAATCACAAGTGTTTTCCGTCTTCATAAAATTTAGAGCGTTCGTTCGTACTCAATTCGAAAGAGAAATAAAAAATATTCAATGTGATAATGGGAAGGAGTATGACAATAGGGAGTTTCGAGAATTTTGTGCTACTCATGGGATAAATTTTCGGTTTTCATGTCCTCATACATCTTCACAAAATGGGAAAGCCGAACGCAAAATTCGTTCCATAAATAACATTGTCCGAACTCTCCTAATCCATGCCTCCATACCTCCGTATTTTTGGCATCATGCTCTACAAATGGCCACTTACCTTCTTAACATAATTCCGTCTAAAGGTCTGACATATTCTTCCCCTCTCAAAATCTTATATAATAAGAACCCGTCTTATTCTCATCTTCGGATTTTTGGGTGCTTGTGTTATCCGTTATTCCCATCCACCACAATTAACAAACTTCGTGCTCGGTCTACTCCGTGTGTATTTTTGGGTTACCCGTCAAATCATCGAGGTTATAAGTGTTTTGATTTATCCTCCAAGAAAATCATTATAAATCGTCATGTCATTTTTGATGAAACCCAATTCCCTTTTACGAAAGTTCATACTCCCGAGCCTAAGTCGTATAATTTTTTGGATGACCAAATATCCCCGTATATTATTCGAATTTTTCGAACAACTCCCGTGCCCAAAATCCTCCAACCGGGCCCACCGCCCGCCGGTCCCACAAGATCGTCGCCCTCATCGTTTCAAACATCGGAACAGCTTCCGCCTATTGGGCCACCAGCCCAACTCGGAATCGGTCCGTAAACCCGGCCCCCACCCGGGCAAGGTTCTCCCCGAATCGCCTTCCACTGTACCGATTTGGGCCAAGCAGCCCACCGCCCCGGCCGCGTCCGTCCCGAGCCCGTAAAATTCCCAAAATTCCATCACTTATTCCTCGAGTCATAGACCGGTCACTCGTAGTCACGGGTATTTTTACACCTAAAAGACATTTTAATTTACATTCTGATGTCTCTAAATCCCCCTTGCCCCGCAATCCTGTGTCCGCATTAAATGACCCTAATTGGAAAATTGCTATGACTGATGAATATAATGCTCTTATTGATAATAAGACGTGGGAGTTGGTGCCCCGTCCATATGGTATTAATATTATCAGGTCTATGTGGATTTTTGCTCATAAGGAGAATTCAGATGGGTCATTTGCTCGACATAAGGCGCGACTTGTTGGTGATGGTAAGACTCAGCAGGTTGGAATTGATTGTGGTGAGACGTTTAGTCCGGTGGTCAAACCGGCTACCATTCGCACTGTGCTTAGCTTGGCTCTTTCAAAGACTTGGCCAATCCATCAGTTGGATGTCAAGAATGCCTTTCTACATGGTGATCTCAAGGAAACAGTCTATATGCATCAGCCGTTGGGCTTCAGGGATCCCAACCGCCCTAATCATGTCTGTTTGTTGAAGAAGTCATTATATGGGCTTAAGCAGTCGCCACGTGCCTGGTATACACGATTTGCTGATTTTGTTTCGACTATTGGGTTCACACACAAGCAGTCGACAATTCTTTGTTCATCTACCGCCGTGGTTCGTCATTGGCCTATATTCTCGTTATATGTGGATGATATCATTTTGACCGCCTCCTCCGATGCTTTGCGTCGCCGATCATGGCCATGCTCGCTTCGAATTTGCTATGAAGGACTTAGGGCCGTTGAGTTATTTTTTGGGGATTGCCGTCAAACGTCATTCGGTAGTTTGTTTCGTCTCAACGGAAGTATGCGGCCGAGATCATCGAGAGGGCCGGGATGTCATCCCGTAAGTCCACTTCCACGCCGCTGATGCAAACCCAAAGCTAAGCGCCGCGCAGCAGGTGCACCATACGAGGACCCGACCCGCTATCGCAGCCTTGCAGGGCCCTCCAAGATCTTACCTTTACCGACCGGATATTACATATGCAAAGTGCAGAACAGGTGTGTTTATTCATGCATGATCCCGCAATTGAGCACATGAATGCAATCAAACGCATCATTCGGTATATTCGGGGACACTAGACTATGGGTTGCACTTGTATCCTTCCTCTACATCCACACTTGTCTCTTACACGGATGTCGATTGGGGTGGTTGTCCCGACACCGCACGGTCGACTTCGGCTATTGTATGTTCCTCGGCAACAACTTGGTCTCATGGTCGGCAAAGCGTCGTGCAACTCTATCACGCTCAAGTGCAGAGGCGTAATATCGAGGGTAGCGAATGTGGTCTCGTAATCATGTTGGCTACGTAATTTGCTTTTGGAGCTTCATTGTCCCATTCGAAGGCAACCTTGGTATATTGCGATAACATTAGTGCCATCTACCTTTCGTGTAACCCAGTTCAACACCGCGCACCAAGCATATCGAAATGGACATTCACTTTGTCCGTGAAAAGGTTGCAAAGGGTCAAGTTCGCGTATGCCATGTCCCGTCTCGTTATCAAATTGCTGACATTTTTACAAAGGGTCTACCGGCGGTTCTCTTTGAAGATTTTAGGGACAGTCTCGCGTTCGAAGACCACCCGCTATGACCGGGGGGTGTGTTAAACAGACGTCCAAAGCAGGCTACCGGTAGCCAAAACAAGCTTGGCAAATCTTTAGTATTAAGGAAAGTATATTGTTTGTATATTGTAGTATATTTGTTACCTAGATTAGGTTATACACTTACCATAATTAGGATATACACTTACCATATTGTAGAGTTAGAATTATGGTAGGAAAAGGTTTGTAACTTGTATATATATCTATTCAATCAATGAAAATAATCAAGGGGATTATTTCTTTCATATAGCTTTGTCTATTTGATGAGGATGATTTAGCTGGAGTAGCTATTTGATTTTCCCAAGGGCACCTACTAACATCTTTGAGCGAATTAGAGACCTGAGAAGCATGGACCAAGCGCACCTCCTTCTAAGCTGTGCTATTGAATGCCTCCAGCTGTAGGAGTCTATCCCAAGACGGGCTCAGTAGTATGATTTGTGGCTTAGTGACCAATTCGATCTTCATGTACTTTCGGTTGTTTCTTTCTTTCAAGAATAAAATGGGTCTATTATCACGAAAGTGGAGATTGGTCGACGAAATAGGAGCCAGATCATTCTTTTCCTTGCCTAGCAAAGCAAGCCCAGAGTTACAATGAATGGGGTGTTTTTCTGGAAGGAGTCTTGAAGCATTTCACACTCTAGACAACTTTCTGCTGTCGAGATTTTTGTTGTAGTATGTTACCGTTGGGATTGTTTTTTGAGGAATTAATCAGCCATTACTTGGCTGATTAACTCCTCCATTAATGCCCATTACTTGGGCAATTGGGCAGCCTTTCAATGGCCATTAACAGCCATTACTTGGCTGTTTTAATGCCCTCCTAAATGGCCATTAACAGCCATGTTTTGGCAGTTGGACAGCCCCTTCTCTATGCTATATATTGAGCTTCATTTGGCTCAATTCGGTGGCAGAATATAGACGAAAAACAGGCCACAAAACAGACGAAAAAGACATTGAAAAATCAGCAAACCGGTGGCTGAAAAATCAGCAAACCAAAGTGGCTGAAAAATCAGCAAAACAAAGTGGCTGAAAATCAGTCAAAAAAAAGTGACCAAACTCTCACGTATACACAAGATATACACTACAGAGACACACTATATACACAGAGACAAAAGAGAAGAGTAAAGAGAAACTCTTCCTTCCTATTCCATATCTTCAAGAAGTCGAGTCATATTTGTTTTACAGGCTCAACCTATTGGCTTTGTAGTGTTGAGATTAAAGTGTTGTTTTATCTTGGGAGACTATTGCCCGCTAACGTAAAAGCATATATACGGGGCAATCTTGTCTTAAGGATAGAGGGCTATCCTCGACTCAACACACAACGTTGTAACCTTCCGTATTTAGTTGTTTCTTGATTTCGGGATATCAAGATTCAAGACACAACATACTTGCGGCAGTTCTCAAAGTTGGCTTTGCAAGGTGATCAAGATTCAAGACACAACGCACTTGCGGCAGTTTTGAAGTTTGACCATTTATTTATCCTTTCGAACATTTGTAATAGTTATTTACATCCCGTACTGCTTTATAAAGTACGATAGAGTACCAACAGTATGTTTGTCCTATCGGCTTGGCAGGCAAGCTACCTTGATCCATCTTCGGCTTCGATTCGTTACTGTCTGGCCCTTCCTGGGTCTGGATCACAGTATACCGGCGACTTTGTCCTTGAATTCATTCTATTTCATATCCACCGATCCGTGGAAGAGACCAAGGAAGAGTAAGATAGATTTAGGGCCGGCAGGCGGGTCTAGAATACAAGGGCTAACCCACGCACAGAGAAGGAAGAAGCTATCTCAATATCCTTCACACAGATTTCAACAAACTTCTATTAAATAATAAATGCTAGTTTTGTGTTTCTAATTGGGAACTGCCGTCATTTTGTTCTGTCCGAAAATGGTCTACTTTCATTTAAAGGATTATGCGGACACAAATTTAAGAGAAGCTCCTTTTATGCTTTTGAAAGTCATGTTTACTAATCTTTAGCTTTCAGCATAATGTTATTTTGGACATTCTATTTTTCATTATGGAGTTGTGATGAATAGTCTAAACGCTTGTTTGTGACTATTCATCTTTTGGTCGATTTCTTGATTCTGCAATAGCATGTCTATAGATGCAGGATCGATATTATTTAAATTTGACAGAGCAAAAATGCCTTCTGTTTCTATCATGTTAGAAATGTAACGTTTCATAGTTCTTTTCTGGAATATAGCTCCTCATATTTTGTTTCCTACTAGAATGCATATCATAGACAGGGACAAGCTTGGTGTTTTGATGATCACGAACCAAAACAATCAAAATGCAGTCTTTTTCTTAATATTGGACCAAAAACATATACTCAAGCTTTCCTTCTTTCTCGATCAAAGATGGGCAGCCACTTCATGCTTCTAAACCTCAATATACCATTGTATATAAAGTCCCCAATTTCTTGCAAAAATGGAAGTATACCTTTGGGCCTAAAAAGTTCTAATGACATTCAATGTTGAGAAAAAGCTCAAAATGGTTTGCAATCTATTGATTTTGGTGCAAAATATCTTAAGAACAAAATCGGATGAGATGTTCTCTCCCTTCTCTTCTGCGTTAAATGGTTCAAAGATAAACCGTTAAAATCTAATGGCTGTTAGGGTTGTATTGAAAATGCAGAATTTAGTCAAAGAATGTAGATTATTAGTGCTCTATGCAAAAGGAATAGTCTGTTTTGAGCCAAAATTTAGATATAATGAAATATTGTCTTTTTTTCTCTTAACGGATCTACGTGGGAAAATTATTTGCCAGCGGGCACATCTGGTGATTTTGTATTGCGAATAATGTCAACGACTAAAAAGGGGCAAGACAGCTCGGTGCACTAAGTTCCCTTTATGCGTCGGGTCCGGGGAGGGTCGGACCACAAGGGTCTATTTTACGTAGCATTACTTGCATTTCTGCAAGGGGTTATTTCACGGTTTTAACCCGTGACCTCTTGATCACAATAATGTCAAAAATCCCACGGTGTGAATTCGCATTATTAGTTTCAATATGAATACCGAAGAATTCACTGGAAGGACTTGGTGCCACTAAGTCGGAATTTTCAAAAACAACCAGAAGTGTGCCAAAATTGTGAATGGTTTATTGTAGTCTGTAAAATCCGTGCAGTGTCTTTTTTATTTTTAAAATAAAGATGTCAGTTCAATTAAAGTGCAGTTTTTTTTAACCCTCGCATTATTACAATTCTTGTATACCAAGAAAACGATTTGATTTCATCAAGTGAAAGAAAGTCAGTATTATTCTAGAGGTTTAGAGATGCATTTACTGATAGCACAATTTTATTTCTTCCGTCTGTTTTATTTATTTCCCAGCATTTTCGTCTTCTAACCCGTGTAACATAAGGAAAATGCTTAAAGGCAGGTGACTAGATACGTGAATCTCAAGGATACGTGGTCAAGGATACGTGAATCTCAAATATACGTTAAATAAGAATTATACTTAAGACAAATAAAAATAATTTGTATGAGCTTTGGGATAGCTTCTGAGCAAAAGTGACAATAACTTGCATGAAAAAGAAATCAAGAGAATATCAGTAAGTATATTGTGATAGCAAGAATCTGATGGGTTACAATGTAATAATGTGTCATATTTATACATGAACCACGCGGGTAAACATCCCACGAAATATGCTCTCATAAATGCAGGAGAATGAATGTTGTAATAATTGGACAATTAATCTCTCAATAAATGCTATTAAAAGGCTATTGGGAGTCGTGTGACCGGATTTAGTAACGGTCGTTCGTTACAATACAAAATGACTCTTAGCCTTCATTAATACATGTATTGTCTTTGTTCATGTCGCTCATGGTATCATGCATATCAAATCGGGAGTGTTGTAAACTAACGTGGATCTAACTTGGCATTAGACTCCGCGTGTCTCACCATAATTCGTACAACTGTCTTATATAAATTTTGTCCTATACCGATAATTTCCGCACTTTTTGGTCGCAACTCTTTGTGCAACCGGGTAGTGGATTTGAACCACCGGCCTGCATGTTCCTTTTATTTTGGTGGAAACTTTGAAAAGTAACAACTTGCAAGTCATTTCAAGTGTCACATCCATTCAATGCTTCTGAAACGGCGACACTATCCAATCGCCTGAACGTAGTGAATCATGACAATGATGATACACATATTGAAACCTCCCAAACGTTATATTATTTTACCATAAATAGAAAGTTAAATCTTTCACAAAAGGCAATCATACCATCTACGTAAGTTTTCTGAATCATTTTGCTTTCTTTCCTTTTAACCAACTCCTTCAACAATGTCTTTTACAAACTCTTCTCCTTATCGTTCATTCTGAGGATAACAACAATCCTCCCAACGGGAAAGAACCCGTTTCTCCTACAACTCAAAGAGTGAATTTACAATCTACTATTGTCGAAATCCTCCCATCATGCTTTGATTTTTTTGGAGACATTTGTGTCCAAACCAACTTCGAACACATTGAGGATTTTGAGTCAAAGATAATAGCTAAAATTCTTCCTGTTGTTATAAAAGATTGTGGTTTTTCTTCTGACATAGTCGTCAAAACGATTGATCCTGTCGACCGTGTGCATCACCATGTTGAAGAATTTTCCATGGCATACACATATCTATTCACCATTGATTTCAAACTCTCATCCCAACGATTATTGAGGATCTTTGTCGCCGATATAAGGTTTGCATAGGTCAAGTTGCTCTGCAGGTTTGGAGACTTGTCTTTTTCATCCAAATGTTGTCAATGTTGTCGATGTTCCATTTACTATCGACTATCTCCTCTTCCGTATTATCCTAGGATTTTACAAGGCAAAATTATCGCCTTATATCCCCAGGGAAGCCGCAGCCTCATAAATGCGGAGGACAATCACGATTGTGGCTATCAAACTCATTACATTCTGATCAGGATTGACCAAATTCATTAGCCTTTTGCGGACCCTTTTCCAAAGGAGTGGAAATCCTTCCCGTAAGTATTTAGTTTATTTTTCTTTTGTCGGGTATATTTACATAGTTTTTAAAATAAAGGGTAACTCTTTGCTTACTCAAAGTTTTATAACCTTTTCAACCATTATGGTCGAGTCGTAATTGGTCGAATGGATTTTGAGTGGGTAGTAAGTCTTCTTCATGCCTCACCTACATCACCAGAACTTGGAAGAGTATTACCTCATCCTGGTAGAAGGGGAAATATCATGGTAAACTTTTAACCTCAATTCTTCCTCCTATTCATACTTTAATCCCGAAACTCTCTTTTGAACATTTTTCATCTATTACCAGGACTCCCGGCTCAAACCTTCTCAGCCCCAAAATTGTCATCTCGTGCAATTGCCTTGTCGAACATCAAGTCTGATTCGGGCAGGGGAAATGCAAAGCTTAAGATGAGATTGTCGAGCCCCCGGTGGGCATTGGTTCCCGGGTGAGTAGTCGTCACCAACTCACAAAGTATTGGAAGGAGTTTCAGGCGAAGGGTAAATCGAGTCTCATTCACCTTGATAAAGAAGAGAAGGCGGACGAAGAAATCCCTGATCCGGTCAGTCCATGACAGGAAACTCCGGAGGAAGGGACTCCCGTTCCTAAGGACCTTTCTAAGCATAACTCAATCTCCACGTCCGAAATTGAGGCCGGGACATCTGCTTCTTCGCCCCGTAAATGTCCACATGCTACCCTCGAAGCCTTTATTGCTCATCTTGCCGATTTGTTCCTACATGTACAATATCTCTTCATTTCCTTCCATTTTTCACAATCTTGCTCTTATTTACCAATCACAATCTTTTCATTCTAGGGTCACGCCATTACTCTCTCTACTGCGATTTGGCGAAAGCAATCGACCCTTCTAATGAGGGAAAGAGGCTGAAGGATGAGATTCAATACTTCAGGCTGAAGTTGACATCCTACGTGTTGATCTTAGGGATTCTAGCTCTCTCTCTCCAAGCTTCACTCCGGCTACATTTGCATGATGCAGTCGACTCTCTGAAGGACCGAGAAAATTATCTTCAAGTACTGACCACCACCTACACAACCCTTCAGGGACAAACAGTCCAACTTGCAGCCGACTTAGCCGGAGCTAGGGACAACTCCGTGCTTTCGAGCATATTATCATTGATCTCCAAGCCAAATGTCAGAGGTGGAAACTCCGATGAGACTTGACCATTTTGAAAATCGAGTGGATTCTCTTAAGGAAACAAGTAAATCGAGCTTCGATATTGCTTCGAAATTTAGACGTAGAAATAGACTTGACTGATGTTGAGTTGTCCTTAGAGGCTCTTCGTGGAGACAGAGAGGATTAAGATGTGGAGGCCGATGAGGAAGATGAACCCCCCCCCCCCCCCCCCCCCAAATGGATTTTTATAACTCCTATTTTTTTAGCAACACCCGAAATACCCCCGACGGACCATGGAGTGGGCAGCCTGTAATATTTTGTGCGGGTTTTCATTTCATGTTTTATTTTGTCATTGGGATCCTTTTGGGCCCGTTTAATACATTTTTTACCGGCCTGGTTTCAGTCCGAAAGAATATGAACGAATGAATTTCCTTTTTGCAATTATGCTCCAAGTTTTCATTCTTCATTTACTTTCATAGGCAAGCATTAGTTTTCAAACTTAATTACTTTACTTTACAAACCGGAACCTAACTTTGAGGTTCACTTTATCTTAATAGGTTAGGACTTGAAGTTTAAAACTTTCCAATAACCTTAATTAAACTCCAAATATGTGTTTTTCTTTCCACCCTTGATCGAGGCTTCTTACGGCCTCTAAAGTTAGTTTCGGATTAACTTGTCTTCGAATAACTTAAAATTCCGGTACTTCTTGTATCCGAAGCTTTAACTTTTCTGTTAAGATTTTGATAAGAGAGGGATTTTATTTTTAATGGTGTTGTAGAATAGGACGTCAATTGTTCATTATGGCACGGATTTTTTGATATTTTTAATATAATAACATACGTTTTATGCTCGTGATGGCAAAAATTTATTAATCATAAAAGGAAATTTTCATTAGTTCCTTTGAATTACAATTGTGAAGACAATTGTAATAATAATCCGACTGTCATCTAGTGTGGTCAGTCCGGTTACATATATGTTGATATCCATGCAGTCTCCAGTATTGATGCTTTCCTTAAGAGAATTCAAAACTTTAAATTTTCACTCCATTCCGGGTGTATATGCCCCCCCCCCCCCAATATTCGAGACTTTATGCTATGAAGACTTGGATACTGGATATATTTCTTTGGTGGTAAGAATAATAACATGCTTATATCTTGGTGCTGCCTCAGTAAAAAAAATTCTAGAAAACCCCAATTGGGACAAAAACATGTTGAAGAAAAAAGAGTAGCCAGCGCATGCTCGACTCGACTTACTACACGTAGTACTTCTTCAAGTGACTCACATTCCAATTGCTAGCAAGTATATTTCCTTGTTGGTCCGCGAGCTGATAAGCTCATTTACCAGCAATGCCGGTTACCAATTATGGTCCTTCCAACATTACGCTTCCGGGTACTCTGGTTGACTCTCCGGAGCACCAAGTACTTGAGTTTAAAGTGTCGAAGATTTGTGTGCCGGTTGTAGTAACGCCAATTCTTTGCTTTTGGGCTACCATCCGGACGTATGCCAAATCTCGACGTTCTCAAGCAAATCAAGATGTAGAGACGTTGATTCTGCATTTGAATCCTCCTCGGAGGTAACCTCTTGCTGGGAGTTCCAACTTTCACCGGGATCAAGGCTTCTACAGAAAAAAAAGTTTCTCTGGTGCTCATTTTTGTCGTGGTTCGATATGTCCATAAAATCTCTGGTCAGTTTGGACGGCCAGTTTTCTTTCGCAACCTCCAATTTCTTCTTTAAATTCTGGATTATGGTCTTGTTTGTTGACTTTGCTTGTCCATTTGCACTGGATAACTTGAGCCTTGGGATAACTTCTGAGCAAAAGTGACGATAACTTGCATGAAAGCATAGAAATCAAGAGAATATCAGTAAGTATATTGTGATAGCAAGAATCTGATGGGTTACAATGAAATAATGTGCCCTATTTATACATGAGCTACACGGGTACACAACTCACGAAATATGCCCTCATAAATGCAGGATAATGAATGGTGTAATAATTGGACAATCAATCTCTCAATAAATGTTATTCAAAGGTTGTTGGGAGTCGTGTGACCGGATTTAGTAACGGTCATCCGTTACGGTGCAAAACGGCTCTTAGCCTTCTTTAAACTGATATTGGTTTTGCTCATGACGCGCTTGGTACCATGCATATCAAATCGGGAGTGTTGTAAACTGACGTGGGTCTGACTCAGCATTATACTCCGCGTGTCTCATCATAATTCATACAACTGTCTCATACGAAATTTGCCCTATACAATAAGTAATGGAGATCTGAAGTTAAAAAATAATAATAAAGTTGAAGTTTGAATATTCAAAAGGCTGCTCGCAGAATAAAATACTAGGTATCACTAAACAAAGGAGTAAGGAGGAACATTTAGACTCCAAATTGTTGCTAGGGATTCTTGCATGTGTATCATTGGTGGAAAATGGGAAAGCAATTGTTTTATAATATTGGTGGAAAAAGGAAAAAAAGCGACTCCACTGGGGATCGAACCCAGAATCTCTGGTTTCGTAGACCAGCGCCTTATCCATTGGGCCATGGAGTCTTTGATGCTACTGGAACGGAAAATAAGATAACTATCCTTCTTTGAATAGTCCCTATGAGTAACTCTTTTACTGTTTTTTATTTTCTTCTTGTAGGTAGCAAAAACTCTTGACTGTTTGCAAAGTCCAAATGGTCATTGACATAAAAACATCAATTCCATAATATGGATTATGGAGGCATCTATAAGGCAAACTTACAGAAACCATGTAGTTGACTAAACCTTAGATATAAGATTTTGCTTACATTCAGATAATGTATATCTGAAACTAAGTATATTAAAATATTATTATTGAAAAATAAGTTAGAATTATAAATAAAAAGATGATAAAATTCATATATAATAAAATATTTATGATTAGTAAAAATACAAATAACTTACGTGTTTAAAGTTTAGTAGCGTTATCATTAATAGTCAGTATATCTTATTAAGTGGTTTGTGTTTGTTTCTTATTTATAAGTTTAGAAAGATACATGTTTCACAAAATATTTGTTCTCTGATTTAATCAAATACGTGAATAAAGATATTACGAAAAAAGTTTCATATAAAAATAGACATAGTAAATGCTTCTTATTTATAAATTGTAATTTACTTTTTAATAATTACTTATATTTTAATATATTTACTTACGGATGTACTTCATGAGGGTATCAATGTAGGATTTCTATAAGTGAAACTTACACAAATGATTATACTGTGGAGGTTCTTTTAGGCATAGTCACACTTTTACTAATTACATTTAGTAGCAGGTTCTTTTAGGCATAGTCACACTTTTACTAATTACATTTAGTAGCTACAGTAACATGTATTTAGATTCGACTATATACTTGTATTCAACTCAGAAGTATTCATTTGTAGCTATTTTTACACTGTATTCAATTTATTGTATTTAAAAAATCAATTGTATTCAAACAACATAAATGCAAAAAAAATTGTATTCACTTGTTGTATTTAAATTCGATTGTATTCAAACAACACAAATACAAAAAAAAATACATGGATAAATGGTGATAGACCCGCAACTCCCGCTACTTAACCAATGCTTAGGCAATCGACTTCTTCGAATACTAGAAAAGCTCTCCACGCCTATTCTTAGAAAGAACACTATTTTTCTTTAGTTAGGTAGTTCTCTCGATCGTAAGACCCTTTATAGATAAGGTTAATCAAAGTCCCGAGAAAGTTTATTAGCAAGAGGGAACTATTCAGCTGTACTCAAAATTTCTTATATTCATTTGTTATAAAAAAAATCTCATTCGAAATAGAGATGAAAAATATATAAAAAAACACTCTATATTTATGTTAAAATATAATGAATACGCTCGGATCTGAAATTCAAAAAATAAAATACACTTCAATCAGTTAGTTCACCGGAGTTCAATGTATTTTTCCGGCGACAGCCAGATCTGAGAACATACACTCCGGCACCGTCCAGATCTGAGCCAATTCCACTACGTCGAACGGAATCTGAACGTCGCTCGCCAGATCGGGTATTAAATATAATTGTTGCTAAAGAGTTCTGCAAATCGGCGCATCAAATACCAATTGACTGAAAAATCACGTGCTTTCATCAATTTTACCCACTTGCCTACCTTTTGTAGATTTTGATTGTCTTTCTCAGTGGGTCCCGCCTGCAGTCCTATTTTTGCAGGTTATTTTGGCCTTACTTTTTCATCTTATTGCTTTAACCTACTGTACATTTACAACGATATATAATGTGAAATCAACTACGTGGAATATGAAGGTAGAATATACGCAAATTTTATTTTTATTTTGGTAAAGGTTTAAGTTATCCATTAATATAAACATCTTTACATATGTTTTCAAAATGTTAAAACTGACAAGTACGTGCAATTATAGAAGCTCAACGTAGCCCTCTGGCCATACTCCCACGTCAAGCTAGCTTATAAATTATCCTGCCCCCCCCCCCCTCTTAGATATAGAGATTAGAGATAATCTACCCAGGTTAAGTTTGGTTCCTTAAGCATCCTTGATCTAAATTTAGTGTTATTTTCATAAGCAAGGACTTTACAATTACATTTAAAAGCTCAAAAAAATGAGAAATTTAGCATAATATTTATAATCAATAATTTTATAATTGCATTTAAAAGCTTAAAAGAAATTCTAATCCTTCACAAATTTGCTGCAATCCTATCTTTCACAATAAGACTATTGGGAGCAACAATATCTAATACGTATTTGTAAAATTACTAGATGGAAGATTTTAAAATATTTTAGAGCTTTGCTCTATTTTTCTCATAATTTTTAATCCAAGCTTTAAAACTGATTTTAGAGAATTGCATGTGAAATTAATGTTATATTTTAATTTATTGTATGTCTGTTTTTCAAATTACAATAATTTTTAATATCATAATATAATAATTTATGTCATTTTTAGAAAAAAACAGCAAGTTGATGGTGGCGATGACTAACAGAAGCGGTTGTATCTGCCGACTTAGTGGTGGTTGTAGATACGTAGTAGCTAACAATCATGATAGCTAACGGTAGTGCTTGACAATGGTGATTGATGATGATAATTAGTAATGACATGTGCTAATTATTGTGGATGATAATAATAATAATAATAATAATAGTTAGCGATAAAATAGTAAGTAATCTCTTATTCCAAATTGAATTTGACCGATTATGTAAATTAATATATAAATTGAGTTTATAAAAATATTCTAAGCAATTATACCGAAAAGAATTTATGTGAAGAAGAACACATTTTTAGAAGAACTTTTAGTATTTACTATCTATAGCTGGTTTGGCTAAGCTTTTGGGAGGTAAAAAATGCTTATACTTTTTTAAAAAGTATCTATATTAAAAAAAAAAAAAGTAAGATGTTTGACCAAGTTTTTTGGAGAAATAAGTGCTATGAAGAGTAGACTCCAGTCACTAGCCCTGCCTTCGGCATCCCCCTCCTTACGGTTAAGGTAACGACTTCGGGCATGGTCAGCTCCCATAGTGTGACGGGCGATGTGTACAAGGTCTTTTTTGTTACCGACGCACAAAGAAAATATTTTGTTGCGAATGAACAAGATATTGAGGAATTGTCCATACGTAAAATCAGAATTATTGATACGGACTTTTTTCACAGAAAAGGAAAATCTTGTGTTCCAATAGAAGCAGAAGTCTCCGGAAATGAAAAATGCCAAAATAGAAACAAGGATTGATATTATTAGAAATGCCCAAAAAAATCATATTCAAAAAGCAGAAACATAAACGCACTCATATGAACGTGAAAAATGTACCTACTTTCCCGCAATTCACAGGGTTCAACAAACAATTGATATTTCACAATTGTAGTAGCGGTCCTTATATATCGTATTAACAATCGAAATATGGTGCAAAAATTATTTTTTAGAAGCTAAAAAAATAATTTTTTTCCTAAGCACTTTGAGAAAATGCACTTACAAGCACTTTTTAAAAGCTTGTCAAACACTAATTGTTGTTCAAACATGCTTTATAAATTAATTGACCAAACACAAATTGTTTCTCACTAAAAGTACTTTCATCTTAAAAGCATGACCAAATACGCTTTTAATAAGTAATGTTGAATTACAAATTACTGACACTAAATAAAAGGTTTAAAAATAAACTCTTAGTAGGAAAGTCGAAGGGAAATACAAAAATTGTGCTTAAATTCTTACATACTCGTGTTATTTATATAAACAATTAATAGTTAATAATGAAGATTTATCTTCCTGCTTATATAGAATTAAAAAGAAAACTAACTTTATTATATTGGGCCCATCGACACTAGATAATAAAATACAAGAGATGCACCCTAAACTGAGTTATATAAAAGTTATTGGTGTAACTAAACAAAATTAAGAACTGCTCTTGGAAGTATCTGTAAAAGTCATGGCACACATGATATACAACTCTATCAAGTCCCCGGAATAAATTTGAGCAAAAAACCTCTACTCGATCATGTTCATATTTCACCCAAACAATATGAAAAGAAACAACTAACCAGTAACCACAATATAAAAATCTGTCAACCAAGTTAATCCAACCAAATTTAAGGTAGTTAGAAGCAGAAATCGACTGACAAAAGATCAGTCGGGCCTAGCAGTCACTTAAGTGGGATCCCCGGGTTTTCAAGCTTCTAGCCAGACACAAACACATTTCTTTCCATCTGCCTAAACATCGTGAGTAAATCTACCCGATCTTACGCTGGTGACGATAGCAACTACTTGATGACTTAGTCAAATTGCTAAACTAACCTAGACATTATAGTAAATTCGTATGGGTGCTAGCATAATAGCTCTGAGCAAACTGATCTAGACAAGAGAAACGAGGAACTATATCCAATTCTGAAGCAAAAACAAGATTCATAAAGGAGTCTTAATCATTCTCTCATCAAATTGCTAGGCATACTAATACCAAGAACACAAATATCCAAAACGCTGCTCACAGAATAAAATAAGAGTTACGAAACAAAAACATCTGAACTCCAAACTACAAAACTTAACTTAATCCCGGCTCCAACAGCGTGAAATTGACTTAAAACAGTGGATGAAGCAACCAAGACAGTTTAAGCAGTGGTGGCGGTTTGAGCAGCTAGCCTCTTCCGTGCCTCCTCGATGATGGTTAACTTAATACCCTTACCTTTAGGTAGTGAAACCCAAGGCTTAGTACCCTTGCCTAGTGTGAACACATTTCCCAAACGCGTAGCAAATTCATGGCCCAAAGCATCCTGAATGTGGACAGTCTCGAAGCTACCCTTATGCTTCTCCCTGTTCTTAAGAACACCAACACGTCCCCTGTTTCTACCTCCAGTCACCATCACAACATTCCCGACATCAAACTTGATGAAATCAACAATCTTGTTGGATTCCAAGTCGAGTTTTACGGTATCGTTTGCCTTGATGAGAGGATCAGGGTAGCGGATGGTTCTTCCATCGTAGGTGTTCAGGTACGGAATCCCCTTCTGACCAAAAGCCACAGAGCGGACCTTGCAAAGCTTAAACTGCCAAAAGGGAACAAAGAAGAGAATGTATATTTTTGTATATTGGTGTATCAAATTTTCCAACAGGCCAAGTGTGTAACTTACCCAAAAATTCAAATAAGAGCAGAGTACCAGTATACCACTAATAAACTTTACAAGGCCAGAAAATGAGTCACAAATGCAATACGTTATAACATTAATCTACCTTGGCTTCCTCATCCCTGAGCGAGTGAAGACGGAATCGGCCCTTGGTGTCATAAAGGAGGCGGAAGCTCTCATTAGTCTTCGGAATTGAAACGACATCTGCATATAGAAAATTAGCATTAGCAAAACAAGCAAGAAAGCCGAAAGAAAGAGACCATTTGGTCCTTGAACAAAAAAACCTTCTAATGGCAAACGGACCACTCATCCAAAGTACTCCAAAAGTTTCAATTTATACGACACTACTACTTTAGGATGATCAAAAATGTTTAACACCATTCTTTTTCTGCACGACTTCAAGAATTCAAATTCATTAAATTGTTCAAAAAATTGAACTTTAATGTGATGTTTTATCTATCAAACTAACTTTTCAACCATTGCTTTGATATGCTTTTCAAATACAATACTCCCTCCAGTCCAAAATAATTGATGTTCTAGGCTTGGGCACATGGATTAAGGAATTCACTTTCTCCTAAAAATTAAGAGGAGTTTTGACTAAAATAACCTTAATTGTGATTTTCTTTTCTTTTTAGGTTGACATAATTATCATGGGGATTTTAGAGGCTAAAACATTGATTATTTTGGACTGGAGGGAGTAATAACATATCTAATATATAGGACATTTAAACTCCGTAAACATCAAATACTGACATACAAGATGAATGAAGGAGCATTAGAAAAGATACCATAAAACGAAAAAATGTAGATAAAGTTCATTTACCCATGAAACCAGCTGGATATGTCTTATCAGTCCTAACTTTCCCATCAACCATAACTTGTCGTTGCATCAAAATTGAGATAACCTCACGGTATGTGAGAGCATACTTCAGCCTGTTTCGCAAGATAAGCATCAATGGCAAGCACTCCCTTGATTTGTGTGGACCAGAGGAAGGCTTGGGAGCCTATAGAGCATAACAAACAGAATTTGTTTTAGCTGAAGCAGATCCAGATTATCTAGAATTACTTGGAAAAGACTATGAAAAAGATGTAGCACTTACAAATGCTCCACCAAGCTTATCAAGCATCCAATGCTTTGGGGCATTGAGCCTCTTCAGATGCTTCTTCAAACCTCTAGCCTGTACATAAATGTAAACCCAAGTTTTAATATAAATTATTCCCCAACAAATCTTGGATGTGATTTGTTTTCAAATTGTAAAACAATGTCAAGTATCCAATATGACGTATAACACAGAACCAAGCAACCACTTTATGGTCTAAGGATCATTAGACACGAGGAATAGCAAATTAACTCAAGGAAGAATATACTCTTTCCATAAACAAGGTTCATAGAATTCATGACCAATACTCCATGTTTCTTGGACTCAGATCGAGGTATCCGATATGGGTGCAAATCTAGAGGTCAGATTTTTCATCACATAAATGTTAGGATACAGCGGTATGGATCAGAGTGCGACTGGGATACGGCTAAAAATGTGTAATACAATATATAAGTATGTATTTCAATTAATTAAAGTTATTGAACCAACATTAATAAAATTTAATTCTTAATAAACACCTAATATTTTACTCATAAGATATACCGTTTAAAAGTAGAGCGTTCTTATACTTTATATAAATATGTATGACATGAACCTTAAAAAATCAATTTATACTTCTTGCTCATGTAGTCAAAACACCCAAGGTAAGATAACAAAATCAAGTGTGGATCCCACACCCAAATCGTAGGATTTTGAATTGTCCAAGCAACATAGCCAATATTGTAAGGGACAGTTACAGCGTCAGACCCATAAAATGGATCCAAAGCCCATTTAGGACTTCTGTCTATTCAATTGATTTAAGAACGAATTGCCAGACCCATCATAGAACTATAAATTAAGATGTAAATGTCCAGTCTCGACCCTATATAAACATGATCTTTAAATATGACAAGAAAAGGGCATTGGAATTGAGTACCACACCAAGACACTAGAACAGACCGAGTAAGTGATTGGACTAAAAAAAATTTGATGAACAAAAAATTTAGTTATTTACATAGCTATTGTATACAACCAGAACTCTGTCCACAACTACAAGTAGAAACACTGGTTTATATGAACCGATCCGGGTCGTACTAGCTTCAGGTAGTATCTCTACAGCAAAACTACAGGCAGGAATTTTTACAACACATGAACTAAAGTTTTCACTAGAAAAATATTAAACAAATAAAGTTTTGGTCAAAACCCCTAGGCTCTTTGTCGAATGAACACACAAAACAAAAAACCACATAAATGAAACCTGAAACTGATCCTTAAATCAAAAGACGAATCATACAAATTATTGTTGATAAGATGAATGACCATTAAGTACTTCACAACGTTTTGATTTTTCTACTGACCCAGTAATTACAAAAAAGTTTCTACATACGTTTTAGGTCTAGAAAAAAATTCCCAATTGAATCAGTCATATAAGCCCTGAAAAACAAAACAATGTGTCCTTCACAAAGTTTTGATTTTTCAGCCAACCCAGTAATTCAAAAATGTTTCTATATACGTTTTAGGTCTACAACAAAATTCCAGTTTGAATCTACACAAGTAAGAAATAAACTAACAAAACTCAGCAAGCCTAAAAATTTGATAAATAGATGCATATCAGTAAGTATATGCATACAAACAAATTAGTCAGTGAAAAATTCCAAATCATATCAAAGTTTAGATTTTTTTTGACGACCCAGTAATTAAAAAATGTTTCTACATACGTAATAGTTCTAGAAAAAAATTCACATTTGAATCTATGCTATAACACAAAAAATTGTATTAACAAAACTCAGCAAGCCTAAAAGATTGACAATATATTCTTGATAACATGAATAAGCACAAAAATAAAAAAATGTATATACATATTTTTTTTAGGTCTAGAAGAAAAATTGCATTTGATTATATGCTTATAACACATAAGAAAAATTGTACTAACAAAACTGAGCAAACCTAAAAGATTGATAAATAGATGCATCACAGTATATGCATCATAGAAAGGAACTTAAGTGATGGACCCTATCTTCGGTTATCACTTGATCGATCTAATCTCTTCGGACACTTGTGGTCCGGCACTTCCCCAGACCGAGCTTAGTGCACGGGCTGCCCTTTTTCACAGTATATGCATACAAACAAATTAGCAAAATTTTGATTCTTTTGCTGACCCAGTAATTAAAAAATGTTTATACACACGTTTCAGGTCTACAAGAGAATTACAGTTTGAATAACACATAAGAAAATATTGCTAAGCAAATATAAAAGACTGATAAGTATATGCATCATAGTTTATACGTATAAACAATTAGTTAGTGAAGAAATAGGGTGTAGAAAAACGAACCATTTTGGTAGTGTTACTGTATCGTTTACTGCTTTCGTTGAAGAAGTAGCAGTCTTGAGAAATACTAAACCCTAACCCTAGTTTTTTTGTTTAAGTAGGTAATCTTGCAGGGCTCTGTGTACTGGGCTTTGGCTGAGTTGGGCTGGCCTTTTAATGTTCTTAAATTGGGCCTCCAACCAATTCAAACGATTCTCATAAAAGGAAATTTTTGGGTCATTAGCACTTACTATGTTCCTATTTTGCGTTGGTCTTTAATTTTTTGACGTCTTAACAAATAATATTTTTTCCGGGGCATAAATTTATATTTTTTATCATAATATTCTATAAATTATGTTTAATATGATTTTATCCTTAAATAATGTATAAATTTATTTTCTAAAAGGCAAAAACTAAAGACCAACCATTTGAAGGACAAAAATTAAAAATCAACCCATTTGAAGAACAATTTGTGCAATTTCTTCAAACTTTTTGTATGAGCTTGATCCAATCATCTATAAACATGTCATCGAGTGACACTTTCAACCTCATATCCTTACGATGAAGTGAAATTAATAAACCCTAAAAGCTGACATTGCAAACAAGAATAAATTTATATTTGTATATGTAAGGAGGACAATTTGCAATGTGGTTGAGTTAAGTGATGTATAACGAATAAAACATGTGGCAAAATTAGGAGAAAACTAATAAGAATTAGGATAAATTTAATAAGAATTTAATAAAAAATAAAGTAAATTATAATTGAAAGATAAATTTCTAAAATTTAAATTTAATGCCTAGCGTTTTGAAGATCAAGTAGTTACAACTTCTCAATTTTATCCTTACAATTATCATAATTATAGAACTTTTCAATTTAAAGATACATCTTTCTAAAATAGTTATTTATTAATCAAACACCAAGAAAGATAAATCTTAAATTCAAATAAATTTAGTTCTGTTCTTTTATCTATTGGACAACATATTAATATTCAAAGCAGTAAAATAAGTTACTATTTATGGCTGAATTTTGATATAACTGCCATTATCACACTTTCTTAAAGATGACTCATTTCAAGGTAATATATTGCTATGATCATCTCGCATAGCAATGTAAGATTGCGTACAATAGACTCTTGTGGTCCGACCCTTTTCCGAACCCCGCGCATAACGAGAGTTTAGTGCATTGGGTTGCATTTTTTTTTATATTGCTATGATCCTACGCGGTTATCTCTTTAATTGATTGTTCAGTCTCATGCAGTTGCCATTGATTAAGTCTTAAAGGAAAGACAACTGATAACCAAGATTTTGAAAGATAATTTGAAGTAGGCTTAGAACATGATAAAGTATGCAGAGAGGAAAAAAAATTGAGAGGATATGATTTTCGTTCAGCCTCGTAGGTCCAAGGAGTGATAAAGAATAGATATGATTTTCGTTCCTATTTATGTATTTTCATTGAATTTTAGATTTTTTAAAAGAAAAAATAGTAGATTGTCTCTTTTTTTAACTGATAAAAGAATTTAAAAATAAATATTCGACCAAACTATTTTTTTCTTTGATCCATGAAAAGATGTGTTAATTTTGAAGTGGCTAAAAAATTTATAAACTTAAGCTATGCCTTAAATGAAGGTCCTACGATCGGCTATCTGTGCACTTTCTCGTACCTTTATTGTATGAGCTTAATTCAATCATATTTACGTACTGAGAGAGTAATTAAATGTTCGATTTAGAATCGAGACATTTAAATGAATAATGATTATTTTAATTAAATCAAAATTGGATTTTGGATTTAATTAAGAATGCGCGAATCGAGACAGTGCAGAAACTCATCGAGCGTTGCGATGCCCATACCCTAGGGTCGCAGCGCCTCTGCCTCGATTTTTGGGCCAAGACCAAGATCAAACCCTAATCCGATTTTGACATAATTTTCAACTATAAATAGAGGCATTTCCTTCATTATTCATACACCCATTTCAGATTATCATTCTAAGCCTTAGAGACTTAGAATTAAACTCTCTCGAACTCTGCCGGATTTTCTAACTTTCCGAAAGAGAAATACATTGAAACTTGGAGCTTGCAATCGGAAGGACAACCGCGTGTCCACGTTATAGTAGATAAAGACTCCAGATATTCTAACCTGTAAGTTTATGCTTTATGTTACACGTTTGATTGTTGTATAACCATACCAGAAATGTTGTTGGGTTAAGTAAGAAACAAAATTTTAAACTTCTATTATGTCTTACTTATATGTTTTGAACCCAACAAAACCCTACACGTCTCCCAACACATTCCTCCAATAGTTGATATGCATTAGATGGATGCATATCTTTTAGAGATGATCACAAGTAATTTAGTTCTTTACCTTTACATTCTAATCTGGTTTATAGTCTTTATTTTAATACAATTTTAAATTTATTTCATATTAAAAGTAACTTGTCTTTAATTGGATTTTAATTATTAATTCAATTATCATCAAGTAAAATGACACCTTATTTAAAGAATAATTGACATAGTGTGTTACGTTGGAATATAATAGTTGTCAGTTGATCTTGCTTGCGTTATACTTAATAAAGATTCCATCAGCATAACCCCAGAAAGTCAACAACCAACAAAATTTTCCAAATTCCATCATCTCAAAATGGAATTTTCTTTCCAAAGAAGTGTATCATTTTTCCTAGTTTTCTTCCTATGTTTCATCCAATTTTCTCTCATTTGTTGGGAGAAGAAAGAGTCCTTGGCTTTGTATTATGAAAGCCTTTGTCCTGGCTGTTCAAATTTTGTTGTTAATTATTTACCTTAGATTTTCAAGAATGGGATCATTGATATTGTTGATCTTAAACTTGTTCCATGGGGCAATGCAAAAATTCAAGCCAATAACACCTTCAAATGCCAGGTACCCCAAGAATTAATCTTTTTTCTTTCTTTCCAAATTCAAAGGCGAGTCGACGCCAGAGGGCGAATGCATTATTTAAACTATATGAGTTCAATCTTCTAAGATTCTTAGTTTGAACCCGTTGTATTTTGAATTTTATGGATTCATGTCTACTATTTATTGCAATTTTAATAATTTTTTATACATAAATTTATGCTCCATGTCGAAAGTTTTGAATTTAATTGAACCCCCACCAATCATGCTACATCCGACACTGATCGGCCCCTTTTCCGTGTTTTGGAGCAACAGTTAGTAGAAAGGGGTTTTTGAACCATTTGGCTAGTTGGAAGGTATTTTTGAGCTAATTGACCAACGACAAGAATATTTTGAGCAAAAAATGTAACAAAGGGTAAAATTGACCTATTTCAGATAGTTCATGCGTATTTTGACCCTTTTTCAATTTATAAATATTTCTGCGTATGCATTACAGTTGGACAAAAAGTAGTGTGTTCAGTTGAACTCGTTAAAAAGGGCTAAAAGTGGCGAACCCATAATTTAAACTTGTAGGTTTTGGGTCGAGAGAACGGCTTCTCAAACGTATATCTAACTCTATTTGTACTTGTAGGTGCTAAGTTGGAGAGTGGCTTCTGAAATGTATATCTAACCCTATCTTTACTTGTTTTGATGTATATGTGTGGCGCGGCCAGAATTTTCACTAAGTAGAGTCAAAATGTAAAAAAAAATAAAAATAAACACACGAAAAAACTAAGGGAATTCAACATAACATAAAACAAATTTGTACCTATCTGCATAGTAATTTTCCAGCGAAGGAGTGTTGTTTTTTTAATTAGATAATGGGGGTAGATAGAAGGGGAAATGTGGGAGGGGATTACAAGGTGGGGAATTGAACCTTCACCAACAAGGTGAAAGTTCATGTAGCCAATCAACTGAGCTACTAAGATCCCCGAAGGAGAGTAAATTGGCACCCCTTGGACAAATGTAAGGTTCAATCCCGAAACATTGGGTTCTTCCAAACTCGCGAACCCATAGTTGGATTCGCCACTGGAGCTAACTACAAAAAAATCTAGAATTAGCTACGAACTTCGTTGCTAATCCATTGCTATATAGCTCGTAACTAACAAAATTCTTTGATAATTCGTAGCTAAATAGTATTAGCAATGGATTTTATTATTTAGCTACAAAATTTGTCCGTCACTAATTCATGTTTTCTTAGTAGTATCCATTTTTGGGCTAAAGTTTGAGTCACTTAAGTTATAATAGCATTAAGCACACTTAAGAGATTTATGAAGTTCTGTTTGTTCTGGTTGCAGCATGGTCCAGCTGAATGTTTTCTGGACACTGTAGAGGCTTGTGCTCTTGATGTCTGGCCACATTTGGTAAACTGCTAATTCAAATTGCACTATTTTGAGCAATTTACGCATAGTTCAGTTATCAAAAAATGATTTTGTGACTATTCTAAATTATAGTTGCATTTTTAATGGATATTTTGATGCAGAATGAACACTTTCCTTTCATTTACTGTGTGGAAAGTTTGATCTACCATAAGAATTATACCAAGTGGAAAACATGTTTCGAAAAACTGAATTTGAAGGCAAAGCTCGTTACTGATTGCGTTGCCGGTGGGCGAGGGAAAGAGGTTAGTTCTTTTGGTTGATTTAAAGCTAATTGTGTTCTTTCTGTTTCTCTCTCTCTCTCTCTATGTTTTTCAGCATTTCTTGGTAAGTTTATTTCTGAATTACATTACTATAAAGATATCACTTGGGTTTAAACAAATTTTCCTCATTTCTTGCAATGTAAAGAACTTTGATATTGAACAAATTCTGTTAGGTATAATGATTTCTTTCTTATGATCTGTGACTTAATGTTTACTTAAATCTTATGTGCAGCTTGAACTATGTTACGCAGCTGAGACAAATGCCCTTCAACCTCCACATAAATTTGTGCCATGGGTTGTTGTTGATGGCCAACCGCTTTACCATGTCAGTTTCTAATTCTTCCTCTATATGTATCCTTGCACTTCGCAATATTTTCTAGCGTTAGAGTCCCTTCCTAGCGTTGCCCTGGATAAAGATTTCATAACTATAAGAAAGTGTCAGCAAAGATTACCAGAAAATCGCTAATTTCTGTCAGATTTTGGCTCGTCGGTGACGTTTCCTACGACTTTTCCATCGAAAATCCCTTACCAACAAGCCAAATTCCAATAAGACGTTTGTCGGAGATTAGTGATTTTCTGGTAGTGAAATTTACTTTACCTATGAAACTGCCTCTTGCCTCCAATAATTCCTCAAAAGTCTCTTCTATATCTCTCTGCTTCCCGAATTTTTGTTTTGTACGATTTGCTATTAACGTAAGTGACCTCTATGCCGGGGGTGGGGTGGAGGGGAATTAGAAGTTCTGTAGGTGATGGCCGTGATCAAGAATTACATAGAACTCAGAAATTGCATATGGTGCTATATGAAAATTCTCCTCTAAGCACAGCGAGCAAGTCGCGTTAAACCATCCAAAGGCTATGTTGCTCGGACTCTTTAAAACTGCTGCAGGGTGCGTATTGGTTCCTCTAAAGCTAGTGCATTGTTGGAGGATCCAACATGAGTGCGACAAATTTTTTGGAGAATCTGAGTAATATAGTCCAAAGGAGTGTCAGCAGCTCCAAAAAAACGCTTTCCTTCTCGTGCGATGACAATTTTCTTTTATTGTTGCAGGACTACAGGGACTTCATAAGCTACATATGGAAAGCTTACAAAGGAACTGCTCCAATCCCCGGTTGCAGCTCATCTATCAATGTCATTAAAATGGGAAGTAAACTGGCTGCATCTGCATAATCCAAACAGGCTGCTCTATCGTGCTGCATATTCTATAGAGCTCCTTGATGCTGGTTATTTGTAATGAAATGATGAGTTGGTGAATGCATTTGTAAAATATTTATCATATTTTGGATGATAATGAAGGTGCTAAGTTCTCTAATCAGTTGTTTATAGGAAATGTTGTAAATTGTAATATGAGAATTTGATTTAATTGGGATGTGGGAATAGAAAGTGTGGATTCTTATAAGTTGTCAACATGCTATCATTTGTATTTATAGCTATTGCATTCCACCATTGGCATGTGTTCAGATTATGTGTTTAATGTCACATAAATGGGTAAAATGACTTGCATACTGATAAATGGAGTTCATCTGCTTTACTCGTAATTTTTTTTGGTTTCTGTACGGTGGTTGGTACCCGCTTTGAGGTCTGATTAATCTGCATTCGTGTTGGAAAGTTCTATTTTGGGGTGGTTAAAGCGCTCTCAATAAAAGGCGACTCTATTTCCAGCCCTTCAAAATGAGACATTTGACTAAGAATAAAATAGTACGTAGGACTTTAAAATTGTTCTAACTTCTAACTCTAAGTTCCATATTACATGTTTCAACCAACTATTATACTCAAAAATTATTTTCAGAAAAAAGTATTATCTTATGTCTATCCTTCTAACCTTCACATTTCAACATTGTTATAAGTTACCTACTTTCATATCTGACCAAACACCAAAACTTGTCTGTGTGAATATATCTAGATTATTCTATTTTTCCTTGAAATCCTGAGCAAATCACAGATATGAATCTTTTGTGTCAACTAAGTTTTATCAATAATATTACAAAGGAGATCAGCAATAACATAGTCGATATGTCCGAGTGGTTAAGGAGACAATCGAAATCTGTTGAACTCTTTGGTTCGAATCCTGCTGTCGACGAATCCTAATTTTTCCTTTTCATCTAAATTTCCAATTGGTCATATTATGATCTTTTTCTGTCATTCCTATACGGAAGGCAATTAGCCATGAAAAGAGACGTTTGAATTTTTTTGTGGTATTTTTCTCATCTTTTATATTAAGAGGATTCATCATGGATTGACAAGTTTGTAGAGATGGTTTTGGCACTTTCTGGGTTGATCTACTGATGCACCGGTTCATAGGTGTGAATTTATGGTAAGTGAATGTGTTAAAAGGAGACAAGGTAAACATAAACATCACGTGGAAGAAAATTGGCTCGAGAGACCAACAAATGTTTGGTATCAATGCATACATACTTAATGTTGGTAAAAATTGGTGTATCCGAAAGGTTAAACAATAAGAAGGTTGAGTCGAGAGAGACTCTCTATCTTTAAGACAAAATTGCCCCGTATAGATGCTTTTACGGTGATGGATAATAGTCTCCCAAGATAAAATAATAACTATCAACTATACAAAGCAAATATAATTGATTCTAACGAAGAAATAAATATAGAACATATTGCTAATTCTGTTTATGTTTCTGTGTTTAGAACAAAATAGAAGAAAAAATTTTTTTTGTTTATGTGTTCTCTGTTTCAAACAGAGCAAACAAAAGAAAAGAATTATGTTTCTGTATATTTGTGAACAAAACAGAAGAGAGGAGTTTGTGAAGCAAAAAAGATTTCGTCATGTGTTTTTCGTTCTCTGTTTCGATTGAACATTACTGTTCAATTTATAGTTGAGGAGGAGGACCGTTGCAACGTTTCTGGAATCTTCCGAATCGTTGCAACATTTTGGAAATCTTTAGGGACCAAAGTGTAATTAGGAAATACTTCAAGGACCAAAAAGAAATATTTGGAAGATAGCCCGAGACCCGAAACACGAGCCCATACCGGATGGGTGGCGTGCATGTGGGACTTAGTCCCGAACCCAAGCTCACTAAGTTCTCTCCCTTCTAAACACATGGGTTACCCCTTGGGGTCCCAAACTCTTACTCAAACTTAGAGTTTATATATTGCATAAACTCTCTATCTTTTACTAATGAGGGAGATTAGTCATTTTTGGCCAAAAACAATCCATTTTTTCATGTCTCAAACACATTACTTTGTGTACAAATATCTCTTTCATTTCTTAATGAAATTTGACGATACTTGACACTAACATCATCTACTCACTTAGTAGATTACGCATGTGCGAAGAAATGATGTTTCCGACATGTGGGCCCACATGTTTAAGTCATTAAAGACGGGATAAATTCAATCCCACATTAGTGAATTTTCAATACTTAATTAGTTAAAGATAGGGCACAATGAAGAAAAAGATCCATATAGGTGATATCTACTAGTTGAGGATATGTCTTAGGCTTGTTAGAGAACGTCTACTATTGTTGTTGTTATTTTATTTAGTATGATAAATATATGATATGAACTTAAATGAAGAAAAATAAGAATTTATATAGCCAACGTCAACTTGTTTGGGACGAAGGCATTGTTGTTGTATTTTTTTCTCATATCCGAGGAGAGAGATTTGCAATTAAAATGCTCTCGTGGTTATTGTATTTGTTCTATTTCATCTGATTTCGACGACGATAAAGCATTTGCTTTATTAAAGCTACATTAATAAAATAATGAGATTCAAACTACTAATTCATTATAAGTGCACTAAACAATTTAAAGTCAATGGCCTCAAAAGCCAGAAACGTTTGGAACAATTAGCCAAAAAAACTCCATTCACCACGTAACTTAGTTCACATAGCTTCATTTAAAACCAAATGTTCTTTTCTCTATAATGATTTGAAAAGATTTATTTCCAGTATTTCATAAATTTACCATTGTATTGGGTAGAAACACGGGAGAATTAGCGTATTTGAGAAGTCTAGTGATTCCGGAGCTTTCACACAATTGTCTCCCACTCCCCATCCGCATTGAGTGGAAACGCTTCCAGGAGCATTAGCGTATTCGAGAAGTTTGATTGTCCCGAAGTCTTAATATAGTTGTCTTCCACTCTCAACAACTCCTATCACATCAGCCCTCCTAGATCAGAGTGTCGTGGCGCGCGTGGGTACTATGGCGTCAGTACGCTCACGTCGTCATAACTTTAAAGGGCATAATAGTCTAGTTTTGTCTTATATAGGTAAGACTTAGAAGAGAAGTAAGGGACACATTGTATTCTCTCCAAGCTCACACCTCTTGTAACTCAGATCTCTCTCGAGCTAATATAGAACTCTCAGCTTTAATCCATAGTTATTTTTCATATAGAATTTATTAAGTTCTCATTACTTGCTTGTTCTCATTTATATTTATAATATTAACCTATCCGTTATCTAAATCTCAATCCCGAACTCGATCAAGAGGATCTCCAGATCGGATACGACCTACTTGTCTTTAAACACTTGAAATACAAATCTTTAACTGCGTTTTTGGTAGAAATCATTTTTACCTGAAAATAGTTTGGCGTCGTCTGTGGGGATACACAGTTGTGGAGTTATCTCGATCCGTAGCTGATTTTCTTGAAAACCCAAAGACTAACACATTAATCGAAATAAGCATGTCATGTGGAAACAACGTTGCTCGCAACCCGCAAGAAATTGGAAAGGAACAAGTGCCTAGTGAGCATCAGGACCTGGAGGAACAATCTGGTATGTCACGGACTAAATCGAGGAAACGACAGCCCCGAAGGTAAGCAAGTCTATAGACGAAGAAGAAGCTCAAAGCCACCCATCGGAAAGTTGTGAGGCGCGACTCTGGGAACGATATCCCAAGAAAATAAGAAGGAACCCCACTCCAAGGTAGAAGGGATGTTCAAAAAGAGGGAATCCCCTCGGAAGTCGCATTGTCCACAATCTTGGCAGAAAATGGTGCCATAATAGAGCGCATGGACAAGTTCCTAAGATCTTTACCGGGAACAACACCAAATTGCCACATGGCAGAAGACAACGAAACCGCAGAGGCCCTCGACGCATTTGCAGCGAATGTGGGGAGAACGGAACCTACGATGCCAGAAGCGGACTTGATAAGAATCGCAGCGCTAGAGAATGAGCTGCACGAAAGGATGAGGCAAATACCTGGGGCCCTCATGTGTTAAAAGGAGTTAGAGCAAGGAAATATGTAAAGATACCCTACAAAGAAGATGTGACACCGGAGCCTATCCCGAAAAAGTTCAGAATACCTGACATACCCAAGTATGATGACACAACAGACCCGGATGAACACATCGTGACTTTTGAGGCAGCAATCACTGGGCAAGACCTGCAACAATATCAAATCGAATATGTCATGCTGAAAAAGTTGAGCAAATGCTCACAAAAGGAGCACTCTCTTGGTACATTATTTTATATGAAAATCTATTTATTCTTTTGTTGCTCTTTGCGATGCATTTGTCAAAGCCCACCATGGGAGCTTGAAAGGTCGAAACCCACAAGGCATATGTTTTCACCATAAAGCAAAGGAAGGACGAGTTTCTCCGCAACTTCATGGAACGCTTTCAACGGGAGATGATGCAGTTGCATGCGATCTCCGAAGATTAGGCGGTTGCAGCATTTCCTGATGGCTTAAATGTCGATAGTTTGGACGCATCAAGAAAATTAAAAGAAGGCTTGAAGAAATTTTTGGAATGAGGTGAATAACAGATATACTGCCAAAATGAGGATAAAAACGGATCATGGGATCAGAGCCGAAGGAGGGCGACATGAGAGATCTCGTAAGGCCCCCTCACACAGGAAAATATACCATAGGGGATGGTTTGAGCCTTATTCAACTCGACCGTCACCCAAGAAATATGTAGGTCAGCCACATAAACCAATGTATGATTAAGGTTAGCCTAGAAGAGAACGGGGAACGCCACAAAGAAAGTTTGCCAATGACTCAGGGCTGGCGAGTGTAGCCTCTTACAACTTTAACATGGAGGTCGTGGATTTAGTCATAACCATGAAAACATAAAAGAGGCTCGATTTCCGGTGGCAGTTTGGTCTAACTTGAACAAGTGGGGCACATACATAGAGATATGGTGTGAATTTCACGGAATCCCAGGCCATTCGACGGAAGATTGCAAGCACTTGAGGTACAAGGTAGCAGACCTGCTGAGAATGGGTTACTTGAAGGAGTTCTTCAGTAGCCGCTCCAAATACGCTAGGGAAAAATGAACTGGGACTTCGCGGGAATGACTAACTCAGCAGGGAATGATAAACATGATAGCAAAATGAACGATAGTAGGGGCAGTGTATCAGGCGTATTAACTCGCGCACTCGCCTTCTTCTAGAAAAAGAATGAGGAATGGACATAAAGATCTTATCATCTTCGGCAAAGTGGAACGAAATAGCATCGAGAACCCATATGCCGATGCTTTGATAATTTCTATTCAAATATTTCAATTTAACATTAAGCGCGCACTCATTAATACAGGTAGCGCCGTGAATGTTGTGCAACTCCGCGTAATCAATGGAGATGTAACTTACCAAGCAAATGACCTATGTGGTAAAAGTTTTGACCGAGTTCAACTTGTTTAGTGAAACGCCCCGGGGACAAATTGAGTTGGAAACACATGTGCATGAAGTATCGATGAAATCATTGTTTGATGTATTCAAGGGAGGAATGACATACAACATGGTAATTAGGAGGCCATGGCTACACGCCATGATGGCAGTTCCGTCCACTTTCCATCAAATTATGAAGTTCCCGACGCACTGGAGAGTGGTTGAGGTAAAGGGGGATGTCGAGACTGACCCAATAGAAATTGTCTTAGTTGATAAGTAGGATGCCTCGACTAGAAATGACAACTAGCAATCACAGACGCTCGACCTCGTGATCCGCTCCCAAGTTGACCAACAACAGGAACCGATAGAAGCCCTCTGTCCAGGAGGTCCAACAGACAGAATACCCCGTGGTTTCATGGCACCGGAGGAGTCAGATGTAGGGAGGTTCACAGTAGAGGATCTCAAGATCACATTTTGCCGACCGAACGGGATAAGGAGCAAGTATACCTAGGATCGGGCTTAGACCCTGAGTTTAGGAAAAATTTGACTATGTTTCTGAATAACAATATTAGCGGTTTCACTTGGTCGGCATTTGATTTGACAAGAGTGCCTCTGGAGGTAGCCCCCACAAGCTAAACATGGACTCGGATTTTTGCCCATTAAGCAGAAAAGACGCTCGGTGTCAGCAGAACAGAGTCAATTCGACAAAGAAGAAGTAACATGACACATCCAGTCCGAAGCGATTTGAGAGGTAAAATACCCGGACTGGTTAGCGAACGTGGTGGTACTCCCTAAGAAACCGACATTTTAAAAATGTTTTTAGATTTAAAAGATTTAAGGCTTGCCTGAGGAGCTCGTACCATATACCCCACATGGATCAAGTGGTCGACGCGGTGGATGGACATGCCGCTCAACTTTACTGGATTTATTCGCGAGGTTTGGTTAGATACGATTGGACCCATCGGATCAAGAAAAGACTTCGTTTATAATGGAGCACAAAACTTACTGTTACACTGTTATGCCATTTGGCTTAAAAAATGCTGGGACTACCTTCCACCAACTGACCTAATGGATGTTCCGTCATCAACTGGGTCAAAGTGTGGAGATATATTTAGATGACATTAAGTCCATGAGAACGGAGGAACATATTAGGCATTTGCAGGAAGTGTTCGAGATCCTCGAGAACACAACCTCAAGCTAAATCCCGAAAGGTGTGCTTTTGGGGTGGGCTCTGGGAAATTCCTAGGCTTCGTGGTGTCCAACAGAGGCATTGGAGCCAACCCGGATCACATTCGGGCCATAGAGCAAATATTGGAGGTGCTCAACAACGCTAGAAAAATACAACGATTGACCGAAAGAATAACGGCCTTGGGAATGTTCATATCCATATCGTCCGAACTGTGTTAGAAATAGATCTGTCCATTAGGTAGGCACCCTCCCGGCCCGGTCCGACCCGACCCGAAAAAATTAGGGCCAAGGTCAGCTTATATTTGACCCGTGAGCCACCTGACCCGAAAAGCGGGGCCCCGATCAGGGTCAAGGTCGGGCCAGGGTTAGATTTTTTTACCCGACCCCGACTCGTTCATATTATTTTTTATTTTATTAATGTTGATCATACTATGTCTATGTAATAAATTGAAACGTATTTAAATTATCTTTGGTTTAATCCTAATATATTATTATTTTCCTTTGTAAAGTGACAATGAAATACAAATATGAGTTTAACATATACTTTATTACGAAATTCTATGAACTGTTTATACATTTTACTCCCAGTTTGTGCACTTAAAAGATTATAATTAATAATTTTGATAACTAATATAGGTGAAGGGACAAACGAAGAAGAATCTTTTCGTTACTAATATGATTTGACTATTTTTTCGTTACTAATATATCTTAAAAAATAAATAATAAATTTTAAAGTTGAATGTCTTTATGTGATAAAAGATATAGAAAAATGATTTTGTGTGATAAACATTAAAGTTAGATGACTGTTATTTTAATAAAAAAATAAAAAATATTTTTATTTTGTTTTGTAGAGCAGGTCAGGTCCGATCTGTGACCCGTAGGGTCCCAAAGAAGTAGTCCGAAATAAAAATTAAAAAAAAACAGGATCAGAATAGGACTTGGAGAAAAAAAAGCCATTTGATCCGACATGTTTTAATACCGACTAAAAAGGATGTATAAATTGAGAGTACTATTTTCTAGATTTGTGAATGTGGTGGTGCCTCGTATTATCACTACCATTTTGGTACTTTCAAGAACTAGTAAACAAATCTAAAAAAATAAAAAGCAGTCAACCTTGTTTCTTTTCCCTGTTAGTATTACAAAGGAAGAGAAAGAGAAAGATGCACGTAATAGAAACGCTACCCATTTTTCCGCAGTAGCCATAGTTTGACACCTGTCCTCTTTACTCCCAAATCCCTAAACCGAGAGATAATAATTCCTTTACCATAAATACCCCTCACTATCGAACCTTCTGGAAATCCATGAAAATTCTTCTCCATAATAATTTCTGTTATCTTCACACATATCCTCTGATTCAATCGGTAATTTTGGTCACTGAGATTCAGTCCTGTTTTTGGTTGCGAATATACTGTATTTGGAATTAATTGCAAGACGCGATATTTTATCTGTCACGATCCACTGGATTTGTTTGAGCTCGTAAACAGCCTCTCTACCTAGAGGTAACGTCTGCGCACACTCTACCATCTTCAGACCTCACGTTGTTGTATTTCATTGGTTATGTTGTTGTTGTTGTTGATACACTGGATTTGTGTCAGAAAAAACGAAAAAAAAATCATGCTTTTGTGTGTTCGGTGCAAGGTAGTTTGCTTGATGATATACTGTGCTTGGAATTTGGAATCAATTGCAACTGATAGTCCTATATCTGTTGTTGTTACGATCTACTGAGATTCAGTTAGTTGTTATTGTAAAACTAAAATAAAATAATATGCCTTTGTCTGTAAGCTTCTTTGCTTGATATATTGCTAGTGTTAGGTGTTAAGTTTTATGGTATATAGGATTATCGAGCTTTGAGTTTTTGTATTTCTTCTTTGCTTCACATACTGTATTTGGAATAAATTACTGATAAAGTAAATGCTAATGTTAGGTATCTATGTTATGATATTTCGGATTATTGTATTTTGAGTTTTTGCATTTCTTCTTTGCTTGATATACTGTATTTGGAATAAATTAATAATGACACAAAGTAAATGCTAGTGTTAGGTTTTTATGTTGTTATGATACTTCGGATTATTGTGCTTTGAGTTTTTGCAATTCTTGTTTGCTTGATGTACTGTATTTGGAATAAATTACAAATGACACAAAGTAAATGCTAGTTTTAGGTATTTATGTTGTTCGGAGATTTTGGATTATCGTGCTTTAGTTCATATGCATTTCGTGTCTTCTGATCTTGCATTATTGAGTTGTTTTCTGATATTTATTGTTTTGATGGGTTTTCGCCGAGCGTTTAGCAGTTTGTTGCACTATATGCTTCCTAGAAAGAGACCGGCAGAAGGCGTGGTAGTTGAAGGTAACAGTAGCAGTTGTGATCCAGAAAGTGCTCTCCAAAAGCGTAGAACTAGTTGTATTATCTCTTCCTGCACCAAAGATAATACCAGTGGTTGCAGTAGTAACGAGGTCATAAGTAATACTACTAACGGTAACGCTAGCAGCAGTAGTGTCGGTGAGCGGTCGGTGACAGAAATGGTTTTTGATGATGGCAATCCACATGATATTGATGAAGATCTCCACAGCAGACAGCTAGCCGTGTATGGCCGTGAAACTATGCGGAGGCTTTTTGCTTCGAACGTTCTTGTTTCAGGGATCCAAGGGCTTGGGGCTGAAATAGGTATTTGTTACTGTCTTTTAATGATTTTGTCTGTTCTTTAGGTTTCTGAATTTATTCCTGTGTGCTGTAGATTTTTTGATGACTCCATATGTATGTTACCTATTAACTTTTTTGCAAAATGTAGATTAGGATTTTGAGTTCTGAATCAGGATGTTCGATTTGTTAACTTTTCTACTGACATGGAGTTTAGTCTGGGATGTGTTTCTCCCGCACTTTACACAAGTTATGGTCACAATTAAAGAACACGCTTGAGTTAGAAAAGTGCAAATCAAGGTAACATTAAAAAATATGTAATGCAATAAAAAGTGTTGCATAAGTTACGTGTGGCTGCACTTGTTAACCGCTGTAGCAATAGCAATAACTGTAGATTATGTAAAGATTGAATTCAGGACTTTTTTTCTGGTGGCATCCTGTCCGTCAGGCTATATTTGGTATTTAGTGTTTCTTTGCATTTGTGTGACATCTGTATTTCCATGTGATTGCAGCAAAGAACCTTATACTTGCTGGTGTAAAGTCTGTGACTCTCCATGATGATGGAGAAGTCGAATTGTGGGATTTGTCAAGCAATTTTATTTTCTCGGAGAGTGATGTTGGTAAGAACAGAGCTCTTGCTTCTGTTCAAAAGCTACAAGAGCTCAACAATGCTGTAGTCGTCTCAACTTTGACTACAAAATTGACCAAGGAAAAGCTTTCTGATTTCCAGGTAAAGTGACAGCTTTGTGTTTTAGCTTTTTCCACGAGAAGTTCAGTTTATTCAATGAAAACTGTGTGTGTTGTCACTGGTGCACAAGCTTGTCACATAGATTTGTATGGTAACTTCTAAGACTATCGGAAGTTCTTTGGTGCAATTAATAATATTGCCTTTGATTTATCATCCTAAAGATAATTTTTTTGAGAGATGTATGGTATCTTCATGCAAAAGGTGGATGCTATTGTATATCTGAGATGCTAGTAGATAAAAAGGTAGACTTACATGTTGATACTCCCACCTGATTCTCATTCACCTACTTTCTATTTACGTCCATCCCCAAAGAATGGCCTCTGCAAAATTTACTATCTTCAAACAATCTACTTAGCAACTAATGCTACTAGTACATATGAATTTATATAATTTGATATGTACTACACATCTCGCAACAACTATTTTGTCATAGACTTATCGCATAAAAATGAACAAAATATTCAAACTTTCATCTTGGTCTCCTCATCAAAGTCATCCAAGTGAAACAAGTTGGGGTGGGAGATATGTTTATCTAGTGAGGTAATCTGGTCAAGTTATCCGACTAGACTATTATTCACTTCGTTGACATTGTATTATGGTGGATCCCTCTTTGAATTAATAAAAAGCTGTTTGCTGAATCATGTTCATCGTTTTCTTGGTAGAGATCCCTCGATTTTTATGGATGTTAATTACTGATCAAGATCAGGCTGGTTCTTCGAACTTTACTGAAAAGGTGGAAGTCATACATGATTGATGTCTGTAGACCTAATGTTTCACATAAAATTTGGCAAAAATTCAGGGGTGTATTTTATCCTTATGCTGGCCTGAGATGAATTTTAATTGAAGAAACATGGTCAATGAGGATTCATATAGCCGACTCTTACTTGTTTGGGGTTGCGGTGTAGTTTGTAATTGTAATTGTAATTTGTAAAGTAGATTTGCTCACATCTTTTGATTTGCATATTTTCGTTTCGAGTACGACAACTGCTACTATTATTTTTGGCTGTTACCTATTGAGTATCCAAATCGACTCGTGCGTTTTGTGGTAGTCCTTCTATATAAGGTGATATGACTTGGTCGATAGAAACAAGTTCCTTCAACCAGAGAAATCTGTAAGCATCGGGACTTTTGGGAATGCGGTGTGCACTTGCTGCCTAAATAATACTAATTTCCTGCAATTTGTTCCTGTTGAGGAATATCAATTTGCTAAGTCTTTAATCTCTTTTTGCTAACTCATTTGGACTGGTAAGAAATTCTAATATTATCTGTCTGACTAGATAGTTTCCTGCCAAACACATTGAACACTATGTTGTTTTAATGCAGGCTGTTGTATTTACTAACACCAGCTTAGAGGACGCACTGGAATTCAGTGATTACTGCCACAATCATCAACCCTCTATAGCATTTATCAGAACTGAAGTGAGAGGTCTATTTGGTTATGTCTTCTGTGATTTTGGCCCTGAGTTCACAGTTTTCGATGTAGATGGTGAAGAACCTCATACGGGCATTATCGCATCAATTTGTAATGATAACCCTGCCCTAATTTCGTGTGTGGATGATGAAAGGCTCGAGTTTCAGGATGGGGACCTAGTTGTGTTCTCAGAAGTTCGGGGCATGACGGAACTTAACGATGGCAAGCCAAGAAAAATTAGAAGTGCGAGACCTTATTCTTTTACCCTCGACGAGGACACAACAAATTTTGGTGCCTATGAGAGAGGCGGTATTGTTACTCAGGTGAAGCAACCCAAGGTTTTGAACTTTAAGACATTGAGGGAAGCTATTAAGGATCCTGGCGATTTTCTTCTTAGTGATTTCTCAAAGTTTGACCGCCCACCTCTTCTGCATTTGGCATTCCAAGCGTTAGACAAGTTCAGATTGGATTTTGCACGGTTTCCTCTTGCTGGATCAGAAGATGATGCTCGGGGGGTGATCTCTATTGCCACCAATTTAAATGAAAGCAGGGGGGAGGGCAAATTGGAGGTTATAAACCCAAAACTTTTACAGCAGTTTTCTCATGGTGCACGTGCCGAACTTAATCCCATGGCTGCTATGTTTGGTGGTATTGTCGGGCAGGAGGTTGTGAAGGCTTGCTCTGGGAAGTTTCATCCACTTTATCAGGTTACATATGTTGTTACTATCTTCTGTCGATGGCATTTCTATTTAGGGTGTGTTGGTAGGGAGGAAAACAGAAAATGTTTCTCAAGTTTTCCTTTGTTTTGGAAAATCTTTTCTCTAAGAAAACCAGTTCCTTAAAAATGAGGAAAATGACTTTCCTAATATAAGTAGGGAAAACAAGTTCCATAAGTGATATTGCAGGTTCATTGTCTCCATCCCACCCCGCTACACCCGAATCCCCATTCCACCCTCCCTCATAGTATTATAATATCTTTTTGCCTATTTACCAAACACTAGAAAATAAGTAAGAAACTCACTTGTTTCCAAAGAGAACATTTTCCTTCACACCAAACACAACATTAGTTATGTTTTTTCTAGAGGTCCTTTCCCCCCCCCCCCCCACACACACACACACACACCAGGGGGGATGCTGCTAAAGAAGGGGTGTGATTGTTTTCAGTGGGGAATTAATTTGGTTGCATGACTATTTTCTCTATTTAGGAGGTCTAAAGGACACTGACTTTCTTTTATTTTTTTGTTTACAGTTCTTTTATTTCGACTCCCTGGAATCACTTCCAACTGAGCCACTGGATCCTAGTGATCTGAAGCCATTAAATACTCGTTATGATGCCCAAATCTCAGTCTTTGGGCATAAATTCCAGAAGAAACTAGAAGATGCCAAGGTGTTTTTGGTGGGATCTGGTGCCCTGGGTTGTGAGTTCCTGAAGAACTTGGCTTTAATGGGAGTTGCATGCACCGAACAAGGGAAATTAACAGTCACTGATGATGATGTTATTGAGAAGAGTAATCTTAGTAGACAATTTCTCTTCCGTGATTGGAACATTGGCCAGGCAAAATCCACTGTTGCTGCTGCAGCTGCAGCATCTATAAATCCCCGGCTTCGAACTGAAGCTTTGCAGAACCGCGTGGGTCCTGAAACTGAAAATGTGTTCGACGACACTTTCTGGGAGAATCTTACTGTGGTTATTAATGCACTTGACAATGTCAATGCAAGACTTTATGTCGATCAGAGATGCTTGTACTTTCAGAAGCCACTGCTCGAGTCCGGGACACTTGGTGCCAAATGTAACACTCAAATGGTGATTCCTCATTTGACCGAGAATTATGGTGCATCGAGAGATCCTCCAGAGAAACAAGCACCAATGTGCACTTTGCACTCCTTCCCGCATAATATTGATCATTGTTTGACATGGGCACGGTCAGAATTCGAGGGTTTGCTTGAGAAAATACCAGCTGAAGTTAACGCTTATCTTTCAGAACCAAGTGAATATACATCTGCACAAACAAATGCTGGTGATGCTCAAGCCAGAGACAATTTGGAGCGGGTTCTCGAGTGCCTAGATCGTGAAAGATGTGAAACTTTTGAAGATTGCATTGCATGGGCACGCCTCAAGTAATACACAATACTCCCTCTTTCATTTTGGTACATTATACATATCTTTAGTTTAAGACCACAACTTTCAAAAGTCTTTTAATTTCTTAAACTCCGTGCCCAATCAAACTTAGACAAACAAATTGAAATGGAGGGAGTACCATTTTGCATTCGTCCTTTTGCATATAACTATCATAACGGTGTCTTTATCTCTGCAGTTTCTGACATATATTCTTTTTCCAGGTTCGAAGATCATTTTGCAAACCGAGTAAAACAATTGATATTCACTTTCCCTGAGGATGCTATGACCAGTTCTGGAGCCCCCTTTTGGTCAGCCCCGAAGCGATTCCCTCATCCCTTGCAGTTCTCTTCTACCGATCCTAGTCATCTCCATTTTGTCATGGCTGGATCCATATTACGTGCTGAAACTTTTGGTATACCTATTCCTGATTGGGCTAAGCACCCAAAGAAATTGAGTGAAGCAGTGGACAAGGCTATTGTCCCAGATTTTCAACCGAGAAAAGATGCGAAAATTGTGACTGATGAGAAGGCAACCAGTCTCTCTACAGCTTCTATAGATGATGCTGCGGTCATCAATGAACTTATATCAAAGCTGGAGTGCAGTAGGAAGAATTTACCGCCAGGCTTCAGGATGAAACCTATTCAATTTGAGAAGGTAATCTCGTGACTCAACTTGTATATTGTGTATTCTGTTTGGAGATGTTCCCCTTAGCTGTCTAGCTTATAAATTGCATGTTTCTCAGATGAATTTTCTCGGCGGAACGAACCAGAGATTAATTCATGTATTATGAGATCACGAGTTAACCCTACAAATGAAATAGGGATTGAAAGTGTAAATATTCGCCCGCGAAAACTTTTTTATTTCAAATTTAGGACAATACAATAAAGGACAAAATAAGGATTTCGTATAATAATACAATATTTTGAAAAAATAAAAAGTTTAGTTATCTATTCAAACAAGATATACAAATTACTAATAGATTGAAGGGTGTAAAATGAGCGGGTTGGGCTGAATTTGAGTAGGTCAATGACCTACCCAAAAGTTACTTGGGCTGAAATAGGTTGGGCCTAAAATGCGGGTCATAATCCAACCCGCTCAATACTTACTAAGTTTTAGTTTCTTTGTTTTTTTCTTTATAATTTTTTAAGTACTTACTAATTTTTTTTCTTTATTACGGCTAAATATAACATATCAAATAAAAAAAATGTCATTTTGAAAATATGTTGACTACGTTTCTCATGGTTCAATTGGGCTACATATCGGCCCAATTTTTAGATGGGCTGAGGTGGGTTGGGCTAAGATGGGCTGAGCTAATAAAATGGCGGGTCAATGCCCGCCCAAACTTGGATGGGTTGCGAGGGTCATGTTTTCACCGGCTAATTTTGCCACCCCTAGTCTCATTTACTGATGTTTTCTTGATGTTTCATCTAATTGCAGGACGATGACACTAATTACCACATGGATCTTATAGCAGCACTTGCTAACATGAGAGCGAGAAACTACAGTATCCCTGAAGTTGACAAACTGAAAGCTAAGTTTATTGCTGGAAGGATCATTCCTGCAATCGCGACTACTACTGCAATGGCTACGGGTTTAGTTTGCCTCGAGCTGTATAAGGTTCTAGATGGGGGCCACAAACTGGAGGACTACCGGAACACATTCGCCAACCTCGCTCTCCCTCTTTTCTCCATAGCTGAGCCAGTCCCGCCCAAGGTCATCAAACATAATGATATGAGCTGGACTGTTTGGGATAGGTGGGCGATCAAGGACAATCCAACATTGAGAGAACTAATCCAATGGCTTGCAGACAAGGGACTAAATGCATACAGCATTTCATGTGGAAGCTGCTTGTTGTATAACAGCATGTTCCCGAGGCACAAGGAACGAATGGACAAGAAAGTATTAGATTTGGCGAGGGACGTTGCTAAGGTGGAGATACCTCCATATCGCCGCCACTTGGATGTTGTCGTTGCCTGTGAAGATGAAAAAGATAGCGACGTTGATATTCCTCTGGTGTCTGTATACTTCCGTTAAAAGTTTTCTTGGTAATTGATTCCACTATTTGTTTCAAAGTTTAGGATCATACAACTTGTATGCACTATCCTCCAGTCTTCTATGTTCTAATAATGTCAGATACACGGGGATATTCTTTTCCATAGCAACTCTGGCCCTTGCTATATTAATTGATGGTGCCTTCCAAGATTTTTAACCTGCTATCCTGTTGGATAAAGTCGGCTTCTGGTAGTTCAGTTACTGTTCTGCTGTCCGCGACGGGATTTAGCCTTGTCTGGTGTTTTTCTCTTTTAATTTTCCGTGGTATATTATAGGTATAATTGAGTTATTTTTAAGTGATAGAAATAGTTTTTTTAAACTTGTATGCAATAAACTGGAGGTTGTATTGTCATCTGTAAAATTAACTTTTGATTCTCGAAAGTGGGAGAAAATTTCTCATTGACGTGAACTTAAGCTGGCTATCATAGGCGTGGTCATTTTCCGTGGCGAAGTCCAGAATTTTGTCAAGGGT
Source organism: Anisodus tanguticus (assembly GCA_034509755.1). Classification (NCBI taxonomy): domain Eukaryota; kingdom Viridiplantae; phylum Streptophyta; class Magnoliopsida; order Solanales; family Solanaceae; genus Anisodus; species Anisodus tanguticus. The sequence goes on from CM067547.1 coordinate 50,342,812, forward strand.
GATCAAGGTTTAATATATAGTATGAAAAGTAATATTTGATTAACCTTCTACATATACGTAAATCCTCCCCCAGTAAGCTTTAGTTCAATTAGCAGAGCGCAGTTGCACGTTTGCTCTTGGCTCATCTCCTCAGCGTGCTCTTATGGTTCCCATTTTCTTTCTACTTTAAGCACACCGACAGTTTATTCTGGGAAGTCAAATAGATAAATTATTTAGGGGTTCAACAATTTATGATCGTGTATCCTTACAGAAACTTTCTACTATGTTTTGACAAGATTTTTTTTATGATACTACGTAATATTTAGTTTGACAGGACATAGAAGTTTTACATCAAGTCTCAGAATATTCAGTGCCATACAAGAAACATTTTAGTTAAAGAGTTTTTTTTATATCTTGGAGTAACTAGTAAAGTTGTTGTCATGTGACCAAGAAGTCATGGGTTCAAGCCGTGTAAATAGTCTTTTGCAGAAATGTGAAGTAAGGTTGCGTACAATAGACCCTTGTGGTCCGGCCCTTCCCCGGACCCCGCACATAGCGGGAGTTTAGTGCACCGGACTGTCCCTCATTTGTGTTTTTTTTTATTATGTGTTCTTTTCCTCCTACGAATGTTTTTATATCCGAGTAAAGATTTCAGAACAATAGTAAATTTGTAGTAGTGTGCAAAGAAAAATGTAGGGGGTTGTACACAGCAGCATGTATGCTCGTCATATTTTCTTGATCTAAATTTCTATTTTTAACTTCGAAATTCCTTGTACTATCTTAACAGGTACTAAAAGATTCTCTAGGTTTACTAGGAATCACTATGCAAATTGCATGCCAATGTAAATATATTCCGACCAAGTCGTGTCTGGCCGATCAGCTTTTATCAGCCCCTTCATCAAATTTGGCGGAGCTGTTCACTCTGAAGTCCAGTTGTTTCTGATGCTTCGATCGTCTTCTCTCATCAAAATTCTCCCACCCTTCAAGCTGTGAACGTTTGAAAATCATAAGAGGCAAAAATAAATAGGGCATATTACTGTTTATAGTCGTAAATAATTGACTACCAGGCGGATAACATCCATAGTTATTTCAGTGCCATGGAGATCTAGTATAGAGAGTTCACAGCATAATTTAAAAAATACTGCTAGGGAGGGATTTGAGCCCGTTGTTTTTAAGATAAAGTGCCTGCACCAGTAATCGGAACATGAACCATGAAAATAATTGGGGCAAAAGCATACTGACAGGTAAAAGAGGCCATCACATGATGATAAATGTTTCAGAAAAATTGTTAACTCGAGAGACTTGCGGGTGACATGTCTTGCCAAGAAAACAGCTTTTTCCCCCTTTTGATAAACTGAGAGATCCCTGGGAGTTGGTTGGCACACAGTTCGAAACTAGGTGATAATGGGCCCCTCCATATACCTTTCTCCACTTAAATACTAGGCTTTTGACTCCTATAATGTGTGGTAAGAACTTACAAGTGCCGAGTGCTATACCAAACTAATGAATGTAAGACACGTGTCTCCCATGCACACTTTTCACTTGGCCATGATTAAGTTTTTACCTATCACGTGCTGTGCTTTTAGCCACAGAAAAGGGTATTGGTCCAGCAGATGCCCCCAGGGGCACAGACGAGTTGGTAAGTGGCAAGGTGATTGGGTACAACCACTCCGACGTCGCGGGTTCGAATCCGTGTGGTGACAGTCTTTGCTGAAAATAGCAAGGGTTGTTGCTGAATTCGTGTCCCGTTGGTCCTCTCCCTTGCAGGGCTGCCACTCGCGCATATCTCTCGATTTACATCCCACCTGGCCAAGGGGCTTCTGGTACAGATGGGGGGGTTCGCCTTCGGGACTTTCTCCTTCACAAAGATTATGACAGTAGATCGCCTAGTTTGGTTTAAAATGTCATAGCCGAATGTTCTAGAGCTAATACATACATGTCAATCCAGGCTAACTATTTACCAAGAAAATGTTTGTCTAATAACCAGTACTAGAGCATATTTAGCTAATTTTGTCAGACGTTTGCAAGTTCTTTTCTATAGCGTTTATAAAGATACAAGTTATTTTCTATATTTATTGCATAAAAAAGAACTGTAAACTGAAGTGGTATCTTTAAAGCATGACTTCAAAAGAGAATACTTTCATTAAAGGATTAATGTGACGGAAAAGAAAACGAAAAATGCAAAAGCATATAGATGCAGACAGACCTTTAAGTCCTTTAATTTGCTAATTGTTTCCGGCAGCTCTACCAAAAGATTAGATGAAAGATCAACCTACACACATAATAAATGAGGTTATATGTATATAGGTAACATCATAGGAAACAAAAAATGCTGGAACTGTTAGCCGGTATTTCGAATTTCAGAGAAGACAACAAGTGAGTAAAGGAAAATAGACCTTTTTTATTTTACCTCAACAAGAGAAGCACAACCCCCTATACTTGCCGGAATAGTGTGTATCCTGCAACTGGAAGTTTAAGCTTACAAACCTAGAATTTAGGCTCTTACCATTGCAATGGAAAAGAAAAGATAGGAAACAACGGATTCTCTAACATCCACAAACACGAGAAAAAGTTATCACCCGGTGAGAGAACTAGAACTTGGAACAATAGCTTAGCACTAGAAATTATGATAGACAAAACATTGAAAAATTATAATTTCAAGCACTTCATAATCATATTACCTGTTGTTGTTAACTTTCAAAACCTCAAGGCCAGTCAACAGACCTATTTCAGATGGGAGACATGTTAACTTGTTATGTGCAATATGAAGCTGTCTCAGACTCGTCAAAGCACCGATCTCAGGAGGCAGTGTTGCTATACTGCATAGAAAATCAGTCCAAAAGGAAAGCTAGTTGGTGCAACGATACAAGAGTCCTTTATAAGGAAATAATGACACAATGCAAATGATTTGAGGTTATTAAACAGGGTAAGACGGATCAGAAAATAAAAATGTAACACAAACAGCATCTGAATATCACTGACCAGATAAAAGTAAGACAATGATTTTTGTATATCAAGGATTTGACAGTTTTATATTCAGTTTTCATACACGTTTGTAAGAGTCCAAGTAATGATGTTCTATTATTACATCTTGAAAACGTTTACCACTAAGGACCTCTCTTTCCACTTCTAGTACACATCTGATCATGAACTGCTAGTAGTGAAAGTGATGTATTTTACACATTAAAATGGTTTTTATACTTTAACGAAAGTTAACTGATAACCTGATTAGGCACTTAAAAACTGAAGACCTAGGTGCCAGTTAAAAAGCTTTATAAAATTTTCGTGAAAACATTTTGAGTAATCATTGAAATTGAAAGTGGCCAATCACTGGGTATCATTTAATACAACTCCAATAAACTATACACTAAGATGTAAATTTAAACCTATTCAAATATTTGACAAACCATGATATTTGACAATTTAAAAAAAATATATTCTCACAAGTATTCCAGAAGTAACTTGTTATAAATAAATACTCATTAATATCCAAGGAAAACAAATTTATAGGTTAGAAAAACGTGAACAAATTTTACATGTAAGTTTCAGCTATATAAGGACGGAAAACTTCTTTTTTTATAATCAAGAAATCCGCGAGGTTCAATGGTGCACGGTTCGAAATTCGATGGATAATGCCCCCCCCCCCCTCACACACACACTTCTCTACTTAAATACCAGGCATGTGGCTATGGCAGGTTTGAAATTTTGATGTGCGTCTAACCCTCACATCACGTGTTGTGCTCTTACCACGACCAAAGCCCTAGGAACTTATATGGAAGGAGAACTTATAATTGACATTCCAATAATGCGACTTAACATTTGAATACTCCAAATTCAATTTATCTAAATTATTAATGAATATATTCCAAGTTCCATACTTGATTTTTTTAAAAAAAAAACCTAGATGAGAAATATGGCATTGCAATTAATGTACCTCACACTCACATATACATATATGTTCAGTGTAGCCATCATTTTATTGTGTAGAAAATTCTTTTTATACGTGAACTTCAATTGAATAGAGAAAACACAACATTATGATGAATCTCACTTGTCTTGGGGAGTAGTATTCTGACGTGCATATAAAAAATAAGGTTCAACATTTTCTAAAAGATGCAGGAATAAATATTTTGATACATGTGATAATAGTCATAATGAGCAAGCTGTAAATCAGAATGAGCAATTGCATGCGTTGCCAAAACAAAAAGCTAGGTTCAAGACTGAAAACAAGAAGCCTATAAGATGTTCACCCATGCTGTGTATATTTCAACCAACCTTTACATATGCATCAGAATGGAAACTCATTTTGAAAAGGACAACAACAACAACATACCCAGTGAAATCCTACAACGTGGGGTCTGGGAAGGGTAAAGTGTACACAGACCTTACCTCCACCTTGGTAGGTAGAGCAACTGTTTCCGGGAGACCCTCGGCTCAAGACAAAGTATAACCACAAGCAAAGCAAAGTAAGAGAAACGGTCAGACTCAGACAAGAAATTAAAGCAGTATGAACATGCTGATAACAAAATCGAATACGCCATGGTGTTTTGAAAAGGAATGATATGTAAAAGAATTCATAATCATTCACAGACTTAGTTTATATCAACCACAAACTAGCTACTTGTTAAGTTATATGTGCAACCTCAAATGGACTGGCGAGCTATGTTGCTCGGACTCTTCAAAAATGTTGCCGCACCCGTGTCGGATTCTTCAAAGATACACTACTTTTGGAGAATCCGACACGCACCCGTCGATAATTTTGAAGAGTCCGAGCAACATAGCTGGTGAGGAAGTTTACAGTAGTAGATGAAGGAAAAGTGGGACATGCACAGGATTATTCCTTTCTTTAGTTACTGAATCTCACAAGCATGAACATAGAGAAACAGAAATATTATCAATTAATAAGTTTCTCTTCCCTCCCTTAATTAAAGAGATTGACTAAAGCGATGCGTCACCACTTTTAGAAAAACCACTATAAAAGGTTTCACATACCAAGCAACAGTCAGGATACATAAGTATATAAATGCTTATACAAGAATACGAAAGAGATGGAGCACTCAGTAAGTACCCTCTTCTAGAAAGAAAACAAGACGAGAAGGGAACACAGTAATATTTGTATAGTGAGGATATGAACAATTGATAGAAACAAGGAGCATTGTTTTAAAGTTCATTTTTCTAAGTAGTTCTCCTTGCTATTAATTCGACCAATGGAATATATGAGGAACAGGTGGACTTATTGGTTTTGGTTCAGAGAAAGAACCATAAGACTCTTTAGAGAAGCTAGCCCTTCCCAGCTTAAGGAATTATCCATAATTTCATTTCCATTCAGAATTAATTTCTGGTAAGCAGAAAGAATACCAAAATAAATTTCTGGTGCAAAGAAGTAAGTAAATAGCAAATTCAAAGAAATGCAATGTAGGCAACTCTTTTTTTTGACCACACTATGTTCTCATTCTGGAAACACAATATGTACACGCATAAATGATACATAAAGGGATTATATCTGAGTAGTATGGGCCAAATGTTCTCTCTCAGACTAACCCAACATTTATTCAATAAGTTTGAACTGCACAGTAGTATTTTTTTTCTTTTCTATTTTCCCACATGACTTGCATCTTTTTGGGACTTCAATTATAAAATTTAGTGTCTTGCAACTGAGACAATTTTGGGTGGCCAGTTTGGTTTTGGTGTTGCAACAAATAAGTTCCATGATGAAAGAATTAGAGATACCCACTAGAAAGGTTAAAATACCACAAAAATACAACATTTTTGTCATCAGCTATCAGGAAGGTCATGCTTTTATTCCTCCAAATTCCCTACAAATGAACTATATTGAACCCATCTATCAGCAAAAGTTTATAATTGGAATGAAGTATGTTATGGAGTGATTTTACTTTATTCCAAATATATTGAGTCTTTATGACAACATTCCTCCTATCTATTTTGCACTTGTATTCATAGGGGAGGGAAATAGAATATTGTTTTTTGTTTAGACGCACAGGTAGTGGATTCACACCTAATATCTTTCTAAAGATAATGGGGATATCTACTCCAATGACCATGTTCTATTTGGATTAATACTGCAAAATTAGCCTTCATACAGATGGATGAGTTGTTAACAGCCCCATTATTGAAAACTGGTATAGCCAGAATGCAGAACAATCGATGGTTCAAATCCCTTTGTCCTATTTACTAATTTCAAGGATTGTTTTCTTTAGTGGTTTTGCCCATATTGGTATCCGAAAGAGAAGGGAATAGCTTGGCTATCTCACTTACTGAAGCCAGAAAATGGATTAGATAAATGAATTGGAAGATGCAAGAGTTGTTGAACTCTTAGAGGACCTCCGTGAAAAGATGCAAGATTATACACTGAAGAAGGTGGATTCAATCACAAAAACTTCGATCAAAGTAAATAATTGGGACCTTCTCAAAACTAGTATGTCTCATGACTTCATTCTCTCACTCAGCTTGGACACAACTTATTCATTTTTATAACTGCTGTGCTAATGTTGCTAATATTGAGAGTCGAAATATAAATTTCTTCAAAGGTCAGCTACCTATCTACTAATGGCCTTCATCAGCTATTGCCTGTCAAATTAACTTTTGGAACCAGGAGGTCATACGTTCAAGCCGTGAAAACAGTCTCTAACATAAATGTGAGGTAAGGCTGCGTACAATAGACCCTTGTGGTCCGGCCCTTCCCCGGACCCCGCGCATAACGGGAGCTTAGTGCATCGGGCTGCCCTTTTTTTTATATCGTGCCTTGTAGAGTTGAATGTCAGTGAGCACCATATTCTCTATATATATGCAGGTCATCTCTCTGGACGAGTTGGACATAATGTTAATTGTTGATGGACTTGAGTATTTCCAGGGACATGGACATAATGTTAATTGTTGGACATAAGTATTTTTGTGACATGAAAGAAACATGTGTTGCCATTTGGGTTAATTAGCATTATGTCTTCCAAATTACATCATACATGACGTACATGATCTTGATTTAACATTATGTCCAACTCGGGTTAATTAACCTCATCCAGACTCATTATAGTTCTAGCTGCCAAATTACATCATACATGACGTACATTCATGTGAATAACATAATACCTTGCCATTTGGATTGGGGGGATGATCTAGCATGTTCTTAGTTGGCGAGTCAAAGATCTTCTCTTGTTAATTCGTTCCTTTCGTTTACACAGAGGGAGCTTGGGATATTTTCTAACAGCTTGGAACCTGGGAACATGATAATGGTACTACCATTTATATTGTGGCAATTTAATTGGTTACTAAATGTTCCTAAACCATATAATTTAGCTGGAATGTTGTGTGAAGTAAAGAGCAACCCAAGGGAGTAAGCGATTATGAGAGGACTTAAAATGAACCCAATTCTTTCCTTCTTCTTGAGTAGGTTATAGCAGGAATCTATGCATTATAAAACGTAAAGAGATAAGTTGCAGGGCATACTGTAAAAGGAAATCATAATTTTGATGAATGGTGTGTACCATTGGGAGAGGTAGGGAGCTAGTCTCCTCTTCTCATCTTCTCATCTTCTCCTTATTTAGTAGTATTATCTAGTATTAGCATGTATCTTATTCTTCAATTTTTAGTACTACTTATTACCTCATTTGCTTTATTTATCTTGTTATTTTGTTGTTGTTATTTTCTTGTCTATCCTGATTTGATTACACTTCTTTTGAGCGGAGGGTCTATCATAAACAACCTCTCTATCCCCTACAAAGGTAGGGTATCCTCCCAGGCCTCACTTGTGGGATTTCACTGAGTATGTTGTTGTTGTTGTAAATGAATTTGAAGGAAAAAGAAAAAGAGAAAACAATTCTATTATAGGTCAACTCCAATATGTATATGATTGGATCGAAGTGAGTTCCGGTTCGACCATTTGATCTCTCGTCCCATCACAATTAAGATCAGTCATGTTAAGAACAGGTTTGAAAATCACTGGACAAATCAAAGCCGGTTACTTCTCATCTTACCTTCAGATTGCATTCTGATAATGCAACGACCCCAGTAGCCTTCCACCGTTCAAGTTGGCTCTTCACAACAGGAACTTGAGGAACATCCCTTTTAGGTTTCATAGCTTCAGGCATCCTCCTCACTGTAGGCAACGTGGAAGCTTCCTTTCTTATTGGTCCATCCTATCCGATATACACAAATAGGTAAATAACTCTAGACATCAGATTCAAAAGCATTAAATATTAATCAATTCACCTTCTAATATAGAAAACAGAAGTTCAGGATCTAGAACAACAACAACAACATGCCAAATGAAATCCCACAACGTGGGGTCTTGGGAGCGTAGAGTGTACGCATACATTACCTCTATCTTGGTAGGTAGAGCGGTTGTTTTCGAAAGACTCTCGGCTCAAGGCAAAGCATAAGCATAAGCATAAGCATAAGCACAGGCAAAGCAAGAGAAACAGTTAGATCCGAACAAGAAATTTAAAGTAGTATGAAATGCTGATAACAAAAGCGAATAAGCCATGATAGCACATTTTGAAAAAAGAAGCAGTAACTAACACATGTAAATAAGATAAACAAAGTACACTAAAAAACACATAGCAAGGTAAGACTGCGTACAACAGACCCTTGTGGTCCAGCCTTCCCCGGACCCCGCGCATATCGAGAGCTTAGTGCACCGAGTTTTCCTTTACTAAAGAATACATAGCAGCAGAAATCAAACAACAGGAGACTATAAAGCAATATTGCGCCTACTAGTATAATAGGCTAAGCAGACCTATAATAATAAATCTACAACTATCAGTTTGTAAGCGTAAGTAGGACTACGCTCAACTACCTACTACCCTTCTACCCTAATATGTGTCCTCCACAACCCCCTATCTAAGGTCATGTCCTCAGAAAGTTGCACCTGCGTCATATCTCGTCTAATCACCTCTCCTAAATACATCTTCGGCCTACCTTTACCCCTCCTGAACCCGTTCATAGCCAACATCTCACACTTCCGCGCTGGGACATTTGTGTCTCTCCTCTACACATGCCCGAACCATCTCAACCTCGCTTCCCGCATCTTATCCTCCACCGAGGCCACTCCCACTCTGTCCCGGATATTAGGGGTGGACATATATCGATTTATATCGGTTTTGTATCCGAAAAATATGCACCGAATAAAAATCATTTTTTTTAAAAAAAACCGAATACAACTTTTTTTTTTAAAAACCGATAAGTTCGGTTTATATCGCCGAACGTATCGGATTATATCGGTTTTTTTAGTGGGCCGGGTAGAGGATTTTTTTTTAAAAAAAATTGAATTTCCAAAACTGAAATTGACATTCACACCTACACTATGATGAAATTTCGACGTTGAAACCTATTGTGTATCGTGAGATGTTTACTAAAGAAAAAAGAAAATTAGAAATCGATTTGGAAGAAAACACAAATTGATTGGGAAAAATGACCTATTTCTAAAAATTGGTTGCGCCAAACCGCCTTTTGGCAGTTTGACCGGCCCGTCTCGAAAAAATACCCAAAATCCAAAAAAATATATGATAAAACGGACATCCGAGCGCAGAGTTATGACCATTTAAAGTTTTACCAATTTACAACTACTTTCTCTCCCTAGATTTTATGTTAATGCTTCGTGATATGTTAATCAAGCTATGATTCATATATTGTCTTCAATGGCTATGATTCAAGAGATAGTAGTAGCCTAAAATAAAAAATAAAAAATTTATATATTTAATTTATTTTTTCGGTTCGTATCCAAAAATAAAAAACCGAACCGAATCACTAAATCCTGATTCGGTTCAGTTTTTCAAAAAATCATTTTTTAAAAAAAATCGAGAAAAAATCGAACCGAATTTCGGTTCGGTTCGGTTTTTTCAGTTCTCCGGGTTTTTTGCCCACCCCTACCAGATATCATCATTTTTTATTTTATCCCTCCTTGTATATCATCATTTCTAATTTTATCCTTACTTGTATGCCCACACATCCATCTCAGCATCATCATCTCTGCAACTTTCATCTTTTAGATGTGCGAAGTCTTGACTGACCAATACTCCGCCCCATACAACATAGTCGGTCTAACTACCACCATATAGAACTTGCCTTTGATTTTTGGTGCCACCTTTTTATCGCACAAGACTCCAGATGTGAGCCTTCATTTCATCCACCCTGCCCCAATACGATGTGTGACATCATCATCAACCTCTCCATTCCCTTAGATAATAGACTCGAGGTACTTGAAGCTTTCTTTCTTTGGAATGACCTGAGTACCAAGCCTCACCTCCACGCCTGTCTCATGGTCGCTCCCGTTACAGAACTTGCATTTCAAGTATTCTGTCTTGATCCTACTCATCATGAATCTTTTAGACTCCAGAGTCTGTATCCAAATCTCCAGGTTAGCGTTCACTCCGCTGCTAGTCTCATCAATAAGGACTATATCGTCTGCGAATAACATACACCATGACACCTCCCCTTAGATTTGTCGCATCAGTCCATTCATCACCAAGACAAATAAAAAAGGGCAAAGAGTTGATTCCTGGTGCAAGCCCCATCATCACTGGGAAGTACTCCGAGTCTCTTTCTACTATCTTTACCTAGTCTTGACTCCATCATACATATCCTTGATCCCCCTAGTGTACGCCACATGTACACTTCTAACCTCCAAACATCTCCATAGAACCTCCATGGGGACTTTGTCGTATGCCTTTTCAAAGTCGATGAAAACCATATGTAAGTCTCTCTTCCTCTCCCTATACTGCTCCACCAACCTCCTAATAAGATGAATGACTTCTGTAGTCGAACGTCCCGGTATGAATCTAAATTGATTCTCGAAAATAGACACGCCTCTTCTCACCCTCATCTCCACGACCCTTTCTCAAACTTTCATAGTGTGGCTTAGCAGTTTGATACACCTATAGTTGTTGCAACCTAAAATTTCTCATTTTTCAATTTTACAAGAAATACAAAGACACAAGTACAGGTCAATCAATTACACTGCAAATTCAAATTAGTTAGTCTCCTATATCTCAATATACATTCTACTCCACCGCAAATCCATTTCATTGTAGTAATCAATGTGTTGTCCTTTAAGCCACATGAGAGGCTTTCTAATACTAGAGGTTCTCTACATTTTCTAATGATACACAAATCCGTAAACAAACTAAGTATAGCAACACATTAAAGTTTTAATCACAAATAGTTGGTAAGCCAACAATACGTTTTTAGCCTTTTAGGAAATTGAAGGGGAAGAACATAAAGTAAATAGCATGGTAAAACATATTATTGCAAAACTTCTAAATAGGAATTCTACATTTGAACCAAATTCTTTCTGGTTAAAGAGTCTCATTCTAATTGCTCTAGAACAATTAGGAGCTTCTCTATGGTCTAATTTAGACATCCTCTTGCTTTGTACATGGGAGTTGCTAAGAGTTAAATTCGAGAAAATGAGTTGATCGTACACGAAACCCTTCGAGAAGTTATGCAGGGATATTCTGTTATTCTGAATATAGCATACTTAATGGAAAATTTAAGAATTACCCCTTGGTGTAAGCCCTGGGAAGCTATAAGCATGATCTTAGCACCATTTCAACTTCCGACGACTTCAATGTCATTTCATCCACCAAAACTTTCCTTATTCATGAAAACCACACAAGTTGGGTAACTATCAAAATCAATAACACTTGAAAAACACACAAATTATGTCAACTATCAAATTTTGAAGAAGTATTGGGAGGGGGATTCGAAAGAGGTAGAGGAAGGTATGAAGTTATGGAAGAAGTATTGGGAGAGGTGATTCGAAAGGGCATGGCACAATGTCACAAAAATTTCCCTATTCATGAAAACCACACAAGTTGGGTAACTATAAAAAACAATAACACTTGAAAAACACACAAATTATGTCAACTATCATGGGAGAGGTAGAGGAAAGTCGAAGAAGTATTGGGAGAGGTGATTCGAAAGGACATGGCACAATTTCAGCTTACTGAGGACATGACCTTAGATATGAAGTTATGGAGACACATATTAGGGTAGAAGGTTAGTAGGTAGTTGTGCGTTGCCTAACTTCTCTTTTCATACCAATAGTAGTAAGTAGTATTACACTTGTAGTTTCTTACTCTTCGATTTCTGTTACTATATGTTGTTTCTTGTAGTTCCATTATCTTATTATTTGTTGTAGTTAATGTTCTTATTTTTCCAGAATACTTTGTCATACTTTCTTTATTATTTGTCATGACCTCTTAACTTCCGTATTTTGTCTTTTCCGAATTGCTTTGAAATGTTTTTCCTTGAGCGAGGGTGAATCTGAAACAACCTTTCTAGCTCCCAAAGTAGGTTTAACTGGTTTGTCATACTTTCTTTATTATTTGTCATGACCTATTAACTTCCTTATTTTGTCTTTTCCGAATTGCTTTGAAATGTTTTTCCTTGAGCCGAGGGTGAATCTGAAACAACCTTTCTAGCTCCCAAAGTAGGTTTAACTGGTTTGCGTACACTCTACCCTTCCCATACTCCACTCGTGAGATTACACTGGGTGTGTTGTTGTTATAAAATTTAAATGATACTAATATACAAACAAAGTAGTGAATAGTAAAACTTTGACAATACATAGATAGACACTTAAACTTGGGCTCTACTGGCAGCTAAACACTAAGTTTGAGAATACACATCCAAATACCTCAACTCGTTCCTACTGTGTCAGTTGAACACTTTAACTTACAAAATGATCATCTAGACACCTCCAAAGCACAGTGGGGATGAGTTGAGATGTCTAGATGTGCATTCTCAAAGTTGGAGTGCTTAGTTGCAAATTGAGGTCAAGTTAAGGTGTCTAATTATGTATTATGCCAAAAACTTTCCGCATTCATGAAAAACACACAAATTATGTCAACTATCAAATTCAAATGGTACTTATATACAACCGATGGGATTTATAAGTGATAGAGTGGCTTTGGGGTTGTAATTCACTGATATTCAACTCGTTGGAGCTCCAATTTGTTAACAAAATAAAGCTGATAGGTTAGAATATGTTTAGTATTACTATATCATATTAAATACACAAATTGTAGCTACTTTTTGTAATTACACTCTAAAGTATAGCTATTTATAAAATTTAACCAATATTATAAGTGATACTGGCCTTGTTGCCGTAATTCACTGATATTAAACTCTTTGGAGCTCCGATTGTTAACGAAATAATGATGATAGGTTAGAATTGAACGATTACATACATTTGAAGATAAGTTTTTGGCCGCGAGAGAGAACATTTGTGAGTGGTTGAAGGACTGATTTCAGGTGTTTGACGGTCGACTCGTCGGAGATTTCAACCGGTATCGATCGGCCGTTAAACTTAACGTTTACTTTGATTGTACTCCCGTTATCGCCGTCGCTTTTTCCCTCTTTTTCCATTTCTGTTTACTCGCCGTGGATCTTTGAATTCGTCGACGGGAAGATTGACATTTTTAATGAACTTAAATTTTAAACAAAGATTATTCACATTGTCGAAATTATCCTCGAATTTTAACGAGAAAAAAGTTACATTTGTATTTGATATTTGCGTCAAATTGCATTAACATATCTGGTTAAACGATAAATTAACTTAAGAATACATATTACTCCTATTAATTAAACATGACATGTAAAGTATTTTATACCAAGTGTAATCATTTCAAAATATTTTGTTTGCGAAGAGGTTTTAATAATGGGAAAATGTGTAATTTTTTTAAAATCATATGGTAATTTTTTCCCGTGGGTTTGGTCTTGATTCGTTTAAAAAAATGAAGACTATTTTTTTTTAAAGCAACATAGATATATCTTTAAACGAACCAGACCCCACCCACCAAGTGAAATAAAACCACGAGGTTTTATAAAAAAAATAAGTAGACTTATTTTTTAAAGTCTCGTGGCATTGTTTTAATTTAAAAAGTAAGCTAAATAATTTTTTAAAAATATCAGTCAGCAAAAAAGTTATATTTGCACAATTTGTGTAATGACATATATATATTTGCATCACTCTTTTAACGAGGATATATCGACTCTATATTGCAAAGTTGAAGGGTATATTTGTACCTTTGCCCTTTAAAAATTTTGTAGAAAATATTTTCACAAAATTCTTTTTTAAAGTTACTTTTGTTTCATTTTAGTTCTCACAAAGAAGAAAAAAACATTCTTTTTAACTACTTAATTACAAAAGGATAATATAAGTGGCAGTGATTGGGCCTTTGATTGCTTTTTCAGAATTATTATCACGTTTCGTTTCAATCTCAAGAAAGTAAAAAACAATTCCGTTGCCGGGACTTGAACCCGGGTCTCTCGGGTGAGAGCCGAGTATCCTGACCAACTAGACTACAACGGATTCTTGCAAAAGTGAGCTTCCAATAAATCAAATTACTTCTGTGTAATTTGTGTAGTTTTTAATTTGCTTATTACTACCCGTATTAAATTACACATGAATCTACATAGTATTATTTTAGGCATATGGAATTAGTACCAATACTATTTTTATATACTGATCCATTTCTGAATGCCTATAGATAGCACATTCATGACTAACTACAACATGAAGAGGTGGTTGGCTCGATGCGCCATTACAAAAAGGAGTATGTGAGGGGAGCTGATCCTACAAAACCGATGTTGGTGCGATGAGACAGTGGCACCGATGTTGGTGCAAAGGTGGCCGGTTGAGCAAAAAGTGTCATTGAATTGTACTCTTCTACTAAACAGCCATGGTTTGCGAGTGTGTTTGCACTGCATTACGAGTTTCTTGATTTAAAATCGTCAAGCATATCAACAAAACTCTGAATGCGATGAACCTGCCAGGAGACAGAAATTTTGTAGTCAGAGGCATCACCTGTGGTGGATCCAACAATGAGTTCGTGAGTTTGGTTGTTGCAAAAAATAGCTCATAGTAATAATATTCACCGCATCTAACATCAATAAAAATGAAACATCAAGACATGATACATTTCAGAACTCACTTTCATGACTCCGAACATATAGCGTCTGAAGTGTGAATTTGTCACTGCTCAAGAAGGGTATTACAGTTTACTTCTCTTTGAGATTAAAGTTCGATGCATCGCTTAGACATCAGTTGTGGAACTCTTTCTTTTGAAGGTAAAAAACTCAAAATGAAGTTACAAACATGGAAATTATAAAGTCAACATTGCTATTCCAAGCAGAATTGGATTATTAGGCTGATATTCACATGTTACAACCCGAATGCTAAAAAGTTGACCTTCTAATCATCTGTATTTTCTGAGAAATTCATACATTGTTCAGTTAATTTAATATTACAAAATATTATTTTGTAACTTTAATGCTATCCATGCCTCTCACAAAGATAGGGGCAAAGTCTACATATATTTTACCCTCCCCAGACTCCACTTGTGGGATTACACTAGGTATGTTATTATTGTAATGTTATCCAGTGACGGCTGAAGGGGGAAGCCACTAAAGCAATTGCTTTAGGCCCCGAAAATTGGAGGCCCGAAAATTTCTATTTGATATATTATTTACATGTTATAAACTACAACGAGGTGTATTCTGATTGAAGCTGAATTTGATGATTGAGGTATGGTGGGAATTTGGCTACATTGTATGTTTTAGTTTATTTGTGGTGTTTGATGTTAGATTTTAGATTTACTTTTCTCTTTCGTTTCGGGATGTAGATAGTTTTATTGAATTGTAGCAATAAGTTTCAAATTGAGACTGAGAAAAAAGTTCTAGTTGAGGGGAGTGGTGCTCGGGCTTTTAATTGTGCAGATGTATTTTCAGTTACAGTATATTTTATTTTTTGTTATCCTATTTTCCAGCAATTCTGCAATGAGTTACGTTCCTTTTGAGCTGAGGGTCTATCGGAAACAACCTCTCTACCCCGCAAAGGTAGATGTAAGGTCTGCATAAATCTTACCCTCTCCAAACCCTACTTGTGAAATTACAATGGGTATGTTGTTATTGTTGTTATAAAGTTATGAATAAAGGTTACTAGAGTTTTTTTTGAGATGTGATAGAGATTATTTAGATAAATAATTTGAATTTTATAACAAACATGCAATATATGAAAATAACAATTGATGAAGACATGAGTTTAAGCCGTATGAAAACAACCTCTTGTAGAAATGTAAGTTAAGGCTGCGTACAATAGACACTTGTGGTCATGCTCTTCCCCGGACCCGCGCATGGCAGGAGCTTAGTGCATCGGGTTGCCCTTTTAACAATTGATGAAGACTTAAATAATATAAATAAAGAAGTTTTTATAGAGTTGGCTATTTTTTTATATAAAGAGTAGATTAAATTATTTTTTAAATTTAAAATAGACTTGAATTATTTTAAATGTAAAATTATTTCAACATTTACTTAGTGGTACGAAATTGAGATTATTAGATTATGAGAATTTATAAAAATATTGTTTAAACTATCAATATATGCTTTTTTATAGAAATATTATTTAAATTTTATTGAGCAGTGTAGAGCTAGAAAATATCTCTAGTGATGGAAGTTAGTAGGTAACTGAGGGAATAATCGAGATACGAACAACATGGTGTGTACACCAATAAGCATATCCAAACTTTCATCAAATAAATTTCAAGTCTTTTTATTAGCTTTAGGGCACAAATTTCGTTGAGTCGCCCCCGATGTTATCGTGTGTAGCAAAGGATAAGGACTAGTAACTCTGTTTTTAGTTTCCTTTTAAGATATTTAGTTGTCCTTATTACTAAAAGAAATTTCTTGCTGTTATTCAATTTGGATAATTAGTAAGTTAATTTTGTCTTAATACTAGCTTTTGTGAGTTAAGCACCAACTAACCTCCTTCCTCCTTTGAGTTCTTGCTTCTTCTTCTCCTTCTGCTTCAATACTATCAAGTGTAAGAAGCTGAACCATGAATAACTCTGTTAGGACAAAAATTCTCCGTAACAACGAATCCTACTTTTATATTCCGCATGCTGATTTTTAGGGGTTAGCGGGTCCGGGTATCCTAACTATTTGAACTACCCGGATCCTACCCAGTAAAAGATCGGTTCCTAAATTTACTACCCGGAACCTACCCATAGCAATCATTACCCGAAACCTACCCGAACCCTGCGGTTCCGGGTAGGTTCCCGGGTACCCGGAATCGGTGTTTCTTTGTGCAAAATAATGCCTTCGTATAACAGTTTTGGTTTAGGAATAAACTCGTCTGCTTATCCTCTGAAAACCAGTGCCACAAAACCCATAAAGAATCCTTTCGAAGCAAATATCCCAAGAATGTTTCAAAGATTTGCTTTGGTTTTCGTTTCAACTTTCTTTCCAATAACTTAAAGGAGTACATAGTTTAAAAAAATCAATTTTTCATTTTTCTACCGCTTTTGGCTTTTTCTCTGCTTATGATTGTCACTTTGTATTATTTGATTTATTTCTTGATGGTGAAAGTGACTGTTCTGCATTTGATTTTTTCCCCTTAAATGGTGTACTTTAGTATGACCTTATTTTTTTTATTAACTAAAAAATAATGAAATTAAAAAAGTTAAAATATTTAATATTTCATAGGTTTCGGGTATCGGTTCCGGGTCCGGGTACCCTGTCTCTATTTACCGGAACCGGACCCAACATTGATTGGTTCCTAATTTACTACCCGGAACCTACACGTTATTATAATATATCTACCCGAAACCTATCCGTTAGTGTCGTTTCGATCGGATATCTAGGTACCTTGTACCCGTGCTCACCCCTACTGATTTTCACATTGATCTTAACCATGCTCGGGACATTTATTTCAAGTCTTCTCCGTGAAGATTGATGAGTCAGTTTTGTTTGTTAAAATGGAATTGGAAAAGAAAAGAGAGTGCTCGACCAGACCTAGCCTAGCAGAGCCGGTCGCGACCAAGTAGATGGTGTTTTAAGAGTCTAAGCCTCTACCAGACAAAGAGCTACCTATGTATAATTAAAGAAAGTGAAAATGAAAGGTAACGAAAGATAGGACAAATGCTAGTCCTTGAGAACACAAGTAGGTCCACACTTCAACAATTCACTGTCCATAATATCAGTGGCACCACTTTTATAAAAGCCCATTTTCCAACCCACTTAAGTGCAATAAAAACTCATGATTTGCCACATGGGGAGAAATATCAGTTACTAAATGAGTTTTCTTTTTTAAAGTGGTGGCATATGAATAGTATGTGAGGTGAGTTGTGTTTTCTGGTACCATATTTAGCATCTTTTGCCGGTTTTCTATCCTCTGCACCATATATATGCATAGTTGAGTTATTTTTCCACTACAAAATTAATTATGACCTTGATGCAACAAATCGAGAGTTGAATGATCATCCGTAAAATTACGTACCCTGTGTGAGAGCTTATCGACCTCTACTCTTACTTGGGCAATGGCTTCACAAGAGACAGAGGTACCCTGCAAATAAGTAAATAACTCAAGACATCAAAAGCTTTAAGTTTTAATCAAGCTACGGTAAATTAAGTGGAATTTCTGGTTTTCCAATTTTATTAAAAATCGAAAGACACAAGTATGGATCAGTCAATTAAACCTAAATCCACACTATATCTCAGTATACATTCTACGCTCGGTAGACCCATTTCATAGTAGTAATCAACATGTTGTCCTTTAAGACAAATGAGAGGCTTTCCAATACTAGAGGTTCTCTACATTTCCTAATGATATACAAATTCGTGAACAAACTAAGTGTAGTAACACATTTAACCTTTAATCCAAATAATTGGTAAGTGTTAACACTCAAAAAATATTTTTTAAGTGTTTAGCCGAATCGAGTGACAGCCGAACTGGGCAGCAGCCGAATCTACTTCTAGCCCGCGACTATAAAAGTGTCATCGGCTACTGAGGTATCTTAGCTGAATCATAAGTTTGAGGTACGACTGGGACCCACACATATTCAAACGCCTCAAACGACCAAATCAAAAGGATTTCTAGGCCCTAAAAAGCGATAACAACCAACAACAGCTAGAAGAAATGACCATTATCCGTGCAAGAGGGAAACAAGGAGCAAAAATCGGCACCACCTCCCCCATAGTTGGCTATTCGATTTCGTGGGTGGTTCAGTGGCTAACATGGGGGATCATGCTTTACCTTTCTTGTTGTATATAAATAGGACCAATTGTTCATAGAGACACATTCAAACATCCAATCAATCAAACAAACTATCTCAAAATTTATCTCAAATTATCTTTACATTATCTTCAATTACTTTACTTTTTATCGCCTTTATCGCTTTATTTATTGCATTCCAGTTGAATTTACATTTCTTACCCTTTAGTTTACTCAATCACCATCTCAACGCTTTCTGGAGTAGTTGGGGAACCCATTACTGAAAGTTAGAGTTCCGCTTTCAGCCAAAATCGCTTGTTTCAGGAATCAATTTGTCAGCCGATTTCATCAGCCTACCAACGACAGATATTTTAGAGCAAACCAAATTTGGCACGCCCAATGGGACCATAGGTGACTTCATAGCAAAGTTTGATTCTCCATGTCAGGATCACGTTTGGCGTATGCGCCTAAGGTCTGGTAAGAAAATGAACCCGGAGTCCAATCCACATCCCAAACAAAATCCTCTCAGATGGAATAACGAACCATCATACTCCTCGGGTATGTCTACCGCAGTTGATACCCCTCCACTTTCTCCATCAACCCAAGTTGTGGAGAGCCTAGCCAACCTGAAGTTCCAACTGTCATGACCACATTGTTTATAAGATAGTAGATTGACTTAGGTATCCACGACATTATGTACCAAGTTTCTAAACAGTTAGCTGACATTATCAAGCCAATGGTGCATAATGAGGTTCAGCAGGCGAGGGAGCTTGAAGCCAATCGATTACATCTAGGAGAGCGCTCGGCTAGTTCTGTTATCCCTCTAACTAGTGGTGTTCTTCAACATACAATCGTGACTCCGTGTGTTGTCCCCCAACCTAATCCATATCATCCAGTACCTACTCATGTACAACCGATAGCATACCTAGGAACATAAGCCCAGTTGTCTGGCAACCAATCTACTGCTTGGTCGCCACCACACCCTAGGGGGCAAGTTGTCCCGCTTGACCAAACGGGTGTGTAGTATGGACAGATCAACATGGATTGCAGACCAATTCAGGCATCTAGACACCTTGGATTCCTGCATGTTATGCCGTATGCTCTTGCAAACGGACCTACCATGCAGGCGACCAATATTGGCCAGCCGAATTGGCAGCCGATGTCCCTTGGATATGACCCAGCCCGGCTATCTGGTGATGTTGTATACATTGGGATCCCATTCCAACAGTCACAGCCAACACCCAACGCAAGAAATACTATTCCACATTATCCTCAGGCTCCGTCGACTGTTCTAAGAGTGCAGGTTACAGGTTTTGGTGGTTATACCCAACATCAGCAATGGGGATATTCCCCACCTATTGGTAATGGCCAGCCGAATCCCTACAACTTTGAAAACCATGTTCAACAAGGTACTGAATGGAGGCCACCAGCCCAGAATGCCTACCAGTCGATCCCATCTGAGAATCGGCAGGGGACTTCACAGCTGATGAACCCTGAAGTTATTGCAAATACCATCATAAAGTACTTTGGCATTCAACTGAAACCTTTGGACTGACCGGTTTACCAGAAGCCCTACCCCGAGTGGGTAGATCCAGTAGCACCATTGCCAAGAGGCTTCAAAATACCTTATTTTGCTACTTTCTCAAGTGATGATGGCAAATCTACTATTGAGCATATCGGCAGATTCACTGCCCAATGTGGCGAGGTTGGCCATAATGAGTACCACAAGTTACACATGTTCCCCATTTCTCTAACTGGAACAACATTTGCTTGGTATTCCACCTTAGCTCCTGATTCCGTACAGAGCTGGGCTAATATAGAACGTTGTTTCCATGACAGATTCTACTCACCCCAGCCGTAGGTCATCGTGACCGACCTGGCGAACCTCAAGCAACAAGTCGATAAATCAGCTATTGATTACATCAAGAGATTCAGGAAGAAGGTCAGGAAATATACCGTACACTTCCCGAAAACTGAGTGCGCACAAATGATAATCAACAACATGCATCCTTAGTTAATGAAAAAATTGATGGGACAATCCTACTCTGACCTAAGCCAGTTAGACGAAAAAATTAGCCAAATAGAGCAGTATATCCAGGAGAAGGAAAGAAGAAGAGCTAACCGAAACCGAGGTTCCCACCTGGTATCTATCATTCAGGCAGATGATTCTGATTCAGAGTCAGCCGATTATGCAGCAGACACTATGGTAGCCGAGATTGTCAAGGGAAAGGTTTACAATTACCCAGCCTTAAAGGCCGCAAAAGGCAAGAAGACGAGTCCAACTGATGACCGGGTCGATTACTCATTTGATATTATAAAAGCAGATTAGATCTTTGACCATCTGTTTAAGGATAAATAAATTCGGTTGCTTGACGGTCATAAGATTCCGCCTGCCGAAGATCTCAAGGAGAAGAAGTACTGCAAGTGGCATAACTCATATAGCCACTCTACTTCTAATTGTGTGATCTTCAAAAAGGTGATTTACAAGGGTATCAAAGAAGGGAGGTTTAAGATAGCCTACAAGAATATAGCTGAAATGTCTATCAATACTGACCCATTTCCCACAGTACCAATATCTATGGTGTCATTTCCCAAACCGGATCAGTCAAGGGATGTCAAGGGGAAACAGTCGATGAAAAGTATTTGGGTCCCAAAGAAACTTACTGAGGAGGAGAATGCCACAAGGACCTTTGTGTATGACCGACTAGGCAGCCTACGTGACACCTGTGATGACAGACAGTTGGCTAGGAGCAGTTTTCGCGGCCACCCTAGGGACGTTGAGCGGGAACTTCATGAACAAACCATGAGGTTCAGAAGGGTCCCAACAGACTCCAGGCATAGGCTTGGGGGCAAGCACGACTATCAGCAGATGATCAATCGAGCATTCCCCAGATAGATCAAGCGCCACTCCCCAATACCAAACTAGAGGGTGGTTGAGTTTAATGTGAGAAAGGTGTTTCATCCTTACGTATAACGACGAGGAATGAGGATCAGTCGAAACCCGGAGGATGATTAAACCAGCCACCAATATAGAAGAAGGGAAGTGGGCCGTCAATCAGGCTTCCGGGAAGAAAGAAGCACCACCGAGAGTCGTATCCATAACTCAGAAGAGAAGGATGTAGCGTGCCAAGGACGTGTGCAAGATGCAGCAAACATTACATCTGATCTCTAACACCAAGGCAACCGATAATCAGGAAATTCCTGAGTCTGTTGTAGCCGAGGCTGCAGGCGTTCGACTCAGTCTCTTTGGGGACAGTATCGCATGAAGAAGAAGCTTTGGACCGACCAGAGCTGGATATACAACCTACCCACAACCCGACAGAGGAACCTCAACAGGAGAATACTACCATGGAGGAATCCTTAGCAGAAAAGGTTCCATGGATCGCACAGAGGATTCAGGCAGAGGATCCACAGTCGATTCCTATTTGTCTCTAGGAAATGGAAGATATTAACTCTTGGTCAGCCGAATTAGATGAGATAGGGGACTCCGTCCTCGATTTATTCTGTCATGATTAGGCTCACGAGATTTGGGCGCCCATTGAAATGGTAAGCTTGATTCCATGTGAGTTCTGGGCCAGCCGTTCCACGCTAGACAACCTAGAAGGTGACATTTGTGTAGAAGACACTGAATGTGCAACTATAGCTGATATTATGGCTAGGGATGCTTTGGGCACCATATTTGGTGCACCTACGGAAGATATGGTGAAACACCTCAAGCCCCTCTATGTTAAGTCTTACATCAATGGCAGAGCCATCAGTCGGGTGTTCGTCGACAATGGGGTTGTGTTGAATGTGATACCGATGCCTACCTTGAAGGACCTCAATAAAACAAGGGAGGATCTCATCCCAACTAACATGAAAATGGCTAGCTTTATGGGAGAAACCTCTAAAGCTTTGGGGATCTTGGTAGCAGAAATCACCGTAGGCCCTAAAACGGTCAGATCTGCCTTCTTTGTGATAGATGGCAAGTCGTCCTACGCCATTATGTTGGGCAGAGACTGGATTCACACCAGTCGATGCCTTCTTTCTACCATGCATTAAAAGCTCATCTTCTAGGAAGGAGATAAAATAGAAATCATCCACGCCGATGATAACCCGTTCCAAGCAAGAGTTAAGAGGTTGGAAGTTGTCCTATATTCACCCTATGTTGCTCCCATAGCTGTCGTAGAGCAATACAAAGAAGGGTCTTGGGAATTCTGTAATCTCACCTCACGAGGGTTTGAGATAAAATAATTGGCTGAACTACGGCTTACCTTGGAGGAGTTAGATGATTGAGGAAACCCAAGTCATACGAGACTTGTGGCATCGGCTGACCGCCCTAAGTTCTGAGGCAAGGATAGCCGAGGCGTTACACGTAGAAGACAATGAACCAACACTGGCAGCAGATGATATTGAGCTGCCGATGGAACTTGAATCACCCATAAGAAGGGTTGTGCCTAGTTTTGAGTCTCAGGATCCCTTGGAAGATATTAACCTGGGTATTGAGGAAGTCCCTCGGCTAACACGTATTAGTGGTTTGCTGAAGGAAGAGGATAAACAAAACATAATGGCTTTTCTACTGCAGTATAAGGACTGCTTCGCATGGGATTATCATAAGATACCCGGGCTGGCACGTACCCTAGTAGAACATCGATTGCCAATCAAATAGGGTTTCAAACCACATAAACTGCCGCCCAGAAGGTATCACCCTCAACTGATGCCTCAAATCAAAGCTGAGATTGAACGGCTGTTGAAGGCTGTATTTATCATAACGGCTAGGTACATGGAATGGTTGGCAAATATCGTGTCAGTCAAGAAGAAGAATGGAAAGGTTAGGGTATGTATTGATTACATGAACCTAAATCTATCCACTCTTAAGGATGAATATGTCATGCCTATAGCCGATATGCTAGTAGATTCGGCAGCCGCTAATGGAGTTAGATCAGCTAGATGAAGATCGACTGATGGCCCTAGAAAGAATCGAAGCCGGTAAATAAAAATGGCTAAAGCATACAACAAACATGTTAAGCCGAAAAGGTTTGCCGAAGGAGACTTGGTTTGGAAAACCATTTTTCCGATCGGATGAAAGACCGTAAATTCAGCAAATGGTCGCCAAATTGGGAAGGACCCTTCGTAGTAAGCCAACGGATTACTGGCAACGCGTATCGGCTAGTAGGCATGCATGACGAAGAGTTGGATAGAAATGTAAATGACAAATACTTAAAGAAATACTATCCTTCAATTTGGGGCATGCATAAGTGAAATGACGACTTCAAACTGGCCGCCTGGTTGCGCAAAATGACAGCCACAAACCGGCTGCCTGGTCATGGTCACAAACAACAAAAATACTTCCCTTCGATTTGGGGAAGACGGGGATGAAACGACAGCCGCAGACCGGTTGCATGGTCACATAACAGACCCTTCGATTTGGGGTCAGTAAAACTAGGAAGCCGGACTGGTTGGCACTTCACTAGTTGGGGGTTGTATTGCATCATCAGTTACCAAGGTTTCAGAATTAGCCTAATCAATGGCTAATTGATCTTCTTGTGTTCTTTCATCATCACCACCGGCTACCACCTCACCCGCTCCTACCTCTTCTTGTGCGGCCACATTCTCTGTCTCAGTATCGGCTGTTGGAGGATCATATGGTTGCTGGTCAACTTCTACTTCTTGAGTAACAGAAGCGACAATGGCTTCAAATTACAAATCCATAAGGATATTAGCCGATGACTAGGCAACGGGATCAACTGGTAAAGGAGATCCTTCGGATACTACAGCGGAAGAACTAGCAGGGGGTGTCAGCACTGCTTGAGCAAGCATGTCTTTCCACTAAATCTGATCATTCTCCAATTAGGTCAGCCGATCACTGCCCGCTTTCTAATCCAACTCCAAAACCGCATGTTCGTTATCAAGCTCCCGGATTTTGTGGTCCAAATGAATACCCTGCCGAAATAAAGAGGAACGGGAAGAATCATGGGCTTTAATAGCCAAGTCCAAGGCGCTTATTGCAGGAGTAGTGGCCTCTATCTCTGCCCAGATCCTCTCCAAGTCCGCTTGCAGCTTTGACAATTGTTTATGCATGTCATTCCTTCAGCTGACATTTTGTTGCCTTTCGACATTTACCTCATTAAAAGAGGTCTAGATGTGATGTTTCTCTTGCCGAAGGGACCACATATACTACAGAGCGGCAACCGCCTCATCATGGCTATCTTTAGCCATTCTGTATAAGGCAAACAAATCATTCAAGGCCAAAGCCATGTCCTTATAGGCGGCTGCCAGGGCTGGAGAGTTATTCCCTTTTTTTGACAGTCGGAACAGAGAAGTCTTCAAGGCATGAAACTCTTATTTGTCAGTCGGGATCCCCCGGGCAAGAAACTCCTCGACTCGCTCTCGCTGAATACCAATAGGTGAAGATGGGGAGGTACACTATCGGCTGAACTGAAATACTGCAGAAGTATGTCATCAGCTATGACCTCGGCTGGCACATCCGAGCCATCAATTGGGTTGGCCTCAATTAGGGATTTTTTTCTAGTCCTTCCCTGAATGAAAAGAGCATAATCAGAAGAGAGGCAAGGGTTTGAAAGCCGTAAAGAACCAAGCAGAGAAAAGGGTATACCTCTACCGCTTCATCAACTTGAAATTTTTTGACTGCTTCTATAGGAGAAATATTGGCCGCAGGGCCAGCCGATAATGGGTCTTGCGGATGCGTGGGAGCATGAGCCAAAGAAGACGATCCTTCGACATGAAAGGGAGCCTCGAATATTTTCTGCAGGCGACTGCACCTCGTTAGTTGTGGCTCCTAAAGGACAAACGGTGTCAGAAGATAGCCTATTGGAAGATACTTTAGCCGAGTTAAAGGATATACCTCAATTTCTTCCTCTTCTCCGGAAAAATAGGAGCTTCGGGTTTGTGGGCTTCATCCTCACTACGATCATGGATGACAACTCCTCTACTATGCTTGGGGTGCTTTGAAGCAGGTTCCTTGGGTGACGAAGGTTCTTTGGTGGGGGTGGTTTCCAAATCAACAAAAGCTGGGGGGACTGAGTTGCTAAAAACACATAAAATATGTTAGCCAAAAATTTATAAGAATAATCTGGCCAACACATATGTAGAAAGCAATTTACCTTTTCTCTTCGGCTACCGCATCCTGAAAGAAGACCTTAATGCAGCAGGTCTAGCCGAATTGACGGGAACAGCCCCTAAAGGAGTCCCTTTTTTTCTTGGCTTAGCAACTGCTGGATTCTTCTTCTTCACCAGCCGATCACAATATACGCCTAGGGGAGACTGGAAGAATTTTTCCTTGGTCGTATCCCACCAATCGTCAAAAGCAACAGTGGTATTGGCTCTTGGGGGGAATGACTACCAGTCAAAAAGGGCAAGCTTATCCAGATTATGATCGACTATCTCCTTAGACTGCTTAGCGTCAAGAATACAACGTTTGGTCAAACCAACCACACTGCGGTGAGGCCATAGTAGTGCTGAGTCATACCAAATTACCTTGCCACAAAGTTTGGCCGATAAGGTTCCGTGGTCAACTGTTGTTCCTGAAGTTGTGCTTCAGGCCTCCCAGAAGATCCCTAGCCGTAAGGATACGCCCCTATATGAGATTCATGTCCTTCCACTGATAGAAGGTAAGGTTGTCATCGGCTAATTGACGGACCCAATCGGGAGTGACCTATCTTTCAAGGACCAGTTGCCAACTTCTGTAGTGGTCTCGAGACAAACCATGTAGGACGGAGACCGCAGTGAAAGTGTCCTGGGGAACGAGGAGTGTTTGTCTAAGGATATCAGCCAGCACCGGTAAGTTTAAAGGAAAACGACGGGCATCAAAATCATCGGGAACAAACTCCGGGAAATACAATGTGATCCACATCTGAAGGAACCACATGGGACCTGCTAAGGTATCCAGGTTTCTGAAATACCTTAACCTTGCATGGGCATCGGCCAGAGCTATATAAAGATAAGTTAGAAAGAGGGATGCCCAACTGACATCTACCCCCGAAACGGCCAGAGCCGAATATATTTCCAGCTCTTTCACGACTACACAAGAGCTGGTGCAGATGAAGTAACGTCTGAACAAAAAAAGCAAAAAAGCACGATGCTCGACGTCATCGATTGGGAGAGGCGGTCTTCGACTGTTATTTGTCAGAAATGAGCCATAGTCGAAAGATTTTTTCAAAATTTTGATGCCCAAATAGACAACATTTATTTCGCCTGGAATGGGTGCTTCAGCTCCTAATATCGGAAGGCCAAGTATCACCATCACGTAGAGTAGTGTAGGGGTCATCATTCCCCAGGGGAAAACAAAGGTATTGGCGGTGGTCGACCAGGAGCCGAGAAAAGAGAATATAAGACCAAGTTTGTAGGAGAAGTCAAATTTCGACAACACAATGGCGTCATAGAGACCAGTACACCTCCATTCAGTTTCTTTGGTCGAACAACGGTCGCTAGTGAACCAGTCACAAGTGAGGGGAAAGTCATAATTTATCAGGCTAAGGTGCTGAGATAAAAGAGAGTCGCCTTGTTTCGGTCCACTAAATGGTGCCAGAACCAGATGTTCATCTACGAAGGCGAAATCAGGGGTTAGGTCATTATCGACTAGATTGATCTTTCCTAATCTTTGAGATAGAGAAGAAAACGAGGACATGGTTGCTAAGCAAGAAAATGATCGGGATTAGGGTTTTCTGAAAAAGAAAGGAAATTCGGGAATAACCAAAGACTCAAACTTCGACAACACAATGGCGTCATAGAGACCAGTACGCCTCCATTCAGTTTCTTTGGCCGGACAATGGTCGCTAGTGAACCAGTCACAAGTGAGAGGGGAAAGTCATAATTTATCAGGCTAAGGTGCTGAGATAAAAGAGAGTCACCTTGTTTCGGTCCACTATATGGTGCCAGAACCAGATGTTCATCTACGAAGGCGAAAGCAGGTGTTAGGTCATTATCGACTAGATTGATCTTTCCTAATCTTTGAGATAGAGAAGAAAACGAGGCCATGGTTGCTAAGCAAGAAAATGATCGGGATTAGGGTTTTCTGAAAAAGAAAGGAAATTCGGGAATAATCAAAGACTAAGTGAGAAACCTCTGGAAAGATGTCTCTCCTTAAATAATTTTGATATGCGACTGAAATTAAGTCTACTTTTCTGAATGCACGGTTGGAATACATCGGAAACAATTTGTGATAACAAAGACGCCTCGGTTGAATGGGAAAATCATTTCTGAAAAAATCATTAGTGCATGCACTGGAAGCGAGATGATTGAAGTGACATGCACGGTTGTCAGACTAAAAAAATGGCTACTCTTGGATACATCAACTCAACCGTCACACTCGAGTTAATGTAGGGGGCAATTGTTAACACAATTTTTTTAAGTGTTTAGCCGAACTGGGCAGCAGCCGAATCTATTCCTAGCCCACGACTAAAAAAGTGCCATCAGCTACTGAGGTATCTTAGTCGAATCATAAGTTTGAGGTATGATTGGGACTCGCACGTATTCAGACGCCTCAACGACCAAGTCAAAAGGATTTCTAGGCCCTAAAAAGCGGTAACAACCAACAACAACTAGAAGAAATGGTCATTATCCGTGCAAGAGTGAAACAAGGAGCAAAAATCGACCCCACCTCCCCCATAGTTAGCTATTGGATTTCGTGGGTGGTTCAGTGGCTAACATGGGGGATCATGTTTTACCTTTATTCTTGTATATAAATAGGACCAATTGTACATAGCAGAGACACATTCAAACATCCAATCAATCAAACAAACTATCTTAAAATGTATCTCAAATTATCTTTACATTATCTTCAATTACTTTACTTTTTATCGCCTTTATCGTTTTATCTACTGCATTCCATCTGAATTTACATTTATTACCCTTTAGTTTACTCAATCACCATCTCAACGCTTTCTGGAGTAGTTGGGGAACTCATTTCTGAAAGTTAGAGTTCCGCTTTCAGCCAAAAATCGCTTGTTTCATGAATCAATTTGTCAGCCGATTTTATCAGCCTACCAACGGCAGATATTCCGGAGCAGAACAGTAAGCCAACAAAAATATTTTTAGGCAAACTGAAGAGGAAGAACGGAAAGTAAACAACACGACAAAACATATAGTTGCGAAAGCTTCTAAATAGGTATTGTAGATCTGAACTGAATTCTTTCTGGTTAAACAATCTCTTTTTAGTTGCTCTGAAACAATTAGGAGATTCTCTATGTCTAGTTTAGACAATATCTTGCTAAGAACATATGAGTTGTTAAGAGTAAAAATTTAAGAAAAATAGCATAATGTATAGAAAAATGTAAGAAATACCCCTTGGTGTAAGCCTTGGGAAGCCATAAGCATGGTCTTAGCACCATTTCCAACTTTCGACGACTTCAATGTCATGTCATCCACCAAAACTTTCCCTATTCATAAAAATTAAGCAAATTATGTCAACTATCAAATTCAAATGATACTTCTACACATACGATGGATAGGAAAAATTACGCGAAAGTGGCAAACATTTAGACTGTATTTACCATACATAACTATAGTTTCAAAAAATTGCGAAACATAACTACATTTAAAGTTTTATAGCAAATACACAATATACATGGGCGTAACAGTATGCGCTGACTCTTTCACGCGATTTCACCTGATAGAGTATGTGCTGATACAACTCTAAACTATAGCTACGTTTATTACATACGCAAATTGTAGCTAAGTTTAGTAATTAGGCTCTAAACTATAGTTATTTATGAAATTTTCTCAATATTATATGTGACAGAGTGGCCTTGTTGCCATAATTAACTGATATTCAACTCTTTGGAGCTCTGATTGTCAATTAAATAAAGGTATTAGGTCAGAATTAAACGATTATATACCTTTGAAGATGAGTTTTTGGCCACGAGAGAGGACATTTGTGAGTGGTTGAAGGAGTGACTTTAGGTGTTTGGCGGTGGACTCATTGGAGATTTCAACCGGTACCGATCGGCCGTTAAACTTAAGGTTTACTGTGATTGTAGTTCCGTTATCGCCATCGCTTTTTCCCTCTTTCTCCATTTTCTTCGATCTTTAAATTGTTTGTTGTGACTTGTTATTGTTACTGAGTTTGTTTTCATAATTGGATATATGAAAACAACCTCTCTACACGTAGGACACTTTGTCCTCTTCATACACCATTCGTGATAGTGTATTATTATTTATTATTAAAATATCATGATTAAAGAATAAATTGAATTAAAAATTACATATTACTAATTGATTGTGATGAAATGATAACATGCCATGTATTAAGAGTTTGTTCGCAAAGATATTTTAAATTTTTTGTAAAAAATGTAAATGTCTTTGTTTAAGTTTTGTTTTCAGTTTTTAAGTTGTCAAAAAAGCATTTCAATGAAGAAGACAGAACTTCACAAACACCATAACTATTTAAATACGTTCTATTTTTAACTAATTACTCCCTTCAAATTAAAATAAGTGTTTGTTTTCCGGTAAAATTGGTTCTAACAAAAAATATAGATAGAAATTTATATTTTAGAGTTTAAAGACAAATGAGTTGTATCCAATTAGGAGAAACCCTCTACGAGTTCAGTATTATGTTAGATGATGAATAAGTAAATAAGCAAATAAACGAATAAGTAAATAAGATGAACAAGTAAGCTTTGATTCGAAACTAGTGATGAAAAATAATGGACAAGTGCTTATTTTGGTATATTGCTCCGAGAGAGAATAGAAATCTTGGTTACAAGTGTAAGCTTAAAGAATACCATGAGTCCTCATTTCCTTTTAAGTCTCCCATATATATATATATATATATGACAAAATCATACTATTATGGCCACATAAAGTTATGACGACGTGAGCATGTTGATGTCATTGAACCCACGCGCGCCACGTCACTCTGATTTAGGAAGGTTGATATGATGGGAATTGTTGGGAGTGGAAGATATATGTGTGAAGACTCGAAGCCGTTGGGATATTGGGATATCCGGACGCACTAATCCATCCGGAGGTGTTCTTATCCAATACAGTGTTCGCATAGTCTTTAGCACACCCCTTAAGAAACTACTTCTTCCGTTCCATAAAAGTGGTATTTTAAGCTTTTATTTTGTTTCAAAATAAGTGGTGCGTTAGGAATTTCAAAAGGAAATTGACGTTATTCTTTTAAAATTACTCTTATTTACATAATCAAGAATCATTCATCAACTTTCATTTTTTAGATATTAATTAGGGATAAATTAGTAAAAACACTTATAATTTTTTAGGAGTGAGCAGGGTGTGCATAAGTTAAAAACACTATTTATTATGGAACGGGGGAATTATTACTAACTCTTAAGAAAAAGGTATTTTGACTTAACAATCCTTAATTAAATACTAGTACCAAATTGATATAATTTCATGATTACATAAAAATTCACTCATCTAAATAGAGGTAGATTTGGAAGAAAATAATAATTCACTTATCTAAATAGAGGTAGATTGGTAAGAAAATAATTAATTCCTTCTTCATTATGTAAGCGAATATTTATTTTGAACCAAAATAAAAAGATTAAGGGTATGTTTGGTATGAAGGAAATCATTTTCCAGAAAATGTTTTTAATTTTTTTTTCATGTTTGGTTGGTCATAATTTTTTAAAATCATTTATTTTGGGAGAACAAATTTCTTAAAAATGACTTCGCTAATTAAAAAGAGAAAACAAGTTTCACAAGTGGCATTCACCAAAATCACCCCATCAAACCCCAAACACAACCACCATCCTATGCACCCCCACCCCACCCACCTACCCCACCAAAATCCCAGCCACTATCATTACCCTATGCACCCCCACCCCCACCCTAATTTTATTTTATATTTTTTTAAAAGGTTATATTTTTTTTGTTTTTCTACACCACTCCCTCACTCCCTCCATTTTTTAAATAAAAGTTCAGTTTATTTTTTGGTTTTCTACATCACACCACCCCTCCTACCAACCCCCACCACCCTCCAAAATATTTTAATTTTGTTTTAAAAAAAATTTTAAAAGTTTTTTTCTTGTTCTTACCCCCCCCCCCCCCCACCCCCCCCCCCCACCCCTCCAAAAAGAATTATTTTTTAAAAAAAAAAGAGTTCTAATTTTTTCTTAATTTTTTACACCACGCACCAACTCCCTCCCTTCTCCATTTTTCTAGTTCATATATTTTATTTTATTTTTGTAACTTTTTATAAAAAATAAAAAGTACGTGGCTAAATTTTGGGTGAGTGGATTGTGGTTGGGGGAGGCGGGGGTAAGAAAACTTTTCTCATTTTTTATAAAAATAAAATAATATATATGAAATAAAAAATTAGAGGGAGGGGGAGGGGTTTGGATGGAATGGCGGTGTGGGGTGTGGTTGGATAGGTGTGGGTAGATATGGGTGAAGATGAAGTGTGTTCGAGGATGGTGGTTGGGTGGGGTGTGGTTTGGTTGGGTGGTGGGTGGAGTGGGTGGTGGATAGTGGATGCTTGGGGTGGTGGTGGGTGGAGTGGGTGATGGATAGTGGGTGCTTGGGGTGGTGGAGGGTGGGTGGTGGAGTTGGGATTGGTGAGGTTTGAGTGAATATTTTTCGGAATCCCACCCGATAGTATTTTGCTAGACACTATATAAATACTCTTAAAATAATATTTTCTATTACTCTTACTAAACACTAAAAAATAAGTAATAAATTTACTTATTTTTAAAAAATTTCCTCCCGCCAAATACATCCTAATTGCACACTCATTATGAAGTAGAAGAGTATATCCGACCCTATTATCAAAGTTGAATGCATTACGTTTCAATCTCGAAAAGTTTTGACCCTGCCAAATGAAAGGGGATAAATAATTTATTTAACTTTTTTAGAAAAAAAGAATTGTATATAGTTTGATGCATTTAATCCACAGCAAACTTCTTTCTTTCAGGCACTTTCTTTTTGTTTTCTGATTAGCACTATAAGTGAGTACCAAATACACCCGATTACGGGTGTGTTTGGTACAACTAAAAATAATTTTCTATTTTTTCTTATTTGGTTGCACTTAAGATTTTAAAAATTATTTTCCTTCAAATAGGTAAAAATATTTTTCATAAAAAAGTGAGGAAAAATATTTTCCAGATTAACAAAAGCACATCAATGTATTCCCCCAATCACCTCGCACGCCTCACTCCCACAACCCCCAACTCCATCCTCCGCACCAACAAACCCAACCCCACCCCTCACTCCTCACCCCCACCACCCCCAAACCACAGCCCACCCTACCTCCAAAATAAATTAATTTTCATTTTAAAAAAAGTTCTTTTAAGTTTTTCTTTTTTCTTGTGTTCTTACACCTCCCAACACCACCCGCCCTGCCGCCCCCCCCTTCAAAAAATAATTTTCATTTTTAAAAAGTTTTTTTAAAATTAAATAAAATATTTTCTACATCACCCAACCCCCCCTCCCGGCGCACCCTCCAAAAAAATAGTTTTCTTTTTTTAAAAAGTTTTTTTTTTTTTTTTGTTTTTTGTACGACCCAACCCCCTCTGCCACCCCTACCCCCACTCGCCTACCCCATCTCCCAACTCGTACTCCTCACCACTAAAAGTTGCACTCCTTATTCAAAAACTTCATAGTGATATATGCAAATGATCTTAAAATGACATTTTTCAATTTGCGTACCAAACATACAAAAATGAGTAAGAAAATCATTTATTTTCTTGAAAACATTTTCCTTCGTACCAAACACACCCTACTAGTACATTTTGGGCCATATAACAAAAGAAAATGAACTACAGATGGGGACCTATTACGTTTTTTTTTTTCTTTTTTAGAAAATAAAAAAAAGGAGTAAAAATCAATTTCCGTTGCCGGGACTTGAACCCGGGTCTCTCGGGTGAGAGCCGAGTATCCTAACCAACTAGACTACAACGGATTCCTGCTATATGATCTTCACAATAAAAATGTGTTCATTGGTTGTATCAACTAGTAATGCAATAATCCATAAAGTATTATTTTATGAAGATAAAATGTGAAATAAGAATATATGTGCAAAGATGGCAGATCTGTACACTGATGAATCAGAAGAAACTGCTCAAGGGAGTTTTGGGTAGCAAAGCTTATTAATAATATGAGATCAAACTATTAAAGATTAAAAAAAAATGTCATTTTAAAATAAGTAATTCATGTATAACATTTCGAATTATGATTATCAGATAGGATAATCACATGGGCAAACAGTTACAAAATTAACTAATGTATACACCTTTTTAAATCTATGTGACATAGTTTGAGGCAATACAGAGTTCAAGTGAAAAAAAAGGAAACTTTTGAGACTCTTATTTCATACGTAATTTAAATCTTAATTAGGTGTCGTGCATTTATTTTAACAATAAAATGTGGATACAAGTGCACCGCAAAAGTTAAAAGCAATAAGAATGGTTTTTAAAAGAACAAAAATTGATCATTAAAAATAAGAAACTCATAACTCAGAATATCAGTAAAAAAAATCCCCACTCCTGAGTGATTGGATTGCAGTAATTGGTTTGGTGCAGTGAGGTTTCCAACTCTTGGATCAAACGTTTCCCATTTGGTAGTCACCATTGAATTAGTACCACTACAATTGCTAACAAGGTTAGAGTTTCTTTATGTTGGAAAAAGTGTTAGCAGAAAGATGAAACAGAAATAGATGAATGCTAAGTCGAGAGATGACTCTCTGTCTTTATGACAAGATTGCCCCGTATATATGTTTTTACGGTAATGGATAATAGTCTCCCAAGATAAAACAGTAAACAATCAACAGTACAAAGCAAATAATGTTGATTCTGGAGAAGAAAACAAATATAAAACATATTGTTGATTTATGTTGTTCTATGTTTTTATTGAATTGAACATAACAGAACGTCCAAAATTGTGCGTTTTTCTGTATAGGATTATATTTTCTATTGTACAATCATGTGTGTTGTGTGTGTTCTGTACTTGAACAGAAATGTTCAATTTATAGGGGTAGAAAGGGTGTTTGCAACGTTCTATTTTTTTCTGAACAGAAATGTTTGTTGGCTGGTGTCTTTTGGAGAAGATAGAGTAGTTGCGACGTTCCGAAAACTTCAGGTACCGAAATGTAAATAATAAACATTTCAGGAACCAAAAAGAAAGTTCTGGAAGAAAGTAACTGCCCAACAGCCCACGACCCAAACCTGAACGAGACGGGACGGGCGGGCGACGGAGACGCGCATGTGGGGCTTAGCCCCGAACCCAAGTTCACCTAGGTCATCTCCCTTCTAAACATATGGGTTACCCCTTGGGGCCCCAAACCCTTATTCATTTTTAGAGTTTATATATTGCACAATCCTTCCATCTTTTACCGATGAGGGAGATTTGTCATTTTTGGCAAAAAATACTCCATATTTTCATGTCTCAAACACCTTACATTGTGTACCAATATCTATTTCATTTCTTAATGAAATTTGATGATACTTGGCACTAATATCATCTACTCACTTAGTAGATTATGCATGTGCGAAGAAACGATGTTTCGACATGCAGGCCCGACGTGTTTAAGTCATTAAAGACGGGATAAACTCAATTCCTCAAAGGTAAATTTCCAACAATCCCCTTTTGAAAGAGAATTGGTGCACACAGGGTGCCAACGTTCAGCAATCTTTCAGAGGAAAGATATTGCATCAGGAGAGGTAGCTTTCGGCTTTGAACCTTCCTTAGTCAAATACCATCGGATTTACTTACTACGTGGTGAACGTGATGTCTTGAACTGTCAGTGTTTAGTGTAAATCAAGACAATGATATCAACACAATAACTCTCTTTATTCATTTCTTCTTATTATTTTGTCTGTTGTGGCCATGGACAATCTTGGATTCTTAAGTGCGTACATTTGAAGTGGTTTGTCTTCGCACTTAAATAAGTGATCTCCTACAAGGTATCCTATTATACTCTACTTCGCAAGTGTTAGAGATCATTAAAAGTTTCAGAAACTTAACATTTACCCGTCATGCAGGTAGCATTTAATGTCTATCGCGGGAACGGCTTTGGAATTATATTTCTTTATAGAATAATAATCCGAAGTGTTCTTTCTTTATAGCACTTAATGTCTATGCCCTTTAAAGTAAAGACGGGATAAACTCAATCCCTCAAAGGTAAATTTCCAACACTTTCTTTAAAATTGTCAAGCATGTCAACAAAACTCTGAATGCGATGAACCTGCCACCAGACGGAAAATTATGTAGTCAGAGACATCATCAGTGGCAGATCCAACTATGAATTCGTGAGTTTGGTTGTTGGGAAAAATAACACACATAAATAATATTCACGGTATATAACATCAACAAAACGAAACAAAACATCAAGGCACGATATCTAAAAACTTTCGGTTGAACCTAAATATGTTTTTAGTTCAATTTCATAATATTATTACCGGACTCCATTTATTGAATTTGGTCTAGCTTCAAAGCTTAGTAGCTAAAACGTACTTACGTGTTAAAAGGGGTACACATATTTGGGCTACTAAGTGCATGTAACATCCCGGAATTTTGGACAATGATTTAAGCACCTAAGCGTAATAAGTAGACTCGGGCCTCGGAGATTTTATGTGATATCACGTATGCTAATAAAGAGACTAGAATATAAAAGAATTAGATCCCGACATAATTTTGGACGTAACAAATGTGACGACGGGGATCGAGAATAAATTAGGAGTATGCATAAAGAAGTTATGGACTAGTGTCATATTACAAGAATTATGACATTGAATATACGAAGGTCTTATGAGTTATTAGGATTTAAATGAAGTGGGGTCTAGAATTAGTTATGTGTGTAATTGATTAATTATGGGGTGATTAATTATTAACGGGGAGACAAGACTT
This sequence comes from Anisodus tanguticus, assembly GCA_034509755.1. Taxonomy (NCBI): domain Eukaryota; kingdom Viridiplantae; phylum Streptophyta; class Magnoliopsida; order Solanales; family Solanaceae; genus Anisodus; species Anisodus tanguticus. The sequence continues at coordinate 50,379,596 of CM067547.1, forward strand.
AGTGGGAATTAGGTACGTGTAGCAGTTTGGGAAATTACCAAATGACTAGATTAATGTAGTGAGTGTATGTGTCAATTAAATAGCAAATGTTGTGTGTGTGGCAATTAAATGTCGTGTGTTAAATATTTAAGGGTGAATGGTAAGTCATTATGAGACCAATTTGGAGGCATTTGTATTTGTGGATTGAGATATGACTCAGCTGTGATAAACTATAAAATCCTTAAGATTGATATGAAATTCTAGTATTGAAAAGTGGTTCTTGGAAAAGATAAATCCTAGTATAACTGACATTTACCTGTCTTGTCTAATATGGACTCTTTGGCGTTTGTACTTGGAGCATTTCATTGGCTTGGGCCGTCAGTGAGTAATTTTGTGGTTTCATTTTGTATTTCAAATATGGTGTACGGAGAGATACTGAGGGACTGGTTCCGTTATTAATCGAGATACGTTAAGATAAATTATTTTCTTTCTTTTGGCATGTTCCATGTAACGAAATATAATCGTGATATTATTCCATAATTTATTTTACTCCTAGTAGTTAAGAATATTCATGTTATCGATTCCTATGTTAAAAACATGTCTAAATATGTTCCTAAGTCCTTATTAAGGCATATGGAAAAGATGTTAATATTTATGGCGTTAACCGAATGTACAAGGAGATTATGTCATTCATGACATTTTTATTGTGATTCATGCATTTTTATTTGCATTACATTCATGTTTTACCCAGGATCGTATATTGGGGACTAGAAACGGGAAACGCAGACCACATGGGATATGATAATGATAAAACTGTGTGGCTTAATGAAGGAAGATGCATGATTAAAGACCAATATATATATGTGTGTGTGTGTGTGTGTGATATGGGGATGAAGGTGCCCTTGTGTGGCCAGTATATATGTATTTACCACATTATGCATGACATTTAGACATATTATGCCCATAGAGGCCGACATGAAATGATGCTCACAGAGGCTGTTATGGTAAGGAAGATGCCCAATGGGGCCGATGTATAAGTATACCGCATTGTGCATAACATTTAGGTATACGTAGTAGGGCCCTCGAGACATTTATTCTTGTTGGTCGGTTGTTTCGTTTCGGTTGTTGTTATATCCCCGTTATGCTATTATTCCCTTCTGCATGACATACTCGCACATCAATCGTCGTCGATGTCCTTTTTGTCGTGGGACGCTGCGTTTCATGCCCACGGAGTTCGATTAAAGAGGGTGACGGTTCACGCTAGTAGGTTTCTGGTTCAGCTGATATTGGAGCACTCTATTTGTTTCAGAGTTGCAATCTGGTCGTGGTGCAGTATTTTTGCATACGCATATGGGTATGACGAGGTCCTGTCCCGTCCCGTTCTTGTGATGTCATGTATTCTTTAGAGGCTTGTAGACATGTGTCATGTGGTTAGTTGTCATGTGTGGCCTTGTCGGCCATGGTATGAGTATGTATATATGAAAATTGGATTTCTGGTTAAGAATTTCTATAATATTTTTCGGCTTAGTCCGTATTCAATTGTGATTAGAAGTTGGTTGTACGATTAGCGGTACCCAGCGGGTGGGGTCTGGGTGCCCATCGCGGCCCTCCGGTTTGGGTCGTGACAAACTTGATATCAGAGCATGTCTGTCCTAGGGAATCTATAAGATCTCATAAATCGTGCAGTAGAGTTGAGTTTTAAGAATTCGAGTTTAACTCGTGCCTGTTACGGTTTCAGTAATGTCGGTTACAAAAAAAAAAGACTTGGGTTAGTTTATACTTGTAGCCGTAAATGAGCGATTTCTACCAAGATGGTTGATACGTCGGAAGGCGTATTATTGTTAAAATCCGAGATTATGAGAAGTTGTCTCACTCATATACGGAAGATGGAAGAAATAATGCAAGCATGGAAAGCAAAATGTTTAGTAAGGTAAAGAAAGTACTAAGCATCGGAACGCATGAGATTGTAAGGATTTTTTTGTAGACTTTATCATATTTACGATTATAAAGCAATACCTTCTTCTAGAAGGATTATGATTAGCATGGAGATTAAAGTTGGATTGAGTGTAAATACGAGTGTTATGCGACCATTGAGGACGAGAAATATGGCACAATCAAAGGATGGTGGTAGGGAATATGAAAATAGTTAATGGAATGATATGATTAAGTATCAAGGTAGAAATGTTTTCCCCTTAGTGACAAATAGAATGAAGAATTACAACAAGAAGAATAAAGGTGAATGAGATTATGGTTATGCGAGATCTCACAAAGGTATGATTATTCTAGAACGGCGTAAAGATCAATGGTGGATGAGGGACGAAGGAACTCTTCGGTCAAAGGTGGCGATTCTCGGTGTTCGGGAAGGGAGTATGAGAGGTCGATGTAGTGATGTATGAAGGTAGTTGTATTCGCTAGTTACGCAACAAGGATCATTTATGTCACCCCAACATTCGAGGACGAATGTTTCTAAGAGGGGAAAATGTAACATCCTGGAATTTTGGACAATGATTTGAGCACCTAAGCGTAATAAGTAGACTCGGGCCTCGGGAATTTTATGTGATATCTCATATGCTAATAAAGAGACTAGAATATAAAAGAATTAGATCCCGACATAATTTTGGACATAACAAATGTGACGACGGGGATCGAGAATAAATTTGGTGTATGCATAAAGAAGTTATGACATTGAATATAAGAAGGTCTTATGAGTTATTAGGATTTAAATGAAGTGGGGTCTAGAATTAGTTATATGTGTAATTGATTAATTATGGAGTGATTAATTATTAACGGGGAGACAAGACTTAGTGGGAATTAGGTACGTGTAGAAGTTTGGGAAATTACCTAATGACTAGATTAATGTAGTGAGTGTATGTGTCAATTAAATAGCAAATGTTGTGTGTGTGGCAACTAAATGTCGTGTGTGTTAAGTATTTAAGGGTGAATGGTAAGTCATTATGAGATCAATTTGGAGGCATTTGTATTTGTGGATTGAGATATGACTCAGCTTGTGATAAACTATAAAATCCTTAAGATTGATATGAAATTCTAGTATTGAAAAGTGGTTCTTGGAGAAAATTTCGATAACCATCCTAGTATCCTACTGACATTTACCTGTCTTGTCTAATATGGACTCTTTGGCGTTTGTACTTGGAGCATTTCATTGGCTTGGGCCGTCAGTGAGTAATTTTGTGGTTTCATTTTGTATTTCAAATATGGTGTACGGAGAGATACTGAGGGACTGGTTCCGTTATTAATCGAGATATGTTAAGACAAATTATTTTTTTCTTTTGGCATGTTCCATGTAACAAAATATAACCGTGATATTATTCCATAATTTATTTTACTCCTAGTAGTTAAGAATATTCATGTTATCGATTCCTATGTTAAAAACATGTCTAAATATGTTCCTAAGTCCTAATTAAGGCATATGGAAAAGATGTTAATATTTATGGCGTTAATCGAATGTACAAGGAGATTATGTCATTCATGACATTTTTATTGTGATTCATGCATTTTTATTTGCATTACATTCATGTTTTACCCAGGATCGTATATTGGGGACTAGAAACAGGAAACGCAGACCACATGGGATATGATAATGATAAAACTTGTGTGGCTGTGTGGCTTAATGAAGGAAGATGCATGATTAAAGACCAATATATATGTATGTGATATGGGGATAGGTGCCCTTGTGTGGCGATATATATGTATTTACCACATTATGCATGACATTTAGACATATTATGCCCATAGAGGCCGACATGAAATGATGCTCACAGAGGCTGTTATGGTAAGGAAGATGCCCAATGGGGCCGATGTATAAGTATACTGCATTGTGCATAACATTTAGGTATACGTAGTAGGGCCCTCAGAGACATTTACTGTTGGTCGGTTGTTTCTGTTTCAGTTGTTGTTATATCCCTGTTATGCTATTATTCCTGCCTGACATACTCAGTACATCAGTCGTACCGATGTCCTTTTTGTCGTGGGACGCTGCGTTTCATGCCCACAGGTTCAGTTAAAGAGGGTGACGGTTCACGCTAGTAGGTTTCTGGTTCAGCTGATATTGGAGCACTCTATTTGTTTCAGAGTTGCAATCTGGTCGTGGTGCAGTATTTTTGCATACGCATATGGGTATGACGGGGTCTGTCCCGTCCGTCCTTGTGATGTCATGTATTCTTTAGAGGCTTGTAGACATGTGTCATGTGGTTAGTTGTCATGTGTGGCCTTGTCGGCCATGGTATGAGTATGTATATATGAAAATTGGATTTCTGGTTAAGAATTTCTATAATATTTTTCGGCTTAGTCCGTATTCAATTGTGATTAGAAGTTGGTTGTACGATTAGCGGTACCCAGCGGGTGGGGTCTGGGTGCCCATCGCGGCCCTCCGGTTTGGGTCGTGACAAACTTGATATCAGAGCATGTCTGTCCTAGGGAATCTATAAGATCTCATAAATCGTGCAAAGTAGAGTTGAGTTTTAAGAATTCGAGTTTAACTCGTGCTGTTACGGTTTCAAGTAATGTCGGTTACAAAAAAAAAAGACTTGGGTTAGTTTATACTTGTAGCCGATAAATGAGCGATTTCTACCAAGATGGTTGATACGTCAGAAGGGCAGTATTATTGTTAAAATCCGAGATTATGAGAAGTTGTCTCACTCATATACGGAAGATGGAAGAAATAATGCAAGCATGGAAAGCAAAATGTTTAGTAAGGTAAAGAAAGTACTAAGCATCGGAACGCATGAGATTGTAAGGATTTTTTTGTAGACTTTATCATATTTACGATTACAGCAATACCTTCTTCTAGAAGGATTATGATTAGCATGGAGATTAAAGTTGGATTGAGTGTAAATACGAGTGTTATGCTGACCATTGAGGACGAGAAATATGGCACAATCAAAGGATGGTGGTAGGGAATATGAAAATAGTTAATGGAATGATATGATTAAGTATCAAGGTAGAAATGTTTTCCCCTTAGTGACAAATAGAATGAAGAATTACAACAAGAAGAATAAAGGTGAATGAGATTATGGTTATGCAGATCTCACAAAGGTATGATTATTCTAGAACAGCGTAAAGATCAATGGTGGATGAGGGACAGAAGGAACTCTTCGGTCAAAGGTGGCGATTCTCGGGTGTTCAGGAAGGGAGTATGAGAGGTCTGATGTAGTGATGTATGAAGGTAGTTGTATTCGCTAGTTACGCAACAAGGATCATTTATGTCACCCCAACATTCGAGGACGAATGTTTCTAAGAGGGGAAAATGTAACATCCTGGAATTTTGGACAATGATTTGAGCACCTAAGCGTAATAAGTAGACTCGGGCCTCGGGAATTTTATGTGATATCTCATATGCTAATAAAGAGACTAGAATATAAAAGAATTAGATCCCGACATAATTTTGGACATAACAAATGTGACGACGGGGATCGAGAATAAATTTGGTGTATGCATAAAGAAGTTATGACATTGAATATAAGAAGGTCTTATGAGTTATTAGGATTTAAATGAAGTGGGGTCTAGAATTAGTTATATGTGTAATTGATTAATTATGGAGTGATTAATTATTAACGGGGAGACAAGACTTAGTGGGAATTAGGTACGTGTAGAAGTTTGGGAAATTACCTAATGACTAGATTAATGTAGTGAGTGTATGTGTCAATTAAATAGCAAATGTTGTGTGTGTGGCAACTAAATGTCGTGTGTGTTAAGTATTTAAGGGTGAATGGTAAGTCATTATGAGATCAATTTGGAGGCATTTGTATTTGTGGATTGAGATATGACTCAGCTTGTGATAAACTATAAAATCCTTAAGATTGATATGAAATTCTAGTATTGAAAAGTGGTTCTTGGAGAAAATTTCGATAACCATCCTAGTATCCTACTGACATTTACCTGTCTTGTCTAATATGGACTCTTTGGCGTTTGTACTTGGAGCATTTCATTGGCTTGGGCCGTCAGTGAGTAATTTTGTGGTTTCATTTTGTATTTCAAATATGGTGTACGGAGAGATACGAGGGACTGGTTCCGTTATTAATCGAGATACGTTAAGATAAATTATTTTTTTCTTTTGGCATGTTTCATGTAACGAAATATAACCGTGATATTATTCCATAATTTATTTTACTCCTAGTAGTTAAGAATATTCATGTTATCGATTCCTATGTTAAAAACATGTCTAAATATGTTCCTAAGTCCTAATTAAGGCATATGGAAAAGATGTTAATATTTATGGCGTTAACCGAATGTACAAGGAGATTATGTCATTCATGACATTTTTATTGTGATTCATGCATTTTTATTTGCATTACATTCATGTTTTACCCAGGATCGTATATTGGGGACTAGAAACGGGAAACGCAGACCACATGGGATATGATAATGATAAAACCTGTGTGGCTTAATGAAGGAAGATGCATGATTAAAGACCAATATATATGTATGTGTGTGTGTGTGTGTGTGTGATATGGGGATGAAGGTGCCCTTGTGTGGCCAGTATATATGTATTTACCACATTATGCATGACATTTAGACATATTATGCCCATAGAGGCCGACATGAAATGATGCTCACAGAGGCTGTTATGGTAAGGAAGATGCCCAATGGGGCCGATGTATAAGTATACTGCATTGTGCATAACATTTAGGTATACGTAGTAGGGCCCTCAGAGACATTTACTGTTGGTCGGTTGTTTCTGTTTCAGTTGTTGTTATATCCCTGTTATGCTATTATTCTCGCTCGACATACTCGTACATCGGTCGTCGATGTCCTTTTTGTCGTGGGACGCTGCGTTTCATGCCCACGAGGTTCGATTAAAGAGGGTGACGGTTCACGCTAGTAGGTTTCTGGTTCAGCTGATATTGGAGCACTCTATTTGTTTCAGAGTTGCAATCTGGTCGTGGTGCAGTATTTTTGCATACGCATATGGGTATGACGGGGTCCTGTCCCGTCCCGTCCTTGTGATGTCATGTATTCTTTAGAGGCTTGTAGACATGTGTCATGTGGTTAGTTGTCATGTGTGGCCTTGTCGGCCATGGTATGCGTATGTATATATGAAAATTGGATTTCTGGTTAAGAATTTCTATAATATTTTTCGGCTTAGTCCGTATTCAATTGTGATTAGAAGTTGGTTGTACGATTAGCGGTACCCAGCGGGTGGGGTCTGGGTGCCCATCGCGGCCCTCCGGTTTGGGTCGTGACAAACTTGATATCAGAGCATGTCTGTCCTAGGGAATCTATAAGATCTCATAAATCGTGCAGTAGAGTTGAGTTTTAAGAATTCGAGTTTAACTCGTGCCTGTTACGGTTTCAGTAATGTCGGTTACAAAAAAAAAAGACTTGGGTTAGTTTATACTTGTAGCCAGTAAATGAGCGATTTCTACCAAGATGGTTGATACGTCAGAAGGGCAGTATTATTGTTAAAATCCGAGATTATGAGAAGTTGTCTCACTCATATACGGAAGATGGAAGAAATAATGCAAGCATGGAAAGCAAAATGTTTAGTAAGGTAAAGAAAGTACTAAGCATCGGAACGCATGAGATTGTAAGGATTTTTTTGTAGACTTTATCATATTTACGATTACAAGCAATACCTTCTTCTAGAAGGATTATGATTAGCATGGAGATTAAAGTTGGATTGAGTGTAAATACGAGTGTTATGCTGACCATTGAGGACGAGAAATATGGCACAATCAAAGGATGGTGGTAGGGAATATGAAAATAGTTAATGGAATGATATGATTAAGTATCAAGGTAGAAATGTTTTCCCCTTAGTGACAAATAGAATGAAGAATTACAACAAGAAGAATAAAGGTGAATGAGATTATGGTTATGCAGATCTCACAAAGGTATGATTATTCTAGAACAGCGTAAAGATCAATGGTGGATGAGGGACAGAAGGAACTCTTCGGTCAAAGGTGGCGATTCTCGGGTGTTCAGGAAGGGAGTATGAGAGGTCTGATGTAGTGATGTATGAAGGTAGTTGTATTCGCTAGTTACGCAACAAGGATCATTTATGTCACCCCAACATTCGAGGACGAATGTTTCTAAGAGGGGAAAATGTAACATCCTGGAATTTTGGACAATGATTTGAGCACCTAAGCGTAATAAGTAGACTCGGGCCTCGGGAATTTTATGTGATATCTCATATGCTAATAAAGAGACTAGAATATAAAAGAATTAGATCCCGACATAATTTTGGACATAACAAATGTGACGACGGGGATCGAGAATAAATTTGGTGTATGCATAAAGAAGTTATGACATTGAATATAAGAAGGTCTTATGAGTTATTAGGATTTAAATGAAGTGGGGTCTAGAATTAGTTATATGTGTAATTGATTAATTATGGAGTGATTAATTATTAACGGGAGACAAGACTTAGTGGGAATTAGGTACGTGTAGAAGTTTGGGAAATTACCTAATGACTAGATTAATGTAGTGAGTGTATGTGTCAATTAAATAGCAAATGTTGTGTGTGTGGCAACTAAATGTCGTGTGTGTTAAGTATTTAAGGGTGAATGGTAAGTCATTATGAGATCAATTTGGAGGCATTTGTATTTGTGGATTGAGATATGACTCAGCTTGTGATAAACTATAAAATCCTTAAGATTGATATGAAATTCTAGTATTGAAAAGTGGTTCTTGGAGAAAATTTCGATAACCATCCTAGTATCCTACTGACATTTACCTGTCTTGTCTAATATGGACTCTTTGGCGTTTGTACTTGGAGCATTTCATTGGCTTGGGCCGTCAGTGAGTAATTTTGTGGTTTCATTTTGTATTTCAAATATGGTGTACGGAGAGATACTGAGGGACTGGTTCCGTTATTAATCGAGATACGTTAAGATAAATTATTTTTTTCTTTTGGCATGTTTCATGTAACGAAATATAACCGTGATATTATTCCATAATTTATTTTACTCCTAGTAGTTAAGAATATTCATGTTATCGATTCCTATGTTAAAAACATGTCTAAATATGTTCCTAAGTCCTAATTAAGGCATATGGAAAAGATGTTAATATTTATGGCGTTAACCGAATGTACAAGGAGATTATGTCATTCATGACATTTTTATTGTGATTCATGCATTTTTATTTGCATTACATTCATGTTTTACCCAGGATCGTATATTGGGGACTAGAAACGGGAAACGCAGACCACATGGGATATGATAATGATAAAACCTGTGTGGCTTAATGAAGGAAGATGCATGATTAAAGACCAATATATATGTATGTGTGTGTGTGTGTGTGTGTGTGTGTGTGATATGGGGATGAAGGTGCCCTTGTGTGGCCAGTATATATGTATTTACCACATTATGCATGACATTTAGACATATTATGCCCATAGAGGCCGACATGAAATGATGCTCACAGAGGCTGTTATGGTAAGGAAGATGCCCAATGGGGCCGATGTATAAGTATACTGCATTGTGCATAACATTTAGGTATACGTAGTAGGGCCCTCAGAGACATTTACTGTTGGTCGGTTGTTTCTGTTTCAGTTGTTGTTATATCCCTGTTATGCTATTATTCCTGCCCGACATACTCAGTACATCAGTCGTACTGATGTCCTTTTTGTCGTGGGACGCTGCGTTTCATGCCCACAGGTTCAGTTAAAGAGGGTGACGGTTCACGCTAGTAGGTTTCTGGTTCAGCTGATATTGGAGCACTCTATTTGTTTCAGAGTTGCAATCTGGTCGTGGTGCAGTATTTTTGCATACGCATATGGGTATGACGGGGTCCTGTCCCGTCCCGTCCTTGTGATGTCATGTATTCTTTAGAGGCTTGTAGACATGTGTCATGTGGTTAGTTGTCATGTGTGGCCTTGTCGGCCATGGTATGAGTATGTATATATGAAAATTGGATTTCTGGTTAAGAATTTCTATAATATTTTTCGGCTTAGTCCGTATTCAATTGTGATTAGAAGTTGGTTGTACGATTAGCGGTACCCAGCGGGTGGGGTCTGGGTGCCCATCGCGGCCCTCCGGTTTGGGTCGTGACAAACTTGATATCGAGCATGTCCGTCTAGGGAATCTATAAGATCTCATAAATCGTGCAAGTAGAGTTGAGTTTTAAGAATTCGAGTTTAACTCGTGCTCGTTACGGTTTCGGTAATGTCGGGTTTAAAAAAAAAAAGACTTGGGTTAGTTTATACTTGTAGCCGTAAATGAGCGATTTCTACCAAGATGGTTGATACGTCGAAGAGGCGATATTATTGTTAAAATCCGAGATTATGAGAAGTTGTCTCACTCATATACGGAAGATGGAAGAAATAATGCAAGCATGGAAAGCAAAATGTTTAGTAAGGTAAAGAAAGTACTAAGCATCGGAACGCATGAGATTGTAAGGATTTTTTTGTAGACTTTATCATATTTACGATTACAAAGCAATACCTTCTTCTAGAAGGATTATGATTAGCATGGAGATTAAAGTTGGATTGAGTGTAAATACGAGTGTTATCTTGACCATTGAGGACGAGAAATATGGCACAATCAAAGGATGGTGGTAGGGAATATGAAAATAGTTAATGGAATGATATGATTAAGTATCAAGGTAGAAATGTTTTCCCCTTAGTGACAAATAGAATGAAGAATTACAACAAGAAGAATAAAGGTGAATGAGATTATGGTTATGCAGATCTCACAAAGGTATGATTATTCTAGAACAGCGTAAAGATCAATGGTGGATGAGGGACAGAAGGAACTCTTCGGTCAAAGGTGGCGATTCTCGGGTGTTCAGGAAGGGAGTATGAGAGGTCTGATGTAGTGATGTATGAAGGTAGTTGTATTCGCTAGTTACGCAACAAGGATCATTTATGTCACCCCAACATTCGAGGACGAATGTTTCTAAGAGGGGAAAATGTAACATCCTGGAATTTTGGACAATGATTTGAGCACCTAAGCGTAATAAGTAGACTCGGGCCTCGGGAATTTTATGTGATATCTCATATGCTAATAAAGAGACTAGAATATAAAAGAATTAGATCCCGACATAATTTTGGACATAACAAATGTGACGACGGGGATCGAGAATAAATTTGGTGTATGCATAAAGAAGTTATGACATTGAATATAAGAAGGTCTTATGAGTTATTAGGATTTAAATGAAGTGGGGTCTAGAATTAGTTATATGTGTAATTGATTAATTATGGAGTGATTAATTATTAACGGGGAGACAAGACTTAGTGGGAATTAGGTACGTGTAGAAGTTTGGGAAATTACCTAATGACTAGATTAATGTAGTGAGTGTATGTGTCAATTAAATAGCAAATGTTGTGTGTGTGGCAACTAAATGTCGTGTGTGTTAAGTATTTAAGGGTGAATGGTAAGTCATTATGAGATCAATTTGGAGGCATTTGTATTTGTGGATTGAGATATGACTCAGCTTGTGATAAACTATAAAATCCTTAAGATTGATATGAAATTCTAGTATTGAAAAGTGGTTCTTGGAGAAAATTTCGATAACCATCCTAGTATCCTACTGACATTTACCTGTCTTGTCTAATATGGACTCTTTGGCGTTTGTACTTGGAGCATTTCATTGGCTTGGGCCGTCAGTGAGTAATTTTGTGGTTTCATTTTGTATTTCAAATATGGTGTACGGAGAGATACTTGAGGGATTTGGTTCCGTTATTAATCGAGATACGTTAAGATAAATTATTTTTTTCTTTTGGCATGTTTCATGTAACGAAATATAACCGTGATATTATTCCATAATTTATTTTACTCCTAGTAGTTAAGAATATTCATGTTATCGATTCCTATGTTAAAAACATGTCTAAATATGTTCCTAAGTCCTAATTAAGGCATATGGAAAAGATGTTAATATTTATGGCGTTAACCGAATGTACAAGGAGATTATGTCATTCATGACATTTTTATTGTGATTCATGCATTTTTATTTGCATTACATTCATGTTTTACCCAGGATCGTATATTGGGGACTAGAAACGGGAAACGCAGACCACATGGGATATGATAATGATAAAACTGTGTGGCTTAATGAAGGAAGATGCATGATTAAAGACCAATATATATGTATGTGTGTGTGTGTGTGTGTGTGATATGGGGATGAAGGTGCCCTTGTGTGGCCAGTATATATGTATTTACCACATTATGCATGACATTTAGACATATTATGCCCATAGAGGCCGACATGAAATGATGCTCATGAGAGGTTTGTTATGGTAAGGAAGATGCCCAATGGGGCCGATGTATAAGTATCTTTGCATTGTGCATAACATTTAGGTATACGTAGTAGGGCCCTCAGAGACATTTACTGTTGGTCGGTTGTTTCTGTTTCAGTTGTTGTTATATCCCTGTTATGCTATTATTCCTGCCTGACATACTCAGTACATCAGTCGTACTGATGTCCTTTTTGTCGTGGGACGCTGCGTTTCATGCCCACGGAGTTCGGATTAAAGAGGGTGACGGTTCACGCTAGTAGGTTTCGGTTCGGTGATATTGGAGCACTCTATTTGTTTCGAGTTGCAATGCGGTCGTGGTGCGGTATTTTTGCATACGCATATGGGTATGACGGGGTCTGTCCGTCCGTCCTTGTGATGTCATGTATTCTTTAGAGGCTTGTAGACATGTGTCATGTGGTTAGTTGTCATGTGTGGCCTTGTCGGCCATGGTATGCGTATGTATATATGAAAATTGGATTTCTGGTTAAGAATTTCTATAATATTTTTCGGCTTAGTCCGTATTCAATTGTGATTAGAAGTTGGTTGTACGATTAGCGGTACCCAGCGGGTGGGGTCTGGGTGCCCATCGCGGCCCTCCGATTTGGGTCGTGACAAACTTGATATCAGAGCATGTCTGTCCTAGGGAATCTATAAGATCTCATAAATCGTGCAGTAGAGTTGAGTTTTAAGAATTCGAGTTTAACTCGTGCCTGTTACGGTTTCAGTAATGTCGGTTACAAAAAAAAAAGACTTGGGTTAGTTTATACTTGTAGCCAGTAAATGAGCGATTTCTACCAAGATGGTTGATACGTCAGAAGGGCAGTATTATTGTTAAAATCCGAGATTATGAGAAGTTGTCTCACTCATATACGGAAGATGGAAGAAATAATGCAAGCATGGAAAGCAAAATGTTTAGTAAGGTAAAGAAAGTACTAAGCATCGGAACGCATGAGATTGTAAGGATTTTTTTGTAGACTTTATCATATTTACGATTACAGCAATACCTTCTTCTAGAAGGATTATGATTAGCATGGAGATTAAAGTTGGATTGAGTGTAAATACGAGTGTTATGCTGACCATTGAGGACGAGAAATATGGCACAATCAAAGGATGGTGGTAGGGAATATGAAAATAGTTAATGGAATGATATGATTAAGTATCAAGGTAGAAATGTTTTCCCCTTAGTGACAAATAGAATGAAGAATTACAACAAGAAGAATAAAGGTGAATGAGATTATGGTTATGCAGATCTCACAAAGGTATGATTATTCTAGAACAGCGTAAAGATCAATGGTGGATGAGGGACGAAGGAACTCTTCGGTCAAAGGTGGCGATTCTCGGGTGTTCGGGAAGGGAGTATGAGAGGTCGATGTAGTGATGTATGAAGGTAGTTGTATTCGCTAGTTACGCAACAAGGATCATTTATGTCACCCCAACATTCGAGGACGAATGTTTCTAAGAGGGGAAAATGTAACATCCTGGAATTTTGGACAATGATTTGAGCACCTAAGCGTAATAAGTAGACTCGGGCCTCGGGAATTTTATGTGATATCTCATATGCTAATAAAGAGACTAGAATATAAAAGAATTAGATCCCGACATAATTTTGGACATAACAAATGTGACGACGGGGATCGAGAATAAATTTGGTGTATGCATAAAGAAGTTATGACATTGAATATAAGAAGGTCTTATGAGTTATTAGGATTTAAATGAAGTGGGGTCTAGAATTAGTTATATGTGTAATTGATTAATTATGGAGTGATTAATTATTAACGGGGAGACAAGACTTAGTGGGAATTAGGTACGTGTAGAAGTTTGGGAAATTACCTAATGACTAGATTAATGTAGTGAGTGTATGTGTCAATTAAATAGCAAATGTTGTGTGTGTGGCAACTAAATGTCGTGTGTGTTAAGTATTTAAGGGTGAATGGTAAGTCATTATGAGATCAATTTGGAGGCATTTGTATTTGTGGATTGAGATATGACTCAGCTTGTGATAAACTATAAAATCCTTAAGATTGATATGAAATTCTAGTATTGAAAAGTGGTTCTTGGAGAAAATTTCGATAACCATCCTAGTATCCTACTGACATTTACCTGTCTTGTCTAATATGGACTCTTTGGCGTTTGTACTTGGAGCATTTCATTGGCTTGGGCCGTCAGTGAGTAATTTTGTGGTTTCATTTTGTATTTCAAATATGGTGTACGGAGAGATATGCGAATTTGGTTCCGTTATTAATCGAGATACGTTAAGATAAATTATTTTTTTCTTTTGGCATGTTTCATGTAACGAAATATAACCGTGATATTATTCCATAATTTATTTTACTCCTAGTAGTTAAGAATATTCATGTTATCGATTCCTATGTTAAAAACATGTCTAAATATGTTCCTAAGTCCTAATTAAGGCATATGGAAAAGATGTTAATATTTATGGCGTTAACCGAATGTACAAGGAGATTATGTCATTCATGACATTTTTATTGTGATTCATGCATTTTTATTTGCATTACATTCATGTTTTACCCGGGATCGTATATTGGGGACTAGAAACGGGAAACGCGAGACCACATGGGATATGATAATGATAAAACTGTGTGGCTTAATGAAGGAAGATGCATGATTAAAGACCAATATATATGTATGTGTGTGTGTGTGTGTGTGTGTGTGTGTGATATGGGGATGAAGGTGCCCTTGTGTGGCCAGTATATATGTATTTACCACATTATGCATGACATTTAGACATATTATGCCCATAGAGGCCGACATGAAATGATGCTCACAGAGGCTGTTATGGTAAGGAAGATGCCCAATGGGGCCGATGTATAAGTATACTGCATTGTGCATAACATTTAGGTATACGTAGTAGGGCCCTCAGAGACATTTACTGTTGGTCGGTTGTTTCTGTTTCAGTTGTTGTTATATTCCTGTTATGCTATTATTCCTGCCTGACATACTCAGTACATCAGTTGTACTGATGTCCTTTTTGTCGTGGGACGCTGCGTTTCATGCCCACAGGTTCAGTTAAAGAGGGTGACGGTTCACGCTAGTAGGTTTCTGGTTCAGCTGATATTGGAGCACTCTATTTGTTTCAGAGTTGCAATCTGGTCGTGGTGCAGTATTTTTGCATACGCATATGGGTATGACGGGGTCCTGTCCCGTCCCGTCCTTGTGATGTCATGTATTCTTTAGAGGCTTGTAGACATGTGTCATGTGGTTAGTTGTCATGTGTGGCCTTGTCGGCCATGGTATGAGTATGTATATATGAAAATTGGATTTCTGGTTAAGAATTTCTATAATATTTTTCGGCTTAGTCCGTATTCAATTGTGATTAGAAGTTGGTTGTACGATTAGCGGTACCCGGCGGGTGGGGTGCAGGTGCCCATCGCGGCCCTCCGGTTTGGGTCGTGACAAACTTGATATCGAGCATGTCTGTCCTAGGGAATCTATAAGATCTCATAAATCGTGCAGTAGAGTTGAGTTTTAAGAATTCGAGTTTAACTCGTGCCTGTTACGGTTTCGGTAATGTCGGTTACAAAAAAAAAAGACTTGGGTTAGTTTATACTTGTAGTGATAAATGAGCGATTTCTACCAAGATGGTTGATACGTCGGAAGGGCGTATTATTGTTAAAATCCGAGATTATGAGAAGTTGTCTCACTCATATACGGAAGATGGAAGAAATAATGCAAGCATGGAAAGCAAAATGTTTAGTAAGGTAAAGAAAGTACTAAGCATCGGAACGCATGAGATTGTAAGGATTTTTTTGTAGACTTTATCATATTTACGATTACAGCAATACCTTCTTCTAGAAGGATTATGATTAGCATGGAGATTAAAGTTGGATTGAGTGTAAATACGAGTGTTATGCTGACCATTGAGGACGAGAAATATGGCACAATCAAAGGATGGTGGTAGGGAATATGAAAATAGTTAATGGAATGATATGATTAAGTATCAAGGTAGAAATGTTTTCCCCTTAGTGACAAATAGAATGAAGAATTACAACAAGAAGAATAAAGGTGAATGAGATTATGGTTATGCAGATCTCACAAAGGTATGATTATTCTAGAACAGCGTAAAGATCAATGGTGGATGAGGGACAGAAGGAACTCTTCGGTCAAAGGTGGCGATTCTCGGGTGTTCAGGAAGGGAGTATGAGAGGTCTGATGTAGTGATGTATGAAGGTAGTTGTATTCGCTAGTTACGCAACAAGGATCATTTATGTCACCCCAACATTCGAGGACGAATGTTTCTAAGAGGGGAAAATGTAACATCCGGAATTTTGGACAATGATTTGAGCACCTAAGCGTAATAAGTAGACTCGGGCCTCGGGAATTTTATGTGATATCTCATATGCTAATAAAGAGACTAGAATATAAAAGAATTAGATCCCGACATAATTTTGGACATAACAAATGTGACGACGGGGATCGAGAATAAATTTGGTGTAATGCAGTTAAAGAAGTTATGACATTGAATATAAGAAGGTCTTATGAGTTATTAGGATTTAAATGAAGTGGGGTCTAGAATTAGTTATATGTGTAATTGATTAATTATGGAGTGATTAATTATTAACGGGGAGACAAGACTTAGTGGGAATTAGGTACGTGTAGAAGTTTGGGAAATTACCTAATGACTAGATTAATGTAGTGAGTGTATGTGTCAATTAAATAGCAAATGTTGTGTGTGTGGCAACTAAATGTCGTGTGTGTTAAGTATTTAAGGGTGAATGGTAAGTCATTATGAGATCAATTTGGAGGCATTTGTATTTGTGGATTGAGATATGACTCAGCTTGTGATAAACTATAAAATCCTTAAGATTGATATGAAATTCTAGTATTGAAAAGTGGTTCTTGGAGAAAATTTCGATAACCATCCTGTCTTGTCTAATATGGACTCTTTGGCGTTTGTACTTGGAGCATTTCATTGGCTTGGGCCGTCAGTGAGTAATTTTGTGGTTTCATTTTGTATTTCAAATATGGTGTACGGAGAGATCGAGGGATTTGGTTCCGTTATTAATCGAGATACGTTAAGATAAATTATTTCTTTCTTTTGGCATGTTCCATGTAACGAAATATAATCGTGATATTATTTCATAATTTATTTTACTCCTAGTAGTTAAGAATATTCATGTTATCGATTCCTATGTTAAAAACATGTCTAAATATGTTCCTAAGTCCTTATTAAGGCATATGGAAAAGATGTTAATATTTATGGCGTTAACCGAATGTACAAGGAGATTATGTCATTCATGACATTTTTATTGTGATTCATGCATTTTTATTTGCATTACATTCATGTTTTACCCAGGATCGTATATTGGGGACTAGAAACGGGAAACGCAGACCACATGGGATATGATAATGATAAAACTGTGTGGCTTAATGAAGGAAGATGCATGATTAAAGACCAATATATATGTATGTGTGTGTGTGTGTGTGTGTGATATGGGGATGAAGGTGCCCTTGTGTGGCCAGTATATATGTATTTACCACATTATGCATGACATTTAGACATATTATGCCCATAGAGGCCGACATGAAATGATGCTCACAGAGGCTGTTATGGTAAGGAAGATGCCCAATGGGGCCGATGTATAAGTATACTGCATTGTGCATAACATTTAGGTATACGTAGTAGGGCCCTCAGAGACATTTACTGTTGGTCGGTTGTTTCTGTTTCAGTTGTTGTTATATCCCTGTTATGCTATTATTCCTGCATGACATACTCAGTACATCAATCGTACCGATGTTCTTTTTGTCGTGGGACGCTGCGTTTCATGCCCACAGGTTCAGTTAAAGAGGGTGACGGTTCACGCTAGTAGGTTTCTGGTTCAGCTGATATTGGAGCACTCTATTTGTTTCAGAGTTGCAATCTGGTCGTGGTGCAGTATTTTTGCATACGCATATGGGTATGACGAGGTCCTGTCCCGTCCCGTCCTTGTGATGTCATGTATTCTTTAGAGGCTTGTAGACATGTGTCATGTGGTTAGTTGTCATGTGTGGCCTTGTCGGCCATGGTATGCGTATGTATATATGAAAATTGGATTTCTGGTTAAGAATTTCTATAATATTTTTCGGCTTAGTCCGTATTCAATTGTGATTAGAAGTTGGTTGTACGATTAGCGGTACCCGGCGGGTGGGGTGCAGGTGCCCATCGCGCCCTCCGGTTTGGGTCGTGACAAACTTGATATCGAGCATGTCTGTCCTAGGGAATCTATAAGATCTCATAAATCGTGCGGTAGAGTTGAGTTTTAAGAATTCGAGTTTAACTCGTGCATTGTTGTTACGGTTTCGGTAATGTCGGTTACAAAAAAAAAAGACTTGGGTTAGTTTATACTTGTAGCCGTAAATGAGCGATTTCTACCAAGATGGTTGATACGTCGAAAGGCGTATTATTGTTAAAATCCGAGATTATGAGAAGTTGTCTCACTCATATACGGAAGATGGAAGAAATAATGCAAGCATGGAAAGCAAAATGTTTAGTAAGGTAAAGAAAGTACTAAGCATCGGAACGCATGAGATTGTAAGGATTTTTTTGTAGACTTTATCATATTTACGATTACAGCAATACCTTCTTCTAGAAGGATTATGATTAGCAGGGAGATTAAAGTTGGATTGAGTGTAAATACGAGTGTTATGCTGACTATTGAGGACGAGAAATATGGCACAATCAAAGGATGGTGGTAGGGAATATGAAAATAGTTAATGGAATGATATGATTAAGTATCAAGGTAGAAATGTTTTCCCCTTAGTGACAAATAGAATGAAGAATTACAACAAGAAGAATAAAGGTGAATGAGATTATGGTTATGCAGATCTCACAAAGGTATGATTATTCTAGAACAGCGTAAAGATCAATGGTGGATGAGGGACATAAGGAACTCTTCGGTCAAAGGTGGCGATTCTCGAGTGTTCAGGAAGGGAGTATGAGAGGTCTGATGTAGTGATGTATGAAGGTAGTTGTATTCGCTAGTTACGCAACAAGGATCATTTATGTCACCCCAACATTCGAGGACGAATGTTTCTAAGAGGGGAAAATGTAACATCCTGGAATTTTGGACAATGATTTGAGCACCTAAGCGTAATAAGTAGACTCGGGCCTCGGGGATTTTATGTGATATCTCATATGCTAATAAAGAGACTAGAATATAAAAGAATTAGATCCCGACATAATTTTGGACATAACAAATGTGACGACGGGGATCGAGAATAAATTTGGTGTATGCATAAAGAAGTTATGACATTGAATATAAGAAGGTCTTATGAGTTATTAGGATTTAAATGAAGTGGGGTCTAGAATTAGTTATATGTGTAATTGATTAATTATGGAGTGATTAATTATTAACGGGGAGACAAGACTTAGTGGGAATTAGGTACGTGTAGAAGTTTGGGAAATTACCTAATGACTAGATTAATGTAGTGAGTGTATGTGTCAATTAAATAGCAAATGTTGTGTGTGTGGCAACTAAATGTCGTGTGTGTTAAGTATTTAAGGGTGAATGGTAAGTCATTATGAGATCAATTTGGAGGCATTTGTATTTGTGGATTGAGATATGACTCAGCTTGTGATAAACTATAAAATCCTTAAGATTGATATGAAATTCTAGTATTGAAAAGTGGTTCTTGGAGAAAATTTCGATAACCATCCTAGTATCCTACTGACATTTACCTGTCTTGTCTAATATGGACTCTTTGGCGTTTGTACTTGGAGCATTTCATTGGCTTGGGCCGTCAGTGAGTAATTTTGTGGTTTTATTTTGTATTTCAAATATGGTGTACGGAGAGATACTGAGGGACTAATTCCGTTATTAATCGAGATATGTTAAGACAAATTATTTTTTTCTTTTGGCATGTTCCATGTAATAAAATATAATCGTGATATTATTTCATAATTTATTTTACTCATAATAGTTAAGAATATTCATGTTATCGATTCCTATGTTAAAAACATGTCTAAATATGTTCCTAAGTCCTTATTAAGGCATATGGAAAAGATGTTAATATTTATGGCGTTAATCGAATGTACAAGGAGATTATGTCATTCATGACATTTTTATTGTGATTCATGCATTTTTATTTGCATTGCATTCATGTTTTACCCAAGACCGTATATTGGGGACTAGAAACGGAAAACGCAGACCACCTGAGATATGATAATGATAAAACTTGTGTGGCTACCATGTGTGGCTTAATGAAGGAAGATGTATGATTAAAGGCCAATATATATATATATATATATATATATATATATATTTACCACATTATGCATGACATTTAGACATATTATGCCCACATAGGCCGACATGAAATGATGCTCACAGAGACTGTTATGGTAAGGAAGATGCCCAATGGGGCCGATGTATAAGTATACTGCATTGTGCATAACATTTAGGTATATGTAGTAGGGCCCTCAGAGACATTTACTGTTGGTCGGTTGTTTCTGTTTCAGTTGTTGTTATATCCTTGTTATGCTATTATTCCTGCATGACATACTCAGTACATCAGTCGTACTGACGTCCCTTTTATCGGGGGACGTTGCGTTTCATGCCCGCAGGTTCAGTTAAAGAGGGTGACGGTTCACGCTAGTAGGTTACTGGTTTAGCTGATATTGGAGCACTCTATTTGTTTCAGAGTTGCAGTCTGGTCGTGGTACATTATTTTTGCATACGCATATGGGTATGGCGGGGTCCTGTTCCTTGTGATGTCATTTATTCTTTAGAGGCTTGCAGACAGGTGTCCTGTGATTAGTTGTCATGTGTGGCTTTGTCGGCCTTGGTATGAGTATGTATATATGAAAATTGGATTTCTGGTTAAGATTTTCTATAATCTTTTTCGGCTTAGTCCGTATTCAATTGTGATTAGAAGTTGGTTGTACGATTAGCGGTACCCGGCGGGTGGGGTCCGGGTGTCGGTCGCGGCCCTCCGATTTTGGTCGTGACAGTGGAACTAGACACACATCTAACCAGCTCGCGTGGTTCACCGGTTCTACCGAAAACTTTGCTCTCGCTCCCACCTATCTTCTTCCAACTATAGTGATTTAAGAGAGCTAGCAGTGTAAAGATACTCAAAAGTGGTACGCGCACATAAAAAAACGGTTAGACTAGCTTGCTTCTTATTCATGTGTTTGATCTCTTCCATCTCTGTCTGGCTCACTCGGGATCACCTCCCTTCACTTCAGGGTCTTAAGCCTTTTTTTCTTATCAAAAAAGTCTGTGGACCTTCACTTTTGAGATATTTACTTGTCCTTGTTACTAAAAGAAATCTAAATTTGTGAGTTATGCACCTACTCCTCTGAGTTCTTACTTCTCCTTCTGCTTCAATACTATCAAGTTTAAGAAGCTGAATCATTAACAACTCTGTCAGAACAGCAAATTCTCTGTCCTCAACTCTAATACCTCTCTGCACAACTTCCTCTATTGCCACAACCTACAAGAAAGCAACAAATTTACATAATCAAGAATCCCTGTTTTTAAAAGGAAAAAAAAGAACACAACTATAGGGATCAATGGAAGCCATGTGAATTGGATTTGAAATATTTTGCAATAATTTTAAAGCAAAAACGCGGTGCTGAAATTTCTACACAAGTTATGGCCATCATCGTGATTTCTCGTTAAATTTGTGGTCAAAATCCTAATATTACCTAAGTGTTCAATATACTAAGGAACAACATCGGCAAAAAAGCGCGCATATCAAATTATCACTATAATTTGTTGTTAAGAAAGTTTTGCCCTATATCAAGTAGAAAATCATGATGACTCGCCAGAATTTTGCTTTTGCTTTTGAAAAATGATTATTGTTGCACTATTTTTCTTAACGAGATTAAATTTTAAATAATGACACATAATTATTTTTTTTGCGTGGATTTCCTTCATATGGGGTGGTCTTTAATTTTTGTTCCTCAATTTATCGTTCTTTAATATTTGGCCCTACTTCTCATTTAATAAAATTTTATGGGTCAAAGTACTCTAATTCACCGAGGAAATTCTGGGTTCGATCTCCAATAGAGTAAATAATATTAATTTTGCAAGACATATGTTTCTATGAACCTATTCCTATTTGCTATGTAGTTACATATTGTAGGATAAAATTAATTTCTACAGAATTATGCCGGGCAAGGAATAGTCTTAATTTCTATAGATCTATGCCTTGAGACATATTTTCTATGAAATATTTGACGTGCGATTTTTTTATTCTGTTGGGGTCCAAACTCAATATCCGAATATCAGGATATTTGTAGCCATTTTTTTATTACTTAAAGTATTGAGGGACAAATATTAAAAATTAGCAATCTGATGGACAAAAATCAAAGACCACCCTGAAATAAGGTATTGGCCAAAAAAAAAAAAAAAACGGCACTATTTGTGCAAATGACCAGACCTATTTGGGTTGGAGATTTGGACCCATCCAAAACCACAAGAAGCATTTTGTTTTGGGCTAAATAACTGGACCCAAGTCGAATTACATTTTGGCCCAACTATCAATTATCTACCCCATTTCACAACTCCAAGATTTCCTATATAAATTCTTCCAAAACCCTAACTTCACTTCCTTCCAATTACTGCCGCAACTGAAAACTACTCTTCGATCATCACCAATTCAGGATGAGAGCTAAGGTAAACATCAATTTTCACTTGTTCCGTAATTTTTGTTTGCTCAATTTCGTTAATTTGTGTTTTTTCTGTAAAATATCACGTCACATAGCCTAATATACAATATAATAGGGAAATCATTATACATAATGTGTTAACCTTATATAAAAGTGTATAAAAGGTGTTTATACATAAATATGGGCTAAACCAGATAACAAACTCAAAATATGGGCTATGTGTCGTAAATATTTCCTCCCAATAGACATATGCGTAATTTTCCCTAATTTTTGGCATGGGTTTTAGGTGTTTTTACACAAATATGAGCTAAACCTGGTAACAAACTCAAAATATGGGCTACGTGTCAGTAAATATTTTCTCCTGATAGACATAGATCGTAATTTTCCTTAATGGTTTGGCATGGATTTTTTCAATTTGTAATTCATTACGTAACTTTGTTTTCTCAATTTTGTCGATTGTTTATTTTTTTTTTGTTTTTATTCAGTGGAAGAAGAAGCGTATGAGGAGGTTGAAGAGGAAGCGCCGAAAGATGAGGCAGAGATCCAAGTAGAACGTATTCTGAAGTTCTCAAATGGTCTAATCTATGGTTTTGTTATCTTTAGTCTTGTGCTGTTTAAGTTTTAAAGTTTAAATTTCAGTAACATTGAGTAGTGGTTTTGACTTAATGGTATCAAATTGAGATCCTGATATCTGTTTTTGTGTTTTAGATTTGCACTTTTTATTATTTGTATTTTTCACCCTATTATATTTACGGCGTTGCTCTTAATAGTATGTGTTTCGAGTTTACCCTATGGCCTGCTAGTACTTTGTTTTGAATTATCTGCATCCATATATTTGTGAAATTCGTTCATGAGTTGTGTAACTTGAAAGTCTGAAACAGATAATGTGGTATAGATAGTTTAACTAAATGAAATAATTATATATGTTATTCATTTTAGTGTTTATATCATGTGGCAAATATTAAATTTAAGGTCTTTGCAGTTCGGGAAGATTGTTTTCTTTTTGTCTAATTAAATTCTAGCATCGATGTTAGGTTTTTGGAGCATTATCAAATGCACACGTTTTTTACTGTTGTTTGATCCTATAAAAAATGAGCTTGGTCCATCATAATTCTGTATGCTGGATTATGTAATTACAGTCCAGTTTAAATTTTGTCTCCCGGAAACATCCGCTCTACCGACCAATGTGGAAGTAAGTTATGCGTACACTCTACGCTTTCTAGACCCACGTTGTGTGATTTCACTGTGTATGTTGTTGTTGATGTAATAAACTTTTTTTAGTGGCTACTGTTTTATGTTAAAATTTGCTTCCACATCATTGTGAAAAGTTGTTTGATGTTCCCTATTGAAAAGATACAAACTGAGAAATTATTATTTAAAGTTAGAACTAAACTTTTTGTGAAGTCTAGATCAATTAGGATTTAATACTAATACCTGTGCTAGATAAGTTGAAACCTGTTTAATGTAGTGTAGTTTGGATGCTTAGATTGAGTCCTGAGGACCTTTATTTTAGATTATAAACTTCAAGGAATGTGACAAAACTATACCATAATATCTTGCCTGAAAGAAAAGTGAGCTTTGCTCCTCCAGGAATAAGCTTGGTAGGTGCTCCAATGACACTTTTCAGCAGCGATGGAAATATAGATTAGATCCCCGAATTGACAATGTGTATTCGCGGTGATGTACGTATGACATTATTATTTTTGCAATATCTAATTGAGTGCTATGACGAGGCCCAAGAGACGGGTGTAACTTTGGTTGTTTCTCTTGAACCTAGGCTTTGTATTGTTATGGGAGGGTATAAAAAGTTCACTTCGACCTACAATTTTACTGCTAGAGTGCTATTTGATGGTTCCAAGTGATTATTTTTCATTTAGCATTTGCAGAGTGAGTTTCTGTTGCATCATGTGTATTCTCAGGGTATACCAACTGAAGTTTTGCTTGTTTGCTACTCATTTCGTTGTTACAAAGTTCACTTCTAATTTACAGCTTTACTCGTGCTATCTGATGTTTCTGAGTGATTATTTTCATTGAGCTTTTACAGTGTGATACTGTGTTCATGTGAAGTGGTTTTTTCATCCATTTGTATTCTGAGATCATACCAACTGAAGTTTGGCCTGTTTGTTACTCATTTTTTGCTACTTTTATGCCCTGCTTCGGCTCAATGACACTTGTTTTGTAATGGCACAATCAGTGTCTCATTCTCTAAAAAATGTCTCTCGACTCAAAACGCTTTGGGTGTGCTGTATAGGCCCTTCGTCGTGAGTGCTTGTTTGTGCTTGTGCTGCTTTATCTCGTAATTTATGATGTATCTATTCTAATGATACGATTTAGTTTATATCATGTTTTAAAAGCTACTATGTTAACGCAAATAACCCTGAGAAAGGGTGACAGTCATACTTTTAACACTTACAAAACCTGACGTATAACTATTGAATTTGGATGAATCTATAATATATACATTACATCGCCCCTGCATATGACATGTATTTTCAAATTTTCAGACACTATTACTTAACTATGATTAATTAATGTATGTTTATATCAATTGATCACATGGTAATGATGAATTAATATCCTTTTACGTAAAATATTGGGTATATCATATAATACATGTATTTGTAATACACCTCGTTCAACATTTTAAATTCTATGTAGTGATTTTCACGTTAGAAGACATCAGCAAGATACTTCATATACCAAATCAGCAAGTATGCAATCTTGTACTGATAAGCACCCTAATCTTATGGATACTAGTTGTCAAAATCCTAGTCATGCCCTCTATTACACAAAAGATGGGTTTATATGTGCGCACTCGAATGATAGTGACTGTAGGTTCTCAATGTCATAAAAATTCTCAATGTCATAAAAAAAATCTCTTTCATGCCCTCACTGCACAGCAACTGTTGATTAACAATCAGCAAAATAAGCAAATTCCTTCAATATTACCTAGATAAAACTTTAGAAAGAAACCATTAGTGTTCAAGCATCATTCAACCTTTTCTAGCACATACTTCTTCCGTTTTAGTATTTGTAACATTATTTCTTTGTTAGTTTGTTTTAAAAAATATATATTTAGAAACATTTTAACTTTAAATTTTCGTTTGTATCCTAGGTGAGAAGCTTTTATAGTCACACAAGTGTTATGACATTTAAAACTAAATGATTCAAAAGTCTCATTATTATAAAAATATCGTGGCATATTTGAGAAGTCTTTATTTCATCTTTTCAACATAGATGAAATTTGCAAAATATATAAATTTTAATTACTTTGAGATTAAACTTCACCAGTTTGGGTTTGAAGTTTGAACTGACCAAGTCCAACTTCAAACCTTAAAGTCGATGTCATCAGTTTGAATGAGTTCACTGTCTTTGATTTATAAGTTACAAACAATGCAAATAGTATATGTATTACCTACTAGGCAGAAATTTCAATTATACTGACTTGTGAACAATTGAGTAACATAAACATTTTTTTGTCTAGTGATACATAATTTATTATTAATTAAGCATGTTCACTGTCTCTGAGTGATTGAAATGTCCTGTACTCCTGCTTCGTAAGCAAAATTAATTTATATCCACAACTTATGCATCATCATTATAATAGTAATTGCTTAAAGATTTTTTTAAGTAATGCCAAAGTTCAAGACTTTATGGTGGGTCATTCTTGCAAATCACCCATTCAGAACCACAACATTGGGCCTAATAACTGGACCGAGGTCAAACTACATTTGTAGGCCCATCTATCATCCACATATGTCCCGTCTTTAGGGTTTCCTATATAATAGATCTAAACCCTAATTTCATTTTGTTTGATCATCACTGCCGCATTTCTT
This sequence comes from Anisodus tanguticus, assembly GCA_034509755.1. Lineage (NCBI taxonomy): Eukaryota > Viridiplantae > Streptophyta > Magnoliopsida > Solanales > Solanaceae > Anisodus > Anisodus tanguticus. The sequence continues at coordinate 50,406,213 of CM067547.1, forward strand.
CCATATATTCCCTCTACTAACAACTGAAAAACAACTCTTCCATCATCACAAATTCGATATGAGAGCTAAGGTAAACATCAATTTCGTAGCGTATTACATTTCTCAATTTTCACTCATAACGTAATTGTTGTATACTCAAGTGTAAATATCTTTTTTTTGTCCTTCAGTTATTGATACTCCCTCCGGATAGAAAAGAATGTCCATTTAGCCTTTATTTATTGGTTAAAAAAGAGTGTCTGTGTATTAACCTTACCTTTTCAGATTTGTCCTTATTAAGTGATCAAATGTCGAAACTTATTTAATTAGAGTTATTTTAGTCAAATTATCTATTTTTGCTGCCTAGGATTTACTATGTTGTGCAAATGACTAAGTGAACACTTTTTTGATACGGAGTAGTATATTCTATTTTTAGTACTTGTAACATATAGCACTAAACGCATCTAACCTTCCATTACTTGAAATAATTAACTGTTGACCCTTTTGCTTACGAATATTCACATATTATGTTAATAGTTTTTTTGTCCTTTATTTATTGATATATTCTAATTTTAGTCCTTTTAATATTATATCCAACCTCCAATTACTTGAAATAATTAACTTTTGATCCTTTTGCTTACGAATATTCACAAATTTTGTTAATAGCTTTATTGTCCTTTATTTATTGATATATTCTAGTTTTAGTCATTTTAATATATTACCAAGCATATCCAACCTCCAGTTACTTGAAATAATTAACTTTTGATCCTTTTGCTTTTTCTTATGAATATTTAGATATTTTGTTAGTAGTTTTTTTGTCATTCAGTTATTACCCACGTGTTATTTCTCCAATTAAAAACCAATTCTGACTTTTTCTCCAATTAAATGTTTTATCCTAATGTGAACATATATGTTGCAGTTAATGAACAAATACTTATTCTAATTTCTGAAATATCCAGAATTTAAGAAACGCACATTCGTTGTCCCGGCTAGGATGTATGATGTTCCGAATATGAGATCAATACATTTAATCATCGACATGATCTTAAAATACTTATTTTTTTCAACTCTATTAAAATAAACTTTAATTACGCGTATGTTAAATTAAGTTTTTACTGCTACGTATCATACTTGATAAAAATAAAACATCTCCACATAAAATTGACCAAAAAAAGATTTTCTGATATTTAAGTAATTGAAGGTTAACGCTTGGTCATATATTATAAGGATCAAAATTAAAATTTATGAATAGTTAAGGACTGAAAGTGCTATTATTCCAAATTTAAAAACCACCTGGAAATATCTTGAAGAGGACAGGTCTATAACCAGGATTAATATGGGTTGAACCCGAAACAAACAGTCAAAGCTGTGAAAAAGAATCGGATAAACCGTCCGTGGAGGCCACGTTCTTCTCTCAAATCATAAAGTTACACTTAGCCACATGGACCTCCCTTAATTACTTATCATAAAAATAATTTGCAGCCTGAAAGTTTTGCCCTACTACATGCCATGTCCTAGTACAATTTTCTGAAAATGTGTTTTGACCTTCCCTTCCCCACCCTGTTTAAGTACTCCCCTGCCCTGCCTCGTTAAGCCACTAACCTGTCCCACCCAGCTTTTGCCCTGCCTCATTGTCACCCCTAATTACAAGGACCTAAATCAGAATTTATCAATAACTGAAGGACCAAAAATGTTATTTTCCTATGTTCAATTTTGTTAATGTTTTTTGTTTTGTTTTTGTTCAGTGGAAGAAGAAGCGTATGAGGAGATTGAAGAGGAAGCGCCGAAAGATGAGGCAAAGATCCAAGTAAAACGTATTTCGCAGTTCTCAATGAACTAGCTATGCTGTTTAAGTTTTAGTTTGAAACTTCTGAAACATTTACTGGTGATAATCTCCTAAAAGCAGCGAATTCAGATTTTGATATCCGTTTTTGGTTATGCATTAGTGCTTCTTATGTCTTTTTCACTCCATTTTATTTACGTTATTACTCTTTATATCTGTTTTTAGTATGATGATGTGGTCTGTTAGTTCTTTGTTTTGAAGTATCTGCATCCATATATTTGTGAAATTATTTCATGAGTTGTGGTAACGGAAACAAAAAATGGGGTATAGATAGTTAACTGAATGAAATGAAATAACTATATTTGTTATTCATTTTAATGTGGCAATAGTAAACTGATGGTCTTTTGAAGCGTCTGAAAAGATTATTTGTTGTTTGTCTAATCAAATAAATGGCTAGCATTAATGTTTGGCCTTTTGGATCATTATTGAATTACACATTGTTTAGTGTTGTGTTTGATCCTAAAACAAATGATCTTGGTACATCATCATGTGGTATACTGGCAATGAATTAAATTTGGTTTTATACCATGTTGATAATTCATTGTGGGAACTTGTTTGAAGTTCTCTATTTAAAAAGATGCGGAACTGAGAAATTTAGTTGATGTTAGAACTTAGAACTGCATTTTTGTTAAGTGCTGATCAATATGTGCTCGAGACAGATACCCAGGCTAAAAGAATTTGAATCATGCTTAGTGTAGTTTGGATGCTTAGACAATTAATGCAAGACCTTTCCTTTGCTTCTCCAGGATGTTAAGCCTGTTAGGCGATCCCATGATGCACTTATTGCCAACAATGAATATATATAGCTCAGTGTCATAACTTCGATAATAACTTATACTTGCAGGATTGAATGACGTTTTTGTTTTAGACCAGTTTGCAACTGAGTGCTATATGTTTCATTTGTTAGCAAAAAGTGCATTTGATCGTTTTCCTGGTGCAAACATCGATATTAGCCTTTGCTTTCGTATGGTAATTGGAGGGTTAGAAAGTTCACTTTTCCCTTCAGTTTTACTGCAAGGGAGCTTTTTGATTGTCCCTAGTGATGATTTTAATTAGTTTTTAATTTACAGAATGAAGTAAAGGTTGTATTGCCTGGGTCTTGCATTTGTAGTGATTGCGTGTGTATTCTCAAGGCATTTGAACTGAAGTTTGTCGTGTTTGCTACTCAGTTTCTCTTCATGTCTGCTCAATTAAGATTTTTTTGCGTTGGCACAATTAATGTCTCATTCTCTAAGTTGCCCCTAGCTCGTTCGTTTAGAGGTAAGAATGCATGTGTAGGTTTGGGTCCACGTCACAGATTCACTCTATAGGTATGTCATTAAAGTGGACAAGGGCAGTGGCTCCATTATTCATCGAGTTTTAAACCTTGCTTCATTGGCCTTTTAGTGGTTGTTGTGCTGCCTAGGTCACATGCTTATAGTCAGACTAGATGGCCCGTGTAAGGCACGACCAATTTCCGAACATCATTATACTAATGAGATCCGCGAAAACAGCGAGATTGTAGGTGTATGAATCCTCCTTTTGCTTCCTACATTTTTCATACATCTTTAGAGGTTGAAACAAAGTTATATGGTTGTGAAAACAGCGAGATTATAGGTGTATGAATCCTCCTTTTGCTTCATACATCTTTCAACTGCTCTCACTTCAAAAATTTCAGAGGCGACATCTCTTCATATACGTGGTAAAGTTGACAATTCACCAGAAAAGGAAACATCAAACAAATATGTTGAAATTCATTTTGCTAAGAGACAGCAAAAAATATCAAGTCACGGATCAGTAAATTTGATAACCGAAGCCATGAGAAGCTCATTCAAGTGATATTAAGTCTCATCATATGTTATGTAGGAGACCTGATGGCCCAAGATTGACTAAAGTAATAGTAAGATTTAACCATATCATGTAAAATGAATTTTGCCTCAAATCCATCAAAATGCATTATCTAATGTAAAACACCGAGTTATAAAAAGCAACACATAGTAAGGATGATGTTGAATAAAAGTAGATGTGAAAATATTATCTATTGTTTATGCTACTTTAGATCGTGCATATATACTTTAGATGAACAGATATATGCACATCTAAGAATGATGTGATCAACAGAAGTCAAGTATATATGTTTAAAGAGTCCCCTTCATCTCTCATTTTCCCTAATAAGAAGAATCAAATTAGTCTTAGTAAAATAGCAACTTTCAAGCCTCTTCCCATATTTCCAACCGCTTTTACTGATACCTTCAAGAAATAAGATCTCACCTTCAATTTAAGTTAAGGTTGGTCAGTGGACTGGGCTCGGGACCGTCGGGCCGGGTTTGGCGGGATCGGATCGGGCGGACCGGGGGTCAAGTGGGATCGGGTTTGGCGGGATTTGCCGAAGTCCCGTCCCGATCCCGACGGAATCGGGTCGGGGGGCGGGATCGGGATCCGGGCGGTTTTTTTTTATATAAAAAAAACTCAATAATTAAATAAGATAGTGTAATAAAAACATCCCAAAGCTGTTTTTGTGCCTCTTATATTATTTAATAGACATGATTTTTTTTGTAATACAAATACAATTGTCAAAATATACCGGAAAATTCTTTTGTTGCTTGAATTTTTTTTTCTAAAAATACAATAAGTTCGAAAAATTTTCCCCAATTGCTATCTACAACCATATCAGCTGGATTTTGATTATGAGAGTTAAAAAATACAGTTATAGGTTTTCTATAGTCATAAGCAACAAGTAGTTGCTTGTATAAAGAATTCTACCTAGTGGGTACTTCTTCTGGAATTTTTCTATAAGGTAGTTGACAATCGTGACAAGTTTTTTTATATTCTTTTCTTCGTTGTATTCTATTATTTAAAAAAAATAAAGTTTATAGCAAATTGTATTTTACTAAGAATGTCTTCAAAAAGTGATAGACCATCCTTTACAATTAAGTTATATATATGGCACACACATTTTATATGAAAATGATCTGGAAAAGATGGAGTTAAACTATTTTTAAAAATTGTAATAGCGTAATTGTTAGAAGAAGTGTTATCTAATGTAATAATCATAATTTTATCAGTTATTCCGTAATAATCGCACACTTGATAAATATTTTCTGCAATAAAAGTACCATGTGCCTATCATCTATATATCTATACGCTAAGATACGTTTTTGCATAGATCATTTATAATCTATCCAATGACAGATCACCGTTAAATAAACATGGTCGTTAGTACTACGGCTTATATCAGAAGTGATAACCACTTTTCCATTAAAATGATATAATGAATAACGTAAATACTGTTGATATTCATGTGCGAATTTAAATACATCTCTCTTAACAGTTGATCTAGGAAAATTGTTAAAAGCAGGATTATACATATCTCTAATGTAATGAATAAAATCGGGAAATGAAGGAAATGAAAAAGGCAATCCCTCCATAGCAACTAATTTTACTATTGCTTCCCTATCTCTATGTTTATTGTATTTAGGGCCTACAATTCCCCCCTCCCACCATGACCTTTTTCAGTTTTAAATTTTAAAACATCTTTACAAATTTTACATCTAGCTACTTGATCCTCTACGTCCCTATCAAAAAATGTCCATGCATCTGATTTTAATGTTCATTTTGCTGGACCTCGTCCCATACTAGGGGCAATATGAGGCATTTCAGTTAAAGGTGCACTAGTGGGGTGTGTTGTCATCTACATTAGTGGGTGTATCATCTAGATCATCGTCTAAATTAAAGTCTTTTTGAGTTTCAGAAAATAGCTCCTTGTCTAAATCTAATGGTATTGTAGTAACAATGTTCAGTATCAACAAAATCATCTTGTGTAGGAATAGGATGACTAGAAGAAGTACCCTTGCCCTTGTTGCCCCTACTAGAAGAAGCATGACCCCTACCCGTAAGCATACGTTTAAATCCTTCCATTATAAATTTATAATTATACTAATAAATAATTAAAGTAAATGAAATTAAGTGAACTAAATAAAATAAACATACAATAATAATTTAATGAAGGAACGAATGTACCAAACGCCGACGTAACATCGACGTGTAATCGAGAGGTTGAAAATTGAAACTTTGCTCGATGGAAGATCCTCAAGCTAGTTGCCAACTTTACTCCCATTCCCAAATGAATAAATAAAATTGAATATTTAGTAGACAATGTAGACTTGTAGTGAGATAGATTGAGAGATTGTAGGAAGATTTGTGAGAAAGATGAAGAGAAAATGAGGTATTTATAATTGGAAAATTGGGTTAAAGTGTAAATATAATAACTTATGGGTTAAAAATAAATATTAAGGGAGTTGGGGGAGGGGGAGGGGGAGGCCAAAAATGGCCATTGCATAACAGCCAAAATGTAAAATGGTCGTTGGTGCAGTGAAATTTTTGCAAAAGGGGGGGGGGGGGGGGTTCGGACGGGATCGGGATCGGGATTGGCGGGCCGGGACGAGACCATGTCCCGTCCCGATTTGAGTCCCGATACCGATTTTTTTTTAGAAAAGGTCGGGTTCGGGCCGACCCGGCCTACTGGCCAACCTTAATTTAAGTAGTTATAAATGAAAATTGAAGCATTTATAAGGAAGTTCAGTATATTTATGTAAGTTAAATTTACCATTCAGCAAGACGTCTTATCTCTCATAACTACAAAAAGATACTCCTACATAACATTTGAAATCAAGGGCAAAACTCAGTTCAAATAAAGTCGTAACAGGGGAAAAGTCCATGATCTTCACAACTTAGATAACATCTAGACAAATCTCCAGGAAATGACATTATATTTTACCAGTTATTTGCATAGCAATTGAATATCATTTTGGATTTTTTGACGTGCTTCTGATATTTTATCAAACAAAAACTAAATCCAACAGCCGTATTTTTAAGCATTAATTTGAGAGGTGAGGATGTGAAAGCCAGTAACTTAGCTACTTTTGAGGACCAAAAGAACACTTGGAAGGATTTAGGCCAAATACCTAGATAGCCCCTTAAAATTGTCATGTTTTGTACTTAGTTAGTGACCAAATATACAATTTTTTCATAATTTGAGCTTCTTCTTAATTAGAGAATAACTAATTATTAATGATAGACACTAAGAGTTGGGAAAGTTTTGATAATTTTCACAAATTGTGGGGTTTTCATGTTTATGAGAAAAAATATAGCTTAATAAATGTAATTTTGAGTTTTGATGTTTCCTTCGGCCTGTCCGTTGTATTCTAGCAAACGTGACAGGATTTTATAGTCTGCACCGTTAAGATAAACATAAGAGTTTTTGATATAGAAGTGCCAACAATAATTTCTTAACATCTCATATGAAAGATGATACCAAAATCAATTATTATTAATTTATTCACATGAGAATAGGTAATCCACATATAACTATGTTTAGGGAGACAATAATATATCAAGATTCAATATCACAGGGGGAAAACCAACAAATAATCATGTTGTCCGTACTCTTCAAAAATGACTATGAGTGCGTGTCAGATCCTCCAAAACTTGTATATTTTTTGGGAGACCTAGCAACATAGCTTATTAGTACTCCATAAGCTCATTTTTCTCTTCCACCTCTCTTTCCCTTGCATTTCTATTATTGGTAGAGTTTCTTTTCTTCCCCATCATAAAATCATTTGATCAGAAGATTTGGGATGTTCTGTATTTAAATTTCAAAATTATTCATTTCTTTACATTATGAAATCCTTTGAGATTTCTTCACAATAACATATTCTCACTTATTTGTCTCCTTAGCCAGGGCAGGCTTTATGATATCCACCAACACTGCCCATTATCTTTGAAGTAATTTGCTATGTCTTCCTTCCAAATGTGTAGCAAAAAAAACTCTGCCTATACATAGACTCTCTGTAAAGCACTTCTATATTGATATAATAGCATAAATCTCTGGATAACATCAAAAGAGTATCACTATCCTGCAAACACAATTATAGCAAAAGAGTTTGATCCCTTAGTTGCAGACGTTTGCTACTATTAGTCTCTTGAATACTACGATATAAGAGAAATTAAAGAAGATATTTGTAAAGAGCTGATAGGCCAAAATTGGCAATCAAGAGCCATGAACTATGCAATTCTTTGTCATGATATGATTAGAAGATAGCTTCCCCAAAATGTTTTCCTTTGATAAGCCAATGGATTATGAGCCAATCTTAGGAATATATGGTGAGCACAAGACCATAATAGCAACCCCTGAACATTGGAGAAAAGTATTTAGAATTCTATTATCTAAGGCTTTGATTTATACCATTAGCTGACAGAAGACATTGAAAGAAAAAAGATGACATAACACATGGAAAACCTTCAATCAGTAGTTTGTGAAGATAAGTTATTTACATGTTGAAGTCTCGGACATCTTCCAATATCTCTATTGGAAATTTAATAAATGTGGAATTAAGTATATCCCATTAATTTATGACTCGAATAATTGGGGCCCGCACGTCGGAAACGTCGTTTCCACACACGTACATGCACACGTAGTGCCAAGTATCGCAAATTTCATTAGTGAAAGAGATATTGGTACGTATGTAATACGTTTGAGACATAGAATTATGGACGATTATTGGCCAAATGACAAAGTATTCCACGTTGGTAAACGAATGAAGAAGCGTACGAAGTGTAAGATGAAACGAGTCGGAAATCGCCGCGGAGCCGTGAAGGGCAGCGGTGCCACACCGTCGGAGCCACGGCGCCGGAGCGCCGCGACGCTAATTGGTTGGCCAGTCACCGGAGCCGCGGAGCCTGCGGCGTCGTGGCGCTAATTCACAGAGCCGTGGCGCTTCGGAGGCAGAATGCTGCGACGGGAAGTTGGAAAAATCTAACCTTTGGGCTGGTTTTGGAGCATTGATTCTCCATTACTTGGCACATGAATTCAACCATTATTTGGCTGAATGTAACCCCTCAATCAAGTGTCATGTAGCTATTGAAGGCCATTAGTTGGCTAGTTGAGAGGTCTTCTCCTTACACTATAAATTGAGGCATTTGGCTCAATTGAGCAACACTCAACACTTAGAAATACTCCAGATTTTCTGAATTCATCTTCTTCCTCTCTAGCAAAGTTACTATACTCAAAGTTTTTCAAGAGTAACACTTGAGTTTCCTTTGCTCATTTGTTAAGTTGTTGTTGTATCTTGGGAGACTATTGCCCAACACCGTAAAAGGAGATATACGAGGCAATCTTGTTTAAAGACAGAGTGCCATCACTCGACTCAGCAAATCACACAAGCAATTTGATAAGTTCTTGATTTCCAGTTTATTGTAATAGTTAATTTATCCTTTCTACTATTGTAATAGTTACTTACTTCCTATTCCCTGCAACAATTGTATCCCAACAATCTCTTACCACAGATTCCGCTAAACCTTCGTTTCTCATAGTTCTGGTTGCCAATCCTGGTTTTCCTTTCAATCAGTATTGCAAATTATGATTTATACGTCCAACCTGCGAGACAGAAAGGATGTTAACATTCATCTTATAACTGGGAGGCTCTTGACATCAGTTGAAGTTGCTCTGTATGACAATATTAGTTTCAAGATGTAAATCCTGTAATTTCTATGACTACACTCGACTAAATGGAAGAGACCCTCCATAGCGCAAACACAAAATGATCGTCGAGTCCAAAGTTAGGCAGTAACTAAGCTTCATATTATCTCCTTAAAAATTATAGATGAATCAACATAATAGCTGTAGTTCAGTGCAATTCCAATCAATCCATCGAAACAGGAAGAAATTATCTCAACTTCTTTCCGAAATATATGATATAAAAAAGGGTCCAAACTTGTAATATGTCATAATATTAGACAATTATAGAGTTCAGTTAGAGAATAAATATTTAAGGGTCCAAAACCCTTAAATATTTCTCTATCTTTGAATATAAAATTTTAATACGAGGAAAATAATGCTACAAACTTTTTTTTTTTTTTTCAAAGTTTAACGAACAAAGCACATCCGTTAACTTTCAAGGCAGTGCCGGCTCTATAGCTAGGCAACTGAGGTATATGCCTTAGGCCGCCAATTTTTTTTTTTTTTTTTTTTTGGGGGGGGGGGGGGGGGGGGTAATTTTCTCAAGAATAAATTATGTGTCATTTTTTAAATGTAAAATTGATTATTTATGATAAAAAGTAACATTTTGTGTAAATTTATATTATTTTGTTCTCTTTAACCTTTTTTCAAGTAGAAGAAATGAAGAAAACGTTGTTTTGCCGTTCTTATATTCTGACCGCTAACACTCACATTATTTTACTATTTTTGTACTCTCTTTCTTAAGATTACTGATAAGTTAGAGTAATATTCTGTCAAAAATAAGTTAATAGTCGAAAAGTGAATCGCAAATTCTTTGGTTATCAAAGCAGTGGGACAAGCATATTAAAGTGGAGTATAACAAGCTATCAACTTCTTGAATCAGATTCAATCGTTCTAACTCTTTTATTTTTATCTAAAATTTATCGACTTATTACTTATAGTATCATATTAACCATTTCTCTAATGATTGCCTCAGCAGTAGGACTTTCTCAACATCAATATTGATAAAATTTTAACTAAAATAAAAAATTTAAAAAGAAATTATTCAAAGAAATAAATTATAAAAAATCATTAAATAATAATTTAGCATCTAATAAAGTTAGAAAAAATAGGTTTTGAATAAAATATAAGTATATGAAGTTTTTTTTTAGGTTTTAGGCCTCTAATTAAAGTTTTACTTTAGGCCCTTGATTATGTTGAGCAGCCCTTGTTTCAACGGTTACTTTTACCCATAGGAATATTTTGTTTTCCTTTTTGCTTAATCAAGTTAATATATTCTAACACATATATACCGATAGAATCAGAATTAACACGAGCTGATTACGAAAGTACACATGTATCCAAATTACGAATTCGTTTCCCGATATCTATGTTTTTGAACTTGTCCCATTCAATCCTATTGCAACCAAGAATTTCCGCATTCTAATTTTTTGTTTATCGATGTTGGGCTCCCAAATTATATTATACACGCTCCAGTTAACAAGGTCTGGGCATGCGGGGAGTGTTGAGTGTCCCACATCGGATATGGAATGGGAACATGAACTCAACTTAGACAATCCTAATCATACAAGCTAGCTTTTGTGGTTGAGTTAGGCCCAAGATCTATTCTTTACGGTAACCTTATTCTTCAAAGTTAATGAGTAAATCTAGGTAATTTCATATGGATTGACCAAATTTGAGCACTTTTCCTAGATTAATTTTTTCATATTAACTGTGTTTTTATCAGTGTACGGCAGTCAACAAGCAATGCCTTGTGACACCAATTGTCTTTGCCTATGGAGTTGGTTAGGGGTTCACGAGCCTATAGCCACTCCAAAATAAGGGCTAAATAAGTAGTGTGTTCGTAGAACCTAAAGACTATATATATGTACTCGTAAACTTTAAAGCATATCTGTCTTCTCTTCCCCCATATTCACGTGGGATCTCTGAAGCAAATAAGTAATACTACTATATACTTCCAACTTTCCATTGGACCTATATTAACCTACCAAAACAACTAAACATATTTATACATGGATGTTATCAAATTTTAACGAGCCGTTTGGACATGATTTGAAACTGTAGTTTGAAGTTGAAGTTTTGTTTGTACATGCAATTTGAGTTTTTAAAGTTGTATCTTTTCTCATTGACATAAAACCCCCACAAGTTGTGAAAATTATCAAAACTTTTCTAATTCTTATGCAATCTTACCAAATGAGCAACTCATAGTTCATAACAAAATTAATACATGACACGAAATTGTACTTTTTAAAGTCATGACATAGTCATACCTCTATGTATATATACAATATAAATTATGTATTGGACAATTATATTCAATATAATATAAAGTGGATCAATTGGTATGTATCAAATAATTTATGAATCTTTTGTACAAAATATAAACTTATAGGCCAAGTTTTATATTTAATTTTTTTTGAAAACATGATTTGGAATCTCAAAATCACACATTTTTGGATTATTTGGGATTTCAAACAATGACATGAAGTTGAAGTTCAAGTTATGTCCAAATTACATAGATAACGTGATTTGAAATCAAATTATGAAATCATGCTTTGAAAACGCATGGCCAAACGCCTACTTAAGCATTTGGACATGAGTTGGTTAAGATTTGTAAGAAAAGTAGAATATGAAGTTCAAAGTTGAAAAGGGTAATTAGAAATTGGTGTTTGGACATGAAACCGTAGTTGAAGTTTTGTGATTGAAACTTGAAAATTTATCCATAACATATTAGTACTCCCTTAAAATTCATTTGATTTTGTTGCATCTTCAAACTTAGAAGCAAAGGAGTAATTAAAGGTGTGCCTGGGATACATGTGACACATCTTGTTTAGGCACTAAAATAAAGAATGGTACCATATATTGTACAGAAGATCATGTATTGCGGCCAATAATAATATTCATCCATAACATACTATACTTCCTCAAAATTCATTGATTTTGTTGCATCTTCAAGCTTTACATACCAGCAAATAAAAATATTCTTGGGATACATGTGACGTTGGGATCTTCTTTTTTATAGGCACTAAAATAAAGACTACAATGGATAGTACAGAAAACCATACATCGCGTCCAATGTAATTAATAGTCTTAAAAAAACATTAAAATATAGAGTTAATAGTAAAACACATGTGAGCTATCATTTTTTCTCACCATGAACTATATGTTAGAAATTCAAAATTGAAACTTTGTGATGTTGTTCAAAAATTGCAAAAAATATAGTAAAATGTTTGGGCGGGGGATTGGACGGGCCGGATCCGGGCGGGACGAGCCCAGGTCCCAATACCATTTTTTTTTATAATAGTAGGGTCGGGCAGTACCGGGCCCACCCAGCCCGTTGGCCACCTTGGTCAAGACTCAAAACTGAATCCATAAAATTCGCCTTAGATCCAACTTCTGCGGAGTGATCAAAACAAGAGTGCTGCTGAACGAAGGTTCAGTACATTCTTTTGCTCTCTTTTTTCTTACTTATATATTCTTTTTATAACTGATGCACTGTTTACACTTCACCATGTTTTGCCATTGTACTAGACTTTTGGTGCCAAAGTTAGAACTCACGATCACACGTCAAGTGTTGTACTCTGACCACTGAAACAAAGCCCAAGTTATGTGCATTTTGGTTGAAGGAAATCACACTATTATTGTATGGGAAATGACCATTGTCTCAGTCTCAAACTGATTCTCGAGATGCAACCGTAAATCAAGAATTGAGCAAAACCAATATTTTGAAATGAGATGGATATGTCCAAAGAAACACATACGTGAACACATCAAAAGATGGTGCAGTAGCATTCACTAGCAGCACCTTCAGAATATCGATAACTATGAAATCAATCAAACTGACGCCTTCATGAAAATAGACTCAGAACTCAGAAGACTGCATACATAAAAAATACTAGCCAAACCTACCATTACACCCATTCGGCAAATATCTCAACTAGATAACAGGACCCGACCTTAAAAGCGAGACTCAATTTCTTCAAACATTCACACACCTCAATGATAGACTCATAAAACCTACCCATAACCCCAACCCCACCTCACGAAAAAACCAAAGGAGAATCCCTTTAACCACCTCTTGCACTTGACCAACAATACAGCCAAATTGGTTGGCAAAGAAATGGCACTATGAACCTCAAAACTACAAAGTGCATGGCGTGCATAACCCTCATGCTGATGCACTTTCATCCTTTTTCTCAGCATCCTGGTCTTCGGCTTTCTCCTCCTTACCATCCCCTTCCTTAGTTTGTCTTCAGCTTTCTCCTCCTTAACATCCCCTTCCTTGGTTTTCTCTTCGGCTTTCCTGTCACTTTTATCTTCTGATTTTTTATCTTCAACACTTAACTTCTCAAGCAGTCCAGCAGCAGTAGATCCATCTTCACTTTCCTGTTTCTTTTGTGATTCAGCAACCTCTTGAAACATCTCCATGAAGGATTTGCAATCTAAGAAGAAAAATATATCAGATGAAGAATCATTTCGGACAAGAGAAGTGTTTAAATTGATGTCATGATAATTGTAGGATCCCTTCTCCATTGAAATGTTTTTGACAATTTTCTAACTATATAAAGTAAAAATGATGCATAACTCACCAAGTCCAAGCTCAAACCTCTCTAGATGCAAACAGAGACCTCAACAAAGAAAATATGACAGCATAGATTCTCAAGAATCCCAATTAAGCAAAGATTAAGCTTCAGGTGCATTGATGAATCTCGCTTTAAGCCCCCTTTGACAACACTAGCTCCTTGGCTATTCCACTAGATACTTGACACCTCCCAACAATGTAATCTTCCAGCTGATGCATATGAAGCTGAAACGTATTGTTTCCCTCTCTTGTGTACCCCACCCCGAACAAATAATTATTAAAAAAACCTTTATATTTTATCTTTCACCATCTCGCCTACTCTCCATCTCCACCCTAAGTCAGCCAACCACCACTTCAACCCCTCAGGGTACCTGCTGCACCAACACATGGGATAAATATTTCCGTTCTTTACCCATTTTTAAATTGATATGTATTAGTTTATTTTTTAGCTCTTTATCTTTTTATTATTTCTTAGCCTAATTTATCTACAACCTTAATAACTATAATAACATTTATTTTGTGCCTAATAGACTAAATTTTGTGTGAAAATTACTTTCAAATAAATTAGATACAACAATTTGAACAGTTAGCCTGAGACTTTTCTCACCATCTATTCCCAAAATATAGGACACAGACATTATAACCCCACCCAGACTTTTCTCAGCATCAGATTGAATGCTGGCCATGAAAGTTGATATGGAAAGTGAAAATACCCGACAAGGTAGCATGTTTCATCTGGTTGTTAGCTAGAGAAGAAATTCTCACACAGGATAATCTTATCAAGAGAGGCTATCAGTTATGCTCTAGATGCTACCTATATGGAGAAGAGGCAGAGACAATCAGTCATATCTTTTTGCATTGTAAACTAACTGTACAGCTATGAAGGATGTTTATCAGCACAAGGGGTATAAGTTGGAGTATGCCTAGGAACATAGTGGATGTTCTAGCATGTTGAAACAGAGGAGGTGCTAACTCAATCCAGAAAAAGGGATGGAGGTTCGTCCCAGCTTGTATATGGTGGATAATCTAGAAGAAAGAAACAAATGATTCTTTGAAAATAAGGCTTGTCACATCCAGAAGATAACAATGAGTGTTTGGTCCTTTTGTATTTTTGGTGATAAAGACCATGAATCAATTTTTTTATGTATTAGACTCCTTATAGATAATATAGAATCTGTGTATTTTTGCTTATTCTGCTCTCTAATTATGGGTGATTATATAGATTCTGCAAGTCTAATGTCTATATATACTCCTATTAATACACAAATATGTTACCTTTCAAAAAAAAAAAAAGCACCATACTTTTTACAAGTTCATCAGAGTAGACACGCACACACAAAAAAATTGTGATATAGGCTTTAGTTACAGCATAGCCAAGCTTGAGTTGGTTTCTAAGCCAAAAAGGATCAGACTAACAACAGTTAAAATATGGCAATGCAAGGGGAATAATTAAAGTTTGTCTGAAAATTATGACCCACTGGGATTTGAGAAGTAGTGAGACACACGCAATTCATGGTATGTTTGAAATCCAGCAAAATTCAATGGTTAGCACAACTGAAAAAATTAAAAATTTGTTTCATAATACTTCAACTGAAAAGATGTCACTTTTATGGAATCTTGTCATAAATGATACAGATATGCAGAACTAGAACATTTACTTGATTTGGGTAAAACTCTAAAACTGAGGAAATAACATTCAGGCATTAAGCACAACATAACATCTCCAAGAGAAACAGAATTTATCCACACATAAAATGGCTGATTTTGCAACTATAGAGATAAAGGAGGTCACTGCCTATATTTATCCCAAAAGAAAGGGAAGCAACTGCATATGTAACGCACAGCTGGTCCTAGACATGGATAAAGGAGACGGTTGCGGAAGGTTGACTGCCAGCATAAAAAACATTCAATACTGATAACTCCTCTAGATTGATAGTGATAAATAAAGCTACTGTAATTATGCGACTACCAAGGCAGACAAAGCATTGATGAATAAGAAAACATCAACCATTCTCTAACTAGCAAGAAAACCAAGAAACAAGTAGATAAACTACTGTAATTATGCGACTACCAAGGCAGACAAAGCATTGATGAATAAGAAAACATCAAGCATTCTCTAACTAGCAAGAAAACCAAGAAACAAGTAGATAAAGATAGTGAACCCAGAGTCGAGATAACTCACTCTCAATAGATACAAATCTGATGCAAAAAAGCTCATTTTTCAGTTCACCATCAGCAAAATCTGGTGCATGCCACACGCAAGACTTCTCATTTCCAGCATGTTCCTGAACCGTCATCGTTGGGAGAACTGGATCACACATCCAAAACATATACTCATCAAGAAAAGATAAACCCAAAACAGATGAGAAGAGGAGAAACTATATTTCAGATCACCCAAGCAAATGAAATTGATAACTTAATTACCAATACTTCCTGATGAGAATTAGGACAAAAGTAAAAAAACCGCAAAACTAATTAGGTTATGCTATAAATATCCTCTATATTGATTCTACTTCATTCGAACTGTTTCATTAAAATACTCAACAATTTGTCTTTGACAAATTAGGGGTCCTCTAAAATAGAGTTTTTTTTTATGACTAGGGAACCCGCACCCCAACTAAAGCAAAAGCAAATTCAACCTTAGCCGATTAGAAGGCTAGCGTAATAGCTAAAGGAAAGGCACAGGTAAACCACGCTCATGTGCAATAGCCCGCAAACCACAAGAGAGATAACCCGCACTAGGCAAGCCCCGTGCGACAAGCTCGGCCCAGGAAGGGAAAAATGTCTTTCCTAACTCTCAAACAACTCCTGCTAACAGGACGATCCGTCAATAGATCATAACATAAGTAAGTTTAATTTCAAAAAGGTTGAGAAACCTTTATTTTACTTATCACTGAAATTAGATGATTGATGCTTCTACTCCAAAATCTCGTCGTAGTTTTAGAGATATACGAGTATAATTGTTTACAACAACAACATACCCAGTATAATCCCACCAGGTAGGGTATGGGGAGGGTAGAGTGTACGCAGAGACCTTACCCCTACCTTTTGACAAATAGGCATTTCCGGTAGACCCCCGGCTCAAGTGGAAATGACAGCAACTGTAATAATAAGCAGCAATAGCAGGAGTATAATTATTTAATACTTCTAATATTCCTCTATAAATGACACTCTTTCCTTTTTTGTCAATTAAAAAAAAGATTGATACGCCTTTCAGGCACTTGGAACTCCTTAATCTTAACATTCGGACTTTAACCCTTGATAAAATTCTCTAGCAGGAATCGACATGAAACATTGATATATTAAGGAGGGCCCCAAAAAATAATTTTCTATAAAAAAAAAAAAAGAAACAGACCAAGGTGGTTGGCACAGATCTTAAGGGTCTTGGATTGGCGCATAACAAGGCGAACTTTGCCAGTTTCCTTATGCTTCAATAGCTTCAAAGTTCCAGCACCTCTCTCTTTCCACTGTTTCCCATCTTTATCGAACCTATAAAGCTTGGCTTTCCTGCAATTTTATTCCAAAAGAATAAAAGAAAATCATATCCAAAATCACACAAGAAATTAACTGCATCGACACTCTTACTCTGAATCCCCATCCTTATTTGATGGTGAGAGCTTTAAAAAGAACGGTAGATAAGAAAATAATGGGTTATTAATTAGCCCTAGAATTGGACCAACGGACAAGCAATGAACAGATTCACACAGAAAATTAACCGGATTGACACTCATGCTCTGAAATCTCCATATGACAGATTTGAACAATTAGGTTATTAGTTAACCCTAGAATTGGATCACCGGAGGACGGAAATTTAACTTCATAAATGCAAGGTAAGGCTGCGTACAATAGACCCTTGTGGTCTAGCCCTTCCCCGAATCCCGCGCATAGCGGGAGCTTAGTGCACTGGACTGCCCTCTTTTTTAAGTAGAAAGTTCATATTCATCGGTCATTTGTTCGGAAATACTCAACGCAATTACCACAAAATATACATATTCCAAAATCAATACTGTAATTAAGCATTTCTTTTGAATATCAGTTTCCAACTTCCAAACAACAAAGAGTAAATCTATAGGACATGCACGCACACATACTTCACAAAACAATGCATTCATCAAATTCAAAGTGTATTTGGCCTCGGAAACATTCCCATGTGATCAATTTTCGTAAGGGTATTGAATAGTTACAGGTAAACAATTTGTATATTCCGATCCCACCACTCGTTGGGAGTATTTATAACAACTTTGAACAATTGAGTTATTAATTAACCCTAGAATTGGATTAATGGATAGGCAATAAAGAGATTCGCAAGTAAAAATTAACTGTAGTGACACTTGTAATCCGAACTCTGGCATACTTTTTGGGGAAAAGAAGCAATTAAAACTACAGATTTGAACAATTGGCTTATTAATTAAACCTATAATTGGATTAATTGATAGGTAATAAAGAGATTTGCAAGTAAGAATTAACTGTGGTGACACTTGTAATAACCCTGAAATTCCTTTTTCGAAAACGGGAGCAACTTAAGACGACAGATTTGAACAATTGGGTTATTTAACTAACAACATAATTGGAAACCTAAATTGCAGTGACACTTCTAATCCATCATTCTTTTTCTACGGAGTGAATATGTAAACCAGACATATCTGAACAATTGGATTACTAACTTAAATTGTACTTCGAGGGCGAACCTAGGGTACAGGGGAATCTAGTCCTTTTGTCCAAACCCTATATATACAACAACAACAAACCCAGTGTAATCCCACCACCAAACCTATTTATATAATGTGTGTGTGTATATATACACATTATTATAAAATACACTAAATATTCATAAATATTCGACTGTTAACCCAGTTATCTATTGTATTTCAACTGAGATCGTTTTTAGGAACCCACAAACATCAAATCCTGAATCCTGACTCCAAATCACACCAAAGAGTATTGAAAATAATAGATTTGATCAATTAGTCACTAACTAGAATCGGATCAATTCACAAGCAATAAAAAGTAATATGAAAGTAAGAAATTAGACTGTGAATCAAGTTATTATTAATGTTTTTGATAATCGTGGTGTCCGACCAACTTGCGCGCATCTCGATTAATTTGATGAGATACCGCTACCTTCCACCAACAAGAGGTACAAGAGGTACAAGGCTTCAATTGAACAGATCGAGCAAGCTCGAATTGACGTAACAAGGCTTAGACAGATGGGAGTGAATCAAGTTATATTGTATTAATTGAGGTTGTTATAGGACCATAATTCAAATCCCGAATCCGCATCTGACTCTTAAATCACACCAAAGAGTATTGAAAATAACAAATTTGATCAATCGAGTCACTAATTAAACCCTAGAATTGGATTAGACAAGACATGGCACAACTCTAGCTGACCGAGGACATAACCTTAGATAAGAAGATTTGAAGGTCGAGAATTAGGAAGAAGGTTAGTGCATAATTGAGTTTTTGTCGTAGTGTGTGGGAGAGGTAGGGGTTAGCCTCTTTTCTCCTCTTCTCCTTTTCTTAGTCGTATTGTTTAGGTATCACGTAGATCATTACTCTTTATGTGTGTATTACTATATGTTGCTCCATTTGTTTTATATCTGGATATTTTTTGTCTCATTTTCCTTGCAATCCTGCATCTACTACTTTTCTTTTGAGCCGAGTCTGCGTACATCATATCCTACCGTCCACAGACCCCACTTTGTGGCACTAGTATGTTGTTCACAAGCAATAAACAGTAATTAAATATGTTTGTCTGATTTTGACTTGACACAGAGTTTAAACATCAATTGAGGCACTAATTAAACCCTAGAATCGGACCAAGTAACAAGCAATAAACATTAATATAAGTGTATAGAAATTATTACAAATCAATGATGGAATTTTCGTTCTCTTCCCCAGTTGATACAGCAACTTCTTCGAGTTGGACAATTGGAGCCACCTGAGCTCCGGTATCTTCGTCATCGGCTCCGGTAGCTTCTTCTTCCTCTTCCCTGTGCTCGTGCTTAGGCTCAGTGCTTGCCATTGTATAGTGTGTGTATATTGGATGTGATATGTAGAGAAGATTCTAGAAAGGGTGAAATAATAGAGGAGATTTGAATTAGAGTGGAAGAATGTTGAACGACCAAGGGTTTATAGGAGTTCTTGAAGGGTTTGAATAGTTTTTTAAGAAACAAATATATACTATTCCCTCTCCGTGTTAATTTATAAGAGACATTTTTCCTTTTTATCAGTCTTAAAAAGAAAAAAATGTTTTTTTATTTGAAAATAATTTTACCTCTTACACTTACGAGATAATTTATAATCATACAAATATCTTTGATTTATTTTAGACCATAAATTCAAAATATCTTTTTTTTACTTCTTAAATTTCGTATCCAATAAAATGCATCATATAAATTGAGACGGAGTGAGTAATGATTAGTTCAAAAACACTAATCAAAGTAATTATTTCATTATTTTTTTAATGATAACGGTGTTTGGGTCAACTTATACGCACTAACTATCTCATCAAATATTTGTTATATGTGCTGAATTTTTTTATTTTTTTTTTGCAGATTGCCTTTTCTATGGACTGGTCTTTAATGTTTGCTCTTACTTCTCATTTAATAGAATTTTGTGGACCAAAGTATCTTTTATTCGCTGGTCTATTAAATCAGAGATTCTGGGTTTGAATCCTGCAAAGTTAAAAAAAATCGCAAGGCAAGATTTTATTAGAAAATTATGCTCATTCGATCAAAGTTGCATAGAAACTATTATGTAACTAACCGGACAAGGCATAATTTTAATTTTCAACGATACTTGACCTTCAGACATAGTTACATAGGGACATAGTTTCTATACAACTTTGGCCGAATAAGCATAATTTCTAATAATAATTGTCTTGCGATTTTTTTTCTTTTTGACTTTGTTGGGATTCGAACCCACAATCTCAAGAGTATTTTCGATACATTTTTTTAGGTAGTGCAAAAATTAAAGACCACCAATTTGAAGAGCAAAAATTAAATACCCACCCTAAAATAGAGAGGTAATTGCCCAAATTTAAACCCGAAACCTCAAATCTCACCTACTCATTAACCATTAGCTCTCACTCTTAGATATTAAAATATTAATGTTAATATTTTGTTTATTTTATTTATTATTATTATTAGACTTATTATTGTTATTATTATTTAATAAATATAAGTATAATTTATCTAGTGAGGAATGTAGAGATCATGTTAAAAAGGGGGGGGGGGGGGGGAAGCTAAGTAGTGACTGAACAACCTTTGTTCTAGGGTGTCAATTGACGCCTCTTCGCCCGATAGTTTATGTCATATCGTCTTAACTTAATTGTTTATGTTTTGACTTCCACTGATAAAAATTCTAATTTCGCCGCCGATTGTGAGATGCTTAGAATTAGCACTTCGGAGATTGTGTTCGACCAAAAGGTTAAGTTTAAGAATACTTGGATGGACACAAATGTAATTGAGATTTATAGAAATGACGAGATACTTATGTAGAAGAAATAAAGTATATATTATGAGATATTTTTTTCACACTTACTATATCCTTCTCTATTTATGTTAAGAGTAACACAAATAATCACCATTTTACTAGAAACATATTTGTGACCCTCGTTCACGTATAATGAAATTCAGAGTAACCTGTTAAATATGCGAAAATTCACAAGTGTGTCTAAACCTGTTTAGCCAAATATCGTGCTATCTACTCTTTTAGGTTGCTAAGTTAATAATTCATTAGTCCCCGAACATAGTTGGATGGCAAAAGAAGGAAACTTAAAATTCAGTTGGTGCTGAAAAACCGAAACTACTAACTCCAGGAATAGTCTGGCGTAAGCCGGAAAAATGGATATCCAAAAAAAGTTAATAATTCATTAAATCATTGCTCTTTAGTTTATTCACTTTAATGAAACAATGAAACGTGTTCTGTCTTTTTGAAGGTTCACTGCAATGTTCACTCTCTTTTTGGGTGAGGGTATGGACTTCTTTCTCAATATTACAAACTCTCATGTCCAACTTTCTTTTGAGGTGAGAGTATGGACTTCTTTCTCATTATTACAAACTCTCATGTCCAACTTTCTTTTGAGGTTCACTGCAATGTTCACTCTCTTTTTGGGTGAGGGTATGGACTTCTTTCTCAATATTACAAACTCTCATGTCCAACTTTCTTTTGTTATGACGCAAATCTCAATTATTTCATTGGATACATCCAACCATCAGCACAGGTACCGAAAAACTATGTCCACCAAAACTCTCAATTATTTGATTTTCACTATTTGCATGTCCACAATGCTTTAATTTCTCGTCTGACCTTTCTCATACTTTGTTTTGCTTTGCCTAATTATGCTTTGTCATGAGCCAAAGGTCTCCCGAAAACAGTTGCTCTACTTACCAAGGTGGAGGTAAGATCTGTGTATATTATACCCTCCTCAAACCCCACTTGTGAAATTTCATTGGGTATGTTGTTGTTGTTGTTGTTGTTGGTACATCCAACCTATCAGCACAAGTACCGAATAACTGTCTACCAAAACTTAGGGGGAAGAAACCAACCTAAGACCTCAAGATTCTCTTCCCACTTTATCGACCAGTAAGCCATAGCCTTGAGGCAACTCTCGTTTATCCTACTTCAAAAGTGAGAAAGAGTACTAAACACATTATTGAAGGCGTTGAATGATAAAAAGCATTATAGCATTGAAAACCCCACTGGATAATTTTAACATATGACAAAAGTCTCAGGACAAAGGACAACAACTGTCCATGCCTTTCTTGTATTAGCAAAAAGGCCGCAAGAAAGATCCAAGACCACCTCAACAATCCCACAGATCAAATAACAATGAGAACCAAATAGTTCTTGGAATTGAATCAATGAAGCACCAGTAACTTATCAAGACTCAGCAACATTTGATTCTCCTTCCATAGGTTCAGCTTGAGATGACTCTTCTTTCTCACTTTTCTTACCTGCTAATCAAAAGATAGTGAATTAGTGATCACGAGATGTGCGATCGACTCATCAAGTTCTCATTCAAATAGGACCCACACAAGGAAAAACATGTGACGTTCGTTGGTTATTAGCGGCACCCCTAAAACATCCTGATCAAATATGGCTTTCAAATTAAGTTCCTAATTAGTAAAGCTAAGAATTATCGGTCACTACAAGAATACCGGTGTAGTCCCACAAGTGGGGTCTAGGGAGGGTAGTGCGTACGAAGACCTTACCCTTACATGTGAAGGGAGAGAGGTTATTTCCAAAAGACCCTCGGCTCAAGAATCTAGATCCACTATTATATAAAATTAAATTAAATTAAAAAAATGTACTAGAGACGTTCTCTATATTATCTGCTGGAATATAAATTTCTGAAAAGACTAACTCCTAGAAAATATTGACCTAAACGCACTAAGATGAAAAAAAACTCAATCCCAACTAATTGATACTCCCTCTGTCCCAATTTACATGACACTTTCTTTTTTAGCCAATCTCTGACTAAAAAAGAATGACACATTTCTATATTTAGTAAGGATTCAACTTTAAATTTACCTTTATACCCTTAATGACATATTTTTTAGCCACACAAATTTCTATGCGTTGTTTTAAACAAGTTTCAAATATCTTCCTTTATTTCTTAAACTTTGTGTCAAGTCAAAGACCTTCGTATAAAATGGATGGAGGGAGTATCATTTATGTAGAACATACTTTTCTTACATAATTACTATTATATTGTCAAATATAGTTTATCTCCAAGAACACTCTTGTTTTCACGAAGAATTAAACACTACATTACTTCAGTTAGTTTTCAAATGCTTTTTGAACTAACCTTTCTTTTTCTTTCCGCCGCCTTTCTTCTTGCTCTTTACGGGAAGGGCTAGCCAGGTCTTGATTTCAGGTTCATTGTCTATTGTCTTCGCAGGTGTCAGCTCCTGGAGAGCATGTGATGTGACTCTATCTGACCCGTTAGGCATCAATAGCACTGTGAATTTTATGTGAGCAACCAAATCACCTGCATATCATTTCAAGAAAAAGTTTTCAAGTACAAGGGACATTATCTGGAATATGGCATTTCTGTGAGAATACAGAAAAACTGAGATAAATCCATTTTTGGACCGTTCAAAAGAATAATAGCCAACAAATGTATAAGTTTTGTATATTAAATATATATATACATACTGTATACACAAAATATACATAAATATACATATAATTATACATAATCAGTGTATAGGTATTTTATACTTTGGATAGCGCCCGTAATTACTTTAACCCAAAAAGCCAAAAATAAAAAAAATCCCAAAAACAAAAGACGCTGATTAAGCATGGAGCTATGTTATAGAACAGAGCTAAAATAGTACAGACCAGGTTTCTCATGTAGAACAGGATACGGCTGCAAAAGATCATGGTTAACACATTCAACTAGTCCCAAACGAGCTCTTTTCTCCTCCAAATCCCTGTTGCGAAGAACAAGGATACAGTATGATAATCATGAAACAACTATATTAACTACAGCACATAGTTAAAAAAGAAAACATTGAAAAGCGTGATGACCTTGCTGTAAATGGCATGATAGGGAACTTCTGACTGATTTCACTGAAGATAAACCTTGATGCTTTCATCTTCAGGTTGTAGCTTTTATCTACAGCTCTCTTGTAGATGGTTGTTTGTTTCTCGTCCAACAACTTTGGCTGCAAATTTTTGAATGACACAAGAAAGTAAACATTTGTGAGATTTTTCAATGGGATAATTACATTTTTGGACCGCTAAAAAAATAATAGCCAGAAAATTTATAGGTTTTGTATATTAAGTATAAATATACATGTAATATACATATTGAATACACAATAAGTGTATATGTTCTGTGTATTTTGGCACCCATAAATAATTTCGGCCGATGGGTCAAAAATGAAAAACCCCATTTTCAATTGATAAGTTTTGGTTTCCATGTAATTGTCGGGCATCAAAATTTCAACATTTTACCTTCCCTTCACCGGTGCTTGTAACAATGTCAATCGAATAGACCTCATTCTCCTCAAATTCTGCATTGTCTACTCTGGTATCAGGATTGGACACACTTAAGACAACTTTGTTTCCGTCAATCACAAACTGCTTCATTTGATGGCTCAAAACACCCTCAACGATCTTGCAGTCATATGCGGCAGCAACTTTCTGAATAGCTTCTGTTACATCCGAGTTCTGCAACATCAAAGAAACTGAGCAACAAATATCTAACAGAAACATTTAGAGCTATTGGGATGAAAAATAAGTTTAATAATAATAATAATAATAATAATAATAAATACATGATAATATTATAAGTTCTTTAACATGTCTAAAACTCATTCTTAACTAGTAGCTAATTTTTTAATTCAATGTGTCATATCTTTAGCTAAGTCTGCATTGATACACTTGTATTTTTTAAGGAACAAGTTCACATTTTATAACATGATCAATATAACGATAAGTAACCACCATTTGATGGCTACTAGCGTATTAGGCCTTTTCAACTGATTACAACTAAATGTTCTGCTTTCCAAGACTTGAGACAGGAAGGTCTTGCTTCTAGAGCTAGGATCAAGATTCAAGACAAACAAATCTTGATCCAGAAGTCTTTCAAATTTAACTTAGATGCTCAAGTTGGAACTTGAAGGGGAGCCTTGGCGTAACTGTATACAGCCTCTTGCAAAAATGCAACGTAAGGCTGCATACAATAGACCCTTGTGGTCCGGCCCTAAGACGGCAAATAAACATCCTCCAAATGGGGTTTTGATCGAGGAGCAGTTTGGTTCCATTCAGTTTTGGAAACAATTTTGAGTATTTGGGGTTTGGTTTTGAAGAATTGTTATGGGTGCTGGTGTGAGATTGTGTCTGTTTTTGGGGAGAAAGATCACTACAACAGTTAAACTTTTGATGCAGTCTTGATGCTTTCACATGGATGGAATTAATAATTAAACCCAATATAGTATATTTGCCTGCAACTAAACGTATTCAACAACAACAACAACAACATACCCAGTGAAATCCCACAATGTGGGATCTGGGGAGGGTAGAATGTACACAAACCTTACCTCCACCTTGGTAGGTAGAGCTGTTGTTTCCGGGAGACCCTCGGCTAAACGTACTCCCATATTGAAAAAGAAAGCAATTAGTTTCTGGACAGAAAACATTATCGAAGATTATATTTCTTCCCATGTTATATAGTATCTTTGAAGTTTGAGGTTTCTAAGAAATATTCTCACATGCTTTTCATTAACTGTTTATTGACGGTATTGATGAGCTAACGGCAGAATGTTGAAAAGATCATATAGTCTCCATAAGGGAATGATAATTTTTATTGCGAACAGTCCTATGCATGTAATTGGTGGTAGCTTAAGTTTGAAAAGCCCGACTTGATGCAAGATAACTTTTCCCAATATCTTCCAAATAAATAACTTATAACATCTAACAAAGATTTAGACTTAATATTACCTTCTTTCCTGGTCTAACAAGCCTCAGAGCAACTTCAGCAGCTGTATTAGCAGCTGCAAGAACATCAGCAGCTCTACCGGTAACAGGTCCTCCTTGGAGCACATGTGTATGAGCAACTACAGCAATAAAGCCATCTATATGACACCCCATATCACTGCAAAAAAAAAAGTATCCATGTCTTAACTCTTACAAACAGCTTATCTGATACCACAATACAATAAAAGAAAGTCAAGTTATCAAAAAGCAACTTAATGTTCCACCGTAAACAATTAATCCTTAAAGAGTTAAAATTGGATTGGGTGAAAATAAATTAACTACATGATAAACACTTCTTCTATTTCGAATTCAAGGCCAAATTTCACACACAAACCTAGACTTCTCTTTCCTTACTATGCACAACCATGGCAAGAAATAAAATCACGTCAAAGAGCTCTAAACTGTTACTTACATCTTCACCATATCACCTTCTTCCAATACTGTCTCATCACTAGACAGTGGAGAAAAATGACAGACAGTATTGTTAACTGAAATGCAGGTTGGGAATGCCACACCTCTCTCGATTTTCTTCTTCACATTCTTGTACATATTCCCTGTTTGCCTGTACCAAAATTCACATATGTCACCAATTCTGAAATACAAAATCTGATGAGAAGACATTAAAACGAGAAAAAGCTCATACTCTTTGATAAAGGCATCTCCTTTTTCACAAAGATCAACTATCTTTGATTTTGGCTTGCATTCAGACACCACCAACTGCAGAGCCTCTGCAAAATCAATAGCAAAATATCAAAATTTAATACCCTCTTTCTTCCATATTATATGATATCATTACTATTTGGCTACCAAACTATTTCTTTTTTTTTTCTTGATAAAATACTATTTGTGGAATCCAACTGTTTCTACTACATGGTTTGGATATGTTTTAGTACAAAAGTCAGTATTTATAGGACGTATAATATAGTTTTTTAAGTAGGGAAATTTGCACTTTTAGTCCTTCAAATATGATAAAATCAGATTTTGTCCATTGTGATACATGGTTAAGTATATTTAACCTTCAATTAATTGATATTTGCACTTTTGATCCCTCTATAACAGTGAATCTTCACAAACTTAATAATTATTAATTAAGTGTTGCTCAATAATTTGAGAGTAATCCAGTTCTAAAAATAGTTTGAGTATCATATATTTCCTATATAAAAGGACTAAAGTTACAGATTTTAGTTAGTTAAAGGTTAAATGAGCTTAACCAAATATTACGAGGACGATAATCAGAATCATGCCTCTCTACCCCACAAAGGTAGGGGTAAGGTCTGCATACACGACACTCTCCCCAGACCCCACTTGTGGGATTATACTAGGTACATTATTGTTGTTGTTGTTGATAATCAGAATCATCAATAATCAAGGGACCAAAAGTGCAATTATCTCTTTTAAGTATGTAAAGTTTGAAATTCAATGGTTTTAGCATCTTACTCGACAACCCTTCATT
This sequence comes from Anisodus tanguticus, assembly GCA_034509755.1. Classification (NCBI taxonomy): domain Eukaryota; kingdom Viridiplantae; phylum Streptophyta; class Magnoliopsida; order Solanales; family Solanaceae; genus Anisodus; species Anisodus tanguticus. The sequence continues at coordinate 50,434,054 of CM067547.1, forward strand.
CTTCTGAAAGCGGGTGAGCAAACATTCAGCAGAGAAACCCCATTTTCAGGGGGACAATTTTTTTCAAACCAATATATACCAAGCATTGTTCTAAAGAAAGAAAAAAAATATCATGTCCAAACAGCTCCTAATAGCAACATATCGAAATTTAATACTCTTTGTTTCAATTTATATGATATCATTACTATATGGATACCAAACTGTTTATTTCCTTCTTTCTTTTCTTTTGATAAAATTAAAATACTATATGTGGAATCAAACTGTTCTTTTACTTGACTTTTTACCTAGTTTGAATATTTGTAGTACAAATTTTATAACATTAGAAGAGATTTTCAGCTATCAGATAGCCCAAATGAGAAACCTCATTTTCGGGGGAACAATTTTCAATCCAAAAATCAAAAAGGGTATGCATAAAACATGTAAATATTCAATTTTTAGTTTTTTACCATCAATAAAGCAGAAAAAAGACAAAAACAAATGAATTGATAAAGAACAAGAGGGTTGGAGAATATTAACTGTGGAATCAACCTGTTCTTTTACTACCATATTTTACATAATTTGAATACTTTTTAGTACAAATTTCGTAACACTAACAGTGACTTTCAGCTATCAGATAACCCAAATGAGAAACCTCATTTTAGAGGGCACAGTTTTCAATTCAAAAAGGGTATAAAAGGACTAAATTTACACATTTTAGCCTGAGGGTCTACCAGAAACAGATCTCATCTGCGTACACACCATGCTCCCCATACCCTACTTGTGGGATTACACATGGTACGTTGTTGCTGTTGTAGTTAGTTAAAGGTTAAATGTGCTTAAACAAATATTACGAGAATCATGAATAATCAAGGGACCAAAAGTGCAATTATCCCTTTTAGTGGTGATTTTTCAGTTATCAGATAACCCCATCTCAGGGGAACAATTTTCAATCCAAAAATCAAAAGGGGTATACAAAAAACATGTAAATATTTCTATTTTTATCACTAAATAAAGCAAAAAATGAGATAAAGAAGAAAAGGGATTGGAATAATATTAACTGTTGAGGATTTCAGCTGCACATTTATACTTAGTAACAACTTCATGACTTGTCAGATCCAATTCCTTCTCTTCTCTCTCCTCATCCGACATAGTTTTAATCCAATGAGTTAAGTATGTTTTAACAACTGGAAAAGAAAATACAAAGAAATTAAAGAAAGAGTGAAAATGGTGGTCACAGAAAATAGCACATACAGTTTTTGGTTTTGTTGATTGAAATTTGAATGGAAAAAGGGTTTGAGTGAGCTAGGGTTTTGACTGTTTTGATGGGTTGGGGAGACAAGTGATTACGTGGTGATTTGTGGGTCCCGCCAAGAAAAATTGATATGGTGACGTGGATATTATTAAAATGTGTTAATATTTGGTACAAGGATAAATGAGATATTTCAGAATTAAATTTTAAATTAATTTATGTTGTGTTTAACTAATAATATAAATTTATATTATGTTTGGTTGACCGTATAGACGGAGACAAAAAGGGTTTTGAGTTAGTATAGCAAAGTTATCAGATATGACTATTTTTTTAAGTTTATGAATTTACTAGTAAATTTATTCGTGTTTCGCACTATCAGTAGTAAATTTCTATAAAGATCATCATGCTAAAAACGAATTTAAATATATCTTGAATACACCATTTTCTCCTCTTTTGAAAATTTTAAAAAAGAAAAAAAAAAAAGCAATTGCCTTCTTCAATGAACTGACTCGGCCCGGCTATCAATCATTTTCTTTGTTAAGAAGCACTTTACTTTTAATATGTAATTTTACGATGTAAATTTAAATTTCATCAGGTTTTAATACCGAATGATAAATCAAAAGAAAATGAGTGAATTATAGTAAAGGTGGCCAGTGGGCCGGGTCTGGCGGGGTCGGGGTCGGGGCGGGACGAGCCAAGGGGTCGGGGTCGGGTCGGCGGGGTCGGGTCAGCGGGACTGCTCCGGTCCGTCCCGATCCGTCGTATCGGCATCGGGGGGGGTCGGGGTCGGGGTCGGGGCGGGGTCCGGCGGATTTTCTTTTTAAAAAATAAAATAAAATAACATATGTATAAAAAAAACTCAATAAACAAGATAAGATAGTGTAATAAAAACATCCCAAGGCTGTTTTTGTGCCTCTTATATTATTTAATAGACATGATTTTTTTGTAATACAAATACAATTGTCTAAAATCTAAATTGCAACTTTGCGGTGTTGTCCAAAAGTTGCAAATTACATTATAAAATTGCAATTAAAAAAATTACATTCTCAAAAAAACTTGTTCTAATTGCTTGATGATTTCCTGTGGTTCTTCGGTTGGAATTGGTATTTGTTGGTCAAATTGATCCACGTCGCTTCCACTACCTTCGGTTAAGATTTCGTTGTAGTTTTATCATCTTCTTCGTTGATCTCCGGTTGACCGCACCTTCTCCGCTCCGCTCGTATCCAATCTCGAATAATCCGCAATTTCCAAGTCGTCTCGGCTAATGAGTGTCGTGGTCTCCTATTTGATATCTGCTGCTCGTGCAGAAAAAGCGCTTTCGACGCGGTTGACGACGCTTGAATGTTCAAAACATCTCGAGCCATCAATGAAAGTGTCGGAAAGGTCTTCTTATTCTCCCTCCAGTATTTTAGCAAGTCTTCATATCCATCTTCATTGATAACTTCTTGATACGGTACAGAACCCTGTAAAACAAAAATATCCAACTCGCTAATTTGGTTAGTAGTAGAGGTACGACCGCACATTCTATTTCCGAGGCTTTCAATACTAGCCGCAGAAACAGCATGTCTTTTGTGAGGTTGTATTGAAGATGAAGAAGATGGTATGGAAGCTGGTAAGTTACTAGCATTTTCTTGTTGATAAAATCTATATATATTTTTGCATTGGTGTTCTACGCTAGACAATACTTCTTCTTTAGTTTGTTCAATAGGTGGTGGGTGATTTAGATTTTTGGGACTTGGAGGTGGTAGTACTTCTATACAATCGTAAATAGTTTCAATTAGTGATTTAGTACCGTCTATTTTAATAGTAGGATTTAATACAGAACCAATAATATAAATAGAGGGAATAGGAATAAAATATTTTTTTATTTTGAGAAACATTTTTTTAATATTTGCCTTTATAATTTGGTTTTTCCATATATTCACTAAGTAATAAAAATATTAGAGTTATATAAAATAACATAGTTGAAATAGTAGGATAATATATACGGAAAATTCTTTTGTTGCTTGAAAAAATTTCTCTAAAAATACAATAAGTTCGGAAAATTTTTCCCAATCACTATCTAAAATCATATCATTTGGCTTTTTATTATGAGAGTTAAAAAATAAAGTTATAGGTAATTTATAGTCATAAGCAACAAGTAGTTTCGTATAAAGAATTCCACCTAGTGGATACTTCTTGTGGAATTTTTCTAAAAGGTAGTCCACAATCATGACAAATTTTTTTATATTCTTTTCTACGTTGTACTTTATTACTTTTAAAAATAAAGTTTATAGCAAATTGTATTTTACTAAGAATGTCTTCAAAAAGTGATAGACCATCCTTTACAATTAAGTTATATATATGGCACGCACATTTTATATGAAAATGGTCCGGAAAAGACGGAGTTAAACTATTTTTTAAAATTGTAATTGCGTAATTGTTATTAGAAGCGTTATCTAATGTAATAGTCATAATTTTATCGGTTATTCCGTAATAATGACACACTTGATAAATATTTTTTCGCAATAATAGTATCGGTGTGCCTATCATCTATATATCTATACGCTAAAATACGTTTTTGCATAGACCATTTATAATCTATCCAATGACAAGTTACGGTTAAATAATCATGGCCGTTAGTACTACGACCTATATCGACGTGATGGATACTTTGCCATTAAAATGATATAATGAAAAACGTAAATATTGTTGATATTCATGCGCGAATTTAAATACATCTCTCTTAACGGTTGATCTAGGAAAACCGTTAAAAGCAGGATTATATATATCTCTAATGTAATGAATAAAACCGGGAGATGAAGGAAATGAAAAAGGCAAACCCTCCACATCAACTAATTTTGATATTGCTTCCCTATCTCTATGTTTATTGTATTTAGAGCCTACAATTCCCCCCGTCATAGGGTTAATTTGACCCGTACTTGGTCCGGGACGATATCACGTATGTGAACCTTGTCCCGATGGAGCGGCGTTTGCGCACCCGGTTTTGAAGCCTGGTATTGGGCATACCTAGGCTGGATGAGCACTTACTACGTGTCTAATTAAACCCCCGTCCCACCGTGACCTATTCCGTTTTAAATTTTAAAACATTTTTACAAATTTTACATATGGCTACTTGATTCTCTACGTCTCTATCAAAAAATGTCCATGCATCCGATTTTAATGGTCGTTTTCTTGGACCTCATCTCATACTAGGGGGAATAGGAGGTATTTCGGTTGAAGGTGCACTAGTGGGTGTGTTGTCATCAACATTAGTGGGTATATCATCTAGATCATCGTCTAAATTAAAGTCTTCTTGAGTTCCGGAAAATAGCTCCTGGTCTAAATCTAATGGTATTGTAGGAAAATGTTGAGTATCAACAAAATCATCCCGTGTAGGAATAAGATGACTAGAAGAAGTACCCTTACCCTGGTTGCCCCCTACTAGAAGAAGTTGTGCCCCTACTAGAAGAAGCACCTTTACCCTTACCCTTAAACATACCTTTTAATCCTTCCATTTTAATTATGATAATAAATAAATAAATAAATAATTAAAGACAATAAAATTAAGTGATCTAAACTAAATAAACAGACAATAATAATTTAATGAAGGAACGAATGTACCAAACGCCGACGTAACGTCGACGTGTAATCGAGAGGTTGAAAATTGAAACTTTGCTCGATGGAAGATCCTCAAGTTAGTTGCCAACTTCACTCCCAATTCCCAAATGAATAAATAAAATTGAATATTTAGCAAACAATGTAGACTTGTAGAGATATATATTGAGAAATTAGAGAGATTGTAGGAAGATTTGTGAGAAAGATGAAGAGAAAATGAGTTATTTATAGTTGAAAAATTGGGTTAAAGTGTAAATATAATAACTTATGGGTTAAAAATAAATATTAAGGGGTAGGGGCGGGGTCGGGTCGGGGCGGGGTCGGGTCTCGCGGGCCTGGGGCGGGCTCGGGTCTCGCGGGACGAGACATCGTCCCGTCCCGAGTTCGAGTCCCGCCCCCGTAATTTATTTTTTTTTTTTTGGCGGGGTCGGGGCGGGACCGGGACGGGCTCGGGTCGGGGTCGGGCTGTCCCGGCCCACTGGCCAGCCCTAGATAAAACACATTTTTAATATATTGAAGTGTGTAATCATCTGATCTAAAAGCTTAATCTTTTAGATAAAACACACTTTTAATATTTGGTTATATTTTCAACACGCCCCCTCATGTGCCGGCCTGATTTTTTTTATGGTCCAAGCACGTGAAATTCTTTTTTTGTAATGGGTGTCTGATACCATATTGAAGTGTGTGACCATCTGATCTAAAAACTTAAGCTGTTAGATAAAACACACTTTTAATATTTGATTATATTCTCAACAATATGAACTTGGACAATTCTCACCCTACAAGCTAGCTTTTGGGGTTGATTTAGGCCCAAAATCCATTCTTTACATGGTATCAGAGTCAGACTCATTCCAATTCTTTGTTCACCGATGTTGGGCCCCTAAATTATATCACGCTCCAGTTAACAACGTCTGGGCGTGCATGGGAAGTGTTAAGAGTCTCACATCGAATATGAAATAGGAACATGAACTCCTTATATGGACTTGGACAATACTCACCTTACAAGCTAGTTTTTGGGGTTGAGTTAGGCCAAAAAATTCTTTACGCATCGTGTGCCGCTATACTCCTTCAAATTCATTATTGCAATTTTTATGTGGCTATAATTGTCTACTTTTTTGGCATAGCTCTTTTTATTCAGCGTTCGATGGTATTCTTTCCTCTACATTGAGTGTTAATTTTGATAGTCGCTATACTCAAAATCATTGAAAGGCCGATTGTATTGATTTGAAATACAAAATAAACTTAAAAACTTTGATATTTTTGTACAAATTAGAAACCTTGTGCAAACGTTTCTAAATTACTTTTTTTTTTTTAAAACTAACGAAGGAATCAGTTTTACTTATGAGACGTGAATTGTTATTATTTTTTAATCATACTTTCTATACTGATGTCTTATATTCCTGCATATTCCCAGACTAAAATGTAAAAGTTCTTTAAAATATTCACTCTATGTATTTGTATGTGTTTCGCCTTTAGTATATTTTAAATGTTATCACACTCAAAATACATATAGACATATATCAAATCCAAACAATCAGGGCAAAAACGTTATAAAGAAAAGGTTAATTCATTCATTAGATAAACTTGCATTCGTTTGAAAGCAAATTATATAATTAAATCTATCATTTTTCCAAGTGAAAGAGAAAAAGAAGAAATGAGTCTCATTTACTACTCGTGATTTATAATTCTGTTGGATGTATGTATCTTCCTTTCTTTCTTAAGCTACGTAAAAAAATATCACATAAATTTAATATGTATCATATTGGACTACAATAAGTTGAAATAGATTGAAAAACATTGACACATACGCTAAATCAAAAATTGAAATTAGACATATATATGCTAATTAATGTCAAATTATAGTAACTCAAAAAGTTGTTTATTGAAGATAATATATGTTAATTAATTATTTGTAATGTTGAGTCATCACAATTAGTTAGTTGTTAGGTTGGTTAGTTAGTTAGTTAGTTAGACTGTTTTGTTAGTTAGTCAATTATTGACTTAACTGGATCTTACCTGGCACTCTTAGATCGGTGAAGTGTAAGATTAGAGTAGATATTTTTGTGCAATTGATGTTGTGTATATATTGACTTGATCCATGAAATGGAAATCATTTTTCATTTTTCCAATTCATGAGTTACACCATTGAACCTATTCTCTATGTTTCTCTTCAGTTGTTATCGATCGATTTCTGTGTAATCACCATTGAAGGTGAACACATTTCTTGTTATGGTATCAGAGCTAGGATATTACTCAGCTCAATTTCGTTGCACTAAATCCTAATTTGTTTGATAGTTACGGCGATTCAATCGATTGTTCATTTTTGTAAAAAAATTGATCGACATCTCTTCTCGATCAACTTTGCTCGGTAGTTCTTTAATTAAAAGTTTTGATTTGCATTGCGATCGATATTCACGATGATTATTGGAGGTTTACAGTGTGCGATTAAAGCTGCAATTAGAACTCAACTATAGCGGTTAAAAATCAAAATGCAGAGAACAATGAGAATACAATCGATGTAAGTAGCCTTTTGTACATTCATCCATCTAATAATGCTGGTGTTGTGTTGGTTTCGGTTTCATTCGATGAAATTGGATATCGTTCATGGAAGATAAGTGCTTTGAGATCTCTTTCTGTTAAGAATAAGTTAGGTTTTGTTACTGGTAAGTGTAATAATCCAAATACAGATTATGCAAAGCTTCGTCAATGGGAAAGATATGACGACATGGTCACATCTTGAATTTTGAATTCACTTTCAAGAGAGATAGTTGATAGCTTAGAATATGTAGAACTATGGAAGAAATTAGAGGATAGGTACAATCAAACTAATGGAGCTAAACTCTATCAGATTCAAAAGAAAATAAATGATCTCAGTCAAGGATCTCCAAACATAACTGGATATTACACTCACATGAAAAAATTGTGGGAAGAATTGAGCAATTTATCAACAAAATATGTATGCAATTGTGCATGTGTATGTGGAGGCAAATGACTTATGTACAAGGCAGAACATGACATGAGGCTAGTCCAAATTCTAATGGGCTTAAATGAGATGTATATAGTCATTAGAGAAAGCATATTGATGATGACTCCCTTGCCTACTATGGGACAAGCATTGCACTGCTTATGCAAGAGGAGAAACAAAGGGAACTTAGGCATAATAATCAAATGTTCACTGAGTTTGTTGCTCTTGCTGTCAGTACTTCAAGATCAAGGAAATTTAGAATAGAGCTTTCACCAACAAAATATCTTGAGCCTACTGCTCTTGATACTAGTACTTCAGGAGGAAAGAACTTGAGAACAAACTACACACATACATGATACAATACCAGTAATAAAAGGTCTAAGTTGTTTTGTGAATACTGTAAGAAGATAGGACACACAAAGTATAAGTGTTACAAGTTATATGGGTATCCACCTCAAAATAATCAGGGTAATAACAACCATAGGGCTCAGGGATATATCCCATATCAAGGTAGTTCAAATCCAAACCAGAGACCTTAGAATAACACTTACAACAATAGATACAACAATAAGAGGAAAGAAATTATGGCAAATGCACATGGAATGACTTCAGAAGTGTGATATGTTGATGCTGAGGATTATAATGCACCATACAATGCTCAAAATGGTAATCTTTGTAAGGAGCAATATGATCAGCTCATCAACTTGTTACAACAATTCAACAACGCAAATAACAATTTTCAAACTTGTGGAGTTGCTAACTTTGCAGGTAATATAGCTTGCACTTCTTATATAGATTTTGGTAAGCTATCATATGGATATTTTAATGATAGGGCTAACTTATGGATCCTAGACTCAGGATCGCACACCATATGACATCTAGTAGAAAACAACTTACAAATATCCTAACATTTCCTTATCCATTATTAGGAAAACTTCCTAATAGTTATAAAGTGAAGGTAACTGAAGTAGGAAATGTGATGTTGTCTTTTGATATCATCCTATATAAGGTCTTGTTTGTTTCAAGTTTTAAATATAATCTAGTTTCTATCAGTTCCTTGACAGTACACCTTAAGTGTATTGCCTCATTCACTGGCATTGTTTGTCTACTGCAAGCCCCTTCACTGAAGAGGCCTCTGATGATTGGTAATGTGGTTGATAGTCTTTATCTCCTTTGTTCAAGTTGCTTAAATAAAAACAACAACATTGTTGATTCAATGTCACATGATTCTACTCTTACTTTCAATTCTAAGAATGTAAATAGGTCCTTGTCATACCCATTTATGTCATTCCCCTGTTGTAAATAGATTCACTTCACATGACAATAATAAAAACAGTGATTTCATTTGTGCTAATATTGCATCTCCTAATAGTAGAGCAGGTCTGTTGTGGCATAACAAACTTGGCCATGTGACTTATTCCAAAATAAAGGGAATACCCCTTCCAACTAAATTCTCACCAAAACAACCCTTTATATGTTTCATTTGTTCAATGCCTAGGCAAATTAGGTTGCCATTTCCTGATAAAACAACCATCACTTCTTATACTTTTTAACTTGTCTACGTTGATTTATGGCCCCCTACCATATGGCAATACATGACAACTATAAATACTTCATTACCCTTGTGAATGATTTTAGTAGGGCCACCTGGACTCATTTGCTCAGTTGTAAGAGCAATGTATTGCACTTCTTAAAAGCCTTTGTAATGATGGTCCAAAATCAATTCAACACCACTGTGAAAATGATAAGAACTGACAATGGTCTTGAATTCACCAATCATGAAGCCATCACTTTCTTTCAATCAAACATAATTTTACACCAGAAATTTTGCCCTTACACACCATAACAAAATGGTGTTAGAATAAAAACACAAAAATTTGCTGAAAACAACCAGGTATACAAGGTTTTAAGTCTGACCACAAAGAAACTGCATATTTCTAGGGATCTAATTTTTCATGAATCTGTTTTTCAAATTTTCTCTTCTACATCTTATTCTCGGTGTCATTCTATTACTCCCACAATGCCTTTTATTGACATTATCTCTGATTCCAAAGTTGAGTTGTCTAGTCCAATGCAGAATGATTAAATGAATGATAGTATCACAATTCCTCCTATGTCTCCTAACACTTTAGAGTCGCATCACCAAACTCCTTCTTCTGCAAGCTTTGATCTCAGTACTTCACAAACTACATCACCAAATAGCTCATGCTCATTACAACCATCACAATATCAAGAACCAACACCTGTAGAAACTAGGAGGTCCTTTAGACAATCCAAGGTACTAACTTATCTGAATGACTATATCCATAGGTTACCTCAACTTAAACCTGGCCAATCTACTTCTTCAACTTCAATTACTTCCTCACCTTTACATGCTACTTTTTATCTACACAACCATATAGCTTATAATGCTCTAGTTTCTGAAAGTCAGTACCTTGTAAGAAACATTTGCAATGACAGTAAGCCTTCTTCTTATGAAGAGGCAACTATGAATCATGCTTGGTAGGTAGCAATGACACAAGAATTTGAGGCTCTCTATGCTAATAACACTTGGAGCTTAGTTCCTCTACCAAGAGGAAAGAAACCTATTGGGTGCAAGTGGGTATACAAAGACAAACATAAGACTGATGACACCATAGACAGACTTAAAGATAGATTAGTGGTTAAGGAGTATACTCAACATCCTGACATTGACTACACTAAAAACTTTCTCCCCTATTGTTAAAATGACAACTGTGAGGACTATTATTGACACAACAGTTAAGAAAGGCTGGAATATCTTTCAATTAGATGTGAATAATACATTTTTGCATGGTGATCTACATGAAGAGGTCTTTATGGAAATTCCTCAGGGACTTGACACTGGTACTGCAGGGATTGTGTGCAAGTTGAACAAGTCCTTATATGGATTGAAACAATCCAGGAAGCAGTGGTACAAAAAGCTCACTAAGGCACTCAAATCAAGAGGCTATACACATTCATTGTATGGTTATTCTTTGTTCTATAAGAAAATGGTGATTCCTTAATTTTTGTTGCTATTTATGTGGATGATGTGTTACTGACTGGCACAAACATCACTGTTTGGATGGAGGATGTGTCAAATGCCAATCGGCGGCAACACGTGTGTGTCAGAGCAGGCGTGATTGGATGGCACACCTCATCATTACTCTGCGATATTCTGTAAACCGAGGGAAGTCGGAGGGTTGTCGTCGTTTCATCAAGGTGACAATTGGACCATCAAAATGTGTGGACAATATTCTACAAATTTTCCCTCCAAAGTACAGAGTGTCGATTAGTTTTTATTTCAAATCCACTTCCCGGTTGCATAAGAGTCACGACCGGAAAGTGCGGGGACTATCTGCATAAGGAAAGATTTGTATAAGATAGTTGTATGATTTATGATGTGACACGTGGAGCATGATGCTGAGTCAGCCTCACGTCAGATTACATCGTTACTGATTGGGTATGCATGATACCGGAAGCGACACAAGTAAGGACAATACCGGTAATAAAGAAGGCTAAAAGTCGTTTGCATCGTAACGGACGACCGTTACTAAAGACAGCCGTACGACTTCCAACAGCCTTTTAATGGCATTTATTGAGAGATTGATTGTCCAATTATTACAACATTCATTCTCCTGTATTTATGAGTGCATATTTCGTGGGATGTAAGGACACTTCATTCCATTATAACCCATCAGATTCTAGTGATTACAAAATACTTATTGACATTCTCTTGATTTATGTGCTTGCATACAAGTTACTGTCACTTTGCCCAGAAGTTGTCATAAGGCTCAGGCTAAGCATTATTTTATCTTGTCTTGTTATTATTTATTTCCAGTATAATTCATCTAGAAATCTTATCTAACTTGTCACTTCAGATCCATGTGTCTTTAACCACGTATACAAATTCAACTGTACCGTTTTACGGGTAAACAAGAGGATTTTATCTCGTAAAGCTCACAACTAAGAAGCTGCTAGCTGCTAAGTTCACAACTAACAGGGAAATATCACATTCTAAGTTGGTTGTAACAGAGGCGGAGTCAGAATTTAAATTTATGGTTCTAAACTTGCCATCAAACCCGTAATCGTTATAGTTGTTGGGTTCATAACTAAATATTTATACATTAAAAATGAATTTCTTAATACAAATTTTTCCGAACCTGTAACTGATACCCCCCCCCCGCCCCTGGGTTGCAAATCCAACGACCCAAGAATTCATGCTTGAAGAGTTGGACAACTTTGGAGATGAAGTCTTGTTCTTGTGTGGCCAATTTTAGTATACTGTATGAACCAAAATTTACGAATTGTCATCAGGAAGTCAATACATGGTGGACCTCATACAACTGCAAGACGTCAATTTATGATTGTAACAGCATGCAACCAATGTTATAATATTTCTACCCAAAAAATTGTTACTCCCTCCATTTCATTTTATGTGTCTTAATTTAAGCAGTAGTTTTTTTTAACTTGAGGACTTAAACTAAAATTGTGTAATGTATCAAAATATCTGTTGAATCTTGTGGTCTTAATATGACGCATTAGATATTGAAATTATTAAATATAAATGGTGTTCTTCCTTTTCAAACGGACTAAATTAATTAAGAGAATATTATCCAGTTTAATCTTTAAGAGCAAAAATTCTACCAATATTAGCCAATTCATAAATACTACTTACCAGTATTAACCAGTTACTCATAAAATGTTACCAATATTAGCCCAATTGGCTACTTGTATGTTTCTCCCTCTCTTTAGTCTACCTCCCCCATCTCTCCTCTTTCACCCTCACATAGCCAACTGGACCCTCTTAATTTTAAGTAGTTTTATTTTTCCAATTTCTATCTACAAATCTCAGTGTACGTTTAGCTTGAGAGTAAATGTAGTGTTGGGAACAACATAACAATAATTCAACATTCTATAGCTTGTCCAGAATCGAGTTTGGACAAAGATATTGCGACTTTTATATAGACAAATGTCTTAAAAAAAGAGACAGAGATACTTGCAAGTTAATAATATAAACTCAAGTACAAAAAGGTAATAGAACAGATATCATAAATGCGAGGACTACATTAGAATTTGTTTTGATGGGACGCTGTTGAAGCAACATTCGAATAAGGGATGGTGCTTCTTGTCCAGTTGTTTCCAGATCTCAACATTGTGCCTTGGATTGCTTGGAATGTTGAGAATAAGGGAGAAGCTGAATTTGTGGCAATGTATTGTAATATTAATTTAGAGCATTCTATATAAGCTCCAGATTGATGCTAGAATTTTTAAGTTTTGCTAGTTCATATTTTTTAATTGTTACATGATGTAAAGGACAAGTTTGATTTTATTAATAAAATGAAGCCGTCACATACATTGTCTAGTGCTATAAGAAGTAAGAATGATGTCAAATGTGATTAAACTTTAGGTTTGTTTATACAAAAAAGAGAAACTATTATCAAAAGGTTTGTTTATCCATATAAAATTTTCACTTTTTTTAAAGGGAGTTTCAAAATAGTATTTGATTATATACTGGGCTGATAGTTTTTTTTTTTTTTTTTTTTAAAAATAAAGACGAGTCAAGTTTGAAAAAGAGGTTTTGACTAGTTTTTCAAGTGATTTTTTTTCACTCACAAAATTTTATTTCAAGTTAAATGCTTAGCCAATCACAACTCGATTTTCAAATATCACAGTTTTACTTTTATGTCCAAACGTTTACTTAAAATTAGTAGAAGAAAATCTAGTAGTGTTAGATAGAAACCTCACATGACAACGGAATTTCAATATCTTAAAACGTGATGGGTAAAAATATATTATATATTAATCTCACATAGAAATAACAAAATCAACTCAATACAAATGTCTAGTCGTCGAAGTTTAAACAAGATAGATTGTGATATGTTTATTGATTAGGCTTAATTTAGAAAATATTCTTCCTTCATTTCATTCATTAATGATGTAAACTAGACAACTAATCAATCTTAATTACAAGAGAAATCTAATTCTACCTAATATAGATGTACAATTATAAATGCAATCTAATTCTATTACACCCCGCAATCGAAGCGGGAGGTCGGCGTATGCTGAAACTGTCCCGAAAGTCTTCAAATAAAATCAGCGGAAGACCTTTTATAAAGATGTCGACAATCTGATAACCTGATAGGACATGTAAGACATGTACTTGTCCACGAGCAACCTTTTCGCGAACAAAGTGAATATCCAGCTCAATATGTTTAGTGCGTTGGTGGTGAACCGGATTCCCCTGAGACATAAATTGCACTAACATTATCACAATAAAGCAATGTCGCCTTCGAAATCGGACAGTGGAGCAGAAGGTTCCGTAGCCAACAAGATTCAGACACCACATTAGCAACTCCTAAATATTATACTTCGGTACTGGATCTGGACAAGGTTGCTTGCCATTTTGAGGACTAAGATACCAAATTATCACCAAGAAATACACAATAACCAGACGTGGAACGTCTGGTATCCGGACAACCACCCCAATCAGCATCTGTGTATGAAAAAAGAGTGGTTGTCGAAGACGAATATAAATGCAAGTCATGATCGAGAGTACCCTGAATATAACGCACAATGCGTTTGAGATCATGCATGTGATCCTCCATCGGGTTATGCATGAATAGACAAACCTGTTGCACATCATAAGAGTTGTCGGGCCTCGTGAATATGAGATACTGCAGGGCCCTGCAAGGCTGTGGTAATGTGACGGATCGACATATGTCTTGCTGGACGAAGCACTCAACTTTGGTTTAGTATGAACCGGAGTGGCGGACAATCTACACGATGACATGCCAGCTCGTTCAACAATCTCTGCTGCATACTTCTTTTGGGATAAAAATAAACCACCTACATGACGTGTCACAGCTATCCCCAAGAAGTAACTCAGTGGCCCTAGATCTTTCATTGCAAACTCAGAGCCAAGATATGATAGACTTGCGAAGAACATCAGATGAGACAGTTAATATAATAGCATCCACATACAAAAGAATGTAAGTGATATCATTATCCTGAAGGTTCTGGAATTATTATTGTCTTGGAATGTGTCACGTAAATGTTTCCAAACTTCCATAGCCGTGGAATCAGGCTCAATAATAGTATGTAGTAAATCACTCGAGATTGTAGCGTAGATCCCCTGGAGGACCGCTGCATCAAGGGTCAACCATAATTCCTTCTCATCATCGGTTTTCGTCACCTTCTCCTTGCCTTTTTCCGACGGAATTATGTGATGGATAAGTCGATATGAGCGACAATGGATTTTAAAAAATTCGTGCATGTCATATAATGGATGTTTTCCATCTCAAGAGTGATGGAGATATGAGATTTGATGTTAGAGACAGCTAGGGGTGGGCGAAAATTGGATTTCGAGTCAGACATGACTGTCGGAAGGAGAAGGGGAGCCGGCGGCACAAGGAAGAGGGGGGCGACGGTTTTGAGTAAAAAAGGATTTAAGGTTTAGGATCTTTCCCTAGAATCTGTTACCATGTAGGAAAAATTCTTCTTTCCTTTCATTCATTAATGATGTACAATATATATAGTGTTACATAAATATTTATTTTGCTACAAACTAGGTAACTATCAATCCTAATTATAAAAGAAATCTAATTCTACCTAATATAGGAGATGTACAATTATAAATGCAATCTAATTCTATTAGGAGCAACTATCAACACTAATACCTCAGTTGGCAACAAGATTTTTATACGAGCTAGCATGTGTGGTGTTTACTAATTGAATAAACTTTAACGTTATGGACATTAAAGATGAAATCGACATAACAAATAGACTAAATTTAACATCACCAACTAGCATTAAGACGGTATGAATTATACGAGCAAGGAGGTCATGGCATAATAACCAAGCTTTGAACAGAGACCTAAAGTCATGCTTCTACCATATAGAAAAATAAATCAAGATGGTAACATATAGAAATATAACTCAAAGACAGTAACATTTTTCATTAAACCTTCGTACATGTGTTTAAATGGACTTGAACATATAAAATATTAACAAAGTACCGTTTTTGAGTAAAATTTGTAACAATGATAGATAAAATAATATATCCAAATTATTAATGATCAACAAGCATAAAGAAATTAATCGAAGGAAAAGTGGAACAAAATCGGGTGTCAACAATAATTTCTACAATGTGCTAAATAATGCACCTACTCCTCTAATTACAATGAGATGAACTCTAAATAATGAGACTCCTTCTCTTTATTACCGGGAAATAGACTCCTAATTAATCAAACTACAATACATTGACTCCTTATATAGAAAGGAAAAGGAAATAAATAGAAAAGGCAATGAATTGAAACTACTTCAATTTCTTTTTCAAATTGAATTCTAATGTTCATAATTCATTATGCATTAAACATTCCAATGTTGCACGGTTAGAACTCTTCCTAGTCATCATGAAAATGTATATTCATCAATATGGGTATGTACATAATGATAACTTGGAATAATATATTAAAACATTACTCAATTATCTACGCTAATTGAAGGAAAGAATAGATAAGAAGCCTAGCTAAAGTAGAAAAAGTATTGTTTCTATAATACTAGATTAAAAGTGTCCGTGCTGAGCACGGGCCCAAGTTCAAGGAATGACGCATCACATATATGATATATCTAATATATATTGTAATAGTACTGTTTTTTTAATATGTATGGATGTTAGTAATTTTTTTGTTATTAGAAAATCTTCTTTGCATCTCCTATTTTTCAATTGCTATAGCGGATGATTGTTATAGATTAGTCTAATGGTATAACACATTGATTTCTTCTCTGTAGTTAGTACTGTAATTAGTTTGTATTGTCTCATTGTTTGTGTTAGTACTTAGTTAAAACATGCTAGCAAAAAATATTCTAAGTCTAGTAAACTTCCTTCATCTGTGAAAATTAGTAATGTCACCTTTGATTTTTTTGTGTAAATTCACAGTTCAAAATGTTCTATTCGATTTTCATTTTGTCCAAAAATAGCAATTAAATATTTCATATATTATGTTAATACTAATTATAAAAATAATTTAAAGAGGCAAATGTGTAAAAAAAGCCCATACAACTATAAGTTACAAAGAGAAATTATACACGTGGGTAGGCTGCCCCCATTGAGTGAGTGAAACTGGTCAAGACACCTTAAATAGGATTGGTTTATTATGATACCCTATTGAGCACAAATGGCAAACTTGGTGAGATGCCAAAACAACCCTCTTTGATGTCAGCACAACAAAGCATAACCATGAAAGAGACACCTGAAGGACCTCAACTGTTGCTTATTCTATAAGAGAACTAGATGGTGATAATATAGAAGTTGGAGCCTTAAATTTTGACCAACTCTATTTTGTTATGAAATTGCAGAGAATAAAAATCTATGCATGAAAGTGACTATCAAATCGGATAAATCCAACGATGTATCAGTTATCGAATATTTCTACTATATATAAAGGGACAAAATATTCATTCTTGAATGTTGTGTGGTTCGAAGGTGACATTAACGGGTTTTGGTCCCGCTATTCGGAGGTTTGAATCCTTCCGTCCCAAACATATATATATTCTATGAGAATATAGATTGTTCTGTTTAAAATTTACATCATGAGAGTACTATTTATATATTAAAGGCATCTGTCTTATTCTTCAAGTGGTATCAGGTAAATTCCCAGCATCATCAAGCTGCAAATGCAAGTGGAGACTATGTTCCTGTGCTACTTTCCTTCTCTTTTTTCTGGTTGCAACTTCTTGCAGCGTTGCAGTAGACTTGCACATATGGAACAACTGCAGGTACCATCCACCTATACCAGCTGATCCCATGTCAAACCAGGGACTTAGTATTGATTCTGCGACACATGAATTATAAATGGAAAAGGTAAAATAAGAATGCAGCACCTTCCTAATCACCAACAAATGTTAAAATTAGAATATGCAAACTACAACTCTAAAGCACAGAGGTGTTTACTTTTCTCCGTTTACCTTTTTTCTATTTGAGAACTTCTCCTCCACTTCTTATTTACATGGCATGTACTACTACAGATGAACAAATATCAACTTCATACACATACTTGATTCAAAAGATGAACAAATATCAACTTCTAAGAAAATACATCTCTTTTTGTGAAGATAAATGTTACCTACACTAAGCAAAAAAAGCATATAGGTGGACTTGTTTCATGTTAGCCGATCATCCTAACCTGCATGCATATGCAAGACAAAGTTAGATGATACATATTTATACTCATATGCAAATCAAAAGGTAATACATTTTGATCTAGGACTACCACCACTTGATCCAAACATGAACGTCAATAATCTCATATCCAGCAAAATGCATTTCGAACAAAACATTTCTCAACAAAAATGATATATAATGCAGACTATATATTGTTGAATAGTTCTTTCTAGTGAATGTAAATAATGTATATTTGGAATTATTAAACAACGATGTTTACCTAATAGTACTTAAGGGGAAAACTGGAATAGAAGACCGCTTTATTGTTTTGGGCATCTTGGCAAACAAAGTTCTTCCCTTTTTGCTACTGTTTTTACTTCAGTTGAAAATTAAGTGTGTTAAGTGATTTACCAGCTTGTGGAACTAAGCAGAAAATTCAAATAAGGCAGTTGAATACACAACCAAAAGCATGTACACAGTCCACCAAAAAACATGAAGAAAGAGGAAAACCAAATATACATAACTCTCATCTGGAAACACTTATTAGCACAACAAAGTCATACCTTCTACATATTTATTCATCTACACAATCTTCCCAGAGCTAACCTAGTGGAGAACTTATCAGTGTATCTTCAACTCAAATACAAATTACCTTAAAAAGTAGAATACTTTCACAAGCATCCCAAAGATTGTAAGGAAAAGAGTAGCCTCGTTAAAATCTATATTGGATGAAGTTGTCAAAGACTCATTCTATTAATGATTAAGCATGTATATTACGCTGAGGGAAAAGTAAAATGAGCATTAGCATGTGCCATGAAGATGAATATGATATCCACTTAATTATGTGCTTCACCTGAATTGATTCTTTAATTTTTTTTAACCATAAACTGATGGTATATCATTTGAGATATGATGAGGCATGTATAAATAGAGAACATGATAGTTTTCAAAGTTCAAACTCAAACGTGAATGAGGAAAGGTCTAGCGCTCACTGCATAAATTAAATCAATGATTCGCGAAAGGAAGAAAGACAAGCAAAGATGGAAGCACCGGCGAAATAATAAGGAATGGACCTGCAAAAATAATTTTAAAAAAAATATCATTTTGAAAATATTAGACAAGATTTCTCATGAGTCAATTTGAGCTACATATTAACCAAGTTTTTTGATAGTTGAGCTAATAAATAAGCTAGTCAATGACCAATTCAAACTTAGGCGGGTTGGGCGGATCATATTTTCATACGCTAATTTTGCCATCCACGTGTTTGAGGTAGAGTCCTTTTTATATTTCATTATATCATGCAAACAAATGGAAAATATGTCGCAATCTTTGGGCATCGAACCTTATTCATAGCTGTCAGCCTTAAAAATGATAATACCTAAAGATAACTAAATAGCAATAAAAAACAATATCCCTAGACTTCTAACGAGTAACTCTAAAGGAACTCACATTATTACTCATATTAAGAGAACATCATAATCTGAATTCAAAAAAAATAAATAGAAGAGTAGAAAAACAATCAAAATATCAAATGTGGAGTACCTCCGCAATAAGCCTTACTAGAGAGCTCAAGAACGCTCTAACTGCAATTGCATCGGATGCCATTTCTTTTGTAGAAATAAAAAGGAAATTGTACAACAGAGGCGTATAGGCAAATAAACCATAGGAAATACATATTCATTTCTTATTTTCCAAGTGAAGCTCTGGTATCATGTCAAGGACGGAAGGATTCCCCCTTATAACGTTTATCAATAACTCAGTTGTATTTGCATCAAATGAGAAGCCCCTTCCAGCCATTTCCTTCATGATAATTGCCATTTCACTAATTCTGTTGCACCTGAGTAATCCTTGCACAATAATATTGTAAGTAACACTGTTTGGAAAACAATTGTTGCCCTCCATTTCCCTAAGCATATTTTTAGCTTCATCGAACAACCCTTGAAGACAAAATCCAGTTATCATTGGATTATATGTTTTGGCATTTAGAAGCAATCCAATGAAAGAAAGCTTCTCGAAAATAGCACGAGCTTTGTCAAGTTTACCATTTTTGCACAATCCATTAATGACAACATTGTAAAATGCAATACCAATATCTTCTCTCTTTCTTTCATACTTATTAAAAAGTGACATAGCTTTTTCAACAAGTCCATGCTTAAAATAACCATCGAGCAAAGTGACATGGGTGTACAAAATAGGTATGATCCCCGTAGATAGCATCTCATCAAAGAATTTTTTTGCATCGACTATTCTTCCAACTTCAAATAGACCTTGCAAGATAGTATTGTAGGTAACAATATCAGGTTTTGATCCCTTTTGAGAAATTTCACAAAACAACTGCATGGCCTCGCCAGTTTCTTTTTCTTACAATATCCATTTATTAGTATGTTATAGCTAAAAATGTCAGGTTCAATGTTCTTATCTACTATGGAATCAAAAACTCTCCTTGCTCTATCCAGTTGACCACACAAACAATATCCATCCATTATCGCATTATAGGTGATTATATCATGCTCTATACCTTTTTCGACCATGTGTTTCATTACTTCCTCGGATCTTCAACTTTTCCTTCTTTGCATAGTCTAACAATTTTAATATCTATGCTCCAAGATACTTCTTCTTCTTCTTTCTTTTTTTTTTTCGAATTGAAAGTTACATAGATCAAAACTACATAAAAAGGTATTAGTTACACTATAATATTTAATAATTTGAAATATTTAAAAAGTAATAAAAAAAGTGTGATTGAAAGAAATTATTTCACTCAGCCTTCGATAGAGGTGTGAAAGAGAGTGTTGCCTTTTAAGAGAAAAAGTGGGTGAGGGGTTGATGAAATTGGAAGGAATCCAACATCACAATTCTAGACAGATTATTAATTCATTTACATACACACAGGTCCATCAATAATTACACTTACTATATATGCTGCTTAAATTATTAAGTTATGTGAATAGATTTAAGCAATCATGTATTAAATTATATGTAAAGAATGGATCTTGGACCTAACTCAACCTCAAAATCTAGCTTGTAGGATGGGATTTTCCAAGTCCATTTAAGGAGTCCATGATTGTAGGGTGGGATTGTCCAAGTCCATGTTTCCATTCCATATCCGATGTGGGACTTTTAATAGCTAACCCGAGCTTACCGAGGGCTTTACCGCCCGAACCAGCAGGACTAATGTCTACTTATACCTACTCCACCCGCACGCCTAGATCTTGTTAACTAGAGTATGAATAATATAATTTGGTGCCCAACATCGCTAGACAAAGAATTGAAATGAGTCTGGCTCTAACACCATGTAAGAATAGAGTGCGGTTTGAACTATTAATTTACATAATTGGAAATAACCAATTAGGTTTACGACGAAACCTAGAAATCGATCACTGATCCAATTTGAGTACATCTGCAAGATAGACCTCAACAGAAAATTGAAGAGTAACGGATCTTGGGCCTAACTCAACTCCAAAAGCTAGTTTGTAGGGTGAGGATTGTCCAAGTCCATATAAAGAGTTCATGTTCTCATTCCATATCCGATGTGTGACTCTTAACAAAGCGTATATATATATATATATATATATATATATATATATATATATATATATATATATATATATATTGAACACTTAATCATGGTTAACAAGGGGAATCTTGGAGCAGCGGTAAAGTTGTCTCTAAAAGTGGAAATAGTTACTAATGCTTGCATTATGGTAGGTTGTCTACATCACACTCTTTAGGATATGATCCTTCCCTAAACCCTGCTAACATATGATGTTTTATGCACCAAGCTGTCTTTTTTTTGTCCTTACTTTGTCATGGTTAAGTGATATACCCTTTTATATTAATTCATTAATTAAAAAAAAAACAATACACAGCTTCTCACGTTAGCAAAGTCCGGGAAAAAGCTACACTTCAAAAAATATGACGTAGACAATCCACTTTTAATATTAGTGACTCTTCTGTAACTCAACCCAGTAAATTTATAAATTACACAAAAATAATTTTATCTGTACTCCAAGAATTTCCTTCATATTATATTTTATTTAAGATAATTACGAAAGTAAAGGCAATGGATGAGAGGACATCTAGAGCCATTGATAAGATCAGATTATAACCCAACAACATGGAAAAGTCCAGCTCATATAATTAGCAAGTGTCAACAGATCATTTATCATAGTAAGTGAAGACAAAAGCCACCCATTCCCCACCACCTTTAATTTGCCATATTAATACTGCACTCTTTTTAGCCCCAAAACGCCCTTCTTCATTTCATTCAATTTTATTTTCATGTATCTTATTTTTCTCACTAGATAGCTAACAGAAACTTAGTGCATCGAGTTGTTATTATTTTATAGCTAGTATTAATAATTTTTTTCTCAAATTTATTCGGTATTTATTTTTCTTCCTTTCTATTTATTTTAAAAAGATTGCCAATTTTTTTATAGTACTTGTCATAAACATATTACGGCATGCATGATACTACAAATTCTAAGAATACTTTCTGTATAAGCTAAAAGTCTTCCCTCCTAATTTTTAAATATCGTGCAGTGACATAGTCAGAATTTTCAAATATAAAAAAACAAATATACAAAGAAGTCAACGGGATTAACATCAACCAAATATACATTAAAGTAATTTTAAATTTATGTATACAATATAATTTTCTCACAAAAACTGAAAAAAGTCCGGATGAACATACCCTTTTGCACCTAGGTTGACCGTGGATTTCGTCCTTTGTCAAATACTGTTATATAAATGAGAGAGGGTAACAATCTAAGTTCTACCAAGTCCAAGCTAGTTGCTAGTTATTTGCTTCTCTCCACCTTATTATATATTTTAACTTTCACTTTTCTCTCAAACCAAAACTCTCAAAAACAACAAAAATGGTAGAGGAAGAAGAAATGCTTAATAATAAGTTGGATTTTGAGGAGACAGAGCTAAGGCTAGGGTTGCCTGGAAGAAGAAAAGGTCATGATGATACTTGTAATGTTAATGGGGAAAGAGGCTTTATTGATGATGAAACAGTAGATTTGAAGCTCAATCTTTCTTCAATGGTGGATCCTTGTGATATTAACATCAAGAATACTCAACTGGAATTCAAGAATGCATCAGTCAAAAGACCAGCTGCCAAGTATGTGTCTTTAATTTTATCTTCTTCTACTTCTATACAAAAAAGAAGAAGATCTTTCTACTTCATTCTTGATCTTCAAGTGGTATATAACTAGTGCACCCATCGGGGATAAACAACGCTAGGTGATTTTTTTTCATCTGTTTAAATTTTGCTGGTAGGAATTATCAGATATCTTTGTTGGTGGGAGCTGCGGTAGAGCTAAAAGTTTTGAGTTTATGAATTCTAGATTCTAGAATATATAATTTAGTAGGTTTTTAATAGATTATTTAAATATATTAAGTAAAATTCTTAAGACAAATATGAAGCTAAGCCAAAGCCACTGCTTTTTCGAACCTGTATGCAGAATTATAGCTCCGTTCCTGGATGAGAGGTAAATAGATAATGATGGAATAATTATGGTGCCAGTTAGAACCGTACCGTTGTAAACAAAATTTTAGTATGCGAGAGGTTTAAATACCAAGAGATATAAAGCGAGATGGGCGGAGTCATCTTAGGCGAAGGGTGGTCAATTGCACACTCTTCGCCAGAAAATTACACTGTGTTCATAGGTTAAATTTAGCTATTATGAATATTTTAAGTTTGCACAACCTTAACACAAGTGAGAAGAAAATTTACATATTCTTCCCCAAATTTCTGACTCTGGCACTGACATACTAAATAAATCGACTCTTACTTTCCATACAAAAATGAAATAAATTCAACCTAAAAAAGATAAATAAACTAGTCTATGGTTACAGTCAAGAGCTAGTAATTTTTTAGTATATTAATAGATTTCAAATTCAATAAATCTAATGAATTTGAATAAATTTCTGAACTGAAATGCATAATGTTCATGTTCTGAGTTCGCCTCGAGTGGATCAGGTGTCCAAGTTCCTGAGTGAAGAGAGAGAAAAAAAACACCTAAGAGTGGTTTTACAAGTTCATCAACTTGTAGTTCAAAACATAGAAAATTATGGGTTTAAACTTTATGAAATTAAAAGGCTTTTAATATTAAATTAATTATATTTTTAAAATTATAGATTTACTATATATTATTTAATTTGTTACAAATTTAATATTTTTTTACACCTAAATTGTGCTTCGCGTCAGAACTACTGAGTTAAGATGAATCGGTGTCGAAGGTTGCATTGGTTGAAACAAGTTATTTATATTATTTTCAAGTTATTAATACCATTTTTCATGAGTAGTTACATGTATTTGAAGGCAAATTTATAATTTAAAGTTGATGGGTTTGATTTGTAACTTTTTTTAGCATTAATTCATTATATTTTTAAAATTATGGATTCAGATAAAAAAGATTATTAAAAATTTAATATATTTTCACATATAAATCTATGTTTGAGAGAAATTGTGTATATTTATGTATATATAGGTTACTTACAGAATATGATAAGTAACCTAAATATACACGGTTTCTATCAATATTCACTCCTAAAAATACCGAATTCGATAAATTTCTTGCCCATATATTGTATTTGCCCCTGCCTATATTTGTCTTTTACATGGCGAACATATAATAACTGTTGTGCGCGAAAGTAATAAATACCAATAAATAGCGGTATAGGATATATCAAAGCGGTACAACAAAACACATAGAATTACGTGGTTCGGCAATTTGCCTACTTCCACGAGAGGCATTAGATATTATTAAATAAAGTAGGAAATATACATAGTACATATATAGATTCCCACTAATAATATCTCTTAGGTGTTTTCCAAAGTGTTTCCCCAATACTCACATATACTCTCTTATACATAATAATGAGTATTTTCTCTCTTTCTCCCAACTTATAGTTCTCTCTTTTTCTGATTTTGGGATGGATGATTATACAATAATCTCATCTATTTATAGATGAGGAAATGTCCCCTCTACTCCACATACAATGCATGAAGACATGCACATAAGTCTTCAACGGTGGATGACCTAACTTTTGGTTGCCAACTTCAACAAAGATGACTTCAACAAAAGGGGCTTGACCTTGACATTTGAGCCAATATTCAATAATCTCCACCTTGGCGAAATGTTCATAACACTGCCTCCAAACGCGCCCTAGGCGCTCTAAGCTCGAGAGATGTTGATCGAGTTCAGACAGTGTTGAAACTTGATCCAAGTAACCACTTTCGTAAGCATATCTGCAGTCCCGACTTTCTGAAGAATGACATTCCCTTCATCGATGATTTCTCGAATAAAATGAAATTGAACATCGATGTGCTTTGTGCGACCGTGATGGACTTGGTTCTTTGCCAAACAAATGGCACTCTGGCTGTTGCAGAAAATCATCACGTTCTTCTGAACAATTCCCAAATCCTTGGTCAACCCGAGAAGCCAAATAGCTTCTTTGAATGCTTCAGTTACAGCCATATACTCTGCCTCTGTAGTAGACAAAGCTACAGTTGACTGCAATGTTGATCTCCAATCTATTGGTCCTCCTGCAATTGTGAACACATAACCAGTAGTAGATCGACGCTTATCCAGATCTCCAGCGTAGTCAGAATCCACATATCCGACTAGGTGCTTACCATCAGTCTTGTCTCTCTCAAACTTCAAACCAATATCCATAGTACCATGGATGTACCGTAGAATCCACATCACTGCTTGCCGGTATTTTTACTGGAGTTGTGCATGTAGCGACTCACCATACTAACAACATGTGAAATATCATGTCTGGTGCATACTATTGCATACAGCAGGGCACCAACAACATTTGCATATGGAACACGCTCCATTTGCTTCTTCTCATCGGTGGTGTTGGGTGACATCTTTGCACTTAACTGAAAATGAGGAGCAAGCGGTGTACTTACTGGTTTGGTCTTCTCATTGATGTCAAACCTTTGAAGTACTTTCTTCAGATACTAAGTCTGTGTCAGACAGACTGTGCTTGCAACTCTATCTCTTGTGATCTCCATCCCAAGAATATTCTTAGCTTCTCCAAGATCTTTCATTTCAAATTCTCTTCTCCAAGATCTTTCATTTCAAAAATATGAGATTGAGGAAAATCTAAAAAGGGCTTGGATCAGGGGTTTGATAAATGTCCTCAACAAGACAAAGCTGGATTTCTCAATGCACTACAATCAGAGAGAAGGAATACTAAAGAGAGTTATGCGAAAATAACCTCTCAAGGCTTAAAACATGGGTTTCCATTGATTTTTGAGAAGAACGTAATTTTTTTGTCTATGAGCATAGGATTCTTGACTTTGGGTGTGAAGAGTAGTGGTAGCACCATAAATGAGCTTACCGCTATTTCGGAACCTAAACTATACGAGGGACTCACCAATGGACTTCTTCTAGGTGGGGAACTAAAGCCGGCTGAAGCCAAAAAAATGTTTACTGATGCGAAATGTGTTACCGAGGAACATGAATGGAATGGGCTCCTTAAAATCGAGAATGGGAGAAGTAATTATGTTGGTTGGAGGAGTGTAGGATATTTGCAGGAACAATGGATCCTCCAGTAAACATCATTGTGGTAAATGAAGTCGAGCAATGTTTATTCTATGATTCGATTGCAGTGATTGTGTTTTGGGATCCTGGAAAATCGTATGAACAGGTTACTAAAATCATGGCGCCCCTAATTATTGATTGTTTTCTCGAAAGTTTACCAGTGAACCTTTCAAACACAAAGTTAATATTTCTCTTTTGGACCAAATTATTAGGGTGGTGTGATGAATATGATGTTGGTTTTGGCCATCAGTCTATGCGTTTGACAAGTGATAACACCTTTGTGCTTGTTTTCCATGCTCAATTATCTTTTTTCCAGTGTCCTTATCCTCCTCCTAATGTTGTTCACTCCCTAAATTTTGACCATTTTGTGGGTTTATCATGGGAACATGTTAACTATTTTTCCCAACTCCATAGTGTCTTAAGTTATAGCATGGTAGGACTTGTCAAATTGCTCTTCATTTTCGAAATAGTAAGATACTTGGTTGATGTCTTCGACGCGTGGCGAATTGTTGGACAAACAGAGCTTCTATTAAATAAACAGGTGGATAGACCTTTAACCTTTGAAGATGTTCATTATTTAGACAAGTCCATGGTGGTGTTGCTCCTTCGACTACTGGTTGTTGTGGCTACTGACTACTCTAAGATAGAAGATGAGTTCTTGAGAAAGACAGTAATGTCCCATGCTGTATTGAAATTGAGAGCAGGTGGAATCATCTTTGTGACTCTTAGGATGCAATCTTATGGTGACACTAATGATGTATCAGGTTGCAAGTGTGGTTCACTTCTATTTGGGAGTAAAACTGATGCAGCGGTACTTGATTATCCTTGTGGAGATCATTGGTTCAAAATATGCGGTGCTACAATTGCCACTCATCGAATAGGGACAAGAGTCGAACCAACTTTTCAGGAGAGCAATCTGAATCCTTCATTCAAATATGTTTGTTGGATTATTGCAACTGGTTCTTTGAGCTTGAATTTAGTTCTTTCGGCAGCTTACACAAGAATATGCTTACTGGTGTGAAGAGACACCTAATTGCTTGCAACGTTATTTCTAAGTTCTCTGTATTGGTTGCACTAGATCTAGAGTGTATGAGATTCAAGATGATATATCATTTTTGTCTACAAATTCAAAACTCTTAAGGTGCTATTTATGTTGTCCGGAATTCTTTTCAACACTATGGAGCATTCTCTGATCTTCAACAAGCAAGAACTACTGGTTTGTTGGCTTTATCCATTTGTCAATTCATGAATCCCAACCTTGAGGACAAGGTTCTTTGAAGGGGAATGTTGGCATTTTGGTTCTAATAAATCTTTTTTATTTAAGTTTTATATATTGATCGTGCAAAAAACTTTTACAATATTAATACATTTTAATGAATATAACAGATTGTTGTAAGTTACTCAACCTAATGGCATAAATAATCTATATTTTATCACTACATAGAGCATGTAACTCTTTATTTTTTGAGATTTATTTTGCGCAACTTAATAATTCTTGGGTCATGAAGTGATCCCATACATTGAAAATTTGTACTCATAAAGAAAATGAAGATCTTATAAGAAACTAGTAATGCCATATACAGTATCTATTTTAGTATGACATTTGGGGAGTCAAAGTATTGGCTTTTCTTATATAATTTCCTTTTACGATACTAGTGAAGTAGTTGTAGATAGTGATTGATATAATACAATTTTCACAATAAATCTTAAGTTTAATGTGTCAGCATTGTGCACCAAATAGGAAGGAGCAGCATGTCTTTTAAGATGCTGCATAGAGGAGCATTGTGTCAATGTTAAACTAGAATAAAAGATCAAAACCATATGGAGGTTTGAATAATCTTGAGTGAGCACCACTAGTGTTGCTAGTTGTGGGCTCTAGTTCATTCCTAGTTACTGCTTATGTATAATTGTACTGTTTTTCATTTTACCGTTAACTTTACTTACTGTATGTAGAAAGGTGAAATAATTTGGACTGCATGTTTATGGTTTTATCAGAATGTCTTTCTGGACTTTGGAATTTTGGTATATGTAAACTTCTGGTTTTAGTCATCCTTCCTATTTCCACTTTCTGAGTCTATGTCTACACGAACGGAGTCAAAATTTGAAACTTATGAATTCTTAATTGATATTTTATCCAATATCGGTGAACAAAGAACTGGAATAGGTCTTGTTATATGTGGTATGATATGTCCACTCGTCAAATTCACGTCTTTCGTCACGTCATGTTTGACGAGACAATTTTTCCATTTGCAAACATACAAAAAATTCCGTAACACGGATTACACCTTTCTAGACGAGTTAGACATCTCCCACGTCATACTCACCGAGCTCTCCCGTACCGCCACCACTGCCACAGTATCTCCGTCTCCGCCCCATGACGCTTCCACCACTGATAGTGTCTCTGATCTAATTTGGTCATCACTGAATGCAACCACCACCACCGACAGTGAGTTCACCGTCTCTCTGTCACATTCGGTCAGCATCTCCGACACCCACCGGCACGCCCAACCGACGCCCACTGTGTACTAGTCACCGACCGCCACTAACCCCACAACTATACCAATACCTGGAACCCATCCTAGCACAGGTACCCAAAACAACCCAACCACACCCTCACTCCAGTCCCTATTTACCACAATCATCAAATCCAGCAACAACTACCCCAACCCATATCGATCTACCAAGATCGTCACCCCCACCCATCTCGCTGTCTTCCCAGAAACAATACCACCCAATCTACTGTTCCGTCGACCAACCCCGCAGACAACCCGAAATCGGCTCTCTACCAAAATACCCAGCCTACCGCTGCCCCCACGCACCATATGAAAACTCATGCCCAACACGAAATTTTTAAACTCAAAGTTCATATAAGGAGTTCATGTTCTCATTTCATATTCGATGTGACTCTCTTAACACTCTCGTCACCCCTACCCATCTCATTGTCCTTCCCATAAATAACCCACCCAATCCACTGTTCCATCGACCAACCCCCAGACAACTCGTAACCAACTCTCCACCAAAATACACAACCTACCCCTACCCCTACGCACCATATGGAAACTCGTGCCCAACACAAATTTTCAAACTCAAAGTCCATATAAAAAGTTCATGTTCCATTTCATATCCGATGTGATTCTCTCAACACTCCCCCGCATGCTTAGACCTTGTTAACTGGAGCGTGGATAATATAATTTGGGGGCCCAACATCGATGAACAAAGAATTGGTATGAGCATGGTTCTGATACCATGTAAGAATGGATCCTGGGCCTAAATCAACCCCAAAAGCTAGCTTGTAGGGTGAGGATTGTCCAAGCCCATATAAGGAGTCCATATTCTCATTCCATATCCGTTGTGAGACTCTTAACATAAAGGTTTTTTGACTTGGCACAGAGTCTAAAAATAAAGAAAGACTTTTGAATTTTGTGGTCTAAAATAAGCTAAAGATGTTTGTGCAGTTATATATCATCTCGTTAAGCGTAAAAAGTAAAATTTAAAATATAATTATTGTCAAATAAGAAAATGTGTCATTCTTTTTGGGTCTGACTAAAAAGGAAAATGTCATATAAATTGAGACAAAAGGAGTATCACAATCACATTGGATGGATTAGCTCACCAACTGAATGGATATGGATTATATGAAAAAAAGACAGTCTGATGCACTAAGTTGTCGCTATGCGCAGGGTCCAGAGAAAGATCGAACTACAAGGGTCTATTATAATATGGATCATATATTCCAAGTTAAATAAAATGGACCACAAGAAGTGAATGTTGGAAATTAGCCTTTGGCGGGAGTTGCGACCGACCAACTTTAACGGCTTAAACACTAGTGTTACGTATGTTGGAGAATCCGGTTCTTCACACATGCATGATGTACTAAGTACGTAGATAACCGTAGGGCCAAGAATCGTCAAATTTCATTGAGAAATGAAAGAGATATTGGTTCACGAAGTAAGGTGTTTGAAGCATGGAAAAGTGTGGTGTGTGATCAATTCTCCCTCATCGGTAGAGGAAGAAAGAATTGTTGTGTATATAAGACTCGAAATTGGTTTGGGATTTGGGACCCCAAGGGGTATCCCATGTGTTTAAAGGAGGGAAGACCTAGATGTGCTTCGGTTCGAGGAAAGACCACACGCGCGCCGCCGCCGCCCGCCCGTCCGGTCCGGTTCCGGGTTCGCGGGTATTATCTTTTTGGGCCAGAAAACTTTGTCAGAAGTACAGTTTGATCCCAGAAGTTTCAGATGTACAGTTTGGTCCCTGAAGTTTTCAGAATTTCGACGGTCCAGAACAGAAACGTCCATCACTCAATTCAGCCATTTATTTTGGTTGAATTACACCTCCTATAATGGCCAATCCGTTGGCAATTTTCTCAATTTATTTGGTGGCTTTACTACCTCCATAATGGTCATTATTTGGCCAATAATGGCTGTTATGGAGGCAGTCAAACAGTCCATCTTCCTCCTATATAAACACCCCTTACACCATTGTTGAGGCACACTTGATATACACGAAAAATACACAAAGCAGAAAGCAGTTTCTTCCTAATCTTCCAAGCATCATTTCGTTATTCAATATTCTTCACGGTAGCTCTTGAGTTTCCTTTGCTCAATAGTTCCATTGCTGTTTTATCTTGGGAGACGAATTGTCCAGGACGTATAAAGGATACATACGGGGCAATATTGTCTTAAGGACAGAGTGCCACACTCGACTCAGCAAAAACAAGTTTCCAGTTTTTCGTGTTCAACAAAATAGTAATTTCAGTTTTGTTGTTATATTGGTATTTTCAGTTTTATAGTTGAATTGTAATTTCAATTCTTATATAAGCAGTTACTTGTAATTTCTGTTTCCTGCAAATCCTTGTAAATCCAACAGTGAATAATCCCAAAATGAACAAGGTATGTTTGTTTAGTATTTACACCAACATAAATAATTGAACTTTTACTCAAAGTACATGATTGATCTTAGTAGAGTTGAAATTTTGTATTTCCTAAAATTGATTTGCATCAATCGCCAGCAAAACTTATAAAGAAAAATATTAAAACACTACAAGAAAAATTGAAATTAGCTATGAATTTCGTTGCTTTTTTATCTATACTTATTTTTTTGTACATGTAAGGGTTGATCTCCAAATATTTTATTTTGCTGAATTCGCGAACCCATTGTTGAATCGGGCACTATGTGTATGTTAGTGTGACTACTTCTAGAAAGGCAGCCCAAATTTCTTGGAGAACTTATCAAGGAGGCAACAATCCAACAAAGAAAAGATTGTCAAAATCACATCGGATGGATTAGCTCACCAACTGAATGGATATGGATCATATGACAAAAGTTCAATAAAATGGACCACAAGAAGTGAATAATTACAAATGAACAAGATATGTTTGTTCAGCATTTACAACAACAGGAATTGAAACTTTACTCAAGTACATATCTGATCTTTGAGAGTTGAAATTTTGTGTTCCCTAAAATGATTTGCATCAATTGCCAGCAAAACATATAAAGAGAAAAAATACTACTAAAAAATAGGAATTAGCGACGAACAACTAATCCTATTTACCGATGAATTATCAACAAATTCTGAGAGCTACAAGCTATTTAGCCACGAAGTCTGTAGCTAATTAAGTTTTTTTTAGTGAATAACAAAAGCTAGAAGAAAAGGGCAGTGTAAAAGAGTTGGTTCCAAGTATCAGGCAAGCCAGCAAGGCACCAATGACTACAATCAGCAGAGTGATCAGGATTTGCCCTTTGCTCTGAAGTGAGTGCACCACTATAGATAGAAGGGTGTGCATCTTTTCTCATAGCTGATAGAAATGTTATGTCCAAAAGAAATGGAGGGTTGTTCATGTCCCTCATCACAGCTTGCATCACCCTCATTTGGTCCGGGTACGTACCCGGATATGCCGTGCCAGACATCGGCACGGTCTCGCCGTAACAGCTTCTCGCGGACGACGCAGATGACGCACCGGTGGTCCAGTCGCTCGGGCTGCCATAATTGATGAAGTGTTAGTATAGGGTAAAAATCACAAAAACCACTTTTCATGTGTATTAAAAAATAATCACTGCCATGAAGTTTCACATTCCGCAAGTTAAATTTCATGCACAACAATAGCTATTTTTTAACTACAATAATGAAAAGTGGCTAGTCCCACTCTATTTCCACTTTAGTAAATCATGTCATTCATTGTATTGTGTAGCACGTCTCAACTAACAAACTATTATGTCATACAATATTGTGTTAGCCGTTGAGTGAAGGGAATGTCTTGGCATAAACCTTAAGAGTTGTCGTTGTATGATCAAAAGATCAAGCGTTCAAATCATAGAAATAATCTCTTATCGAAATGCATGATAAAGTTGTTTACAGTAATTCCTATACGTTTCTACCCTATCTAACGAAAACTTAATGCACTGAAATGTCTTTTATGTTTTGAATAATATTGTGTTAATCGCATTAAAATTTCAAATTGTTAAGATAGAGAGTTGTTTATTTATTATTGATCTGAACATACATCCAAATTCGATTGTTTCTCATAGATCAAGCACGTATAATTATTTTATCAGTCGAATTATATATTTTTGCTAAATTTGATACTATATAATAAATATTGTATTAACAAGTTCATCTAAAAGTTTAAATTAGTTATTTGTTCCCAATACATGATATGTAAATAGTACTATTTTAATAGTGCATAATTGTCTGTCAAGCTATATTGAGTTTTGGAGCTTCCCACATGTGGAAAGCCACTTAATTCATATGCCACCAACCAGAAAAGTGATAAAACATGTCAATAACTACTCCTACAAGGCCAATAATAATGCCTTATATTTTAAGTTTCGATTGTTCTACTACTACTATTATTATTATTATTATTATGATTATGACTCTAACTAACAAAACGGTGTGACAACTGATTTTAGCTCATCTTATCTTAACATTTACTCATCTTTTCCTCTATTGTACAAGTACTCTACGCACACATATTTTGGCTTCTAACTCGATATTTAGTACTTTGCTTTGGGCTTTGATTACACAAATTTCCTTAAAATAAGAATCATTAAAGGAATAGGTATTTTCTATAATTTTTTCCATTCCTAGAGTTCGAACTCAAGACTTCTAATTAGTTAAGGGTGGAATGATTCTATTCATCCGACCACAGCTTGGTGGTAGATGTAGACATATTGGTTTGGGATAAATTGTGAAATTATCATAGGGATTTTTGTGACATTCATGCAAATTAGTAAGGTTGAGCAACCATGATAATTCAATGTTGATTCTCCCACATCGGTTGTGGGATGAGAATTTGGACTTCTTATATGAACTTTGACAATTCTCCCTTCATAAGCTATCTTTTGGGGTTGAGTTAGACCCAAAATTCATTCTTTACATCAAGGTTTAGATAATGGTCTTTGGATTTAAAATTTTATTTAGTTTTCTGAACAAATAATAATTGGAAACATTAACTTTTGTTTTTATGGAATAGTATTTGAAAGGTTGTTTTAGCTTAATACTTATGTTGGATTAAGTGCTTTCATGAACAAAATGCTACACATGTAGTAACCGACAAATTTATTAAAGTATTACTCATTAGGAGACATTATCATGTGAAAATTAAAATTATTAATGAAATAATTGTATCATAATTGAACTAATTGATTATTATGATAGTCAGATAGTAATTTTTTAGCTTTTGAAACGTGTCATAGCTGTCGATGAAATTGTCCTGAAAGTGAAGAGTGAAAGTGCTGATTTTGACTTCTGTTTTAATTAAATTTTTATAAATAAAATTGCATGTTATACTACTGTGTTTGTTTCTTAAATTTGAAGAGAAGTCTCAATCAATTCATCAACTTTTGAAAAAATAAACTTTTTATGAACAGAACACCAAGATTATTACTTTTTCAGTTTTGTTTGCTGATTTTTTTTCTTGGTGTTGCTTGATTGAAAAACAAATCATGACAATAAAATTAATTTTTTTTTAAAGAAAATGCTAACTTTCACAATATTTATTTCAACTTCAAACAATTCTTTTATTTTTAAATTTCCACTTCACATCTTATCCAAACTTTGAAGAACTTTTCAATAATGTAGGGTTTTGTCCAACTTGGAGTGCTACCTAATTTTGTAGCTATGATCATAAATGACAGCTATAATGGGGCAAGGTCCCGTAGGGGCTTTACTACATAAAAGTTTTTTTTTTGTTTTACCCTGACAATTTCACCTCCTTTTCAAGTTGACTCGAAATTTACATTAAAAAAAATTTTAAAAAAACTTATAATCTTAAATATTTGATAAAATGTGTGGGGTTATAATGCTTTTAAAATTTATGATCTTAAATATGTTATATTAATATTTATTTGATTATAACAATTTATCATTAAGGCTAAAATAGAAAAGTTCACATTAAATTATTTTCAAATTTAGAAAAGTGCCTTAATTTTCAAAAGAATTAATAAGTAAATATTGTCATTCTCTTTTTAGAACGGAGGGACTATTAAAGTGAGTCGATAAGAAATTTTGAAAACTCTACATCTAACAAATGTCTTGCCGTTTTAAGAATTAAAAAATCTTTCGATAAAAAGCGTTTTACTCTCTTAGTGCGACTCTATATTAGTTGATCGGTAGGTTTAGGACAAATACCGGATGATTAAATAAAAAAAAGAAGCAAATTTGGAGGGGAAAAAGAGTTGACATACTTGTAATGTGTAGGTGAAACACCCTGAAAGAAGAGTCTTGTTCTACTTTTGTCAATATTGGCATCAATCCATCTTGCCCATGTCCTTAACCCTCTTTCTAGTGCCACCAACCTGTCCATATCTTGATATAATTTGCCTCCTAAATCCATGTAGTCCCACCTGCATATTACCACATTTTTAGGTACGAGCCTTGTTCGATAAGGAGCCGTCTTTCTTAGGGAATATTTTATCTTTCAATATGAGACTTTCTGATGAGAATTCGGATTTAGTCGTGTGAGAAATCTCTATCAAGTTGGACTTCAATACAGATAACAAACACCAAATGGAAACAAAAAAAAAAAAGAATATTACAACATTTTCACTATTTAATTTGCACCTTAATTCATGTCAACCATTATCATACTTCAGTATCCTAATTAACTTCACTTGATTCACAAGTATACAGTTTGGAGAAAAGCAAAAAATGTGTCACACATATCTTTTCAAAAGTTCACAATAGTCACGTCAAATTGTCAAGCATTTACCAATTACAATTGAGAAAAAAAATAGCTTTATTTGGTTAAGAATAGGAAAATACTCAAAGTGGAGATTTAAACTATATATAGTGATGAGCATAGATACTTAACAGAATAATAGAAGTACACGTAAACTGACCAAGACGTCAATGTTATTAAAAAGAATACTTCATCCGTTTCATTAAGTATCCTAATTTGACTGTGAATGAAGATTAAAAAAAGTAAGAATTTGAATCTTGTGATATTAAATTTAAAATATATATAATATATCAAAATAATCTTAATTATATAAGTATAATTTTATACATGTCGTGTATGATACTATCGTTAAAAGAGTCATTAAGTATACAAGTCATATTTTCTTGAAACAGAAAATGAAAGCAGGAGAGATAAATTGCGACCGACAAAATTTACCCAATTGAGATTATAAATATATAGAACGAGTTGAGCAATGAATGTCAAAAAGTGAATGTGTATACAGTGAATTGGTACTCCTTCCGTTTCACATTATTAGTTTTACTTTTCTTTTTAATTCATTTAAAAAATAATGTCTTTTATACCAACTATTTAATTCCAAATTTACACCCGACATGTCTAAAATTACAAAATTAAAAGATATTTTAATACATTCTACCTATCCATGATTTGAAATTACAAGATTCGAAAATTTTCTTTTACTTTCTTAGATTTCGTGTCAAATCAAACTCAAACAAACAACTTGAAACGGAGAAAGAAGTAAATAGCAATTACCAATAGAATATTAAAAGTACGTATAAATTTACGAAAGAATACTCCCTCTCTTTCACTTTACATGTACTAATTGATTAGATATGAAATTTAAGAAAAGTAAAGAATATCTTTGAATTTTATGATCTTAAATTAAAAATATCTATAATATATAAAAATGACCTTAATTATTTCGTAATCTTAAATATGTCATGTGAGATTGATGTTGGAATTAAAGACTTACTCAATATACAAATCATTTTTTTATAAACAGATTAAAAATGAAAGTAAGACAGTTAAAAACAATAAACAACAAAAATAGTGACTAAAGATCTGTCATAATTTCTATTACGAATATTTGTGAGTCCACCAATGACCAGTGTTGAAAGAGATGAAATATTTGTGATAGATTTATGGCAAAATGTCCGTCTCAATTAGAGATGAATTATGCCATCGGTCACAAAATATTTGTCACAATTTTATATTTTTCTTATAGTTTAAATTCGAACCGACAAAAAATATTTGTCACAGTTTTGTATTTTTGTTATAGTTTAAATTGCAACCGACAAAGTTTACCCCAATTGAGATTTTATTTTAAAGAAAAATAAGAATGTCAAAAAGTGAATGTGGGGTAGTAATATTACCCTTGGAGAGCCCCTTTGTGAGTCCACCAATGACCAGTGTTGAAAGAGAGCACATCTACACCTCTCCAAGCATTGGAATTCTTAGTTATATCATCCAATCTTAGAATTCTCTTGCCTTGCACTAACTCTATGTCCACCAGATATGGCGTTCTGTAAAATGACACTGATACTGCATAATCCTGCAGCCATTGTCCAAATTTTAAGGCCAAATTAGAATGCCAACTATAATAACACAAACTTAATTTGTCAATAACTAAAACATACCCGCCTATCCGTTTTAGTTTATATGATATAATTTCTTATAAACTTTCCATTTTATGTTTAATCAAAAGTTTTTTTAACCACAGAAATGCTATGATACGTTTAAGGACGCAAGTTTCAATTATCTCATAACTACATATATGTTAGACAATTTTAAAACCACAAATTTTAAAAGTCTCCATTTTTTATTTAAATTTCGTGCCAAGTCAAATTATGTAACATAAATTGGTTCGGAGGGATTATATATGTAATATCATTTAGAGTGTAAACACTGACAGTGAAGAAAACGTTTACTTAATCTGTATATATTAGACATTGTAGCAGGTTACTTTTCCTATTTTTCAAGTTACTAATCCCGCTAATTACAGACAGTTACATGCGGTTATCTTTTAGGTGAGTTAACAGTCTAACAATATTTTTCACACTATCAGTGTACAATACTAATACTCTATTTGCATTCAGGAGTTAAAGTGTTCGCAATGCGAATGATATTTACATAATCAGATCACTTATAAGATAATCATAAGTAATTTTTTAGTACGCCGATAACTATAGTAACTAATATGCTATCATAAGTTCAACTACATCCATAGTTCAATAATATACATAATTATTATATCGTCAGTATATATAATATAAATCATATATATATAATTAGAGAAAAGAAAAGGGCTAACCAGGAATTTGAAAGTAGAGATAGGGTCACCCGTGATCATCTGTGTTTGAGCTCGTGGGACAGCAGCTGAAATCATACAAATGAATGACTGCCATTGGTTCCTTCCTAATGAATCTCCCACATACATCACAGTCTTCCCTCTCATTCTCATCAAAAAGTCTACCCCATTGAACCTATAAAAAAAAAAAAAAAAAATAACCTCCAAAAATTACAAACCAAAAAAATAAATTCACACTACCAAGTTAATAATTAAAAGTCAATTACATGTAATTATTACTATGTATGATAAGCATGATTTGGTAATAGAGGCGGATGGAGTGTATAATCAACGGGGAAAAAGGTCAAACTTGCCTATTTACTATGTGAAAAGAATTATTTTATCCTCCACTATATTATCGGTATAAAAGTACCCTCGTGTTACCTAAATGGTTTAAATATATCTTAATCTAATGTTGTTTAAGTGGACACCCAATCTCACGTGACATTAACATTTTGATGAGATGGACGTCACGTGACATGTCATCTCAGTATCCCAACCTATTTTATCCCTCCCCTCCACTTGTTCTTCCACTACTAGCATTTCCTTTAATTTTCCTCCATCACCATAACTATAACTTTTTTTATTTCATATCCGATGTCCGGTATCCGCATTAGAGCTCGACTATATCCGGATTCGTGCCGAGTAGAGCCAATTTCTCGGAAAGCACTCCTGACTAAGAATTTTTATGTACCCATGACTCGAACCCGAGACCTCCGATTAAGGGAGAATCAACCCCATCTACTGCACTAATTCCTTTGGTGGTTATTAATATCACCAAAAAGTCACTATACTATCGGTGAATATAACTTAAATCTAAAATAAAAACTGTCAAAGACTGAAACTTTATCCGAGAACTAAAGGTCGAACTCACCAAATTCAAATTTTAAATCCCTCCTTATTAATAACATGAAAAGAAGGTAAGTAGACCATTAAAACATGTCAAAATACATTGACATCATAAAAAGTTACTATTGTCGGTGCTTATAACTTAAACTAACATAAAAAAAAAACACAGTCAAAGACTGAAACCTTATTCAAGAAATAAAGGTCTAACCCACCAAATTCAAGAAAAGCATTGAAAGATTGAAACTTTATTCAAGAAAAACAGAGTTTTAGTTACCTGGGAATATCACAATTTGCTGGTTTCCATCTATACTTAAGGTAATCAGTATCAGGTCTACCATACATTTGGCAATTAAATTGTGAATCAATAATTGGGCAAGATGAAGATTGATACAATGGATATGTTTCATCATATACCCATGAACCCATAAACAGATTACATGAAGTTAAATTTGCCAAAATCATTTGATTTTTATGATTTTGGTGGTTCTTTAAAGCTGCTAATGAAAATACAGAAGAAAATTGTACTAAAAGAAGACATATTAGAAATCTAAAGGTAGTAGAAAAAGAGAGAAGATTCATTGGGAATAACAGAGAACAACAGAGAAAGAGAAGAAAAGAAAAGAAAAGAATGTTACAATTAATGCATGTACTAGTAGTATATTATAAAGGGAAAGAAGGATGGGTAAGGGAGGGAATGGGAATTTTTGTTGCTTAGCGTGCATGTGAAGATAACTTGATTCTAATAAGAATCAGAGAGGCGGATTCAAAATAGTGGGGAGGAAGCCTTGGCATAACTTATAAAGTTGTTCTCATATGATCATGAGGTCACAGATTCAAATCACGGAAACAACTTATTGCAGAAATGCAAGATAAATCTGCGTACAATAAACTCTTGTAGTCCGATCCTTTCCGAATCCCGCGCATAGCGGAAACTTATTGTGCACCGGGCTGCCTTTATATAATAGTCAGCCAAATTTACTGTTTACTATTTTTAATCAGTATGTACATAAATTATACATTTATACATATATTATATATCCGCATAATATTTTTAGTTTAAGCTATCGTGTGAGCAGTTATTCATGTTAATTCTTTAAATTTGGGAAATAGTGATAAATTTAAATTATTACTGCATTGAGTAATATAAACTTCTTCTTTTTATATAGTGGTATTTGATCGGACATAATTTTTTCTTTTTAAATTATTACTGCATTGAGTAATATATTCTTCTTCTTTTATACAATGGTAGTGATAAACTAAGCCCAGGTTAGAATTTCTAACTATAAAAAATGTTATTAACTTCTTAAAACAGACTAAAAAGAAGGAGTATCATGCAAAATGAAACAATAGAATATAATTTCTATTTATATTATCGGATCACTTAAAAAATTATTATTGGAAGCTACACATAATAAGTGAAACTAAGGAGTACTATACAAATAGAGACAAATTCAAATTTTAGAGTTTATAAGTATTAAATTCTAAAATATACAGCTTATTAAGTTCTGAATAAATTATTGATATATAAAATAATTTTCTTGATACAAATTACTGTCGAGCTTGAAATTAGAATTCTAGTTCCCCTTAATTATAATAAGTTACAATGATTATCATAAAAATGATTTACATGCAAGTCTTTTGTATGTCCTGTCCTTGGTTCACGTGTGTTACTAACCTAAAGGTGAACTAGCGGTGGCTGCCTAAAATGTTGGCTCGTGACTGCCTTCATTTCATCACAATTTATTTTTATATCCAGTTTTTCAGTTTACGTTAGACTATTTCTGGAGATAGTAATCTCGGCCCTCAGCACTACTACAACAAATATTAATCCTTAGAAGCAGTTGAATATTTGGACCAATCCTTGTCATTATTTTAGCCACTTGGATTTGATTAACCTCTAAATAATTAGTGGACCCTACTTTGTGTTTAATTACTCGTGATTACTCTGTTTTGTCTCGATTATCTGTATCAATTTGTATATTTATACAACTTGGGTCCACAAATTTGAAGTTTATTACTTCTTTCGGTTCATATTATATGATATTTTTAGCTTGATTATTCCTAAAAGGTAAAAAGTGCTTTCAAACTTATCTTAAATATTTAAGATATATTTTGATTATATAATAATTCACTCATCTAAATGCGGATAAGTTTAGAATTTTTTTTTTATACTTTTTTAATTATGTAAAATTCATATATTATGGACCAAATATAAAAACTAAAAACATCCTATAATATGAAACGAAAGGAATGATTTTTATAGCAATCTCAAGTTAATATGGAATAATAATAGTAACTAGATTCACAATTATATATTTATAAATGTTCTTAGATAGGAGGATGAATGTTGCAAGCAGATTTGGGTCGCATGTTCGAGTGCTGCACATATTTGACTCTTAGTTTGTACATATCTCTACCTTTTAAAATTATACTGTTAATTAGTACACAAAAATCAAATCATTTTCTTTTGCTTCTCCTTATTGATCTTCAAACAATATATACTAAAAAGAGCAATTAGATGTCTTGCCAACTGTTCTATATAGACACACCACACACTTGCAAAAGTCAAACCTAGGAGTTCGTATCATTTAATTTTTTTTTAGGTAACCCCAAACAATTATTTAAGGAAAAATAATTATTTTAAAAAAGTGGAAAATTGGTTGCTATTTTAGCATCTTTTGGATTAATAATAAGTCTTTAGGCCTTTTGAGTTGTCTCGGATAACATTACACCAATAGAAGTTTGTGCACAAAAACTTTTGCACCAGAAGTTAAGTGACTAAAATGAAGAAAAGACCAATTTAGGAATGAGGACAAGGATGTTCCATATCAATCGCCCAATTTAACGATATACATATTTTTATATATCAGTGCAATATAACTAACTATATATAGCAAATTATTACTCATCCGTTTCAATTTAAGTGTCTTAGTTTGACTTGACACGGAGCTTAAGAAATAAAGAAAAACTTTTGAATCTCGTGATCTTAAATTAAAGATGTGTGGTGTCTTTTAAATTTTGTAGTCTTAAACTTGTCTTGAAATTGAAAATTTTACTAAATATAAAAACACACTATTTTTGGGATAGACCAAAAAGAAAAGTAAGACACTTAAATTGGAACAGATGAGGTATTATACATAACAACAACAACATACTCAGTGTATTTCTACAAGTGTAGTCTAGAGAGAGTAAGATGTACAATTAAGTGTAGTCTAGAGAGAGTAAGATATACACAAACTTTATCCTACTTTATCATAAATTGACGTATGATAATTAGGTCATGTACAAATTAAGTGTAGTATAGAGAGAATAAGATGTACGCAGACTTTATCCTACTTTATCATAAATTGACGTATGATAATTAGGTCCCGTACAAAAGATAGAGATGGTAGGTAGAAAGCAAAAGACTAAAATCTTGAAGTGTGGTCACCTCGTCTCCAAGTTGCAACTAAGCACGGGGTCTTGAAATTGGGAAATTTCAATGTTTGAGGCCCCTCAAGAAAAGAAAAGAGAAATATACAAGTAAAAGGAGAATTTGGATTTCTTCATTCAACAAAAACCCAATTCGCAAACTTCTTATCTCACCCACTCCACACCAACCCCTCTAAAATAATAAGAAGAAAAAGACTTGAGGATTCCCTTAATTCGAATTCGCATAAGGTCCTTTAAAAGGAAGCATCCCCTAATAGATTTTTTCCGTACCCAATGGTGCTAATTTGATGGACTTTATGAGTTCTAAATTTTAGGATAACTAAATGAGTTCTATATTTAATTTTTGTACATATTTAGTAAATTTCTTAATTAAAATATAGGATCGTTTAACTTTAATTGAATTTGGCCGAATTCTTACGTCGGCTTCTAGCTCCACGCCTATATCCAGAGTTCGAATCCCAAATCTTTGATCTGATTAAGGTTAGAGCTGACTTAGAGGGATCCTATCATCTCACGATGACTCATCGGTGATTAAAGGAAACTTATAAATGGATAACGTTATTTGCAATCCTTCTAGAGAACATAGAAAACTTCATAACTATTGACATTTGGATATCTCCATATCGAAGTATTGAATTTAGACACAAGGTAACATATGACTTTTGTGATACATCAACTTTCTTTTAGCAGCCGTTACCTTTAAATTTGGAGCTCTAGGTAGGTAATGTTATTAACTAAAAGCAAGTCTTGGTACAAGAGAGGGACATAGCATACCAAGATAACCAGCCAAATAAATTATAGTAGGATTTATGTTTCACCCTATTATTTTGCCGTAGCATACCATAATTAGTACGATGGTGCATAATAATTTTCAATAAGGTAAAACTCAATAATAACAACAACAACATACCCAGTGAAATCCCACAACGTGGGGGTCTGGGGAGGGTAGAGTGTACGCAGACTTTACCTCTACCTTGGTAGGTAGAGAGGTTGTTTCCGAGAGACCCTCGGCTCAAGACAGAGCATAAGCAAGAGCATAGCAACAGCAAAAGCAGTCAGATCCGGTAAAAATAAGCTAAACAAAGTACACTAAAGGACACATAACAACATATATCAAATTACAAAGAACTATAAAGCAATATTGCACCTATTAGTAAGATAGGCTAAGCGGGCCTACAACAATAACACTACCACTACCAGTTTGCAAGAGTAAGTAGGACTACGCTCGACTACCTACTACCCTTCTACCCTAATCCGTGTCCTCCACAACCCACTATCTAAGGTCATGTCCTCGGTAAGTTGCATCTGCGCCATATCCCTTCTAATCACCTCTCCCCAATACTTTTTCGGCCTACCTCTACCCCTCCTGAACCCGTCCCTAGCCAACCTCTCACACCTCCACACTGGGGCATTTGTGTCTCTCCTATGCACATGTACAAGCTATCTCAACCTCGCTTCCTACATCTTATCCTCCACCGAGGTCACTCCCACTCTGTCCTGAATATCATCATTTCTAATCATATCCCTCCTTGTATGCCCGCACATCCATCTCAGCATCCTCATCTCCGCAACTTTTATCTTTTGGATGTGCGAAGTCTTGATTGGCCAACACTCCGCCCCATACAACATAATCGGTCTAACCACCGCCCTATAGAACTTGCCTTTTAAGTTTTGGTGGCACCTTATTATCGCACAAGACTTCAGATGCGAGCCTCCATTTCATCAATCCTGCCCCAATACGATGTGTGACATTTAAAATAAAACATAAAATTAAAGTTTTATCAATAACAACAATTATTAACATCAGTCCTAAATAAGTTGGTGTTGGCAACAATGGAACCGTGATTTTTTACTAAGGGGCTTTAGAATATAAAGAAGAAAAATAAAAAGAAGCCAAGGGGATTCCATTGTAATTTTGAGCTTCCTACATCGTGTAATTTTTCAACGAATTAGGTGTCAATTGACTCTTCTTGAATAAGGGTAACTCACCCCTGGGTATTGGCTAGCTATATAAACCTTCACAGAACGTATTTTTTCATTTATATTCATCTCAAGTCAACATTATTAAAAAAGTACTCTTACCATGATGTAACATATATTTATACTTTCAACTTTAAGACATAGAAATATAATGCATGGGGCGTGTCCAATAATAAACACATCCATTATTAATGGACCCCTTAATCCTTAGTAAATGCTCACTTATTGGAATGTCTTGGACCAAAAAAGACTGGAGGAGGGTCAAGAAGAAAATTTAAGTTATTTAAAATAAATAAAAGACCTGATAATATAAAGACAGAAAAAATGCTAGACGCAAGAGGATCTATTGTTAGTTGTTTTGCAGAGTGGCATATGATGACCCATATTTGTTTTGTTGTAGGCATATTATTGTAGTTGTAACTTGTAATTCTTCTTGTAGTATGTTGCCCTTTTTGATTGAGATGTTTGCATCTTCCCTTGAGTGTTGAGTGTATAAGATCTTTAAGAATACTTGCGCATGTCAAAGATTTTCATTTTCTTTTAATGTATTCGTGTCGAATGAGTGTGATATAAGTGA
This sequence comes from Anisodus tanguticus, assembly GCA_034509755.1. Classification (NCBI taxonomy): domain Eukaryota; kingdom Viridiplantae; phylum Streptophyta; class Magnoliopsida; order Solanales; family Solanaceae; genus Anisodus; species Anisodus tanguticus. The sequence continues at coordinate 50,478,955 of CM067547.1, forward strand.
GCATTTCGTATAGTATTTATATACTCGTAGTATTTTAAACGGTGCGATGTTTGACTCTCCCCCCCCCCCCCCCTCTCTATATATATATATACTAGTAGCGCCTTTTGTGCCCCTTCTTCTACTTCCTTTGGCAAAGGTCCTAACTACAGCTCTGAGTAACTCCGTGCTCCTTTCAAAGAGCTTCTTTGTCCTTCTTCCTAAGAGGCATTCGTCAGCGTAGGAAGGCCACTCTTTCTTTTTTTGCTTCTACGTCTAATGGCCGTGAAGTGAAATTGTATTGTATGTTAGCCTCTTAGAAAGACCTTTTCTTTTTAGCAAGTTCCTTGTCATCTAGAGGGCCAGTGGAAGTACAATCATATAAGATTTGCACCTCCTCCATTCCAAATAGATCCTAGAAGACTTTTGGAATAATTGACAGATTTAGCGTTAAGCCTATGAAATCATGTGAATTTATAGCATGTTTGGTCAAGTTTTTTTTTTCCAAAAGTACTTTTTTTTTCTTTTCAAAAAGTGCTTATTTCAAAAAATTGAGATGTTTGGCCAAACTTTTGAGAGAAAATAAATACTTTTGAGGAGTAACAGAAACAATTTTTCAGAAGCTAAAAAATAGTTTTTGCCCATAAACACTTTTTTGAAAAGTACTTTTGAAAAAGATACATTTAGAAACATTTTTTAAAACCTTGGTCAAACACTAATTGTTGCTCAAAATATTTTTTAGATTAATTGGCCAAACACATATTGTTTCTCACTAAAAGTACTTTTTTTAAAAGCACTTTTGAAAAAAACATTTTTCAAAATAAATTGATTTTAAAAGTTTGGTCAAACAGACTATTAGTAGCTTTTGCTTAAATCCCTATATATATATATGTGTGTGTGTGTGTGTGTGTGTGTGTGTGTATAATAGACTGCGAACCCAATTTTAATGTATATTAGTTTGATGTCGATATAGGAATGTATAAACTTTAAATTTTTAATCGGTCGCCTCTTCTTAAAACTTGTGATCTTAAATATTTCATATATTTCTGTGGTACAATGAAAATTTTAAAATTTAATTATTTTTAAATATAAAAATTTATATTTCCTTCTATAATAGAAAAAGAAAAAAAAGTCACATAAATGGAAATAAATAAAAGTGACAAAATGCTATATGTATCATAGCTCACATTGCAAAAAGGCAATCAACGTGGTAGTAATTAAAATGCTCTGTGGTGCGGCTATTATACTCCCTCCGTCCAGTTTTATTTACCATATATTAACTTTACACATCTATTATGAAGTCAAAAATGGAATGAAAAGTTTATCATATTATCCCTAATTATTTTGCTAATTACCTAATGATAGAAATCACTTAAAATTTACCAAAAAATGTGCAACCAACTAATTAAGTAATATGTTCCAACAATTCACATATTCCCCATAAAAAGCAGTATTGAAAAAAGAAATTTAAAATTTTGACTTATTAATTACTAATGGTAAAATAGGAAAAAATGATAAATAATCTCTTGATTTTCTAAGGTGAACAAGTAAATTTGAACAACTATATTAAATATAATGAACAAGTAAAACTGAACGGAGGGAGTAGTATTTATGTTTTCATATCCCATATAAAATTGGAAGAATTACAAGGGTTTGTACATTAATAAATAGAAACACATTAATTTGGAGTTACTAATTGAAAAAATGTCATGAATTAATGAGAGTGGGAGTATTTAATTAGTGGTCAAGTCAATGCTGCCAGCGGATAACAGAAAAGAAATGAGGTTGTCTTGAAAGCAAATTGTTTTGCATGTATAATTGCATGTATATATATCTCTTTCTCTTTGATCTGTTTCATATGTATGTTCCTCTTCAGTTGTAGCTGTCTCACATGACATTAATTCAAGTTGATCTCTATGCATGTGAAACAAACCATCAATTATCAACATCATTTAAACAGATATACAAGGTTAATAAAATATATACTGACAATTTTCTATTTTGACATTTTAATTTTTTTTCAGTGGACTATTTCCGATAGAATGTCGATAGAAAAATCTAAATTGTAGTATTTTTATGCGAAAAAACTAAGAAGTTTCTCAGCGTTTCAATTGGAACATGTTTCCCACCATGCATTTTCCCAGTGAGTTGAGTCGGTGGGAAAATCATGTTCGATAGCACAAATTTTTCACTGAATCTCCGTGGAAAAAAACATCTATCCAAGTAACTAAAACTTATGTATATGTAGATTGAGATTTGAATTTTATGAGTTTAAGTAGGAATGTTATTATAATTTAAAATTATTTTAAAAAAATAAAATTTTGGGATAAAGACTTTCTCTTTCTTCTCTCGACTCACGGTAACAACTTCCAGTAAGGTACGAACACAGCGGTGTAGCTACGCCGCTGCCTAGCCGGAACGGCTAAAGGCCGGCCGAGAAAGGATGCACAGATGGTCAATAAGAGGGCTGACAATGGTGACTCAAAACCCTAACATTGCTGTTGAGGAATCGAGTGGTGCGAATGCACAATATGTGTCGATGATTGTACAACCAAGCTTGAAAGAATTTTCTATGCCAGGGTACTAATCGAAATTAATGAAATAGAAATTAGGTCATTGTTCCAACTGTAACAATGTTTACCATTATTCAGTTATTCATAGTGTGAATGATATAGTCAAATAATTTACTTCAACTACAATTCTCTTTTACAATGACAATTTTAACTCTATGCGAATTTATATGACACTTTTTTATTTTTTGAACGAATAATACTCTGATAATATTACTTACCAGAGTATCTGTATACTTTTATTGAATAAGCAGTCGGAAAAAATTAAAGACCAGTACGTTTGAAGGACTATCCGTGTAAAAACTTCATTTTCGGATCATAAAGCAATTGTGGTATGGCCTAGGGCTTGATCCGACCTTGCCTCTTAGTTTTAGAACTTTTTATACTACATATATTATTACCCGATTAAAATTTATTACCATAATAATACTTATTTTTAGATAATATCACACCCAATACATATTTAGGGCAAACTATTTACTCCCTCCTTCTCAAATTATTTGTCGTTTTGTTTTTTGTTTACACGTAGGAGAGATTTTTTATTACTTTACCCTTATGTCTAGGTTATAATCTTTCTCCATTAAATGTTTACTCTATTTTTATGTATCATCTCGACAAAAAGTTTACTAAGGGTAAAATGGATAAGAACTAATTAACTTTGTCTTGAACTTCTAAAACGATAAATAATTTGAGACAACTATTTTTAATAATCACGACAAATAATTTGAGACGAAAGGGAGTACATCCATACCGATTGCTTCACCACTTTTGTGAAAACCCCGCATTCATTATTGACCTCCTACAGTGCTCTCAAATTCTTTCACTCTCTATTTGGAGAGTGCGTTAATTTGATGCTTTGATGCTGATTTATGTGAGAGTTTGACCTGAATTTCAATTCTACACCATAATATACACACACTCTACCTGTGGAGTGTGTGTATATTCATATACATAACTAGCTTCATATAAATATAATATCTGTCAGTTAATTGTTAGAGTTATAAATGCTGTCACAATTTTTTTGATGTTGCAGCTTTTCTCTAATAAAGTAATAATTAATCTTATGTGCTTAGTTCTTTCATGAAAATCAAATTTGATGGAACATGTAGAACTATCCTATCTGTTAAATAAGGCAATATACACACAATATACAGGTGTATATTGCCTTACTTAAGTCATGGATTCTGCCCATATTAGGGGCCACGGTTTTGGTATTAAATTGGACATAAGAATATTGTATATTTGGAAAATATATGTGTAGTATATTGTAATGTATTTGTTACCTAAATTAGGATTATACACTACCATAATTATAGAGTTACAATTATGGTAGAATAAGATTTTAGAAATAGAATAGGAATAAGATTCTCCTATTTTGTAACTTGTATATATACCTATTCAATTAATGAAAATAATCAAGGGGATTATTTCTTTCATGGTATCAAGAGACTAGGTCTAAACAAAAGTTTTTCTCTCCCAACTTTTGTCCTCTCAATTTCGGCCGAGACACCCCCCCTCGGGTTTCTCTTCCAAAATTTCGTCTTCCGCTCTCAAAAGCACCTCTCTTAAATTTCCCTTCCTTCTTTGTTCTTTCAATATGTCTAAGAACAATTATCATCCTGCCCTCATGGTTTCTAACGTCAAGAACAATATCTCTATTGTCCTTGAGATGGAAAACGTCCAATATGCGACGTGGGCGGAGTTGTTTAAAATTCACACTATCTCCCATCAAGTTCTTCATCACATCATTCCTCCCGCTACACCTCTTCATGCGGAGGATCCTGAGTTATGAATTACTCTTGATGCTACCGTTCTCCGATGGATCTACGCCACTATTTCGGTTGATCTTCTACAGACGATTATTGAGCCAGATACCACGGCTATGGCTGCCTGGAATAGATTGCGTGACATATTCCAAGACAACCAACATTCACGTGTCGTCACACTCGAGCAGGAATTCTCTCTAGTTCGAATGGATGAATTTCCGAACGTTTCTGCATATTGCAAGAAACTTAAGGAGTTGGCGGATCAACTCCGTAATGTTGGCGCACCGATAACTAATAATCGTCTAGTTCTACAGTTGGTTGCCGGTCTTTCGGAGGCCTATAATGGTATTGGAACTCTCATTCGCCAAAGCAACCATCTTCCTGACTTCTATCAAGCCCGCTCCATGCTTACTTTGGAAGAAGCCGGTTTGGCTAAAAAGGCGGCTACCGGAGCAAGCCCCATCGTCATGGTAGCGTCCTCTCCTAGTTCTTCGGGTTTTGTTAATAATTCGGGCCAAAACCATAATCATGGTGGTGGCAAGAATAATCGCAAGAATAATAACAAAAACCGCGGGGGCAAACGCGGCAGTTCTGGTGGCGGTGGCGGTGGTCAGCAAGCAGGCAGTGGGTCCCATCCAGGGAATAGTGGCCCACCACCCCCTGGGCCCAGCAGTGGGTCCCATGGCAGTGGGGGGCGGGGGCGGTGGGCCGTGGGCCGCAACCCCCACAATCGGCGAAGCAAATTCCCGGCGGCCGGTGGGGCCGGCCAACAGTTCAGGCCCAACACCCAACAGTGGCCCAGCAGCAGCGGCAGCAGCAGCTACGGCCCAGCTCCATCACGGACAGGAATTCTTGGGCCCCGACCTCCGCAAGCCCATCATGCAGCACGCCCCACTCAAACCGATATCGAGGCCGCTATGCACACATTGGGGTTAACTCAACTGGACCCAAATTGGTATATGGATACCGGTGCCACTACTCACATGACTTCCGAATCAGGTACTCTCTCATCTTATTCCAATTTGAGCACCCCTCGGGGGATAATTGTTGGTAATGGCAGTTCTATTCCAATTCTAGGGTATGGTCAGAAAACGTTGTCTTCCCCCATTCCACCCATTCTCTTGAAAAATACTTTACATGCTCCTAAATTGATTAAAAATTTAGTGTCTGTCCGAAAGTTCATTACCGACAATTCCGTTTCCGTTGAATTTGATCCTTTTGGTTTCTCTCCGTGAAGGATTTCAAGACGGGGAGTCATCTCATGAGGTGTGATAGTAGGGGGATCGTATCCTATCATGCCCGATTTCGGTCCATCGAGTCAAGCCTTGCCATCAGGTTTTGCAGCCATCTCTCCTTCCATGTGGCATGCTCGCCTGGGTCATCCGGGATCTTCTATTTTATCAGTTTTAGATAAAAATAGCTTCATTTCTTGTAAGAGTACGAGTCGTACTCCAATTTGTCAGTCTTGTTCATTAGGAAAAATTGTTAAGTTGCCATTTGTAGACTCTAATTCTCATACTTCAATGCCATTTGATATTATTCATAGCGACCTATGGACGTCACCTGTTCTTAGTTCATTGGGTCATCGATATTTTGTTCTCTTTTTAGATGATTATTCTAGATTCTTGTGGACGTTTCCAATTGCGAATAAATCATAAGTGTTTTCCGTCTTCATCAAATTTAGAGCGTTCATTCGTACTCAATTCGAAAGAGAAATAAAAAATATTCAATGTGATAATGGGAAAGAGTATGACAATAGGGAGTTACGGGAATTCTGTGCTAATAATGGGATCAATTTTTGTTTTTTTGTCCTCATACATCTTCACAAAATAGGAAGGCCGAACGCAAAATTCGTTCCATAAATAAATTGTCTGAACTCTCTTAATTCATGCCTCCATACCTTCATATTTTTGGCATCATGCTCTACAAATTGCCACATGTCTTCTTAACATAATTCCGTCTAAAGGTCTGACATATTCTTCCCCCCTCCAAATATTGTATAATAAGAACCCTCCTTATTCTCATCTTCTGGTTTTTGGGTGTTTGTGTTTTTCGTTATTCCCATCCAACACAATTAACAAACTTCAGGCTCGGTCTACCCCGTGTGTATTTTTGGGTTATCCGTCTAATCATCGTGGTTATAAATGCTTTGATTTATCCTCCAATAAAATCATAATTAATCGCCACGTCATTTTTGATGAAACCCAATTTCCTTTTGCAAAAGTTCATACTCCCGAGCCTCGGTCGTATAATTTTTTGGATGAACAAATATCCCCGTATATTATTCGGCATTTTTCGGACATCTCCCGCACCCAAAATCGTCCAGCGGGCCCACTGCCCGCTGGACCCACTGTGTCGTCCACTGTTCCAGTTTCTGGATCAGTCCCAGCAATTGGGCCAGTCCAACCCAATTTTGGAACTGGTCCAGATGACGCCCCAGTTTACCGATTTGGGCCAGCAGGCCCACTGCCTGCTGGCCGTCCGTCTCGAGCCTAGAAAATTCTCAAAATTCACTCAATTCTTCCTCGAGTCATAGACCGGTCACACGTAGTCAACGGGGTATTTTTACACCTAAAAGACATTTTTAATTTACATTCTGATGTCTCTAAATCCCCCTTACCCCGTAATCCTGTGTCCGCCTTAAATGAACCTAATTGAAAAATTGCTATGACTGATGAATATAATGCTCTTATTGATAATAAGACGTGGGAGTTGGTGCCCCGTCTATATGGTATTAATATTATCAGATCTATGTGGATTTTTGCTTATAAGGAGAATTCAGATGGGTCATTTGCTCGACATAAGGCGCGACTTGTGGGTGATGGTAAGACTCAGCAGGTTGGGATAGATTGTGGTGAGACGTTTAGTCCGGTGGTCAAACCGGCTACCATTCGCACTGTGCTTAGCTTGGCTCTTTCAAAGACTTGGCTGATTCATCAGTTGGATGTCAAGAATGCTTTCCTACATGGTGATCTCAAGGAAACAGTCTATATGCATCAGCCGTTGGGTTTCAGGGATCCAAACCGTCCTAATCATGTCTGTTTGTTAAAGAAGTCCTTATATGGGCTTAAGCAGTCTCCAAGGGCCTGGTACACGAGGTTTGCTGATTTTGTTTCAACTATTGGGTTCACTCACATCATGTCAGATAATTCTTTGTTCATCTACCGCCGTGGTTCGTCCTTGGCCTACATTCTGTTGTATGTGGATGATATCATCTTGACTGCCTCTTCCGATGCCTTGCGCCAGTCTATCATGACCATGCTCAGTTCTGAGTTTGCAATGAAAGACTTAGGGCCTTTGAGTTATTTTTTTGGGAATTGCCGTCAAGCATCATTCAGGTGGCTTATTTTTGTCTCAACGAAAGTATGTTGCTGAGATCATAGAGAGGGCTGGGATGTCATCCTGTAAGTCCACTTCCACTCCAGTTGATGCAAAACCCAAGCTTAGTGCCGCAGCAGGTGCACCATACGAGGACCCGACCCGCTATCGCAGTCTTGCAGGGGCCCTCCAGTATCTTACCTTTACCAGATCGGATATTACGTATGCGGTTCAGCAGGTATGTTTATTCATGCATGACCCCAGAGTTGAGCACATGAATGCAATCAAATGCATCATTCGGTATATTCAGGGGACACTGGACTATGGGTTGCACTTGTATCGTTCATCTACATCCACACTTGTATCGTACACAGATGCGGATTGGGGTGGTTGTCCGGACACTAGACGGTCTATGTCATGATATTGTATGTTCCTTGGCAACAACTTAGTCTCCTGGTCTGCGAAGCGTCAGGCGACACTATCCCGTTCAAGTGTCGAGGCAGAATATCGAGGGGTAGCTAATGTGGTCTCAGAATCATGTTGGTTACGTAACTTGCTTTTAGAGCTTCATTGCCCCATTCAGAAGGCAACCTTAGTATATTGTGATAATGTTAGTGCCATCTACCTCTCAGGTCCGGTTCAGCACCAACGCACTAAGCATATCGAAATGGACATTCACTCTGTCCGAGAAAAGGTTGCTCGGGGGCAGGTACGCGTAAGTCATGTCCCGTCAAGATATCAAGTTGCAGACATCTTTACAAAGGGTCTTCCCTCAGTACTCTTTGAAGATTTTAGGGACAGTCTCAGCGTTCGAAGACCGCCCGCTATGACTGCGGGGGTGTGTTAAATAAGGCAATATACACACAATATACAGGTGTATATTGCCTTACTTAAGTCACGGATTCTGCCCATATTAGGGGCCACGGTTTTGGTATTAAATTGGACATAAGAATATTGTATATTTGAAAAATACATGTGTAGTATATTGTAATGTATTTGTTACATAAATTAGGATTATACACTACCATAATTATAGAGTTAGAATTATGGTAGAATAAGATTTTAGAAATAGAATAGGAATAGGATTCTCCTATTTTGTAACTTGTATATATACCTATTCAATTAATGAAAATAATCAAGGGGATTATTTCTTTCCCTATCTATATCTTTGTGGGATGAGATTGTCATAATCCTAACTCTTAAATATATTGCTTAAATTCAACCATAGCAATTCACAAGTGGTCAATGCAATAGTCCTATACTCTGTTTCACCACTAGTCGAGCAATAACATTTTGAGAAAATTACATTCAAATACCGTCCGGTCATCTAGTATTATTATATACACACAGTATATAGTGAATACTTTATTTAATATAAATATATTATACATATCTATATACAATATATACAACTAAAGTGAATAAGTAATATATACTTTGATGATATTGATAAACTAGTTGCTGAAGGTGAAGGATATATTTACGTAAGTTTTCCATTTGCTTTCTTGCTTCTCATACTGTTCAATGGTGAAACATTATATACGCCAAGTTGGGCTTGCTTGGAGTTCGTGTCTAACATAACTGGGCTTGGCTCAATTAAGTCATTTGCACTTTTTCCCTATTTTTTTTGTGCTGATCTTTAATTTTGCCCTTCAAATGACTGATTTTTTATTTTTTCCCTTTAAAATTAAATTTATGCCTATATAGATATAAGTTACGCATCATAATATTCACAAGTTATGTAAAGAGGCGTAAGTTTAATTTTGAAGGGCAAAAATTAAAGACCAGTCCATTTGAAGGAAAAAATTTAAAGACCATTTTCATTTGAAGAGACACCGTGCAATTACTTGGTCAAATTTGACTGACTAGTTGTACCAGTAACCACTTTAAGGCTGTTAATTAAAACATAATCAATATTTGTAATGTATTAAAAGTATATTCTCTCCTGAGTTTGTATGTTTACTTCTAAATTTCTTTTTTAATAAAATCGGTTCAATTCTATTTCGTTATGTTGCCAAACTCCTAGGAGGAGAAGGACCAAAAAAATCATCAAAATAGATAAGCCAAACCATCATTAAAATAATTATCTCAGATAAAAATGTTTCGTAATGTAAAATAATTGAAAAAAATCAATCCACAAAGGTACTACACCTTATGCACAAGTGTACTCCTTATCTAAAATGTCGGGACAAGCTGATATGTTCATGGACCCCACCTGATCCTTCACTTGCGGTATATATGCTGACTGAAGTTAGCCACCTATTCTCTATCCGATTTACTTCGTACCAAATTAAAGCAATGGAACTTCAAAATCAAAAGTCACCAATTACTAGTAAAACATATTAATTGTAAAAGTTTAGGAACACACAAGTGATAGATTTATTATTTTGATACAATTGTTTCATAAATTATTTATATAAGGGGATTCGAAAAATTATTAGACTTTCACATTTAGAATTTAAACATATGACCTCTAAGTAATTTTTGAACCTCTTTTGCCACTTCACTAGAATTTTCCCTTGTGTTGAGGTGATTCAACCGTTCATATATAATCTAAATTAATTATATTTTACTTTATTTGTGTGGTGTAAATTTTAAAGGGGATTTAGCCTAGTTCCCTCTTTTTGAAAATTGAAGATATTTTTGAAAATGAATTTTAACTTGAAAAAAGTTGAAGATTTTTGAAGTTCTCTTCAACACAATTTTCAAACTTCAGAAACTTAAAAGGATTTAACTTATATACATTAATATGTAAGGAATATTTGCAGTCACAATATTATATTTAACTTTTTGGAGCAGGTGATTTGTCGTATTTTCGACGTTACTAATCTCTTTTGTTATAGATGGTTACCTATAGCTACCACTTAGATAATATGATAGAGTGAAAATTCCTTTACAATATTGCATATTTCATAAATAGAAATTCAGCATTTACAAATACTGATAGCTGAACTATTATTTGGAAATACTGAAATATTATTACTCAAGGGAAGATCATCATAACACTTCCATACATTGGAGTTGAACAACACAACTAAAAATACACAAATTTCATAACACTATGCCATGGTTCAAGAACCTCATCAAAATCTCCACTACCATTTCAAACCAATCATCATCTTACAAATCTATAACCCCATTAGCCTCACCTTCACTTAACCAATTTCTACAATTCACTAAAGACTACTCTACTACTACTAATGGCACTAACCATCATCATGCTGTTGCTTGTTTGGAACCAACAAAAAATGACCAAAAACCAAGAGTGGTTGTACTAGGCTCTGGATGGGCTGGTTGTAGGCTAATGAAGGACATTGACACAAACATTTATGATGTTGTGTGTGTGTCACCTAGGAACCATATGGTGTTCACTCCACTATTGGCATCTACTTGTGTTGGCACTCTTGAGTTTAGGTCTGTTGCTGAACCTATTGGGAGGATTCAACCTGCTATTTCAAGAGAACCAAGTTCTTATTTCTTCCTTGCTAATTGCAATGGCATTGATTTTGATAATCATATGGTATGCTTAGTTTGCTCCTTTTAGTATTTTCCTTTTGGTTATTTTTCTCCTTTTTGGTAATCATGGTATCCAAGCTAGTTTGCGCACGCCTCGATTAATTTTACAGGATTCCTACTGCCTCCCACTAGCACATGTACCAGATAACTCTGTCCACCAAGATTTGAATGTGGTTTTTGTCTTTACTGGAATTTGAACCTGAGATCTCATAATTTTCAACCACTTCATGACTACTAGACCGCACCCTTGGATGCTATTGTGTTTTGTTTTCTACTTTCATTCCTAAGACCCCCACTATTTGTGTCCCTCTGTTTATCCTATATGTGGTACTAATGAGTTCCTTGAGTTGTTTACAAATTTTTGTATAGTCTTTTATATATTTCGAGAGTTCGGATTGCTCCACCTAATGTCTGATGAAAAGTCAGCAGGGCATCATTAGTCTTATCGGTCGGGGAACTGCATTTGCTAATTTATAGAGCTTCCTACATTGTGCGCACCCTAGGAGAGTGAAAACTGCGAGTTGACTGGTGTGGTTCCACTTGGTAGGCCAAATTTACTTACCCTATAATACACAAGTACACTTTAGCTACTAAGCTTTAAAACAATTTGTAGTCTTACTTCGAAATAGGAGCTGATTGAACTCAAGTATTAGAATTAGTCTTGTTAGATTTTCTGACTATGGAACTTAAGTGGCTAATCTAACTTACGTACTATATTAGCGATTGAAGAAAAAAAAAACATTTAAAAAGTACAGGTTGAAAAGTTAGTTTAAGGCGATTATGTTGTAGTTTGAATAGTTAAATGAATTTGAATGCTTGAAAGTTGTAAAATTTGTATTGAGTAATTAGTATAAGTGGAATTGTGTCAAACATTTCAAAACGTCCTACTACAAGTATCTATCTTACTATAATTCTTGGTTTTAACTGTATCACATGTTGTATCATTTGATACCCTCAAATCTTACATCTTTGGTTTTTCAAATGAAAACAGCTTGTGGTTCTAAGTTCAATTCTACACTTAGATTCTTCCTAAACTGTTTCTTAAGCAATTTATGGGTACATGTAGGTACAATGCCAAACTGTAACAGAGGGAGTTGAAACCTTGGAGCCATGGAACTTCAATGTTTCATATGATAAGTTGGTCATTGCCTCTGGAGCACAAGCTTTGACATTTGGAATTAAGGGTGTAAACGAGCACGCTACTTTTCTTCGCGAAGTTTACCATGCTCAGGAAATACGAAGGAAACTACTTCTAAATCTCATGTTGTCTGATGTCCCTGGTATATGTCATTTTCATTTAGAGATTCTTATATGAACAATGTAAGTTTAATCTCACGTACGATCATTGAACTTCACCTGTTATAACAATAAACTCATACTAACTATTTGTTTATCGTAGTAAGGTAAATGAACTATGTTTGAAGTGCTCAAAAAATACAAATGATCGGAATTAACATGCCTCATGTGACAAGTGACATGACATTTGTATTTGCTAGCAATTCACACGTAGTTTGGTTACTTTACTTTGACCAAAAATAGCTTTTTAACTTTACAGTTACATTGGATGAAGTTAAGTGATCTAATGTAAAAATTAATCCGAATAATGTGATGTCTAAAGTATATTATAGACTGATTTCTCACTTTTTTGGTCATGGATGAGGCAGGAGTTAGCGAGGAAGAAAAGCATCGACTCTTACACTGCGTTGTAGTTGGAGGTGGTCCAACAGGAGTTGAGTTCAGTGGAGAACTTAGTGACTTTATCCTGAAGGATGTTCATCAAAGATATTCTCATGTCAAGGACTACATTCGTGTCACGTTGATCGAGGCAAGCTTGTCTCAATTTCTATTAGTGTTATCATCTCTGTTTGAGTCTTGAAAAACTTGAATTACTGTTGTTTGATAGCTTATATTTAACTAATATATGCGTCCTTAATTGGCAGGCAAATGAGATATTGTCCTCCTTTGATGATCGTTTGCGTGTATATGCAACCAAACAGTTGACTACGGTGAGAGATTTTATATATAGGATACATAATTTTATGTTACTACACGATTATCTAAAAACGACATTTAACTGTAACTTGACAAGGATTATGGAATCTATATCACTCGGACCCTCCAAAAAATGATGTCTCACCCGTACCGGATCATCCAAAAATGCATAGCTTTGGGAGAATCCGACACACAACCCAACGATATTCTTGAAAAGTCCGAGCAACATAGTATAAAATAGCAGAGTTGGTGTGCTTTTGAAGCCATCTCATATTTCAGAATCACTAATTTCCTATTGATGAAAGAACTATCAGTGGAAAACAGAATAATACACTTGAGAGTTCAGATGATGAGATTAAGGATAAGGGGGGAAAGTGAATTATGAGAGTAGAGATATTACCGATATAAATGCTACGAAGCGTATCGTTTGGCTAGCAAATTTGATATGAAAGACTTAGGAGTTCTTTGATTTGATCTTAGGCATCAAAATTCATAAAACTCCACAAGGTCTAGCATTATCGATCTCATTTTATTGAAAGAGTACTTGACAAGTTTAAGTATTTAAATTTCAATGTTGTAAAGACTCCAATTGATGTAAGTTTTGCACTTCAAAAGAATAAAGGTGAAAGTGACTCACAATTGGACTATGCACGAGTTTTGGAAAGTTTGATGTATATTATGAATTGTACACGACCGAGATATAGCATGTGCTATAAGCAAGCCGAGTCGATTCACGAGTAATCCCAATCAAACTCATTGGATGGCAATGAAACGAGTCTTGGGGTATTTAAAACACACCCAAGACTATGCTTTGCATTATAACAAATATCCCGCCGTGATCGAAGGATATAGTAATGCAAATTGGATCACCCGGATCATTTGAAGTTAAATCCACGAGTGGTTATGTTTTCACAATTGGGGGTGGATCGAGTGTCTTGGAAATCATCAAAACAGACATGCATCGCCCGCTCTACAATGGAATCCGAATTTATAGCTTTAGACAAGGTAGGTGAAGAAGGTGAATGGCTCCAGGAATTTCTTAGAAGATATTCCATTCGGCCCAAACCTTTGGCTCCTATATGTATACATTATGACGGTCAAGAGACAATAGGTAGGGCGGGGAGCGTAATGTACAACGGAAAATCTCGTCACATACGGCGAAGACACAATATCGTTAGACAACTCCTCTCTAGTGGCGTTATCACGATTGACTATGTAAAGTCAAGAGATAACGTGGCGGATCCGCTTACAAAAGGCTTATCTAGAGAGGGAGTTAGTAGATCATCAATGGGATTGGGGTTAAGGCCGAGGACAAGTCATCATGGCGGTAACTCTACCTAGTAGGCGGAGATCCCAAGAGCTAGGTTCAAGGAGATCAAACAAAGTTGTGACTGACGGTTCAACATTGTCAAATAACTCAACCCATTCTCGGATGAAGACAATGTTCAGAAATAAGGATAAAACCTTATGGCTTGTTAATGAGTTAATAAAGCATTAAGTTTATTTAATGATTATCTAAATTTGGCAGTGTATGACCAGATAATGTGGCTATAGGACCACATGTTTAGAAATCACCTATGTGAGTGTTAAGTGTAAGCCGCTTTAAAGGGAATGACAAAGAAAGGCCCATTCTCTACACACTCATGAAACGGGGAGGTGTTCATGGCTGAAACGAACACAACCGTGAAAACCATAAACGGTTGAGGGTTGATTGTGTGACTTATGTTGTCTAGGTATACAACAAAGTTCGACGGTTCAAAGATATCAAATCTACCGATTGATCGAGTATATCCGATATAAGTTCACTACGGAAAGTTCAAAGGGAAACCTACTTATCCGATATGCGGTCAATTCTCGCTTGTATATCACACTTGTCCGCGCTTTTATTGATGAAAGAACTATCAGTGGAAAACAGAATAATACACTTGAGAGTTCAGATGATGAGATTAAGGATAAGGGGGGAAAGTGAATTATGAAAAAAAAAATCTGAAGTTGATGGCTAACATCCAGACCTACAAAAGATTTTGCTGGTCGAAAATTTTCAAGATTTAATGTAACACCAAAAGTCGTTGACTTTGGTAAAATACAGTACTAAGTTATGTTGCACGGATCCTCCAAAAATAATGCCGCACCAGTGTTGGATCCTCCAAATATGCATAATATTTGAAGGTCTAGAAAGGGTGTGGCAACATTTTGGAAGGATCCGAACAATATTACTCGAAAAAACACCTTTTTGTGTTGCATCCGAGCAATGTGTCATTTTTTTCCCCAGTGTATTCGTTTTTATATTATGAAATTTGAATTTCGGGATCCTATTTTTATAGTAATATCTTAGTTTTCAGTCAGGAGTTCGTCTTGTACGAGGGCTCGTCCAAGATGTGAAACCTGAGAAGATAATTCTTAGTGATGGCACAGATGTCCCCTATGGTCTGTTAGTTTGGTCTACTGGTGTTGGCCCTTCACCTTTTGTGAACTCACTCGATATACCAAAAGCTAAAGGGAGGTAAGTAGACATTTCATTCCACGATTTCTTAACCTCTTAAGATTCATTGGCCTTATGAGAATAAATATAATGTTCACACTGTGATCATGAATAAATACAGTCAAATCTCTCTATAAAGGCGTCGTTTCCATATAATTTTTGGCTGCTATAAAGAAATGATGTTATAGAGCTCATATAACATAACAACAACAATAACAACAAACCTAGTGTAATCCACAAGTGGGGTCTGGGGAGGGTAAGATGTATGCAGCCTTACCCCTACCTTTGTAGAGAGATTGTTTCCTATTGATCCTCGGCAACCCTCCTGATTTATCCAGGCTTGGGATCGGCAATGTGAATGAGGTCACACATGCATAGTTATATCATATAACATAACATAACATAAAAAAAAATCGTTCCGGATCACAATTCTACATCATTGATAAATTTTAATATTAGCCGTGCATCGCGCATGTTCTAATACTAGTTAGTTTTATTATGGGCGAAGGATATCCAAGATATTAGTTTTATTTCTTTCCTTATGAGAACACCAAAAACTTGGACTTCCCGAGCTAAAGATAGAGGTGACACTTTCCAGAAAAGTTCTATTAACTGATCATAATATAGGACCAGAAAAAGATCGTCTTGATACTAAATCACAAGAAGCAAGGGCGTTGCAGCTGCACGAGAGTCGGTCTTACCTTCTATTATATTAGTAAAGGCCTTTAGGCTTGACAAATAAGATATATAGGTGATAAACATAGCTGAAAAAATTGACACATTACTATGAGAATGATTTTTCCACCTGTCATGTTTCCAAAAGTAGAACTTTTTTGTATTGTTTTATTCATTAGCTTTGGTGCTTTACTGATAATTCTCCATGAATTAATAGGATTGGAATTGATGAATGGTTACGCATCCCATCGGTACAAGATGTCTACTCAATTGGTGATTGCAGTGGTTTTCTTGAAAGTACAGGCAGACAAGTTCTTCCAGCTCTGGCCCAAGTAAGTTACAAGGATAATACAAGACTTTGACATAGTATATTCATATAATGTTTCACTTTAAACTCTGAGCATTGGGATAGGCAAAGTTCTACTATTCAATTCTCCTCAGGCTAGCAACATTAGATATTAAAGATTTTGTGCCAGTTTGTTTATCCAATTAGTATATGTTGAATGTGTGACGAAGCTATGTTGCTTGAATCCTCCAAAAATGTCATCACACCCTTGTCGGATCTTCCGAAAAAATGCATAATATGGAGGATAATACAAAATGAGGCGGCATTTTTGAAGGATCCGAACGACATATGTATGACAATGGCTGTCAAACAAGTACTAATAACTGATGTAGTTTAGCTCTTTGTAGCATTTTTTTTTGGGTATTTGTGGTTGATGTTGAATATCTTTTCATTGTTTTGACATGTGTTTGTAGAGGCGGTATCAGGATTTTTAGTTTATAAGTTCTGAATTACATTTTTTTTTTGCTTATTGAGTTTTAATTAAATTATTTATTCAAATTAAATAAAAAATTTAACACAAATATAATGCTTGAGCCTAAGCAACTAGGTTCCGTCGAATTTGCAACCACAATACTGGCTCCCCCCCGTATGTTTGAGTCACAACTTTTTAAGGTAAATATCTCTAAATTGTGTTGGGATGTTTGGAATGTTTGATCAGGTTGCAGAGAGGCAGGGAAAATATCTGGCAAGTCTATTGAACAGGGTGGGTAAAGAAGGTGGAGGGCATGCAAGTTCTGCACAAAACATGAACTTGGGAGATCCATTTGTCTACAAACATTTGGGAAGCATGGCTACTATTGGCAGATACAAGGCCCTTGTGGACCTTAGGGAGAGCAAGGTTTCCTCATTTTCTATCTATAATCTTCTTTTTTCAATTACGATGGTGTTCATGCTAGTTTGAACGTACCTTAAGATACCCCTAGTACTTGCTATGTCCCACCACCACAGATATCGAGTACATGTATCCGCCAAGGTTTAGACACATGGGAAAAAGTCACTTCAGTAGTTTTATCTCTGGGGATTTGAACCCTAACTTCCTGTGATTTTTAGGGTCATTTGCACAAAGGGCATTTTTATGCGACTATTTAATTCCATCTAAATTAGCCTGGTGAGCTAAATCTGTTTGCCAAAAGAGAAATTCGTCCAACTACCTCTAAAGGCGAAATTTAGTCCACTGGGCTACTATGGGGAAAAAAATTCAAAGTGGACTAAAAAGGGGCCATACGGTGCAAATAACTACGATTTTCACTCATTACATTGATTGTTAGACCGCATTTTTTACCTATGTTCCTTCTCTAATTAAACCTGTTAGTTTACCTATTTGATAGCATGATGCTTGTGATTTTTATCCACTTTATTGACTGTTACATATTTTATCATCTTGTAAACATGAGTTGGATACATACGGATATATCCATTTCATGTCAAAATAAAAATTTATTTGTAGATTGGCTCCCTCTAGTAACTTTGATTATCTCTGTCATTATTTATGTCTCATGCTTGAACAAAATTATTGTAACTCGTCTCCACCATATGGATTAGTTGACAATTTCCACAAATTTTATGAGCGGAAGCTCTTAATTTCATATTTGTTACCTTAAGTTTGAATCTATTTAACATTTTTTTTTAACTATGTTCATTATCTGATAAACACATGTTGGCTAACTCATTGATAATATGGTGCAGGAAGCAAAAGGTGTATCTCTAGCAGGATTCACAAGTTTTTTTGTTTGGCGTTCAGCATATCTGACTCGTGTAGTGAGCCCGAGGAACAAGTTTTATGTTTTAGTGAATTGGTTGACAACCTTAATCTTTGGCCGTGATATAAGTAGGATATAGACAACAAAAAAAAAAGAAGAGATGGTTCCTTTAGTTTCACTCATTATAAGGAACTACTCTTGCCCGTGGTGTTCGATTTTGTACAAGCAGTCTCAATCTATTATCACAATTCATGTCTCAATCTATTATCACAATTCAACTAGTGTAAGGTCCGGATTTAGGGTTGCATATACTATACTTCATGTCCCAGAATATTTTTTACTTTACATTATGTTCATATGATATTGGCGTATGGTATATATACACATTAATTTTAGAAAAAGGAAACTATTTACATATATATCACATATCGAATGATTTTTTTATGAGACTTGTTTAGTAGACGCGTAACTTTTTTATCCTCCATGTTTGTCTATAGTGTTTTACCTCTTATAATCCTTATCTTTAACATTACTGCTGTTGTTATTGTTGTGGTTGTTTTCTCATTAGTTTATGTAGTACTAAGGATACACAAACATACTCTGGATATACTCGAAATAGACAAACACACTCTGGATACACTAGGAATACACTCAGGATACACAAACACACTAGATACACTAGGGATACACTCAGCATACACACACACAATCGGAATACACTAATGACACACTGCATGTATATCAATGAAGCTCTGACCTCAACCTATACGAACAAACAACATTAAACCAGCAACACCATTATACAATGGTTAAGCAATGTATATACACCATATAACAACCAAACTAACATATAAGTCGAATTATTATAATAGATTGACATTGATTACGAAAATTTCTGTGTACAATACTGCTTATGATACGAAATAGGTAAGCATACAATGAATGCATTTTTAATTTGATTAGCTTAACTCCACGAGCCATTAGAGGCCAAGCTTTTGACAGGGTAAACTAATATTCAGACAAGCATAAGAAATGATGATTTTTATAAGTTGTTTCAATGTATATAGCTAAAATTTAGTGGAATATCAAAGTTTTCTTCAATTTTGTATCTGGTGCCAATATTGCTATAGTATAATAAATTGAAAACATTTTGCAGTGGCATTCACAAATTGTGCACCTGCTCACCAGGGAAATATATAAGTTAGGCTTGAAAGTACTAAAGTTTTCCTCTTAATACTATGAAACAGTCAAACAGAATCGACAAGCATCTTCTTCATTTTTTTCTTTTTCTTTTTACAAAATATCGTTATACAATAAACTCCATCCCCAAATCCCTTCATATTCAAAGTTTAACAGGGAAGAAAAACTTACTTGACTCTGAATATATTTGTGTTATACATGTATATTATGTATATCTCGGGTCTCGATATTGCACTGCCCACCCGTGGGCAGTCTCCTTCTCTCCTTCTCCTTTACGTTGTACAATTATCTAATGTAATGTTTTAGTGTAATTAATATTGTACACTTGTCATAATTGTATAGTTAGTCTCTTCAAGTAGAATAAGGTTTTAGGAATAGATTAGGAATATGATTCTCTATTATGGAAATATGTAAATTGTATATATTCTCTTTCAATTAATGAAAATAATCAAGAGATTATTTCTTTCAATATGTATGGTTACAAACACTTTTATCACTTGATCATAGTCAACTAATATGTATTCTCACCTTAATTTTGACTTGACCCTGATAAACTAGTGTGATTTAGTGTAAAATCTACGAACACTATAGTAAGATAGTTCTTAAATACTAGGTTCGTCTAATGTGTCTGTGTCAATATCAAAAGCTACTTTTGCATACCGATCAAAACCAACGCATACCCAAAATCGTCTCAGAAGCAAAAATCACAAAGGGGAATAACAAGAACTTACGAGGTTAAATGAACTCTTCAAAATTATTCTTCATATCCCTTCAAAATAATTGAAAATCGTTGATTTTGATTTGGTAATCCAACATATCATTTGCTTTATTTTCATCTATTCTCTGGTGAGCATATATTTTAATGACCTCCAAGATAGGGATCATATCTTAAGTGCATTAAACAAATGAAGGAGATAGAAACCCATGCAGAGCTATACTTTTTAATGCCTTAAAACGTTGAGGGGAAAAAAAAGAGTTAGTCCCACATCGGAACAGAAAGAAAGTCTGAACTACTTGTGTCATATAAAATGGCAGCGCAAGCTAAGAGCAAACTCACGCAGCCACGCATCAAGCACAAAGCGAACTATTCTTTCGCCTTTTACTAAAGAATACCGTGTGCATGTTGCAATGAGTGGCATACGCTTATTTTTGGAGGGCTCCTCTAATTGAGTGCTGCCCCTATAAATCTAGTTTCAAGTTTTAAATGCCTTGTTTTGATTAGTGATATTAATAGATTAATTAATAGTTTATTAAATTGATTTATTTTGAAAAGTATTTTTTTAAAAAGTACTTTTGTTCAAAAAAGCTGTTAGTGGTTGATCAATTAATTTAAGAAATATTTTAAAGTAATAATTAATGTTTGATCAAGCTTTTAAAAAGTAAAGTGCTTCTAAGAGTATTTTTCAAACAAGTGTTTTTGGTAAAAAATATTTTTAGCTTCTAAAAAATTGCTTTTGCTATTTGTTAGAAACACTTATTTTCTTTCAAAATTTGGCCAAACACCTCATTTTTTTAAATACGATTTTTTAGAGAAAAATAAGCTTGGTCAAACTACATGATGAGATGGTGGATCTGATTTTGGGTATTGAGATGGTGGTGTAAAATTGGATGTATTCCGTTTTTCAAAAAATCATATGAAGTTTAGGATGCCACATGAGACTTAGGAAATGAGAATGTAAACTCATCAAAAACTACATGACGAGAGATAATGATTTTCTCATTCGTAATATCATAACATTTATATGCCCTATGATTTTGTGGGTATCCCAAAAACACACAAGGAGTCGAACGAGCCTGCAATTTGTTAATGGTTGTGGACAGAAACAAAGGATAACACAAACACCCAACACACCCTCAAATGTGTAAAGAAGGGAGACGATGATACAACATTTGTGTAGGGACACATTGAAGAGCAGTTTACTAGGAAGAATATTTAAAAGATATGTGATCATTTGAAGTGCATGGTGCCAAATTTTTGGTGGTGTGGATGAATGCACAAGGAGAGTGCGAATCATATTGTTAATTGTTTGAATTTTTCTTTCGACTTTCCCATTTTGTGGAGATGTATGTGGACACGAAAGACGCAAATACATTCCATTTTGGTGACAAAAATCATTAAATTAGGCATTTATGAATTCCCCCCATTGTCACATTGAAAACATTTAATGGATTTGTCAAATTGAGTTTTGATAAAAACACTAAATTGTTTAAAATTGGTGTAAGTTTGTGATTTATGTCCTAAGAGAAATGTCCACATAAAATTCAAATAATCATCTAGAATTAACATATTGTATTTATGACATGCAGAACTCAAAACTGGTGATGTCCACAAATCACAATGCAAAAGATCAAATGACATAAGGATATGAGATGTAGATGATGCAAAAGGAAGCTTAACATGTTTACCAAACACACAAGTTTGGCAAACAGAAGAGTCCACAAGTTTGTTACAACAAAATAAATTATTCTTCCTAAGATTATTGAAAACTAGTGCTCCTAGGTGTCCCAACCGATTGTCCATATAATAGGAGAAATGTCGGCAAAGGTTGATGGTTTGGTCATGCGATTGTTGGAAATATTGGTGATGAGATACAAGTCCCCCGTGCTATTACATCTCATTAGTGATATCTCCGTATGAAAATCCTTCACAGAAAAGCCAAACGGATCAAAATTCATAGAAACATTGTTGTCAATTATAAAACGTCTAACATATATCAAGTTTTTAATCAGTTTTTGTGCATATAAGATGTTTTTCAAGTATAATTGTGGGTGTGGAAGGGGTAGTTTTACCTGACAAATACCATGAATTGGAATTTCCTGCCCACTGTCGACAATAATTTTTTTATTACTGCTCATATTAAAATAAGACGAGAGATTACCTTGAGACGTCGTCATGGGGACGTAACCCCTGTGTCCATGTACCACGACTCATCTGGAACACTTAGATTCATGTTGTTCATTGCTTGTTCAATGTCAGTGGGTGCATAGCCAACAGAAGATGGTGCCTGGGCCGCAAATGCATGTTGTGGACGCGAACCTAGAATTCTGGGTTGGCGATTTGAAGAGGGAGGCCTGACCTAAGATTAAGTTGGATATGGGCATGTCGGGGCAGCCCACTGTGGGGGCCAAACCCACGGTGGGTACTGGCCCCACTGGTTTCCGACTGGCCGCCATTGCCCGGATTGGTTACTGCCGCCGGCTGGTTAGCCGCCTCCTCTACCTCATCCCGTTCCACCATTATTTTTCCTTTGTTATTGTTACGGTTTGAACCCCGTTTTTTGCCATTATTGTTGCGATTTCCATTGCCCCCGAACCAGAATTTTATGGTTGCAAATCCGTGGAAAATGAGTTGGTGGAGACGAGAGCTGTTCCAGTAGTGGCTGCTCCAGAGGATGCTTGTTTTGCTTTCCGTGTTTCCTCGAGAATCAACCTCAAACGGGCCTCATAGAAAGGAGGCAACAGATTACTCTTTGAATGAATGTAGCAACTCTATCATACTGTTCATTCATCCCTACAATCAATTGAAGAACCAACCGTTGATTTGTTACCGGCGAACCAACGTTTGATAGTTGATCTGCAAGCACCTTCAATTCTTGACAATATGCGGAAACGTTGGAGAAATCATCCAATTTAACATTAGTAAATTGGTGTTCAAGATATACAACCCTAGAAATTTTGTTATCTTGAAATATGTTTTGTACACGTTCCCACGCCTGTTGAGCCGTAGAGTTCGGCTCTAGTATGGTATGTAAAAGATCGTTTGATATAGTGCCATAAATACATTGAAGGACTATAACATCTATACGGGACCATAGCTTTTTGCCAAAATATTTTTAGCTTTTTGTCAAAATATACGGGGCAAAATATTTTTGGCTCTGATACCATGAGGTAAATTGATTTCTTGAGTAATTTCATTACAATGGTAAAATATATATACAAAGGTATCCTAATAGAATAAAGGAATACCTATCTAATTAGTCTAAATTAGATGATACTAATTTACAATCATCCTAATTAATGTGATTATAATTGATTACAAAAATATTATAATATTCATGAGTAATGATGATTTGAGATAATTATGGGATTACAAAAAAATCATAGCAACCACCATGGTTATCATCACCATCACCGAATTCGTCCACCACAACTACCAGATTCACTGCCTAATCCATCTTTGAATTCTCCGAAAGTCTAAAATTTCTCATGAATTTGCTGCTGCTGTGTTCCACGCGATGCTAACAATAATCTCTTTATTTCTAGATTTTAATAATCTTTCTCTTTCTTTCATTACCAAATTGCGGATTTCCTATTCTTATTTTTTTGTGAAAAAACAACATATTCAAAGCTAAATTTTGAAAACAAATCAGTTGGGTTTCAAAATATAACGGGTTTGAGCGGGGGATCTCGAAACTAGAAATAAGATTCAAATCCAGCTGAATTGATCCATTAAAGTAACAAAATGATTCACTTATATTCTTAGGGGTAAATAAAATCACTTTTTAGATAGTCATGGAGTAATAAGTCGCCCTATTAGTTGGAACGTGAACTCGACTTTTCGGGTATAGTTCAGATGCAATTTATGTATTTTATCTTTATTTTATTAGTGTAAGAATTGTAAAGTGGATCTTAGCTCTGAGTATTATGCAACATGATAGCTGAGCCCAAGTTTCATTTATTTCGCTCCAATGGACCGTGCATGATTCTGTAATCAAAACAATTTCATCACTTTTATTTAATGAGATAATTTTGTCACCCCTATACCATACACGCTATCATAACTTACTTTAAAACAGATTGTGGCAAAACAAAGGGCATAAATTAGAGCACCTAAATGGTGCTTTACTGTATACCTTGCTCCCAACTACAGACTGCTCACTAAGGATAGGATGGCAAAATGGATGGCTATGGATGATTTGAAATGATCATTGTGCAAAAGGGTAGATGACTCAGCTGATCATATATTCTTTCAATATCCATACTGTTAAGAGTTCCACATCGGATATGGAATGGAAACATGGATTCCTTATATAGACTTGAACAATCTTCACCCTACAAGCTAGCTTTTGGGGTTGAGTTATGCCCAAAATCCATTCTTTACAAGCTAGCTTTTGGGGTTGAGTTAGGCCAAAGATCCATTCTTTACACATATTCTGCTTCACGGACAAAAGTGCTCAATTGGTAAGGACTATGAGCGGACTGATGAAGTATCCAGAGCACAATCACATACAAGAGGCATGTAGTGTTTACACAGTTTGGTTGGGATAGAAACAAAATGATATTTCAGAAGAAGAAGTGTGCTGAAGATCATAATTCAGGAAATCCATTGTTGTGGATCAAAGTATAGTAGACTGTATAGAAAGCTCAAAGGTTTAAAGTTTAGATCTCTACCCCTAGTTTGTGTTACTAGTTGCTAGATGCTATGATGTATAGGATGGTTAGGTGCTAGCGGATTGGGGCTGTCCAATTCTGCTGTTTTTTTTGCTCTGTAAATTCTCACTTTGGTAAATAAAATACTTACTTACCAAAGAAAAAGGCATAACACTAGAGATGGCAGTGGATCCTGGACCCAGTCTGATTCGGTGGATCAAGATCCGTTTTATAGGATATGGATCTTCAAAATTTGGACCCGACGGACCCGGATCAGACCCGGATCCGTTTCTGACGGATCGGATCTGGATCTTGTATTTGAGATCCGTATCCGGTCCAGAGCCGACCCGTGGATCCATTTTTTATTAAATATATTCATAACCTAGAATGTAATTTTATAAGTATTTTCTTAAAATTGCTAAGCACATCCTTGCAAGTTTAATTCTCAAAACAAGTTTAATTTATCCCCGCGTTAACTCAAAAACAAAAAAATAAAGAGGTAACTTCGATAATAAAATAAATGTTATATTAGTGAATGACTAACATCTCCATGAAAAACGGATCTGGATCTAGTAGGATCCGGTCCAGATCCAATCCGTTGCCATCCCTACATAACACCAATATTTAAGTTTTCTCAGTGGAAGGCAACACAAAATCGTCAAGCAAATTCCCATTAAGTTTGAAAGGATTTTTTTTTTTGTGATTGAATTAAAATGAATTGCATATTCAAATTCATCTCAAAAGCAAAACTAACAAAAGGGAATTGCAACCACCAAAATATATAGTTTAATGGTATCAGTGATAGTATTTCACATAGTAATAGATATCATGACTTTATACTTTATAGTGGTATTGATGACGTAGTTTATACAATTGGTGTTGCGAGTTTAATTATCCACTATCCTCTTCCCATTTTCTTTTTCGACCCCTTGTGTAATGAAAAAAAAGCACTAAAATAGCAAGTTAAATGAACTCAATTGTTCCTCAAATTCCTTGCTGTAGTCAAGTAAATTTACTGAGCTTGTATACAAAGCAAAATTAAGACAAGAACTCACAGGCCTTCTCTGTCTAAGGTCAGGCTTGGAAAGATATTAAAACACTTTTAATATTTAAATCTATATAATAATTTCAATTATCTTCCTACCAAAAATTCCCATATTTTTTTGTTGGTAAATTAGCATTTTATTACCAAAAGTGAGAATCACAAAACAAGTGTCATAACACCACTGCTGATAACACAGCAGCAGTTACTACACATATTCTTCTACCATCTACATTGCTCATGTAAGCATTCATTACAAGGTATAAAAATTTCAGGCTAGACACCCTCGTAGCAAAATTTCCATATTTTGCATTTTATTATCTCCTATATATAATCTTTCTTCTATTTTCTCCCCAATTTCAGAGAGGAGACTTTTTCATACCTGCTTAACTCTTAGGATGAAAAGTAGGTCCCTTGTTTTTGGCAGGAAACCGGGGACCGGCTCAATGAGCACCTTTCAATGTATGAAGAACCTATAGAACATATAAGCTTTATCGTGCTACTGACTTTGAACCGGATAAGTGAATGAAATGATGAAGAGAAGAAAGAAGAAGCAGAGTATAAAATGCGTTAAATAAGCTGACAAAAAGGAGTGAATGACTCCCACATTGAAACAGAAATAGAAAGCACGAAATTGTTTTTAATATAAAATGTTAACAAAAGATATTCAGAATTCACGCAGCCACTCAGTGAGCACAAAGCGAACTATTCTTTCGCCTTTTACTAAAGAATACCGTGTGCGCATTGTAATTAGTGGCATACGCTTATTTTTGGAGGGGTTCTTTTATTGAGGTCTCCTACAATTCTAGTTTCAATTTTTTTAACTTTATGTTTAATTAGTGATATTCATAAATTCTGGTATTTTACGACTTTTATGTTTCTTTTTAATTAGTGATATTTTTAATCATTAGTCAATCATGTTCGGATAAGTTCAAGCAGTAGTGTAAAACGTCAGGTAAGACCCTTTTTAGTCAATTTTTATCCCTCAAAAGAAAAAACCAAATCAACCGAAACTACATTCATGTTTAATTAGAGCTGTAATAATCTATTTTACCTCTAACGACGAAGAGATATTGAATGTAGTTATTAATATGATCTAATTATACATATTCTTCTAGTAAGATGATGTTACACTAATATATTTTTTCTTCACTTGTTCAAATGAGGACACCACTTATTAAAAATCTATCGTACACCGTTGGACTTCTCCGCCTGTTTCATTATTTTCTTAATGAAACGGAATGTATAATTAGATACCTAATAAAGGCAGAAAAGGAGAAAGAGGAAAAAAAGAAAATAAAGAACACCGAGTTAGGATGATAGCATTTAATTAAATAATAATTAAAATAGGCAAAATAATTGCTTACTCTGATTATAACAGTAGCATACTGCTTGTTGGTGGGGTTTAATCGGTTTACTTGGTGACAATAAGTATCTTAAATGTAGCTAATATGCAAAGATGCCTGCCTATATATATAAGCACGGGCCCAACATTAAAGTATGAATTAACAACCACACACATGGAGTAGGACCATGAATGTAAAATGTTCACATTCCAGTTAAGTTCTCGCAAGGCAATTTAGGCGCAAGTACATAACCACAACCAGTAGAAAGCATATATTGTTTATAGGTTCATACTCAACAGTCCTAGAGATTAAAAGAGAGAAGAAATGTATGTTGGGCTCACATGTAGGTATAGCCAAAAAAACAACCGAAAGACCTTTAGTAGATTGTTTTTAGGTCCAAGCGGTGAATCAGAAATCTTCCTTACGCCTACAAGTAAGATTCTCCTAGGATTTCGCAAGGGAAAGGCAGCCAACCTGGGATACTGTTGAAAATTTACTAATGTGGAATTAAGTTTATCCCATTATTTATGACTCGAACAATTGGGGTCCCGCACGTCGGAAACGTCATTTCCACACACGTGCACTCGTAGTGCCAAATATCGTAAATTTAGTTATTGAAAGAGATATTGGTACGTAAGTAAATGTTTGAGACATAGAATGATGGACGGTTATTGGATAAATAACAAGTGTTCCAAGTCGGTAAACGAAGGAAGGATTGTGCAAAGTGTAAGATGGAATGCATCGGGAAGGGACGCGGCGCCGAAAAGGGCTGCGGCGCCTCCGAGATCGAGCCGCGGCGCTAATTGATCAGTGAGCTACCGGAGCCGTGACGCTAATGCTGCAGCGTCGCGGCGCTTCCCAGGCAGTGACTGCTCGACGGAATCCCAAAAGTTTGGCTGTTGAGGTGGCTTCAATGGTATTGAATCCACCCAATAATGGCCATTACTTGGACCATTATTTTGCTGCATTACTTGGGGATTAAAAGTCATCCATTACATGGCAATTGAATGCCATTATGGGGCATTTGAAAGACCATCATGCACACCTATAAATTGAGGCCTTTGACTCAATTCTATAGAGATACACAACTTGGAAACACACCTTTGAAGGACAAGAATTCTGAAATTCTTGTTGCGAATCCTCCCCTCTTAGCAATCTTTTGTTATTTGTTTCTTCGCTAGAATCACTTGTGTTTGCTTTGCACAAGTGATAGTTTACTATTTTATCTTGAAAGACTATTGCCCGCTAACGTAAAAACATATATAGGGGCAATCTTGTCTTAAAGACAGAGTGTCGTCACTCGATTCAACATAGTTGTATCACATCCAGATTTAGTGTCTCTTGATTTCAGGTTATCAAGATTCCGAGAGCTTTCAGCAATTTGGCATAAAGATTCAAGACTGATTCAAGAACTCAAAAGCTTGTCGTTGCCACAATCCTTATTTACTACAAGCTTGTTGATACAACAGTCTTTATTGTTTATTCTTTCAAAGCACTTGTAATAGTTATTTACTATTCTCGTACTGCTTTATACCCAACAGATACATTGCGGCAAGGAATAGGAAGATGACTCTAGCAGATTGCCCTCTCTTTTCCTTTCGTGCACTAGATGACCGTTAATGGAAAGGAATAACACCACTTGGTTTAGAACAAACACCAGATACCAATATATGTACTCACATCCCATGTTTACATTAATTTATTTGAGAATTAAATCACTAACATACAGAACCAATATAAGCCACAACCAGTCACGACCAAAAATCAAGAAAATGAGGACCAAACGTATCCCATATCCCTCCTTTATCTCCAAGTTTTGTATACAAAATATGAACAACCCTTGCCAGCTACTCACTTCCACCCCAATTCCTTAACTACATCAAATGTGAGAAATATATACCTGTTTTTTCTTGTATGCTATCAGCAGCAGAAACAGTTGAGAAAATCCAACAGAAGCTTCCGACCTTTGACTTTGTTCTGTTGAAAGCCAAAAAATCAATCAATCGTCAGTCAATTAAGTTGGAACTAAAACTTATTATTGTCTTAAGATGACAAGCTAAAGCTCATTTACATCATAAGTAGTACTCCGGCTTTCAGATGGTGTAACTACTACAGTTCATGTCATCATGATTCATTCAAACTCATGCTTATCTAATACTTGAAACTATTATAGTCCATGGTTCATATTAACGAATATTACAATATATTTTGTAATTTATAGTAGTATATAATTATAGTGAATAAGGATATTAGCGAATATTATCATATATTCGTCATATATTTTCTCATTAATACAAATATATATAGTGTGTACAATGCTGAATTCTAATTGAATAAAGATCATGTATTTACTATAATTATACACTACTATTAACTACAAAATATATGACGAATATATGATAATATTCACTAATAGTTCATTCAAACTCAAACTCATGTTTATCTAAGACTTGAAAGTCAACCGATAAGACTTGAAAGTCAGCCGATAAATATCTACAAATAAGTAGTTTATTTAACTGAAAGAAATAATTCCTTGATTATTTTCATTAATTGAAAGATTATATATACAATTTACATATTTCCATAATAGGAGAATTCTATTCCTAAAACCTTATTCTACTTGGACACTAACTATAAAATTATGGTAAGTGTACAATACTAATTACACCACAACATTACCTAAACTAGGAGACTAAAACATTACTTTAATATACACACCACATACACGGAAATCAGTAAAACCGAGAACCCATATACATAGGATATACACGTGTATATCCTATGGATATTTAACACACCCCCGCAGTCATAGCGGGCGGTCTTCAAACGCTGAGACTGTCCCTAAAATCTTCAAAAAGGACCGAGGGAAGACCCTTTGTAAATATGTCGGCAATTTGATACCTTGACGGGACATGGCAGACGCGTACCTGACCACGAGTAACCTTTTCGCGAACAAAGTGAATGTCCATCTCGTTATGTTTAGTGCGTTGGTGTTGAACCGGATTACCAGAAAGGTACATGGCACTAACATTATCGCAATAAACCAAGGTCGTTTTCTGAATAGGACAATAAAGCTCTAACAGCAAATTACGTAACCAACATGATTTCGAGACTACATTAGCTACCCCTCGATACTCGGCCAAGAAACATACAATAGCCAGACGTAGACCGTCTGGTGTCCGGACAGCCACCCCAATCAGCATCTGTATATGAGACAAGTGCTGACGTTGAAGAAGGATATAAATGCAAGCCATAGTCAAGTGTACCCTGAATATACCGAATGATGCGTTTGAGCGCATTCATGTGCTCAACTCCGGGATCATGCATAAACAAACACACATGCTGGACGACATACGTAATATCTGGTCTCGTGAATGTGAGATACTGAAGGGCCCCTGCAAGACTGTGATAGCGGGTCGGATCCTCGTATGGTGCGTCGACCGCAACACTAAGCTTGGGCTTAGTATCAATTGGAGTGGACGTGGACTTATAGGATGCCATCCCAGCCCTCTCAATGATCTCAACTACATACTTCCGTTGAGATAAGAACAACCCACCTATATGGCGAGTGACAGCAATCCCCAAAAAATAACTCAAAGGCGCCAAGTCTTTCATAGCAAACTCAGAAGTGAGCATTGTCATGATAGACCGGCGTAATGCATCAGAAGAGGCAGTCAAGATAATATCATCCATATATAAAAGTATATAAGCCAAGGACGACTTTATCCCGTTCCAGTGCCGAGGCCGAGTATCGAGGGGTAGCTAATGTAGTCTCGGAATCATGTTGGTTACGTAATTTGCTGTTAGAGCTTCATTGTCCTATTCAAAAAATGACTTTGGTTTATTGCGATAATGTTAGTGCCATCTACCTTACCCCGTAATCCTGTGTCTGCATTAAATGACCCGAATTAAAAAATTGCTATGACCGATGAATATAATGTTCTTATTGATAATAAGACGTGGGAGGTGGTGCCCCGTCCATCTGGTATTAATATTATTAGGTCTATGTGGATTTTTGCTCATAAGGACAATTCAGAAGGTTCGTTTGCAAGGCATAAGACTCGGCTTGTCGGTGATGGTAAGACTCAGCAGGTTGGTGTGGATTATGGGGAGACGTTTACTCCGGTAGTCAAACCGGCTACCATTCACTCGATACTATGAAAGAAATAATCCCTTGATTATTTTCATTAATTGAAAGAGTATATATACAATTTACATATTTCCATAATAGAAGAATCATATTCCTATTCTACTCCTAAAACGTTATTCTACTTGGATACTAACTATACAATTATGGTAAGTGTACAACATTATCTAAACTAGGAGATTAAAACATTACTTTAATATACACACCATATACACGGAAATCAGTAAAACCGAGAACCCATATACATAGGATATACACGTGTATATCGTGTATATCCTATGGATATTTAACATTAACAAATTAGAGGTGTAATATAGCAATAACATAAGTAATCATACAACAGGTATAGTAAGCACAACATTGTCAAACAATAAAAGAAAAAAAAAATGAAGGACAAAGTACTTGAAAGAGTATTAGTTCAGTTGCATCAGTTCCAAATTTTGCAAGGACTGGACAGCTTTAGAATTACCTGGTCTCCAACTAATGAACTCTTGAATAGTAACCAAAAGGTAACCTTTTTGGACATTAGAACTTCATATGCTTTTCACAGGAGAACCAGGCATAAAAGAGAATGTACTTCATTTAGATATAGAAGTATAAAAATGATATTATATAAGAGAGCCAACTATGGAAAACAACAGATTTTACTAAAGTCACCAACATTGTGAAGGCTAAAGCATTAAATCAAACATGAGTCATAATTTCTATCGCACTTGTCTTTTACAACGTGCACAAAAGGGAACAGAGCGGCAAGCAGATGGACATGCGGAAGACGCACCAAAAGTATTCACACGCGTATGCGTTTTGTTCCAACAGAAAATTACGAAATGACGCAAATGCACTTCTGACGACCGTATATATATGGGGAGAAATGATTGTGGGAGACATTCAGTCCGGTTGTTAAAACGGATAACATTCGTACATTCCTGAGCATTGCTATGGGTAAGCATTGACCGATTCATCAGCTTGATGTCAAAAATGCATTTCTTCATGGGGATTTAAAAGAAACTGTTTACATGCACTAGACACCCGGATTTGTCCATCCAGCAGCCCCTCCATATGTATGCCATCTCCGTAAGTCAATTATGATTTGAAACAAGCCCCTAAAGTGTGGTATGATTGTTTTGCACAATACATTATGCGAATTGGGTTTACATGCAGCAAATGTGATAATTCTCTCTTTATTTTCCATAGAGGCAGTAACATTGCTTATTTGTTATTATACGTGGATGACATTGTTCTTATTGCTTCGACCGACGTGTTGAAAAATGAGATAATTGCACTGCTCAAAACCGAATTTGCTATGACTGATTTGGAGGAGTTGAGTTATTTTTTGGGAATTTCAGTGACTAGATCTGCCGACACAATGTTTCTTTGCCAGCGTAAGTATGCAGAAGAGATCGTGTGCAGGGCTAAGATGGAAAATTGCAAAATCATATCCACTCCGGTTGACTCTAAATCTAAACTTAGTGCAGTAGATGATAACCCAGTGACAGATCCTACTCTGTATAGGAGTCTAGCAGGTGCACTTTATTATCTCACTTTTACCAGGCCTGTTATTGCTTATGCTGTTTAGCATGTATGCTTGTTTATGCATGCACCCAGAGAGCCTCATTTTACTGCTCTTAGACATATCATTCGATATGTTAAGGGCACACTTGATTATGGATTACACCTACATCCTCTGCACCGAACAAGTTATTATCATATACAGATGTTGATTGGGCAGGCTGTCGGGACACACGCCGCTCCACATCCGACTACTGTGTGTTTTTGGGGGATAATCTCATCTCTTGGTCTGTCAAGCGGCAAGCCACATTATCCCGTTCGAGTGCAGAAGCAGAGTATAAAGGAGTTGCTAATGTTGTTGCTGAGATCTGTTGGTTCCGAAACCTTCTTTTGGAGTTGTGTCCTTTACGTAAAGTGTCTCTGATGTACTGTGATAACATATCCGCTATATAATTATCTCACAATCCGGTTCAGCATTAGCGAACCAAACATATTGAGATAGACATCCACTTTGTTCGTGAGAAGTTTGCTCTCGGCCATGTTAGGGTATTGCATGTACCTTCTTCATATCAGTACGCGGATATCTTCACGAAGGGCCTTCCGAGACAAGCTGTTCATTGACTTTAGATCCAGTCTCAGCGTGCGGCCTCCTCCGTTCTGAATGAGGGGGTGTATTAGCGTGTACAATATCCTTACAATCCCTACACCATAATTAGAATATATCTCATATATTGTGTAAATATTTAGTGATGTATAATTTGTTGGTACTCTATTGTACTTTATAGAGCAGTACGGGAAGTAATAACTATTACAAATGTTCGAAAGGATAAATAAATGGTCAATCTTCAAAACTGCCGCATGTGTGTTGTGTCTTGAATCTCGATCACCTTGCAAAGCCTATGTTGAGAACTGCCGCAAGTTTGTTGTGTCTTGAATGTTGATATCCTGAAATCAAGAAACAACTAAATCTGGATGGTTACAACGTTGTGTGTTGAGTCGAGGATAGCCCTCTATCCTTAAGACAAGATTGCCCCGTATATATGCTTTTACGTTAGCGGACAATAGTCTCCCAAGATAAAACAACACTTTAATCTCAACACTACAAAGCCAATAGGTTGAGCCTGCCGAATAAAACAAATATGAATCGACTTGCTGAAGATATGGAAAAGGAAGGAAGAGATTCTACCTCCTCTTCTGTTTTGTCTCTGTGTTTATAGTGTATCTCTGTTGTGTATATCTTGTGTATATGAGGGTGTTTGGTCAGTGATTTTCGTCACTGGTTTGCAGCGTTTCTGCTCACTGTTTTGTGTCGTTTTTGTTCCACATTGTACACTATATATATTTATATTAATGAAAAAGCCTCCTCAAAGAAGATTAATACATTCTCACCGACTCAATTCAAATATGCAACCGAAGATTTCTAACTATCTCGATTTTTCCATAGGGAGCTTCCTTTCAGATATTTAGGTGTATCACGTAGCACAAAAAGACTTGTCAGATCGTCAATGTAAACCTCTACTGGATAAAATGTCGGGAAGGATTACCAACTGAACTTTTAAATTCTTATCCTAAGCTGATAGAGAAATGTTGATCAAGAGTGTATTGTTCTCTGTTCAAACTTTCTGATTTCAACTTTTGTTCCACCAAAAAAATTGTTCAATTGATTGAGACTACTTGTAGACAGTGGTGGATCCCAGATTTCACTCAGGGGTTCGAAAAAAAAAGAAGCTTAACATAAAAAATAATGTTGTCTATGAGAATCAAACCTAGAATGCAAGAGATAATTTTGATCCTAGGTTTGATTCTCATTGAGTTAGTTATATATTATATATATATATATATTATATATATATATATATATATATATATATATATATTATACATAAACACAGAAAATCTACTATATATATACAGTGTAATTTTTTGACAAGGGTGTTCGGACCCTAACCCCTAAACTGTGGAGAGGAAGGGCAGAAGTATCACATAAAGCTCTAACAACATGCGATAAAATCTGCCTTCCAATGTCTGCTGGTGGTCTTAACATCCTGGATGTTCTCATATCAAAATAGTTGTAAGCTATACATTGAAGAAGAAACTTTGGATACAATAAATCCACATTTATTATTACTGCTAATCAGGCATCATGGGTTGTGTGAAAAATAGTGAATGCTAGGAAGTATGTGGAAGAAGCTGGACTTGTGGACCATGATCCAATGCAAATGAGCTACTTCTCCATCAAGAAAATGTATATCAAACTAAGGAAAATTTTAAAGGCAACAAAAAAGTATTGGACCAATTCTAAAGCAAATTGTGCAGAAAATCTTTGTTATAGGAAGCAATTAACCAAGATTGAAGAGAAAGTTAAAGTTACTATATTTTTATCCACAGAAGTAATTACTAGTCTAAATCTTACATCTTTGCCTAATGCCTAGTCTGTTTGTAGTAGGTTGCTAGAAAAGGTTGGGGCTAACATGGTCAATTTTTTAATTTTGTTTCAACTTATATCACGCTCTTTAAGTTTTAGTCAATCAAAGAATGACAATGATAATTTGAATTTAAAATTTTCATTTTACAACTCCTGAAATTTTTATGACTTATTTTAGATCTACAATTTTAAAAATATTCATTTTTCTGTTAAACTCGGTTTCCTTCACTTAAATTAGGACGGAAGTAGTATTTTATTAGTAAATAAAATACTTAATGATACTCCGTATTTATTTTTGATTTAATACTGGATATGCATAAAAACAAATCTCTTTAAGTTCATTGAAAAATATCGATACCTAATTATAAGGAGAGAAAAAAGGAGAAAGAGGGAAGAAAAGAAGATAAAGAAAAGAACTAATGATATTAGTAAATAAAATACTTAATGATACTCCGTATTTATTTTTGATTTAATACTGGATATGCATAAAAACAAATCTCTTTAAGTTCATTGAAAAATATCGATACCTAATTATAAGGAGAGAAAAAAGGAGAAAGAGGGAAGAAAAGAAGATAAAGAAAAGAACTAATGATTAAAATAGGCATATAAGAATATGTTATGTATACATAATATACACACAATATACATGTGTATATTATGTATATGCAAGGGATTATTTCTTTCATGGTATCAGAAGTCTAGGTTTTTATTCCTCTCTCCAAACTTTCCGTCGGTCTCCTCCCATTTCCGGCGATCTCCTCCCATTTCGGCGATCTGCCTCGATTTCTGAGCCCTCTTTCTCGGATTTCATGCCCGATGGTCTCTCCTCTCTTCCCAAAATTTTCTTCCAAATCCCTCAATCACCTATTGTTTTCTCAATATGTCTACATCACGGAACACGTTTCATCCTGCCCTCACAGTTTCTAACATCAAGAATAACATCTCTCTTGTGCTTGAAATAGAAAACGTCCAATATACGACGTGG
This sequence comes from Anisodus tanguticus, assembly GCA_034509755.1. NCBI lineage: Eukaryota > Viridiplantae > Streptophyta > Magnoliopsida > Solanales > Solanaceae > Anisodus > Anisodus tanguticus. Next base: position 50,515,320 of record CM067547.1, read on the forward strand.
GCCGAACTGTTCAAAATTCATGCACGCTCGCATTAAGTCATCCATCACATAATTCCCACGGCTCCTGAGGATACGGAGGTGCCACGACGCGAGGATGATCCTAAATTATGGACGACTCTTGATGCCACCGTCCTTCAGTGGATATATTCCACAATTTCTACCGACCTTTTGCAAACGATTATTGAACCCGACGCTACGACACATGCTACTTGGGATAGACTACGCGATATATTCCAAGATAATCAAAATTCTAGGGCTATTACTCTTGAGCAGGATTTTCCCACGTCAATATGGAAGATTTCCCTAACGTTTCGGCTTATTGCAAAAGATTGAAGGAATTGGCAGACCAACTCCGCAACGTTGACGCGACAAGTTTGAATGACCGTTTGGTCCTCCAAATGGTTTCAGGCCTCTCCGAGGCCTATAGTGGTGTTGGCACGCTTCTTCGTCAAAACAATCCTCTTCCGCAATTTTATCAGGCTCGTTCTTTGCTTACACTCGAAGAAGCAGGCATGGCTAAAAAGGCGGCTACCGGTGCTAGTCCCGTGGTCATGATGATCGAGTCCATTGTTCATCCTACCGGTTCCAATAACTCGGGCCAAAACAACAACGGTGGCGGCAAAAAGGGAGGAAATAAGAAAAATAATGGCAAGAATAGCGGCGACAACAATGGCGGCAAACAGAACAGTGCTGGTGGCAGTGGTGCCCCTCGGGGCAGTCAACAACAACAGTTTTGGGCCCCACAGTGGGCCCCTATGCAGTGGCAGTGGGCCCCACAGTTTGGGCCAAACAGTGGCAGCCGAGCGATGCGGCCTCGGCGGCGGTGGGTGGCCGGCGGCGAGTAGAGGTCCAACATGCAGTGGCCCATTTTGGTAATCACTCTGGGCCGAGGCAGCAAGTAGGGGTACTTGGGCCTCGGCCCCCGCAGGCCCATTACGCAATGGCCCCCACTTCTACTAACATCGAAGCCGCAATGCACACGCTTGGTTTAAATCCTCCGGACCCAAATTGGTATATGGACACCGGTGCCACTACCTACATGACATCCGATTCAGGTACGCTCTCGTCTTATTCTAATTTGAGCAACCCTCGTGGCATAATTGTTGGTAATGGTAAATCTATTCCAATTCGTGGTTATGGTCATAAAACTTTGTCTCCCCCCAATCCACCCCTTATCTTGAAAAATACCCTACATGCCCCCAAATTGATTAAAAACTTAGTGTATGTTCGTAAATTCACCACTGACAATTCCGTTTCTATTGAATTTGATCCATTTAGTTTCTCTGTGAAGGATTTCAAGACGGGGAGTCCTCTCATGAGGTGTGATAGTATGAGAGATCTTTATCCTATCACACCAAGTTTCGGTCTATCGAGTCAAGCCTTGCCGTCAGCATTTGCAGCCCTTGCTCCTTCCTTGTGGCATGCTCGTCTTGGTCATCCGGGGTCGTCTATTTTGTCTTCCTTAGATAAAAATAAATTTATTTCATGTAAGGGTACACTTAGTACTCCAAATTGTCATTCTTGTTCTTTAGGAAAAATTGTTAGGTTGCCGTTTGTAGACTCTAATTCTCATACTTTAATGTCATTTGATATTATTCATAGCGACTTATGGACATCTCATGTTCTTAGTTCTTTGGGTCATCGATATTATGTTCTCTTTTTGGATGATTATTCTAAATTTTTATGGGCTTTTCCGATAGCGAAAAAATCTCAAGTTTTTTCCATCTTCTTAAAATTTAGAGCTTTCATTAGAACCCAATTCGAACGAGAAATAAAAAATATTCAATGTGATAATGGCAAAGAATATGACAACGGGGTATTTTGGGAATTTTGTGCAACTAATGGGATCAAATTTCATTTTTCTTGTCCTCATACGTCTTCACAAAATGGGAAAACCGAACGCAAAATTCGTACAATTAATAACATTGTCCGAACTTTATTGATTCATGCTTCCGTACCCCCGTCTTTTTGGCATCATTATCTACAAATGGCTACATATCTCTTTAACATAATTCCTTTCAAAGGTTTGACATATTCTTCCCCCTTCAAATTTTATATCATAAGACTCCTTCGTATTCACATCTTAGGGTATTTGGGTGCTTGTGTTATCCATTTTTTCCATCCACCACAATTAACAAACTTCAGGCTCGGTCTACCACTTGTGTGTTTTTGGGCTATCCGTCTAATCATTGTGGTTACAAATGTTTTAATTTATCATCTAATAAAATCATCATTAGTTGCCATGTAATTTTTGATGAATCTCAATTTTCGTTTGCTAAGGTTAGTAATCACGTGCCTAGTTCGTATAATTTTTTGGATGATGACATATCCCCGTATATTATTCACCATTTTCCGGACATATCCCGCTCCCCTAATCCACCAGCGGGCCCACTGCCCGTTGGTTCTACAGGTCACTCACTGCTTCCCGTCATGGGTCCAGAAACTGGGCCGCCTCCCCAGCCCAGTTTTGGCCCAATTCTTGTTCCCATTGCTGCATCCGAAACAGTAGCTAGCTACCGTGTTGGGCCAGCAGGCGCGCCACTGCCTGCTGGCCAGTCCGTCATTGGTTATGTTATTTCCCAAAATTTGCTCAATTCTCCCCCGAGTCATAGACCTGTCACTCGTAATCAACAGGGTATTTTTAAATCGAAAAGACATTTTAATTTAAATTCTAATGTTCTTAAATCATCCTTACCCCGTAATCCTATGTCTGCATTAAATGACCCGAATTGGAAAATTGCTATGACCGATGAATATAATGCTCTTATTGATAATAAGACGTGGGAGTTGGTGCCCCGTCCATCTGGTGTTAATATTATTAGGTCTATGTGAATTTTTGCTCATAAGGACAATTTAGATGGTTCGTTTGCACGGGATAAGGCACAGCTTGTAGGTGATGGTAAGACTCAGTAGGTTGGTGTGGATTGTGGTGAGACGTTTAGTCCGGTGGTCAAGCCGGCTACCATTCGCACTGTACTCAACTTGGCTCTTTCGAAAGCATGGCCCATCCATCAGTTAGATGTGAAGAATGCTTTATTACATGGTGATCTCAAGGAAACAGTGTATATGCATCAACCTTTGGGGTTTAGGGACCCTAAGTATCCTTATCATGTCTGTTTGTTGAAGAAGTCCTTATATGAGCTTAGGCAGTCTCCTCGGGCCCGGTATAAGCGGTTTGTCGACTATGTTTCGACTATTGGGTTCACTCACAGCAGGTTAGATAATTTCTTGTTCATATATCGTCGTGGATCGTCCTTGGCTTAGATACTATTATATGTGGATGATATTATCTTGACTGCCTCTTCCGATGCCTTACGCCAGTCTATCATGACAATGCTCAGTTTTGAATTTGCTATGAAAGACTTGGGGCCCTTGAGTTATTTTTTGGGAATTGCTGTCACCCGTCATGCAGGTGGATTATTCTTATCACAGAGGAAGTATGCAACCGAGATCATTGAGAGGGCTGGGATGTCATCATGTAAGTCCACTTCCACTCCAGTTGATACTAAACCCAAATTGGGTGCTGCGGCCGGCGCACCATACGTGGATCCGACCCGCTATCGCTGTCTTGCAGGGGCCCTTCAGTAACTTATATTCACGAGACCGGATATAACGTATGCCGTCCAGCATGTGTGTTTGTTTATGCATGATCCCATGGTTGAGCACATGAATGTGCTCAAACACATCATTAGGTATATTCAGAGTACGCTTGACTATGACTTGCATTTATATCCTTCTTCGACGTCCACATTTGTCTCGTATACAGATGCTAATTGGGGCGGCTGTCCGGACACCAGACGGTCTACGTCTGGCTATTGTATGTTTCTTGGCACTAACTTGGTCTCATGGCCTGCGAAACGTCAGTCGACTTTATCCCGATCCAGTGCCGAGGCCGAGTATCGAGGGGTAGCTAATGTGGTCTCGAAATCATGTTGGTTACATAATTTGCTGTTATAGCTTCATTTCCCTATTCAGAAAGCGACATTGGTTTATTGCGATAATATTAGTGTCATCTACCTTTCTGATAATCTGATTCAGTACCAGCGCATTAAACATATCGAGATGGACATTCACTTTGTTCGCAAAAAGGTTGCTCGTGGTCAAGTTCGCGTCTGCCATGTCCCGTCCAGGTATCAAATTGCCGACATCTTTACAAAGGGTCTTCCCTCGGTCCTTTTGAAGATTTTAGGGACAGTCTCAACTTTCGAAGACCGTCTGCTATGACTTGCGGGGGTGTGTTAAGTATACATAATATACACATAATATACATGTGTATATTATGTATACGCAAGAGATTATTTCTTTCAGAATATACTTTGGGGAAGATTCCTATACCAGAGCAAAATAATTGCATACGACAATTGATTACAGCAGCATACTTCTTGTTGGTGGGGTTTTAATCAGTGACAATGAAATACCTTTCTGTAGCTAACATGCAAATATGCCTGGCTATGTAGATATACTTTTCTGTGTGAAAAGTACTACAGTACTGCAAAATGATTAGAGCCTATATTATCATAATAATATGGATATATTGGATTATTTGTTTTTTAGAAAATCTTAGCATATATATATCCACAATTCCACATGTAACATGTTTTCGGCGGAGGCTGCTTCCACTGTCGCGGTCGCTGCTGGCAGTTTCCTGCCGGCGGGGACTGCCCCTTCCCGCCACCGTTGTTGCCGAAATTCCGTCTGCCGTAGTCCTTGCCGGACTACCTGCTCCGGCGGTTGTTGCGGGTGGATGCGGGCTGTTGCGGGTCCTCGGGCAGGCGGTTTTGGTTGCCTGAGATGGAGGCCCTACCGTCGGCGGAGGACCCGACGGTGGTGGTGAGGGTAGCGTCGGCAATGCTGGCCTGAGTGGTGTTGTGCTTGATTTTTCAGGTTTTCTCAAGAATAAGCTTCGAACGGGCCTCATAAAATGGAGGTAACGGCGTGCATTGCTGAAGGATGGTGGCAACGCCGTCATATGATTCGTTCAAGCCTGCAATAATTTGCATGACCAATCACTGATTAGTGACTGGTGCGCCGACGTTGGAGAGTTGATCGGCAAACATCTTGAGTTCTTGACAATATGCAGACACGTTTGGGAAATCGTCCTGATGAACGTCCTTGAACTAATTTTCAAGGTATAACGCTCATTGAGTTTTGTTGTCGTGGAAAATACTTTTCAATCGTTCCCACGTTTGGCGGGCAGTGGCATCGGTCTCAATGATGGTGTGCAATAGATCATTAGAGATCGTGTCGTATATCCACTGGAGGACGACTGTGTCCAAACGAGACCAGAGTGAATCATCAGAAGTCGAAGCCGAGGGTAGATCCTGTGGACTTCGGTGTAGGAGGGATGATGTGGTCGATAACTTCATAAACACGACAATGGATCTTAAAAAGCTCCACTCACGAAGAGTATTGACCCTTTTCCATCTCAAGAGTCACATGGATAAAGTTTTTAATGTTGTTGACTCCAAGTGCAAGATGTAATTTGGTTTTGTCAGCCATGGAAGAGGAAATTTAGGAGGGAGAATGACCGGAAAAACTAGGGTTCTGTCGTGGGGAAAAAGGGGCGACCGAGAGATGAAGTCGGCGGCTAGGGTGGAATATTGAGGGTTAGGCTTCTGATAAATACATGAATATGTTCCTTGATTTTATTCATTAATAATTTACAATATATATAGTAGTACAAGAATATCTAAACTAGGTAACTAATCAACCTAATTACAATATGAAATATAATTTTACCTAAAATATGAGACCTAATTATAATAGAAATATAATTTTACTTAAAATAGGAGATATACAATTAATTTCTATTAGTTTTCTCAAGCTTCTAATACACTTTATTTGTTCTTCTCTCTGTTTTGGTACACTTAATTTAGCGGGAGAACCTCCTCTAATTCCAAGTTTCTTTCTGAATTGACTATTAGTGGCGACTATTCACCCGGTTGAATCTTTCAAGAATGAACCGACTATTACAAAAAAAACTGCTAATTTTAGTCTCTAAGTCCCCCCCCCCCCCCCCTCCTCCCCACCTCAAACTAAAAATTTAACTTGAACAATAATAGCAACATTAATTTCTATATAAATTAAAATCTTACTTGTACCAACACTAGAAAATATCTTTCTATCTTTGTAAGTCTTGATGAACAATTATATGATATTTGTTATTGATGGGAGATAACAAATATTCGGTGAATTTAAAATTAAGATGAGTGCTAACTGATCCAACATCACGGTTATTGAAAAAAGAAAATCTTACTAGTACCAACATTTCAAGTCAAATTATTAATTATTATTAATAATAATAGACCTACACGACTTGAGCACATGTGCCACAAGTCAAACTAAAATAGTAAATATAACTACTGTATCTTTCACATGGCCAGACGCGGCTTGTAGTACACGTGTATCTCATGCTCCTAAGTATGCCGACGAGAAATTAATGAAGAGCACAAAATAATAAAATAAAAAATTATCAGAAATTGTTTTTGCTTTGGTATATTGAAAATTAAATTAAATTATCAAAATCTTGTAAGTCGTATGGCTTAAATTTTCAAGAACAAAAAGTTCATATACTTCGACGCAATTTTAGATTAGAATTTTTAAAATATATTTACATTTTTTACATTCATACATTAATTTATCTCTTGCTAGATATATTTACAACTTATTTGGATGGTTGTACACATCGTCTTATAGTTATATCATATTTGTACTGTATTATTTTAATAAATCTAATAAATAAATAACTCGTATCGTTTTTCTATCATTTCATATTACTACACACCAATAATTTTAAAAATAAACTTAAAATATTAACAAAACAATATATGCATGGTACAAGTAGAATAATAACTATAAAAAGAAAAGATAAAAACTAAAATAGAATTACTATATATAATAAATAAGGGCAGGATGAACATAAAATGGGTAAAATAGAATCAGACCAGGTCCATCGTTGCATAAATGATGTTTTTTATCGTTACCTAACAATGATTTAACAATATGATGTAATAAAATATAAATAATAATAAAAATGAATATTGTATTTAAAGTGATAATTCGGCACATACTTTCTCTATCTCAAATTATCTGTCGTGATTTTTAAAAATAGTTGATAAAAATTAAATTATTTTGTCACATTTTATCTGTAGTAATAATTATTTTTAAAGATTATAAACATCGTAATAGAATAAATATTTAATGAACGAGAAAAATCCGTATAAGATTCTGTACCAAGAACATCAACTTCTCATCTTGATCTTCCGTTCAGTCATTCGGACAACATCATCTTCATTTAGTTTACTACTTAACGTCAGAGGTAAGTTGAGTTCCTTGACAACTTTTTAGCAGATGATTCCAGGCAAGACAAGATTAGGGTCACTTAAGTGTGTTTAAGGACAATCAATGGAATTGGGATGGTAGGTGGAACTTAATTATCATTTGTTCTCTTTTTCTATTTCAACTATCATTTATATATTAAAACACATTTTAACTATCACTTATTCTTTATTTCTACTTGAAGAATTGTGATAATTCAAGTAAGAAAAAGACCGAAAATTGAAATGTAAAACTCGCGAAAAAATAATAGTTGAAATGTGTTTTTGATTATTCACTCTATATTAAATATTAAATGAGTACATAATTGGTACGTATATACTTTAATACCAAAATCTATCAGAGAATACATCTTTCTTCCAACCTAAAAACCCAAAAACAAAATCCAATTTGCCAGCAACACCTCCACTTTCTTCACCTGCTCATTGACCTATCCCTTACTATATAGTATATACACACACATATCATCACCATTTTCTTTCACACAACCTGTTTTAAACCAAGAATTTACACTTGTCAGCTGAAAAAAATTACAACTTGGGTATTGTTCTAATTGAAAAATTAGAACTTGGGTATTGTTGCAACTGAAAAATTACAACTTGGGTCTAGTGAATCTTGAAAAATTACAACTTGGGTATTGTTGTAACTGAAAAACTAAAACTTGGGTCAAGTGATTCTTGAAAAAATGGGGAGTTACAGGGTATGTGTATGTTTCACAAGAAAATTCAGGGTAACAGAAGCAGAGCCACCATCAGATGTGAAGGAATTATTCAAGAAATATACTGAAGGTGGGAATCAAATGAGTTCAGAACAGTTATTGAAGTTCTTGATTGAAGTTCAAGGAGAAACACAATTGACTGTTGTTGATGCTGATGCAATTGTAAGACAGATCCTTCAGAAAAGACATCCCATTACTAAGTTAACTCGTCAAGCACTTGCTCTTGAGGATTTTCATCATTATTTGTTCTCTGCTGACCTTAATCCTCCAATCAATTCCAAGGTAGTAATATTCTTGCTTTTGTTGTTGGATCTTTGTCAAACATTTCTATAATTGGTTGTTTGTTCGAATATTTTTTAGCTGCTATAGTGAAATGTTGTTTTGAAGGGAGCTCCGGAGTAACTGGTAAAGTTGACATCATGTGACTAGGATGTGACTAGGAGGTCACGAGTTCAAGCTGTGGAAATAGCCTCTTCCCCGGCCGCACATAGCGGGAGCTTAGTGCACATGGCTGCCTTTTTTATAGTGAAATGTTGTTTTATAGAGTACATATGATATACTACCTCTGTCCTAATTGTTGTGAAGGTGTTTGATTGGGCACGAAGTTTAAGAATGAAATGAAGACTTTTGAAACTTATAGTCTTAGATATCTGTGTGGTTATAAATTATCTCATTAAGGGGTAAAATGGGAAGTTCAACGTCAAATTGTTACTAAATATTGAAATGACACTGTCAGTGTATATAACTTAAATCCCATTTTGGAAAGAGCATCAAGTTTGAGACTGAGTGAGATTTCCATTTTTGGATGTTGAATTCGACTACCGTATATGAATTAAGCATTAGTTGAAGTGTCTGCTTTCTATGAAATGTTACCTTGCCAAGCTCTACTGACCTTAATCCCCCTATCAATTCCAAAGGTAGTATTCTTGCTTTTGTTGTTGGATCTTTGCCTTATTTAGAAAGAACTTTAAGTTGTGTGCACTGATAGAGCCAGTTAAATTGAAGTCTGATGTGGTAACTTGGAAATAGAGCCAGTCAAATTGAAATGACACTGTTAGTGTATATAACTTAAATCCCATTTTGGAAAGAGCATAAAGTTTTAGACTTTGTGTGAGATTTCCCTTTTTGGGTAAAAAAGACTCCGCTAACAGATATAACGTAGCGAAATGTGATTACTTGGTGTGAGTTGCAGAATCCTGTGAATTCATTGTCTTTGAAAGCAAGTTGCATCCGAATCCATTAGGTGGAGGGCACGTCTGCCTGGGCGTTACAGTTTGCGTTGCCCAGAATAAACATTTCTCAAAAGAATTTTCCTTTTTGGATCTTTTCTTTTTTGATAGCCGTGGTGTCAGTGCAGCTTGCTCGCACTTCTACTAATTCCAGGGGTACCTACTACCTCCCACGAACACATAAGCACATGTACCGGCTAAATTTGTCCACTAAGGTTTGGACAGATGGGAAGAAATTACCTAGTGCTTGTGCCTCCGCTGATTCGAACATGAGACCATTGACCATTGTTGTTGGATCTTTGTCTTACTATTTAGGGTATACGCCAGCGAAATTGAAGTCACACTGTCAATGTATTTAACTTAAATCCCATTTGGAAAAGAGCATAAAGTTTGAGACTTTGAGTGAGATTTCCCCCTTTTTTTGGGTGTTGAAAATTCACTAACTTTTTATGAATTAAGCATTATTTGAAGTGTGTGCTTTTTATACAATGTTCACTAGCCAAGCTCTTATTCTTGAAGATTTCCATCACTATCTCTTCTCTGCTGACCTTTATCCCCCAATTAATTCGAAGTTACTCTTGTTTTTATTGTTGGGTCTTTGTCTTATTTGGAAATGCATAAAGTTTGAGACTTTGAGTGAATTTTCCCTTTATGTGTTTCTCAGAGGTGTAGATTTAGTACTACTTTTACCAATTAAGCATTATTTGAAGTTTCTACTTTCCATTACCCTAATGGGAATTGGAGTATCCAAAAAAGTTGAAACTTTAAAACCTGAATAGTTCTACCAAGAAGATGAGCAACTCATCTTTTTCTTCTTTGGATCTTTAATAGAGTAAAGAGGCTTCCCTAACTACCAACAGGAAAATTGAAGGAGCGGAATGGATATATATGATTCCTATAGCCGAATTCAAGTATATTGGCAATTGACGCATAGTTGATTGAATGATTAATGGCGACTGTGCTTCTTGAAAGATCCTTAACTCATTCCATTTGTCTCTTTCAGGTCGTCCATGATATGAATGCTCCGCTCTCCCATTATTTTATATTCACTGGCCACAATTCTTACTTAACTGGGAATCAGCTGACGAGTGATTGCAGTGATGTCCCGATTATAAAGGCACTGAAAAAAGGTGTAAGGGTGATAGAGCTTGATATATGGCCAAATTCTAACAAGGATGATGTACACGTACTTCATGGAAGGTTTGTGCATCTCCTGCCCTTTATAGCATTTCGTTGAAGCCTAGTTACTCCCTCCGTCCCAATTTATGCGAAGGTATTTTACTAGGCACGGAGTTTAAGAATGAAAGGAAGACTTTTAAAACTTGTGGTCTAAAACATGCTATGGATATTTGTATGGCTATAAATAATCTTATTAAGGGAAATATAGGAAAGAGTGTCACATAAATTGGGACGGAGGGAGTATTGTAGTAGTCTTCTCTTTTCCAGAATTAGTAGCCTAGACCCTCTGGCAAACTTGGAAGTTTTGAAAGATTGCGTTGTGACTTTTTTGCTTAAATGCATACCCTTTGCCAAAAGAGGATTCATACATTTTTTATTGAGTGCATAGACACTACATTTATGCTTGATTATGCTATATTCTTGTGCTTGCATAAGCCACTATTTGATGTGATTCGAGCAAGGAACACGAAAGCAACAGAAAAAATAAGGTAAGAGCAAAAGAAAATTTAAGAAGAACTAGTAGCAATATCATACGTGATCTCAAATGGAGTTCTGCAGTACAAATACCCCCTTCCTCAGCTGAAAACTGTGAAGGGAAAGTGACTTGGCATAACAGATTGTCAGGGACCAAAATAGAAGAAAGAAAACCTTAAACTGGTAAATGTGTAATTAAGAGACTTTTTCTAAAGATTAAGTGGACTCAACTGTGAAGTCTAAAACTTATTAACTAAACAAACGACCTCAAACTTATGAATGCAATTGTTCCAGATTATACTTGCTTTCATTCTACACTTCTACTTGATCTGGATTCTGCCTTTGTGGCTATGAATAGAATTTTAATGCATCTTGTACTTTCTAGTGGCAAAAAGGGCAGCCCGGTGCACTAAGCTCCCGCGATGCGCGGGGTCCGGGGAAGGGCCAGACCACAAGGGTCTATTGTATGCAGCCTTACCCTGCATTTCTACACCATAACTTGGTACTTTCTAGTGGAAGCAACAAAATTTAACGTGGGGTTTTCGATGATCACCACTGGCTGTAAATGTAGGCTTAATTGAATGTTGACAAAATATACGAGGTCTCTGCTTGGATTGTCCTTTTGTTATGGTGTTATTTTTTGTGCTTTTAGTAGCAGCAGAAGTAGTTCATGCGGCACTAATTCAAATAGTCTCTAAACCCTGTACCCCTAGTGAAATCCTTGTTGGTGATGTAAGTTTCTTGAGTAGATGTAATCTATTAGAGATTTTAGCATTTATTATTACTAATTGTCTTGATCAAGTCCCATGAAATATTTAGAAGTTGCTTTTATTTCTTTTTCAAAATATAGGACAGTTACAACCCCGGTGGAATTAATAAGATGTCTCAAGTCAATAAAAGAACATGCATTTTCTGCTTCTCCTTACCCTGTTGTAATAACTCTGGAAGATCACCTAACACCTGATCTTCAGGCTAAAGTGGCTCAGGTAAATTTCCATTTCTTGATGGTTATGCGGTTCCTCCTTTTATTGGTTTTTGAGATGTTCCTTTTTAATGTTCCATTTGTAGATGCTCACTGAAACATTTGGAGAAATGCTGTTTGTTCCTGAATCAGATAGTCTAAAGGAATGCCCTTCACCAGAAGAACTAAAGCATCGTATTATTATTTCAACCAAACCTCCAAAAGAGTACCTCGAAGCCAGTGCTAGTGTCTGTAAAGAACGAAATAGCTCTATGAGGTCAAAGGATTCTGAAGATGATGTATGGGGAAGTGAACCTTCAAGCTTGACAGCCGATCAAGAAGAAAATGAAAAGGTCTGCTTGAAGTGGAATTCTTCTCCTTATTCTCCTTTTATGGTCTTAACACCTATGACACAACTACTAGCCTATTTGGCCAAGCTTCTAAAATCAGCTTATTTTGAAAAATGTTTTTCAAAAAAGTACTTTTGGTGAGGAACAATTAGTGTTTTGTCTAATCAATTTGAAAAACACTTTTGAACAATAAATTAGTTTTTGGCGAAGCTTTTAAAAAGTGCTTTTAAGTTTAGTTTCTCAAAAGTGCTTTCTGGGGAGAAGCTATTTTTTTCCGCTTCTGCTTCTACTTCTACTCAAAAGCACTTTTTCTACCCCTAAAAGCTTGTTCAAACACCTAAACTTTGAAAAAAACACTTCTTTTTAAGAAGAAAAACACATTTGGCCTTGGAGAAGCTTTGGCCAAACAAGCTATTAACTTATGATAGTGGTGATTTGGATTCATTTTCTGCAGAGCGGTAGTGATAAAAGCTATGACGATGACGATGAGTCCACTCACAGACCACATGTAGCATCTGCTTATAAACGCTTGATTGCTATCCATGCTGGCAAACCTAAAGGTGGATTGAAGGAGGCATTGAAAGTTGATCCTGATAAAGTAAGACGCCTAAGTTTAAGCGAACAGGCTCTCGAAAAGGCTGCTGAATCACATGGAACCGAAATTGTGAGGTTTGTATTTCAGCATAGCAAAGCAAGACAGTTGAGGTGGCTTTAAGCCATCAATGGAGTTTCCATGGATTTATTATATCCTAATCGTATGCTGAATCTTTTACTAGGTTCACGCAAAGAAACATTCTAAGGGTGTACCCTAAAGGTACTAGGTTTAACTCCTCCAACTACAAGCCACTAATAGGTTGGATGCATGGAGCTCAGATGGTTGCATTTAACATGCAGGTTCGATTCTGAGTTTTCATTTACTCACATAATACCAAGTCTTTTTGTGGTTGATGTTTTTTACTATTTTTTCAATAACATTCTCATTTCCTTAAAATGATGTTGATTCTTAATGCTTGATATGCAATAAGTTCGTCACTTTGCTATTCTGCATTTAGTGTTATATAGGCATATGAAATGGAACTTTGGTTCCTTAAATACATTTTGGGAGTTCTCAACCACACTCAGATAGTGGTTGCTAGAAAACTATGGGTGGCGAAATTAACCAAGGAAAACATGTCCCACCTATTTATTAGCTCAACCTATTTCAGCCCATAAAAAGTTGAGCTGATATGTAGCCCAAATTTACCCATGAGAAATTTTGTCAAAATATTTTCAAAAAGACCTTTTTTTTATTTGATATGTTATATATAGTCATAATAAAGAAAATAATAGTTTTATTAGGTTCTAAAAAAATTATAAATGAACAAAGAAAGAAATTAAACCTTAGTAAGAACTGGGCGGGCTAAGTTATGACCCACTTTTTAGGCCATTTCTGCCCAAGTAACTTTTTTTACTCACTCAAATTCACTCCAACCCGCCCATTTGACACCCCTAGTAGAAACAAGAATTGCAAAACCTCTGGATCAAGTTGTGTTTCTTATCAGATATATGCTCGTTCGGTATTCCATCTAGCTTCATTAGTATTCTTCACCCCGTCTGATAAGACCTGTCGGGATCATTTCTGTTTTCCAGCATTATTGGCTGTCAAGACTTGAACTGTAGCATAGATCATAGTCCTACTAAAGCTTCTATGAACTGGCATTATCCGTAACTAAATACTTCTTCCTGATTTACTATATAGTCTTTTGATTGAGAACTCATAGATTTGACGTCCTTTCTAGAATCAACTTCTAATCCAAAAATTGGACCCTAACAATTAGGACTCAAATTCTTATTTGGATTTCAAATTCTCTAATCGAAATGCTGTATCTGTGTTCTATTTCAAACTTGCTATCAGCTTATCACATTTCAATAGATATTTACAAATTTTACATATTTGAGACTTCTGTAGATTTCTAACTGAAGAGGATCACGTATTAACTGTGACAGGGATACGGTAGAGCACTATGGTTGATGCACGGGATGTTCAGGTCAAACGGAGGCTGCGGTTATGTTAAAAAGCCTGATTTCTTGCTGAATGTTGGTCCTCATTTTGAAGTTTTTGATCCGAAAGCAAAGTTGCCAGTTAAGAAAACCTTAAAGGTAAGCAAATGACTGTGTGAATACAACATCCTTTTAACAAATGTGAGTTCTTATGCCTCTCATTATTGGACAGGTGAAAGTATATATGGGAGATGGATGGCATTTAGATTTCAAGCAAACTCACTTTGATTTGTATTCACCCCCGGACTTCTACACAAGGGTAAGCTTGTTGTACTTTGTCATCGACACCGTTGCTTCCTTCTCTTAATTGTTTTCATGATGTCCTTAAAAGTTAAAACAATAACATGCAAGGAGATGAAAAAAACTGGTCAAATTCATTGCCAACTAAACTAGTTGTAATAAGTGGAGATAATTTTTTTTTTGGTGATCTAATTTACAAAATAGGCTTTAAATGTATTGGTTATGCATATCAAGTATAAGATATACATCTAATATACATATTGTACACATAAATATACGTATAATATACATAATCAGTGTATATGTTATGTATATTTTGGCTAGTGCCTGTAATTAATTTCGGCCGACGGGTCAAAAATGAAAAAAAAGCCAATTAAGTTTGTGAGTAATGGTTCTCCTGATTAACCACATTTGGTGTATGTTCTTTGGTTGGATTTATTATCTGGAGATAATGGATAGTAGTTAGATCACAAGCTGTTCAATGGCATGCTATTATCTATCTGAGATGTCAGAATAATTAGAGGCATAGGCAGATGCAGCGTTTGTTGAACCAAAGAATTTTGACACGGAGTATAAATATATATGAAAAAATAGTAACATTTCAACAAAAATGAAATTCTGAACCCAACAACATACATAGTGTATCCCACAAGTGGGGTCTGGCCTGGGGAGGGTAGGATAGGATGTACACAGACTTTACCCCTACCTTTGTGGGAGAGAGGTTGTTTCCGGTAGACTCTCGGTTCAAAAGAAGTGTAATCAAAGTAGGATTGAAAGGAAAATAATGACAGCAAAATAGCAAGATGAACAAAGCAAATGAAGCAACATGTAGTAGTAAAAAATTGAAGTATAAGATCCTACGTGAATACTAACTAATACTACTACTAAATAGGGAGAAGATGAGAAGAGGGGACTAGTTCCCTCTTCCTCTCCCACAAAAAGTACTACAACACTCTGCCTCAATAATTTCTAAAGTGTAATAGGATTCAATAGTAAGAACTTACAGGTTGAACCAACCAAATCTAAATCTTGAATCGGCCTCGAATTATAGGTTGGGATAGCTGGAGTACCTGCTGATGAGATAATGAAGAAAACAAAGACTAGAGAGGACAATTGGACACCAGTTTGGGACGAAGAATTTACCTTCCCACTGACCGCACCCGAATTAGCTTTGCTGCGAATTGAAGCACACGAGTATGACATGTCAGAGAAGGATGATTTCGCAGGCCAAACATGTATACCTGTTTCGGAGTTGAAACCTGGCATACATTCAGTTCCCCTTTGTGACCGAAAAGGTGAGAAATATAATTCCGCGAGGCTACTCATGCACTTTAAGTTTGTATAAGGGTTCTTTAGTGTGTGTGCTTCTCATGCTTTCGATTTTTGGATGTCGTCGGAAGATGTTTGTTTATTTACATTCTAGGAGTTTGTAATAATGTCATTATGTTCTCTCTTTGGAGAAGCTTGTATTGCAAAAAGATTTCCATGTGGATTTGTAGTTTGTACAGTATACTATACTCTAAAAGTGTATTAGGTTCTAGTGTTTGTTCAATGAGAATGATTTTTAATGAGCTTAGAATTCCCCTTGCAACAATTAACTGAGCAACATCCAGTTGTCTGCCATTGGGGCATCAAAGTTAGTTAGTCCTTAAATGACAATTGAAAAGTTCAAGTTCCAATTTGTTTTGTGATTGCTTTTACAAGCCTTGCAGTTCCAAAGTGTTAACTACTGGTTCACGGAACCAGTAGCTTTTGCCGAGACCTTGTATATGTATTACTCATGTCTCAATTTATATGATATAGTTTGACTAGGAACGAAGTTTAAGAAAAAATGACTTTTGAAACTTGTGGTCTAAAACAGATCATATATATTTGTGTGGCTGTAAATAATTTCATCAAAGGTAAAAGGAGAAATTTTAAGTTAAATCATTTTTAAATACAAAATGTATCATTCTTTTTGGTACAGACCGAAAAGGATAGTGTATTACATAAATTGAGACTGAGGTAGTAATATATTTTCTAAATATTTATAAATATTTAATTGTGAATCGAGTTATTATAATATATTAACTTGAGATAGTTTGAGGAATTCATAAACTAGAGTATAAGTCGTTTTGATGTGTCAAAATAATAGAGGAAAATGTAGCAGTGATGTTTAGACATAGTACATGTCCACTACAAAGGGTGGTACCCTTAAGTATTCCTCCAAATTTCGGGTTTGAAATGATATTCACAGTCCGCGCGTTGGCGGGTGGATTTATTTGGTAGCTGTGTTGGTAGGAAGTTTAGGTATTCAATGGAAAAGTTCTATGTCCACTGAAAGGGGTGGTACCTTTAAGTATTCCTCCAAATTTCGGGTTTGAAATGATATTCACAGTCCGCGCGTTGGCGAGTGGATTTACTTGGTATCTGTGTTGGTAGGAAGTAATATATATCCGATGGAAAAGTTAAGATACGTGTAAATTGGTCGGGGCATCACTATTATATAAAAAAATATGGAAGAAAAGTTGAAGAAGTCTTGTATGATGATGTATTTTATAGGAATCCATTTAAAATAGAACCTTGTATTTGCCATGTTTCTTCATATGTTCTCCTCAGATTCAAGTCAATCACAACTCACAAGGCCTTTGTTCCTATTCACCTCACTAAAGGTTTCCCAATTGGGCATCACATATTATTTCCATATTTTAAATACTAAACCTTCTTGTAAATACTGATCGGTATATTAAACTTCAGGATTTGGAATATTGGTAAAGTATTCAAATACTAATCCGAGGAGTATTTTATGTGAAATAATAGTTTCCATTCACAAATATTCTGTTAAATTTATACAATATACACACAATATACATGTGTATATTGTGTATAGTGGGTTGTATATTACCGTGCACAATGGGCTGTATATTATCGTGTATATAGTAGAATATACACAATATACACACAATATACATGTGTATATTGTGTATAGTGGGCTGTATATTACCGTGCACAATGGGTTGTATATTACCGTGTATATAGTAGACGGATTAGGTAAGGTTTTATAATGTAATTAGTATTGTACACTTACCATAATTTGTATTACCATAATTGTATAGTTAGTATCCAAGTAGAATAAGGTTTTAGGAGTAGAATAGGAATAAGATTCTCCTATTATGGAAATATGTAAATTATATATATAGTCTTTCAATTAATGAAAATAATCAAGAGATTATTTCTTTCATGGTATCAGAGACTAGGTCTAAACTTGCTTCCGCCTTGCTCTCGATTTTTGTGCCACTTTTCGGCCACAACATCCTCGATTTCCATTCCCCTTCACCGGAATTTGTGATAATTTTTACCTCTACTCTTCCCAAATTTTTCCTCCTCTCCCTTTGTTCTTTCGTTATGTCTAAGAACACTTTTCATCCTGCCCTCACAGTTTCTAACATCAAGAACAACATCCCTATTGTTCTTGAGATGGAAAACGTCCAATATGCGACGTGGGCAGAATTGTTTAAAATTCACGTTATCTCCCATCAAGTCATCCATCACATAATTTCTCCCGCTGCACCTATTCCCGCGGAGGATCCTCAGTTATGGATTACTCTTGATGCTACCGTTCTCCAGTGGATTTATTCCACTATTTTGGTTGACCTCTTACAGACGATCATTGAGCCGGACACTACGACTATGGCTACCTGGAATAAATTGCGTGACATATTCCAAGATAACCAACATTCACGTGTTGTCACACTCGAGCAGAAATTCTCTCAAGTTCGCATGGAAGAATTTCCGAACGTATTTGCATATTGCAAAAAACTCAAGGAGTTGGCAGACCAACTCCGTAACATTGGCGCACCTGTGACAAATAATCGTGCTGGTTCTACAATTGGTTGCCGGCCTTTCTGAGGCCTACAATGGCGTTGGGACTCTCCTTCGTCAAAGTAATCCACTTCTCGCTTTTTATCAAGCCCGCTCTATGCTTACTTTGGAAGAAGTTGGTTTGGCTAAGAAGGCGACTATCGGTGCAAGCCCTGTAGTCATGATGACGTCCTCCACAAATTCTTCGGGTTTCGTTGATAATTCGGGCCAAAACCGTGCTCATGGTGGCGGCAAAAATAATCATAAGAATAATGGCAAAAATCGCGGGGGAAAATGCGGTGGTTCCGGTGGTGGATCCAATGGACAACACTCCGGCAATAGGCCCCGTCCAGTCAACAGTGGGCCACCTCCCTACTGGTCCCAGCCGTGGGGCTCATGGCAGTGGGGCTGGGGCAGTGGGTCGTGGCTCAACAACCCCTATTTTCCAGGTTCAGTTAATGGGCAGTGGGCTGGACAACCCCAATTCAGGCCCAACAGTCAGGCCCCTTCTTCTCGTTTCAGCATTAGGCCGGGGCAGCAAGGTGGACTGCTTGAGCCTCGGCCCACACAAGCATTCTCGGCAGTGGGTCCCACACCTACTCACACCGACATTGAGGCCGCAATGCACACGCTTGAGTTAATGCAACCGGATCCGAATAGGTACATGGACACCGGCGCGACTACACACATGACATCCGATCAATGTACTGTCTCGTCTTATTCTAATTTGAGCAACCCTCGTGGTATAATTGTTGGTAATGGTAACTCTATTCCAATTCAGGGTTATGGTCATAAAATTTTATCTCCCCCCAATCCACCCCTTATCTTGAAAAATACCTTACATGCCCCCAAATTGATTAAAAGCTTAGTGTCTGTCCGTAAATTCACCACTGACAATTCCGTTTCTATTGAACTTGATCCTTTTGGTTTCTCTGTGAAGGATTTCAAGACGGGGAGTCCTCTCATGAGGTGTGATAGTAGGGGAGATCTTTATCCTATTACACCCGATTTCAGTCCATCGAGTCAAGCCTTGCCGTCAGCGTTTGCAGCCCTTGCTCCTTCCTTGTGGCATGCTCGTCTTGGTCATCCGGGGTCTTCTATTTTGTCGTCATTAGATAAAAATAATTTTATTCATGTAAGGGTACGAATAGTACTCCAAATTGTCAATCTTGTTCTTTAGGAAAAAATATTAGGTTGCCATTTGTAGACTCAAATTCTCATACTTCAATGCCATTTGATATTATTCATAGCGACTTATGGACGTCTCTGGTTCTCAGTTCTTTGGGTCATCGGTATTATGTTCTTTTTTTGGATGATTATTCTATGTTTTTATGGACGTTTCCGATAGCGAAAAAATCTCAAGTTTTTTCCGTCTTCTTAAAATTTAGAGTATTCATTAGAACCCAATTCAAACGAGAAATAAAAAATATTCAGTGTGATAATGGCAAAGAATATGACAATGGGGTGTTTCGGGAATTCTGTGCTAATAATGGGATCAATTTTCATTTTTCTTGTTCTCATACGTCTTCACAAAATGGGAAAGCCGAACGCCATAAATAACATTGTTCGAACTTTATTAATTCATGCTTCCGTACCCCGTCTTTTTGGCATCATGCTCTACAAATGACTACCTATCTCCTTAACATAATTCCTTCCAAAGGTTTGACATATTCTTCCCCCTTCAAATTTTATATAATAAAATTCCTTCATATTCACATCTTCGGGTTTTTGGGTGTTTGTGTTATCCGTTATTCCCGTCCACCACAATTAACAAACTTCAGGCCCGGTCTACTTCGTGTGTGTTTTTGGGTTTTCCGTCTAATCACCGTGACTACAAATGCTTTGATTTATCCTCTAATAAAATCATCATTAATCGCCATGTCATTTTTATGAATCCCAATTTCTATTTGCTAAAGTTAAAACTCCCATGCCTAGTTCGTATAATTTTTTGGATGATAGTATATCCCCGTATATTATTCAACATTTTTCGGACGTCTCTCGCACCCAAAATTCTCCAGCGGGCCCACTGCCCGCTGGCCCCACTGGTATGTGGCCCACTGCCGGTCCTAGTCTAGCCACTGGGACAGTTCCTGCGATTGGGCCAGTCCAACCCATTCGGCTGGTCCGGTTCTGCTCCGATTTACCGATTTGGGCCAGCAGGCCCACTGTCTGCTGGCCGTCCGTCCCGAGTCTCAAAAATTCCCAAAATCCACCCGCCTCTGCCCCGAGTCATGGACCAGTCACCTGTAGTCAACGGGGATTTTTACTCCAAAAAGACATTTTAATTTACATTCTAATGTTCTTAAATCACCCTTACCACGAAATCATGTGTCTGCATTAAATGACCGAATTGGAAAATTGCTATGACCGATGAATATAATGCACTTATTGATAATAAGACGTGGGAGTTGGTACCCGTCCATCTGGTATTAATATTATTAGGTCTATGTAGATTTTTGCTCAGAAGGAAAATTCAGATGGGTCATTTGCCCGACATAAGGCGCGACTTGTGGGCGATGGTAAGACTCAGCAGGTTGGTGTAGATTGTGGTGAGAAGTTTAGTCCGGTGGTCAAGCCGGCTACCATTCGCATTGTGCTTAGCTTGACTCTTTCGAAAGCATGGTCTATTAATCAGTTAGATGTAAAGAATGCTTTCATACATGGTGATCTCAAGGAAACAGTCTATATGCATCAGCCATTGGGATTCAGGGATCCAAAACATCCTCATCATGTCTGTTTGTTGAAGAAGTCCTTATATGGGCTTAAGCAGTCTCCACGGGCCTGGTATACGCGGTTTGCAGACTATGTTTCGACTATTGGGTTCACTCAGAGCAGGTCGGATAATTCATTGTTCATCTATTGTCGTGGTTCATCCATGACCTATATTATGTTATATGTGGATGGTATTATTTTGACTGCCTCTTCCGATGACTTACGCCAGTCTATCATGACAATGCTCAGCTTTGAGTTTGCTATGATAGACTTGGGGCCCTTGAGCTATTTTTTAGGGATTGCGGTCACTCGTCATGCATGTGGGTTGTTCTTATCTCAAAGGAAGTATGCAGCTGAGATCATTGAGAGGGCTGGGATGTCATCATGTAAGTCCACTTCCACTCCAGTTGATACTAAACCCAAGCTTAGTGCCGCGGCCGGCGTACCATACGAGGATCCAACCCGCTATCGCAGTCTTATAGGGGGCCTTCAGTATCTTACATTCACGAGGCCAGATATTACGTATGTTGTCCAGCAGGTGTGTTTGTTTATGCATGATCCCCGAGTTGAGCACATGAATGCTCTCAAACGCATCATTCGGTATATTCAGGTTATACTGGACTTTGGTTTGCATTTATATCCCTCATCGACATCCACACTTGTCTCGTATACGGATGCTGATTGGGGGGCTGTCCGGACACCAGACGGTCTACGTCTGGCTATTGTATGTTTCTCGGCAATAACCTGGTCTCATGGTCTACGAAACGTCAATCAACATTGTCCCGATCCAGTGCCGAGGCCGAATATCGAGGGGTAGCTAATGTGGTCTCAGAATCATGTTGGTTACGTAATTTGTTGTTGGAGCTTAATTGTCCCATTCAGAAAGCAACCTTGGTTTATTGCGATAATATTAGTGCCATCTACCTTTCTGGTAATCCGGTTCAGCACCAGCGCACTAAGCATATCGAGATGGACATTCACTTTGTCCGCGAAAAGGTTGCTCGGGGTCAGGTACGCGTCTGCCATGTCCCGTCAAGGTATCAAATTGCCGACATCTTTACAAAGGGTCTTCCCTCGGTCCTTTTTGAAGATTTTAGGGACAGTCTTAGCGTTCGAAGACCGCCCGCTATGACTGCGGGTGTGTGTTAAATATACATAAAATATACATGTGTATATTGTGTATAGTTGGCTGTATATTACCGTGCACAATGGGTTGTATATTACCGTGTATATAGTAGACGAATTAGGTAAGGTTTTATAGTGTAATTAGTATTGTACACTTACCATAATTTGTATTACCATAATTGTATAGTTAGTATCCAAGTAGAATAAGGTTTTAGGAGTAGAATATGAATAACATTCTCCTATTATGAAAATATATAAATTGTATATATAGTCTTTCAATTAATGAAAATAATAATTAAGGTATTCAACTCTAGTGAACTCTTCACATCCAAACAAAACTTTAATTTCAAGTACTTTTTTTATAACTTCAAATATTGTCCAAAACACCTGCTCAGGACAGTACATACATTAATTTTTTCTGTAGAGCATCTATACAGTTCTTTCTAGGGTCAAGGTAGGGACAAATGTGCATAAATAATTGCCCAGATATAACGCTTTTCTGACACCATCATTAGGAGATCTAATAGCATATCAAAAGTAAAATTAGCTAGTGTCAGAACAGAAAGTTTACTACTATTGTTACACAAATGGCCATTGAATATGGAGTTAAGTTGTAAAAGGAAACGGTGCATAAAGCATTCCGCGTTAGCAGGATCTAGAGAAGGATCGGACCTCAAGGGGTGTGATGTAAATAATCGAGCCTAATATAAGTATTAGTGACTGCTTCCACGGTTCGAACTCGTGACCTATAAGTCATATGAAGATAACTTCTGACGCGAACACATAAGGAATTACCAAAATTCTAATTTTTATATCAAAAAGTTTTCTCCTTTCTTGGCCAACACGTCCGAGACCCTAATCTGTTCTCTGTATGTGTGCTTGATGACTGGAACTCTCAACTTCTGTATCGGTGAACGACTTAATTATCATTTTTATCAAATTACGAATCATTAATATTTATAATAGAGATATACATGTAATTACCTTATAAAGAGCGAATTGTGTAACTCATTGAATGGTGAGGATCCGAATCCTCACATTGTAATCCCCTCCTCAATTTCCTTTTCCCTCCCCTTATGTTAAAAAAAAATTTAAAAAAATTGATGCCAGAATGGGGGAAACAAGATTAACAGTCTATCTGAGATCTGCTGCAAATAATTAAATTGGCAGGACAGAGATGATTATATTTCGAAGAGTTGGTTAGGCATTCATGTTCTATCACAATTGGATGTTGCATACCATGCATTTTGTACATGAAAGCAATTTATGACTTTGGAGACAAATAACTTTAAATATATATTGCCAGTGTGACACACTGTCGGCAAATATACAACAAACGGCATCAACGAATACTGTTGCACTAGTTACAAAAATAGAGATAAAGAGTATCTATTTCAGCTAACATATGTGAAGGTCAATTCCATCTCATAACTAATTTGTTTAATTGTTAGCTGCATGGACTTGATTGTCTAAAATTGTGAAATGTGTACATACAGGCTACAGCCCCTCAAGAGTACTTTAGGGCAATAAAAGTTTTGAGTCACACAAGTTACGAGCATTTATTCTTATTAAGAAAAACAGTACTAGTACATATCTATATTAATATTTCAAATTCTCGGTAAGATAAAAAGTACTAGTGTTGAAGGGGTGTGCATCATTGGGATAAACGAAAATCTAAATTGAAACTCCAACATTTTGGATTTTTATTTTATATTTTTCAAATTATGGATTGGATTTTGGATTTAAATTTCAAAATTTTTGGATTTTGGATTTGGAACTTCGGATTTTTCGATATTCAATTTTTTTATCCCTTATATTTAGCCCTATAACCCGGCTATTCATTAGAAAATAGCACATTACTTATTTGTTCGATCTAATAAGTCAAATATATCATATTCATTGGACATTAGCCCTATATTCAATACTAATTATGTAGCGCCTCGAACCATGGCCTGGGCGAAACACGACATTCGGTGCTTGACTGCATGTAACAGAGCGAACCACATGACTTGCTGAATCAACATGGACATCAAAACATACAATAGTAATGATTTAAAACATGTAAAACATAATATTAAAAATATATTTGAACATATAATTATGGAATAATCTGAAAACATAATAAGTTGAATATTGAACATCTGACATGACATGCTAAACTAGTCTATGAAATCTCTTAAATATGAGTCTGACTGCAAAACTGTTTTACTAGGATAAGGCGTTGGCATACCTCTACATGACATGAAAATAAATAAACTAACACCTCGAATGAAATGGGGCTCACCAATAACTGATAATGATGGAACCCTAATGAGCAGGTCCGTCGTCTTGAAACTCAATACCTGCACCGTGAAGTGCAGGCCCCGGGAAAAAAGGGACGTAAGTACATTTGAATTGTATTGTATGTAAAGCAACCGAAAGAATAAGCAGACACATAAAATAATAGGAACTGATACTGAAATTGTAACCTGAGCATGCGCATGTATAATATCTGACATGAATATAATATAAAACATGATAAATTATTTTAAGTGAGAGATTTAGTATAACCGACATGAAACCACCACGCTGGAACATGGCGTATGATCTCTGCCCAATCAACTAAGCTATCTCGCACCTTGTCGGGGTACAAGACATGAATGGATCCAATAACCCGCAATGGGTAACATGAACGAATCGTCCTAACTGGGCGGAGCGATCCTTATCCTCTGTTGGCATACGTAGTTTCATGTATTAAAATCTTCTCGGTAATCCGTGCAACTCCCAAAACATGAACATGAATATATTTGGTTTGTAAGCCCATGGATTTCATAAATATAACTTGTAAACATGATTTGTAGAAATAATTTAACTTGATTATAAATACATAATATAACTTGTGTGAAAACATATATAATTTCATGAATTGAGAAATAATGATTCATGACTTGTATTTAAGAACATATGGAATTCAAAGCATGTGCTCATGGATTACAGATAGGTTCATGACAATCATAATGACATATCATGAATACAATTAACGAAAATATGATTTAAGCATGGTATATAGAGAATGAACATGTATACAGGGTCATCATGAATTAGAGTAAAACCATAGGTCCGAGGAAATTGATGTTTCATGGACTAAAAGCGGTGTGAGAAAGAACAATGATGTTACCACACATGGATAGAAACTCTACATACCTTAATCGCTCCACAACTTGTAATAAATGTCTAAACTTTGAAGAAGAAACCAAAAGTGTGAACTTTGAGCCTTGAGATAGATTTTCTTGAAAACCCTAGGTTAGAAACAATGAATTTCTACCTAGAATTCATGTGTATACGTTAAAATTCACTTGGAATACTTGGAATAGGATTTCCTTGGTGTATGAGAGTGACGAGAGGAGAGACCCTTCGTGCTAGGGCTTGGAAGAGTTGAAAAACTGATTTTTAGAATTGATTTTGCGTATTTATACTGTCAAGCCGTCGAGGATTTCTACGCCCATAATGTACGATCCGTACAACTTGTACGGTGTAAAGTACGGTCCGTATATAATTGTACTGTCTGTATAACCCGATTGTCACAGGATTGAAATTCCAGTGATTACCGAAAGTTGAGGGGTCCCCTACGGTCTAATTGTACGGTCCGTATATTTTTATACGCTCTATATAAGTCATCGTATTTCGTTAATTTTTACGCTCTTTGTACGGTGTGAATCTACAGCTTATATAACTTTATACGGTCCGTATAAGTCCTGGCGTACATTTTCTGAGTTACTACACGTGAACGGATTTTAACTTCATAATCTTCGTCTCAGGTTTCTAAACTCCTGAATTATGAACAAGGCTTAGTCTGAAGGTACGAGGTGTTATAATATCTTCCACTTGGTATCATTCGTTCTCGAATGATGGATCATGGTTAAGAAACAGGTCATGACATAAGTACTTGAACGTGAAAAAACATGACATGGGACATGGGGACTGAATGACACATTTACATGAAAACATGAACATGGGGCATGATACATAAGTAATAAATACATGAACGTGAAACATGAGACATGGATACGCACAGGACATGACATGAATACTGAAGGCATTTACCTTGTACACTTTCTGTTTGCTTCTCAAATAAGTGTGGATATATGGACTTCATGTCTTCTTCGTCTTTCCATATAGCCTCATCAACTTTCTGACTTCTCCACAACACCTTCGTTGAGGCAACTTTCTTAGTCCTCAACTTGAGAACCTGACGATCCAGAATAGCTACATTAATCTCTTTATAGGTTAGTCCATCCTTAACTGTGATGGATTTAGTAGGAACAACTAGCGACGGGTCTCCCACACACTTCCTCAACATAGATACGTGAAACACTGGTGTATAATAATTAAATCTTGTGGCAATTCAAGCTCATAAGCCACTTGGCCAATTCTTCACATGATCCTATATGGTTCGATATATCTGGGATTGAGTTTTCCTTTCTTTCCAAACCTCATGACATCTTTCATAGGTGAGACTTTCATAAACACTCAATCATCGACTTGAAACTCCAAGTCTCTATGCCTCACGTCTGAATAGGACTTTTGACGACTCTGAGCTGTTTTCAAACGCTCCTGAATCAATTTGACTTTCTCCATAGCCTGATGGATCAAGTCCGACCCTAACAACTCTGCTTCACCAACTTCGAACCAACCAATTAGTGATCTACACCTTCACCCATATAGAGCTTTGAACGGTGCCATATGGATACTAGCATGGTAAATGTTATTATAAGAAAACTCAATGAGAAGAAAGTCATCATCCCAATTACCTTTAAAATCTAGGACACATGCTCTCAACAAATCCTCGAGAGTCTGAATAGTCCGCTCTGCCTGGACATCTGTATCGCAATGAAAAATTGTGCTGAGATTTACCTTGGTAGCCAATCCTTTCTGGAAAGACTTCCAAAAGTACGTTGTGAACTGAGCACCACGATTCGAAATAATAGACATTGGGGTCCCATGAAGCCTGACAATTTCTCAGATATATAACTTGGCATAATCCTCTGCTGAATTTGTGGTCTTGACTGGAAAAAAGTGTGCTGACTTAATAAGTCAAACCACAATAACTCAAATCGAATCATGCCTTCGGGATGAGTGAGGCAGACCTGTTATGAAGTCCATGTTTATCATCTCCCATTTCCAAATAGGAATATCAATATTCTAAGCCAACCCATCAGGCCTGTGGTGCTTGACTTTCACCCACTGATAATTCAGACACTTGGCTACAAAGTCTGCCATATTCCTCTTCATATCGTTCCACCAATAAATCTCTTTAAGACCATGATACATTATTGTAGAACCTGGGTGAATAGAATATATGAAATTGTGCGCTTTTGCCATGATTCGCTCTCTGAGTCCGTCTACATTTGGAATACGTAACCAGCCTCAGTATCTCAAAGTATCATCATCTCCCTCTTATTCAAAAGCCATAGTCTTTTACTTGCGGATCCCCCCTTTCAGTTGTAACAAATAATGGTTATTAAACTCTTTCTCCATCACTTCGCTACTAAGGAGGATTCAGACCTGTTCTGGAAAATCACACCACCATCTTCAGAGTCCAAAAGTCGAACTCCTAAACTGGCTAGTCGGTGAAATTCCTTCGCCATGGTTCTTTTTTCTTCTTCAACATGAGCATCACCGACTAAGAGCATTGGCTACCACGTTCGCTTTCCCCGGATAGTAGAGAACATCCACATCATAATTATTTATCAACTCAAGACATCTCATTTGTCTAAGATTCAACTCCCGTTGCTTGAAATTATACTGAAGGCTCTTTGTATATGTAAAATGTCAATGTGAACCCCATACAAATAGTGACATCATATCTTAAGCGCAAAAACCACAACTGCCAATTCTAAATCATGAATCGGATAGTTCTTTTCATGAGGCTTAAGCTGTCTGGATACATAAGCTATAACCTCACCATACTACATTAACACACACCCAAGACCAATCCCTGACGCATCACAATATACTACGAACTCTTCGGTTCCTTCTGGAAATGTTAATACCGGAGCAGAAGTTAGTCTCATTTTCAATTCCTTGAAACTACACTCACATGCATATGACCACTGAAATTTGACTTTGTTATGAGTTAATCTAGTCAATGAAGATGAGATGGAGGAAAAGCCCTCTACGAAATGCCTATAATAGCCCGCCAGACCAAGAAACTTCATATATATGTAGTAGAAGTAAGTCTGGGCCAATTCTTTACAACGTCTATTTTCTGAAAATCAACTTGAACGCCTTCTCCTTAAATCACATGGTCTAAGAACGCTACAGAATTTAATCAAAATTCACACTTGGAAAACTTCGCATAAAGTTTGTGGTTCTGAAGTCTCCGCAACACTATCTTAATGTGTTCTACATAATCAATATCACTATGGGAATAGACTAGAATATCATTAATAAAAATAATGATGAAAAGGTTAAGATAAGGCTTGAAGACCCTGTTCATAAGATTCATGAAAGCAGCTGGTGCATTCGTCAATCCGAATGACATGACACAAAATTCAAAATGACCATAACAAGTTCTGAAGGCGGTTTTCGGAATGTCAACTTTCTTAACCTTAAGTTGATGGTACTCTGATCTGAGGTAAATCTTGGAATAACATTGAGCACCTTGAATTTGATCGAATAAGTCATCGATTCTGGGAAGATGGTATTTTTTTCTTAATGGTGACCTTGTTCAACTGCATGTAGTCAATGCATATGCGCAAAGATCCATCATTTTTGAACAAACAAGACTGGTGCACCCCAAGTGAGACATTTAGCCTAATAAATCCCTTATCAAAGAGATCTTTCAACTGGACTTATAGTTCTCTTAACTCTACTAGAGTCATTCTGTATGGCAGAATATATATCGGCTTAGTGTTGGAAAGTAAATCAATTCCAATGTCAATCTCCCTATTGGGATCGACTTCGAGAAGATCTTCAGGAAATTCATTGACAACTGGTACGGACAGAACGTCAGGCTTTCGCCCATTGCGGAAAATTCCCTATTTCTGCCTTCCATAGGAGTCTGGGTTGTGTCTCAGTCCTAATGTGGCTGATCATTCTCTTAGATTATTACTTTAGGAATTCCAACAATTTATTTAACTGATACAAATTGTGACCTTGATCTCGCAGATATTTCAATTCCAACGAATGATTACGTCATATCCTCAATCTGATTAATTCTTAACAAATTAGTATTCGCAATTTGTGAGGGTCGTTCTAGCTATAGTTGGGGTCTGGGTATCTGTATCCCTAACCCGAACTAGATGCTAGATGTACCCCTTAGATATCATCTTTCTGGCTTTAACATAGTAAATAAACCTACCTATGGGTGCTACTGCATCATCCTTCCATTCTATGACTGGTTCACCAGAAAATTCAAAACTGATAAATCCTTGTGGGGGTTTCTACGCCCATAATGTACGGTTCGTACAACTTGTACGGTGAAAAGTATGGTCCGTATAAACTGACCATCACCAGATTGAAAATTCTAGTGATTATAAAAAATTGAGGGGTCCCCTACGGTCTAATTGTACGGTCCTTATATTTTTATATGATTCTTATAAGTCACCGTATTCCATTGATTTTTTACAGTCTTTGTATGATGCGGATCTATGGTCCGTATAACTTTATACGGTCCTATAAGTCTTGGCGTACATTTTCTGAGTTACTACACTTGAACAGATTTTAACTTCATAAATCCCCGTCTCAATTTTCTAAACTCCTGAATTATGAACAAGGCTTAGTCTGAAGGTACGAGGTGTTCTAAATTACTCCCTTCGTCCAAATTTATGTGATGTAGTTTGACTGGGCACGTAGTTTAAGATATAAAGAAAGACTTTTGAACCTTGTGGTCTAAAAAAGCCAAATATATTTGTATGGTTATAAATCATCCTGTTAAGCGTAAGATAAAGTTTAAAATTAAATTATTGTCAAATAGGAAAATATGTCTTTCTTTTTGGGATAGCCTAAAAAGAAAAGTGTATCATATAAATTAGGATATGAGTACTAAATTCAATAGGTTTGGTTCACGATGACTACTTTTTAGATTCTTTTTCTTGTCCTTGTCATCATATTTTATGCACGACATGATTTTACTACGTTGGACTTATTAATTCATATTTATTGATGATACTCGCAGTGGAGTTAACACTAAGTTCGAGGGTTGGAGTCAAACTCTAGAGTCTAAAGGGTTCAAGTTGAGTAGAACCAAGACAGAGTACTTGGAGTGCAAGTTCAATGACGTACTATATGAGGCTGACGTGGATGTGAGACTTGGTACGCAAACCATGAAGAAGAAAAGTAGTTTCAAGTATCTTGGGCCTATTATACAAGGAAATTTGGAGATTGACGACGATGTCACACATTATATTGGTGTATGGTGGATGAAATGGAGCCTCGCTTCTGTTGTACTGTGTGATAAGAAGGTGCCACAAAAAATTAAAGGTATGTTTTACAAAGTAGTGGTTAGATCGACTATGTTGTATGAGGCATAATGTTTGGCTAGTAAAAAACTCTCACTTTTAGAAGATCAAAGTTACGGAGATGAGAATATTGCGATGGACGTGTAGTCAAACTAGGAGAGATACGATTAGAAATGAAGATATCCGGGATAAGATGGGAGTGGCCTCAGTGGAGGATAAGATGCGGGAAGCAAGGTTGAGATGGTTTGGGCATGTGAAGAGGAGAGACACAGATGCCCCAATGTGGAGGTGTGAGAGATTGGCTATGGACAATTTCAGAAGAGGTAGAGGTAGCCGAGAAGTTTTGAGGAGAGGTGATTAGACAAGACATGGCGCAATTCCAGCTTACCGAGTACATGACCTTAGATAAGAGGTTATGGAGAACTCAAATTAGGGTAAAAAATTAGTAGGTAGGCCCACTTATCCTTTCATACTAGTAGTTGTAGTATTGCTCTATAGTTTGTTGTCTTTTGATTTCTGTTACTATCTGGTATTTCGTGTACTTTGATTATCTTATTTATCTGTGTTAGTTACTGCTCATTTTTTTTTGTTCATAATGCTTTATCATGGCTTATTCGCTTTCGTTATTTACATTTTTATACTGCTTTGAATTTCTTTTCTTTATCTGACCTTTTCTTATGCTTATACTTTCTCTTGAGCCGAGAGTCTTTGGAAACAACCTCTCTACTTTCCAATATAGGAATAAGGTCTGCGTACATTCTACCCTCCCAAACTCCACGTTGTGGGATTTCACTGGATATGTTGTTGTTGTTGGACTTGTTAATTCATAGGATCTTATTAATGCTTTCCTTGCATTTCCTTGGTAATATTTTCATTGCTTGCCTGAATACATTATTTTGATGGTTGTAATATTAATGAAGAATTATTAAGGAAATTTGGTATGAATACTTTATTTTGATGTTCATTTTTGTAGAAGAAATAACTTTACTTATAGGCTCAAAACCGAAAATCTAAATTACCCAAACTGATAAATCCGAAACCAAACTTAAAAAGTTCAAATGAATCTGAGCTTATTTGAATTAGATTTGGATTACACTTAAAACCAACATATAAAACCGATTCAAATTCGATCCATCTACAGTCCTACTAGTGCATATCAACTTTGTGAAACATCCATCTATATTTTCTGCCATTAACAAGGTTAGCCATTCTCGGCAATTGCAATAGCTTCACTATTTTAACTTCAATTTAAAATACTGGATTTTCTTAATCATACAATTAGAGTTGTTTGTAACTTTATAGTTCCTATTACAGATCAAACTTTTTGTAATTAAACAAAGCCTTGTATTGGTAATCAAAAGTTATATACTACTTCCTCCGGCCCATTTTACTTGTCGTCCTTGCTAAAAATAGATGGTCTAAAATAGTTATTATTTTAGTAAATCAAAAGATAATTAATTATTAGGTTTTACCTTTACCCTTACTCAATAATGTGAAGAGAGATTAATATGGTGAAAAAGAATAGCGTTAAATTGAGATCAACTAATAAATATGAAGAACTTAGTTAAATTACCCTTTTAGTTAATATTTTTATAAAGACGTGCAAAAATAACATGAGAAGTAAAATGGACCGGAGAGAATATAAAGTAGGTCAACTAATGTAGGGTCCTAAACAATAACATGCATAACCAAGAAAACCAAAAATATGAAAAGAAATCTCATGAAATGCAAACCAAGGGAAAGATATTAGCCAAGAGAAAACTTATTACTAAGAGGATAAATATTACAATTAATTGCCAAATCCCTCTCAATATTCTATTTAATTGTTTGCACAAATTGCAATAAATCAGAATTTCTGAAGGAAATAATTTTTTCATACTAAATAGTTTATATATTTCTTTATAATGAGGCTGATGAAAAGTCACTCATCCTTTTTTCAAGAAAAAATAGAGAATTTTGGATCAGTCTGATAATAAACAATCTCTCCATTGTCACTAACATAATGATCCTGCTTCATGCTTTTCACTAAATTTCCAATCAAGTGATATGGAATTGGCCCTGATTTTTTTGGCTCCCTATAATATTTCCCAAGTACTGGCTTTGCTGCTTTTGTCTGTAATAACAAATTCCAAAAAAATACCACAAAGTAAAAAAAAATGCATTTGAGAAATATTGAAATACAATGAAAAAAGAAATTTAAAGTTGATAAATAATATACAAGAAAATTGAAAATTGTATTAATACATGAATTTCACTTAGAGAAAAAGTTGATATTTGTGAGGAAAAATTGAAATACTCATAAAATAAATTTTTAATATTTCACCGGTATTCTACAAATATTGAACTTTAAGAGTAATTTAATTTTTGGTAAAAAATATTTGCAAATTATGAAACACAACATGAATTTCTCTTGGAGAAAAAAGAAGAAATTTGTGAGGAAAATTGAAATACTCATAAAATAAGTTTTTCAATATCACATCAGTATTTAACAATATTGAATTTAGTATTTGCAAATAATAAAACTCAATATTGAGGAAAATACTAATAAAATATTATTTTATGGCCCAATAGGATTAAGCATTCCAAGTTGAATACAATTTTTCAATTTTTCACCAGCATATGTAGGAAATATCGGGTGCTTACAAATATTGAACTTTAGTATTAACAAAATGTAACAAAATATTATTTATGAAAAAAAGAGAGGGAAAATTACCGCTTCTATGAGGTGATAATGTGGTATCTGGGAAAATAAATGGTGAATAACATGTGTGCCAATATCATGATGAATATTATTAAAAATACCATAATCTCGATCAACTGTCGTCAATCCTCCTCTTAAATAACTCCACTCCTATTTTACAAAAAATATATCATTAATTATTAGGATTTTCAAATATATATATAAAAAATATTTTGGATATAGAAACTTTAAAAAAATTAGAGTTTTTGTTAATATATACCTTGCCACGATACCAAGGCAGCTTTTGTTCATGGCCATGATGGTGCAAATATGTCACAAAATCTAACCACATCACACAAATCTGTGAACAAAATGAAAAGGTCAGGACTAGTGGGTCAAAATTTTTTTTCATAAATTTCATAAAAAAAATTAAGTTTAAATTTCATTTAATTGTTTAATACTTCTATCATTTATAAAATTGTTTTCTTTTTTCCTTCTTTGGTATACATGAATTGTTTACTATTGTTGTATCTCAAACTTTAAGAGTATACAAAATTTGAACTTAATTTCATATTGTGTTTCAAATATAAAGAACCACACGTGCAAGTTTCCACAAACGGCTTGGTTGTGTCATTTTCGTGTAATGAGGATACTTTTTACCCTGCTTTGTTTTAAAAAGATTATTCTATTTTATCCTAAAAAAATTGACACATTTTTATATTTAAAAATAATTTAACTTTTTTTTTTATTTCTTAAATTCTATATCAAATTAAACTAACATAATCTTTTTGAATTGAATAAAATAATAAAGAGCGGTAGTGAAATTCTTCCAACACGAAAAACAACTCATTCCAAGACAAACACGTCATTTTAAGTACTATGGAAAGGTTAGGCCTAGTAATTTATTTTTTTTGTCCTTTTCCTTCTTTAGTATACATGAAAAGTTTACTATTGTTGCATTTCAAATTTCACAAGGACATAAAATTAAAATTTAATGTCATATTTATGTTCTAAATATAAAGAACCACACGTACGAGTGCCCCACAAACGGCTAGGTTGTGTCACTTTCATGTAATGAGGCTATTTTTACAGCTAATGAAGAGCCATGGTAAAATTCTCCACCATGAAAAATAACTCATTTATGATAAAGGTCCCAAACTAACATAGTAAATTTCGATTAGATACTTTTATGAAAATGACTAAATATATAGAGAATTTCACAAAACTTAATCTGTTGGAGAGATGATATAATTGAAATTTTTTATATGACTGACCATGTAAGGAATTCCGTAAACCTTAAGCAGTTGGAGAGAGCCGATCACAGTACCAAGATAGAAGAGGAGAGCAACCATGAGAGTCCAACACAATGTTGATGTTACCACAAAATTTTCTCTCATTAGGTTGAAACAAATCACTGTATGAATTAAAATGAGAACCATTTTTTCCTGGACTTCTACTTATCTGCATCACCATATATATATATAAATACAAATTCGAGGAATAATAATTTACATATTATAATTATATATGACGATTATCAAGAATATTATTACCAGGTATATAGGGTATGCTAACAAGGGAAAGGGGATTTGGAATCTAAAGAATTTGGTTCTAGAATCCAGTTCCTTGTATAATTTTTCTGGCATCTACAAGAAAAAAAAGAATTATATTCAAGTGTAATGAGGAGTGGAGAATTTAATTATTTTAATTAGGGATAATATTACCGGCACCCAAGATTCATCAGCTTCAACATTTCCATGATTTTGATGGTGAGTTTTATGGCTGATTCTCCTGCAATTTTTTTTTGGGGTGGTGGGTGGGTGGGGAAATTAATTTTAACCTAAAGTAATTTGCATAAGACAAATATTGCTAAAAATAATTATCAATCATAGTTGTTGTTAGACGAGTCGTGGAAACAATCTCTTACAAAAATACAATAGATCATATAATCCGATCCTTAAACAGATACCACACATAACAAAACTTAGTGCATCAGATAATGGTAGTTATTTGTAAGTATTTTTAAATATTAAAATTTCGTTCATAGTTGTCGCTACAAGATCGGAGGAAATAATATCTGACAGAAATGAAAGATAAGACTAATTATCTTTGAGTCTGCCGAAAAAGGCTCATGTGGTCCAATACGACCCACGCAAAATGAGAGATTAGTGTAACAGATTATCTTTTTCATATATTTTTTTAAGGGTGAACTAAAGCATAAGTGAATATTAAAAAATTGGAGATGAGATGAAGAGAACCCACCATCCATGATAGGGTACAAGGATAGAAGAGTGAAGAATGTGTCCAACCACACTATTTAACAATGCACTGTCTGAAAAGCTTCCATGGCCACTGCAAAAAAAAAAAACCAACATGTCAATTATACATCAATTAAAATTTAAAAAAAATGCACTTCATGACTTACCAATCATGTCCAAGAACAAAGATAGCCCAAAACATAGTACCCTGTAAAACCCAATAGAGTGGCCAAAATTTCCAACTATCCAAGAAAATGGCCATGGTTATCAATGCAAAAACTATAACAATATCTCTAAGAACATAACTTAGGGATTTCCATGGATTTTTAACCCAACAATGCTTTGGTATTGCAGCTCTAATTTCAGACAACTTAAATGGAGGAAGTGCACTTGGGTCAAATTCCAATTCCATTTCTTTATTTGGAGAAACAAAATCAACTCCAAGAGACCCCATTGGTGTCAACAACCTGCTTAGAATGAAAAAAGAACAATGCTTCATTTCACTATTTATAGTGGTGGAATAAAAGCGAATTCAGAATTTGAAATTTTACAAGTTCTGAATTCTAGATGTTTTGATTACTAGGTTCTTATTAATAACCTTCATACATTATATAAATTTTTTGAAAGACAAATACAAAGTTTGAGACAAACTTAATATGTTATGTCAAACTTGCACCTTTTAACTCTACATCTGACATTGTCAGATCTAGACTATACATGACATGTTTGACAAAACCCACAGCGCGCCCGACAAACTATATAGGGGGGGAGGCAGAGGGGAAGGAAATTCCTTTATTGAAAAAATGTACTATATAAACGGGTAAAAATAAATTATTTTGCTTATATATAAATTATTGAATTCCTTTGGTATAAGATTTTTTAAAGAAAATTCCTTTATTTAAATTTCTAGTTGTGCCACTGAAACTATATATATGTGTCCGCGTCTGCTAACCAACTACATGGCTGTAATTGGCTAGCAATGTATCTACCTTTAAAACGCCCATGTCAATTCTCAACTTTATATATATGTGTGACAAATTGACACAAATAAATACGCTGACTATAAATTTTGAGTTTGCTCACTAAAGAAGGTAATGCGTATGTGTGAGATAAAAATTAGCACATATATAAGGAGCAAAATTCACTAACTCTAAAATTAGATTCATCAAAGTAGAGGGAACAAACGAATAAAGCAAACTCTTTTGAGATATTTTACCAAGAATAGAATCTAATTGTCTCTTGTAGAAATGTGATGTAAGGCTACGTACAATAGACCATTGTGGTCCGGCCATTCTCCGGACCCCGCGCATAGCGGAAGCTTAGTACATCGGGCTGCCTTTTTTTAATCGAATCTAACTTATCCAGCATTTAAGCAATAAAAAAATGTGAAATGAAAGGTTATTATGAAATATATTTTATAATATATAGTTCAAATATCAGATTCAAAGAATAAACATATCTCATCCAAAGTGTTTGGCCCAGTGGCCAATACATTAGGGTATTGCTGTCTGAGGTTCCGTGTTCGAGTCCTCCGATCGGCGAGAGTGGAGCTTGTGTTCCCCAAAAAAATCCCTCCATACGCGTAGGGCCAAGCGGTGTATACTAATCCGTAGGGCCAGGCCGAAGGTGGGGTTTTCTGGGGTATGGGGCCGTAATGCGGTGGGACCAGTCACTTTAAAAAGTTTACCCTACCACAGTTTTGTCCTCCGGGGCATAGTCCAGTGGCAAAGCACAGGCGCTATAAGGCGCTACGGCATGGGACGACGTGGGTTCGATTCCCCGCAAGCACGAAGAAACTCGCATGTTGGGGAATTTGACCTTGTCTCATTGATCAGTTGTAAGCTCCCAGAAAAACTGGCCACCGGAGCACATCCCGCGATTTACCTGATAATAGTGTTGAAGGACCGGTAGGGATGGTACAATTTTAGGAAATATTACGGCCTTTTACCATATTTGGTCACTTGGCTTATATAATTACAACCACAAGTCAAATATAAAAAAAATATATTAATAATATTATATATAAAGCATAATACATTTACTGAGTACTGACTAATACTTTACTGGTCGGCTATACTCCCAAACTTTTAAAAGAAGTTGTTTCTTGATTTTTTAAGATTCTATACCATTAAACATTAGTAAAAAAAAATAAATATCAAAGCCGGTAGATTTCAAATACCAAATGCCTCAAAAGGAAATGGTAAGTATCGAAATTATGATAATCAGATTTCCCAAGCTCCATAAACCACTATAAAGATGACAATGTATAACTTTAACAATTTCTTGAAGTTAATATTAACATGTAGTAAAAATAAACAGATATGAAATGTTGCTAAAAAAAAGTTAAAATGAAGGAATGACACAATTTCGGGGCGATATTTTTTTTAAAAAAGGTTTGTCTCTTCTCATTCTACCAAAGATTTTGTACCACACGAGAAATGAAGAACATAAAATGTCGGATCAGTGAGTTTCAGATAGGGTCTTTCGGAAATAAACTCCCTACCTTCCAAGTTAGGTGTACGTCCTGCGTACACTTTACCTTACTCAGACACCACATTGTGGAATTTCACTAAATATGTTATTGTTGTTGTGTTGTAAGGAAAACAAGTGAAAACAAAAACAGAGATGAATGTTCTTCAAACAAGAAGGATTTTTTTTTTAAATAAGGAAGGTGAATATGAGGAGAGTAGTAGTGTTACCTTTATGGAGCTCTTTTTTAAATTTCTATTCTCTTCAACTTGGCTGAATTTCTGTTGAAGACAGGTGCATGGAGATTTATATAAAGCCTATGTGAATTGGAGGAGACGTGATAGGTGGGTCGTGGATATTAATGCCCAATCAATTCACTAATAACCTTAGTACCTCGTAGTTCCCTACTTGTATAAATTTGTTTTTTTGAGAAAACAAAATAATTGTGCCCTTTTCCAGCGTAGAATACCATTAATTTGCTTCACATACTCTCTCTCTATTCTATTGTTTGGAAGGTTGTTAGAGTGTGTTTGGATGGCCTTATAATTTATAGCTTATAAATCAAAAATCATAAGTTAGATATTCTAATTTATGATTTTTGGCTTACAACAACAACAATAACATATTCAGTGTAATTTCACAAGTGGGGTCTGGAGAAGGTAAGATGTACGCAGACCTTTACTCTATCTTTACATGATAGAAAGGTTGTTTCGATAGACCCTCAGCTCAAAAGAAATGTACCCAATACATGAATATAGGAAGGAAGAAGAGACAATAAAATATCAAAAACAAATATAGTAACAAATATCAATACACATTGGCAAAAAAATTATGCGACTACCTAAATCATACGCCTACAAGTACGATAACCTTATGTTACCTACTAACCATCTACCCTAATATTCGACCTCCAAACCTTCCTATCTAAGGTCATGTCCTCAGTCAATTGGAGTTGTGCCATGTCGTGTCTAATCACCTCCCCCAGTTCTTCTTTGGCCTACCTCTGCATCTCCTTATTCCTGCTATAGTTAGCCTCTCATACCTCCTCATTGGCGCATCCTCGCGCCTCCTCTTCACATATCCGAACCATCTCAGCATTGCTTCCCTCATCTTGTCTGCCACTGAGGCTACTCTCATATTCGCTCTTATAACTTCGTTCTTAATCATATCCATCCTAGTATGCCCACACATCCATCTGAGCATCCTCATCTCTACTACATTCATATTTTGAATGTGGGTACTCTTAACTGGCCAACACTCTGCCCCATACAATAGTTTTGATCTAACCACCACTATGTAGAATTTACCTTTAAGCCTAGGCGACACTTTTTATCACATAGTACCCCAGAGGCGAGCCTCCATTTCGCCCACCCCACCTCAATACGGTGTGCGACATCAGCATCAACTTCTCCATCTTTTTGAATTATGGACTCAAGATACTTGAATTTGTCTCTCTTAGGTATGATTAGTGCCTCAATCTTCACTTCCACCTCTGGCTCAAACGCCATATCATAGAGCTTGCACTCTAAGTACTCTATCTTAGTCCTGCTAACTTGAAACCTTCTGACTCTAAGGCCTCTCTCCACACTTTCATCCTATCATTAACACTACTATGCTTCTCATCAATCAATACTATGTCATCAGCAAATAACATACACCACGACACCTCCCCTTGAATATGTCGAGATAATTTATCCATCACTAAGGCAAATAAGAACGGGCTAAGAGCTGATCCCTGGTGCAACCCCATCTTGACTGAAAAATGATCTGAGTCACCTCCCATTGTCCTAACTCAAGTTTTGACTCCATTATACATATCCTGAATATCCCTAATATAAGCTACATGTATAGACTCCAAACATCTCTAAAGGACCTCCCTAGGGACTTTATCATATGCATTTTCTAGATCAATAAACACTATGTGCAAGTCTCTCTTTTCGTCCCTATATTGTTACAATAATCTCCTTACAAGATGAATGACCTTTGTAGTCGAACGCCCCGACATGAATTCAAATTGGTTCTCAGAGATAGATACACTCCCCCGCATCCTTAACTCAATCACCTTCTCCTCTATTTTCATCTTGTGGCTTAGCAGCTTAATACCCATGTAGTTATTGCAATTCTGAATATCACCCTTATTCTTTTACAACGGTACCATAATACTCCACCTCCACTCCTCCAGCATTTTGACCATCCTAAATATGACATTAAATAACCTAGTCAGCCACTTCACATCTGCCTCTGGTCTTCCAAAAATCCACCGGGATCTCATTTGGCTTGGTCACTCTTCCCTTCCTAATCTTCCGAATAACCCCCAGAACCTCTGCATCCTTGGTGCACCTACAATACCTGAAATATCTACGCATTTTAGACTAAGCTAACACCCTAACATAATATCCATACCCCTTCTTCATTCAAGAGCTTATTGAAATACTCTTGCCATCTGCATCGAATGTGTGCCTCTTCTACCAACACTTCGCCATTCTCGTCCTTAATGCACTTCACTTGATCCAAGTCACGGGCCCTTCTCTCTATCGCCTTGGAAAGCTAATACAACTTTCTATCCCCGCCTTTGCACTCGAGCTAGTCATACATGGGCTCAAAAGCTATTGTTTTAGCCGTGGCGACTGCTAGCTTTGCTTCCTTCTTTGCCATCTTATATCTCTCCAAATTCCTCCTCATACAGGCTTTCTAGTAACGTCATATAAGTAGCCTTTTTTACTTCAACCTTTCCTTGGACCTTCTCATTCCACCATCAATCCCCTCTATGCCTACTAGTGATACCCTTCAAAACCCATAACACCTCTCTAGCCACTTTCTTGATGCATCCAGACATACTATCCGCGTCTCCACTACTCCCCCAAGCCCCCATATCCACCAACTCCGTCCCAGTCTCTTGGGCTTTGGCCCTAGTTAGGCCTCCCCATTTAAACCCTGGCTGATCATATACAACCCTCTTCTTCTTTTTCCTCTTGACCTCCAAATTCATAAGTTTATATTGAGTGGTAAGATTCACACTTGGGATGACCTTGCAGTCATTACACAAAGCTTTATCACCCTTCCTAATGAGCAAGTGATATATATGTGTCTTAGCCACCGCATTACGGAAGGTCACCAAAATGCTCTTCCCTCTTTTGGAAGCTTTAGTTAGCTATGACCAACTCTAAAGCATTCACGAAGTCTAAAAGCGATGCTCCACCCTCATTCATATCCCTAAAGTTGAAACCACCATGAACATCATCATAACCATTCTACGCGAACCTATGTGACCATTATTATCTTCTCCTAGTAAAAGTTTCTCGGTCTACAGTATACCTCTCACAACCTCGTCCAACTCCTACCAAAATATTTTTTCTCCTCATTGTCCAAACCCGCATGCGACATATAAGCACTAACAATGTTAAAGGTATCCCTCCCAATACTAACTTAATAGTCATCATCATATCATTCACCTTCCTAGCCTCCACCACTTGCTCGCTTAGATTCTTGTCGACTAAAATGTCTATGCCATTCCTACTCCTCGATCTCCCTGAGAATCATAACTTATACTTGTCTACATAATTAGCCTTGGTTCCTACCCATTTGATCTCCTGGACACAAGATATACTAATCGTTATCTTCTTAAGAATATTCACTAACTCGACCGACTTCCTTATCAAAGTCCCTATGTTTCAAGACCCAACTCTCAACCTAGAAGCTCCCTTGATACCCTTAGTACCCTCACCCCTGCCCCCATCCCCAACCGAGGAAATGACCTCAGACTATCATCATACCCCGAAGATACTAACATAGGTTATACAATATTCAAGTGTACAGAAAGTAAACAAGAAAGCAACTTACAGTCAGGTTAGCAACAAAATGGGCAAGCAATAGCGGGAATTAACCAAGCAAGACAAACAAAATATCTAGATAAAACACTATAATATATCTAATTATAGTGTTTTCAGCTGGGGTTTTCAGCTAAGACTCTAGATTAAACTGGGGTTTTCAGCTAAGACTCTGGCCAGAAACTAGGGTTTCCAAATAAAAAATTATAGAAAATTCCAGTTCTAGCTCATCGGAATAAACAACAGTAGTATTCACCGGGAGTAGCAGTGGCAGTGTTTTCTAGAAAAGAAAAAAGAATGGAAAAAGAAAAAGGATAGAGAAAGGAGAAAGGAGAAAGGATGGAGGGCGCAACGCTTGCTGAGAGATGATGGCTGTCTCGGTGACGGTAGCCGCGACAATGTTCACCAGAAGTAGCAGCGGCAGTGTATGCCGAAAAAGAAAGAAAAAGGAAAAGAAAGAAATAAAAAGATGGTGGAGAGAGAGAAGGGGGGGGGGGGAGAGAGGGCATAGGGAAACACTTAAATGGTCAAGGAGGGGGGGGGGTCGCCAGCGGTGATCCGGCGAAGGGTCAGGTGGTGTTGTCAGAAAAGGAGGGAGGGGGAGAGAAGTCAAAGATCGTTTTTGACTTATTTTTATTATTTTGGCTTAAAAATAAATACTTAAAGATATTTTTTCTTACCAAACATTATAAAAGTGCTTTTATTTTAAAAGCAGACAATCAAACATGCTCTTAGTGTATTGTATCGTACTGTTATTTTAAAGGCTTAATACATAGATAATCTTTTAAATTTATCAGTAAATCTTATTTAGACACTCGAATAAAGATTTGTTTAAGTTGAGCACATGAACACATAATAAAGAGTTCTTATTAGACACTTTCGGTTCAAATTATGAAAAAAAACTTTTGCACCTATTCTCAAACGTCCATTACGTAGATAAGTTAAACACTTATGTCACCTCTTTTGATTATATGCATTTGCCTCAATAAGCCGCAAAACCTCAAAGCCTATTCCAATTAAGGTTGATGTGTATATTTAAAAGAGATTACAATTTTTATATGGTAACTTAACTACCTAATAGATGCTTGAGGACACGCACAAAGGATTTTTTAAAATTTGAACCAAAAGTGTCTAATAGGAACACTTTATTATGTGTTCATGTGCTCAA
Organism: Anisodus tanguticus; assembly: GCA_034509755.1. NCBI lineage: Eukaryota > Viridiplantae > Streptophyta > Magnoliopsida > Solanales > Solanaceae > Anisodus > Anisodus tanguticus. The sequence goes on from CM067547.1 coordinate 50,558,366, forward strand.
TTAAAACAAATCTTTATTCGAGTGTCTAAACAAATTTACTGATAAATTTAAAAGATTGTCTATGTATTAAGCCTATTTTAAATATAATGTTTGATTTTAATTGTTATTTAAATTTTATTATATCATATCAGTATTGTTAAATTCATTGTTATGTGAACGGAAAATCTCATTTATGTAACGACCGATTTTGTGTTGTTGCGTTGTTAACTTCTTCTTTTTTCTCTTATTTTGACTTTGCTTATTATTTAGTAATCCTATTTTATTCTTTACTATCTGTTTTTATAATAACTTACCTCATATTGTACTTTTCTTTATAATACCGTAAGTTATTTTTCATATGATTGACGTGTGGCATTATATAATTATGAAAAATGATACAATTTATTCGAGCATTGTATTCATCAAAACAATTCAATAAAATACAAAAAATATAATACTATTGTTCTTTTTTCAAGCTACTTTATCATGACTTATTCACTTTTGTTATTTCTTTTTTTACTATTTTGAATTGCTTGTCCTTATGTCGAGGGTCTATCGGAAATATCCTCCCTACCTCCCAAGATTGGTGTTTGCATACACTCTACTCTCTCCAGACCCCACTATGTCAGATTTCAGTGGGTTATTGTTGATGTTGTTATTGTTGTGTGTGTAACAACCATCAAAACAAGGTAACACATCTATTTATCTGAATTTATTAAGGAGAAAAAAATCAGGAAAAAAAATACTACTCCCTCTAGATAAAAAAGAATGTCCACTTAGCCTTTATTTTTTGAGTCAAAAAGAGTGTCCACTTATCAAATCAATAAATAATTAACCTTATTTTCCCCAATTTTTCCTTATTAAGTGTTAGGTGAACAAATTCCAATACCTATTTAACTAGGGGCATTTTAGTAACATGGATGAAGAGATTCTTAGAGTAACTTGGTTTGCTCAAGAGATATATGTGCTTTATTGCGACAGTCAAAGCACCATTCATCTTAGTAAGAACTCTACATTACATGGTAGGTCAAAACATATTGATGTGAGATATCGTCAGATTCGAGATGTGTTAGATTCTAAGTTGCTTAAACTTGAGAAGATTCATACAAATGATAATATTTTCGACATGATGACTAAAGCTTGGCCAAAAGGAAAGTTTGAAGAGTGTTGCATGATTGTCGGTGATGGATGTCTCCTCCACATAGTCAGGAGGGGGAGAATTATTGGGTTTTGAATATTTTTACCTTTCTATGTGGATAAACAAATGCCCAATTTGGACCAACCTATTTTTATCCTAAAGCCCACTATATATTTAAGACCAACTTATGTCTGATTTCTACAATACAAGAGTAATTTTGCAACAGCCATATAGAGAGAAAAAGTGAGAGAAGTTGATTTTCGCACAGTAAAATTCAGTTACAACAGTCCGCTTCCAATTGCGATTCCCGCTTAGATCTTTGTCCGATTGAGCTGATTTCTGGAAATCATGTTCCTCTCATCTTAATATTTAATTAGGAACTGACAAAGGTGAATTCAGAGTCCCGTAGCCATATATTTTGGCTCGTGATTAGTAACTGCATTTTGGTGATTTTGATCCTTTTCTTCTCTAGCTTTGGTGCTATCTTTTATGTATTATTGCTATGTTTTTTGCGTTGATGTTACAACCATTTTAGAGAACATCATTGTAACTCTTGATTTTAGTGGAGGTTTTATGGGCAGGATGTCCCGTGGTTATTTTCTCTTCACATTGAATGGGTTTTTCCACGTAATTTTGATGTCTCTTGCATTTGAATTATTTTACTTGACTTGCTATTTTATTATTGGTATAGCTGTTTCTCAGATTTTAATTTATGCTTAAAATTAATTTGCTCCTCATTTTCAAATAGTGTGGAAAGTTTTGGCTTGGGTATTTCTTTCGCTGCTACCCTGTCGTGCAATTTGGTTATTGCGTGTTTCTTTCCAACAAAGTGGTATCAGAGCTTTGGTTATATTTGATTGTGATATTTCTAATTGAATGACGGAGGGAAATATGAGAAGGATAATTTGTTTAAATGAAAGCAATTACCATTTTTGGAAAGGCAAAATTATAATTTTCTATTTGTCAAAAAAATACATTTACATGTGTTTGCTTCTCAGAAACTCGAGTCTATGAATGATGAGGATTGAGAATTTGAGCACTTACATGTTTGTGGCTATATTAGATAATGGGTTGAAGATAATATTCGAAATCATATAGTTGATGAGACACATGCTTAAAGTTTTTGGGAAAAGCTCGAGAAACTTTATGCTTCTAAGATTGGCAATAATAAGTTGTTTTTGCTGAATCAATTGATAAATATTAGATATAAAGAAGGTAGTCCTATTTCTGATCATAAAAATGATTTTTAGGGTGTCCTTGTCCAGCTGTCTAGAATAGGTGTGAAGTTTGATAAAGAAATTCAGGGACTTTGGCTTTTGAATACTCTTCTTGACTCTTGGTAAACTCTTTGAATTTATTTGATTAATGTTGCTCCCAATGGTGTTGTAACTATGGAATATGCAAAGAGTGGTGTTTTAAATGAAGAAATGAGAAGAAGACCACAAACTTCGTCCTCTTCAGCTTTACATTCCAATATTTTAATTACTGAAGATAGGAGGAGAAACAACTTGAGAGGTCTGAATGGAAGAAGTAAAAGTATAAGCAAGTCAAAGTCTAAATACAAGAACCTCATATGTAATTTTTGTCAAAATAAAGGGCATATGAAGAATTATTGCCACATGCTTAAGAGAGATATGAAATAGCAAAACATAGATGAAGATAATGAAAATCGTGTTGCTATTATTGTGAAAGATGATATCTTTTTTTGCTTGTGGTAAGAATGATATCAATCTTGTTAATAATGAGACTATCTGATTTGTTAATTCAGCTGCCACTTCTCATGTCACGCCAAGAAAGGAATATTTTCTTTTTATACTTCAGATAAGTTCAGGATGTTAAAAATGAGCAATGATAGTGAGGTTGAGGTATTTGAAATTGGTATAGTTTGCTTGAAAAGTAAGAATGGTTCGAGGTTAATTCTTAATAATGTCAAATATGCTCCTAATGTTCATCTGAATTTAATTTCTGTGGGAACACTTGATGATGAGGATTATAATAACACCATGGGGGTGGCCAATGAAAACTTCTTAAATGTTCAATGGTTGTGGCTCGAGGTGACAAGTTATTTGACTTGTACGTATTTCAGGGTTCCATTTATAGCGATTCAGTAAATTTTATAGAGAATGATACTTCATCAGAGTTATGACATAGAAGACCGAGTCATATGAGCGAAAAGTGGATTGATGGTTTGGCTAAGAAGAATTTTCTTTCTAGAGTGAAACAAGTAAAGTTAAAGAGATATGTTCATTGTTTAGCCGAAAAACAAAAAAGAGTTTCTTTTCAGAGTCATTCACCTTCAAGAAAGCTTTATTTAATTGAGTTGGTACATTCTGATTTGTGTGGTCCTTTTAAAGTAAGGTCTCATAGTGGAGCACTTTACTTTGTAACTTTTATTGAATATCATTCTTGCAAACTCTGGGTATTTCTTTTGAAGTCCAAAGATCAAGTATTTGATGTGTTCAAGACTTTTCAGGCCTTGATTGAGAGACATACAAGGAAGGAATTAAAATGCATTCGCTTAAACAATGATGGTGAATATATTGGTTCTTTTGATAATTATGGCAAATAGCAGGATATTCGACATCAGAAAACTCCACCAAAGACTCCTTAGTTAAATAGTTTAGTAGAGAGGATAAACAAAAGTCTAGTTGACATTGTTAGATGTTTGCTTTCAGATGCTAAGTTGCAAGATTCATTTTGGGCAGAAGAACTTAATACTATTGCTTATGTTATCACTTTATCTCCTACTGTTGCTTTGGATGGTGATGTCACTGATATAGTTTGGTTTGACATGGATGTCTCTTATGCTCATTTGTGAGTTTTCGGATGTAAGACATTTGTGATGTTCCTAAGGATGAGAGATCAAAACTGAAAGTTAAAACTAGCAATGTATCTTTATTAGTTATGGTCAAGATGAATTGGATTATCTTTTCTATAATCCAGTTAAGAAGAAATTTATTAGAAGCCGTGATGTTGAGTTCTTTGAAGATCAGACAATTGAAGATTTTGACAAAGCTGCAAAGGTTGATCCTCAGAGCGGTGAAAGCTAGGTTGATGTTGATCCATTTCCTGTTACTATTGCACCTGAAGAAAATCTTCAAAATAATGATTAATAATGAAGATAGTGATCATGTTCAGAATGAACAACATGATGTTGTTGAAGCTCAAGTGCAAGATGATGTGGTTAGCCAACAACCAACTGCTATCGATGCTCCAAAGAGTTCTCTCAGAAAGTCTACTAGAGAGAAAAGACCTTCATCTCATTAATCTCCCAATGAGTATGTACTTTTGACTTACGGGGGAGAACTTGAAAGCTTTGATGAAGCCTTTTGGTGAAAATCGTGGGGCTTGACCCAAAGCGGATAATATCACACTGTATAAAGAGTATTCTTGGACCGTTTAGCCCAACAATTGGTATCAGAGTCAATAGTTTGGCAGGACGAGTTTGAAGATGACAGAATATGGCGTAGGGCCTCGCATAATGCCTTTGCCCCGTCTATGTGATGGTTTATGACATTTACTCATAGCTTTTAAGACGCATACACAACCTTTGGGCTTCGGTGCACCGTAAATACTTTGATGATATGGGTGGAACATAGACACATTGAATCTCCGACCCGTGAATCATGGTAGTGAGTCATGTGGAACTTAGTTCGGGTGGGAGATTGTTAGGCGTGCGAATAAAATCTCACATTGGTAGCTAAAAAGAAAAAGGAGCTACTTATAAGGAGTTGAATACTCTTAATAGTGTGAGGACTTTTGGAGAAAATTGTGTGGGCTTGGCTTAAAACGGACAATATCACACCTTATTAAAAGTATTCTTGGACCGTTTATCCCAACAAATATATCCTGTAAAAGCATGTTATTAATTTCCAAATGCTGAAATAAATACGGTTACATGACAAAACTACCAAATTTCATCACTTCAAATAAATCTAAACATTATTCCTTTTGAATATGAGAAAGAGTATGTTAGACAAATTTGGAAAAATAGTTAATACCGTCTCAGGGTTTTATAAAATTTACTTATTTTGAATCAAAATAAAAGACTAGAAAATTATTTAAAATGGATCGAACAAATAGTATAACAAATTCCACTGCTACACTACTAGAAATAAAGGTTTTTTCCATTGACATTCAGTGGGAAATTTGTGCTATAAAACATGATTTTCCCACTTCATTCCCACTGAATCAATTCACTGGGTAAACACATGGTGGTAAACGGGTTCCATTAAAACATTGGAAAATTTCATTATTTTTCCGTGTGAAAACACTACTATTTAGTTTTTTTCCATCGACATTCAGTGGAAAACAACCGCTGAATATTTTTCGGTGGGAGAATAGAGATTTTTTTAGTATTGCTAGTGCATATAATCTACATACGTAGTAGTATTTAATATTTTTTGAAAAAAAAAATCAGAAAACTCATTTTAGATTAATTTTATACGTAGTAGTATTTAATATTTTTAAATTAATTGATCAATTGGAGGTGGTGAAATTAGGCATGCAACTTGTTGCTTCTAGTTCTAGGCGTTTCTTTTTTCTATTTGAAGGTGATTGGCATGAGAATATGATAAGCTCTTTTGGCTACCTTTTTGCTTAATTATGGCATATTTGGATTAATTGAAGCAATAATCATCAGAATAATCTTTGTAATGAGGTTTTTAGTCATAATTAGTGGTGGAAAATTACACCTGTATTTGTTTGACCCGTCCAGCCCGCATGTGATCAATCCGAATTCAACCTGCCTATTTTATATATGAGTAAATATGAATTAACTTATTTTTAACCCCCAATAAAATGGAGTGAACCAAGATTTGATCCATTATAGTTTATAGTTGCATTTTAGACATGACTTGAGTAGATACATGCATCTCAAATGTGATCGTTATTTTTTTTTCCTCCTTGAATCGAAATTATCGTGAAGTGCAAGAGTTTCATTACGTAAAATCATGGTCTCTTCTTGAGTATCTTTAGATGACCTATACATTTGGCAGTGGTATTGATTTAAAAGGGAAAAATATAGTGGGACTAATTAAGTACAATTACGCTCAGATTTAAAGTTGTACTCCTCATTCGTCCATATTTGACTTGACACAGCCTTTAAGAAGCAATAAATAAAATGATAATTTTACTACATCATCCCTATATATTGGAAATGAATTGGAAACAATTATAGTACTTAATAATAAGGGTAAAATATGTATAAAACGATAAATTATCTCTTGATTTTCTATACTGAATAAGTAAAAGTGGGCATCTATTTTTAATATAATGGACAAGTAAAAGTGGATGAAGGGAGTATTATATTTAATAGGGTTACAATAAATCCAATTAATAAATAAAATTTGTTATCACGGACTGTGACATGCAAGAAATAAAATAGAAGAATTGTATGACCGCGCCATCTCTTTCAATTGTGCTGATTGCAATATGTATTTAGTAGGGTTATAATGTAGAAAAGATAAAAAGGTAATCATTAATAACTTAACACAGTTTAACTTCCATTTTTTGGCAACAAGGAATGTAGTATTTGAATGAGAAATATATTGGTACCATCTCATCTATTAGGAATAGTTGAGTAAAAAAAGTTGGACTCTGGGAAAGTTATTCAAATCTGGTTGAAGTTGAAAGAGAATAATTCCTTCATAATTTTCATTAATGTAAAGGGTTTATATACATGATATATAATAGTAAATTTAGTCTATAATTATAGAAATCAAATATACATTTTCCTAATATAAGACTACTATCATAATTACATTTTCCTAATACAAAAATACTACCATAATTACAAGATCTCCAATAATATCAGCGAATATACGTAGTATATTAGGAATTTACTACGTATATTCTATCACACCCCCGCAGTCATAGTGGGCGGTTATCGTACGATGAGATTGTCCCTAAAATCTTCAAACAGAACTAAGGGAAGACCCTTAGTAAAGATGTCAGCAATTTGGTACTGTGAAGAGACATGCAAGACATGTACTTGTCCACGAGCTACCTTTTCACAAACAAAGTGAATATCCATCTTGATATGTTTAGTACGTTGATGTTGGACTGAATTCCCAGAGAGATATACCGCACTAACATTATCGAAGTAGACCAAGGTAGCTTTTTGAATAAGAAAGTGAAGCTCTAATAGGAGGTTACGCAGTCAATAAGACTCAGACACCACATTGGCTACCCCTCGATACTCGGCCTCCGCACTGGAACGTGATAAAATAGCATGGCGTTTAGCCGACCAAGAAACCAAGTTATCACCAAAAAACATATAATACCATATGTCGAACGTCTGGTATCTGGACATCCACCCCAATCAACATCTGTATAAGACACTAGAGTAGGTGCGGAGGATGGATATAAAAGCAAACCATAATCAAGAGTGCCTTGAATGTAACACACAATGCGTTTGAGAGAGTGCATGTGTTCGTCCCTCGGATCATGCATAAATAAACATGTTAGGTAGATTTTACTATTGTTTTAGAGCGTGTGTTTAGAGAGTCTTTTGTTTGTCTTTTTTTGTCTTGTGCAGTATTATGCGCGTTGTTTTGTGTTTTCAGGCTTTAAGCGATTCAGAAAGGAATAAGGCAAATTCAAAGGAAATAGGCGGTTATTAAGGACAAAAATGCATAGTTGGTCACAACAAATGAGTCAAAAAAGCCCTGGGAAGCTTGAAAGAAGTCTAAACAAAGTCCGGACGAAGAAGGCTGAAGAGTCGCGACACCCAACACAAGGGCCGCGGCTCCCCTCTGGCAGAGGGCAATGGATTTCCAAAAGCCAATTAGCGCCGCTGTGCTCTAATAGCGGAGCCGCGGCGCTGACGACGTCAGGAACGCAAAAAACCTAAAATTAACAAGGGTAAGAAGGTCCATTCTGGGGTTTTTTCGTGATATATACTTAGGGAGGCGCATTTGGAAAGGGAAGACACTTTGGAGGCAAGAAACAAGAGAACATGAGCCATTAGAGACATCTATTGTTCGAGTTCTTTTTCTTTTCTTTACTTTAATTCAGTTCATGTTGGATATTAAGTTAATTAGTTTTCTTAGCATGTTTATGAGCTAATTACTTTTATTAGGGTTTTTCATCGAATCACTTGAAACTCTATTATGAGTTAATGCATTGCTAATGTTCTTCTTCATCTATTAAGATCTCTTCAACTTGTGTTTATTGAATGAAAATTAATTGGCCATTAGTCTTCATTACCTATATGATTTCGAATCAAGATCCGAGAAGGGAGATTTGAATATGCTATAGTTGATTAGACGTAGGTTTAATCTTGAACGACAATATCACGATTGCCTGTGTAGCGTTTTAGGTTATTGATCTTAATCCTCATGCGTGATTGAACTTATCATAGAAATATAGAAAGTTCTCACTTAGGTTGAGTTTTTATACGTCCTAACCGGAATATAGAACACCTCAGTTAACTTGCTATCTAAATAAGAAGAAGAATCGCTAGTCTTGCATTAATGAATGATAGAGCGGAAAGTTGAGGAGACTAGAAACCCTAATTGCCTTCATCACTGAATTAAACTTCGTGTGCTTTCATTACTACTTCATTTATGCAATTTACTTTAGTTTGTTAATTCTGTAGTTTAGAAATCATCACATATGTTCGTTAGCCAAATAGAAACCAAAGATTAGTTAATTGGTACTTGATAAATCAGTCTATGTGGATGATACTCGGTCTTACCAAAATTTATTACAAATTGCGATACATACACTTGCGTAGCATCTAGAAATACCGCAAAAGTTTTTGGCGCCGTTGCCGGGGACTGAAGTATTATCAATATCAAAATAATTAATCTTATTTCTAATGTGGTAGTTCCTAGAACACATCTTTTTACTTGATATGCGTGTAGTGTTTTTGATCAATTTTAGGTAACTTTGGTATATGTGAAGCAGAAGAGGAGCAGACAGCCTTGTTCCTCTGAATCCGGAGATTGAAAAGCGTGCAAGCAGAACCGAAAGAACAAATGAATTGCTGATTCAACCGCTATGGAAAGTCAACATGATAATGATGGGTTGAATAGATGGGTGCCAGAATTTGTGCAGGCACAAGCTCAGAATCCCGCTATGAGGAGCTTACGGGACTACATATTGCCAACTATTACAAGTGTGCAGACATGCATAAGGCCACCAGTTATGGAGGCAAATAATTTCGAGATCAAGCCAACAATCCTGCATATGGTCCAGAGCATAGTTCAGTTTGGTGGATTGCCTTCAGAACATCCACACATGCATTTGGCGAACTTTTTGGAGTTTTGTGCTACATTTAAGTTTAATGGTGTTACTGATGATGCCATTAGGTTGAGGATCTTCCCATTCTCACTAAGGGACCGAGCCAAAAGCTAGTTGAACTCTCTTCAGGAAAATTCTATTACTACTTGGCAAGATTTGGCTCAGAAATTTCTTTCCAAGTTCTTTCCTCCATCAAAGGCCGCGAAGTTAAGGGGAAAATGAACAATTTTTATCAGCTTGATAGGGAGTCTTTGTATGATGCTTGGGAGAGGTTTAAGGAGTTGCAAAGGAGATGTCCTCACCATGGAATTGAACAGTGGATGTCGGTCCACAATTTCTACAATAGATTGTGTGGTACTACTCATACCATAATTGATGTTGCGGTTGGAGGGACATTTATGAGTAAAAGTGCTAATGAGGCATATGAATTGTTAGAAGATATGGACACAAACAACCATCAACGGTCTGATGAGAGATCAACGAGCAGTAGAAAAACAACAGGGGTTCATGAGTTAAATGCCATCACTGCTTTAACTGCTCAAGTTGTTTCCTTGACAAAACAATTGCAACAGAATACTGTGCCCGCAAATATTGTTCAGATGCAAATGGTTTGTGAAATTTGCGGGGGTCCACATACTTTTGATCGGTGCACAACAATGGATCCAAATAATGTTCCTATGGACCAAGATCAGGTTCAAGAAGTTGGGAATTTTCAGAGGCCCTACAACAATCCATTCTCCAACACTTATAATCATGGGTGGAGGAATCACCCTAACTTTTCTTAGAGAAATGACCAAGGCCAACAATCACAGTTTCAAGGGCAATATCATAACTAGCAGCCATAGTTTCAAGGGTAGTATCAGCAGAACAGTCCACAACAGCCAATGAATCAAGCTTCATTTTCTCAGCAGCCTAGGCCACAAGTCACACAAGAGAATCCTAATGAATTGCGAGCAGCTTTGTTAACCCTCACCAATTCCCAAACACAGTTCATGACAGAGAAAAGATCCTCTAATCGGAATTTGGAGACGCAAGTGGGGCAGTTAGCAAACATGTTGAATAATAGACCTCAAGGGAATCTGCCTAGCAATACCATTGTGAACCCGAAAGAGCAGTGTCAGGCCATCACCTTGAGAAGTGGTAAGCAAGTGGAGCAGTCTGTAACCCAACCACCTGTTGAAAAGAAAAAATGATGACTTAGGAGAAATATCAGGTTTAGAGAAAGAGGAGGTTACCGAAGACCACCCTAGTACAGAGAAGGCACCACCCACGGGTATGGTTGATCCTCAAATCATAATCCCATTCCCCCAAAGACTTCGGAAAATATCTCTTGATAAACAATTTCTAAGTTTTTAGAGGTGTTCAAGAAATTGCACATCAATATTCCCTTTGCTGAGGCCCTAGAACAAATGCCTAGTTATGTGAAATTCATGAAGGAAATTCTCTCTAAAAAGAGAAAGATGAGAGATTATGAGATTGTGGCTTTAACTGAAGAGTGCAACGCCATTTTGCAAAAAAAGCTTCCCAAAAGTTGAGTGATCCAGGGAGCTTCACTATTCGATGTACTATCCGGAATTTTGAGTGCAGCATGCTCTGTGTGATTTGGGGTCAAGTATCAACCTGATGCCCATAACTGTGTTTTGTAGACTTGATTTGGGTGAAGCTAGGCCTGCAACCATTACTTTGCAGTTAGCAGATCGTTCGATCAAGCATCCACGAGGTATCATTGAAGATGTACTAGTGAAAGTGGATAAGTTCATCTTTCCTGTTGACTTCATCATTTTGGATATGGAAGAAGATGAAAATGTGCCCATCATCTTGGGGAGACCATTCTTAGCTATAGGGCGAGCACTTATAGATGTGAAGAATGGCGAATTAAAACTCCGAGTCCAGGGAGAAGAAGTGATTTTTAATGTATTCAGGGCATCAACTTGTCCAAGAGCAAGTGACGACTACTTCTCCATTGACGTGATTTAAAAAGTTGTTTATGAGAAAAGCTTCACGAGTACTGATGCTCTTGAAGTACCATTAACATAATGTGAGAAAGATGATAGTGAAGATACTGATCTTGTGAAATATGCCAAGTGTGTTAACCCCTATGGGCTCCTCTATAGGAGAAGAAAAAGGAAAAAGAAAAAGAAAGAGATATTAAAATGGTTGTGTTTCAGGGGTGATTTACCCCCTTGAAGTCAAGATGAAGAGGAAATTTGCGTCCGGATAAATGACGTTAACGACAACGCTATTGGGAGGCAACCCAATATTTTAATTCTGTTATTTTGTTTTGTTTTGTTTATCTTGTTTTGAACAATCTCATTGTCTTGTTGTTTCTTGTTCTGTGTGTTTATGTTAGGTGAATTGTGAGCCAACTCTGGGGTGAAAAAGTGCCGCCTCACCATCCACCACCACCACCATCACCATTCTGAATTGCTTAGCTGCAGTTTCAGTAAGTCTTTTTACTCTTGCTTTACTTATCGCATTGGGGACAATGTGTTAATTAAGTTTGGGGGGGGGGGGGGGGAGTCTTACTGTTTTGTGTTAGTAGTCTTTAATTGTTTATATTTTTTTGTTGTTAGTGTCTTTATTTAGTGTCAGTGTTTAAGTGTCATATGTCAATGAATCAAGTTAATAACAATAGCCATGAGATTGAGTGAACACATGTGATAGAGTTGGATGAAATTGATAGCCATGAAATACATAAATCTGTGTGCTTGAGTTCGATAGGTCTTGAGTTGTTTTTAATTATTAATAAGTATAAAAACCTGACCATAATTGGTGAATTTCTTGTATTCAAATATTAGTTTAGACATGATTGAATTTTGGTTTGAGGAAAGATGGTGGAAAGTTCTAGAGCTTGCTTGCTTGCTATTTGAGATGAAATCATAGATGATGCATGCTTAGGAAGATGATTTAGGCCATCTTTGGAACGATTGAGCCTTTCAAGCCAACCTTGACTAATGTAATCCCTAGTTACCCTCTTTGAGCCTTAAGTAACCCTTCTTTGATTGACACCTAATCTGAGCCTACTTGAAACCCTTTACAAATATTTTCCTTCCCTTGAATTCCATGAGCATATAAGTATTGATTGGGGGATTGACATTTTGTAATTGGTATTTTAAATTGGGTGGTATCAATAGAAGAGCAAAGGATTGAAAAAAAATGAATACACTACACTTCCCTTGTACATACATTGAAAAACAAGTTTGGAGGTGTAGTTCGAAAAGAAAAGAAAAATTGAGTAACTAAAAATTGGGGATTGCTTTTGGTTTGAAACATGAATATTGAGTTGGGTTGATTGGTTTATATGCTTATGGTAAATTTGAGCCTAAATGTCATTTCATCTACCCGTGTTTAAGCCTATCGTCATAACTTATAAAAGTCCTACTGATTCTTGAGCATGTGGTTTCTAAATTAGTAGAGAGTAGCAAGTTAGCAAGACTATAGAACTTGGACCTGATGGACGGTTGGTAAGAATTAGTTGTGCATGAACTAATAATGAATACTTTTTTAAGTTAATAATCATGGTTGAGTGGTCATAAGCATTAATAACTTTAAGCAAATTTGAGGATTATCCGACTTGAAATTATAGATAGCAAATTAGTGGCTAGAATGTTCCGGAAGATTTTATTGCATGTTGTTCATGATTTTCGAGGCATGATATATTGTTGTTGACCTGATTCAGTCTAGGGTCTGTGTGTTTTTTTCTTTTAGGGTATCTAGAGTTCTTTACTCGAGGACGAGTAAAGTTTAAGTTTGGGGTGTTTGTTAGGTAGATTTTAGTACTGTTTTAGAGCGTGCTTTAGAGAGTCTTTTGTTTGTCTTTTATTTGTCTTGTGCAGTATTATGCGTGTTGTTTTGTGTTATCAAGTTTTAAGCGATTCAGAAAGGAATAAGGCGAATCCAAAGAAAATAGGCGGTTATTAAGGACAAAAATGCATAGCTGGTCACAACAAATGAGTCAAAAAGGCCTTGAGAAGCTTGGAAAGAAGTCTAAACAAAGTCTGGACGAAGAAGGCTGAAGAGCCGCGGCGCAACAAGCTGAACAGCAGCGGCGCTGAGGAACCGCGGCGCCCAACACAAGAGCCGCGACGCCTCTCTGGCAGAGGGCAATAGATTTCCAGAAGCCAATTAGCGCCACTGCGCTCTAATAGCGGAGCCGCGGCTCCGACTACGTCAGGAACACGAAAAACCTAAATTTAACAATGGCAAAAAGGTCCAGGGGTTTTTTTGTGATTTATACTGGGGGAGGCGCATTTGGAAAGGGAAGACACTTTAGAGGAAAGAAACAAGGGAACATGAGCCATTAGAGACATCTATTGTTCAAGTTCTTTTTCTTTTCTTTATTTTAATTCAGTTCATGTGGGATATTAAGTTAATTAGTTTTCTTAGCATATCTATGAGTTAATTACTTTTATTAGGGTTTTTCATCGAATCACTTGAAACTCTATTATGAGTTAATGCATTGCTAATGTTCTTCTTCATCTATTAAGATCCCTTCAACTTGTGTTTATTGAATGAGAATTAATTGGCCATTAGTCTTCATTACCTATATGATTTCGAATCAAGATCCGAGAAGGGAGATTTGAATATGCTATAGTTGATTAGACGTAGGTTTAATCTTGAACGACAATATCACGATTGCTTGTGTAGCGTTTTAGGTTATTGATCTTAATCCTCATGCGTGATTGAACTTATCATAGAAATATAGAAAGTTCTCACTTAGGTTGAGTTTTTATACGTCCTAACCGGAATATAGAACACCTCAGTTAACTTGCTATCTTAATAAGAAGAAGAATCGCTAGTCTTGCATTAATGAATGATAGAGTGAAAAGTTGAGGAGACTAGAAACCCTAATTGCCTTCAACGTTGAATTAAACTTCATGTGCTTTCATTTCTACTATTTCATTTCTGAAACTTACTTTAGTTTGTTAATTCTGTAGTTTAGAAATCATTACCTATATTTGTTAGCCAAATAGAAACCAAAGATTAGTTAATTGGTACTTGATAAATCAGTCACTGTGGACGATACTCGGTCTTACCAAAATTTATTTTAAATTGCGATACGTACACTTGAGTAACATCTAGAAATACCGCAAACAAAAAACAACTACTGCATTGCATAAGTAATATCAAGCCTCGTGAATGTAAGATACTGAAGAGCCCCTGCAATACTCTGGTAGTGGTAGGGATCCTCGTAAGGTGTGATAGAATTAGCAATCAGCTTCGGTTTGTTGTCAACCGGAGTGGGAGAGGACTTACAGGATGACATGCTAGCTCTTCAATAATCTCAGCCGCATACTTCCTGTAGGATAAAAATAGACCACCTGCATGACGAGTTACAACTATACCCAAAAAATAAGTCAAAGGCCACAAGTCTTTCATAGCAAATTCGGAGACATGATATACCTGCGTAGTTTATCAGAAGAGGCAGTCAATATAATATCATCCACATATAACAGAACGTATGCCAAAGAAGTACCGCGGCGATAGATGAACAGAGAATGATCAGACCTGCTGTGAGAAAACCTAATAGTAGACACATAATCAGCAAACCTTTTGTATCAGGTCCGAGGGGCCTGTTTTAGCCCATACAAGGACTTCTTCAGCAAACAGACATTGTTAGGATGATCGGGGTCCCTAAAATCCAAGGGCTAATGCATATATACCGTTTCCTTGATATCACCGTATAAGAACGTATTTTTCACGTTCAGCTGATGAATGGGCCAAGCTTTGGAGAGAGCCAGACTGAGAATAGTGCGAATAGTTGCCGGTTTGACCACCGGACTAAATGTCACTCTACAATCCACAATAATATGTTGAGTTTTGCCATTACCTACAAGACGGGTCTTATGCCTCTCAAAATAACCATAAGATTTTTCCTTATGAGTAAAAATCCACATAGAACGAATCACATTAACACCGGGCAGACGGGGCACTAACTCATACATCTTATTTTCAATAAGAGCATCATATTCATCGTCAATGGCCATTTTCCAATTCAAGTCATAAAGGGCAGACACAAGGTTATGTAGAGGGGTGATTTAGTGACTTTAGAATTTAGATTAAAATGTCATTTTTGTTTAAAGATACCCCGTTGGCTACGCGTAATGGGTCATTGACTCGAAATTGAACTGGATTGGACCTGGGTTGGTGTAGTGATGTCACGGGATTGGCCAGCAGGCCGTGGGCCTGCTGGCCGATGGACTAGACTGACGGAGGGGTGGGATGGGCTGAGGGACTGGACCGATGAGCTGGACCGAGGAAGTGGGCCTGGTGGCCGAGACACTCCAGGAGACCGAATTGGGATAGCAGGCCAAGAGTAGTGTTCTGGGCCGGCAGTGGGCCTATCGATGTCTGTTAGACCAGAAGATGATGGGTAGACCGATCCAAATGGTGGACCACATACGGGGATAGTCCATCATTCAAAAAATTATAAGGGTTGGTCACAGAATTTTACAATTTAGCAAACGGAAATTGGGTTTCCTAAAAAATGACATGGCGACTAATTATGGTCTTATTAGAATACAAATGATAACATTTGTAACCACGATGATTAGACGGATAACTCAAAAACACACAAGAGGTAGAATGGGCTTGAAGTTTTCTAATTGTAGTGGATTGAAAAAAAGGATATCATAAGCACCTAAACACCATAAGATGAGAATACGAAAGATCTTTATGATAAGAATTTTTAGAGGAGACTGGTATGCTAATCCTTTGCTAGAGAGTATGTTAATAAGTTAAGTAGCCATTTGTAAAGCATGATGCCAAAATAAAGGTGGTAATGAAGCATGGGCCAGTAATGTGCGAACAATATTATTAATAGTTCGAATTATTCTTTCGGCTTTCCATTTTGTGAGGACGTATGAGGACAAGAAAACTGAAAGATATGCCATTAACATTACAAAATTTCCTAAATGCCCCATTATCAAATCCCCTTCCATTATCACATTGAATGTTTTTAATTTCCCATTCAAATTGGGTACGGATGAATGCTCTAAATGATAGAAATGTGGAATAAACTTGAGACTTTTTAGACAACGGAAAGGTTCACAAAAATTTAGAATAATCATCCAAAAATAACACATAATAACAATGGCCCAAAGAGCTCAAAACGGGAGATGTCCACAAATCACCATGAATAATATCAAATGGCATCAAAGTACTAGAATTGGAAGCAACAAACGGTAATTTAACATAGCGGATAAGAAGGACAAACATTAGTACTATGCGTACTATTACACTCAATAAAATTATTATTTTTAAGAGAGGAAAGAACAAATGCTCCCGGATGACCCAAATGCTCATGCCACAAGAAGGTGCTAAAGCGATAAACGTTGATGGTGTGGCTGGACTAGTGGTAGTGGTGGTGGTGATATTTGTCCTACATTCATTCGTGAAGGTACTCCTAATGGGTTAAAGACCATATCAACGGATCTTCCATCTTGTAAATAAGGCATATCTTGTCTAGGCATAATTTTACGGGATAGAGCTCGCCCCGACTATTACATCGCATTAGAGGTATTCCCGTCGTGAAATCCTTCACGAAAAATCCAAAAGGATCAAAGTCAACAGAAACTCAATTATCAGTTGTAAATTTTCGAACAGACACCAAATTTTTAATTAAGCGAGGAGCATGAAAGACATTTATCAAGGCTAAAGGTGGGTTTAGGGGAGATATATTTGTGTGACCATAACCACGAATTGGAATTGAATTACCATTACCAATAATTATGCCACGATTTTTGCTCAAATTGAAATAAGATGAGAGATTACTTGGTGTGGACGTCATGTGAGAAGTAGCACCAGTGTCCATGAACCAATTTACGTCCGGAGGATTTAATCCAAGTGTATGCATCGCTGCCTCGATATTTGTGTGTGTCAGGACTGCTACTGCTGGGCCCGCAGCAGCGAAGGGAGAAGAAGAATAAGAAGAATTGCTTAAGTAAGGTAGTCGCTTCTTTTTTTCGGTATACCGCAGAGCGCCTGTTGAGGTCAAGGCCCAAGCAGGCCAGGCCGCATTGTTCATCGACCCAGGCTGCTGCCACTGCTGGCCATTGTTGGGTCGTACCCAGTTTGCTGAAAGGAATGGGCAGGACGACATGGGCCACTGGCCATTGGACCAGGGCCACTGCCCAGCGGCCCAAGACCGCTGCCATGGGTTCAGTGGCCTTGGGCCAATGGCCACTACCACAGCCGCCGCCACTGCCGCCACGTCCGCAGTATTTCCCACTGTTTTGACCCTTTTTGCCACCCCCGTTGTTACGTTTTTTACCATAATTTTTGGAGAACGATTGAGAGTCATCCGTTTCGTGGGATGTGGCCACCATCATGGCGGAATTGGCTCCGGTAGCCGTTTTTTTAGCCAAACATGTTTCTTCTAAGGTGAGAATGAAGCGTGCTTGGTAAAACGGCGGGAGAGGATTGCTTTGACGGAGGAGAGTGCCAACGCCATTATAAGCCTCGGAGAGGCGTGCAACCATCTAAAGAACAAGATGATCATTAGTGACAGACGCACCAACGTTTTTGAGTTGATCCGATAACTCCTTAAGCCTTTGACAATAGGCTGAGGCATTCGAAAAATCCTCCATATTTATGTGGGAGAATTCCTGCTCAAGGGTCACGACACGGGAATTTTTGTTGTCCTGGAATATATCATGCAACATATTCCAAGCTTCCATTGTCGTAGCGTCGGGTTTGATAATTATCTGTAAGAGATCCGTAGAGATGGTGAAATAGATCCATTGAAGGACCGTAGCATCAAGAGTTGCCCACAACTCAATTTCATCATCCGTGGAAGACACATTCTCCTTGCCTTTTGCCGGTGGGACGATGTGATGGAGGACGCTATTAGACCGGGTGTGAATTTTAAACAGTTCTGCTCATGTCGCGTATTGGACGTTTTCCATCTCAAGAACAATATGAATGTTCTTTTTGATATTGGAGACTGCAAGGGCAGGATGGAAGGTGTTCTTTGTGGTAGACATGATGGAGGAACAAGAGGAGAATGAGGGATTCAGAATTTTTTTTGAAGGGAAGTGGGTGATCAGCCGGTGCCCGAGACATAGGTAGTCGAGTAGGGCGGCGGAAGCTTAGGAGAATTTTGGAGAAGGAAAATTTTGCCCTAGAATGCTGATACCATGAAAGAGAATAATCTCTTGATCATTTTCATTAATGTAAAGAGTTTATATACATGATATACAATAGTAAACCTAGCCTATAATTATGGAGATCAAATATACATTTTCCTAATACAAGACTACTACCATAATTATATTTTCATAATACAAGACTACTATCAAAATTACAAGATCTCTAATAATATCAGGGAATATACGTAGTATATTAGGAATCTACTACATATATTCTATCAGAAGTTGGTTAAAGTCTAAACAATTGGTTGAAGTTGGAAAATAAGTATTTCAAATTAATTATTTTATATTATCAACAAATAGGTTAAAAACAAAGCTCAACTCTTTTCTTTTCCAAGTATATTATTAACTCTTCATTTTCCAATTCTTTCAGGTATTTTCAAACATGAAAAGGGTTTTAATTAGACTTGATTATAACATACACAATTCCTTAACTATTTTAAAACGATTTAATTAAAGGTAAATTTATACTCCTTTCTTGCACGGTTATATATGTCAATACATAGTTAGTTATTCGTGATTTCAGCAAGTTTCTTAGGGAAATGCATAAGTCGTTCCCTAATTAGTTAATTATCTTTTAGCAAGTTTTTTGGGAACGATTAAGTGATTCCCCTCATTTTTAATACGTTTAAGATTAGCTCATCACCATTAAGTGTCTTTTGCGGTTTTAACACGTCCACTAAAAAAACTTTAAGTACAAGGTATAATTAAGCCGCTGTTATTTTTTTTATTGGGAAGTGCTATTATTGACAATGAGTACTTTTAATCACTTATTACCCCTTTAATAGCAATGGAAACTTAAAAAAAGTAACCAATTTTGTCTTGAATTTTAAAGCAACAGTATCGAACTAGTGTACGAATTGCAATGCAAGTACTAAAACTCTTGAGATAGTGAGGACTTACCAACCGATTTTGAGCGCAGCTACAAGTCTACAATTTCGAGAAGACTAGTAGACGATCGACAAAAGGCTATATCAATAACGGTAACTTTTTTTCGGATAGGGTAGGCTGACTACTTCATCAAAGTGGGTAGCTCCGGTAGACTCATAATATAGATTATAAAATAAATAGGGTGGATAGGCTTAAGCACCACACTACACGTATAACTGCGAACGCCCCTCGTTAGGGAAACAATAAAACGGAACAAAGTATGGAAAGTCATCCCAAAACTCCCTAGAATACTGTCAGTGACAAAGATATATGTGGTCTGGACATATCATTGTGTTTAAAAGGGAAAAGAAGATTTTATTGCAATCCCCATATATATAGATGATACAAATTCACACTTGTTTCCCTTTAAAATGTATTACCTTTTTAGTGTTTTTTGTTTTCTTCAACTATATATATACTTTTTGGCAGGATAGGTCAGCGAAGAAATGAAAATAACGGCTTAGTATTATGTTCATCAGCTTTTCAGAGGTGAAATCTTCTAGTCTTTCCTATTTGATTCTCCTCCAAGCCCCAACCCTCCCCACCCCAAATCGGATGTAAATTTTTTCTTTCGTATGGCTAAGTACCTACCAAAAAACTTGAAAACCGACGGAAAAAAACCAACGGACAAAACCGACAGAATTCTTCATTTTATCGATAATTAAATTTTTTTTAAAATAAAAAAAAATTGACATACTTCCGTCGGTTATTTTTTGCGCAAAAATGCGCGAAATTATAATTATTTTTTTCTAAAATAAACCGACGGACTCCGTCGATTGTTTACATTTTTATACAAAAATAGACGGAGTACGTCGTTTTTTAGAGCGAAAAAATGCAGTTTAATAGTATTAATTAAAACAATGAAAGTATTTGATCAAAGAACATGAGTAGTCTAGTGGTAGAGTTGTTCAATGTCAGGGTACATACCTGTGTTTAATTCCAAGTTACTACATTTCATTATTTTATTTTATAAAACAAACAACTGACGGACTCCGTCAATTTTTTTATTTTTAATTTACATAACCAACAAAGTCCATTGGTTTTAACCGACGGACTGCGTTGGTTTTGGAAAAGTGTCGCGACCTAAACCGACATCCATAGTCCATCGATTTTTGGACCGTCAGTTTTGGCCTTCTATCTATCTATTTATATCTTTCTTTATATATACATTGCGCCTTTGGTAGATGTCGAGACTAAGGCTGGTCAGTGGGCCGGGTCAGCCCGGTCCCGCCCCGCCCCGCCCCGATCCCCCCTAAAAAAAATGGTGTCGGGACTCGAAACCGGGAAGGGACTTGGGCTCGTCCGGTGACTCGTAGTCCCTTTTTGAGTATTATCTTCGCTGTGGATGATCCAGTCGGTGTGCGTATGAACGAACGAATTCCACCTCCGCCTAGGCCCGTACCGCCCCCTGCCCCCGTACCGACCCCTACCCCTGTACCGACCCCCTCTTTGCAAAAATGTTCGTTGCACAATGACCATTTTATATTTTGATTGTTGTGCAACGGCCATTTTTGGCCCCCCCCCCCACCCCATAAACCCCCCTACCCCCTTAATATTTATTTTTAACCCCTAAGTTACTATATTTACACTTTAACTCAATTTTCCAACTATAAATACCTCATTTTCTCTTCATTTTATCTCACAAATCTTCCTACAAACTCTCTAATCTCTCAACTCAATCTATCTCTCTACAAGTCTACAATTACATTTCCTACTAAATATTTTATTTTATTTGCTTATTTGTATAATTGTATCAAAGTTGAAAAATTAGAACTGAAGTTGGCTACTAGCTTGAGGATCATCCATCGAGCAAAGTTTCAATTTTCAACCTCGATTACAAATCGATGTTACGTCGGTGTTTGGTGTGAGAGATATGGATTCTCCAGTACGGAGGTGTGAGAGGTTGGAGACGGTTAATAAGAGAGGTAGAGGTAAGCCGAAGAAGTATTGGGGAGAGGTGATTAGACAAGACATGGCGCAGGTCCAGCTTACGGAGGATATGTCCTTAGATAGGAGGTTATGGAGGACACAAATTAGGGTAGAAGGCTAGTAGGTAGTTGAGTGTTGTCTTACTTATCATTTCATACTAGTAGTCATAGTATTACTCTTGTAGTTTCTTGTCCTTTTATTTATGTTATTAACTGTTGTTTCTTGTATTTAGATTATCGTATTGATTTGTGTAGTTACGACGCCTTTTTCTTTTCAGATAGCTTTATCATGTTTTAAATAATGCTTTGGACTGCTTGTCCTTGTGCCGAAAGTCTACCGGAAACAACGTCTGTACCTCCCAAGGTAGGGATAAGATCTACGTATACTCTACCCTCTCCGAATTAAACCCCACAAAGTGTGATTTCAGTGAATATGTTGTTGTATTGGTGAATTGACGGTCTAATCAGGCAAGGATTATAATGTAAAAATTGTTATATATTGAATATAGTATACTAATATAAGAACGATTATGTGGCTAATAATAATATATGGAGCTAATTGTTATACGATGGACAACAATAACAAACTTTGTTATGTAATGATTGTTTGTGTTAAGCATTTGTCTTTAAATCCTATCTAGGTATTTCTAATGCACGTATGTTATACGTATTATATTCTAATAAATAGATGTCAGCATATATAAGTTATACTAGTATGAGGTTGTGCATTTGATTTCCAATATTAAACTCTACATTAATGCAAAGTATTATTCCAATGGACTTTTCCGTTGAAAAACTCTCACGTTTTTCCACTGTTTAAAAATTAGAGCTTTCATCCGTACCCAATTTGAACGGGAAATTAAGAATATTCAATGTGATAATGGAAAAAGAATATGATAATGGGTTGTTTTGGGATTTTTGTGGTAATAATGGTATCAATGTTCATTTCTCTTGTTCTCATACGTCACCGTTGTTGCGGATTTGGTCGGAACTGTTGGAGACGGACGGAGAAAAGTTGGACTCGGTCACCACGACGATAGGAGGGGCCCCAGTGTCCGTTTTCTTAGCCAATCTTGCTTCTTCGAGTGGGCCTGATAAAATTGTTGGACTCCATAGTGGGCCTGATAAAATTGCGGAAGAGGACTGCTCTAACGAAGAAGCGTACCGACGCCACTATAGGCCTCAGATAGGCCTGCGACCATCTGAAGGATAAAACGATCGTTTGTAAAGGGCACACCAATGTTGCGGAGTTGGTCCGCCAATTCCTTCAACCGTTTGCAGTATGCTGAAAGGTTGGGGAAGTCTTCCATATTGACGTAGGAGAATTCCTGCTCAAGGGTAACAACACGTGAATTTTGATTATCTTGGAATATATACACACTCTATTCCAAGCCGCCATCGTCGTAGCGTCTGGTTCGATAATCGTATGCAAGAGGTCAGTAGAAATAGTGGAGTAAATCCACTGAAGAACGGTAGCACCAAGGATCGTCCATAACTTAGGATCATCCTCGGGTTTAGGCTCCTCCGTATCCGTAGGATCCGTGGGGATAATATGATAGAGGACTTGATGTGAGCGTTCGTGAACTTTGAACAGTTCTGCCCACGTCGCGTATTGGACGTTTTCTTTTTCAAGAATGATAATGATGCGATTCTTGATGTTAGAAACAGTAACGGCCGGGTGAAACGTGGTCTTTGCCATAATAGCAACGCAAGACGTGATGTAGGGATTGGGAAGAGAGGAGGTACCGTCGGGCACGAAATCCAAGAAAAAAGGCTCAGAACTCGAGGCAAAGTCGACAGAATTTTGAGAGTGGAATTTAAGATCTAGACTTCTGATACCATGAAAGAAATAGTCCCTTGATTATTTTCATTAATGAAAGAGTATATATACAATTTTCCATAATAGGAATATCCTATTCCCAAAACCCTATTCTAGTTGAACAAGAATCCTATAATTATGGTAAGTGTACAAGCCTAATTTAATACAATATTTACACCAAAAATACGCTCCATAACCGTGATATACACAGTTGTATAAGCCGTGTATATCACGGTCCAAATTCTCTGGAATACCGTGTATATACCGTGATATACATTGTTGTATATTACGTGTATATCACGTGTATATACATGGTATAACTAACAAACAACAACATACCCAATGTAATCTCACAAGTGAGATCTGTAGAGGATAGAGTGTACGCAGACCTTACCCCTACCCTGAAGATAGAGAGGTTGTTTCCGGGAAATTACATAGCTATTCAATAGTTGCACCAACTTCTTTTGCCATCGCCCAATGTTTTCAGATGCGTTTTCGGGGCGAGTCCTGGGGCGGGGCGTACCAAAAATGATCCTGGACGTAAATGAAAGACGTAGATTCACAGGTCGTACGCCCTAAAATTTGGGGCGTAAGTCCCGGGCGCAAAAGTGTAAGCCATGGACGTAAAAGCGTATACCCTGGGCGTTAAATTTAATTTTTTTGAAAAAAAATAAAGGTATTTTTGCTATAGATTACTTAATTTTTATTATTGGTATAATGATATTTATACTTTATGTTTTTATGTTGTACTGATTTTTCCTAAAATATATAAATAACACTGTCATAAAAAAAATGTTTATGTCTGAAATTGGTAGGATAGATATTTCATAACTATGTCGCTAAAGCAATTTTCCATTTTTTGTCGTTGCTATTACACTTTTCATCCTCCTCCTTATTTGAAATATATAAATAAAAACAGTGCAAATATTAGTTGAGGGTGGAAAGAACTAATAGATGTGGAGATTAATGACGAAGTGGATGAAGATTTTATTTTAAAGATTATCTAGGCTATTACGGAGTATCATTTTTTGTGTTGTTACCTTTCTCATATAATAATTTCTTTATATTATTGGTGATTTATTTGGATTTATTTGCAAAATTTTAATAAAAATTTTACTTTTGCTTATTTTTTAGTATTAAATTATAAAATTAAAGATACATGAGACATACGCTCCATAAATCCATGGGACTTACACCCCGTGTCTCGGGGCTTACGCTTCGCCCTGTATTGCGTAAAACGTCTCGCCTCGTTACCCCGCCTCTTAGAACACTACCATAGTGTTCCCGCAAGGGCGGAGCAAGAAATCAAGGTATGAGTTCGGATGAATTCAGTAACTTTAGTCCAATATTTTTTTTAAGAAATTCATTTAATATGTACAAATTATTTATTTAAAATTCAGTAACTTAAAAAAATTAGAATCCTAAATCTATAAACTCTAAATTTTGGTTCCACCTTCGAAATGTCACACTTAATCCATTTTTTTCTCTCGAATACTCTTAAACTAGTGAATTTGTCCGCGCTTCGCGCGGTCATAAAAAATCTTTCTAGTTCTCAAATATTAAAAAATATTATAATTTTAAACAAAAAAGAGACGACAATAATAACCTAAGAGAAAATATTTCATTAAATATTTTTGGAAAGCTATCATCTACTCTGAAGTGAAAGTGAATACATTAGTGCCATAAACATGAAAATAAGATTTAAACAACATTAGAAGTTACAATAATCTATAGTTCAAATTGATGTTAATAATAAGATCAATTTTAAGAGTATTTAGCCGTTCTTTCTTGAGTGGATAGCAACATTTGGTCAATCTTTCCAAGTATAGTCATGGCCTCAAATGCCCCTATTTTCAACAATAAATGCAATTTACATTAGTAACATATTTCATAAGAAAAACATAAATACATAATAGAATTTTAAGTATAATGAAAACAAATTTACATTCAGAACATACCTTAGTCTAGGCGATCTCCCTTTCTTTGGTTTTTCATCAGATGCATGGTGTCCACGTTAAGGCCCGTATAATATGTATTCTCATTGCATGAGGCACATTAAAATTAGAGAGGTCTCATACTTCTAAACTAAATGATCCCTATGTTATAACTACTATATCACAAACAAAAAAAATCACGATAAAGAATAGGAAACAAAATCAATAAATAAAAATGTATATATATATATGAACTCAATGCAAGTATAATCCCCAAAAACTGCCAGAGCTCATACAAATATATATATATATATATATATATATATATATATATATATATATATATATATATATATATATATATATATATATATATATATATATATATATACACGTTAAACTTTCCTTCCCTGCTTTTACATTCAAGAACATTTAGACTTGAAAACACAAAATTAACCTAGCAAAAAAAAAAACATAAGAAAGAAGTTAACTAAGTATATTAAACCTTATAAAGTACTATAATTATGAGTTAATGAGGAAAAAGGAATTATATTGTCAATATAACGTAATCAAATTCTTAAAAAAAACTAAGGAAGAGAAAATCCACCTTAACTATTCTATTCTAAAATCAAAGGAATATGTTCATAAATATTTGACACTGCAGAATACTCTTTATGAAACTATCTCAACAAAACTAAGAGATTAACTCACGAAGATAAAAAGAAAAAAAAATAAAGAATTGAACTTACAAATCAATTAAATTCGTCTGGAGCAATCACAAACGTTCCACGAAAACTAAGTTATTTTCAACCTCACGTTCTTGATAACTTTCAGTACTAGAATTTCTTGAATTTCAAGTAGTGAATACTGTGGTAACTTTAAAAAGCGTTCATTATAGAGAAGGGGAAGAGACAAAAATATTTAAAATAAGTAATTGAGTACAAACCATAGAGAATATGGCATATATATAGTTCCTTCTCCATCAACATATTTCATCATCTTTGAAAGATGGAATAATTTCCCTTGGGGATTCCTTTCATTATTCACAATATATATAGATGTACAAGGTTGATTCCTAATATGGTATGAATCCTAACTTAACTTACAAAGGTTGATTCCTAATACAATTAGAATCCTAAGTTACCATAAATATACATCTATCATAATTACAAAATATACGGAGAATATTCGCTAATACTCCCCCTCAGACGAGAGGGAGGAGGCCGAATGCTAAGTCTGGATCGGAAGTCGGTGAAGAGTTATCGCGGTAGTCCCTTTGTGAAAATGTCTGCATACTGATAAGAAGAAGGCACGTGTAAAATTTTGACCTGACCACGGGCAACCTTCTCTCGCACAAAGTGGATATCCTGTTAGTAATCTGTATTCCAAAAAAACAAGTAAATAATAATTACTTAAAATAAACAGAATCAGTGTTGAAAAAAAATAAGAATAATTTTTTCAGAATATAATCGAGCCCACTTATTTCAAAGTGTGTCCTTAAGAAATTATTCCCCTCACAGTACTCGAGGTTGATGGAATATCCCCTCCCAGGATAGAACGATTATCTTACCAGAATAGTAGTACTCCAAATTCAGGTAGCGGTGAAACACTCAACGGCAGTATATCACACAGAATTTGTTTCTAAAGCCATGGAAGTACTGTTTCTGAAGGTTTGCAACCCTTCTGAACAGTCACTAAAACTGGTGGGAAATTTAAATGTGGGAAAGAAACCGGGTCGCGGGTCAGGGTCACTAACGGGTAGGATTGGATAAGTTAATTAATTTAATTAAATAATAATTAATTAAATAATTAAAAATTAAAGAAAATTTGGTCCAAAAAGATTATCAATACGAAGCCGAGCCGAGCCGAAGCTGAGCGAGCGACGACGACGGCGCGAGGGGTCCTTGCCCCCTCAACCCTTTTATTGACAAGAAGGAGTAATTCTACTTATAAGTAGAAGAACTTTTCTTTCCACTACCGATGTGGGACAAATGCTTATTTTATAAAGCAAGAGAGAACTCCCACTTTTCTTTCCACTACCGATGTGGGACAACTCCCACTTTTCTTTCCACTACCGATGTGGGACAACTCCCACTTTTCTTTCCACTACCGATGTGGGACAACTCCCACTATTCTTTTCACTACCGATGTGGGACAAATGATTATTTTATAGAGCAAGAGGGAACTCCCTCCATTTCCCATTCAATCTATCATTTAAACCCAACAATCCCCCACATGAATGGGGAATGGCTATAAGATAAAGGAATGTGCGGACAAGTGTGATATACAAGCGAGAATTGACTGCATCTGGATAAGTAGGTTTCCCTTTGAACTTTCCGTAGTGAACTTATATCGGATATACTCGATCAATCGGTAGATTTGATATCTTTGAACCGTCGAACTTTGTTGTATACCTAGACAACATAAGTCACACAATCAACCCTCAACCGTTTATGGTTCTCACGGTTGTGTTCGTTTCAGCCATGAACACCTCCTCCGGTTTCATGAGTGTGTAGAGAATGGGCCTTTACTGTCATTCTCCTTTAAAGCGGCTTACACTTAACACTCACATATGTGATTTCTAAACATGTGGTCCTATAGCCACATTATCTGGTCATACACTGCCAGATTTAAATAATCATTAAAGAACCTTAATGCTTTATTAACTCATTAACAAGCCATAAGGTTTTATCTTTATTTCTGAACATTGTCTTCATCCTAGAATGGGTTGAGTTATTTGACAATGTTGAACCGTCAGTCACAACTTTGTTTGATCTCCTTGAACCTAGCTCTTGGGATCTCCAGTCTGCTAGGTAGAGTTACCGCCATGATGACTTTTCCTTGGCCTTAACCCCATTCCCATTGATGATCTACTAACTCCCTATCTAGGTAAGTCTTTTGTAAGCGGATCCGCCACGTTATCTCTTGACTTTACATAGTCAATCGTGATAACGCCAGAGAGGAGTTGTCTAACGGTATTGTGTCTTCGTCGTATGTGACGAGATTTTTCCGTTGTACATTACGCTCCCTGCCCTACCTATTGCTGCTTGACTGTCACAATGTATACATATAAGAGCCAAAGGTTTGGGCCAGAATGGAATATCTTCTAAGAAATTCCGGAGCCATTCAGCTTCTTCACCGGCCTTGTCTAAAGCTATAAATTCAGACTCCATTGTAGAGCGGGCGATGCATGTCTGTTTTGATAATTTCCAAGACATTGATCCACCCCCAATTGTGAAAACATAACCACTCGTGGATTTAACTTCAGATGATCCGGTGATCCAATTTGCATCACTATATCCTTCGATCACGGCGGGATATTTGTTATAATGCAAAGCATAGTCTTGGGTGTGTTTTAAATACCCCAATACTCGTTTCATTGTCATCCAATGAGTTTGAATGGGATTACTCGTGAATCGACTCAGCTTGCTGATAGCACATGCTATATCTGGTCGTGTACAATTCATAATATACATCAAACTTCCCAAAACTCGTGCATAGTCCAATTGTGAGTCACTTTCACCTTTATTCTTTTGAAGTGCAAAACTTACATCAATTGGAGTCTTTGCAACATTGAAATTTAAATACTTAAACTTGTCAAGTACTCTTTCAATATAATGAGATCTGCGATAATGCTAGACCTTGTGGAGTTTTATGAATTCGATACCTAAGATCAAATCAGCAACTCCTAAGTCCTTCATATCAAATTTGCTAGCCAGCATACGCTTCGTAGCATTTACATCGGTAATATCTCTACTCATTATCAACATGTCATCAACATATAAACAAACAATGACTTCATGATTTGGAGTATTTTTAATGTAAACACATTTGTCACACTCATTAATCTTAAATCCATTTGCCAACATTGTTTGGTCAAATTTCGCATGCCATTGTTTGGGTGCTTGTTTAAGTCCATAAAGTGACTTAACAAGTTTGCACACTTTCCTTTCTTTACTAGGAACCACAAAACCCTCAGGTTGTTCCATGTAAATTTCTTCCTCCAATTCTCCATTTAAGAAAGCTGTCTTGACATCCATTTGATGGATCTCAAGACCATATACGGCCGCCGGTGCCACTAACACCCGAATAGATGTTATTCTTGTTACCGGCGAGTATGTGTCAAAGTAATCAAGGCCTTCTTTTTGTCTATAACCTTTGACCACAAGTCTTGCCTTATATTTGTCAATAGTGCCATCAGCTTTCATTTTCCTTTTAAAAATCCATTTTGATCCTAAAGGTTTATTTCCAGGAGGAAGATCAACCAATTCCCATGTATGATTGTTCAAAATTGATTCAATCTCACTATTGACTGCCTCTTTCCAAAATGTTGAATCAGAAGAAGACATCGCGCTTTAAATGTTTGAGGCTCATTTTCAAGCAAGAATGTCACAAAATATGGTCCAAAGGAAGTAGATGTCCTTTGACGTTTGCTATGCCATGCATCCTCTTCACTTGGTGTATTTTCCTTTGGTTCTTCCCGTGGTCGTTTAGATCTTTCACTTGACGACTCACATTCAGTTTTATACGGATAAATATTTTCAAAGAATTCAGCATTATCTGATTCAATTACCGTATTAACATGTATTTCGGGATTGTCCGATTTGTGAACCAAAAACCGACAAGCTTTGTTGTTTGTAGTATAGCCAATAAAAACACAATCCACAGTTTTTGGTCCGATTTTTACCCTTTTGGGCAAAGGAACTTGGACCTTTGCTAATCACCCCCACACTTTGAAATATTTTAAATTGGTTTTCTTCCTTTCCATAGTTCATATGGAATAGATTGTGTTTTGCTGTGGGGCACCCTGTTGAGTATTCGGAAAGCTGTAAGGATAGCCTCCCCCCACAAGCTTTGCGGTAAACCGGAACTTATTAGTGAGGCATTCATCATTTCCTTTAATGTTCGGTTTTTCCTTTCCGCAATTCCATTTGATTGTGGTGTGTAAGGGGCAGTAGTTTGATGAATAATTCCATATTCTAAACATATCTCTGCAAAAGGAGATTCGTACTCTCCACCCCTATCACTTCTAATCATTTTTATCTTTTTATTCAATTGATTTTCCACTTCGTTTTTGTATTGCTTAAATGCATCAATTGCTTCATCCTTACTATTAAGCAAATACACATAACAATATCGAGTGCAATCATCAATAAAAGTTATAAAATACTTTTTTCCACCGCGAGATGGTATTGACTTCATATCACATATATTTGTGTGAATTAAGTCTAAAGGATTTGAATTCCTATCAATAGACTTATATGGATGTTTAACAAACTTAGATTCAACACAGATTTGACATTTAGATTTATTACACTCGAATTTAGGCAATACTTCTTAATTGATCAATTTTCGCAAGGTTTTGTAGTTGACATGTCCTAAACGAACATGCCATAAATCATTTGACTCCAATAAGTAAGACGAAGCTGAATTTTCATTAATACTGTCAACAACCATTACATTGAGTTTGAAAAGGCCCTCGGTGAGGTAGCCCTTTCCTATGAACAAATCATTCTTACTTAATACAATTTTCTCACTAACCAACACACACTTAAACCCATTTTTGACGAGTAGTCCTAATTTGAAACAAAATTCTTCCGAATTGTTGGAACGTGCATAACATTATTGAGAGTCAGGACCTTGCCGGAAGTCATCTTCAGAAGTATCTTCCCATATCCTTCAACCTTGGCTGTTGCAGTATTTCTCATAAACAGTACCTCTTCGGGTCCAGCGGGAGCATAGGTTGCAAATGCTTCTTTTGTAGCGCAAACATGTCGAGTGGCACCAGAATCAAGCCACCACTCCGTTGGGTTTCCAACCAAATTGCACTCCGATAGCATTGCACACAGATCATCCATATCATCATTCTTTTCCACTATATTGGCTTGTCCTTTTCTCTTGTTCTTTTTCGGGAGACGACAATCTGGGGCTTTGTGGCCAGCTTTCCCACAATTAAAGCAGTTGCCCTTGAACATTTTCTTGTTGGAATCCTTCTCCTTTCCAGAAGGCCTTTTCCTTTTTTTGTTCTTTTTCATAGCAGCATCTTCAACGATGTTTGCCCCTTCAATTGGTGAAGTCTTACGGTACCTCTTCTCAGCGGTTTTGTTATCTTCCTCGATCTTGAGACGAATCACAAGATCTTCCAACTTCATTTCCTTTCTTTTGTGCTTAAGATAATTCTTGAAATCTTTTCATGAGGGCGGCAACTTCTCAATCATTGCAGCCACTTGGAACGCTTCATTTACTACCATACCTTCAGCAATAAGGTCATGGAAGATAAGTTGAAGCTCTTGAACTTGGGTTCCAACGGTTTTTTCATCCACCATTTTGTAGTCTAGGAATTTGGCAACCACAAACTTCTTCAAGCAAGCATCTTCGGTTTTGTACTTCTTTTCAAGTGCACTCCATAGTTCTTTGGAAGTCTCTACTGCACTGTAGACGTTGTACAAGTCATCTTCTAAGGCACTCAAAATGTAGCCTTTGCACAAAAAATTAGTCTGTTTCCAAGCCTCAGTAACCATGAACTGTTGGTTGTCAGGCATGTCGGCGGCAGGCACGGGAGGGTCCTCACTGGTGAACTTTTGCATACCAAAGGTGGTAAGCCAAAAGAACATTCTTTGCTGCCATCCTTTAAAGTTGGCACCGGTG
Organism: Anisodus tanguticus; assembly: GCA_034509755.1. NCBI lineage: Eukaryota > Viridiplantae > Streptophyta > Magnoliopsida > Solanales > Solanaceae > Anisodus > Anisodus tanguticus. The sequence goes on from CM067547.1 coordinate 50,590,138, forward strand.
AACTTCGCAGGTTTCTCAGCCGGTGGCATAGCGGTATGGGTTGTAGGAGTAACCGCTGGTGCAGTATATGCAGATGTAGTTCCAGTCTCAATTGCCATTATTTGTTTGTCACTGTCAAATCGACAAACTGTTTTAGTTAATAAAACCAGAATAGCAATTCAATCACAGACTTAAACGATGAAGATTTTATTTCTTCAAATCGCAGTATAATTATAAAACTTTAGTATTCCAACGAAGTTTTTATATCTTCGAGTCAGAATACTAATATTCATATGGAGAAGAAAACTACACAAGTTTTAATCTCCAAACCAGAATACAACAACAATGAAGTTTTTATGTTCTTCAAAACATTGTACAAGTATGAACTTTAATATTCCAACGAAGTTTTTATGTCTTCAAGTCAGAATATGAAATTTCATACGGAGTAGACAACCACACAGGTTTTAATCTCCAAAACAAAATACAGATTAATCAAAAAAATACATAATTTCCTTAAGATTGTTAGTAATCTGTATTCCAAAAAAACCAGTAAATAATAATTACTTAAAATAAACAGAATCAGTGTTGAAAAAAAAATAAGAATAATTTTTTCAGAATATAATCGAGCCCACTTAGTTCAAAGTGTGTCCTTAAGGAAATTATTCCCCTCACAGTACTCGAGGTTGATGGAATATCCCCTCCCAGGATAGAACGATTATCTTACCAGAATAGTAGTACTCCAAATTCAGGTAGCAGAGAAACACTCAACAGCAGTATATCACACAGAATTTGTTTATGCAGAAGAAGAAGAAGAAGTTTTTGTTGTTCATAAAATTCGTAAGTAAAATTCTGAGGAATCAAACGAATTTATAGCCATGGAATTACTGTTTCTGAAGGTTTGCAACCCTTCTGAACAGTCACTAACGGGTAGGATTGGATAAGTTAATTAATTTAATTTAATAATAATTAATTAAATAATTAAAAATTAAAGAAAATTTAGTCCAAAAAGATTATCAATCAGACCGAAGCCGAAGCCGAAGCGAAGCGAGCCGAGCGAACGACGACGACGGCGCGAGGGGTCCTTGCCCCCTCAACCCTTTTATTGATAAGAAGGAATAATTCTACTTATAAGTAGAAGAACTTTTCTTTCCACTATCGATGTGGGACAAATGCTTATTTTATAAAGCAAGAGAGAACTCCCACTTTTCTTTCCACTACCGATGTGGGACAACTCCCACTTTTCTTTCCACTACCATGTGGGACAACTCCCACTTTTCTTTCCACTACCGATGTGGGACAAATGATTATTTTATAGAGCAAGAGGGAACTTCCTCCATTTCCCATTCAATCTATCATTTAAACCCAACATATCCATCTCAATATGCTTAGTGCGATGATGTTGGACTAGATTATGAGACATATAGATAGCAGATATGTTGTCACAATAGACTATAGACGCCTTGCATAATGGACACTGGAGCTCCAAAAGAAGATTTCGGAGCCAACAGATCTCAGTGACGACGTTAGCAACTCCGCGATATTCTGCTTCAGCACTCGAACGGGATAGCGTGGCCTGCCGCTTGGCGGACCATGAGATAAGATTATCCCTAAGAAATACACAGTACCCTGAGGTGGAGCGACGTGTGTCGGGGCATCCTGCCCAATCTGCATCCGTGTAGGCTAGCAACTTGGTTGGGGTAGAGGGGTATAGATGTAAACCAAAGTCTAGTGTGCCCTTAACATATCTGATAATACGTTTAAGGGCGGCAAAATGGGACTCTCGGGGGTCGTGCATGAACAGACACACTTGCTAAACGGCATATGCAATATCAGGCCTAGTGAATGTAAGATACCGAAGAGCACCTGCTAGACTCCGATATAGAGTGGGATCAGAAACTGGCGCACCGTCATTGGCACTAAGCTTGGATTTTGAGTCCACCGGAGTTGGCATAATTTTACAATTTGCCATCTTGGCCCTATACACTATCTCTTCTGCATACTTACGCTGACACAGGAACATAGTGGCTGCAGATCTGGTCACCGATATACCCAAAAAATAACTTAGCTTGCCCAAGTCAGTCATAACAAATTCAATTTTGAGTAGAGTAATGATTTCATTTTTCAATCAGTCAAATGAGGCAGTAAGAACAATGTCATCGACATATAATAGCAAATATGCAGTGCTGCTACCTCGGTGAAAAGTGAAGAGAGAGGTATCACAACTGCTACATATAAAACCAATCTGTAGAAGATACCTGGCGAACCGATCATACCAAGCGCGGGGTGCCTGTTTCAATCCATACAATGACTTTCTGAGACGACACACAAACTGCGGAGCTGCCAGATGAATAAAACCAGGAGGCTGATGCATGTACACAATCTCTTTCAAATCCCCATGAAGAAACGCATTCTTGACATCAAGCTGATGAATCGGCCAATGCATGCCCATAGCAATACTGAGAACAGTCCGAATAGTGGCCGGTTTAACAACCGGACTGAATGTCTTACCACAATCAATACTCTCCTGCTTATTAGTGTCATTTACAACTAGTCTTGCCTTATACCTCTCTAAGTCACCATTGTCTCTGAACTTGTGACGAAATAGCCACATACACCGGATAACATTCACACCAGCTGGTCTAGGTACCAAATCCCAAGTATTCTGCTTGGTTAAAGCGTTAAACTCCTCGCACATGGCCGCATTCCAATTGTGGTCCAATTTAGCTAGTTTTGGATTCTTTGGAATGGGTGATAAGGTTTGTGTGGAGAGATTGAAGTGAACCTTGGGTTTGAAGATCCCATGTTGTGCACGAGTCTCCATGCGGTGAGAGGGCAGCAGTGGGAGGTCGGGACTGGTTGTTGGATCGGGAGAGGCGGGGCCGGGACTGGTTGCTAGACTGATGGGCAGCAGTGTTGCTGTAGAGGCAGGAGACTCGACTGGTTGCTGGACTTGCTGGACTGGAGGCAGTGTGGGTGGTTCAGTAGACTCGACAGGGTGCAGCATGGGTGGTGTGTGGGACCGAGAGCATGGAGGCGGGGGCCGGGTAGCGCATTGCTCTTGGAGGGGTAGACGACTTCTTTGGAGGCGACGATCTTTGTCGGAACGGTGGGGGCTTCTTGTTGGTATAGATTTTGGATGACCGAAGACAAACTTGGTTTATCGAGAAAGAAGTAATCGGTGGTCTGAAATTTTCGGAGATTGGAAAAAGGAAAGGTTGTCTCGTTAAAGGTGACGTGATGGGAGACGATGATTTTGCGAGTGGCAATGTCATAACACAAGTAGCCCCGATGATTAGGAGACAGACCAAGGAAGACACATGGCAGAGTGCGAGGGGCAAGTTTGTGAGGTGCAGTGGAGGCTATGTTGGGGTAGCATAAGCATCCAAAAATACGTAGGTGATCATATGATGGTTGCCTACGGTATAAGATTTCGGTAGGGGTCTTGTTTTGGAGTGTTCTAGTTGGTAAAATATTTAGAAGGGATTCTACCATTTTGACAGATAGACCCAAAAAGGCAGTGGTAGGCAGGCATGAAACAGAAGTGTGCGGACCATGTTATTGATGGTACGTATAATTCTTTCAGCCTTTCCGTTTTGGGAAGAAGTATAGGGACAAGAAAAATGGAAAACCATGCCTTGTTTAGAACAGAAATTGTGAAATCCGAGTTATAAAACTCATGTCCATTATCACATTGGAATGATTTAATAGATTTTTCAAATTGTGTCTTAATGAATTTTTGAAACTCGAGGAATTTTGCAAAAACTTCAGATTTGAATTTCAATGGGTAAATCCAGACAAAATGTGAAAAATCATACAAGAATACTAAATAGAATTTATGACTCAAAGAGCTAACAATCGGAGATGTCCACAAATCAGCATGAACAATATCAAAGGGAGAAAAAGTAATACTGTTTGATGACATAAATGGAACACGAGTATGTTTGCCTAGTGGACAAGAAAAACAGTGTTGGGCAGTTTTCCCATTATTACATTGAATACGCTTAGAAGTCCTAAGAAAGGTAAAAACTGGGTCTCCGGGATGTCCGAGTCTGTTGTGCCAAGTGGAGGGAGAGATCGCCGCAAGGGATATAGGTGCTTGCGGTTTGTCAGCGGAAGATTGAGTGAATGGGTAGAGATCTCCCACACTATTGCAGCGTGTAAGAATTTTCCCCGTATTGAGTTCCTTCACAGAAAAACCAAAAGGGTCAAATTCGACAGACACTGAATTATTGCTAGTGAATTTTCTAACAGAGATTAAGTTTTTAATGATGTTAGGTGTGTATAGGACGTGGTTTAGGGAGAAAGGTGGGTGTGGATGTTTGGTGTGTGTGTTACCGTAACCTTCAATTGGAATGCGATGACCATTGCCGACAGTAATAAATTGAGGACACTTTAACCGACGTAGTTGAGATAGGTTACCTGACGACCGAGGTAAGGTGAGATGTGGCTCGGTGTCCATGTACTAATTGTCGTTGGGCTGTTGAAGGTTCACGGTGGTGTATGCACGGCCCAAATCGGTCGGGGCCGGTGCTGGGCTGCTACGGTTGATGCCGCCGCCGGGTGCAATTAGGTGGGCCGCCGCGCTGCGGTGGGCATGCCTAGTGGTGGGCGGGGCCCAAGAGGCCGATCGACCAAGGCTGCTGGGCCCCGGGCCCCCGTAGTCGGGTACGGGCATCCAGGCGAGGCCCAGTTCTGCTGGTTGGGCCACTGTTGTTGTTGGTTGGACCACTGATGTTGTTGTCCAGTGGTTGGCTGCTGGCCAGTCCACTGGTTGCGTTGGCCCTTTCCGCGGCCCTTGCCTTTGTTGTTGCGACCTCTACCGCCACGACCTCCGCCGCTCTGCTGCTACTGCTGGTTGTTGCTGGTCGCGGTGTTGTCATCCCGCCTACGGCTAAGGCCTTTTGATTGTGTTCTTTTTGTTTAGCACGTCTAGTTTCTTCCAACAATAGTTGTGAACGTGCCTTGTTGAAACTTGGGAGAGGGTCGGCTTGTTGAATCATTGTTGCGAGTGTGTCATATTCACCTTTTGGTAAACCCGCAACAAGTTGAAGCACTATCTTGGTTTCTGAAACAGAAGTCCCGACGTTGGATAGTTGATCGGTTATGAGTTTCAGTTGCTTACAATATTCGGACATGTTGTTAAAATTCTCGAGGCGGGTATTATTGAATTTCTCTTCCAAATATACGGCCCGAGTATTGAATTTCTCTTCCAAATATACGGCCCGAGTATTTTTATTGTCCTGAAAGATTTCTTCTAGCCGGACCCAAAGTTCACGTGTCGTAGCACCTGTTTTCATGATAGTGCACAACAAGTCTTTGGAGATGGTGCGGTAGATCTATTATTTGACGATGGAGTCAAGACGACGCCAGATTGAGTCTGTAACATCGGTGGGATGAGGAACAGATTCGTCGATATGATCGAGCACGTTGTATGCACATGCATGAATGTAGAATAGTTCCATCCACATGGAATATTGACAGTCTTCTTGGTCAATAATTATAGGGATAAAACTCTTGATGTTGTTAACGGCGAATGCCGGATGAAAAGAAGATACTGAACGTTGAGAGGGGTTGTCAAGTGTGCCAGTGGATGAACCGCAATTTGTGGGGGAAGACATGGTTGCCGCCTGCCGAGGGAAGGGAATTTTCTGGTTTGGCCGAGAAAGGGAGGAAGAAACCAGGAATTTTTTATTTTTTTTCTGTGAAATCAGAAAAAAAAATGCTGATTTCGGCCGAGAATGAGGAAGAGAAGGGATTTAGGTTTTAGGCTCTTGATACCATGAAAGATAGAATAATTTCCCTTGGTGATTCCTTTCATTATTCACAATATATATAGTTGTACAAGGTTGATTCCTAATATGGTACGAATCCTAACTTACCTTACAAATGTTGATTCCTAATACAATTAGAATCCTAAGTTACCTTAAATATACATCTATCATAATTACAAAATATACGGAGAATATTCTGAGAATATTCGCTAATAATCTTGATTCTCGAGTGTTCTTCATCGATGTCTTCTTCCTGTGTACAGCACTTCCAAACATTTGGAATGAAAATATCATGTCGATATGATTTTAAGGTATCATAAATTTGTACATTAAGTAATTAGGGGTTATGAATATAAAAGATTTGGGAGTTGTAATTAAGATTAGAAGTTATGATGATGAAGAGGTGTGAGTTATAGAAATAAATTACTAAAATATAAATAATTGAGAAAAATGAAAGAAAAGGCTAAAAAATAAATTATTAAAATATATTAGATACAACAGCAAAATTAGCAAAACTTATCTTGAAACATCTGTTAACACAATTTTGTTATCAGAAGACAAGTGTAAAAAAGGACAATTCATTGCCCGCAGTGAGGCTTCTCTACATGAATATACAAAAGTGATGAATTTGCTTTGAATACATAAACATGTACTCCGATGTCTGTTAGATCAAAATAAATAATTGAAGTTAATAACTACACCTTCTACCCCAAACCAACAAACTTAATTAATCAATGATAATAATCAAACATGATTTTTAAAAATTGAAACTAGAATTGTAGGGGGAAACTCTACCCCAAACAAACAATGATCAAATATAATAAGTCACTAATCAACCATTCCTTCCCTTCCGAGCCACTTCTCTTCGGTGGGGAAGTAAAATCAATCCTTGTTCATACATAGGCTTCAAGCAAAGGACGGGAACGGAATCAAAGTGTTCCTATTTCTAACCTTGCACCGACCATCCAATGGACCATAAGACTAAACAGTCACTACCTACACCGACCATCCAATGGACCATAGACTAAACGGCCACTACTTGAAAAAACTATGTCCAGGGACCATCCTTTTTCAAGTCTTCCACTCGTTCATTTAGGTCATATGATTTTTTTGAAAATTGAAACTAGAATTGTAGGGGGAAACTCAACAAAGAGAAACCCCTCCAAAAATAGGCGTATGCCACTAATTGCAACACGCACACGGTATTCTTTAGTAAAAGGCGAAAGAATAGTTCGCTTTGTGCTCACTACGTGGCTGCGTGAGTTAAGCTTTGCAATTTGTTACCATTTTATACTAAAAACAAGTTTGTTCTTTCTCTTTCTGTTTCGATGTGGGAGTCTCACTACTTTTCCTCAACTTTTCAAGGATTTGAAGTATATATATCTGCTTCTTCTTCTTCTCTTCATCATTTCCTTCACTTATGATGTTGGGGAGGAAATAAAGAGAAATTAGATATAAGAGATTAAAAAAAATTGTAAGAAAAGGGAATTTTTGGAAGGAAGATATATGAGATTATATAGATAATTAAAAAGTTTAAAAGCTAAAAGTGTTTTAATATCCTTGACTGTGGATGTTCTTGTCTTAATTCTTCGGGGAGCCTTGAAGTAACTGGTAAAGTTGTTATCATTTGACTAGGAGGTCCGGGTTCAAACCGTAAAAATAACCTCTTGCGAAAATGCAGGGTGAGGTTGCGTACAATAAACCCTTATGGTCCGGCCCTTCCACGGATCATGCAAATAGCGAGAGCTTAGTGCACTGGCCTGCCATTTATTCTTCTTTCTTCTTCTTCTTCCAATACACAAGGCGTCGAAAAAGGAAATTGAGAGAGGACAGTGAAGGATACATTTCAAGAGTGAATTCTGCTTTACTCAAAGATATTGCGCCTCAGAGACATCCTTCCCCGTGCTTGAGAAACTTGTTATCGATGATGATTGCAAGCTTCAAGAGATCCCATCTAGCTTTGTTAATATCCCAATACTGCAGTTGATTAAGTGCGGCGAGAACCTTATTGATTCAGCTATGAACATTACAATACAAGTGTTATTAATCTGTATTCCAAAATAATAATAACTGAAAATAAACAGAATTAGTGTTGGAAAATAAAAATTATTTTTTCAGAATATAATCGAGCCCACTTAGTTCAAAGTGTATCCTTAAGGAAATTATTCCCCTCACAGTACTCGAGGTTGATGGAATATCCCCTTCCAGGATAGAACGATTATCTTACCAGAATAGTAGTACTCCAAACTCTGGTAGCGGCGAACCACTCAACAGTAGTATATCACACAGAATTTATTCGTGCAGAAGAAGAAGAAGATTTTGTAGTTCAGAAAATTAGTGAGTAAAATTCTGAGGAATCAAACTAATTTATAGACATGGAAGTACTGTTTCTGAAGGTTTGCAACCCTTCTGAACAACCACCAAAATCTGGTGGGAAATTTAAACATGGGAAAGAAACCGCGTTGCGGGTCAGACACGCGGATCCGGGTCACTAACGGGTAGGATTTAATTTAATTAAATAATAATTAATTAAATAATTAAAATTAAAGAAAATTTGGTCCAAAAAGATTATCAATCAATCAGATCATTTGACAGAAGCCGAAGCCGAGCGAAGACGACGGCGCGAGGGGTCCTTGCCCCCTCAACCCTTTTAGTGACTGGGGAAGTTGTAATGTAATATATACACCTCTCTTTTCCTTTCTTTTTCCGATGTGGGACATATGCTTATTTTATAAAGCAAGAGGGAACTCCCATTTTTCTTTCCACTACCGATGTGGGACAAATGCTCCATTTCCCATTCAATCTATCATTTAAACCCAACAATCCCCCACATGAATGGGGAATGGTTATAATATAAAAAAATGCGCAGACAAGTGTGATATACAAGCGAGGATTGACTGCATCTGGATAAGTAGGTTTCCCTTTGAACTTTCCTTAGTGAACTTATATCGGATATATTCGATCAATCGGTAGATTTGATATCTTTGAACCGTCGAACTTTGTTGTATACCTTGACAACATAAGTCACACAATCAACCCTCAACCGTTTATGGTTCTCACGGTTGTGTTCGTTTCAGCCATGAACACCTCCTGGTTTCATGAGTGCATAGAGAATGGGCCTTCACTATCATTCCCCTTTAAAGCGGCTTACACTTAACACTCACATATGTGATTTCTAAACATGTGGTCCTATAGCCACATTATCTGGTCATACCTTTGCCGATTTAGATAATCATTAAAGAACCTTAATGCTTTATTAACTCATTAACAAGCCATAAGGTTTTATCCTTATTTCTGAACATTGTCTTCATCCGAGAATGGGTTGAGTTATTTGACAATGTTGAACCGTCAGTCACATCTTTGTTTGATCTCCTTGAACCTAGCTCTTGGGATCTCCAGTCTGCTAGGTAGAGTTACCGCCATGATGACTTGTCCTCGGCCTTAGCCCCATTCCCATTGATGATCTACTAACTCCCTCTCTAGATAAGCCTTTTGTAAGCGGATCCGCCACATTATCTCTTGACTTTACATAGTCAATCGTGATAACGCCACTAGATAGGAGTTGTCTAACGGTATAGTGTCTTCGTCGTATGTGACGAGATTTTCCGTTGTACATTACGCTCCCTGCCCTACCTATTGTTGCTTGACTGTCACAATGTATACATATAGGAGCCAAAGGTTTGGGCCAAGAATGGAATATCTTCTAAGAAATTCCGGAGCCATTCAACTTCTTCACCGGCCTTGTCTAAAGCTATAAATTCGATTCCATTGTAGAGCGGGCGATGCATGTCTGTTTTGATGATTTCCAAGACACTGCTCCTCCACCAACGATGAAAATATATCCACTCGTGGATTTAACATCAGATGATCCAATTTGCATCACTATATCCCTCAATTACTGCGGGATATTTATTATAATGCAAAGCATAGGTTTGGGTGTGTTTTAAATACTCCAAGACTCGTTTCATTGCCATCCAATGAGTTTGATTGGGATTACTCGTGAATCGACTCAGCTTGCTTATAGCACATGCTATATCTGGTCGTGTACAATTCATAATATACATCAAACTTCCCAAAACTCGTGCATAGTCCAATTGTGAGTCACTTTCACCTTCATTCTTTTGAAGTGCAAAACTTACATCAATTGGAGTCTTTGCAACATTGAAATTTAAATACTTAAACTTGTCAAGTACTCTTTCAATATAATGAGACTGCGATAATGCTAGACCTTGTGGAGTTTTATGAATTCTGATGCCTAAGATCAAATCAGCAACTCCTAAGTCCTTCATATCAAATTTGTTAGCCAGCATACGCTTCGTAGCATTTACATCAGCAATATCTCTACTCATTATCAACATGTCATCGACATATAAACAAACAATGACTTCATGATTTGGAGTATTTTTAATGTAAACACATTTGTCACACTCATTAATCTTAAATCCATTTGCCAACATTGTTTGGTCAAATTTCGCATGCCATTGTTTGGGTGCTTGTTTAATTCCATAAAGTGACTTAACAAGTTTGCACACTTTCCTTTCTTTACCAGGAACCACAAATCCCTCAGGTTGTTCCATGTAAATTTCTTCCTCCAATTCTCCATTTAAGAAAGTTGTCTTGACATCCATTTGATGGATTTCAAGACCATATATGGCCGCCAGTGCCACTAACACCCGAATAGATGTTATTCTTGTTACCGGCGAGTATGTGTCAAAGTAATCAAGGCCTTCTTTTTGTCTATAACCTTTGACCACAAGTCTTGCCTTATATTTGTCAATAGTGCCATCGACTTTCATTTTCCTTTTAAAAATCCATTTTGATCCTAAAGGTTTATTTCCGGGAGGAAGATCAACCAATTCCCATGTATGGTTGTTCAAAATTGATTCAATCTCACTATTGATTTGTCTCTTTCCAAAATCTTTGAATCGAGAAGAAGACATCGCTTTAAGCTGTTTGAGGCTCATTTTCAAGCAAGAATGTCACAAAATCTGGTCCAAAGGAAGTAGATGTCCTTTGACGTTTGCTACGCCTTGCATCCTCTTTACTTGGTGTATTTTCCTTTGGTTCTTCCCGTGGTCGTTTAGATCTTTCACTTGACGACTCACATTCGGTTTATACTTGATAAATATTTTCAAAGAATTCAGCATTATCGATTCAATTACCATGTTAACATGAATTTCGGGATTGTCCGATTTGTGAACCAAAAACCGACAAGCTTTCTTTGTTTGTAGAATAGCCAATAAAAACACAATCCACAGTTTTTGGTCCGATTTTTACCCTTTTGGGCAAAGGAACTTGGACCTTTGCTAAACACCCCCACACTTTGAAATATTTCAAGTTGGGTTTCTTCCTTTCCATAGTTCATATGGAATAGATTGTGTTTTTCTTTGTGGGGCACCCCTGTTGAGTATTCGGTTAGTTTGTAAGGATAGCTTCCCCCCACAAGCTTTGCGGTAAACCAAAACTTATTAGTAAGGCATTCATCATTTCCTTTAATGTTCGGTTTTTCCTTTCCGCAATTCCATTTGATTGTGGTGTGTAAGGGGCAGTAGTTTGATGAATAATTCCATATTCTAAACATATCTCTGCAAAAGGAGATTCATACTCTCCACCCCTATCACTTCTAATCATTTTTATCTTTTTATTCAATTGATTTTCCACTTCGTTTTTGTATTGCTTAAATGCATCAATTACTTCATCCTTACTATTAAGCAAATACACATAACAATATCGAGTGCAATCGTCAATAAAAGTTATAAAATACTTTTTCCCACCGCGAGATGGTATTGACTTCATATCACATATATCTGTGTGAATTAAGTCTAAAGGATTTGAATTCCTATCAATAGACTTATATGGATGTTTAACAAACTTAGATTCAACACAGATTTCACATTTAGATTTATTACACTCGAATTTAGACAATACTTCTAAATTGATCAATTTTCGCAAGGTTTTGTAGTTGACATGTCCTAAACGAACATGCCATAAATCATTTGACTCCAATAAGTAAGACGAAGCTAAATTTTCATTAATACTGTCAACAACCATTACATTGAGTTTGAAAAGGCCCTCGGTGAGGTAGCCCTTTCCTATGAACAAATCATTCTTACTTAATACAATTTTCTCACTAACCAACACACACTTAAACCCGTTTTTGACGAGTAGTCGAAATTTGAAACTAAATTCGCCGAATTGTTGGAACGTGCATAACATTGTTGAGAGTCGAGGACCTTGCCGGAAGTCATCTTCGAAGTATCTTCCCATATCCTTCAACCTTGGCTGTTGCGGTATTTCCCATAAACATTACCTCTTCGGGTCAGCGGGAGCATAGGTTGCAAATGCTTCTTTTGTAGTGCAAACATGTCGAGTGGCACCGAATCAAGCCACCACTCCTTTGGGTTTCCAACCAAATTGCACTCCGATAGCATTGCACACACAATCATCCATATCATCATTCTTTTCCACCATATTGGCTGTCATTTTCCCTTGTTCTTTTTTGGGAGACGACAATGCGGGACTTTGTGGCTTGACTTTCCCACAATTAAAGCGAGTTGCCCTTGAACTTTTTCTTGTTGGAATCCTTCTCCTTTCCAGAAGGCCTCTTCCTTTTCTTGTTCTTTTTCAGAGCAGCATCTTCAACGATGTTTTCCCCTTCAATTGGTGAAGTCTTACGGTACCTCTTCTCAGCGGTTTTGTTATCTTCCTCGATCTTGAGACGAATCACAAGATCTTCCAACTTCATTTCCTTTCTTTTGTGCTTAAAATAATTCTTGAAATCTTTCCATGAGGGCGGCAACTTCTCAATCATTGCAGCCACTTGGAACGCTTCATTTACTACCATACCTTCAGCAATAAGGTCATGGAAGATAAGTTGAAGCTCTTGAACTTGGGTTCCAACGGTTTTTCCATCCACCATTTTGTAGTCTAGGAATTTGGCAACCACAAACTTCTTCAAGCAAGCATCTTCAGTTTTGTACTTCTTTTCAAGTGCACTTCATAGTTCTTTGGAAGTCTCTACTGCACTGTAGACGTTGTACAAGTCATCTTCTAAGGCACTCAAAATGTAGCCTTTGCACAAAAAATCAGCTTGTTTCCAAGCCTCAGTAACCATGAACTTTTGGTTGTCAGGCATGTCGGCGGCAGGCACGGGAGGGTCCTCATTGGTGAACTTTTTTGCATACCAAGGGTGGTAAGCCAAAAGAACATTCTTTGCTGTCATCCTTTAAAGTTGGCACCGGTGAACTTCGCAGGTTTCTCAGCCGGTGGCACAGCGGTACGGGTTGTAGGAGTTACCGCTGGTGCAGTAATTGCAGAGGTAGTTCCAGTCTCAATTGCCATTATTCGTTTGTCACAGAATAGCAATTCAATCACAGACTTAAACGATGAAGATTTTATTTCTTCAAATCGCAGTATAATTATGAAACTTTAGTATTCCAACGAAGTTTTTATATCTTCGAGTCAGAATACTAATATTCATATGGAGTAGAAAACTGCACAAGTTTTAATCTCCAAACCAGAATACAGTAACGATGAAGTTTTTTATGTTCTTCAAATCGTTGTACAAGTATGAACTTTAATATTCCAACGAAGTTTTTATGTCTTCAAGTCAGAATATGAAATTTCACACGGAGTAGAAAACCACACAGGTTTTAGTCTCCAAAACAAAATACAGATTAATCTAAAAATATAATTTCCTTAAGATTGTTATTAATCTGTATTCCAAAATAATAATAACTGAAAATAAACAGAATCAGTGTTGGAAAATAAAAATTATTTTTTCAGAATATAATCGAACCCACTTAGTTCAAAGTGTATCCTTAAGGAAATTATTCCCCTCACAGTACTCGAGGTTGATGGAATATCCCCTCCCAGGATAGAACGATTATCTTACCAGAATAGTAGTACTCCAAACTCTGGTAGCGGCGAACCACTCAACGTAGTATATCACACAAAATTTATTCGTGCCAGAAGAAGAAGAAGATTTTGTAGTTCAAGAAAATTAGTGAGTAAAATTCTGAGGAATCAAACTAATTTATAGCCATGGAAGTACTGTTTCTGAAGGTTTGCAACCCTTCTGAACAACCACCAAAATCTGGTGGGAAATTTAAACATGGGAAAGAAACCGGATCACGGGTCAGACACGCGGATCCGGGTCACTAACAGGTAGGATTTAATTTAATTAAATAATAATTAATTAAATAATTAAAATTAAAGAAAATTTGGTCCAAAAAGATTTTCAATCAATCAGATTATTTGACCAAAGCCGAGCGAGCGACGACGGCGGCGCGAGGGGTCCTTGTCCCTTCAACCCTTTTAGTGACTGGAGAAGGTGTAATGTAATATATACACCTCTCTTTTCCTTTCTTTTTCCGATGTAGGACAGATGCTTATTTTATAAAGCAAGAGGGAACTCCCATTTTTCTTTCCACTACCGATGTGGGACAAATGCTCCATTTCCCATTCAATCTATCATTTAAACCCAACAACAAGTTGAAGAGATCACAAGATGTGACAGTCTCCAAGTTCGTGTCTTGAATGACAAATACTGGTAAATGTTGAATGCATCTTACTATGAGTTTTTGGTTCTATTTATTTTTGTGTTAGTTAAATGAACTATTCTAAAGGTTGTTTAGATTTAACATGTCGATATTGAAGATATGTTATCTCTTTGTACCTCATCCATTCGTGTTTTCTTAAAAATTTCTCCGTGTCCAAATTTATGTAACATTCTTTCTATTTTAGTCAAGAATGACTTATTTTAGACTATAATTTTCAAAGTCTTTCTTTTATTTTAAATTCCGTACGCAGTCAAACACTTTCACATAAATTAAGATGGATGAAGTAGTGTATTTTGTTTCCCGAGTTTAAATTGGTTTATGTAATTAAAGTACAAGTAGATTACTTCTCGATTCTCATTACTATTATGCATGAGAAGGACAGACATCATGACTTTATCCATTTCAAGTCCAACAAATCACAATTTAGGAAAGTATTTTAATTGTCATGCTGGTGTTACGCAACTCAGATTACTACTTTATTAGTAGCACAGTGAAAACTTGATTATGTTTAGATCAAATCATAAATTGTAGGTTATCAATCTTGGAAAACAATAAAAAGGTAACAGTTTAATTAGCGAAAGTTAGTTCTAAACCAAATTCTCGTTACATTGAACAGTAAATATAAGTATTTTGTTCCCTCTATCCCAATTTATGTAGTTTTATTTGATCGGATACGAAATTTAAGAAATAAAGAAAATTTTTATTATGTTTATTAAATTATCCTTACTTTAGTGTTTATTTTTATTGATTTTTCTTCACAAATACATCTTTAAAATGTTGTGCGACCCGAATATAAAATTATGTATGACCCAATAAAAATAAAATATGAATAATGTTATTCAATAATTACCAAAATTATGACATTCTTTTATCGACAACCTAAAAAATTTTGAGTCAGATAGAAAGGTATCATATAAGATCACCCAGAACTTCCACTTAATTAATTTATTAGCATCACTAATTAAACATGACATTTAAAATTTAAAACTAGAATTGTAGGAGGCACTCTATAAATTAAACATGACATTTAAAATTTGTAGGAGGAACTCTATAAAGAGAACCCCTCCAAAAATAAGCGTATGCCATTCATTGCGCGCGCACATGATATTCTTTAGTAAAAGGCTAAAGAATAGTTCGTTTTGTGCTACTGGCTGCGTGAGTTTTACCATTAGCTTGAGCTGCCCTTTTATTCGTTCTTACTCTTTCTGTTTCGATGTGGGAGTTACACACTCCTTTTCGTAAACTTTTTTAAGGCATCAAAGTATATAGCTCTGCTTCTTCTTCTCTTCTTAAATCATTTCCTTCACTTATAATATGGGGGAGGAATTGAGGAAATAGAAGAAAGATTCTATACAACAACAACATATCGAGTGAAATTTCACAAAGTGGATTATGGGAAGGATAGAGTGTACGAGACCTTACTCCAACTTGAGAGGTAGAGAGGTTGTTTCAGGTAGACCCTCGGCTCAAGAACAAGTAAATCAAAGAAGAAAAAAGATTCTATATAGGAGATAAATCTTTTTTTTTGCAAGAAATGGAAATTTTTGGTACGCAGATATATGAAATTATTACATGGATGAAAAAAAATTAATTCTAAAAGTGTTTTAATATCTTTGCCTGTGGAAGTTCTTATCTTAATTCTCCATTGTATACAAGATGAGTAAAATTACTTAACTATAGCAAAGTGAGGACCCGTATCAGGTCAACAATTCTGAGTTCCTTTGGAAGGGATATGGCAAGAGCATATGAGGAACTTGAGTTCATTTAACTTTATAATTGCTTGCTATATCAGTTTTTTTTATTACACGTGGGTCGAAAACGGAAATGGGAGAGAATAATGGAGAATTGAACTTACAATAGTATGAAAGACTTTTCTGACACCACTAAATTATAAACTCACGATACCTATTATGTGAAAGACTCTTGTCGATGTCATTATACTATGAACTCACCATACCTATTGTGTGAAAGACTTTCACCGTTACCACTAGACTGTAAACTCACAACACCAATTGTGTGAAACTCTCTCGATTCCACTAGATTGTAAACTCACAACACATAGTGTGAAAGACGCTCACATATACAACTAAACTACAAAATCACAACACCTATTGTGAGAAAGATTCGCATCGATGCCACTAAATTATAAACTCACTAACACATATTGTGTGAAAGACTCTCACCAATATCACTAAATTGTAAACTCAATATTTATTGTGTGAATGACACCGATACTATTAAATTATAAACTCATAATATCTATGGTGTGAAAGACTCTCCTCATTACCACTAAACTGTAACTTTGGTGGTGATTGCAATCCCCTCTGTTAGTTTTTCTTTGGGATGTATCTGAATATAATTCGTTTAAATTCGATCACAAAAAAAATCTTTTGATCAAAATGGGAATTTGCTAGACGATTTGGTATGCCTTCCGAAAAAACCTAAATGTTGGTGCTATATATTTTGTTGGATAAACAGTTAATTGCCCTTTGTTTTGCTACTATCTATTTGAAATTAAGTTATGACATTAATGTGTAACATCTATAGTCCTAGAAGGGTGCCCTTTTTCCAGAAGAAGTGACACTGATTTAGGGTGTGTTCGGTAGGGAGGAAAACACCAAAAACACCCTTATTCATTTATGTTTTCTCAGTGCTTCACTTTTGTTACTTTGTTGTCCATGTCTCTCAACTCTCTTCATTTTCGAGGAACTTTAAATTGCATATGAAAAATGAAAGACATCCTGAAACTCTATGGCATAGATAATGACATTGTAGTACTTGCAATAGGACGGACTCAATTGATTTTGGTGACATAGCCAGTTTATAAATGGAGTCACAATTTTGTCCACGGGAAAATAATAGGCAAAAGTTGAGGGACGGTGTCTTTCATCACAAGTTCACGACCTGCACCAAACGAACCAAGTCTAGTATTTAAGTGTAGAAGAATAGAGGGACATATCTATCATCCCAAAATTTTGAAGGCTGTGATTGGCCACAAGTAATACTCTAAATTCATAATCAAACACCCAAATTAGACAGCTAGAGATATCCAACTGCAATTTTCATGATGAAAAGCATAAGATTGTCCGAACAAGTGATACTTGACCTCAGCTATCATGCTGCTTAATACTCAGAGCTAAGATCCACTTAACAATTCTCACACTTACAAAAGAAATGTAAACGTCTTAAAACTTCATAGTCTAGGTACACCACCTAGCAAACAGATAATATAGAGATGTTAATTACAATTTAGCCCTACTGTTAACGCTAATCTCCGCAGCGCCTAACTGCTAGCAACTGTGCCTAAGGGATGGTCAGTTATCATCATCGTCATCAGAATCTAGAAAGCCAAAATTCATTTGTCCATCGAGCTTGATGAGCAATGTTCCTCTATTCTCCTCGGTCCATTCAATACGTTCTTTCTTCAAAAGTTCAACTACCTGCAAATAGTACAAAAGCAGATTCTCACATTTACAGCTTTCATATGAATATTCAAATAAACTATTCTATTACGTGTTCGAATTAAATGTTCGATGAATCTAGCAACGAAAACTTTAAAATAGGAGTAGGTGGGGAGCTAGTGTTCCATACCGAGTTTTTCAGCTTCGATTTCCCAATGCCATGTGCCCCACATCCAGTGATAACCCTGAACAACCTAACAGCTGAGCACAAATGTAAAAACATATTATGAATCTCCGCTATATGCTCCATTCTGGCACAAAATATCATATACTTAACCCATTAGCCCAAGATGCTTACAGCGTACAAACGCCCCAAACAGAAGGTGCAGTTTCAAAAGCCTCATTGCCGGTTTGACATGTTGCCCATGCAAGTCAATAGTTATCATGTTTTCGATGTTCTTGTTTCTGCAATGGAATCCCAGTTTAACTGGGAATTCTAATGAGATGATATTAGAAAAACAAAATAGAAGTTAATCTGTTATCTACCTAGCTGCAAATATATCCTGGCTAGCCTTCTCATCAGCCTCTTGAGCCTTTCTGTTGTGTAGCCTACCCTGAAGCAGTGTCCACATGAGAAAAGAGAGAGACATATATTAGCCTATCATTCAAATAAAATATTCAATAGCTACTGTTCAAGACATGTTTTGACACCCATAGTATAAAGCACTTATTTGGTCGTTGGTTAGAGTTATAAGAGGTATAGTTATTTATGTATTAGTTATTCCATCGTCTACCCCGCATAAAATAGTACATAAATCGAGTCATAACTTGTACATGTCTTATTTATGTGAGAACGTAAAATGATAATCAAACACTGTAGTTGGTGTGCTGAACTTTGCACACAACAACTAAAATGCTACCAAACATAGTGTTAGTTGTGCTAATTTTAATACATGAATAACTCCCTTCCTAACCAGCAACTAAACGACCCCTTAAGCTTATTTGCGTAAAATGGATCTACTAGATGATGTAGAGAATTTATGAATTTAATCAGCTCCCTTACTTTTAGGGAGGCTGGTAGTTGATGCTGTAAATAGTGCATCTACTTGATGCCAAATGAATAAAAGTTTTACTTGTCAAAAAGGAGAAGGAAAGAAAAGTATGATAGTTACTGTAATCCTTATTCACAACTCACAAGCGAATTTCAGTTTCGCCATCAGACGACTTCCTAATTCCTTCCCAAGCAACCAGAACAGGTTCTATCCACTAGCAAACAGAACACATTCCATTATCTCCTTAAAGTTGATATTTCAGATAAAGCTTCTTGGACAACCCCTCAGGTTCTAGATATATTTTCTTCCCTAATAACTAGAAAAATTCTCATAATTCACTAAATCAGACTAGATGATTTGTTTGAGAGAGAAACAGTAGAGAAATTGTTAAGGTTGATGGATTCACCCGCAAAGTTTTCTGGCAACCCCAAAATAAAGGAGACAAGGCGAAATGAAAAGGAAGAAAGAAAAGGAAAAAGAAAAAAATGAAAAAATAATTCTTCTTTTATGAAATGTACACGAACATAGCAGCACATGCACAACAGTGTGCCAAAACTCTGATTGCTTCGTCTCAGGGTGGTAATGGATTCACTTCTAAAATGTCCAGGGGAGTAATAGGACCCCCACAAAATATAGGTGGGTAACCTGAAATTTCGGGACAGGTTCAGCGAGGTACTTCTGCCTTTTCCAATTTATATACAACTTGCAAAACTTTCAAGCTTTTCAATCAGCACAAGCATCAACGTTATGAAAGTCCAGCGTTAGCATGTTAGAGACAGCGGAAGCATTAAATATGTGGGTATAATAAGCCTCAGTCAGTTATTTTTTTTATAGAGATCCCTCTGTCAATTAATAGTAGACATCGAAAATGGAGAAAAGGAGTCAATAATCACTTTATAAGGCATATTGCACCCAAGACTCCCACATTGTCATTACCTGATCCGCAAGATAAGCAGCATGCTCCTTTTGTCCATTTGAAAAAGCTGTTGCAGCCTGCAGCACAGTGTAACATTTCAAGCTCTAAATTTGAAGACTTAAACATATCAAAACATGTATCCAAACATATCAGAAGATGTATCAAGAGCAGGAACTATAACAAGATGAACTTATAAAATATGCATACCTTCTGATAATGGGATCTCATTGACTCCCAATGTTGCTTTGCAGCTTCCGTGAACAGCTGATACTCAGCTCCCTCAGCTGCAGTAGAGAGAGATTCAAAGTAGTAAAAAGAGTAACACAATTTCTGCAAACATCTAAATCTTACAATATGCCCCACCATGGAGATGGGGGTGGGGGTGGGGGGCAAAAGAGGAGGGAAAGAGGACAAAAGGTATATATATCCACAAATAAAAAATGCCTGAGAAGATTCTGTCTTTTGGTGGGGGAACTATACCATCTCAAATGGCCATTCAACAATTTCATTAACTCAACCTATTCTGTAGCACCTATTCTTTCAGAATAAATAAAATGAAATAAATAATTTAGAAAACCTATTCTGCAAAGAAAACTGACCAGTTCACACATAAAGAGAGGCATTCTCTAATAGGCAATCAGATCTCAACTGATAAATGTAATATGAAGAAAGGTTTATATCTGAAAATTGAAGAACCGTGATGAAAAGGTTTATTTATATCTAAAGAACCATGATGAAAAGGTTGATAATAGATCTGAAATCTCTTGAAAGTTTAAGAAAATGCAAATCCATTTACATGTTTACATCTGAAAAAATCAAAATATGAATAGATAGAAATTGTCACAGTACCATGAGTATGCTGCGGTGGTGGAATATCATTAGAACAAGATCCCAACCTTTGTCCCAAAGATGTCATTTTCTTCACTACATTCTTCCAGTTCATAGTAGTTGGCTCGTGTTCAGCACTCTTAGGGGTTGGCATATTAAACAAAGATTCCAAGATTTCTTGAGGAAGTTCTGGCCCAGAATTTCCTGCTGTAGATGATGAAGAATGTTTTGAGTTTCCAGCAGGAACTTTTAACTGATTCCTGAAACAAAGCAAATAATAATTTGATGCAGCAACAAGACTTCCAGAATTCATTTCCAATTGAAGGTGTTAGAAGTCCACATCGGTTGTGGGATGGGTAATTACTCTCCTTATGTGGTCTTGGGTAATCTCCACCTCATGAGCTAGCTTTGGAATTGAGTTAGGGCAATGTTGTTCATGCTCCAGATGTCTAGTTCTCGGCGTGAGTGGGTGTTAAGTGTCCCACATTGGTGGAAGAAATGGTTGCGATCTCCTTATATAGTCTTGGACAATCCTCACTCATGAATTAACTTTTGGGGTTGAGGGTAAGCCCAAGATCCACTTCTTCCCATGGAATCAGAACCAGACTCATCCCGACTCTTGTTTTACCTGATGTTGGACCCCCATGTTATATAATCCACGTTCCGGATGTTGTGCGTGTGGGGAGTGTTAGAAGTACCACATCAACAGGGTCGGGTCGGCCCGATAACAACCCGGATCGGAACAGTCTGTGGGCTGCGTGGAGGTCTGGGGAGTGGCTGGGCCCAATAGACCGGACAGGTACTAGCCCGAGTGTCCGGCCACCGGGGAACCAGCCTGGTTAAATTAAAAAAAATAGCCCATTGACAAGTTTAATCGAGGTGGGATGGGTATTTGGTCTCCTTATATGGTCTTGAGCAATCCTCGCCTTATGAGCTATCTTTTAGGGTTGAGTTAAGCCAAAGATCTATTTCTCAACCGGAGGAACCAAAGGCAAGAAAGACTGTCCCACCTTAACACAGATAACCTGAAATACCTGCTATACCATAAAACCTCCAGAATGAGCATATTACTAAACCCTACTACAGCTCATTTTATTTATTTGCCTTGCTTAAAGGTGATGTTCTGTTTCTTAAATGCCTGAGAAATACCAACGAACCGAGATTAAAATACCATAAAACCTCCAGAATGAGCATATTACTAAACCCTACTACAGCTCATTTTATTTCTTTGCCTTGCTTAAAGGTGATGTCCTGTTTCGTAGCCAAACGCAGGATATCATTACAACCACCATCAGGATAGGTCCCCTATATGTGCAATGTTACAGAAGCTCATGGAGTACAAACTTTGTTGCAAAAATCTTTTGTTTTAGCTAGAGCTTCTGTGTCTGAAATGTAAACTAGTCAAGCTTAGGAGATTTATGTTCCATTTCTTTGGAGATGGCTAGTTGTGTGTAACTAGCCATGGTTTTGTAATGTCGACTCTTGGTGATTAATGCAATGTTAGTTACCAAAATAAGTTAAGAGGTCTCACAGGCACATACTTGTGTTTCAAAATCATTTGTTCTTCACTATTTGTTTTGTAAGAAAATATAATCTCTTCTACTCCCGGGATCTCATTCTTTCTTCATTATTGCTCCTACATATTAGTGAAAAGGTGGAAATTTCCTCTTCTTTTTTTTTTTTTTAAAAAAAATGGTAATATTGTATTCCTCAGCATGCCTTAATGTTGGAGACCTTCAAAAAGAGACAAACAGAAATAAAAGGAAATACTTACAGTAAACCTAATAAATCTACAAGTAGATCTATATCTTCTAAGCCTATCTATTTACACCAAAAATAAAAAGACACTTTCCTCTTTTATTTCAGTAGCTTATCGTGTTCAAGTCAACAGGATGAAGTGAAAACCTTTTATGGATATCAATAGCCATAAATGAATCATCAATTAACTACATCTCAAACCTGCAAAGCAGTAAGGACAGAAAATAGCCAAATGAATCTGTATAGGAAAAACAGGCTAACATTCTAGCCACTCTAATCCTTGCTTTGTCTGATCATTCAATAACATATACCACAACAAACTACTACGTCTCAATCCCAAACAAGTTCGGATCGGCTATATGAATTCTCGCTTCTCCATAACTCCATTTAAGCTCAACTCATGTCATCACCATACCAAATAAAACTAAAAGCGGAAAATAGGTTAAATATATACTAAATAATAGTAGTAATAACAATATTAGTACTTTAACAAGACTAAATCCTATTCCCCGCTAGTAGATATCACCTACATGGATCTTTTTCTCCATTGTGCTTCATCCTTAGCTAAAGTTTGCATTGATCTTAAGACAACTTCCTTCCATGTGAAATAGCATAAACCACATTATGCAAAAAAAATAAATGACTCCCCGCTTCAACTATCCATTTTGGGAAGATAACTAGAGAATGTAAATAGAAGCACAAAGTGGTGTATGTTTCATACGGTAAATACTTGCCCGCACCTGGTGTTTACACCAAACCAAACAATATAACTATATTCGTTTTAAATTAAAGTGAGAACACATGGTTAAGTGATAAATGAGTGTATGGAATATATTGGTCTTGCATTCATTGGTTTGGTATTAACACTGGGTGCCGATAAGTTTCTACCATTTCATATAATATGACGTGGTCGCTTTATCAAGTAGAGACAAAACTTTGCTACAGCAAGACAGGTGCGATTTTCATTAAATTAAATATTATTATGCTCCATAATGATCTATAGGGAGCATCTCCTACACCAATCGGCATTAGTCATTGTAGTTGGAGAATAATGTGCTCTACAAACTTGATTTCACCCAATCTGCTAGTCCTCTATTTACTATTTAGAGGTAAGCATTTAGCTTTTTTAATAGGATGGATGTCCATCTCATGCATAGGCGATACGAGTACGGTGTGGCCACCATCCATCACTGCAAGTTTTCTTATTTATCAATAATCTGCCCACCTAGAGCTCCAAGGTTAGAACTAGATTGTTTGGGGGGAAAATGCCCTTAACATGTACCCTGCTTCAGGATTCCTACTCAACTGCAATCAATCTACATCTAAAATCACAGATTCTGCTAACGTCGGAGAACTGAGAGTAATTAAAAAAGCACACACCCTACTGCTCAAAAAGGTCAAAAGGTGAATTGTCCTGGAACATGATGTGATATCTGCAAAATTACCTGCCTGGAGGCCCCCAAAACCACACATTATCTTGAATTTCGCCTTCAGATGAATGAGAAGTAGAATCAGATGTCCTATCAGTAAGCTGCAAGAAAATTGTCACTGAGCATCAGATCATCCTTGTGCCGACCTCTGAAAACCATGCATCTATATTATCCGTACTAATTTAGTAAGAGATTTCTACAGACTCTCAAATTTAGTGCGCAGTAGAACGAGAAATCTAACTAGAGGGAGGTATGCTATTTGAAACAGAAACTGAAAAGAATGCTACTAAGTTCCCCATGAATTAAAACCACTCTGTAAGACATAACCAACCCCACTTAAAGACATCTAAAAGGTAATTGCAAGATTTCTATTTTGACACCATTTTTTTCTTTAACAAAGATAATGATATTCTATGTAGACCAACTCTTATTATCTGTATGTTCATAATACTTTAATTTCTCGTCTGAGTCTGACCGTTTATCTTGCTTTGCTTTGCTTTGCTTTGCCTGTGATTATGCTTTGTCTTGAGCCGAGGGTCTCCCGGAAACAGCCGCTCTACCTATCAAGGTGGAGGTAAGGTCTGTGTACACTCTACCCTCCCCAGACCCCACGTTGTGGGATTTCACTGGGTATGTTGTTGTTGTATGTAGACCACCTCTTCTAGTTCTTCTCATACTACCGAATGTTTGCCAAAACATCTTGGAAACAGAAAACGACCAAATCCCAACTACCAAATATTTAGGCTGAATGGTAGCCATTTCCAATTGACACCATGTTTTCCAAAGACTAAAAAAATATTTTGAGATTAATAAGAGCAAATGGGGTAGGAAAATAGGGGTGGTCAATTACTAATTAAAAGCAATGAGCTAATCATCTGACAGCGTATTCCTTCATTTTTTCCATTTTTGGTTGATAAGCATATCCATTGTACTTCTTTTGCTCATCCAAAATCAAATCAATGGTAAAACCTTCATTTCCTGGGAGCAAATTGATAATGTAAGTTTTACAACATCAAATCAGTTGAGAAGTCAACATTTAAGTGATTCCTATTAGTAGCTTAGTATCTGTGCAGCAGGACTTAGTCAGAGCTCTTTTTATACCCCAAAAAAGACATTAATTTGATAAAATGAATAATTGGCTTTCTTAGTTTGCCGGCAGTATCTATTTCATGAGAAACTAGTGCCAGATTTTCCACCATAGGTATCTTCAGCAATTCATTGACCTAGTCTCCTCAATTTTGCTCCTACAGTCTATAGACCTTTCTCCAGAAGTATTTGCCCGTTATACTTTTTGACAAGGACGTAGTTGCCCATTTAGACTATACCACTTGCAAACGACAACATCAGAACCAAGAGAGAAAGAAAATAGGTCATCGAGAAGGATAAAGGGGAGATAAAGAGAAGAAAGTTACAGTCGAGCAAGCATAATATGAAATTCTGGTGGTATTTGAGCATCAATCAGGAATGCTGACAAACACAATAATGTTGCAAAAGGTTAAGATAAGAAAATTAACCTACACCATCACTTGACTGGAGAAACGCAGCCTCTTCTTTCCAGTTTGCACTACAGTCGCTAAGCTTAGGTTGCTGATTAGAGGAAGCTGATAATTCAAGCAACACACTCAGTACCTGCAAAGAGAAGCACACACACAATTAAAGGAGAATCCTTTAAAAAAAAGTGAAAGTAGCAAACCTAGCACTGCAATAAGACACCACAGGGTCAAATTATACTATAAAAAGGAATCAGAACAGTAATTTAAACAAAACGCTGTCACCAAATCGTCCATTGATATTCCTCCAAAGCTTAAAGTCAGATGCCAAAGTTACGATCGCAGAACTACAATGATGAACTTGATATGATGACACAAGAAATGACAGCGACACCAAAACAGTCACAAAAGCATGTAAAGACTCAAATCCTAAAATAACACCACTAAACAGTATGAAAGAAATACAGAGAGAATGATGTATCAAGAAAGCCAATGTGCCATGACAATGGAAGCAGATAAACTGTCTTGGACACATCAGTTCCAAGGGAAAAAATTTATTCGATTTGCTTCCATAGGTTAAACACGGCAAGAAGCTGTTCGCAGAACAAGGTGTCTAGATACAACATCAACCCTCCAGGTAAGACAATCTAGAATCACTGTAAGTACACTGATTGAGAAATGAGCTCCAATACAATAGAATATCAGACTAGACAAACTACAGAAAATCATCACTCAATTTTACGTTAGTCTTAGGCAGATGAGTTAATCTGAGCTAAGAGCAAATCTAAACCACTGTGCTATCCTATGCCTCGAGAACCTAAAGTGGGATTTACTAGGATAAAGCTTGGTCCAGTTTTATGCCAACAAAAATTGCCGCTTGAAATTGGAATAGGGATGTAAATTATGACATACAAAATGACTAAGTTTGCTCTAGAGATATTATTTTCCCAACAAGATCATTCGTGGTACACGATATATTTGAAGGAGGAAAATGCATTCAAGCCTCTATAAAGCAAAGAAATTTGATTTGAAACAAACGGCTAAGTCAAACAATATTTACCTTCTCAACTTCGTATCCGCATTGACCTGCATTAAATAGAATTTCTAGTTACAAGGCCATTAACCAAGTGAAAAGCATCTCTATCTATTTCTTGTTTTATTTCAATATAGTTTTGAGCATGACCACACAAAAGTACACTTAACCTAAGCCTGAAGTAACACTTGATGCAGCAGAATATTTTTTCAAAACAACGTGGTAGAAAATGGGTTTGAGCATTCGTACCACAACAGAGTTGCCCTTTTAGTGACCTTAGTGCAGGGGGTACGTGGGTCTTCTGATACACATTGATTTGCTTCAACATGCTTTTTGTTTTTTTTCTTCAGTTTAAAAGATAAGGAAGAAATATGCTTTGTCTAAATTGTTTATATCAGCACACAACAAAGCGGCAAGCAACTGAATTTAGTAATGATACAACCATGGCGATTGTTAAGAGTTCCACATCGGAAATGGAATGGAACATGGACTCCTTATATGGACTTGGGCAATCCTCACCCTACAAGCTAGCCTTTGGGATTGAGTTAGGCCCAAGATTCATTCTTTACATGGTATCAGAGCCAGACTCATTCCAATTCTTTGTTCGTCGATGTTGTGTCCCCACGCTCCAGTTAACGAGGTCTGGACGTGAAGGGAGAGTGTTAAGAGTCCCACATCGGAAATGGAATGAGAACATGAACTCCTTATATGGACTTGGATCACCCTACAAGTTAGCTTTTGGGGTTGAGTTAGGCCCAAGATCCATTCTTTGCAGCGATCACAATCGATATAGCATATATAATCTTCAACACCGCACCTAGACATGCATTGCACCTTCCACTGTTAACTAAGGGGTCGTTTGGCTGCTTGTTAGGAAGTGAATTATTCATATATTAGAACCAGCATAACTAGTACCATGTTTGGTAGCATTTTAGTTGTATGTATAAAATTCATGCAGGATATGGTGAGCCTTCAACTTACCGAGGACATGACCCTAGATAGGAGGGTGTGGAGGTCGAGGATTAGGGTAGAGGACTAGTATTAGGATTAGTATTATTATCCTTTTTTGTAGGATCAATATTATTTTCGTCATTTTTATTTTAGTATTCTCATGTTTCTTATTATTATTTTTCTATTCCTACCTGCTTGTTTCTTATTATTATTTTTCTATTCCTACCTGCTTGTTTCTTTCACTTCATTATCTTAATTATTATTGTTGTGTTTTCATTTCTACTTGAGTCGAGGGTATATCGAAAACAGCCTCTTTACCCGTCACAAGGTAGGGATAAAGGTTTGCGTACACTCTACCCTCCCCAGATCCCACCAAACCCCACCTGGTGGATTATACTATGTTGTTGTTGATGTATAAAATTCAACATACGGTGTTTGATTATCAGTTTATAATCCCGCATGCCTAAAACATGTATGCCCTCCGTCTCAATTTATATGACACTCTTTCCTTTTTAGTTAGTCCCAAAAAGAATGACACCTTTCTATTTTAGTAACAATTCAACTTTAAATTTATCTTTATACCCTTAATGAAATCATTTCTAGTCACACAAGTTTCTATAAGTTGTTTTAGACCACAAGTTTCAAAAGTCTTCCATTATTTCTTAAACATTGTGTCAAGTCAAAGACCTTCATATAAAATGTGACAGAGGGAGTATAAGTTATGAGTGGATTATGTATTATTTTATATAGGGTAGAAAATGGAATGACTAATACATAAATAATTAAACACTGCATAAATAATCATTGCATAACTCTAACGAGCAACCAATTCCGCAAATTTTAATGTTCAATAGAAAAATATCACTCACATAAAACATCTCTGACGACAGCTAAGCTCAAATCAGAGTCCTCCCCGAGCATGGAACACAAAAACTGCTCGACATCTTCATCACCACCCTTGAATTTCGAACAACTCTTCTTCAGAGTTGTCCTCACATAATCCTTCCCTATCATCATCGAAACCGTTCCCGTAGCAGCTACCAATTTCTTCTTCGTCTTAGCCTTCCTTTTAACCGAATAATGACCTTCAACAAACACATCCGAGTTACTTGAACCAACATTTCCACTCGAACTAGAACAACTAGTGATCTTACGCTCCATTATATCACTGAGAATCGCCATTGCTTTATTCAAATCTCCCTTCGCCTCTTTATAAGCACATTTTGCTTCCTCCACAGAAACAGAGCTAAACGCATCCGTTAATATGTTCAAAACACTACTCTCCCCTCCTTCATTTCTATCGTCATCTGGCAACGAACCGTTAACAACTCCAACTTGTTTACAAGTTTTCGATCTCTTCTTGTTATTATTATTATTCTGTTGCTTCATTTTACAAATTAGTTACTAATCATATACAACAATTCCTACAATTATAGCTACAAACACAACAATTTTTGCTACTACTACATAGAAAAGTACAACAATATAATTATCATCATGACTATGAATCAATTCGATCAAAGGAAGGAAGAGAAAAATATATTCAAAGTTAAATATCTATAAGGATATCGAGGTTCGAGAAGCTTCTGAGAAACTGAAAATTTCATTTGAACCCTAAATCAATAAACAAAGGATTTGTCAATTGCAGAATAATGGGAAAACAAATAAAGGGAATTTTGGATCAAAATACGGTTGTTGGTTGACTATATAGAGATGGAATGAAATGAAAGCGAAAATCTGATGAACGAGAAAAATGAGGCGAATGGCGATATGGAAATTTGGGGCAAAGATTTAGCCTCACTATTAGTATTATCTGGTACTAGTACAATTTTTAATAGCATAATAAGTTTGCTCATAGATTTTGAAGTTATAAACTTGAAACTTTAAAATTTGAATTTTTAAAATTATGATTTTTAAAATTTAAAGTTATATTTAGACATACATTTTACTTTGAAAAAAATTAAAATTATGCGAGTGAATTGAAAAGTTTTTGAAGATAGATTTTCAAAATCTACTCCAAAATCTATAATCAAACAGATATTTGAAAATAAATTTTCAAAATTTATAGCCAAACACTACTAGCTTAATAAATTTTATAGACATTCAAACAATAACTTATTCCGATTGAGCTAACAATGAATAATAAAATTATTACTTCTGATGCAGTAGTAGTAATTATTCGTCCATAAATTCAATTTCTTACTATCCAACAAAGATGTAAGAAAATATTTGTTTGAGTGATGGTTTTGCCCTTAAACAAAATATTTTCTAAATTAATTTATAAATTATTATTACTCCAAACTTTCATCTTCCTTATTGTAAACCAAATTATATATGCATATTCTTATTCCGCACTAGATACTTATATTAAAGTAAAAAATAATTTAAAGAAGAGATTTGAACTGGAATGACTCAATGGGTGAAACTTTGGGGTCTCTAGTTGAGAAAAATAATGACATATTTTTATTTTTTCAGATGAGGAGTGTACAATTTTGTATTTTACTACAAATATGGTTGATATAACATTTGACAATACTTCTTATATAGCAAAACTTTAAACAAGAATAAGAATATTTTAATTTCTGGAAAGTGATTTGGTTGGGTTGATTCTTTTTAATTGAATTTAAAATTATTGACTAAAATATTAAATAAAAAAGATAACAAGAGTAAAATATTTATAACCCTCGAATATGGATTTTGGATTGAGTCGTGTCGGTCGATGTTTTTTAATTGAATTTGTATTATTAGATCAAAAATAAAAAAGAAACAAAAAAAACACTGGAAGTTGGATTTTCATCATTTCCTTCAATGTGCGGTTCTTACGTTCCGTCACACCGTTCAACTGAGGTGAGTATGGAGACGTCGTTTGATGAACAATGCCTGATTGGGCATAATATTCCTCAAATGGTGCTACATATTCTCCCCCTCTATCGCTACGAATGGATTTAATTTGCATGCTTAGTTGGTTCTCAACTTCTGCTTTGTAACGTCGGAACGTTTCAAAGGCTTCATCTTTACTTTTCAACAAGTAAAGGTAACAATACATTGTGCTATCATCGATGAATGTCACAAAGTACTTGTCCCCCCCCCCCCCCCTCCCTAGTTTGTGCAAACTTCAAATCACATATATCTGTGTGAATAAATTCTAGAGGAGCGGTATTCCTTTCGACGGATCGAAAAGGAATCTTTGTGAGTTTTGTCTCTACGCACATCTCAAACTTATGTTGAGGGTTTACATCGATAGACGGCAACAACTCCAACTTTACCAACCTCTGAATGGACTTGTAGTTAACATGTCCTAATCTATGATGCCATAAATTAGAGGACTCAAGCAAGTAAGAAGAAACTTCAATATTATTGCTTGCACGTAATACAGACATGGCGTTAACTTTGAAGAGGCCTTCACATACGAAGCCCCTTCAAACAAACGTTCCATTCTTGGTGATTACAAATTTATTGGACTCAAACATTAGCCTAAAACCAGCATTAACCAATAAATGACCTGAAATTAAATTTCTCCTAATCTCAGGGACATGCATCACCTCCTTCAGAGTGAGCTCCTTTCCAGAAGTCATCTTCAGGACTACCTTTCCTACCCCAGCACGTCAGAGGAAGAGTTGTTACCCATGAACAACTTCTTGTGTAACTGGTGTATAAGTGGAGAAGGCATCTTTATTGGTCTTAGCCTTGGCCTTCTCTTATTGCTCAGTCTTGAGCTTGCGGCAGTTCTTGATCATGTGACCAGGTTTCCCACAGTGGTGACAGTTTCCTTTGAACTTCTTCGTTTCTTGGGTCTTGCCGTCTTTCTGGAACTTGCGCTTCTTGCTTGGGTTCCCTTTGGCCTCAGCCAGATTTGCCTTTGCCTCAACGGGTTGTTTTACCCTAGGCAAGGCCTTCTTATTATCTTCCTGAATATGGAGTTTGATAATAAGTTCTTCAAAGGTCATTTCCTTTGTCTTGAGTTTTAAGTAACTCATAAACTCATTCCACGAAGGAGGTAACTTTTCAATTAGTGATGCAACAAAAAACTGCTCATTTAGTTTCATACATTCCAAATTCAGGTGATGTAGAATCATTTGAAATTCCTGGACTTGGGACATCACAATTTTGCTATCCACCATTTGAAATTTCATGAATTTTTCAATGATGAATTTCTTAGTACCTGCATCTTGTGCGTTGTACTTCTTTTGCAGTTTTTCCCATAACTCTTTGGCAGTGCCTACGGTGCAATACATCGTGTAGAGTGGGTCTGACAAGCAGTTCAAAATATAGTTCTTACACATGAAATCACTATGACTCCATACATCAAGAACCATCTTCATGCCATTAATGACATAGATACCTTGGCCCCCTTCAGCCGTTTCAGTAGGCGAATGGTCCAATTCATCTCCAGCTTGTGGAGGATCTTCTGTTAGGAAACGAACCATTTCCATAACAGTCAGATAGAATAACATCTTTTGTTGTCATCTCTTGATGTTGGAGCCCATGAACTTTTCAGGGCGTTCAAAGTGGAATCCAACGGGTGGAGGAACGACAACGTTCCCTTGAGCAGCAGAAAAGGCGTTGGATGAACCTTGAACAGCCGGAAAGGCATTGGGTGTGCCTTGAACAGTGGGGAAGGCAAGGGGGTTGCATTGAGTAGCAGCAGCAGCAGCAGAATCAGAAGCGAGTTGTTCTCTTCCAATCATCTTTCTAAGCACTTACAACAATCTTATCTTAAATTTGTTGGATACAACAATTGCAGGGAACGGGAAGTAAGTAAATATTACAATAGCTAGAAAGGATAAACTAAAGATTACAACAAAATTGGAAATCAAGAATGAAACAAACTCCTTGTGTGATTTGCTGAGTCGAGTGATGACACTATGTCTTTAAGACAAGATTGCCCCGTATATCTCCTTTTACGTTGTCGGGCAATAGTCTCCCAAGATACAACAACAACTTAACAATTGAGCAAGGGAAACTCAAGTGTTACTCTTGAAGAACTTTGACTGTAATGAACTTGCTAGAGAGGAAGAAGAAGATGTTAGAAAATTCTGTAAATATTTCTAAGTGTAGTGTTCAACAATTGAGCCAAAGGCCTCAATTTATAGTGTAAGGAGATGCCCCTTCAACTAGCCAACTAATGGCCTTCAATAGCCAATGTAATGACACCTATTGAGGGGTTACATTCAACCAAATAATGGCTGAATTCGTGTGCCAAGTAATGGAGATTCAATGCTCCAAAACCAGCCCAAAGGTCAGAACTTTCCAACTTCTCGTCGCAGCATTCTGCCTCCGAAGCGCCGCGGCTCCGACGGTGTTGCGCCACGGCCCTTCACGGCTCCGCGGCGATTTGCGACTCGTTTCATCTTACACTTCGTATACTTCTTCTTTCATTTACCAACGTGGAATACTTTGTCATTTGGCCAATAACCGTCCATCATTCTATGTCTCAAACGTATTACATACGTACCAATATCTCTTTCACTAATGAAATTTGCGATACTTGGCACTACGTGTGCATGTGTGTGGAAACGACGTTTCTGACGTGCGGGGCCCCAATTGTTTGAGTCATAAATAATGTGATATACTTAATTCCACATTAGTAAATTTCCACCATTAAGAACCTTAAGGGGTCGTTTGGTTGCTGATTATGAAGTGAGTTATTCATGTATTAAACCCACTATAGCTAGTATCACGTTTGATAGCATTTTAGTTGTTATGTTTAAAATTCTTGAACACACCATCTAAGGGAATGTTGCCTTCAGGATTGTTGAACTATAGGTTCCGATTAAGTAAAGAATGCAACTTTACCAAATCCTGAGGTATCGGACCACTTGTTATTCAAAAGATCTAAATACTGAATACCCGTCAACTCTCCCATATTCGAATATCAAATTTGTTTTTCATCATACGTGCAATAACAATAATAGCATCTCAACTCCAAGCTAGTTGTAGTCAATTATATGAATCTCAATATCATAAATACTTTGTTTGTGTCTTATCACGGATGCACTGATCAAGTGAATTTATTCTCTAGCTAACACAAGTTGGAAATTTTGGATCTTATATCAATATAGCCAAGGTAGCGGCAGAGGTCTGCACCAAGGGTGTACCTAATAGCCAATATGAAATTATGCATACCTTCGAGAACGGGATTCAAATTTCAGTAGATACGAAAAAACATTTAGATGATTTTTTTCATTTATCTAAGCTTTGATGAGCAGAGTCTCCCAATAGCCGTGTTGGTGGGAATGCCGAAAAATGAAAAAGTGTTTAGCCATAAAATACCGTTATTAAAAAAAACATACGTCTTAGGTTAGAGAGAACAGTGTGAATGTCTGGTCTTCTGTTTTTGCATTCTCATCAATTTGATAATCCAAAGTCCTGGCTCAATATTATATAAGTACTTTGGTCAACTTTAGACTCACACATAAAGAATACACAAATAAAAGTGCCTGTAAAATGAGGCAGCTCCTTTAATAGCTGTAAGAAAAATATTTTAATTTGAGTATCTGAGTTTGACTATGATGCATTGAAAGAAATAATCCCCTTGATTATTTTCATTAATTGAAAGGCTATATATACAAGTTACATATTTCCATAATAGAAAAATCATTTTCCTATTCTACTTCTAAATCCTTCTTCTACCATAATTCTAACTATACAATATGGTAAGTGTATATCCTATTCTAGGTAACAAATATACTACAATATACACACAATATACTTTCCTTAATATACAAGATTTGTCCACTGATTTTCTGTCCTAAATTCGTCCATGGGCTGGACGTGTTGGGCCACTGCCGAGAGGCCCAACTGCTGGATGCACTGCTGCTTTATTCACGAGTTGGGCCACTGCCGAGAGGCCCAACTGCTGCCTGCTGCTGGACTGCACTGCTGCCTGCTGCTGGACTGCACTGCTGCCTGCTGCTTTATTCAGCAATATTTTCCTTAACCTAATTAATCAGCCCCGGGATGTATTGAGGCCTAGCAACTCCTGGGGGAGTAGGATCCCTCATTTTCCCCCGCTTTTTTTGGCGTCCACTATTCTATTTAGGAAACTAGCAAGCCTTTATTCAGCAATATATATTCAGTGTATATCACATGTATATTGCTCTGTTTAACATGCATGACCGTCAATGTAAATATCACTATAAAGATATATCTCTACAGGTAAGCTTCCTTAAAATTGCTACAATAAGTAATAAGTAAAGATGATCTGATGGTATAACATTTATATACACTGATAGTGTATACGTATTACTTAAACTAAGTAGAAATAGAAATTAAGTTTTATACACCATAAGTGTAAATAACTTTTCACACTATCAGTTCATTCAAGGACATCTACAGGTAGACCTTAAAATATGAGATTTGAAATCTTGAAAATAAGATATGTTACAACAGGTAATGATCACCTAATAGTTTACATCTATGTATATTACTTAAACTCAATTTGAAATACCTTTCATTGCTAAAATCTATTGTCAGAGGTATTTAAAACTTAAAAGGGACAATAGCAAGAATATGCTCCATAAACAGTCCTTATAGACCCTCTTAAGTATGATTGAACAGAAGAGTACCGGGACCAATGAAAAGGAATATATGGAACCTTACAAAATTTAATTAATTGGCCAAGAAAATACTCAACAAAAATACATAACTTAGGAGTGACAACTTCTTATTCTCCTCAACAAAACCACCACTTTTATGCAAAAAAAAAAAAAGCAGTAATAAAACAAGAAAATATTTACATACACCTCTATCATTTGAATGAACATTTCATGTTGATTAAGGTCTCCAAGTAACATGAAATGGAATAATCCAGACTCTAGAATCTTCACACAAAAGGGTAAGAAAAGCTCAAATTTGAATGAACAAATACATGTTGAGGCAATGAAGCATTACATCAGCTTGATGACGTGTACAATGTAGACTCCATCGTGTACATATCGATTTCTTTATGATGGATCATCAAGAAGCGGTCAAGCTCCCGGATGAATTGTTATCAATATCTAACAACACCCCGACGCACCAAAAAAGGAGTTAACAACAGGGGATTTAACTTTTATAAATTGATAGCGTAATTATTTTTTTCACTATTAGGTCATATACTAAAATATTACATGTAACCATCATAAGTGGATTTAACAATATAAAAATAAGACAAATACCCTCCTAAAGCAGGTTAAATGGCAGTGATAGTATAATTTTTTTAATCACATTTCTTAAATTATTTCTTGTGTATATAAGTGAAATGCTTTTTCAAAGGATGTATAAGAGTCAATAGGGTCTGTATACAAAATAAAAAGGACTTACTGATTGGAAGCTTATGGAAAAAGAAACAAGCAGCAATGACACAATAGGCAAGACAGAGAACCACTCCTTTCATGTAATGTGAGGTTCCATCCTGCAAGAGTTAATAGGAATATGAGAATTTTAAAAGAAAAAAGTTGAACGTAATGAAGTGAGAGGTCTCGGTTTCGAGTTCTGCGTGGAGTATCTTTGTTAAGGAGCGCTTTACTTTCAATGTGAAATTTTTCGGCGCGAATTCAAATTTAATCAGACCCAATGCGGATATCAGACACCGAATTGAAACAAAAAATGAATTCAAAAATTAAGAGCTAAGTTCACTTATAATTTGAGCATGACATCCTCAATTTTTGTCTTGTAGCATAATCCTATCCTGACATTCATATCTATTCTCCTCGTTTGGACAAAATAAACAAAATACTTTTGTTTTGTAGCATATAGGGTAAAGAATGGATATTTGACCTAACTCAACCTCAAAAGCTAGCTTGTAAGGTGAGGATTGTCCAAATTCATATAAGGAGTCCATGTTCTCATTCCATTTCCGATGTGGGACTCTTAACACTCCGCACGCCCAGACCTCGTTAACTGGAGCGTGGACAATATAATTTGGGGGCCCAACATCACTTTTGGAGTTGAGTTAGACCCAAAATACATTCTTTACCTATAGGACCACCCCAATATTTCTATTATTTAGTAAACGTTTTGTTTTCTTCAAAATTTTGGTTCATTTTGCAACATATATTATGGAGTACTTTCATTATGCTTTATTTTATATTGGGGTGGAGGTAGTATATAATATGTGGGTTCGACAGAACTCAATAGCTTTGATTTAAATTCTACGTTTATATTAAAAAATACTGAATATGTACGATAAATAATTTTAGAATTAGTAGCACTTGAGGTTATGTCCTAGAATAGGAGTCTATAAGATTTAAATCTTGGCCGCCTCATTTTTATACAAGAGAAAATGATGCTATGCTATCAAGGACTATATATAGTAGTCCAAATTAGGTGAGAGTTTATTTTATTTACTACTCCCTCAATCCCAATTTAAGTATTTTACTTTTCTTTTTGATTTGTCCTAAAAAAAAGTGTTTCTTTTTATATTTAGTAAGTTTTTCAATTTCAAGGCAAGTTTAAGACCATAAGATATATAAAACACACATCTTTAATTTAAGACCACAATATTCAAAAATCTCTCTTTATTTTTCTTAAACTCCGTGTCAAATCAAATTAAGACACTTAAATTGGGATGGAGGGAGTACTATATTTTATTTATTTCCGTATTTTTGAAATTAGTCCATTTGGTTGAAGTAAATTTATCTTTTGCTACTACATCAGCATTAGTTCATATCAAGAATGAGCAATAAATTAGTCCTCCGGGGCATAGTCCAGTGGCAAAGCCTGGGTGCTATAAGGCGCTCTGGCATGGACAGCGTGGGTTCGATTCCCCGCAAGCACGAAGAAACTCTGCATGTTGGGGAATTTGACCTTGTCTCATTGATCAGTTGTACGCTCCCAGAAAACTGGCCACCGGAGCACATCCCGCGATTTACCTGGTAATAGTGTTGAAGGACCGGTGCTATTACCTCCAGGACGTCTGGGTAATACCAGTGAAGTAGTCAGGCGCAAGCCTGGAAACCTGGATTAAAAAAAAAAAAAAAAAAAAAAAAAGAAAAAAGAATGAGCAATAAATTAAAGTGGTTGGTCAATAGTAATAAAAGGACCTGCAAGGTGAAGGCAATGAGGATGATTGAGAAAGCAAGAGAACCAGTTTCAAGTAGGCTAAAATCCAAACTCATATCCACGCCAATTATCCAACCCATAATGACACATAAAGGTACCTGAAAATAGTAAGCAAGTTAGCTTATTCTATTCATGTCCTTATTCACTTGGAGTTTGGAAAGTACAAAAGAGTAGTAACTGAAACCAACCCCTCCTCCCAACCCCAAATCACAAAAAAGTGATAATACATAGACAAAAGGAGTTAATTACTTATACTATAAACTAATGGTGTAAAAAAAAAGTTACGCTATCAATATCTACTGTAATTTGTAACCTGTCTTATTTTTATAGGTTACTAATCTTACTTACTTTTACGAATGATTAATTATAGCTATCTTTTAGGTGAGCCGATTGTAGAAAATTCTCTTACACTATCCATCCGTTTGGTTGGTTAAGTGGTATAGCTAATCCTAGCAAAAATCTAGGATAAAATAGTATTATTTCTTATTGATCGCACAAAAATAATAATATCAACATTAGTGCAGTGTTTGGTTGAAAATATCAAATAATACTAGCATAAAGTTATTGAAAAATTTGTGTTTTATGCACGATAATATATGGAATAATAATAAATTCATTAGAAATGCAGGAATCAAATTATTTAAAGACCAAAATCCCCTTAGAGAAAGCTAAGTAACTCTTGTATAAGAATAATTTGATCATTATTAATTACTATCACATAAATATTCCTTCATTATTGATCACCGCAAACAATCCTTTCATTATTAATTACCATATAACTAGTATGTGAGCCAAATAGTCGTATAAAAATTAAACTCTAGTAAAAAAATAGCCGAAAATTAAGTAAAAGAAACTTGGAAGTATATATACATGATAAAGAAACAAATATTGACAAAATTCTTACCACAAACATTGAAATCTGAGAAGCTGACCCCAAAGCAACACCTAAAGATATATCCTACATTGGTATATATATACAATCATTTAGAATATTAATTAATTCTCTGTTGAAATTATTGAAGAATGTGAGGAGCATTATGTATCTTACCAATTTGTTCTTCAAAGCAAATATGATGGATCCAGCATGTTCTGCTGCATTTCCCACTATTGGCAACAATATTAAGCTTATGAAACTCACAGAAATCCCCCAAGAATCTGATGCAGCCTGACATTCAAACAGAACAAAAAAAAATCTTTATTGAAGTGAAATGAAAAAGAAAGATGATGGCATAATATGGTACATAATGGTAGTCCTTAATTTGGTTTACAATTTCAGTGTGCAAAATTATAATGCAGACATTGTTTATGAGGTGAATAAACATAAAAATGTTATGTGGTGAATAACAATGTAGGAATTGTTATGCGATAAATAATGATACATGAATTGTAACTTAGGAATTGTCAAATTTTATAGTGTTTTTCATTCAGGATGCTCCCTTATCTGATATTTTATCTCGCATACAATAATATACAAATTATCATATAAGTTATACCAGAATTATTTATAATTCATTTTTTGGAACGGTATTAAACTCCGCATAAGTAGAAACCAAAAGTTACATTAGTTATATGAAAACTAACATATATGAATCATGCAGGATTGTATATGGAAAATCAAACATCCTATAAGTAATATGAAATTTTATACCAAGATTTAATACTCTATCTCACATAAATTAATAGTATATAAGTTTTCCTATAGGTTAAATCATAATTAGTGTAAAGATTCCTTAATTAAACTCCGCATAAGTAAAAACCAAACGTTGCATTATAAGTTACACAGAAATTATATATTAATTAGTTTTGCAGAATTTTATACCTAAAACCAAACATTATACAAGTAATATTAATTTTTATACCAAGATTAATAATGTTTTACTTCGGACCAAACAACCCCTCAATATAATGTCAAAAAGCTTACCTCAATTGTACCCACAACGTACTCGGATAATAGAGCAATAGTAATAGTCATGCCAATCAACCAAGCAAAGGAACTCCTAAAACCAATCACCGGTTCATCATCTTCGGAAACTTTACCTTCTTCGTCCTGTTCATATATACACAATCAAAATAAATGATTTAATTTTAATTTATACACTTATAACATAATAAATTTACGTTATTCGTGTAACTTAACTTGTTTTCATAAATTACTTATCTTATTTTCCAGATTACTAATTTTATTTATTATGAGCGATTATCTCTAGTTATCTTTTAGACGACAACGTAAATAAAAATTCATTAATAAATAACTCAGTTATCTTTTAGACAATGACCTAAATAAAATTCATATTCTCGCTATTAGTATATCGATGTTAATCTCCAAAGAAAATTGATGCCAAGAATGATGTCATCAGAAATCATAACTTGTTTTTTTAATCTTTTCTCTTCCTGGTAGATGGTTGGTGTTGAAGAAATAATTAAGTAAATAAAAGTGTACTCTTTCGAACAACTTAAACTTTGAAATGAGATGATTATGCGATTCAATATTGTATCAGAGCAAACAAAGATCCTGAATTTGAATTCCACCACTATCCAAAATCAAAAAATAATAATCCACATACTTAGCCCATGAAAATAGTCAGGCTCGCACGTACATGAGAGGGCGTGTTGAAGACATAATAAAATAAATAAAAATATGGTTCATTTAACAGCTTAAGCTTCTAAATGAGATGGTCACATGATTCACCCATAGTTCATAATATGACAATTTATTAGTTCTTGTTTTTAAGTTCTAAAAATAGAAAACATTACCTCTTCGGAGGATTCAAACAATTGTCTGTGAGTTCTCAGTTGAAAGAAGAGATAAGCAGCATATGCTATAAGCATACAAATGCTGCTAACTCTAGACAACCCCAATATTGAAGTTGTTATATTATTATTGTTAATTGCTGGCCCCAAAGATAATCTATACATCAGTGGCAAGATATGGCAAAGCAATCCCAGTAGGAGGAGGAGTGAGTTTACATCAGCTTGTTTCTGTCCCAAAATGGAAAAAACAGAAAACAATAATATCAATACAAAAATATATGTATGGAAGCAGTAAATGCAGATTTTGTATTGATTATGAGTTTAAGTTATATATTGATTCCGGTAAGAAATATTTATACAATCAATTCATTTTTACATGTTGTAGTATATATGTAACACGTATCTTAATTTTAGGATTTCAAGCTATGGATGATCTAATTGTATAAATAATTACTCACATTGATAGTGTATAGCTTAAACTTTTAATTTATATAAGCTAACAATAAGTAAAAAAATTATACCATCAAATCAACCGACATTAAAAGAAGTTTTACACTATCATGTCACCTAAAAGTTCGTAACAATAGTAACTGTTCATAATAAGTGGAATCAGTCACTTGAAAAACAAGGCCGTTTAAGAATTACACTAATAATATAAAAATCTTTAAAATGTCATTTATATAAATTAAATCCTAGATTTTGTATGAATTTAATTGTATACCTGACAACATTTATAATTTATATAATATCAGTGTAATTTAACTTAACATGTTGCTAGCTTATTTCTCAGGTAACTAACTTCACTTATTGTGGACAATTACCCATAATAAGTAAGTATCTTTTAACTGATCTGATAGTATACGGAAAATTCTTTCTACATTTATTATTATATAAATTTTTCTCGGATCTCTATATATATAGAGAGAGAAGTTGAACTCATTTTGTATATATTAATGTGCTCTTACCCTGTCAAATCTCTGTTCCTTCTTAATGTTTACAAGTCCTCCACAGAAGAGAGAGCTTCCAAGAACAAGAAGAAGATTTGAAAGAATGGACCCCAAAAGAGAATACTTTAGAACATGTATTTTCCTTTGATAAAGTGCAAATAATCCTATTATCATCTCAGTTGCATTGCCACATGTTGCATTAAGTAAACCCCCAACTGCATTCAATCATAATAACAATAATAATTAATGCATCATATATTCAACTAACATTTATATATATATATATATATATATATTAAGTTATGCACCATTAGGATAAATTATTTTTTTACTCCATCAACTCATAGAAATAGTATCTGCAAGTGAACTCTCCTAAAATATGAGATTTGAAATCTTAAAAATAAGATATATTACCTACTATATATAACAGATGAAAATGATCTGATACAATCAGAATGTATATTACTTAAACTCGATCTATTTCTATCAACTTCATTTGGATACATATACATTATTTCTTTTGGGGAGGTACAAGAAAAAATGCATACCTGTTGGACCAGTGAAGTGAGCAATTTGTCTTTTTCAATTTCAGGTAGAAAGGAAAAAAAATGTGTTAGGAATTTTGTCATTAAAATATGAGATAAAAAGAAGAAGAAAATATAAGCAACTTAATCAGTCAAGAAGCTGACACGTTCAGCAAGCGGTGCAAGTCCAAGCAAACTAAAAGCAAAAATCCAAGGCTGCTCATCACATGAAAAGCACAAACATGAGGCACTATTACTATTTCGAGAATCAATTTTTTCAATCATAATTTTTTTAGTGTAGTTTCTAAACATTTTGCATTATTATAATTATAGTGAAATTTCATACAATATTGAATTATATTCTTAAAAAAATTAAAAATCTATGTTTGAATACAAATATACGATTAAGTAGCTAGTATGATCTTCGTATTCCAAACTTTGCCACATAAAATAAAATAAAAGGAGTATAATTTAACTTATATACGACATTGACTATGTAAATAGGTATAACGACCCATTATTGATAATTGGTAGTTTTACCTGTTGTAAAATGTAATTTATCAGGTTTGGTAAGTTATACCAGTCCATACCTATTATAAAGGTTATTGTGCAATTAACTTTTAAGTAACGTAATAGAGTACATTTTTACACTAATTATGTATATTAGTTAAACTCTAATAGATAACCAAAGTCCAAAGGAACATAGGGTTGTCCAAAAGAACCTTAATGAGTTGTTTGGTTGTTGGTTTAGAAAGTGAATTATTCATCTATTAAAACCAGTCAGCATAGCTAGTATCGTAGTTTAGAAAGAGAATTATTCATCTATTAAAACTAGTCAGCATAGCTAGTATCGTATTTGGTAGCATTTTAATAGATATATATATAAAATTCAACACACCGTATTTGCTTAATTACTGATTTACAATACCGCATAACTAAAACATGTATAAGTTACGAGTTAACTTATATATTCTTTTTTACGCAGGATATAATATAAAATAACTAATACATGAATAATTAAACTGTATCTAACTCTAACCATTAACCAAACGACCTCTAAATTCTCAAAAACACTTAAATAAAGATAGTAAAAGAAAATCAGGATAAAAAATACAAATACTAACTCTTGCAAACTGATAGTATTGAGCGACCACTGCCAAAGGGATAGCTGGAAAGAGCAAGCAAAGCTTTGTTCCTAATATAACTCCTTGAAGATGAACCAATAATTTCCTTAGCATCCTAAAACGATCAAATTTTGTGCATTTTTCGTCGTCAATTCTTGATCATTTTTTCTTTCTAATTCTTCCTCCCTAAACTCTCCATTATTCTCCAAGTCCCTTAGAGAACCCATTTTCAAAAAAAAAAATGGAAGTTTTTAGAGGAATATAAATTGTTGTTGAAACTAATTAAATTTATGCATCTCTTATAGTTTACAACACTTGTGTTCTTGAGTTTTATAGAAGACAAGAAATGGGAGTTGTCATTTGAAACTGTAGCTTCCTAGAATTTTCGTAGAGTTTTGTTTTGTTTTTTTTCTATATGTTTGCATGAACTCCACGTAGTTTATGGCATGGAAACAGGTGCTGAAAACCTAAAAAAGCAAAAGTATATTCACTTTGTCCCCCCGTAAGGTCTTGAGTACACTTTATCATCTTATGACCACATATGATGAAATTATACTGAGTATATTGTTATTCTGAATAATATTGTTGGAAAAAATATTATTTAGTGTTCATGAGACGAATTATTTTATGGTGTTGAGTGGTATTTGGTACGTTATAATGTATTGTTTCGTGTGGAGAACTTTTCAGGTAAAAGTGTAGGAGTATTGTATCTTTCTCACCTCAGCATTAATTCTCTTCTTTTGCATTTTGTTTGATTTTAAATGGATTTAGTTGATACAAAGAAAAAACAATGTTCGATGATTCAAGATGTAATTTTTATTATTCATAAATTTGAAATAAGAAAATTGACTAAATAGATAGTTATCGCAATACTTTACATTCTCAAAAAGTTCCAACTTTTCCATATATAAGCTTGCGAATAGTTTCTGTAATCATTCTATTTAATTTATTAAATCAGTTTATGCTTGTAAGTTGCAGCTACGACATATTCCTCATTGATAAACCTATTCCATTTTTGCCTTTTTCTTTTACAGAAATCTTTTACTCAAAATATGATTTCATGAAGACCAACAGAAATCTAACCTTGCCTATGCAAAAAACTTATGCAGGATAATAGTTCAACTCCTTCAACTTAGCACACAACCTAGGTTTGCTACTTGC
Source organism: Anisodus tanguticus (assembly GCA_034509755.1). NCBI lineage: Eukaryota > Viridiplantae > Streptophyta > Magnoliopsida > Solanales > Solanaceae > Anisodus > Anisodus tanguticus. The sequence goes on from CM067547.1 coordinate 50,633,859, forward strand.
TATATATGTTGGGTTACAAGGATTTGCAGGAAACGGAAATTACAAGTAACTGCTTATGTAAGAATTGAAATTACAATTCAACTAGAAAAACTGAAAATTAGAATATAACAACAAAACTGAAATTACAATATTTGTTGAACAAGAAAACCGGAAACTGCTTTGATTTTTGCTGAGTCGAGTGTGGCACTCTGTCCTTAAGACAATATTGCCCCGTATGTATCCTTTATACGTCCCGGACAATTCGTCTCCCAAGATAAAACAGCAATGGAACAATTGAGCAAAGGAAACTCAAGAGCTACCGTGAAGAATATTGAATAATGAAATGATGCTTGGAAGTTATAGGAAGAACTGATTTTCTGGTTGTATATCAAGTGTGCCTCAACAATGGTGTAAGGGGTGTTTATATAGGTGAGGAAGGGACTGTTTGACTGCCTCCATAACAACCATTATTGGCCAAATGGAGGTAGTAAAGCCACCAAATTAAAGGAGAGAAATACCAACGGATTGGCCATTATAGGAGGTATAATTCAGCCAAAATAAATGGCTGAATTGAGTGCTGGACGTTTCTGTTCGTGTCTGCCGAAAACTGTACATCTAAAACTTCTGGGATCAAACTGTACTTCTGGCAAAGTTCTCTGGCCCAAAAAGATAATATCAGAAGGCCCACAGCCCACAACCCAAGAACACGAGAACCCGAGAACCCGGAACCCGGAACTCGGAACTCGGAACCGGACCGGACGGGCGGGCGGGCGGCGGCGCGCGTGTGGTCTTTCCTCGAACCGAAGCACATCTAGGTCCTCCCTCATTTAAACACATGGGATACCCCTTGGGGTCCCAAACCCCAAACCAATTTCGAGTCTTATATACACAACAATTCTTTCTTCCTCTACCGATGAGGGAGAATTGATCACACACCACACTTTTCCCTGCTTCAAACACCTTACTTCGTGAACCAATATCTCTTTCATTTCTCAATGAAATTTGACGATTCTTGGTCCTACGGTTATCTACGTACTTAGTAGATCATGCATGTGTGAAGAACCGGATTCTCCAACATACGTAACACTAGTGTTTAAGCCATTAAAGTTGGTCGGTCGCAACTCCCGCCAAAGGCTAATTTCCAACAATCCCCTCTTGAAAGAGATTTTGGCGCACTCACATGGTGTCTTTTCATTTCCAGCAATATTTCAGCGGACCGATGTTGCATAAGGAGAGGTAGCTTCAGCTTTGAACCTTTCATAGTTGAATACCATCAGACTTACTTACTGCGCGGTGAACGTGATGTCTTGAACCGTCAGTGTTTAGTGTAAGCCAAGACAATGGTACCAACACAACAAATTCCCTTACTCTCTTCTTCGTAATGTTTTGTCCGTTTTGGCCATGGACAACGTCTTGGATTCTTAAGTGCGTTCATTTTGAGGCGGCCCGTCCTCGCACTTAAATAGGTGGTCTCCTACAAGGAATCCTGCTATACCCCACTTCACAAGTGTTAGGAACCATTAAAAGTTTCCCAAGAACCTAACCTCTGTTGTTGAGGATCATTACAGGTTTTGAAAACTTAACCTTTACCCATACTGCAGATAGCACTTAACGTCTATCGCGGGAACGACTTTGGATTTGGTGTTTCTTTTCAGAAATCACTATCCGAAGTGTTCATACTTCCACTGAAGCGATCAACTGAACCTTTACAACTTCGTTTTCCCATTGAACCAAATTACTGGGATCTCCGGTTCGTAAGGTTGGGTTACCACTTTGTATTGGTCCTTATATTTTGGGTTTTAAGCCCATTCCCTAAAGACAGTGCAAGCCATCGATCTTTGGGTAAGCCCTTTGTCAATAGGTCTGCTATATTATCCTTTGACTTAATGTAATCAATGGATATTATACCCGTGGTGATCAGTTGCCTAACGGTCTTATGCCTCCGTCGAATATGACGAGACTTGCCGTTGTGCATAACATTCCGTGCCCTTCCTAGAGCCGACTGACTGTCGCAGTGGATCATTATCGAAGGTACGGGTTTGTTCCAACACGGAACATCCTCTAAGAAGTCATGAAGCCACTCAGCTTCTTCTCCTGCTTTGTCTAAAGCGATAAACTCCGATTCCATTGTGGATCGGGCGATGCAAGTTTTCTTAGAGGATTTCCAAGACACAGCCCCACCACCAATTGTAAATATATACCCACTGGTGGACTTGGTGTTCTCTATATCAGATATCCAGTTTGCATCACTTTGTACCCCTCTAGTACATTTGGATATCTCGAATAGTGCAACCCGAAATTTAACGTGTATTTCAGGTATTGTAATACCCGATTCAACGCCTTCCAAAGTGATTATCACTTGGATTACGGGTGAACCTAGCCAACTTATTGATCGCATAAGCAAATATCGGGTCGGGTGCGGTTTGTGATATACATCAAACTACCGATCACTGTGCATATCGCTCCTGGTATACGGGTGCACCAAGATTTTTATCAAGCTTTTGATTTGTATCCGTTGGTGACGCTATCGGAGAACTGTCTAACATCTTGAACTTTCTCAAAACATCCTCGATGTAGTGAGACCGAGATAAGACCGATCCGTCGACGTCTTAGAGATTTTAATCCCTAGGATGACATCTGCGATACCCATATCTTTCATGTCGAAGCATTGTTTCAACATGTTCTTAGTCTCTAGGATTACCCTAGGATCGCTTCTGTGATCAACATGTCGTCTACATACGGGCATATCATAACAAGCTGAGTCGAGTTACCTTTCATGTAAACACATTTATCACACTCATTAATGGCGAACCCCTTCGATAGCAGAGTACTATCAATTTTTTCGTGCCATTGCTTCGGGGCTTGTTTCAGCCCGTACCGAGATTTGATAAGTCGACAGACTTTCTTCTCTTGCCCTCGAACCACGTACCCCTCGGGTTGGTCCATATAAATTTCTTCTTCCAAATCACCGTTTAGGAAGGCTGTCTTAACATCCATCTGGTGTATCTCAAGGTCACGCAAAGCTGCGATCGCAATAAATACCCGTATGGATGTCATCCGGGATACCGAAGAGTATATGTCAAAGTAGTCAAAGCCTTCTGTCTGTCGATAGCCCTTGACTACCAACCTGGCCTTGTACTTGTATATAGACCCATCTGCCTTGTATTTCCGTTTGAGTATCCATTTACAACCCAACGGTTTATTTCCCAGAGGAAGATCAACTAACTCCCAAGTATGGTTATGCAGAATGGAGCTTATTTCACTCTTAATAGCTTCTTTCCAAAGCGGTGCTTCTGGAGTTGACAACGCCTGAGCAATTGTCCTTGGTTCATCACTAACCATATAAGCTACAAAGTCAGGACCGAAGGATGTATCCTTCCTGGCCCTTTTACTTCGCCTTAGATCTATCTCTGGAGTCTCCAAGTTCTGAGAATCGGGAACACTAGATTCGGATGTTCGGCCACCTCGAGATTCGCTAGATCTGAACCATTTAGATCCGAGCAGTCAAGGACTCCCGGTTCTTGAGAGCTTTGTGCATAACTTCGTTTGCGAGAGGTTATGTCTTTCTCCTTTCTAAGAAAGGTACTTTCAAAGAATAGAGCATTTATTGATTCCATTACTGTACCCTGGTGGATATCTGGAATATCTGACTTATGCACTAAGAAGCGATAAGCACTACTGTTATTTGCATATCTGATGAATATGCAATCTATAGTCTTAGGCCCAATCTTGACCTGCTTTGGCTTAGGTACTCCAACCTTTGTCAGACAACCCCACACCTTAAAATACTTGTAGGTGGGTTTCTTTCCTTTCCATGATTCATATGGAGTTTTGTCCTTACCCTTATGTGGGACTCTGTTAAGAATCGTATTAGCGGTAAGGACGGCTTCTCCCCACATGTTTTGGGAAAGTCCGGAATTGATAAGCAAGGCATTCATCATTTTCTTTAATGTGCGGTTCTTGCGTTCCGCCACACCGTTTGATTGAGGTGAGTATGGCGCCGTCGTTTGATGAATAATGCCTTCTTGGGCACAGTATTCCTCAAAAGGCGCTACATATTCTCCCCCTCTATCGCTACGAATGGATTTAATCCGTAGGCTCAGTTGGTTCTCAACTTCTGCTTTGTAACGTTGGAACGCTTCAAATGCTTCATCCTTACCTTTTAACAAGTAAAGGTAACAATACATTGTGCTATCGTCAATGAAAGTCACAAAGTACTTGTTCCCCCCCCCCCCCCAGTTTGTGCAAACTTCAAATCACATATATCTGTGTGAATAAGTTCTAGAAGAGCGGTATTCCTTTCGACGGATCGAAAAGGAAGCTTGGTGAGTTTTGCCTCTACGCACACCTCACACTTATGTTGAGGGTTTACGTCGATAGAAGGCAACAACTCCATATTTACCAGCCTTTGAATAGACTTGTAGTTAACGTGTCCTAATCTATGATGCCATAAATTAGAAGACTCAAGCAAATAAGAAGAAGGTTCAACTTTATTTCCTTGACGCAATACAAACATGGCATTCACTTTGAAGAGGCCTTCACAGACGAAGCCCCTCCCCACAAATGTGCCATTTTTAGTGAGTACAAACTTATTTGATTCAAACACTAACCTAAAACCAACATTAACCAATAAAGGTCCAGAAACTAGATTTCTTCTAATCTCTGGGACGTGCATCACTTCCTTCAGAGTGAGTTCCTTGCCGGAAGTCATCTTCAGGACCACCTTTCCAACCCCTAGCACGTCCAGGAAGCGTTGTTGCCCATGAACAGCTTCTTGTCGGAGACCGGAGTGTACGTGGAGAAGACATCTTTGTTGGAACAGATGTGTCTTGTTGCACCTGTGTCCACCCACCACTGCATCGGATTCTCAACCAAGTTGGCTTCTAGCACCACGGCCGAGAGATCCTCAATCATGTCATCCAGGAGCGTGTCCTTGACGACGTTAGCTTGAGCCTTGCCTTTCGACTTGGCTTTCTGTTGTTGCTCAGTCTTGAGCTTGCGGCATTCCTTGATCCTATGACCAGGTTTCCCACAGTGATGACAGTTACCTCTGAACGTCTCCGCTGCGGGGGCTTTGCCGTCTTTGTAGAACTTCCGCTTGTTGCTTGTTTTCCCTTTGGCCTCAACCAGATTTGCCTTTGCCTCAGCATGTTGTCTACCCTTTGGCAAGGTCTTCTTATTATCTTCCTGGATTTGCAGTTTGATAACAAGCTCTTCAAAGGTCATCTCATTTGTCTTGAGTTTCAAGTAACTCATAAACTCATTCCATGAAGGAGGTAACTTTTCAATCAGTGATGCAACCAAAAACTGCTCGTTTGGTTTCAGTCCTTCCAAATCCAGGTGATGTAAAATCATTTGGAATTCCTGGACTTGGGACATCACTGTCTTACTGTCCACCATTTGGAATTTTAGAAATTTCCCAACGATGAACTTCTTAGTACCCGCATCTTGTGCGTTGTACTTTTTTTGCAGTTTTTCCCACAGCTCTTTGGCAGTGCCAACGGTGCAATAGACCGTGTAGAGAGGGTCTGGCAAGCAGTTCAGTACATAGTTCTTGCACATGAAATCGCTATGATTCCATGCGTCACGAACCATCTTCATGCCATTAATGACATGGATACCAAGGCCCCCTTCACCCGTTTCATTAGGCGAAGAGTCCATTTCATCTCCAGCTTGTGGAGGATCTTCCGTAAGGAACCGGGCCATGCCCATAACTGTTAAGTAAAACATCATTTTTTGCTGCCATCTCTTAAATTCTGATCCCATGAATTTTTCAAGGCGATCATGGTGGTGTGATGAAGAGGGTGGAGCTCCAACAGTCGGGAAGGCGGCGGTGTTGCGCGCTTGAACAGAGCGCAACAAAGAACGGTGAAGGCGGCGGAGTTCTCGCCTTGGCCGCACCGGTAGTGGCGGGGAAGGCGACAACGTTGCCTCGAGAGGCGCGACGATATCGAAACATCGGTCATATTTCCAGCCATGTTATTGCGATTCTAGTAAGCAAAATATTGTCTTAAGTTGTTGTTGGGTTACAAGGATTTGCAGAAAACGGAAATTACAAGTAACTGCTTATGTAAGAATTTAAATTACAATTCAACTAGAAAAATTGAAAATTAGAATATAACAACAAAAGCGAAATTACAATATTTGTTGAACAAGAAGATCGGAAACTGCTTTGATTTTTGCTGAGTCGAGTGTGGCACTCTGTCTTTAAGACAATATTTCCCCGTATGTATCCTTTATACGTCCGGACAATTCATCTCCCAAGATAAAACCAGCAATGGAACAATTGAGCAAAGGAAACTCAAGAGCTACCGTGAAGAATATTGAATAATGAAATGATGCTTGGAAGTTATAGGAAGAACTGATTTTCTGGTTGTATATCAAGTGTATATCAAGTGTGCCTCAACAATGGTGTAAGGGGTGTTTATATAGGTGAGGAAGGGACTGTTTGACTGCCTCCATAACAGCCATTATTGGCCAAATGGAGGTAGTAAAGCCACCAAATTAAAGGAGAGAAATACCAACGGATTGGCCATTATAGGAGGTGTAATTCAGCCAAAATAAATGGCTGAATTGAGTGTTGGACGTTTCTGCCGATGAATTTCTGGAAACTTCAGGGACCAAACTGTACATCTTGAAACTTCAGTGACCAAACTGTACATCTGAAAAGAATTCTGGTCCAAACTGTACTTCGGCAAAGTTCTCTGGCCCAAAAAGATAATATCAGAAGGCCGGGGACCCGGACGGGCGGGCGACGGCGGCGCGCGTGTGGTCTTTCCTTGAACCGAAGCACATCTAGGTCCTCCCTCCTTTAAACACATGGGATACCCCTTGGGGTCCCAAACCCCAAACCAATTTCGAGTCTTATATACACAACAATTCTTTCTTCCTCTACCGATGAGGGAGAATTGATCACACCACACTTTTCCCTGCTTCAAACACCTTACTTCGTGAACCAATATCTCTTTCATTTCTCAATGAAATTTGACGATTCTTGGCCCTACGGTTATCTACGTACTTAGTAGATCATGCATGTGTGAAGAACCGGATTCTCCAACATACGTAACACTAGTGTTTAAGCCGTTAAAGTTGGTCGGTCGCAACTCCCGCCAAAGGCTAATTTCCAACAATATATACTACTTCTTGTATTACCTTCCTAACTATAACATTCACTGTAATAGCTACATGTTGAAACAACCTCCTGTTTCTTTCCTTGAGAATTTGAACTATTAATAAGAAAATTCAAATTGTGAAATCTTAGCTTGTTTGATTTTAAGGCAAAGGATTTTTCTCCCGTAATTGTCTGATTTTTCTATTCCTTTAGCTTGCAGGTGTTTAGTTAGCTTGCAGGTGTTTAGTTAATGCCTCGATGAGGTGCAATCTTACCATGTAATGCCTGAGTTGGTTTAAGCTTTAATTTATGCAAGTTGTATTAATTAGTACTTATACACTTCTTTGTGAAGCTCCCCATAATGTAGGTTCAATTTAATTATTGGAAGAGGTTTTGAGAGACTTTAGGGATAATTGTGTCTTTATGTATGTATTAAAAATCCTTGCATTGTTAATGTCATGGTTTGCTATGCATTAGTTATGCATAGGGTAATACCAAATAGGGTGTATTAACTAATACTCGCATTAGTTATACATACGATGAAAAAGTGTGCCAAACAAGATATTAATAATACACAAAGCTCATACATGCATTATTTTTTCTAATACATCTACCAAACGACCCCTAATAGTATAATAGAGGGTAATATTAGGGGTGGGCAAAAAATCCGGAGAACCGAAAAACCGAACCGAATTCGGTTCGGTTTTTATTCATTTTTTAAAAAAAAATGATTTTTTGAAAAATCAAACCAAATTAGGATTTAGTGATTCGGTTCGGTTTTTTAATTTTGGATACGAACTAAACCGAAAAACCGAATTAAATATGTAATTAATCTTATTTTTTATTTTAGGCTACTACTATCTCTTGAATCATATCCATTGAAGTCAATCTATGAAGCTTTTATGGAAGTCGAATGCGGCATGAACTTGATTAACATATCACGGAAGCATTGACATAAAATGTAGGGAGAAAAAGTAGTTGTAAATTGGTAAAATTTTAAATGGTCATAACTCTGCACTCAGATGTCCGTTTTACCCGATTTATTTATTTTGCGTATTTTTTTCGAGATGTGGCCGGTCAAACGGCCACAAGGCGGTTTGACGCCGCCAATTTTTACGAAAACGTCTGTTTTTCCAATCAATTTGTGTTTTTCCCCAAATTGGTTTCTAATTTTCCTTTTTCTTTAGTAAACATCTCACGATATACAATACATTCCAACGTCGAAATTTCATGGTAATGTAGGTGTGAATGCCAATTTCAGTGTTGGAAATTCAATTTAATAAAAAAAAAATCCCTGACCCAACCCGCCCCGGCCCACTAGAAAAAATCGATATAATCCGATATGTTCGGCGATATAAACCGAAATTATCGTTTTTTTTAAAGTTGGATTCATTTTTTTTTAAAAATGATTTTTATTCAGTTCATATTTTCCGGATACAAAACTGATATGAACTGATATACACCCACCCCTAGGTAAAATAATTATTTTCTCATATTTAAGGAAAACATTTTACCCTATTCCCCTTTTTAATGCGACAAACAATTAAACATCAATCAGTTAGGAGAACACTTTGTGAAAATTCGTGTGTAGTAATAGAGGAAGAAATTGCACGATTTTCCTTCAAATGGATGGTCTTTAATTTTTTATCTTCAAAAATCGACCTTCTGTCTAGTAAGGTATAATTTTTTTAAGGGCGGAGACATAACTTGTAAAATATTATAATAAAAAATATAAATTTATGACCTACGAAAAAATTAATTGTCTCGAGGGACAAAATTTAAAGACCACACATTAGGAACACAAGTGCAGATGATACGTAATAGAGGCCATATCCAAGTTTGGACTCTGCACATTCGAGCCCAAGACTGCTGTGGCTTTGGTGTCCCTGTATTGTCCATTCAAAATATACTAAAATGCATAGGGAATTCGTAGTAATATCCTTATTTTGGGGTGGTATTTAACTTTTGGCCATCAAATTGAAATTTTTTAATTTTTTTCGCCTAAATTTTTTTGGGTCTCGGGCTCGAACCCATGCTCAGTAAAAAATTAAATAAGAATTCGCAAGACAGAGTTTGAATTTCGCAAGACATAGTTTGCCTGCGAACTCTACCTTAAGACAAACTCTACCTAAACACAGAGTTTGTTTTATGCATGAAGACAAACTCCGAGAGTTTACAGGCAAACTATGCCTTGCGAATCTCAAATTATGCCTTGTGATTTTTTTTAAATTTTTAACTGAGTGAATGTTCAAACCCAAAACCTCGAGATATTTTTAGTCATTTTTTTAGCTAAGGACAAAAATAAAACTAATAATTTGAGGAGCAAAAATTAAAGACCAGTGCCTTTAAAGTACAATCCGCGCAAAAAAGTGAAATGCATACACAAGGTCCAAAAATCAAACTGTCATTATTTGGTAAAACTTAAAAGGTGGTTGGGGATCATTAGCATATGTAGGGGTGTTCATGGGTTGGTTTGGATCGATTTTTGACTAAAACTAAAATTAATTTAATTTAATTGGGTTTTAAGTTATTAAAATCAAACCAAACCACACATAATACATAACCATATGTTTGCTTATTGTCGGTTTAGTTCCGGTTTCCGATTTTCAAGAAATCTAATGTCATTTCTCTCTTTCATTTCCCCCCTACGATTAGGAAAGATTTTTTCATCATTTTCAACTGATAATCTGTTATTATTCTTTTATTGTGGGAAATATCTTAAGATCTATAACTTTAATCAAGTGAATAAAATTTATAAGAAAATACACATTTTTTTTAAAGGTAAATCTCATAGTTGTTTATTTAAATAAATGAATTCATAAATTTCTTTTAAGAAACGGGCATAGGTTAAAGTTCATTAGAGAGACAAAAGAAAATTCTGATGATAGAATAAACAAATTATTTAAAATTTTTTATAAAAAATAATATATTGTACATATATAATTATAAAAATTATTTATATTATTTAGTCGATTTGGTTCGATTTTTTCATCGGTTTGTTTTTAATAAAATCAAACCAAATCAAATATTATCGATTTTTAAAATTTTAAATTCAAGCCAAACCAAATTCAAACAACTATCAATTTGTTTAATCAATTTATTTTACTTTACCGTTTGGATTGATTTTTAATCAAATCGGGATCACCCCTGAGCATATAGTAGAATACAAAGAGTCCAATATTACATGTTAATGATAAGGTGGTGTATTGTCTGCCACGTGTTAGCTCCTCCATCATACATGCCTGGATGAGCTCTCATCCATTTCTTCATCCACCTTAGAAAAGTTAAAGAACATATATAGGAATATTAAAACTCAGAAAAACAGAAAAGAAAAATAAAAGCAAAACAATAAAAGAATTAAAAGGAAAAGTAACAAAGCAAGAATGACGTATTTTGTGGTGGTTCAGAGTTAAAAAAATCACAATTTATATTCTAAAGGTACAATATTACTTCTTTAGAACTTTTTGGCTCAACTAGTCTAAGTTTTTCCAAAAGAATACATCCGCAATTTTAACACATGAGAGAAGAATGACACTGATCCAAAGTATTTGACCCAGTGGCCAATACATTAGGGTATTCTGAGGTTCCGTGTTCGAGTCCTCTGATCAGCGAGAGTGAAACTGTGTTCCCAAAAAAATCCGTTCATACGCGTAGGGTCAAGCGGTGTATACTAATCCGTAGGGCCAGGCCGGAGGTGGGGTTTTCTGGGGTATGAGGCCGTAATGCGGTGAGACCAGTCACTTTAAAAAGTTTACCCTACCACAGTTTTAGTCCGCTTGGGCAGCTCAATTGGTTTCAATGAGGATATTTGAAGTAAGGACCAATGATCGAATCCCGTCAGCGGTAGTGTGGGGGTTTCTTCTTGAAATAAAAGAGTGCCCCTTGTGCGCAGCGTGGTACTGGTCTAACCTTTGAAATCAATTGAGTCACCATAATTTACCTCCTTCACAGACCTGTCGGATCGGGGTGTGGGGCTCATGAGGTGGGAGATTCCACCTTTTGAAGTAAGAGAAGAATGACACTGCACCCATTACTATTCTTAGCATACGTATCTATCTTCTTACAGTTATTCAACTATGCATATAATCCAACTTAAGAGTAATGTACAACGAGTTCTGCAGTTACAAAATAAGAAATTCGAACAAAGAGATTTTAAGAATATCATACCGGTAATTTGGACATGCAAGCTAAAGATATTTATGAGTCATCTCACACGTTATAATAATAACCTCCCTTACATTATCGTAGACAATATTATATAGAAAAAAGAACTCTTCAGATCATATATTTCCGTCCTACTTCTTACCTAAAATTATATTTAAAAAAGAATAAAACACAAAAATAAGAAAAATAAAAAGACAGGGGAAGGGATAAGCCACTTGTGGAGAACTCGTGCCACAAAACACATTCCTTTAATTCTCTTCACTCATATAACCAAAACTGAATCCAAACAAGATATATTACCTACACTAACACTATTGGTTCTTGCCCCTTTATTCATTCCACCAAGAAATTATTCCAATGGCTTCTTTAAACCTTTTTGTTCCTCCAATTGCAACTACTACACAAAGAAGAGTAGTATATACTAGAGCCACATCATCAAAAAGTTCTGGAGGAAGCAGTGAAGAGAAGTCAATTTTGGATTTTGTCATTGGGGCAATAACTAAGAAAGACCAATTATTGGAGACAGATCCAATTTTGAAAAAAGTGGAGGGTAAAAGTGGCACCACAACTGTCAGTAGCAGCAGCAAGAAACCAGTTTCCACACCTCCTCCCAAGAAGAACTCCAATGGTTTCGGAGGACTCGGTGGCCTCTTCGCGAAGAAAGAATGATCAAAGACAGATTTAGAATTTTAAGTCGGTCGGTATAAAATATTACAAAACATAATAAATGTTATGCATTTAATCTTGTATGTGATCTATATATGTCTTTCCTTTGTAATTTGATCTTCAATTCTATATTCACTTATATTCTTTTGCTCACTTTTTTCGCCTTTTTAAAATAATGATTGAAAAAAATTGAAATAAATATGTAATCTAACAAGGTTTGAACAAAATCATGATGAAGAGAGATAAAGAAGGAAGAAATAGTAGTAGTAACCGTATATTGAATGAATGATAAAAAAAATATGTTTCCAAATACACTGTGTTGTCATATTTATAGTTAACAACTTCATTAGTTTAACTAACTACAATTATAAAAAGACTAATCCATCCTTCTAGTCTTCTTTATTTCTTTCTTCAACACTCCTCCTCAAGCTAGGTGCCATAAAAATATTAAGCAATTCCAGCTTGGATACAAGGTATTCATATTGAACTCTGTTCAACCCTTCAGAAAAGATATACGCAGGCTGTTTTGATGTATGTATGTACTCATTCTTGATCAATCCTTACTGAATCTTTTCTCTTATGAAGTGACAATCAATCTCAATGTGTATTGTTCTTTCATAAAACACTGGATTGACTGCTATTTGGATAGCTGCTTTGTTGTCATTGTGAATACAAACTGGTAATTGTAGTTGTACTCCTAAGTCTTTGACCAATCCTGTTAACAATGTCAATTATGAAACCGTGGTTGCAATGTTTATCTACTCAACTTCAGCTGAACTTCTTGAGATGGTAGTTTGTTTCTTGGATTTCCGTGAGACCAATGAGTTTCCTAACTTTATTAGAAATCATGTTATTGATTTCCTTGAGAAACAGTAGGCACCCCAATCAACATCACATAATGTTGTGATTATATCTCTTTTGGTGCTTGATTTAGAATTCTTTGTCTTGGTTGTATTTTGATGTATCTGACTATCCTTAGTGCAACTTTCGTATGTGACCTTTTAGGTTGTTGTAAGAATTGGCTTAGAGTCTGCACACTGTAAGCAATGTCAGGTCTTGTGACAATTAGGTATAGTAGTTTACTTATCAATCTTTGATAGCTTCCTTGATCTTCAATCAGTTCATCTTTCTTGCAATATGTTCCTTTGCCATATATTTCATTCTATTGATTAGTTATTTCCTTAACATGCTGATCATAGTCTCTAGTGGTGAACTTTGCATTGGTGTCTATAGGTGTATGCAAGTTCAACAACACCTAATCTAGATTCTGATATCAATTCTGATGCATATTTTCTTTAATGCGTTAGAATACCTTTTTTCGATCTTGCAAATTCAATTCCCAGAAAGTATTGTAACTCTCCCAAGTCCTTCATCTTAAAAGCTTCTTGCAAAGAAGACTTTGTACTGATTATTGACTCTAAACTATCTCGAGTGATCAACATGTCATCAACATACACTAGTATAGCTAGGATTCATGTTTTTGTATTCTTTGAATATAGTGAGTGATCATACTGATTTTGAACAAACTTGAATCTGATTAAAGCTTCTTGTAATTTTGCATTCCATTGTCTTGGGGCTTGTTTGAGCCCATACAAGGATTTAGTGAGTCTACATACTTATTTGTTATCCCCCCTGACTCTTAAATCCTTGTGAAAATTCCATGTAGATCTCATCATGTAAATTATCCTAAAGAAAGGCATTATATACATCCATTGGGTGTATATGTCATTTTCTAGTAGATGTTATGGCTATGATTGTTCTAACTGTCACCTTTTTGCTGGATGTATCATTTTTTGACTAATCTTGCTTTAACCCTTTTTATCTCTCCACTGGCTTTGTACTTGATCTTGAATATCCACTTGCACCAATAGGAACCTTGCCCTTTGGTAATCTACTATCTGCCAAGTGTTATTCTGTTGAAGAGCATCTACTTCTGCTTGCATAGCTTCAATCCACCTTGAAGCTTTAACTGCTTCTGCATAGGTAGCGGGTTCAGTAACATTTGAAACAAATGAAACAAATGCCTTGTATTTGGAAGATAGGTTATCATAAGATAAGTAGTTAGATAATGCATAAGGAATGCCATTATGGACATTCAAAGATACAAATTCTTTCATCCAACATGGTGAAAGTTTGCCTCTTGTGAACTTTCTTGTTGGTTGTTTTTGTTGATTTGTATGTGATTGCTCTTGTACTTCATTTTGTGCATTCATATTTGTACTTGGTCTAGAGCTTCATTATGTACTTGAGGTAGTGCCTCAATTGATTGACTTGCAACATCTTGCGTGAATAGCTTCTTCTGGCTAGAACTTATCTCACATGTTCTATCAGCTGATATCTGTACTATTGACAGATCATGATTAGTAGTACCTGGTATGATCACATTAGTATTTTCATACACATGTATAGGAAGTGAGAAAAGAGTAGCAGAATTAGTGACTTTAGAGAAAGGAAATATGTCTTATTTAAACATCACATGTTTGTGTACAAAGAAATATTTATTTTTCAGGTTATATAATATGTAACCTTTTTGTGTTTCAGAGTAGCCCATATGAATGACATTTCTTGCTCTAGACTGTAACTTATCAATTTGTTGTAAGTTTTTAGCAAAATAAAGACAACTCAATACTCTTAAATGTACCAAAGATGGTTTTCTAGTATTCAACATTTCATATCGAGAGTAGTTATTGATAACATTGGAGAGCAATCTATTAATTATATATACTGCAGCTTGAACACAATGTCCCCAAAATCTTATTGGAATATGAGCTTGAAACCTTATAGCCCTTGTGACTTCAAAAATATGTCTATGTTTTCTCTCAACTATTCTATTTTATTGAGGAGTATAGGGGCAAATTTTTTAATGAATAATAGCTAACTCAGCAAACATGTCATTACATAACTAGTTCTAATTATTTTAACATTTATGTCATACTGATTTATGATAAGTGACAGGAAATTCTTAATATGCATGAATATATCAGATTTCAATCTTAGCAAAAAATCCAAGTAAACTTTGAGAAATCATCTACAACAATTAAGAAAGACTTATAACCATCAAAAGTAGCAGTTTTACAAGATCCCCAAACATCCATATGTACAAGCTCAAAATGCATATAACTGACAGTTGTACTCTTAGATAATTGCAATCTACTTTGCCTAGCACAAGGACACACTGTACATTTATTTAGAAAATTTGTAATACTAGACTTTTTTTAAGGAAATATGTTTTGTAAAACACTAGCTGATATATGCTCCATTCTCTTATGCCAAAGACGAAGATCTTCATCGCTAACAGTTTCATTTGTAGAGGACAATCCACAACCAATGATTTGTTCTTTAGTGAGTCTGATTTTTTATCTTATGAGATAGTAGAGACCAGTCTCTTTCATCTTCCCAGTGAAGAGATTATGGAAAACACAAAAATTAGGATAAAACTTAACTGAGCAATTTCATTTTCTAGTTAACTTTGACACTGATAGCAAATTAAACTTAAACTCAAGTATATAAAACACATTATGAATGTCGTTCCTAGATGATATGACACTTGCACCAGTATTTTTAACATATGTAACATCACCATTAGGAAGTACTACCTTTTTATCAACTTCAGGCTTGGTTAAAGTAGTTTTATCTATTAGTTTTAAATCTGAGGCCATATGATCAGTATCCCCTGAGTCTATGATCCATTTTTGTGGATTATTTGAGACTAATAAGGCACTACATGTACATGTCATGTTTGCAGAGTGAGTAGTATTTGGTTGAGATGATTGATGAGGTGCTTGAGCAGCTAGGTGACTTTGCTCCATCATTTGACATATTTCAGCATAGTGAGATTTTGTGAGAGATGAACCTTCATTCCTTTGAAACTGAGTCAGTTGTTGTTGTATACTAGGTATATTAGCACTTGCTTGATAGTTGTTATACCCAGAGCTTGGGTGTGCCACCATTTGATTCATAGAATTCATAGAAGGACCTTGATTTCCATTCTCATGCCACCGTTGAGACACTGCATTATGAGTTATGTGTGTACTTTATCCTTCTTCTCTACTAAACTTTAGTCTAAACTTATTATCAGTATGTTAAAACTTGTTCTCCACCTAATTAACCTACCGTCCCCTTGATTAGACTTAGGATGATTTGGAGGATACTCCACTAGTTTGTAACAATCAACTTTATAGTGTCCTTTAAACTTGCAGTGATTATAGAAGGCATTAAGATTATAGTTGGGATTATATCTCTTTTTGAACTTCTGACACTGATGTCCTCTTTTAGAGTACATTGCCACAACTTCAGCCTCACTCATTCCAACAGATTTACCAGTATTTGATCCAAAAAACCCAGTAGAATTAGAAGGAGAGCCTTGGAGTAACTAGTAAAGTTGTTGCCATGTGATCAGGAAGTCACAGATTCAAGCTGTGGCAACAACCTCTTGCAAAAATGTAAGGTAAGGCTACATATAATAGACCTTTCTGGTCCGTCCCTTTTCCAGACCCCGCGCATAGCAGAAGCTTAGTGCACTGAGCTGCCCTTTAACCCAATAGAATTACTTGAACTACAACCCTTTGGTTTCATCACTTACTATCATAGAGTAAGCCTGGTTCACATTTGGAAGAGGACTTAACAACAATATATGTCTTCTTGCCTGAGAGTAGGATTCATTTAGTCCCACAAGGAACTGGCCTTCTGTCTTTACATACAACACAAATTCTTTTGACTTATCACAGTTGCATCCATGTATAGGAACCATAGATTCAACTCATTCTACAATTCTTTCAATCTTGAATAATACACAGACACAAACTGAGTACCTTGTACAATAGTAGCAATTTTTTGATGTATATTGAAAGATCTTGAGTCATCTATTTTTTCAAACCCTTATTTTAAATCTTCCCATAGAGCTTGTGCATTAGTTGCATACACTATATCACCTATCAAGTTGCTTGCTACAGAATTCATAAGCCATGAAAGCACAACCCACTGATCCCAGAGACTTTCTGAATAATTTTCTTTCTTACATTTTTCATTTACAAGCCCTAACTTGTTTCTTCCTAATAATGTGATTCTCATATATTTATTCCAAATAGTGTAATTTTCATTGCCTTTTAACTGGAATAAAATTATAGCTGCTCCACTTACATCAGTTGATTGAAGATACAATGGGTGATTGTAATCCACAACTTGAGTCTGTGAATCAGTTGACCAGGTAAATTACTTGGATTTACTTGTTCTGTTCTAGTAATCACCATTGAAATTGACTAGAAAGCTTGAATTTACCCTAATTTACTCGACAACTGATAAAAAATCTTGAGAAATTGGGAATTCTCAATTGCTATTGAAATTTAGCAATCGAAAATGAACTCGAAGTCACAATTTCAATGCCCCGCTCTGATACCATGTAATAATATGTAATCTACAAGGTTTGAACAAGATCATGATGAAGAGAGATGAAGAAGGAAAAAGTAGTAGTAACCGTATATTGAATGAATGAAAAAAATATATTTCCAAATGCAACGTGTTGGCCAATTTATAGTTGACAACTTCATTAGTTTAACTAACTAACTAGCTAAAATTATTAAAAAGACTAATCTACCCTTCTAGTCTTCTTTATTTCTTTCTTCAACAAAAATAAACAATGGGAAATTTACCGTTAAGCTCTTGGCGATATTATCTTTTTTTTTTTTTGGTAACCGGGGAATATTATGTAAATACTAATATGCATAATTATAGTTAGAAGAGTTGGAAAAATTGCTACCAATATTGTTTTCTTTCTTTCATCAGTTCTTTTATATACTCCAATGGTTACGAAGGCTTCGGAGGTCTCTTCGCAAGAATGAACAAAACGTATTTAGAATTTCAAATTGGTCGATATAAAGTGTTACAGAACATTTATAAATGTTAATGCATTTAATGTTGTATGTGATCTATATGTATATGTCTTTTCCCTTGTAATTCTATATTTCACTTGATATGAGCTGATTTCATGTGATGCACAAACAGTGATGAATTTGGTTGGATGGTGCTAAATCTAAAGATTGAGAGGGAGAAAAGAAGTAGGTCTTGTCAAAGTTAAAGGCTGTTTGAGGTATGGTTTGAATTAATTTTTGCTTATGACAAAAAGGCAAATCAATAAGTCATTTTTCTAAATATTTAAACCAAATAGGGCATAATACAATTTTTTTGACTTCATTTTTTGTGAGCTTTATTGATTTTACTATTTTTGGTCTTATTTTATATTTTCTTTGTCCTAATTTATGTGGCACAATTCGAATTTCGAGAGTCAAACAATTTAATTTTAACCGTTCATTCGAGCATGGAGTCTTTAAGTTTTTTAAAATGAAATTTACATATTTGGAAACCAAGTAAGAAGTACTATAAGGTAGAATAATTGATAATTTAAAATATTTAAAAGATATACGAAAAGATTATTATCAAATAAAGACTTGTTTGAATCTCGTAATTCAAAAGGTCTCACATATATTGAGACGAAGGGTGTATATAACTATGTTTTCAAACAGTAACTAAAGTCAAAAAGAATTTTATGTGCCAAACATTACACATTTCGTTGCTCCAGTGAGAAAAAGAAAGAAAGGAATCTAGATGAATTGGAAAATTTAAGAAAGCAAATTAGATAAGAAGTCTGATTAATCAGAGGAAAATAGAATCATGTGGTCTAAGGAAAACATTTTGTTGTTGAATTGTTGGCCAAAACTGTTACAAAAGTGGCGTCTTCGTGAAGAAAGAATAACCTCATCAGAGACAAAAAATTGAAAGGACCGCGAGAATTAAGTTATGTAAAAATAGGCTACATGTATTTTACAGACAGGATAATAACTTTTTTGTCCTTCCTCTCTTCCGGTGTTATTTGACTAAATTGGTCATTGGAGATGTTGAGACAACAACACAAGATCAAAGTTAGTTAGAGGAGTTATCTTGCTAGTCAATAAAGTAGTTAGAAAGTCAACAAGTTAGTTATGGAGTTAGGAGAGTTGTTTGGAGATTATAAAGTTAATTATAACTAATCTACATATCTCTAATTATAATAAGAAAATATACATGATATGAGGATGTATAAATAGGGATGAATAGACATTTGTAAGATTACTTTTTCGAATGATTAAAATCTACACAAATTGTTCTTCCTCTTCTTCTTCCTCTCTTAAGTATATCTTGTATATCTGTTGTATATCTCAACATCTCACATACTTGAGATGATCATTTCAACATGGTATCAAAGCATTGGATCAATGTTGGGCCATAGTGTCTCTTCCTCAAACATTTTGAAGTTAATCTACTGATCTTGGTGTAGTTTCTGATTTCTGCATTTCTGTTCTTGAAAAAAATTTCTCTGTCTGCCTTACTATTGATGATCCCTTGTGTTTCTGGTGTGTAATCTCTACTATTTTCTATTCTTCTACTTCTCTACTTCTTTACTCTTGTTAATTTTGGCAAAATCAGCTCCTGGAAAGTTTATACACACCTGAAAAGTCTGACTTGGCATTCTGATTTGCAAGCCAATAAGAACTATCTCAGGTCTTGTCGGTTATTGAGAATCTAATGTGAATTTTCAAAAATATAAGTTCATACCTGGAATATTTTTGTCCTCTATATAATTACAATGGATATTGTTCCTACTACAACAGAAAACAATCAAAATAACACAAATAGAGACTCATCTGTAAGAATAAACACTAGAATTATTGCAACCATAGACCATAATCACCCACTATTTCTTCAATCTTCAGATGTGAGTGGTGTGTGCTTCATATCATTTCAATTACTAGAATCTGAGAATTATGCATTATGGAGTAAGTCAATGAGAATTGCACTGCTTGGGAGAAATAAACTAGGATTTGTTAATAGAAAATGTAAAAAAGAACACTATGAAGAAGAGTGGTGGGATAGAGTGAATGTTGTGGTTCAATCATGGATGATGAACTCAGTATCAAGTGGCTTACTGAGTGGTGTGTTATATGCTGATACAACCTATGAAGTGTGGGAAGACTTAAGGGAAAGATTTGATAAATTCTAATATGTTCTGTGAAGTGTGTAAAATGAGGGGCCACACTAAGGAGTTCTGTTATAAGGTAGTTGGATACCCTTCAAGCTTTAAGTCAAAGAGAAAAGAACATGTTGCTCACAATGTATATGCAGAGAATGATGAAGGTGTGACTGGGAAATTATGTAAAACCAGTGAAATGTGTGACAAATCTACTGGATTGACAAACTCTGGTTGGCAAGTTGGAAGAGCACCTATGTTTTCTAAAGATCAATATGAACAAATTATAAAGCTACTGAATCACAATATGGTGCAGACTGAAACTACTCAACATCAAGGATCACATGACACCCAATCATCTGCAAATGCAGCAGGTATGACCAATTACAAAGCTTTACTTGCAGCTAATATATTTAAACAATGGATAATAGATACTAGAGCCACCAATCATATGGTTTCTGATCTGAACATACTAAATAAAGCAACTAGAGTAAAAAATACAGCCAACACTAAGAAAGTACACATGCCCAATGGAGAAATGGTTAAGGTGACACACACTGGATCAAGTACTATATCAAACAGAAGCACCCTTAATAATGTGTTTTACTTGCCACAATTTTGATTCAACTTAATGTCTGTGTCCCAACTAACCAGAGAATTACAGTGTGCAACAACCTTCTATCCTGATTTCTGTCTATTTCAGGATCTTTACAATGGAAGGGTGAAGGAGATTGGTAGACTATATGATGGCTTATACATGTTAGTGAATCAGCCATCAGCAAGAAATCTAAATGAACAAGTGAAGTTAGGACTAAATGTAAGGAAAGCTATTGAAATTGTGGCAATGTCTGAGGAAGAGATAGAGTTGTGGCATATAAGATTTGGTCACACATCTAGCATTGTTCTAAGTAAGCTGATTAAAGCAAAACCTAATGTTATATCTAGTACTATAAAGAATTGTAATGTGTGTCCATGTACTAAACAATGTGAATTGCCTTTTTCTATTAGTAATAACACAAGTACTTCAAGCGTTGATCTTGTTCATATGGATGTTTGGGGACCTTATAAAGTACCAACTCATAATAGAAAAAAGTACTTTCTAACAATAGTAGATAACTACACAGGAATGACTTGGATATACTTACTTAAGCTAAAATCAGATGTCTGTGTAGTTATTCAGCAATTTCTAGCTTTTGTGTATACTTAGTTCAATAAATCAGTTAAAATAATTAGAACTGATAATGGAACAAAGTTTGTAAATGAGGTATGTACTAGTTTATTCCTAAAAGTAGGAATTATACATCAGAAATCATGTGTCTATACACCACAACAGAATGGGGTGGCAGAAAGAAAACACATACATATACTAGAAATAACTAGAGCTGTAAGACTTCAAGCCAACATTCCATTGAAATTATGGGGAGTTTGTGTTCAAGTTGATTTGTATCTAATAAATAGACTACCATCCTATCTTACTGGCATAACACCCTATGAGAAACTGTACAAGAAAAAACTTGCTATTAGTCATTTAAAAACACTAGGTTGTTTGTGCTTTGCTAATGATTTGTCAATATCTGATAAACTGCAATCTAGAGTAAAATCTTGCATTATGATGGGATACTCTGGAAACCAAAAGGATATATTCCATATGACATGCAAAATAAAGCTTTCTTTGTCAATAGAGATGTTACTTTTAGGGAAACTGAGTTCCCTATCAAGACAGACAGTACACCAGAAAGACCAATCTTTCAGAATGATCCAAGTGGTAAGTCTAATGACCATCATATAACATATACATATATGTAAATACCTATATGTAATTATCAAAATCAGGTTACTTTACAAGAAGGAGCATATCAAATAGCCTATACATCATAAAACACTCAAAATACCACACCAGAAGATATAAACCAGAATGAAACCAATACAATATCTATCATAATTTCTATACCTCATGTGACTCATATTCAAAACCAGCCAACTAATGGAATATCTGTCAGGAAGTCTACCAGATCAAAACAACCTCTAATTTGGCTTAAAGACTTCATCACAAAGAAACCTGATTCTACAACTATCCCATATCCTATAGCCAATTACATATCCTATGAGAAAATCTCACCAAAGTATAAAGCTTTTCTCACTTCCTTCTAAAAAATAATTGAACCAAAGAACTATACCGAGGCATCCAAAGATCCAATATAGGTGGAAGCAATGAAACCAGAAATAACAGCACTACAAGACAATCACACATGAGATGTTATTTCTTTACCTGAAGGCAAATCTCCAATAGGATGTAAATGGATTTACAAGATGAAGTACAAAGAAACATGAGAGATTGAAAGACTCAAAGCTAGACTTGTGGCAAAAGAATACAGTCAAATAGAAGGAATTGATTATCAGGAAACCTTCTCTCCAGTAGTTAAAATAGTTACTATGAGGCCCATCTTATCAATAACAGCAGCTAGACACTGGCACATTCATCAAATGGATGTGTATAATACTTTCATACAAGGAGATCTACACGATGAGATATATATGGAACTACCATAAGGATTCATCAGTCAGGGGGACAATCAAGTATGCAAACTGATCAAATCCTTATATGGACTCAAACAGAAACCAAGAAATGGAAATTTAAACTCACAGAAGCACTGATTCAAATGGAGTTCAGACAATCACAGTATGATCAGTCATTGTTTACAAGGACAATTGAAAAAGGAATAACTCTAGTATTAGTTTATGTGGATGACATGTTGATCACATGAGATAACACAAAACTAATATAAGGAACAAAATAGGCCTTACAACAAGCATTCAAGATGAAAGATCTGGGAGAATTGAAGTATTTTATGGGGATAGAATTTGCAAGATCAGAAAAAAGAATTCTGATGTATCAAAGAAAATATGCATTAGAACTAATTTCTGAACTTGGTCTGGCAGCAGCTAAACCTATTAATACACCTATTGACTGTAGTGTGAAACTAACTACTAAGGAGTATGATGATCATATACAGAAGCTTTAGGAAACATAAAAGAGAAGAACAACAACAGAAGATGAATTACTAAGTGATATCAGCTCATATCAAAGGTTGATAGGTAAATTACTTTATCTCATAATCACAAGACCAGATATAGCTTATATTGTTCAGACACTTAGCCAATTTCTACAATAACCAAAGAGATCTCACTTTAATGCTGCACTAAGGATAGTCAGATACATAAAGAACCAACCTGAACAAGGTATACTCATGTCCAGTAATACACATGAGACAGTAACTGCCTATTGTGATGCTGATTGGGTGATTGCCCTCATACAAGAAAGTCAGTTACTGGTTATATTGTTAAATTTGGTGACTCACTTATAACATGGAAATCAAAGAAACATACTACAATTTCCAGAAGCTCAGCTGAATAAGAATACATGAGTCTAGCATGAACAGTTGCTGAACTAACCTGGATACTTGTCTTACTAAAAGAGATTGGAATTAACATCAGTCTACCAGTAACAATTTTTACAAACAACAAGTCAGCAATACAAATTGCTGCAAATCCTATGTTCCATGAAAGGACTAAACATATAGAAATTGATCTACATTTCATAAGGGAAAAAATTCAGAAAGGAGTGGTGAAAACAGAATACATCAATACTACAAATCAACCTACAGATTTGCTCACCAAAGGGTTGAATAGAATTCAGCATCACATCTGTGCTCCAAGCTTAGCTTGCTGAACATGTTTACAACATCCAGCTTGAGGGGGACTGTTGAGAGAACAACACAAGATCAAAGTTAGCTAGATGAGTTATCTTGTTAGTCAACAAAGTAGTTAGAAAGTCAACAAGTTAGTTATGGAGTTAGGAGAGTTGTTAGGAGGTTATAAAGTTAGTTATAACTAATTTACATATCTCTAATTCTAATAAGAATATATATATATATATATATATATATATATATATATATATATATATATATATATATATATATATATGATATGATATGAGGATGTATAAATAGGGATGAATAGGCATTTGTAAGACTACTTTTTCGAATGAATAAAATCTACACAAACTGTTCTTCCTCTTCTTCTTCTTCTCTTAAGTATATCTTGTATATCTGTTGTATATCTCAACATCTCACATACTTGAGATGATCATTTCAATAGCAGATGTGTTGGTGTTTGGAGGTATGTTTCAAATTTGAGGTCCTTTCGAGTAAATTTAGGGTGGTTTGATCAAAATTAAATGCAAATACAAAGAATAACTTGTTGAACAAAACAAATCATGCCAATTCTGTGAGATTTGTGAACAATGTAACAAGATAGATACTATGCAGATAACTTGAATTTATGCCAATCCGACAGGATATTGTGAAATTGAAGCAACAAAGTTTGACAATCAGTGAAAAGAACCCTATTTAGGGAGTGTAATAGAGAATCTGAGATCCGATGCGTTGACAATCCAATAGAACCTCAAGGTAGTTATGCAACTTATGTTGTAAATGGTTTTAATTAGTAAGTTTAATTAAATAATCCAGTAGGATTGAAGGTAACTCAAGAACACGCGTTGTAAAACATTGCAATTTAGTCTTGATAATCCCATAGGACTTCAAGATAATTCAATAAGACATAGTATTACAAATAAGCCTTGACAATTCGATAGAAATAATAAACAATTGTCAACTCACTCAGGCAATTTTGCCAATCTACTAGGACATTAAATTACCTCAATATACAAGTTGTAAACGGTTACAAGTAAATTTTGGCAATCTGGTAGAATTCAAGGCAACTCTATTTGCCTGAGTTTGATGCAAGGAGAGGTTGAAGTATATTTTAGTCCACATTTATTTCATTTAACCAAAAATGCTTATTTTCATACCGCTATCAAAATAGCGGACAAAATCTAAATATTGGTGTGAAACTTTTATTGTTAATCACCATCAATCACAATACATACCTTTCATGTATAACTCTAGTTATGGTTGATTAATAGGAGGTAGATTGCATATAATTAGCGTAGAATCTGTTGCATATAATTTTTAGGGTTTTGTTGGGTTCAAAACATATAAGTAGGCATAACGGAAGTTTAAAATTTGTTCTACTTACCCCAACAATTTCTTCTGGTATAGTTATATGACAATAAAAAACTGTAAAGAAAACTTGAACAAGAACTTACAGGTTATAATAGCTGGAGTCTTTACTTAGGGAGTACACGCGACTGTCCCTTCGATTGCAATCACTATGCTATGGTGTATTCCTCTGTCAAGAAAGCTAGGAAATCTTAGCAGAGGTTTGAGAGAGTTTTGTCCTAGACTCTAAGTCTAGAATTTGCTTATGAGAATTAGTATAATTCTTATGTATTTTTTTAACAAATGGGAGGAACTGTATATATAGAAAAAAAAACTAGGTCAAAAATCAGATTTGGGTTGGGCTCTAAGCCTGGCCCAAAACTGATATGCAGTGGCCCAGTCGAACTGGGCCTTCTGCCGGGTCAGCGCCGTGGCACAGCCTAGCAGGCGCCGCGGCGCCTCACGTCAAAACCGTTTCCCATTTTTCGTTTAATATATATATTCAGCACATTAAATCCAAAATCCAATTTTGATTTAATTAAATAATTTCCATCTAATAGAAAATTATCCCATAGTTATTATCAATTTAAATATCTCGATTCTAAATCGAATATTTAATACATTCTCAATACACCCTTAGATCGAAGAGACAATCGACATAGTATGACCCTATGAGCTTTCATATATCGACACTAATCCAATTAAGGTCCATACAGAACTCCTAGAGTGCGCCGTACGACGAACTCAATATATGAAGTACGTTTACATGAATCTAGTAAACATAAACTTTATGTGAGATAATAAATTCCTTTCATTCGCGACACACTCGATCAAGCTTAGGATTTGTCATGTGTCTATCCAAATGGCTTGATCACTTTATCTCATCCATAGTAGTCAACAACTAGACCATATTCTAAATATATCTCTTGCATTGGCCAATGACTTGGTCGACCTTTATCTCCCATACGTTGATAACACTTTAGACATGTCTAACAAACTGTTTATCAGCAAGGTATACCAATACTTTCCAAAAGTATCCATGTGTCCATCACTAGTAACCATTACTAGTAGCGGTGTGACATACTACATTCTCCAAGAATGTGATGTAGACCACATGTCGACTTATAACATATCATTGATATCCCATTCTCGATGAACATTAGTCGAGGCTATTTTAGAGTTACTCTCTATAATCAATATCGCACTCTATTAATGACAACGTAAGCTCAAGGGATGAACATTAATGAATAATTACAAAGAATCAAATAATATTCAATAATTGCAAATACCATAAATATATTAATCTTATTAATAATACGAATGTGTTTAAGTACATTTGTCCCTAATAATGATTGTCTCTAGGACATACATACTTTCAATCTCTCATTTGGCCTAGAGCCAATCTCCGATGTATCTAACACCCATATTTTCAAAATGACCATTAACCTTAACTAAGCTTAATGGTTTTGTAAATGGGTCAGCTAGATTATCATCCGTGGGAACATAGTCTAATCTTATTTCTTCAGTTTCCACCATCTCCCTGAGTATGTGGTATTTCCTCGGTACATGCTTGTTTCTATTTGTTGATCTTGGTTCCTTATCTTGCGCAATCGCACCAGTGTTGTCACAATAAATCATTATTGGACAAGTGGCACTTGGAACAACCTCTAGTTCCTTCAGGAACTCAGATATCGTGACAACTTCTTTACCAGCTTCTGATCCAGCAATGTACTCGGCTTCAGTTGTCGAATCAACAGTTGTAGCTTGCTTGGAACTTTTCCAACTCACTACTCCACCATTGAAAATGAAGGCATATCCAGATTGAGACTTGAAGTCATCAAGATCTGTCTGGAAGCTAGCATCAGTGTACCCAGTACACACTAGCTTCTCTTGTCCATCATAGACTAACAAATATTCTTTAGTTCATCTAAGATACTTAAGAATACTCTTGACTGCTTTTCAGTGTTCTTACCCAGGATTCTACTGGAATTTGTAAGTCATACTAAGTGCATAGGCCACATCTGGCCTCGTATAGGTCATGGCATACATGATAGATCCTATAGCTGAAGCATATGGGATTCTTTTCATGCGTTCAAGTTCTGCAACAATATAAGGACTATCCTTCTTTGATAACTTGATGCCTTGACCCATAGGAAGACTTCCCTTCTTGGTGTTTTCCATAGAGAATCGTCTTAGCACTTTGTCTATGTATATGGACTGTGACAACCCTAACAATTTATTAGGTCTATCTCTATAGATTCTAATTCCAAGAATGTAGCAGGCTTCACCCAAGTCCTTCATCATGAAGGTGCTGGATAACCATTCCTTGACTGATTGCATGAGAGTGCTATTGTCCCCCATTATTAATATGTCATATACATATATAACAATGAAGACAATACTTCCTTCCTTGCATTTACTATAAACGCATGAATCTTCTTTGCTTCTAACAAAGTAAAACGATTTGACTGCTTTGTCAAAGCAGATATTCCTACTCCTTGAGGCTTGCTTAAGTCTATAAATGGACTTCTGTAGCTTGCATACTGCTTTGGGCTTAGTCTTGGAGGTAAAACCCTCAGGTTGTATCATATACGCCTCCTCAATTAGTTTACCATTGAGTAAAGTAGTTTTAACATCCATTTGCCAAATGTCATAATCATAGTATGCGGCTATTGCAAGCAAAATCCGAATGGACTTAATTTTCGCAACAGGTGAAAAAGTTTCATCATAATCGATCCCAGGCCGTTGATTATAACCTTTAGCCACCAATCTTGACTTATAAGTCTGTACCTTACCATATGTATCAATCTTCTTCTTGAAGACCCATTTGCATCCTATGGGTCTAACCCCTGTTGGCAAATCAACCAACTTCTAAACTTGACCGATGTACATCGAGTCCATCTCATATTTCATGGCTTCTTGCCATCTCTGCGAATCAATGTCTAACATAGCTTCACTGTAGGTTGTAGGTTCATCGTCATCAGGAATATCTATCTCATTGTGTGTTTCAACAATAAGATTAAATATTTCAGGCGGACGATGAGTCCTAGTAGTCCTACGGAGTTGATTATTCTGTGTTCTAGTGTTTGTTGCATTCTGATTGTGAGAATGGTTTTGTGTGTTGGACAATCCATCACCTTGAGAGCTTTCAGGAATGTCATTTTCATGTATTCCTGATTGGAATGATGTACAACCATTGTATCATCTTCCATTGGTTGTGTATGAGAGCCTTGCATTTCTGCACTATCTCTCACAGCACTCCCACTGGCTGAAGGGCGTACTCTAAGTACCCAATATTCACCAAATACTCCCACTGAATCCTTGTCTAGGTCATTCGACAAGGGTTCAACATCTGTGTTATCTTGTGGTTCTTGAATTTCTTCAAGTTCTATCTTATTGCAACTCTGTTCCTTGTAGACATATTCTTCTTCAAGGAAAATTGCTCTGGAAACAATGACCTTATGTTCTCCAGGAATATAGAAATAGTATCCCTTAGTTTCCTTTGGATACCCCACAAAATAATATTCCTCACTTTTAGATTCCAACTTATCAGTAAGCATCTTCTTTACATATGCAGGGCATCCCCAAGGTCGCATATGTTTAAGTGCTGACTTCTTGTCTTTCCATATCTCATATGAAGTTTTCTCTACCGACTTTGAAGGAACCATGTTCAATATAAATTGAGCTTTGCAATGCATAGCCCCAAAGGTATGTTGGTAGAGCTGAGAAACTCATCATGGATCTAACCATATCTAATAAGGTTCGATTTCTCCTTTCAGCAACACCATTCAATTGAAGACCTGGAGGATTAAACATGTCAATTCTTTGTCATAAATTCATGACTTGGCTATAGTACTTAAAGGCAATGGAGGATCTGTTTACTAATTTTTGTATTGAAACACAACACATCAATGATAACAATATAGGTAATTTTAACATTGTATTATACTTCTCTTTTTCGGTATGAATAGGGTGAACCCACACAAGTATCCTAAAGAAAATCAGTCAATCATGTTAACATGTTTACTGACATACTTCATTTTATCAGTTTCACATTTTGTGACAGAAGAACAAGCTTATGAGGATATGAAAATTATCAGTAGTTCAAGAATGTCATTGGATCCAAAGAGAACAAATGCAAATGATCTTGTAATGTCAAAAGGAGGAAGATGAGATACTTAACATTATTGAAGAAAGAAAGCAAACTATGAATGACCATCTAATTTCTTTAGAGGATGCCTTTGTCTATGAATGCAGCTTGTAAGAGATTCCCAATGCACGATGGATTTATGATGTTAGCTGAAGAACAATTAGTGATTATGAAGCAAGCTGTGTCAAAATCTTATTAATAACATTAACGTGTCAATCATTTACTTCTATCAAATGCACTAGGAAAGCCTTTGCGTTTTAGACTAAAAAAACTCTTGCAATGAAAACCTCCCTTATAGAATGGCCATACTTATACCCTTTCATAGATAAGGATACAATCTTCAACAACACCTACTACTCCCAGAATTTTAATGAAGACACACAAAGTGTCCTTG
This sequence comes from Anisodus tanguticus, assembly GCA_034509755.1. Taxonomy (NCBI): domain Eukaryota; kingdom Viridiplantae; phylum Streptophyta; class Magnoliopsida; order Solanales; family Solanaceae; genus Anisodus; species Anisodus tanguticus. Next base: position 50,663,385 of record CM067547.1, read on the forward strand.
AAAATTTCATTGACTCTATCACTCTCTCTTTGACGCCCGAATTTGGAGTATCCTACTTTCACGCAATTCACAGGGTTCAACAAGCAATCGATATTTCACGATCGAGGGTGTGATACTCTTTGTAGTAGCGGTCTTTATATATCGTATTAACAAGAATCCATGGATGCACTTAAAGCTTTTTTTTCCCGACTTCTAAGTTCCTCTCCATCTCCTTTTGGCAAATAGAGGCTTCAAGAAGCTTCTATTTATAGGCATTGGAGGCGCTTAACTCTTTCTTATTATTAGAAATAATTGTTGTCTTACTTCCATTATTAATAAACGATGGTCTCACGTAGAAATGGTTAACCACTAGTTTCAAGAACCATCTACGAGCCAGATAAAGCGAAAGAACTACACACTAAGGACCAATCTTGGTCTGACTTTAGTCATTTCGAGAAGGAGCCACATGAAGAGAAGAACAAAATTTACCAACCTTGGAGATTCTCACTAATTATAAAGTTGTTTGGGAGAAAAATCACACATTCCTTTCTAAGGAACAAACTTGTTGAGCTATGAAAACCAACCCTAACGTGCATAAGGCAGGGTATAAGTACTGAAAAATCAAACCAGATTGGACTGAATTAATTCGGTTCTATTTTTTTTAATTTATTGCAGGGTTAAATAAACATTATGATGGGGTTGCTACATTTATTTAGTAGAGTAATCTGTTTCCTCTATTTTATGAAGCTCGTTCGAGATTGATTCTGGAAGAAACCCGCAAGGTAAAGCAGACAGCCTCCGGGGCCGCCACCGTCGGACCAACCCTTGTCTCCACCAATTCATATTTTATGGATTTTGCGACACTAAATTCCAGTTCGGGAGGAATCGGAAATCGCAACAACAATGGTAAAAAATGGAGGTCAAATCGCAACAACAACAAAGGAAAAAATAATAGCGGAAAGGGACGTGATAGGGGTGGCATCCAACCCGCCGGCGGCAGCAACAACCAGCAGCAGCAGGGGTAGTGCGGCCCAGCCTGTGGCAGCCGCAATCCCAGTCCGGAGGGGGCTAGTGGGGGCAGTACCCACCGTGGGCTTGGGCACCACAATGTGCTGCCCCACCATGCCCATACCCCACCTTGTTGTGGGGAAGACCATCATCTTCAAATCGACAGCCCGAACTTTTAGATTGTCGTCCACAACAAGCTTTTGCAGCCCATGTACAATCTTCCGCAAGTTATGCTCCAACCAATATCGAACATGCCATGAACAATATGAATCTGAATGTTCCAGATGATTCGTGGTACATGGACACAGGGGCTACGCCACACATGGCGACATCTCAAGGTAATCTCTCGTCTTATTTTAATATGAGCAGTAATAAAAATATTATTGTCGGCAATGAGCAGGAAATTCCAATTCGTGGTATTGGTCAAGTAAAACTTTCCCCCATCACCCACCATTTTATTTGAAAAATGTCTTACATGCACCAAAACTTATTAAAACTTGGTATTTGTACGACGTTTTACAACTGACAACAATGTTTTTTGTGAATTTTGATCCGTTTGGATTTTCTGTGAAGGATTTTTAGACGAGGATGCCACTAATGAGATGTAATAGCATGGGGGACTTGTATCCCATCACTACCACTTCCAACAACCATGTGACCAAACCATCGACCTTTGCAGCTATTTCATATCGTATGACATAATCGGTTGGGACACCCGGGAGCACCGTTGTTCAATACTCTTAGGAAGAATAATTTCGTTGCTTGTAACAAATTTTTGGACTTTTCTGTTTGCCAAACTTGTGTGTATGGAAAGCATGTTAAACATCCTTTTTCATTATCTACTTCACATACGCTTATGCCATTTGATCTTATGCATTGTGATTTGTGGACATCACCGATTTTGAGTTTTACATGTCATAAATATTATATGCTTATTTTTTATGATTATTCGAATTTTATGTTGACATTTCCCTTAGGGAAGAAATCGCAAGCCTTCATCATTTTAAAATAATTTAGTGTTTTTATCAAAACTCAATTTGACAAATCCATTAAATGTTTTCAATGTGACAATGGGAGGGAATTTATTAATGCCCAATTTAATAATTTTTGTCACAAAAATGGGATGTTTTTGCGTCTTTCATGTCCTCATACATCACCTCAAAATGGGAAAGCCGAAAGAAAATTCGAACAATTAACAATATAATTCGCACACTTCTTGTGCATTCGTCCACACCACCGATTTTTTGGCATCATGCACTCCAAATGGCCACATATCTTTTAAATATTCTCCCTAGAAAATTACTCTCCAACATGTCCCCTACACAAATGTTGTACCATCGTCTCCCATCTTTTACACATTTGAGGGTATTTGGGTGTTTGTGTTATCCTTTATTTCCGTCCACAACTATAAACAAACTTCAGGCCCGTTCCACTCCTTGTGTGTTTTTGGGATATCCACAGAATCATAGGGGATATAAATGTCATGATATGACGAACGGAAAAATCATTATCTCTCGTCACGTAGTTTTTAATGAGTCTACATTTCCGTTTGCTAATTCTCATGTGGCATATCTACATTCATATGACTTTTTGGACAACGAATACATCCAAATTTACATAACCATCTCAATACCCAAAATCAAATGGGACCGGCCCAACTATAAAATGGGACTGGGCCAGTCCGAGGTGTGGAGGTCACTACCTCTTTACCGTCGGCATCGGCCCAGTCCACTTCTTGTGGATGGCAGGCCCAAATGAGGGAGCTCACTGCTCTCACCCATGTCCCCACCCCGACATCCAGGCCTATATTTTCAGGCCCATAATCCCGACCCCTCTTCGCCCAATAACCCAGTAGAAAACTGAAATAACCAACAGTCTGTCTTGGCCCAAAATCCAACCTCCCCTCTACCCAATACCATACCCGATAGCCCTACTCTCCAGCCATCCATTTTAGCCCAACCTAAGACCATTGAAACTCGTGCCACACACGGGATTTTTTGGCCCAAATGTCATTTTAACCTAACATCTTCGGTCCAACCATCACCTCTTCCCAAAAATCCCAAAGCATCCTTATCAGACCTGAATTAATGGCTCCTTTGCGAGATACAAAGCTCATCTTGTTGGTGATGGCAGGTCTCAGCAGGTTGGCATGGATTGTGGTAAAACATTTAGTCTGGTGGTTAAGCCAGCAACTATCAGGACTGTTCTTAGCATGACATTGTCAAAATCATGGTCCATTCATCAGTTGGATGTCAAAAATACATTCTTACATAGCCATTTACAAGAGACAGTTTACATGCACCAACCTTTGGGTTTCTGAGATCATACACATCCGCATTATATTTTCCGATTGAAAAAATCTTGATATGGTTTGAAACAGGCTCCCCGGGCATGGTATAACAGGTTTGCAGGGTTTGTATCCACACTGTGTTTCTCACACAACAAGTCCGATCAGTCCTTGTTCATTTATAAGAAGGGAAATGACATGACATATATCATTCTATATGTAGATGACATCATTCTCACAACATCATCTGCATCACTTTGCCAGTCTATTATGTCCCTCCTTGCAGAAGAATTTGCAATGAACGATTTTGGTCTTTTAAATTATTTTTTAGGCATTGTTGTAACATAATATGTAGGTGTTCTGTTTCTCAGTCAAAAGATATATCGAGGAGATCATTGACAAAACTGGTACGTCCTCCTGCAAACCATCACATATACCGGTTGATACAAATGACAAATTGAGTAACTCTACAGGTACTCCATACAATGATCTAACACATTACCGCAACCTAGCAAGGGCCTTGCAGTATCTTACTTTCACGAGACCTGATATCTCCTATGCGGTTCAGCAAGTATGCTTACATATGCATGATCCGAAAGAAGAGCATATGGGGCTCTTAAGCGAATTCTGTGGTATGTTAAAGGCACTCTTCATTTTGGATTGCATCAGTATAAGTCCTCTATTTCGAATCTCTCATCTTATAAACATGCGGATTGGGGTGGCTGCCTGGACACACGGCGTTCCGCCTCTGGTTATTGTATGTTTTTGGGAGACAAACCTCATTTCATGGTCGTCAAAACGACAGCCAACGATGTCTCGATCGAGCGCTGAAGCAGAATACCGAGGGGTACCCAATGTGGTTACTGAATCATGTTGGCTCCGTAATCTTCTTCTAGAGCTTTATTGTCCGATTGAAAAAGCAACTGTAGTTTATTATGATAATGTGAGTGCAATATACTTATCCGGTAATCCTGTCCAGTATCAACGCACAAAACACATAGAAATGGATATATTATTTGTCTGAGAAAAGGTTGCACGTGGATAAGTTTGTGTTCTCCATGTACCGCCCTGTTATCAGATTGCCGATATTTTCACCAAAGGTCTTTCGCGCGTACTATTTGATGATTTCAGGGACAGTCTCAGCATACGATAACCTCCCGCTAAGACTGCGGGGGACTGTTAGGATAACTATGGGGCCATCCCATAATTATCTCAAATCACCATCAATCATATAAATTGTAATCACATAATTTAGGATGATTAGGATATGATTGTAAATTAGTATCATATAATTTAGAATAATTAGACAGGTCTTCCTTAATATTAGCATTATACACTTGTATATATATTTCAGGTTCCTTTGTTTCTGTTCATGACATTGAAAATTGATTTATAAAATCGTTGTAAACTTTTTTTTTATTGTGAAGTGTGTTTTAAACGGTTAATAGCTCTTACACTTAAGTCCCAGTTTTTGAAATTTGATTTCACTCTAGTTATACCTTTTTTGTATCATAATTTTCTTTGAAAATTTGAAAAAAATTGTTGTAGAAAAACCGAACCGAACTAATTCAACTGAACTAATTCTATTCGGTGTTAGGTGCACACTTTTCCAAATCTGAAAGTCGAAGAATCGAAGTTTGAAAAAAACCAATCCAAGAACCGAACGCCCACCCCTAAACACGCATAGATCTAGGTTGGGACCTTTCCATTGGGAAGTTCACCCAAGAGGAAAATATTACGAAGGCGTTGCATGATGGACCTTGGTTCATTACTGGTAACTTCTTGTATGTGAGAAGTTGAATAGAGGCGAATTCAGAATTTGAAATTTGTGAGTTTCTACCCGTCTCTAATTAAAAAATAAAAAGAGATAAAATAAAAGCTCTATATGGTGGACAAGGGGTTCAAACCCTCAACAAAGCTCACCATGTTCAATGTTTGCCAGTAGACCAATAGAACAATTTTTATCAGTTCCCAACTCGTAATTATTATTTATTTACTAGATTTCTCAATACAAATACAGAATTCGCACCAAATTTACTGAGTTTCCGAGACCCCACCAACACCCCAAATCCACCCCTGAGGTTGGATACCCAATTTCGTACCGCAGAAACACTCATATCCCATACTCCGATATGGATAAAACTGCCACCACCACCCACAAAATTCTATGATAAAATTATTCTAGAAAAGGTGGGGAAGAAAATTGGTGTGTTGTCCTCACCAAATATGTGTCAGTCCAAGTGACAAGACGGGAACTTCTAACAAGGAGCAAGGTAAACCCCAAGAGCAACATGTAAAAGAAATTAGACGGACATGCGGGGAAAAATTATGAAAACAAACAAACTATAAGAAAAAACTTTCAATACCCAGTATTCCGAAGGATACTCATGATCGAAATCGCTACAGTAGCATGTACAATACTAGTAGCCATGCTCAAAATAACTCTAATCCTAAAATGGATCTGGGCCAAGGGAATAGAAAACAACATCTCTACGATGCCAATCCCATAATCACGAGCCCCCCCCACTCCAAAAAAAAAAAAAAAAACACTCCGGATACGGCACAATGATCAGGAAGTCATGGGTTCAAGCCGTAGAAACATCCTCTTGTAGAAATGCAAGATAAGACTGCGTACAATAGATCATTATGGTCTGACCATTTTCCGAACCTCGCGTATAGCGGGAGCTTAATGCACCGGACTGACCTTTACTCTGGATACTGCACAGGCCATTCCATTTATCACTAAAAAGCGGGAAAAGGGTGTATATGCACCCACAAATACGAGTCAGACCAAACCTAACACTACAACACACGCCCCAAACTCAAAGACACGTTTGAGACGAGTCCCACAAGGGGCCAAACACTCCCTTCCAATCCTCAAGCCTACGAACCTCCCCCCTCCCGCGCTCTCTCTAATGGTTGCCGCCATCACAACCTCTCGTGCAACAATCAATTATTACCCTGTATTAGTTGATACGACAGCCACCATCGATTCGATGAGATCTCCTCGTATTACTATATCTAGTAGTAAGATGGACTCCCAAGCTTCTATCACTCCAAATTCGGCCAAACAAGCTCATATCCACCATCTTGAAACTGATTTCTCTATAAATAGACCGAAATCAAGACCCAGTGACACCAAATCCAAACACACCACTGATGTATATGACGGTGGCCCTAGTACCAGACCATACATTGACATCATGGTTTGAACTGGCATTGAAGGTCCAAGCACTAACTCTGAATCCCATGATCAGGAACCAACTGGTGGTTGCATCATTTAGAATCCAATGACTTGGCTCACTTATGAAAGAGGGCATGAACCAAGCCCTAGCCAACTTTTCCCATCAGATTTGACTCGAGACGCTTCTACACCCAGGTGTAAGGTAGTCTGAAAACCATGTCAACCTAGGTCATCAGCCTCCGTATGAGCTAAATCAGCTAAACAGTCTTTTTTCCCTGTAAAAACCCTAGATTTTTTCCATCTGAAACCAGTTTTGTCCCATGGACATATGCAGCATATCAAACACCTCTGAACCAGGAGCAACCCTAACTGCATGTGCATCTGGACCAAGAAAGGGGAAACTTTGTACTAGAGGAACTGTGAGGAGCAACCAGGAGCTGGAAATGATCCTGACAGAGTATGGAGTGTCCAAAACAGATGCTTATAACCATCTAAAAAATGCGGGTGGTGGAGTTCAACGAGCCATTGGGCGAAGTAGTTATTGCTCGTTGTCCCAGAACTCTGACCTGTTACACGATGAATCTTTAGAACCAGCATGCTCGAACGCTTCCAGGGTAATCCTCAATCCGATGAAAGCACAAAGAGAGTCTACTCCTGGAGAAGGTAAAGGTACTGAAGAAGAATTTGCACCCTCACAAAAGATTAATGAACTTTATAATGTGAGAATGTATGCGGGGCTAACATTGTGGGATTTCGTAGGCACGGCGAAGATATTGTGAAGATGCATAGGCCATCAATGTTAGTGCTTCTTGAGACATGCGTGGTGGATCACAAAGAGCTCACTGAAGCTTTCGACTTTACTGGCCAAATTTAGTCCTCAACTTTTGGCCAGTCTGGAGGCATCATCACAACGTGGAAGGAGGAAGTCCTCAAGCTGGAGGACATTTTCATCACCCTTCTGGGAATCCACGAGATAGTTAAGGTGATCACTTCCCAGACCTCTTGGTTATTTGGAGCTATCTATGTTAGTGATAACTTCCTTAGTAGGAATAATCTCTGGGAGAACCTTGTGAATGTATTTCATTATTTCACTGGTAAAAATGGATCATTGGGGGATATTTTAACAAAATACTACCAAATTTGGGGGCAACTGTATTAATAGCAGCAGTGCCAATCTTTTTTGCAATGCTTGAATCAGTGTAAGTTGGTCGACCTTGGGTTTAAGGGAAGTAAATATACTTCGACCAACTATGTAACATTCTGTAAATCCGGGTGAGGTGTGATGAATTAAATAAGTGTCGACGTGTCATTTTAGTTATGTGAATCCCTTCGGGATGAATTCGGGTGATAGATAGTCGTTTTAAAGTCAAACCAAATAAGGGAGTTTGTAAAAGTTCATAAAGTCGTTTAGGTCTAATGTAGTTTTCACTTATGCTCCGTTTTCATGCAGTTACGCTGGGAATCTGAGAAAACTCAAAACATGAAAGTTGTAGCCCTTCGAAATACCTTTCCAGGAAAAATAAAAAATTTACACCGTCGAAAATATACCGTGCACGATGTGGGCCACGTCTCAGGCCACGTCGCGCCAGGCCATTTTACGCCTGAAGCGTTTATTTAAAAGCCTAACTTCTTCATAACTTTTCCCCACTTCGATTTGGACGAATTTTTGAAGGAAAATAACCATAGAGACCTCTCTCAAACCCTAAGATAAGTTACTACTCAAACCCCATGATTATTACCTCAATCTAATAAAGATTAACACTAGAATCCTTATCCATTTCATATATTGTGAGAATTCGATTCAACCGAATCATTGGGAAATCTTTGGTAGGTAAGCTTACTTGATTCAAGTACTATTATGAAGTTAGTTATGGGTTCTTTTATCGTTTATAAATCGCTAGAATTCATGGGTGAATCGTATGAAGGCGATAACACCTTTTTGACATGAAAATCCTAGTTTTTCGATAAAGGGGTTAAGATGGGTGGAATTAGATTAAAGTTCTAATATTTATCATCTAAATCAATTATAGAGTGATTGTTGAACCTTGGATAATCCGTTTGGTAGCATTTTAGCGGGGATCAAGGCATGTCTCTTTTAAAAATCTTTTTTGACTATAAAGGTGATTTGTAGTCTCTTTTTCGAACATACTTTTCAAATGTTTAAAGTGATTATTTGGCAAGGTTTATGTGCGTGAGGGACAAAATCGCATTAAACATTTATGTGTATTATATTATATTTATGTACACATGATTTTTCCCTATTGAAGGATGACTGGAATTGAAATATAAAACTTTAATCTTTGAACATGGATTAATGTAACATCCCGTACTTTCGGGCCATGATTTGAATAGCTAGACGTACGTAAATAGACCCGAGCGTTGGAGGATTTTTTGTCATATTCACGTATGCAAATAAAGAAGCTTAGTATATAAAAGGATGCAGTCCCGAAATAATTTTGGACGTAACAAGTGTGATGACGGGGATCGAAAATAATATTTGGTGTGTGCATAAAGAGGCGATGGACTATTTCCATATCACATGATCATAATAATGAGTACATAAAAGTATGTTAAAATAATTATTATTTGAGTGAATTAAGATCAAAAAATTAATTACGTGTGTAATTGGTTCAATGTTGTAGCGGACATAAAGAATTAAGTAATCAATTAGGAAGGTTATGAATATCACCACCCTTTCACGTGGCAGTAGGAGGTAATACAATTAATGACTATGCACTGTGCATGAGTTTGGTGTCACCATCTGGTGGAAGATAGTTACTTAAGTGATCTCTCGTAGAAAATTAATCCACCACCTATCAAAATCAATATGTGGCCAAAACCCCCTTAATATATTAGATCAAAAACTCCTTTATGATTAAGTTTGTACGTTTAGCAAGGGAGAAGATCTCTTTGATTCACTTCAAAGATATGAATTCTCCTCTGACATTTAAAGTTCATTTCAAAAAATTTACTTCAATATTAAGGTGGTAGATTTTTGGAAAAGAGCTGACCTATGTACTTTTTCAATAGCAAAGTCCTTCCACATCTATAAATCAGATCTTACTTATCGCATATTAATGTTCTATTTTTTTTAAAAAAAATAATAATAACGTGAATGCTCAAAGCAACTCCGACTTGCAAGACTATCGTTAGCTCGGAAAGCGTTCAAGGTATGTTAAGGCAAATTATTTCTTCTTTTGGCATGTTCTATGTACGAAACGTGAACGCAATATTGTTCCATAAATTATTCTACTCTTAGTAGTTAAGGATGTTCCTGTTGTTCATTCCTATGTTAAAAACATGTCTAAATATATTCCTAAATCCTTATTGAGGTATATGAAAAAAATGTTAGTATTCATAATGTTAATCGGAGGTGGAGCAACATTACATCACTCCGACAAACTTATAGTGTCATATTATCATATCATTCATGCATTACATTCATGTACATACCTTGACCTCAAAGGAGTTATATACTCTACTATATGTATGCATTATATATATGTATGGGGAATGAGAAAAGGGATACGGCGTTATATACGCACACCACATGCAACTGGTACAGATATACACGATAATGATTATGCCCACAGAGGTCGATATGATATGATGGGATGCCCACAGAGGCTTGATGGCATTGAATATGCCTATGTATATGAATGACCGCATTTGCATTGTGCATGGCATTTAGGCATATTATGGCCCTCATAGGTATTCTCTATTGGTTGGTTCTTTCTTGTCTCAGGTTACTTTCAGGTCTCTATTATGCTATTTTTCATGCCTGACATACTAGGTGCATTATTCGTATTGACGTCCCTTTTGTCGGGGGGCGCTGCATTTCATACTCACAGGTCCAGGTATATAGGGCCACGGTCCGCACCAGTAGGTTGCCAGTTCAGTTGATATTGGAGCACTCCATTTGTTTCGAGGTTGCGGTCTAGTCTTGATACGGTATTTTTGCATATGCATATGGGTATGGCGGGGCCCTGTCCCAACCTTGTGATGTCATATACTCTTTAGAGGCTTGCAGATAATTGTCCTATGTATAGTAGTCGTGTATGGCCTTGTCGGCCTTGGTATGTATATATATATATAGAATGAGTCATTCTGGTTGTAGGATTTTGCATAGCTCCTTTCCAGTTTACTATTTCATATGTCAGTAGGGTATCTCGTGGCCGCCTTGTAGGCCATGCAAAATTATGGATATATACCAAACATGTGACTAGTGGTACTTGGAAAGTAAGGTTCGGGTGCCCGTCATGACCCTCCGATTTGGGTCATGCCAGACTACACCCATAAGGGATGCTTAAACTTGATTTCAAAAAGATTAGATATTTCATGTGTTTTGTTCTATGAACGGATTGTGTTGAATTTGAAACTCATTTAGTGACTTGAGCTTGGTTTCTAAACTCATAAATGATTTGATGTACCCCTAATAACGGGATGATGAACATAATCCATAATGAGGGATTCGACGTCAATGCTATGATTGTGATTCAACTATTTTTCCATGATTCTATTGTTTGCGTTTACCCTAGATATTTTGGAGAAAGGGTAGTCAATATGGATCCTAGTGTAGTTTGTCTAGGAATTCAGGAGTTGGAAAGCATACTTTAGGCCATCGTCGGTTTATGCAGCAACAAGAGCCTGTAGGATAGTTACGGAAACCCGGTTTGAGTTGTCCGCTTTGATCGAATCTAATCCCTAGAGGTGATCTCGACTCTCACTTACAAGAATATGTCCCTTGAGGTCTCAATAGCAATCAAAGTCTCCGGGTTAGAGTCACCAATCGGGAAGGCATAGAGTCGACGCAGTCAAACAGGAAATCCTGAAAGTGAAGAAGCTTTCCTCTCCTTCCTTGTAGTAAAGGAGAGCATGCCCGCCATTTAGCACTTCTCTTCCCAAAGTGGGAGTAGGAGAAAGAAAAACGCACTCGATTACCATTTCGTGTCGTAAGACAAAAAGTCACCCACAGGAGCTCTAAGCCACTTGCTTGATTGTATGGAATGAAATAAGCTCCAAGCCACTTGCTTGATTGTAAGGAAGGAGAGGAACAAGAAACCAATATCTTGGGGAGATGCCTCTACTCTACGAACCAAGTCTTTCTGATGAGGCTTATTGCTTAAAAATACACACACATCATACAGTAGGAGAGTTCAAGTATGAAAGCAGTGTACTCCTACCCCTGAGATAAGGTATGCATTTAGTGCGTTATCTAACTATAAGAGCAGGAGCAGCAAGCACTTACTTTCTTTAAGATGCTAACTTCCACAGTAGCTAAGAATTATCTCAGGTTTTCCGTTAGTGCGCTTCGAAAAGGAGCAAAGGCGAAAAAGCTCAAGTGATTTTCCCTTGACTGATAGCAGGTTGCTTCCAAGCTCAAACCATTTGAAAGGGAATTGCTACTTTTTTCTTGTTATTGATAGAGTGGTATTCTCTGCCCCTGTCAAATAAAGTAGAGGGGGAGAACTGGAAGAGAGAAGGAAAAAGAGCAAAGGATTGACAAGTCTAATGGGGGAAGATTGGTTGACACATTGACTGCCTTCGATATATGAAAAAAAACCAAGCGATCTAACCTTACCCCAAAGACGGACCCCAATTGAAAGGCGCTAGACGGACTAATAGCAAGCGAGATAAAGAAAACAGCTGGCCCAATGTGTAAAACCTTGCTGCTTTCTCCAATGAGAATCAAGAAAGTTTTTGGGCAAGACAAGAAAGGAACTCGCCCTTTGACACCAATGGATAAGAGCTGATTGTTGGCGATGACTTGGTAAAGGGAATCTATGATAGAAGGTTCTCGAACCGAAAGGATAGCCATTGAGAGCCAATATCCTCAGAGTGGTTTGCCTAGCTATTCGGGAAGAAGAATATCCATTGAGAGACAATAGCCCTGATGTGGTTTGCCTAGCTATTCGGGAGGAAGGATAGTCATCGAGGATCAGTAACCCCGATGTGGTTTTGCCTAGCTATTCGGGATGAAGGATAGCCATCGAGGGTGATAACCTTGATGTGGTGCTTCTATGCAGTTTTAGGAAACCTTAATGGTCATCCCTTTGTTTCATTGATTTGGCATGTATTGGCATGATTGTGATTGTTCGTGAGTGACTTGATGTTGATCTTGAGTTCATATAAAGAAGAGTTAATCTTGATAAATGGTATAATGGATTGAAAGTGATTAGTTTCTCTCTTAATGGATTCTACTAATGGTTTCTCTAAGTTTGGTGAACTATTCTATCTCTGGATTTTGAACTGCTTTACTTACATTATTTTACTGCTTAATATTATATTATTTTACACTATTTATTGTCCCTGAGAGACTCACTGAGTACCCAGTATCCAGGCATACCATTATATTTTATGGCGTGTCAGGTAACGTAGAAGAGCAAGTTCGTGATACGCCTATGACTTAGGAGAATTTACTACTTTCGAGACTATTCGGTGAGCCCACATGATTGTTCCTAGGACACTATTTTATTTTTATTTTATTAGTATTAGTTTTCAGACTGCGTCCTAAAGTTAGACTATTTCCTTCTATTATATTAGAGGCTCCATAGATAGATGTTATTTTGTGGGTATTGGTTGAAGTCGTTGTTCGACTCTCATGGGCGTTGCTACATTTTTGACATCTTATTTATTATAGACTTCCGCTGATTTTATTTTTATAATTTGTGGCGTTGATCTTTACTTAGTTATTTATAACTTAATTGAGTTAAATACTAAAATATTAAGCAGGGACTTGATATTATAAATTCACACGATACTTCTTGTATTGTTCACAGCATCAGATGCTTGTTACGTCCAGGGTCGAGTTTGGGGCATGACAAACTAACAGCATATGAACAAACAAAATCTAATCCTGAAAAGGCTGCATAGGTGCCTGGCTAATGACCAATGGATATCCCACTACCATGATTCCACTGTCACACACCAACCACACCCTCGTTCTGATCATTTCCCTTTGCAAATCAGGTTGCAAAACCAACATCACAACAACATGGGGAAACCCTTCAGGCTTGAACCCATGTGATGTGACCATCCCTCATTCAACGCCCTTGTTTGAAATAGCCTTGACCCTCCTAAAACCCTTTCCAATGCTACTCAGAAGTTCCACGATGATGCCTTGGAATGGAATAAAGTTTGAAAAAGTTCTCTATAATTTTTTTGATAAGTGAAATTCCAGGATTGTGTCATAGAGTTCAAACGTATAAAGTTGACATTCCAGGTTCCTATCATATAGTTTAGTATATATATTAGAGTTGAAACTTATAAAAATGAACACATACTTCATGAAAAAATCATGGAGTTTGAACTGATAAAATTGAAACTCCATAGATTGTCCTGGAGTTTGAACTGCATATTTCAAACTCCATGATTTTTTCAGGAATTTGAACTGTATCAGTTCTAACTATAGGAACATTTCCTGGAGTCCTTATATTTCAAGTTGCGCGGGATAAATTTGATGTTTTAAAGGTTTCTGTGTTTTAGTCTAAGGATATAATCGCCCAAATGATATTTTCGTATTAAAAAGTGGTTAAAATTTAGGGACCTTAAAATCTAATTATTCCTTGGCCGTGTGGAATATGGATTAGCATTATGTCATTCCTACAAGTAATGACCCACCCAGGAATGCTATGTACGAACTTAGAGATCAAATATAATATGTTTCTTTCCATTCGTGACCAACTTATTTCTCCGAAACAAGAGATTAAAGTCATCTTCCTCATTTTCCCCAAGAAGTCAACGACTTACATGGCTACAAACTAGGTAACTAATCTTCATAATTACAATCGGAATATAATTTTACCTAATACAAAAGATATACAATTATACAAGAATATTCTTGTAATATTCTATCATACCCCCGCAGTATGCGCAGAAGTCCTTTAGTAAATATATTAGCAATCTAATACCGGGAAGGAACGTGAAGGACACGAACTTGTCCACGAGCCACTTTTTCACGTACAAAGTGAATATCAATTTCAATGTGTTTAGTGCTATGATGTTGAACGGGATTGCCGGAGAGATATAATTCACTGACATTATCATAGTAGACCAATGTAGCCTTGTGGATTGGGCAGTGAAGTTCCAGTAGAAGGTTGCGTATCCAACAAGACTCAAAAATAATATTCGCTACTCATCTGTACTCAGCTTCGGCACTAGATCGAGACAGAGTAGGTTGTCTTTTAGAAGACCAAGACAATAAGTTATCTTCGAGAAACACACAGTAACCTGACGTGGATCGATGAGTGTCTGGAAAACCACCCCATTCAGCGTCAGAATAAGAGGTAAGACCAGAGAGTGTGTACTTGTACAAGTGTAGGCTGAAGTGAAAAGTACCTTGTACATAACACAAAATATGTTTGAGTGCATTTCATATGTTCATCCTTTGAGCTGTGCATATGTAAGCATATTTGTTGCACGACGTAGGATATATATGGTCTCGTGAAAGTGAGATACTGTAATGCTCCTGCTAAACTGCGATAGTGAGTCGGGTCGGCATACAAGGAACTCGAAGAGGCGTTGGGTTTGGAATTAGTGTCCACCGGTGTGTGAGCTAGTTTGCAAGACGGCATGCCTTCTTGGTCAAGGATCTCTTCGGCGTACTTCCTTTGACAAATAAATAGGCCCATGTCTCGTAACAGTAATGCCCAAAAAATAGCTTAGGGGGCTCAAATCCTTTATAGCAAACTAAGAGGCAAGGAGTGACATAATGGATCGGCAAAGTGCATCAGAAGATGCAGTGAGGATGATATCATCAACATATAATAAGATGTACGCCATGTCATTAACCTTTCTATAGTGAATAGTGAATTATCAGATTTGTTATGTGAGAAACCGATAGAGGATACAAAATTAGCAAATCGTTGGTACCATGCACGAGGAGCATGTTTCAATCCATAGAGTAATTTCTTCAAATGACACACATAATATGGATGAACCGAATATCTGAATCCCATATGCTGATGCATATACACAGTTTCATGAAGGTCCTCATGTAAGAAAGCATTTTTGACGTCAAACTAATGAATAGGCCAAGATTTGGACACAATAATATTGAGAACGGTCTTAATAGTCTTCGGTTTCACCATCGGGTTGAAAGTTTCATTATAATCCACTCCCACCTATTGAGATATGCCATCACCTATAAAATGGGCCTTGGGCCACTAAAAAGAATCATCAAATTTCTTTTTATGACAAAAAATCCACATAGAATGAATAATATTAGAATCAGGAGGACGGGGTACGAGATCCCATGTCTTATTTTTAATAAGAGCATTATATTCGTCAATCGTTGCATTTTTCCAATTAGGATCAGATAAGACATTTTTCGGGTTACGAGGAAGAGGTGAAGGGGCAACCGAATTTGACAAGTTAAATAGTTATTTGGGTTTGGAAATGTCATGCATAGCACGGGTTTCCATTATCCATCGGGGTGTCGTGGGGGGTTGGACGGGATTAGGAAGGGGGCCTAGACGTGGCAGCGGGATCAGGAATAGGACTGGAAGTAAAGAGATGGGTCTGAGATGAGGCAGTGGTGTCGGGAAGAGAAGGCGCTGGACGAGGGGCGGTAGCTGAATCAGAAGGCCGAGAAGGGCTATTCTGAGGCTCCCATTATGGGGCTGGGTGGGCTTCCCGACTCAGGATGGCGGTGATTGGGTCGGTTGCCAGTAATAATAACGACTGATTTTGCAAGTGATGAATTAGAAGGGAATTTAGGCCATCATTTAAGAATTCATAGGAATTTAGAGGTGGAGAAGTGCGTTTGGCAAAAGGGGATTGGGACTCATCGAATATGACATACCTAGAAACAATTATTTTTCTTCTTGACAAGTCGTAACAGTGGTAACCTCAATGGTTGGGGGGAGTAACCAAGAAAGATACACGAGGATGAACGAGGTTACAACATGTTGATTTGAGTGGAGGGATTGATGGGGTAGCATAGACATTCAAAATTTTGTAATTGCTTATAGGAAGGATCCCTAAGATAGAGAACTTGAGTGAGAGACTTGTGTTGGAGAGACTTGTTTGGGAGAATCTTTAAGAGATAGGTTGCCATTGAGAGGGCATAATGCCAAAAATATGGGGGATAGAGGCGTGGGCAACGAGGGCACGAATTAAGTTGTTTATGGTTTTAATTTTTCGTTCAGCTTTCCCATTGTGTGGAGAGGTGTGTGGACAGGAAAAATGAAAAACAAGGTTGTGTTTGCACTGAACAGTTTGAATTATTGATTATCGAATTCCCTCCCATTGTCACATTGAAAACATTTGATATTCTTTTCAAATTGTGTCTTTATTAAAGCACTAAAGGAAGAAAAAATATAATAGACTTGAGACTTATTACCAATGGGAAAAGTCCACAGAAAGTTGGAATAATCATCCAAAAACAACACATAATATATATGCACGGCCGTGCTTAAAATAAGAGAAGTCCATAAATCGATGTGTATGACATCAAATGGCATTAAAGTACAGGTGGATGAAGAATAAAATGGCAATTTGACATGTTTTCAAAAAAACGCAAGATTCACAAACAGGAGTAGAAGAGATATGCTTGCAATCAATAAATTTATTTTTGCTAAGGGAGCATAAAACATAATCTCCTGGATGTCCTAATCTATTATGACATAAAAGAGACCGAAGAGCTGCAAATGTTGATAGGATAAAGGTCCCCGGTGTTGTCACATCTCGTTATTCGCATCCATGTCATAAGATCCTTCACAGAGAACCAAAAGGATCAAATTGAAGGGAAAAATTATTGTCGGTTGTGAAACGACGCACATAAATTAGATTTTTGATAAGTTTCGGGGCATGGAGGACAGTGTTTAAAACTAACGGTGGATGTGGTGGGGAGATGGATGATTATCCATAACCTCGAATGGGAATGCCTTGTCCACTACCAACAATATGATTACGATTTAAATTGCTCATATTGAAATAAGACGAGAGAGCACTCTGGGATACCGTCATATGAGATGTGGCACTAGTATTCATGTACGAACTATCATCTAGAACGTTGAGAGACATCGTGTTCATAGCCACCTCAATATCTATCAGTGTGTAGGTTGAAGGAGTAGAGGCTTATACACTGTATGCGTGATGTGGACGTGCATCGATGATGTCGGTCTGGGGCTATCGGGCGGAGGTTGGCCCAGGAGGACGTCGGGTAGGGGAATGGTGGAACAACCCAAGTCGGCTGGGCCTACAAAACCCATGGTGGGTAGGCAGCCCACGACAGAGCCTGATACCACTATTGCTGCCGCTACGGGTGGCTTCCGGCCGGCGAGGGTTGCCTTCTGCGGCCGTTGCTACTGTTTCCTGCTCGGCCACCGCGGCTTTGGTCAGAATTTTTCCCTTTGTTGTTATTCCGAGATTGTGAGCCTCATTTTGGATCGTTGGCTTGTCGGAGGTGCGAGGCAGAGATCGAGCCCCTCAGGTCGACAAGTGTGTGATCGATAATCACGAGGGCGGCTTCGGCGGTGCTTGCGCTAGCCGCGATCTGCTTGGTTTTTTAGGTTTCTTCATGGATGAGTCTCGAACGAGCCTCATAGAATGGAGGCAATGGCTTGCTTTGTTGGAGGATGGTAGCGACGCCGTCATAAGTTTCATTCAAATCTGCAATGAGTTGCATCACAAATCGTTGATTGGTGATAGGTGCACCGACATTGAAGAGTTGATCAACAATCATTTTATGTTCTTGACATTAGGCCGATGCATTAGGAAAATCTTCCTACTGAATGTCCTTTAATTGATTTTCCAAATACAAGGCACATTGTGTCTTGTTATCATGAAAAATGTTTTCCAAGCACTCATACGTTTGTCGTGCAGTAACATCGGTTTCAATGATTGTATATAACAGATCATTCCAGATCGTATCGTAGATTCATTGTAGGACAACCACATCTAAGCGGGACCAAAGTTTATCATCAGAATCATCAGGTTTGTCCAGGGGCTTTGATTTTGGAGGGATGATATGGTCGATGACTTTGTACACACGATAATGAATCTTGAATAATTCCGCCCAAGATGAATACTGATTTTTTTCCATCTCAAGAGTTATAAGAATAAAATTCTTGATGTTGTTAACTGCAAGAGCATAATGGAATTTGGGTTGTTCAGCCATTGAAAATTAGGGAAGAAGAGGGGAGGAGTTTTGTCGAGAAGTAGAAAAGAAAGAGGGGGAGGACGTCAGGGGGGGGGGGGGCGAGGGGGCTAGGGTATCAAGTTTAAGGTTTGACTTCTGATACCATAAAGGAATATATTCCCTCATTTCATCGATTTTTGTGTACAATATAAATAATGTTACATAATTAATTACATGACTACAAACTAGGTAACTAATCTTCCTAATTACAATCGGAATATAATTTTACATAATATAAAAGATATACAATGATACGAAAATATTCTTGTAATATTTTAATAGGTTACATCATTGGGATACTTCGAATAGACTTGACTATATATAGGATACACCGGTGCTAAAACCTTTTTTCAAGATATCTTCCAAATTGTTGGAGTCGTTGCTCCGGATCTTGTTCCCCGGAGTGAAACCAATTGGTTTCGTAGTTTTAGAAGGCTAAACATATTGTTGGTAGAGGTGAAATTTCATTTGTGAATTTCGATTAATTGAATCTGCCGCCCTGTGTATTATTTCGTGCCGTTCCGTATATGAGCCTCTCCCGAACAATCTCAGTATATATCTTGCAAGACGATTTCATATATCGAGGTCGGAATGTGATCGGGTGTTTTCACGTCTTATCGTAGTGCCCGGTTTGTCTTGATTTTCGATTGATGAACAAGAAGAAAAATGAAACAATTGGATTTTGGACTCGCCCTACTAGTCCTTTAGATATGGTTCTGTGGCATTTTCTAGAATCAATATTAGTAGCTACTTTTCTGTCGAATTAATTAATTTCTTTTTGGTACATAATTGGAAGTTTGACTAAAAACGTTTAAATATCTTTCATAGGTTGCGTGATTCAAATATGCCAGGACAAGAAATTGTATTTCCTTAGCAAATTAAATGTTCCTCATATTTGTGACTTTCATTTACCAAAAAATTTGTATATTGGTATGCCTCCCTCCAATGTTTAATAACGACATTGTTGGCTTCCAACAAATGTTTGTAATTTTCAATTGACATTGTATGTCCTTTTTAATAAATTTGACAGCAAATAGGTAATTTGTTTCTACTTATCCCATTTCTTTTGCTAATTTTAGTCATTGGTTTGATGATTCACAATTCTCTAATAAGGCTTGAGGTAGGTCTATGACTATTGATTGTTATTTTCAGTTCTAATCCGATTTCTTTTAGTTTGAAGTAAGTCTTTTCGTTTTGCCTTTTAGTTTAACCATCTAGTGCCAAAGCTCACTTGCTCGACCAATCTAGATTCGCGCCGAATAGAGCCAGTAAAGGGGTAAAACGTTCTTTATCATGATATTCTCCACTTTCGGAGTTCGAATTTAAAACCTCTAATTAAACGTGGATGAATCCCAATAATCCTACCACACTCCTTAATAGTAATTCGAAATACGTTAAGGCTCCTTAATGCCATAAGGAAGAAGCCTTATGACATTAAGGTTGATTTTTTCAGTTAAATGAGAAATTTTATGGAGGTAAATTTGTAAAGAAATGAATTTTGGGTTTAACTCAATCTAAAGCTAGTTTAAGAGAGGAAGAATTGTCTAAGACCATATAAGGAGATCGTTCATCCTTTTGCATCCGATGTGGAACACTTCAACACCCCACATCACGACCAACATCGGAAAACAACAATTGAGATAGGTCATGCTCTGATATCTTGTTAAGAAATTAAATTTGGGCCTAATTCAACCTAAAAACTAACTCAAGAGAGGAGAATTACCTAAGACCGTATACGAAAATTATCCATTCATTTTTTATCTGATGTGGGACTTTCAACCAAATTTGACTCTTAGCCTTGGACCAAAGCTACTAGCTAGCTAGTCTAAGGATGAAACCAAAATATTGGACTATTTAGCCATGCATAAATAGTACCCAACCAAACTATGTGACATGAAATAACCAAATTATGTGATATGAAATTAAACAATGTACTATTAATGAACAACAAAAGTTTTCTTTTACCGTCGAAGCAGACAAAATTATGCGTCATATGACACTCAAAATTTTCATCACAAGTTCCCAAAAACCGTTCTTCTTACTGACCCATTTTAAAGTAGCGAGGTGACAACACCAAAATTTGAGAAGTTTTAAATATATAGCTCATTATGAAGCAAGTTTGACTAGTAGCTTGGAGAGCTACTTATCTAAGGATGAAACCAAAATATTGGACTATTTATTAGTCATGCGTAAAGTAAGAAGAGACTAGTAGATGAGCTGGGGCGGATCCGGTGTTTTGGCACCGAACTTGTCCAAATTCAATATTTTTATGCGAAATATAAATTTTATTGTGAATCCACAAATAGATCAATAAATATTAGATATGAACTTATAATTTTAAATATATTATATATTTAGCTAAAAACCTTATAAATCAAACTCATCAAGTTAAAATTATGAACGACTGCATACTATATATATATATATATATATATATATAAACGAACATGAGATTCCGCCGAACATTTCCGTCAGAACACCAGTGAAAATATAAAATCTCTGACCAAGAACATTTCCAACAAGCAAATTTCAAATTCATGAGTATTTTCGACGCGAAATATAGATTTTATTACGAAAGTCCAAAAATATTTCAATAAATATACTAGACAAAAAAGGCAGCGCAGTACACAAAGCATCCAGCATTAGTAGGGACCGTGGAAGGGCCGCACCCCAATAGTGTGACATAGACAATCTACCATAATGCAAACATTAGTAGCTGCTATAAGTTTAGCTAATTATGAACTTATATTTAAAATGTAGTATAAGTTTAGCTAAATACCTTATAAGTCGAACTCATCAAGTTAAACTACTTACTATAGACTTAAACAACTTGACTTTTCAACAAAAATCTCTATTGGAAACATTTCCGACAAACGAATTTCCCACGGATTTGCAGTAAAACAAGAGGGAAATGGGACAAAAAACACATAATGAGGACAGGGGCAGACACGAGTCTTGATCAACCTGATCTATGATGGGGACCGATCACCAAAACTCTAGCCATCCAGCACTATCCCATCAAGGCATACAGACATGCTCAGAAAACTAATCTGTACGACATGGCCAAGACAACCATGCATATTTTCCTATTTTTGTAACACCTCCATGTGCCTTGCTCCTTCCTATCTCACACTCTAATACATAACTATTGTACTATTTATATTCTCGTTTTAACGTAACCCTTGGTTGTCTGAAGTTTACTGGCACGATTAATTTGAATTTACGCCGGATAAAGCTCAGATATTGATATATTCCATCAAGAGAAAGGAGGCACAGGGGTAAGAAGGCCAACCACGTAGATGGTCAAACAGAAGAACTCAGCTTCTTGGAGCGGACCAATCTTCCGTGCAGGGGCAGATTTAGAAGGTTAGGTATAGGTTCGGCCAAACCCACTAATTTTAGTCCAAATACTGTATTTATATTATGAAATTGACAAATGTGCTAAACTTAATTTCAGACCCAATTTAGAATCAACAAAGTTTAAATCTTGACCCCGACTTTAGTTCCATGCCACCCCACGACCCTTACTCTTTATATAAAAAGTCTACCGAAAGTGTGAAGAGCTAAGCCACTAATATCATTTGGCAAAGGTTATTAAATTTACCAAGGAAGATAAATTGCTTTTTAGCAAAAGATTCTCTATTTGATCTTAAGGGCGCTCAAACATGAGATTTCTAGCTAAAGAATGTCAAGAGATCTCAAACATCCATCACAACTTTTGGTGGTAATTATAATTATTTTGTAAAAAAATTGATCTGAATTTGTGTCGAATAAGTCTATTAAAGGGATAAAACATTTATATTGAGAAATTCTCCATGCCAATACATAAACCCGACAACTCGGAATAAAAATGGAAGGGTAGCAACCATTTACGCTACGATCTTATTGGTGTTTACTGTAATTTCTACTAATTATTGGTGCAGTGGCGAAGCCATCCTTGTCCTCCTGTGCTAGTCTTTATGACAATGAGCGTGGAACTAACATGCATATATAAAATATTTTGTCTATACTTGTGTAAATTAAATCAAGTTAAAAGTAATGACTACATCGATAACTCCTTAAATTTGTCAGTAAAATTTATTTAGAAGGATGTAGTCTTCTCTATGCACCCAGATAAAGCTTCAGGTCCTGATGGACTAAATTCGGGATTCTATCGCAATTTTGGTCGTGGTGGGCAAGGATGTTTCGGACGCAACATACCTGACAATAATAACACAAATATCGTCTTAATCCTGAAAAAGAAGCAGCTAGAGGCAGTGTCTGATCTTAGGCCTATATCCTTGTGTAATGTTTTGACCGCATTGTTTGTAAAATGATGGCAAACCGAATGAAGCATTGTTTGTAAAATGATGGCAAATCGAATGAAGCATTGTTTAAATGATATTATCTCTGAGGCTCAAAGTGCATTTATCCCAGGAAGATTTATTATGGATAATGCTATGATTTCGTTTGAGATAAATCATTACTTGAAACGAAAAACACAAGGAAAAATTAATTTTGCGTCTTTGAAAACTGACATGAGCAAAGCATATGATAGAGTGAAGTGGGATTACTTGAAGAACATCATGCTTAAGCTTGGTTTTCCTGTTGAGTGTGTCTTGAAAGTCACGAGGATGGTTAGCACCGTGTCGTACCGTATATCTCATGCGGGCAAGGAGTTTGGAAATATTATTCCATCACGAGGCCTCCGCCAAGGTGATCCTTTATTACCTTATTTATTTATTATTGTGGTTGAGGGTCTTTCAGCACTTTTGAGATTTCATACATGGCATGGTAGTTTGCATGGTGTAAAATTACACCGCATCCCCCCCCCCCCCCCCCCCCCCCCTTATTTCTCACCTTTTTTCCGCAAATGATGCACTTTTTTTTATTTAAGGCGATTGATTATGAAGAAAATACTATTAAGCATTGTCTTATGATCTATCAGCAAGCATCGGGCCATCAGATGAATTTTCATAAATCGGAGATCTTTCATAGTGGAAATACTACTGGTGTCGTAAAGGACTCAATTGCTTCTATTCTAAATGTACCGATGGTTGATCATCCTGGTCAATATCTTGGGTTGCCAGCTATTATGGATCGTAGCAAAGAAGAGGTTTTTAGTTATGTAGTGGATAAAGTGCGCTCAAAGCTTCAGAGTTGGAAACGAGCAATCCTATCAAGAACGACAAAATAGATTTTATTGAAAACAGTTGAACAGACAATCCCAAACTATCTTATGTCTCTCTTTGCATTGCCTATTGATATATGTATTATTATTTAACGCGCTATGAATGAATTTTGGTGGCACAATGGATGTAGTGAGGGATCTGGAATTAAATGAATTTCTTGGAATCATCTTAGTAAGAACAAAAGTGAAGGTGGTATGGGATTTCAGAGACTTCAACATACAAATACGACATTGCTAGCCAAAACAGGATGGAAAATTATGACACGACCATTTGCTCTTGTAAGTCGAGTCATCGGGGCTAAGTACTATCGCAACTCAGACTTCCTTAATGCGGGTGAGGGATCAAATTCTATTTTTATCTGGCGGTCTCTCTGTACAACAAAATATGAAAATTGAAAATGGGGTTGATACACGAATTTACCACGACCCATGGCTACCAACTGGCCAATCTATGTTTATATGAAGTGTTCCCGATAATGAGTCCATAAATCTTTGGGTGGCGGATTTGATAGATAATGATACAAAAACATGGAAGCTACATTTTTTGGAAACCCTCTTTACTATAGATGAGATAAATTGTATTAAAACCATTCCCTTGAGATTTACGTTTCGGAATGATCGTTGGATGTGAAGGCTAGATAGACAAGAAAGATATAATGTTAAGAATGGGTATTTGGTGCTGCAAGAAAATAATTCTCCTAGTTCGGATGGCTATAATTGGAAGAAAATCTGGAAGCTAAAAATGCCGCCAAAGGTCTTGAATTTTGTTTGGCGAGCACTTAAAGGAGTATTACCAACATGTGATAACTTACTTGTTCAAAAAGTCCTTGAGCATAATGTTTGTCTTGCATTCCTTCAGGAAGCCGAAACTATTTTTCATTGTCTAGTAAAGTGTAATACAACAAAGCAGGTCTGGCTTAAGTCTTCTTTGGGTTGGCGGTTGACGAAAAACTCGTTAATGGAGTGGTTTACGGCTCTAGTCAATGCTGTGATGTGTGATCAGCTTCATGAGGCTATCATGCTCCTCTGGGAGGTATGGAATGCTCGCAACAACCTTATCTGGAATGGTAAAAATATGCGGCCAACATAGCCAACCGCTTCTAGCAAGAATGGACTGCGACACATATTAATGGTAATATTTATTCTTTGTCTGAATCAAATTTTATTGCTAAATGAGTTCCTCCTGATTCGGGTATTCTAAAATGTAACATTGATGCTTCATGCAATGTTAACTCTGGAAAGACAGGGCCGGTATGTTAATCTGTAATACTCTTGGAAACTTTGTTAGAGGATTTAGTTCATCACTGGAAGCTTCATATGATGCGCTAATGGCTGCAATCCTAACAGTCCGTGAAGCTTTGAGCTGGTTGAAGAACCACTACCGTACATCCCCGATTGTTGTTGAGATGGATTGTCTTTTGGCCAAGAAAGCATTGAAAAAATCTAAGAGCGGCAATTCTTGTGCAAGATTGTAAAGCACTAATGTGTGCCTTTACATCTATATCTTTGTCCTTTGTTAAACGGTCAGCGAATCAGTGTGCCCACATATTAGCGAGGGTTGCAGATTCTATGGTTGATCCTATGGAGTGGATTGCACATCCCCATCTATAATTCATGATGTACTCGTTAACGGTTTGATTAATAATTGAGTTGATTGCTTCTTTTCAAAAAAAAAATACTAGAATCATGTCACACTATAATTGAGCATTTGAACACATAATCAAGTGTTCTATTAAAAACTTCCAAGACTCATATATTAAAATAATTTATCGGCATGTTCACAAACATGTTACATAGATAATTAAGTTAATCACACAACATAAGCCTCCTCATTTAATTATACTTTTACATCAATTGGAACATACATGATGTTTTACAGCTTATTGAGGTTAATGCGTATAATTAGAGCAGGTAACATATTCTAAGTGATTAACTTATCTAAGTAGTGAACGTTGAGAACACGCGCAAAAGCTTTTTTCAAAATTTTGAGTTGGAAGTGTTCAATTAAAACATGCCGTAGTTAAAATATTTAATGAAATTTATTGACAAATTTAAGGAATTTATACATGTATTCTACCTAAAAGTAATAGATATGTCTACATTCATCCATTAATTAGTTACATTCATCTGACATGTGACCATTCCCCATTTGGATCTACCACCAATCTATATCTACACTCTGCAATTCTACTGCATTTGCTTCTAACATTTACTATTGCTAGTAAACTACCTAGGTCAAGCTTTTTCCCTCTATCAAGTATGAGTTGGTGTAATTGTTTAAATTTTTATCAAACTATTTTAAATAATGGTTAGTATTTGGTCATTAATTTCACTTACAAATAACAAAAGATTTGAAAGTGAATTTCTTTTTGAGTATTTTGCTTATATTGAATTAATTTTTTATGGCCAAACGGTAACCATTTGTAGCTTACTGATTCTTATAAAATTACTAACACGTGCATAGGGGAGGCAAAATCAGCCCAAGTTCAAATGATCCGCTCAAGGTTTGATGGGTTTTGATAAGAGTAATTTTGACGATAGACTGATTTAGACTAGCCCAAGTTAACTCATTATAAATCATCAACCCAAATTGACTCATAATGATGTCCAAACTTACCAATGAAAATGCTTAATATTAATCCATAGAATTGCTCAAAGTTTTTATGGCATTCCACCATCCCCCCCCCCCCCTCAATTCCCCTCCAAAAATATTTTTTTTTATTTTCTACCCCCCCCCCCCACAACCACCCCTCTAAAAATTGTACTTTTTAAAAAAAAATGTTCTTAATTTTTTTTCTTATTTTAACACCACCCACCCTCCCCCTCTACCCCTCCCGAACTTTCTACTTCATATATTTTGTTTTATTTTTATTAAAAAATAAATTTTGCATGATTAAATTTGGTTTAGGTGGGTGGTGGGGGCAAGGAAACGGGGTGTGGGTAAGAAAAAATTTATAAAAATTAATTTTTTTTGTGGTTACTGAAGAACTTTCAGAATATCATAATCTATAGCAAGACCCTTTTTTGCTGAAAAGGTAAAACTATTTTAGACAAAAGAATCTATGTATGTGCTTCAGCTAAATTGATAATCTTGACTAGTGCAAACAAATTTAACTGAAAGTTATTTATAGTCGTACTTTATATGAAGGGAGAAATATAAGTACAATAACATATTTTTTCATATATAGAAATTTGAATTTTGCGACACTGTTTTTTAAAATTAGTTTATTCCATAAAAAATGATACTTATTTATCACTTTTAAAAGTCTTAAGCCAAACAAATATTATGGTATATTTAAAGACCTCCTCTCTACTTAAACTTCTTATTGAACAAATTATGTTACATAAAATGAAATAATGATATGCATAAATATACTTAATTAGCTAAAAATTAGCATTTTTAAAATTTGTGATTGTACAAGTGGATAAATTTATAATACGTATGAAGAATTGCTTGTGGATATTTGGTTAAGAAAATTTATTGATATCTCTAATAGGAAAAATAATAAAAGTTGAGTTATTTGAGCGGATTGAGTTATAATCCATCATTTAGTTCATCTTAGTCCAAACAAAATTTGAGCATGATTGGACATTAGCTCATCTTAACCCGCTCAGCTTAAGCCCAAGCAGACCATTTTCCACCCCTACACGTGCACAAAGGCTTGCTTGCAGTGACTTCAGTGACGTACTTAGCAAACCACATAACTATAAAGCAAAAGTTGTGAGTTGGCAAAATTGGTCACTAAAAAGTAGTTGCAAGATCTAGACAAATGGAAATTTCTTAATGCAGAAATTAGCATTCTAGTGACATCAATCATGGAGACAATCATGACTTCCATTACTGAGGGTAGGGTAGGGGTGTGGGGGGTTTTGGGGAGGGGGGAGATTCTCAATGGGAATTAACTTGCTATGGTGCATACAAATAATTACTACTTGTGTAAAAGAGCTTACAATACTATAGTATCAGGTCAATTTGCACATATTTTGATATAATCATGCTAATATATATATATAGCTCAGTTGGCTCCACTTGGCTCGGAAATATAGCTCAGTATCGTACAACGTCGTTGCGATTAGGGGTTGAATGACCAAGAACAAGAAAATAATTGAACGTACTCATATCCACCAAAATTTGCATAATATTGTACACCAAACTCTACTGTCCTAGGAATACAATGAATTTATTTTCATTATGCATCTCATATATTTGAAACTCATCGATCCAATCTATCTGAATTCACGTCTGATAGACCCATTAAAATGATAAAACAAGCTGATTTACACAAATAGTTACTTTTATGACGTTGTATTTGGAAGTTGACCAATTTCTCAAAACTAGACTGGTGATTTGAAGTTTGGTAGTGGCCTCTTGGTCGAAAAATTAAAATTCAAACCGCATCTAATTTTACAAATATGGCCAACTTATAGGTACAAAACCACATAAGTGATCAATTAATGTAAATAACACGTAAAACACCCCTTACCAAGAAATTCTTACGATACTGAATTAGATCTTGGCAAGGAAGAAGAAGAATTAATGAACTGGATGCAATCATCAATTGCCTCAGCCCTATGAGAGTCAATATTAATATTTGGAGTAGTAGATGACTTAGAAATTGCTCCTCTCTCTGAGGAATTAGTAACTTTCCTACAACTTCTCCTACTTGAAGGAGACACCATCTTCAGAACTCCAGCCATCTTTCCTCCAAGGTGTTTGAAAAGTTTCATAGGAGATAATTGGGATCTATTAGGCATCTTGAAGCTACAAGTAGTGGTACTTCTTGCATCATTAGTAGTACCATCAACACTTCTTCTAGAGTTTTGCTTTTTCAAATTGCTTGTGATTTTTGCATTCTTGGTCATTTCTGACTTCACACGACCTCTGGCTGACATCTCGAAATCAAAGAGAATTTAACTTAGCGTGTACGTGAAAATATGTATAAACTGGCTTGAACACCACTGTTATATTATCTTTTTAAAAAAAAGATACTTAGTAGGTGGAGAGGGGAGTGATACTTGGAAGATTATTACTTGAAATTGGAACGAAGAAAAAGGGTGAACATGGTTTGTGCTTTATATAGAGAACAAAGGGTAGAAAAAATAATGATGAAAATGTTAAATATACACGGTATGCCCATGGTTTGGGCTAATGATTTGGTATTGTTTGTTGTAATATTTTAGTATAAATATTACATTATTAGAATTGTACATTTACCATAATTATATAGTTAGTGTCCAAGTATAGTTAGTGTCCAAGTAAAATAAGGTTTTAGGAGTAGAATAGGAATAAGATTTTCCTATTATGGAAATTAAAAATTGTGTATATACTCTTTCATTAATGAGAATAATCAAGGGATTATTTCTTTCATGGTATCAAGAGTCTAGGTTTATTTTCTCTCCCAAATATTTCCGTCCAAACAGCCCAGAATCCGACCTCCCTTCCTCGGGTTCCATGCCCGAAAATTCTTTTTTCTTCTCAAATTTCTTCTTCCGAATACCTACATCACGTCTTGCGTTGATATTATGGCTAAGAACACGTTTCACCCTGCCCTTGTTGTTTCTAATATCAAGAATCACATTCCTATCGTTCTTGAGATAGAAAACGTCAATTATGCGACGTGGGCCGAATTGTTCAAAGTTCATGCACGTTCGCATCAAGTTCTCCATCATATTATCCCCGCGGCTCCTACAAATACGGAGGTGCCCAGACCCGAGGATGATCCTATGTTATGGACGACACTTGATGCTACTGTTCTTCAGTGGATTTACTCCACTATTTCTACCGACCTCTTGCAGACAATTATCGAACCAGACATCACAGCGATGGCGGCTTGGAATAGAGTCCGTGATATATTCGAAGATAATCAAAAAATTTGTGCGGTTACATTGGAGCAGGAGTTCTCCTACGTCAACATGAAAGATTTTCCCAACGTTTCAGCATATTGCAAAAGGTTGAAGGAGTTGGCAGACCAACTCCGCAACGTTGGTGCACCAGTCACCAACGACCGTCTTGTCCCTTAGATGGTTGCAGGCATTTAAGAGGCATATAATGGTGTTGGCACGCTTCTTCGTCATCGCAGCCCTCTTCCGCAATTTTATCAGGCTCGTTCTATGCTTACACTCGAAGAAGCCGGCTTGGCCAAAAAGGCGGCTACCGGTGCTAGTCCCGTAGTCATGATGACCGAGTCCAATTTTCCACTATCCGGTTCCAACAACTCGTGCCAAAACCACAACAACGGTGGTGGCAAAAAGGGCCAGAATTGGAAAAATAATGGAAAATTTTGTTGCGGAAACACAGGTGGCAGCCGGAACAGTGGCAGTGGCAGTGGTGCCCCTCGGGTCAGTCAGTAGCAGCAGTTTTGGGCCCCGCAGTGGCAGCGAGCCAGCCATTTTGGGCCTAACAGTGGCGGGTTTCCAGCTTACTACCTGAGAAAATGGGGCCTAAATTTTCAACAGTCCAGGCCCAGTTTTCAGGGTCCAGTCTCGGGTTTCAGGATATCTTATGGGCCGGGGCAGCAGGCCAGCGTGCTTGGACCTCGGCCCCCGGAGGCCTATCATGCATCGGGCCCCACACCAACTGACATTGAAGTCTTCAAGCACACACTTGGATTAAATCCACAAGACCCGAACTGGTATATGGACACCGGAGCCACGACACACATGACGTCCGACCAAGGTACTCTCTCGTCTTATTTCAATTTGAGCTGCCCTAGTGGCATAATTGTTGATAATGGTAATTCAATTCAAATTCGTGGTTATGGTCATAAAACATTGTCACCCCCCCCCCCCCCCCCATCCACCACTTATCTTGAAAAATACACTTTATGCCCCCAAATTGATTAAAATTTTAGTATTTATCCGAAAGTTCACCATTGATAATTTCGTGTCTATTGAATTTGATGCATTTGAGTTTTCTGTGAAGGATTTCAAAACGGAGAGTCATCTCATGATGTGTGATAGTAGGGGAGATCTTTATCCTATCACGCCAAGTTTCGATTTCGCGAGTCACGCATTGCCATCAACTTTTGCAGCTCTGGCTCCTTCCTTGTGGCATGCTCATCTAGGTCATCCAGGGTCATCTATTTTGTCTTGCTTAGATAAAAATAATTTTATTTCTTGTAAGGGTACGCGTAGTACTCCGAATTGTCAATCTTGTTCTTTAGGAAAAAATGTTAAGTTGTCATTTGTAGACTCTAATTCTCATACTTTAATGCAATTTGATATTATTCATAGTGATCTATGGACGTATCTTGTTCTTAGTTCTTTGGATCATCGATATTATGTTCTCTTTTTGGATGATTATTCTAAATTTTTGTGGACTTTTCCAATAGCTAAAAAATCTCAAGTTTTTTCCATCTTCTTAAAATTTAGAGCATTCATTAGAACCCAATTCGAACGTGAAATAAAAAATATCCAATGTGATAATGGCAAAGAATATGACAATGGGGGTGTTTCGGGAATTTTGTGCAAATAATGAGATCAATTTTCATTTTTCTTGCCCTCATACGTCTTCACAAAATGGGAAAGTCAAACGTAAAATTCGTACCATTAATAACATTGTCCGCACTTTATTAATTCATGCTTTCATACCCCCGTCTTTTTGGCATCATGCTCTACAAATGGCTACATATCTTCTTAACATTATTCCTTCCAAAGGTTTGACATATTCGTCCCCCCTTCAAATTTGATATATTAAGACCCCTTCGTATTCACATCTTAGGGTCTTTGGGTGCTTGTGTTATCCACTCTTTCCGTCCACCACAATTAACAAACTTTAGGCCCATTCTACTCCGTGTGTGTTCTTGGGTTATCCGTCAAATCATCATGGTTACAAATGTTTTGATTTATCTTTTAATAAAATCATCATTAGTCGCCATGTTATTTTTGATGAATCCCAATTACCATTTGCTAAGGTTAGTAATCCCGTACCGAGTTTGTATAATTTTTTGGATGATGGTATATCCCCGTATATTATTCACAAGTTTTTGGACATATCCCGCACCCCAAATCCTTCAGCAGGCCCACTATCCGCTGGTCCAACTAGTCCATCGTAGGCCACTATCCCCAGTCTCGTCACTGGACCAGTTTTAGCACTTGGGCCAGTCCAGCCCAATACTGGAACTGGTCTAGTTCCTGCATCCTCGGCTGCTTCTGCTTACCGTGTTGGGCCAGCAGGCCCACTGCCTACTGGCCAGTCCGTCCCGAGTTCAGAAAATTCCCAAAATTTGCCCAATTCTTCCCCGAGTCATAGGCCGGTCACGCGTAGCCAACGGAGTGTTTTTAAACCAAAAAGGCATTTTAATTTAAATTCTAATGTTCTTAAATCACCTTTACCCCGTAATCTTGTGTCTGCGTTAAATGACCCGAATTGGAAAATTACTACTACCGATGAATATAATGCTCTTATTGATAATAAGACGTGGGAGTTGGTGCCCCGTCCATCTGGTATTAATATTATTCGGTCTATGTAGATTTTTGCTCATAAGGACAATTCAGACGGTTCGTTTGCAAGGCATAAGACTCGGCTTGTGGGTGATGGTAAGACTCAACAGGTTGGTGTGGATTGTGGTGAGACGTTTAGTCCGGTGGTCAAGGCGGCTACCATTCGCACTGTGCTCAGCTTGGCTCTTTCGAAAGCATGGCCCATTCATCAGTTAGATGTGAAGAATGCTTTCTTACATGGTGTTATCAAGGAAACAATCTATATGCATCAGCCCTTGGGGTTTAGGGATCCCAAATATCCTCATCATGTTTGTCTGTTGAAAAAGTCCTTATATGAGCTTAAACAGTCTCCACGGGCCTGGTATAAGAGGTTTGCCGACTATGTTTCGACTATTGGGTTCACTCACAGCAGGTCGGATAATTTCTTGTTCATATATCGTCGTGGTTCTTCTTTGGCTTATATACTATTATATGTGGATGATATTATTTTGACTGCCTCTTCCGATGCCTTACGCTAGTCTATCATGATAATGCTCAGGTCTGAGTTTGCTATGAAAGACTTGGGGCCATTGAGTTGTTTTTTAGGGATTGTTGTCACTCGTCATGCAGGTGGATTGTTCTTATCACGGAGGAAGTACGCAGACGAGATCATTGAGAAGGCTGGGATGTCATCCTATAAGTCCACATCCACTCCGGTTGATACTAAACCCAAATTGGGTGCTGCAGCTAGCTCCCCTTATGAGGATCCGACCCGATATCGCAGTCTTGCCGGGGCCCTTCATTATCTTACTTTCACGAGACCATATATTACATATACCGTACAATATGTGTGTTTGTTTATGCATGATCCCAGGGTTGATAACATGAATGTGCTCAAACGCATTATTCGGTACATCTAGGTGACACTTGACTATGGCTTGCATTTATATCCGTCATCGACGTCTACACTTGTCTTGTATACTGCTGATGATTGGGGTGGTTGTCCGGACACCAGACGGTCTACGTCTGGCTATTGTATGTTTTATGGTAACAACTTGGTCTCATGGTCTGCGAAACGTCAGTCGACTTTATCTCTCTCCAGTACAGAGGTCGAGTATCGAGGGGTAGCCAATGTGGTCTCTGAATCATGTTGGTTACGTAATCTGCTTGTAGAGCTTCATTGTCCTATTCAGAAAGCGACTTTGGTTTATTGTGATAATGTTAGTGCCATCTACCTTTCTGGATTTATTGTGATAATGTTAGTGCCATCTACCTTTCTGGTAATCCGGCTTAGCACCAGTGCACTAAACATATCGAGATGGACATTCACTTTGTTCGCGAAAAGGTCGCTCGTGGACAAGTACGTGTCTGCCATGTCCCTTCCAGGTATCAAATTGCAGGCATCTTTACAAAGGGTCTTCCCTCAGTCCTTTTTGACGATTTTAGGGACAATCTCAGCGTACGAAGACCGTCCGCTATGACTGCGGGTGTGTGTTAAATATACACGATATGCCCACGGTTTGGGCTAATGATTTGGTATTGTTTGTTGTAATATTTTAGTGTAAATATTACATTATTAGAATTGTACACTTACCATAATTGTATAGTTAGTGTCCAAGTAGAATAAGATTTTAGGAGTAGAATAAAAATAGGATTTTTCTATTATGGAAATTATAAATTATATATATACTCTTTCATTAATGAGAATAATCAAGAGATTATTTATTTCCTAAAATGTGAGTGAAAAAAGGGTTATAACTAGCTAGGCTCTCAAATTTTGGTGCATGTATAAAGCAAACATACTATGGACAATGCTAGTGAATGGGAAAGCGACTTACAATAGTAAAAGACAACTAGTATCTCAAGGAAGAAAACTTTTCAAAAGACTTTCACTACCCTACAGCTCCAAACTTTTGATATTTACCGAAATATTAACTCGCACCACACATTTACATCAAATAAAGCAAAGTGATAATACATACTTCTTCCGTTTTAATTATAAAAGTTTATGTGGAACATACATCAGAGATGGATTCAAAATTTAAAGTTTATAAATTCTGGTCTTACAATGCTCTCAAACTAATACTATAATAATAACAGGATTCACAATCAAATATTTATATATTTAATAAATTTCTTAATATATATACAACGTCTGAACGCGGATTTACGTGGATCCACAACAGGACTTTTAGATCCACCCCTAACATACATATCTTGTATTTATTTGTTGATTCAATATAAAATCAGGTGTGAGTCAATTTTTGTAGGCCCTACATTTCACTCCCCTTTAATGCGAGAAGTTTCATGAAGGGGTAGATTCATTTAGAAAGATCAACTCAACTCCCTTATAGCTCCATGCATCTTTGTACTCGCAAAAATTTACTCATTCCTTTTTCTTATCCCTTTTTGTCTCTTGTGAAATAGAAAGTAAATTGACATGTAAGATGCTAATTGTCGTGTAAGGGTAGTTGAAGACAGTCGGTATAAAGTTATGGATCATATGTTAGTTTCATAACCATTTTCGAGAGGATTTAAGCTGTATATTCATAGTGTAAAGATTTTTTATCCTATCTATATAATTTAACGGATCATAGCAAGTTATTATTTGTAGTAATCCGATTCTTAATTTTATTAAAATGAGATTAAATTTGTGTTTTGAAACTTTAAATAAGTTTGTATACTTATTTGAGACTTGTGGGGATGGTCGGGATGGAAACCTGAATGACTGAGGGAATTTCGGCACACATCGAATCAGCGGCAGATCCAAGATTTTCACTGAGAGGGTTCGAAAACTAAAAAATGTAGTGCCTGAATTTTTAACTTGGAACTTCAAGGTGAATTTTGAATCTCCTAAACCATCAAATCAAAATTTCTCTTGTGTTCAGGATATTCAAAATCTGTTTATGTACATAAAAAATAGAAAAAATACCTTATATATACAGTGTAATTTTTTGCCTAGAATGTTCGGGTGAACACCCTCGGCGGGCCCTAGATCCGTCCATGTGTTGAATTGCAGATTTTCTACTAGTGTCTGGTGCATTGCTATCGCAAGATCAAACACCACGATCACCAAGGTATAGTTGGAGGATTGACCGGTCATGAGCATTTTATGCTTCTCAAC
Source organism: Anisodus tanguticus (assembly GCA_034509755.1). Taxonomy (NCBI): domain Eukaryota; kingdom Viridiplantae; phylum Streptophyta; class Magnoliopsida; order Solanales; family Solanaceae; genus Anisodus; species Anisodus tanguticus. The sequence goes on from CM067547.1 coordinate 50,698,700, forward strand.
CGCGACCCACTGACCGCGCTCACGAAGGAGGAGGCATGAAGTTGATCAACTGCTCAATTGTTCTTGACAAATGCGAGGTTCCACCCATAATAGAGAAGAGTCTGAGTAAAGCTGCGCTTACTGCATTTCTCTAATAATTGGATTCACAAGCTTATGGTAACCCGTCCACAAAATTTATTTCAGGATTTGATCGAGTTAACATAGAGGGTTGACTTTGTCTTTGACCTAAATTATGGAAATTGACTGTTTAGCCTAATTTGATGTGTAGTTCGATAATTTACATAAATTGAGATCACTGGAGGCTACTGTTGGATTAGAGATTGTTGGGAAAGTTTCAACGTATTTAAGCTAGGCTAGTAAAACTTTAACCTCTTGAATACTTCTTTTTTTTGACGCCATAGTTAGAAACTTGCATTATTGATTTTCAAATACCTAGTACGTTACATACTAGAGAAAATTGTGAATTTGAGTTGTTTCTTCTATGAAATTATACTATTTGCTTCTAAAGCTTTGAGTTGATCATAAATTCTCTGGCATCACAACATGATCCATAATTGATTTGTTAAATCGAGTATAGCATGCAAGATACATTAATTAGTAAGCAAGTTATGATGTATATCATTTTTATACGTTTTGAGATGCATAACATGACTATGTGTTTATCAATTGACACTATTATGATTGCACTAGTTTACCTTAATGTGCATATGATATATGAGTTGAGATGGTGCTAGCATCATACCAGCTATGGGCAATACTCAATTCACGCACAATTTAAGATAGTCATCACTGTGGATGGATTGATGATACACATAGTTGGTTGTGCTGTTGATGAGGTGTTGTTGACTATAGACGGACTGTTGAAATACATAGTTCAACGTAGGTCGTTAGGGTTGTCCTATGGACGGTCTATTACAATGCATAGGTGCTACTGTGATATTTGGCTGAGATGATCATATACTTGCGCCTATTCATTTATATATGCCTTTGCACTTATATTAGATACCATTCTTTGTACATGATATGCATAGTACTTTCCAAGACTTGCTCCAAAGGTATGACAAAAGGACGGGTCAGTGATACATCTTGCTTGGCTTAGGGTCACCCATGTTTTTTTTTCCTGTTCTGTACAGATCCTAGTACTACTACAATTATAGTGCATCCTTGATACTGTTCGAGACCGCTATAGATCCTTTTAAGGTGAGCCTATCGCATTTTAGACCGTGGTGACATCTTTTCTTATTCTTTCAGTTTTCTTTCCAATTATAGTCGGGCCATGCCCTGAACTGTTGTACTCAATTTTTCTGTAGATGTTCCTTGGTATTTGGGCATCATTTCACACTTGTACTCCGTTATCTTATGAGGTATTATTGATATTATTAGCTACGTCAAAATTTTACTTGCGTTGAGAATGAACTACTATTTAAGTAATGGATTTGCCTATTAGATAGACGCTCTCTTAGATGTCTTCACAACTCTTGATTTTGAATTGTGACAATATTTTATTTTCTAAATTATTTTCTTAAAGTTGTTTGTACCTCGGTTATTGTCTTACTTTGTTGTAGTTATTGCCTTCTTTCTCGAATTGCTTTAAAATGTTTTTTTTAGCCGGAGGTCTATCAAAAACGATCTCTCTACCTTTCAGTAGATGTAAGATCTGCTTACATGCTATTCTTGCCAGACCCCACTCATGGGATTACACTGGATATGTTGTTATTGTCCCTTAAAGTTGTTATAAAAAGTTACATATCGTAAGTCAATGTAACTTGAAAGTGTAAAAAACAAAGTTCACAAAAATTTAAACTCCTATAGAGTAATTGGAGTACAATTATGATACATATTGATACAGTTGCAAGGATATTACTTACTATAATACTTAAGAGCAAATGTGAAAAGAAATTCTTATGTATCTTTAGATCTTCTATATGTAAGATACGAGAATGAATCAATTTCTCTATTCAGATATTAGAGTCATCATTAAAGATTCTACCACCACATTTCGAACTAATTTAAGATTATAGAGTCATCATTAAAGATTTTACCACCATATTTCCAACTAATAGAAAAATTAAAGTTCAAATGCTAGCAGCGGCTAGTGCATGTAACCTTTAAGAGGTAGCCCCAATGGAGCACCAATAACTTATTGTAAACAAATGCAAGAAAAGCTTGGTCCTACATTTTTTTCGGCTTCTTTCATCCTCAAATCCCCCCCCCCCCCCCTCCCCTCCCCTCTCTCCTAGATGAAACCCTCTATTTTCTATTTCTTTCATTACCAAAAACTATACTTTTTTTTCGGTTTTCATCCTTCTCTAAAAAAACAATGGCCGACCAACAAAAATTTCATCCTGTTCTTGCCGTAAAAAACGTCAAGAACTTTATTCCAATTATTCTTGAGATGGAAAAAAGGGCAATATTCTTCTTGACCAGAGTTATTCAAAATCCTTTGCCGAGCATACCAAGTCATAGACCATATTATTCCTCACAAGGCTCCATCAGAGACCGTCGTTGTTGACAAAACTCTATGGACTCGCTTGGATGCTATAGTCCTTCAATGGATTTACGGCACCATCTCTAATGACCTTTTTGCACACCATCTTAGAACCGGACTCTACGGCTCAACAAGTTTGGGAGCGTTTGCAAAATATTTTTCAAGATAATAAGATTTCTCGGGCGGTATATCTTGAAAACCAATTCACCAATGTCAAATTGAATGATTTTTCAAACGTTTTCGCATATTGTCAAGAGTTGAAAATGCTTGCCGATCAACTATCAAATGTTGGTGCACCGGTGATGAATCAAAGGTTAGTTCTCCAATTGATTGCGGGATTGAATGAACAATATGATGGTGTTGCTACGTTCATTCAACAAAGCAATCCCTTACCACCGTTCTATGAGGCTCGTTCGAGATTAATTCTTAAAGAAACCCGGAAACAAAAACAGGAGACGACGGCGGCAACCAATGCCGACACCTCTCTTCTTTTCACCAATAATTATACCGATGATTTTGGCTCTCAAAATTCTGGTTCGGGCAGTGGTACTAACCGACAAAATAATGGTCCAAAAAGGGGTCAAAATCGTAATAAAAACAATGGAAAAAGGACGAGGTCGGGGTGGAGGACAGGCCACAGGTGGTGGCAACAGCCGCGGCCAGCAGGGCCAAAACAGACCCCACTGGAAGCAGCCTAACCAGTCAGCCGGTGAGCAGTGAGGGCAGTACCCACCGTGGGGCTGGCAGCCGCAACAGTGGGTTGCCCCTCCCTGCCCGTACCCCATGGCTCAGTGGGCCCCGCCTTCTCCAATATCTAGGCAGCCCGGGGTTCTCGATTCTCGTCCGCAGTAAGATTTTGCAGCCCATGGACCATCTTCCGCAAGTTATGCTCCCACGGACATCGAGCAAGCCATGAACAACATGAATCTCAATGTTCTTGATGATTTGTGGTACATGGACACGAAGCAACCTCACACATGACGGCATCTCAAGTTACTCTCTCATCTAATTTTAATATAAGCAGTAATAATAATATTATCGTTGGCAGTGGACAGGAAATTCCAATTCGTGGTATTGGTCAATTAAACTCCCCCCCCCCCCTCACCCACCTTTATATTTAAAAAATGTCCTGCATGCACCCAAACTTATTAAAAACTTGATATTTGTATGTCATTTCACCACTGACAACAATGTCCCTGTTAATTTTGATCCGTTTGAGTTTTCTGTGAAGGATTTTCATACGGGGATGCCACTAATGAGATGTAATAGCAGTGGAGATTTGTATCCCATCACCGCCACCTCCAACAACCAAGTCACCAACAACCAAGTCACTAATCTCTCTCCCTTAGGAAAAATAAATTTATTGATTGTAACCAATTTGTGGACTCTTATGTTTTCCAGTTTTGCATTTTTGGGAAGCGTGTTAAATTTTCTTTTTCTTTATCTACTTCCAATGCTATTATGTCATTTGATATCATGCATAGTGATTTGTGGACATCCCCGGTTTTGTTCGTCAGGTCATAAGTATTATATGCTTATTTTCGATGATTATTCTAATTTTTATGGACATTTCTCATTGGGAAAAAATCACAAGTCCCCACTATTTTTAAACAATTTAGTATTTTCATCTAAACCCAATTTGAGAAGTCCATTAAATGTTTTCAATGTGACAATGTGAGGGAATTAATAAATTACCAATTTAAGGAATTTTGTCACCAAAATGGCATGTCATTGCGTCTCTCATGTCCACATACTTCTCCTCAAAATGGAAAAGCCGGAAGAAAAATCCGAATAATCAATAATTTAATTCGCACACTTCTTGCGGATTCGTCCACACCACCGTCTTTTTGGCATCACGCTCTTCAACTGGCCACATATATTTTAAACATCTTACTAGCAAGACTCTCAAACCTATCACTCACACAAATTTTGTACCATCGTATCCCTTCTTATACACATTTGAGGGTTTTCGAGTGTTTGTGCTATCCATTATTTCCCTCTACAACCATAAACAAACTTCAAGCCCGTTCCATTCCATGTGTCTTTTTGAGATATCAACAAAATCATAGGAGCTATAAGTGTTATGGTATGTCTAATGGAAAATTATCATCTCTCGTCACGTTGTTTTCGATGAGTCCACATTCCCGTTTGCTAACTCTCACACGTCGTCCCCACCATCATACAATTTTTTAGACGAGGGGCTACATCCATTATTGAATTACCATCTAAATAGCCCATCTCACCAAGCCCAACCGAGGGGGCCCACTGCTTCCTCGGTCCATACTGGACCAGCCCAAGTTGGGCCCTAAATGGTAACGGCCAGCCACATAATACTACCGGGCCAGTCCGAGTCAGGATCCCACTGCTCCCTCATCATCAGCCTCAGCCCAGTCCAGTTCCAGCAACCAGTTGGCCCACATGAAGGAGCCCACTGCTCCATCATCCACTTCACCAACCCAGCAAACAGGCCTAATAGCACAAGCCTGCCCGGTCAGTCCCTCTCGACCGAGTACTATTCCTGAAAATCCACAGCCCCAGCCCCACATCTCGCCCCCACCTCGGTCCATTGAAATTCATGCCATGCACGAGATTTTTCGTTCCAAGCATAATTTTAATTTAACCTCCTCGGTCCAACCATCACCAATTCTGAAAAATCCAAAAGTTGCTCTATCAGACCCGAATTGGAAAGCTGTCATGTTAGACGAAATTGATGCTCTTATTAAAAATAAGACATGGGAGTTGGTGCCCCGTCCATCTAATATGAACATAATACGTTCTATGTGGGTTTTCTGTCATAAAAAGAATTCTGATAGTTCTTTTGGGAGACACAAAGTTCGCATTATTGGTGATGGCAGGTCTCAGCAGGTTGGCATGGATTGCGGTGAAACGTTCAGCCTAGTAGTTAAAATAGCAACTATAAGGACAGTTCTCAGTCCGTCTCTGTCAAAATCATGGTACATTCAATAGTTGGACATCAAGAATGTGGTTCTACATGGTCACCTACAGGAAACAATTTACATGCACCAGCCTTTGAGTTTCCTGGATCCTATTCATCCTGATTATGTCTGTTTGTTGAAAAAATTATTATATTTTTTAAAGCATGTCCCTAGGGCGTGGTATAACAGGTTTGCAGGGTTCGTCTTTACATTGGGGTTCTCACATAGCAAGTTCGATCAGTCGTTGTTCATTTATAAGAAAGGGAATGACATGGCATATATTCTTCTCTATGTGGATGACATCATCATCACAACGTCATTTGAGTTACTTCGCCAGCCTATTATGTCCCTCCTTGCTTTAGAATTTGCTATGAAGGATTTGGGTCCTTTAAAATATTTTTTGGGCATTGCTATAACTCAATATGTATGTGGTCTGTTTCTTTGTCAAAAGAAGTACGCCGAGGTGATCATTGACAAATCCAGCATGTCCTCTTGCAAACCGTCACACACGTCAGTTGATACCAAGGCAGAATTAAGTAACTCTACAGGTTCTCCCTACAGTGATCCAACATATCACCGCAGCGTAGCAGGGGCATTGCAGTGTCTCACCTTCGCGAGACCTGATATCTCCTATGCCGTTCAACAAGTTTGTTTACATATGCATGACCCGAAGGAAGAGCATATGGGGTTCTCAGACGAATTCTGAAGTATGTTAAGGGTACTCTTGATTTTGGGTTGCATCTGTATAAGTCAACTATTTCTGGCCTCACATCTTATACAGATGCTGATTGTGGTGGCTTCCCGGACACAAGGCGTTCCACCTCTGGTTATTGTGTGTTTCTAGGAGATAACATCATTTCATGGTCGTCGAAACACCAACCGACACTATTTCGGTCAAGTGCTGAAGCAGAATATCGAGGGGTAGGTAATATGGTCTCTGAATCATGTTGGCTCCGTAATCTTCTTTTAGAACTTGATTGTCCGATCAAAAAAGCAACTGTGGTTTATTGTGATAATGTGAGTGCGATATATTTGTTAGGTAACTCTGTCTGTCATCAACGCACAAAATACATAGAAATGGATATCTTGTTTGTCTGTAAAAATATTGCACGTGGACAAGTCTGTGTTCTCCATGTACCGTCTTATTATCAGATTGCAGATATTTTCACGAAAGGTCTTCCGCGCGTACTCTTTGATGATTTCAAGGACAGTCTCAGCATACGAGAACCTCCTACTAAGACTGCGGGGGACTGTTAAGATAATTATGGAAATAATAATATCAAATCAATAGTGTATAATTAGGTTGTACAGATTATTAGCATATTCTTAGGATTGATTCTTATATGGATGTATATATGTTGTATTCTTGGAATGAAATAAACCATGGAAAAACATTTTCTTCATTTTCTAATTACATTGTTCATTACATTATAATCCTAATGTTTCGTTGGCTCGTATCTCGAAGAAAAATTGTACTCAATTATTATTCTTTTGCACAATAGGATTGTCCGTACACTGCCCAGCCCCTTTTTCAATTATTTTTAATTTATTTATTTGTTAATTGTTTGTTAATTATCTTATTAGAAAAATATATGAATCTCCTAATTGTTAATTATTTGTTAATTGTTTGACTATAAGAAAATATACTAATCTCCTAATAATATTTTTATCTGTTAATTTATTTATTTGTAAAATTATTTAATCTATGTTAGTTATTAATGTGATAATCAGTTATCTAATTTTATGTGTTAATCTAATTTTATTTGCTAATTAGTTATCTCATTTTATGTGTTAATGTGCTAATTAGTTATCTAATTAATTATCAATTATTAATTAGAAATAATTAATCATTAGTTTAAGATTGAACATCATTAGTTTAGGATAAAAAATATCATTAATATTATATTAGTTAGTTAATTATAGTTAGTATAATAATTAATTATCAATTATTAAATATAAATAGTTAATCCTTAGTTTAGGATTGAACATCCTTAGTTTAGGAACTTAAAAATATCATTAATATAATATTAGTTAGTTAATTATAGTTAGTATAATAATTAGAAATAGTTAATCTTTAGTTTAGGATTGAACAACATTAGTTTAAGATTGAACATCATTAGTTTAGGATTAAAAATATCATTAATATAATATTAGTTAGTTAATTGTAGTTAGTATAATAATTAATTATCAATTATTAATTAGAAATAGTTAATCCTTAGTTTAGGATTGAACATCATTAGTTTATGATTAAAAATATCATTAATATAATATTAGTTAGTTAATTATAGTTAGTATAATAATTAATTATCAATTATTAATTAGAAATAGCCAATCCTTAGTTTAGGATTGAACATCATTAGTTTAGGATTAAAGATCATTAGTTTATGATTATAAAAATCATTAATATAATATTAGTTAGTTAATTGTAGTTAGTATAATAATTAATTATTAATTAGAAATAGTTAATCCTTAGTTTAGGATTGAAAAACATATTATAATTTAGATAAAGGATTGCATAATTAATATAATATGATTGAACAACAAATTTAGATAGTTAATATAATTTCCCGATAAAGGATTAGTTAGTTAGTATAATTTTTTGATAAAGGACTACATAATTAATATTACATGTTAATGAATAATTTAAACATTGTTAATACAGATACGACACCTCCATGGATCCCAACCTTTATCTTGGGCCCTTCGATACATCAGTACTTCATCTACAGGATAATCATAGGTCCTAACTATTATGGGATGGAGAGATAGGTATAAGCACGTTGTTCCATCCCCATAGGATGGAACATGCATGTGATCTTTTAGCGCCTTGGCCTCCACATTCCCGCGTCTTAGAGATATTGTATCGGGGCGGTATCTATCGTTGCATCGCTGCTGGTCGGGTACAATATGATCGGGCTCTTATGACTGCCATGATTGAGTGATGGCGACCGGAGATGCACACCATTTATCTCCGCATTGGTGAGGCCACTATCACACTTCAGAATGTGGAGTTCATGTATGGACTATGGGTAGATGGACTCCCATTATGCATTGAGGATCCTCAGCAACCCCCCTCATTTGGGCAAGAGTTGGCTAGGCTCACTGGATACGTGTCTCAATAGGGTGATATCCATAGACAGAGTCAAATGTCGATGTTTTCCCTCTGTGCTCACTTGCACCTCATAGACATGCAACGTTCTATTACAGACGGCATACCTCAGGTGAATATCGTTCGTCATGCCCGTATGTATTATCTCATCAGATTTTAGGGCATCATGTTCCCGAACACATCGGGTTTCCATGTGAGTTCAAAGTATTTATCATTTCTGGACAATCCGGACCAGTTGGAATATTACAGCTGGGGCGGCGTTATTCTGACTTACCTGTATCGATCACTATGTCGAGCGTCTATGGGCGATAGGAGTGTTGTCGGTGGATTTCGCGCGCTCCTTCAAATAATATATAAGTGTGTGTAATTTTATTCTAAATATAGCTTTTTGAAACGATGACTAATAAAGCATTTTTTATGACCTTTTCAGTTATGGGTGTGGGATAGGATGATGCTTTTTTAGCCCGTAGCTGCGCACCCTTAGCCTGACTTTATTGCTGATGGCATGCCCTATGCGCAAAGATGGACGGGAGGTATATCCCGACATGTGGATACGCACTACAGTATTCTTCCGTTCAGGGATTAGCTAGATCATATGACAGAGGACAGGGTAAGTTTGTTTGATTTTATATTATTATCTTTTTTTTTTACTATTTTTGTCTTTATTATTTACTAATATGAGGTCATTTTTTACAACTTTTTATATAAAGGCCGTATGTTTATTTTTTTATCAATTATCGGCGTTTTGCAGGGCTGGTGAGCCCGTGTGGATGTACACATGGAGATTATTGAGGATCACGCGCCCGATCGTGTATTACGATAGTTTGGACATGTATATAATATACTTGAGCCGGTTGTTTGGCAGCACAATCATTATATGCGGGACGAGCATTCGACCGCCACTGATGCATATCGGACCTTTATACATACCCGGACTGATCATTTGGCTCAGAGTCTAGAGACAATATCGGTAGTCGAACACACGACTCCGACCCATATTTACATGGGGTGGTACCGGTAGATCATACGTAGCTTAATTGGTAACTCCGAGAGACGTGATCTAGATAGTTTAGTATATACAGCACTCGCGGGATAATATGAGGTGTTGATAAGTTTACTACACTTAAACTTAATTAATCGTCTTAATTATTATGTTACAAATTTATTCAATTATTAATATTTACAAACAAATGCAGTTACAGACTGTTCAGACGGTGCGTCAGTTGGGCATGAATCATATGGCTATCTCTCGAGACAGCTGGATCAGTTGCCCAGATATTTCAGGTAGCAGAGTCGGGTATCCAACAATCATAAGAGGTCGGACGTATGTATAAGCGTGGTTCAGAGATTCCGTATTAGGCAGCAGGTGATCGTGTCCGTGGTCGTAGAGGCATTGGTGATAGAGGTAGTGGTGGCAAAAGAGGGGTGGCAGAGGGGGTGGGGCCAAAGAGGATGGTGGCCGAAGGGCTGGTGGCCGAAAGGATCGTGGTTGAGGGGATCGTGGCCGAGGTGGTGGCGGTGGAGGCCTCCGTCTAGTAGATGAGACTGATGAGCATGCTACCGTTAGCACTCCAGCCTAGCAGCATTCGTCGACTTCAGGCCGCCCGTCGATTTCAGACCGAGCGTCGTCTTCTTACGGACTATCGACACTTCTATATACGCCAGCGCATATATTTTCAGATCACATATATTGGGATTCATATGAGGCATCAGTGTATGCACAGTCGCCAGTTCATGATTCATAGGGTGAGCGGTCAGTTCGTGATCTACAGGATGACAAGGAGTTGGAGTACGACTTATCATTCATAGACTTCGACATTTTTCATAGCCCAGAGAAAAGTATTTAAAATACTTATTTTAATAAATTAAAATATTTATACTGATTATTTCATAATTTTTCATATCTTAGGATCCAGTTTAAGCTCCGGCTCCAGCCCGCTCGGGAGCCAGCTAAGGAGACCGCTTAAGAGCCCTCTCATGAGTCCGTCGACACACAGGTTTGATTTTTTACCAAAATATAATGTATTAAATCTAAATTAAAATTAATACTAATTGTTTATATATTATTTCAGGTTCATCCTTTAGTGCTTGTGGATCCGTCTCCACAGGAGGACGATGTTGATGATTTTGACCCTACTGATCCCAATAGGTTGATTCCTATCATGTGTAACATCCCATAATTTTGAGCGATAGTTTGAGCACCTAAATGTAAGCAAGTAGACCCGGGCCTCGGGGAATTTATGTTATATTTATGTATGCTAATAAAGAGCTTAGTATATAAAAGGATAAAACCCCGAAATAATTTTGGACGTAACAAGTGTGACGACGGGAATCGAAAATAAATTTGGTGCGCGCATAAAGAGGCGATGTACTAGTATTATATCGCATGATTATGACATTGAGTATACAAAGGTCTTATAAGTCATTAAGATTTAAGTGAATTGAGATCAAGAAATTAATTATTGGATAAAGGGATTAAGTGATGTAATTAAGGAATAAGGTGGATAGGTGTTGGGATTATTATTCCATGTGGAGCTTACAAAATGGAATGACATGATTAATTGGTGAGTCAAAAATACCATTGTGTACTAAGTGGATACATTATTAGATAAGTTAGCATGACAATTAATTGTTTGTGTTGGTGGCAGCTCGTGAGGATAGCAGGGCCTGGGGTTATAATATTTTTATGTGCACTTAAGCCAACTTTAAACCACAAGAAAGAGCTTGAACCAACCTTTCCATCATATGTATTTCAATTACTTAGTCATAAATACATCTAGAAATAAATCACCGCCTACTTTGACATTTAGGGATAGATACCTTCTTTTACTTTTACATTTTTTTTTACGTATGGAAACAAATAGAATTGTTGGTCCCTTTCTTTTTCCTTTAAGAATACAAGCGTAGCAACAATAATTGAAGTTTCCATTTTTTTCCAAGAAATTCTTTCAAGTTCTCTCAAGATAAGTTCAATGTCAAGTTATTAAGCTTGAATTCGAGGTATGTTAAGACAAATCATTTCTTCTTTTGGCATGCTCTATATAACGAAACGTAACCGTAATATTGTTCCATAAATTATTCTACTCTTAGTAGTTAAGAATGTCCATGTTATTGATTCCTATGTTGAAAGCATGTCTAAATATGTTCCTAAATCCTTATTGAGGTATGTGGGAAAGATGTTAATATTCCCAAAGTTAGCCGAAGGTACAAGGATATTATGTCATCCGATAAGTTCAGGATGTTTTATTGTCATTCTTGCACTTGCACCATATTCATGTATTACCCCTGAACCCACATGTGGTATATACACTATTATATGGTTTCAATATATATATATATATATATGTAGGAGATGGGGAAAAGGGAATGGCGTTATATACGCAACACCACATGCAGCTGGTACAGACTCACGATAAGAAAGATGTCCATGTGTGGCCAATATGATAATGATAATGCCCACAGAGGCCAAAATGAAATGATGCCCACAGATGATATTATGGGAAGGAAGATTCCCTTGTGTGGCCAATATTTATATTTATACCGCATTTGCATTGTGCATAACATTTAGGCATATGTATTAGGGCCCTCAGAGGCATTTACTGCTGGTCAGTTGTTTCTGTCGGCTGTTATTGTCGGTTGTTTCTGTTTCAATTTATTATTATATTCTTGTTATACTATTGATCATGTCTGACATACTCGGTACATCAGTCGTACTGACATCACTTTTGTCGGGGGACGCTGTGTTTCATGCCCGCATGTTCACGTAGACAAGGAGACGATCCACGTTAGTAGGTTGCTGACCCAACGAATTTTGGAGCACTCCCTTTATTTCAGAGTGTCGGTCTAATTTTGGCATATTTTTGCATGTATATATGGGTATGGAGGGGCCCTGTCCCGACCTTTTGATGTCATGTACTCTCTTAGAGGCTTGTAGACAGTGTCATGTGTGTAGTAGTCTTGTATGACCTTGTCGGCCTTGGTATATATATAAATTGGGCTTTTTGGTTAAGGTTTTACATAATTCTTTTTCTGCTTAGTCCGTATTTAATTATAAATAAGTGTTGATTGTATGGCTAGTGGTGCCCGACGGGTACGGTCCGGGTGCCCGTCGCGACCCTCCGGTTTGGGTTGTGACATCATGCTAGTTAAAGGTGGTGATGTGCACGCCATGGTCTGGACACCGAAGAAGGGCGACACAGAAAAAAAGGGTGGTGGATGATCATGGCTTGGAGCGTCCTACGATTAAGAGGAGAAAGGGGGATGAAGATGATGGTGAGGGGGGTGGGGATCGCCCTAGGCCTCGGGTTACTCTAAAGGCTCCCACATGTGGGACCTATTAGAGATTATGTATACGTAATTAAGTTGTACAGTTTAAGTTAATATTATATATTTTTTATATTATTTTTAATGATAATTAGTTATCTTAGTCTTTATTATCGTTTATTAATAACTCGTGCGGCGTCCTAAATTAATTATGAAAAAATCTCGATATATTCTAAATAAAGTAATGCTTTGACTAAATAATAACACACTTAAATTAAAACCTTAAAAAATAAAACACTTAAACCTAATGATAACAAGTTTCTAAACAAAACTTACTTCGGGCACTTTATAGCCCCTAAAACAACTAGGGGTGGGCAAAAACCCCGGAGAATCGAAAAAACCGAACCGAACCGAATCAGGATTTAGTGATTCGGTTCGGTTTTTTTATTTTGGATACAAACCGAACCGAAAAACCAAATTATTTTTTAATTAAATTTTTTTTTAGGCTACTACTATCTCTTGAATCATAGTCATTGAAGGTAATCTATGTTATGGAAGTCGCATGCGGCCTGAACTTGATTAACATATCACGAAAACATTGACATAAAATGTAGGGAGAAAAAATAGTTGTAAATTGATAAAACTTTAAATAGTCATAACTATGCGCTCGGATGTCCGTTTTACCCGTTTTTTTTTATTTTGCGTATTTTTTCGAGACGGGGCCGGTCAAACCGCCTATCAACCAATTTTTAGAAATACGTCAGTTTTCCCAATTAATTTGTGTTTTCCCCAAATCAATTTCTAATTTTCCTTTTTCTTTAGTAAAAATCTCACGATACACAATAGATTTCAACGTCGAAATTTCATGATAGTGTAGGTGTGAATGTCAATTTCAGTTTTGGAAATTCAATTTAAAAAATAAAATTCCCGACCGATTTAAAAAACCGATATAAACCGATACATTCGGCGATATAAACTGATATATCGGTTTTAAAAAAAAAGTTGTATTCGTTTTTTTAAAAAAAACCGATTTTTATTCGGTTCATATTTTTCGGATACAAAACCGAACCGAACCGATATACGCCCACCCCTAAAAACAACGATCCAAACGTTTAGGTATCTTTGATGTATTGAGCTTACATTATTGTTCGCAGAAAAAGATATCAGGTTCTATATAAAATATTGATATTTCGGAGTTTTGAGACATAACTAATCTAGGGTCAAAGTATGAAAAAACGTGAATTTTAAAACTTTGAAATTATACAAAGTGTTGGGCAAAATCAATATACCCTTATTGCGCAAGGAATTCCTGCGCAAAAGATACTTACGTCACTTTTTTTTTGTGTGGGGGTATTTTGGTTCAAAGGTCCACTTTTTAGGTCATTTAAGTTCCGGACTCATAATAGTATTGACAAATTGCCACTTCTTGTATCCACTTTCTTGTAGACTTTGGATGTAGTTATCTACCCTGGCATAATCAAAATTTGAAGTTTACGAGTTCAGAATTATAGTCTTACTAAATTCTAAATTTATAATTTATATTAAATACATTTTAAAGAATATAGATGCAATGTTTGGACCATGGTTATTGGGATTGTCCAAACCACGTACCATGACATCTAGCTCCGCCCCTGGCGGCATACACGGTTAACTTATATAAAGTAGAAACACAGGATGTTAATACAAACTTCAAGCGTCACAAGCTTGAGTAGTAGGCCTAACTGGTTGCAATGCAAATGTACATTGGTCTATAATATTTATTACAGATTACTAAGTATGACTGTTAGTTAAGGGCAGTCGTTCCATGTGATGTATTAAACATATTGAGTTCAGCTCGAGATATGTATACAATTGCTGAAAAAATTAAAGTATAATAAGACACTTGTCCTGAATTCGCTTCTATTTGAATATGGTATAGTTAAATTTTTTTATAATTGTCATTTGTTATAACATCATTTCACTATAACAGCCTGATTTTCTCCGAAATCGATTTTTCATGTTATATTTTACTTCTCTATAATAACATTCTACCTATAACATCGGTGACATTCATTATAGCGGTACATTCTTTGTAAAATTACCTCTCTATAACAGTTATACTCAAATATTGTGTAATAATATTTTGTGAGAAATATATGTATAAAAAAATATTAAAATATTTATGTTAAGCTCTTAGAGAATCTTTAAGGGAAAGCTATTGAATTCCTTTTTGCTGAAAGTTTGGACAAAATTTTTGGCCAACTCAAACGTTATATTATCACTAAGAGACTGAAATGTACGAAACAACGTACAATTGTAGAATTCTTACGTCAAACCTGAAATATTAAAATTCCCAATTAATTTTAAATTCATATGTTCTTTATAGTTTAATTCTTTATCGAAACTAGTAATGGGTTTCTTAGTACTCTATTACTCTTTTTAATTTCAGTTAATGAGATATGAAAATCAATTAAGGTTTTAAATTTAACAAGTATATTTTTTCGTTCATAAAATAAAATTATTAAAACTAAAAAAAAAAAAATTGCGTACTTTTGTTTATAACAGCTAAATGAGATCTAAATATCAAATATCAAATATCAATATACATACATAACTCCACTATAACAACCATGAAATTTTCGGACAAATACTATCATTATAGAGTATTTTGACTGTACTTCCTTTTCATTGCTAATGATAACTCATTCGTGATTTGAATTAATAATACTGGAAAGTAGGTAAATTACACCAAACACTCTTACAATATGACTCAATTGCAGATGCATCCCTGTATTTTGTGTATAATTTCCATTATATAAGGGGTATAAATGTTTTAGAAGAACAGGGAAAATATCATATTTGTGTAGGATTTACATAGTATAGGAGGTGTAAGCAATTGAATTTCAAATACAGGGGGTGTACTTGCAATGAGTCAGTCACATTATAGAGTGTTCAACGCAATTTACCTTTTTATTTGTTGCGTACTCAAACATTTTCGTATGATATCATGTTTGTCCAACCAACACTAGATTAACCATGAGGAAATTGGTCAATTGTAAGTAACCAAGCTATGTTGCTCAGACTCTTAAAAAATATTGTTTCATCCTGTCGGATCCTCTAAAATGCACTATTTTTGGAGAATCTGACACGCACCTAGCGACATATTTGAAGAGTCCGAGTAACATAGGTAACCAGTCGCCTCTCATAGGCAGACAAGATGGTGCCTTGATTATATGGTGAATAACTGGTCCCGGCAAAGGGCAGGATCAGCTTAATTTGAACCATGGGAGAATCTCCATCCCTGGGCAAGCAACAAAAAGAAAATTGCACACTCCCTACGCAGGCATTATCCTGTTCAGGTTCAAAGGGTTCTTTCTCAGTCTGATAAGTCAGCATTTGAAGCTGACACAGACACCCCCGGTGCTTTCTCGTGTCAATAAAATCGAAGATAAAGAGACTGAATACAAGAAAATACGCGACTTCTTATTACTAAACAAGGAGAGTTTCTTTGAACAAGGCCGTGTCTCAATTTATTTAACATACCAAACTAGATACTTACCTAACACTTGATAACGAAGCTCCTACTACCTCCTCCTTGACTTGCCGATGGAATTGTGATCACTTCAGAAAGCTCTAGGCCAGTTTTCGATCTTTATATAGTCCTGAAATTGTATTCTTTTAAGGTAAGTGATAGGAGCTTAAGGAGGAATTACATAAAGTTTCTTCATTATATTGCAAGGTAACCGGTGTAAATCTTTTCTTAAACACTCTTTCTTTTTTAGTTCGTTTAAAAAAAATGACGCTTTTTTATATCTGAAACCTCTTTAACTTTAAAATTCCAACTTTATCCATAGTAAACATGCTTTTATAGTCTTAGAAATATCATGGCATGTTTAAGATTGAAACTCTAAAGGTACTTTTGGCAGTCAAGTCTTTCTTCCTTTCTTAAACTCCATGTCCACTCAAACAACGACCTATATAATGAAACGGAGGGATTACCTCTTTCGGAGCTTAAGGAGGAATACAAAAAGTTGGTCGAGTTGTGTTGCAGGGTAACAGAGGTAATAATTTCTTGGATAAAACATATTTTTACCTTTAAAGAACTTGCAGAATGCAAACACTCACCTTTAGCTGTTCAAAGAGTTGACGTAATTTTCTGGCAAGTAGATCTCACCACCAACCTCACCGTGTTGTTCCCCACTAATGGTTTTTTTAGCAGCTTGAAACGCCGCACTCATAGCATCCATGCCACGCTGAATGGCTTCCTCTTCACTTCCATAACCATGATTTTCAGCATACTTCCTAATATCTTCGGTTATTTTCATAGAACAAAACTTAGGCCCGCACATAGAGCAGAAATGCGCTACTTTAGCACCATCGGCTGGTAAAGTTTCGTCGTGGAAGGACATTGCAGTAACGGGGTCCAATGACAAAGCAAATTGATCCATCCATCTGAACTCAAATCTTGCCTTGCTTAGTGCATCATCCCAAGCTTGTGAAAGCGGGTGACCTTTCGCTAGATCAGCTGCATGAGCAGCTATCTTATATGCTATTACCCCTACCTTCACATCATCGCGATTAGGCAGACCAAGATGCTCTTTTGGAGTGACGTAACACAGAAGTGCAGTCCCGAGTGCTCCTATATTGGCTGCACCAATGGCTGATGTGATATGATCATATCCAGGAGCTATATCAGTTGTCAATGGTCCAAGAGTGTAAAACGGCGCTTCATTGCACCACTCTAGCTGTTTTTGCATGTTCTCGGGAATCTTATCCATTGGAACGTGTCCAGGACCTTCATTCATAACCTGACACCAAAGACAATGTTTGTTACTAAAGCGTTACTAATTAGCAAGGTAGCTCGAAACTGATATTCAGGTGAAGAATAGTGAGAAAACAGAGGCTAGTCTTTCTAATTTTTGAAACAAAACACTCTCAAACTATGCACAACTTGAGATTTTAAGGAATACTTCCTCTATCCCAAATTATGTGACACTCTTTTCTTTTAAGTCAGTCCCAAAAAGAATGGCACCTTCCAAAATTTAGTAACAATTTAACATTAAACTTCCCACTTTACCCTTAATGAGATGATTTATAGGCACATAAGTATCTAAGACTTGTTTTAAACCACAAGTTTCAAAAGTCTTTCTTCCATTCTAAACTCGGTGCCCACTCAAACACCAATACATAAATTGGGACAGAGGGGGTATAAATTTAGTTAATGGGGAGGAGAGTGGAGAGAAGGGGAGAGATAATGACATTGCACTCTAGAACCAAATCGATAGGCTAGTTTCAGAACCTAGTGCACCTTGAAATTTGAAAGTGAAAAAAACACACGGAAAGTTTCTTCATGCTTCATGAGAACTAAGATATTGTTCTGAAAAATTTTCTTGTTCAGCAACAAAAGATGAGATGGTTTTATTAAGTAGACTTTAGATAAACACACTTGAGATATAAGGATGTAGCAATTAGCAGCAAACTGCAGAATATGTTACCTGTACATCCTTTTCCCAAGCTCGGCGAGTCAGCTCCCCTTGAGTCAAGAGCTCAGCAAACTGAGCAGTGTCATTTGCATCATAAATTGAACCAGGTCTCAGTCCATCACCAATTGATAACGATATATCGTACTGATTACAGATGTCAAGTATATCATCCCAATGTTCATAAGCGAAATTCTCCTTGTGATAAGCTAAGCACCACTTTGCATGAATGGAGCCTCCACGAGAAACAATTCCTGTCATCCGTTTTGCTGTCAGCGGGATGTACCTAAGAAGAACCCCAGCGTGGATCGTGAAGTAATCAACACCTTGCTCAGCTTGCTCAATTAAAGTCTCTCTAAAAACTTCCCAACTCAGATTCTCAGCAATGCCGTTTACTTTTTCTAGTGCTTGGTAAATTGGAACAGTGCCTACTGGTACAGCAGAATTACGCAAGATCCACTCACGAGTCTCATGGATGTGGCGACCAGTAGAGAGATCCATAATAGTATCTGCACCCCACATTGTTGCCCATTGAAGCTTGTGAACTTCTTCTTCGATTGAGCTTACAACAGCAGAGTTTCCAATGTTGGCATTGACTTTCACTAAAAACTTTCTTCCTACTATCATAGGCTCCAACTCGGGGTGCTTCTTGTTTGAAGGGATGATTGCACGGCCCCGAGCAACTTCTGACCTCACAAACTCCGGATCCATTTGTTCACGTGCAGCACAGTATGCCATTTCCTCAGTTATGATTCCCTGCTTAGCATAGTACATTTGTGTGTACCTTGGTCCTCCTAACTTCTCCCTCCTGTTAATCCACTCTTTGCGCAGCTTGGGAAGTCCTATTTAGATGTATAAATATTAGGGCTTTTTTTCATTTCTGACCATCGGCTCAAATTAATTACGGGCGCTAGCCAAAATATACATTACATATACACTGATTATGTATATTATATGTTTACAATATGTGTATTATATGTTTATACTTAACATGCAAGACATGTACATTTACCGGCTATTGTTGTCTTGTACGGTTCAAAAAGGTAATTATATCCAACTATTATGAATATAAATAGATTGTGTCCTAAATCATAATGTTAAAATCATAAATCAAGACACTTAGCTTAATGTTTCATTGGACATAAAGTACAAACAACTTCCACTCAAAAGGTTGTCTTCAGAAGAGTCATATCTGCCAACTCAGCCAAAGAATGCAAGACTCGAACAGGGGAAAAGAAAACGAAGAAAAACAAATGTGGAAACTGAGAGCTATTAATACAAAAGAACAACTACTACGCATCAATCTCATATTAGTTGGGGTCGACTATATGAATCCTCACTATCTATGTCTCTCCATTTGAACTCGTCACAATCCAATGTTTAAAAGAATTAGGTTTATAGCACTAGGAGTTTTTTATATTTTTCACTAGCATATAAATCTCTAACAATTCTAAAGCGAACATTGGACTTAAAGTTAACATACCTACATGATTAAAACTTAATCCCAACTAATTGGTATCACTTATATGGATCTTTTTAGTGCTAATAATGTTCCAGAATTGTTTCAAAGAGAAAAAAAATGATGAAATATGGATGAAAAAACAAGATCAGATAATTCAATTTCCAAGAATTGAAAATATACAGCTGAAAATAACCAAATTAAAGATGATCAATAAATGAGAAAAACAGATGAAAGTTAAGCGAATGAGGTATTAAAAAGATCAAAGAAAAGAACACCAAATTAAGCAGTTACCAGTAACATTTATCTAAAAGATTATTGAAAATTCTACATTAATCCTTGGTTAAGATGTTATCATAAAAAGAAACAAGGGAGATATAGTTAATAGGCATACCAACACGCGGGTTTACACCCTGAGGACCACTGGTATCATAAGTGTCAAAATGTGGTTCATCCCCGGAAAGATGGATACGTCGAAATGGGATTTTGAGCACATGACCTGTTTCTTCATGCACAACTTCACTGCAAAATGCACATTCAGCTAATAAACAACTTGCAAAACCAAGGGGCTTAAAAATTTGCAATAAAGCATGTGGACTGCTGCATTTGTTCTGTGAAGCTCCTACATCACAAACGTATTTGATCTCAAAAACAGGATTTACAAGATAAACTTTTCAATATAATTATACCGAGATTATAGAAAAAAAATTAAACGTTTTAACTTATGGTTCATGTTCACGTGAAGGGTTATACTTCACCTGAAAAATAAGGCAGTCACCTGCTACAAATTACAATAGTGTTTTGTTAAACCACTGAATAGTGCAAAAATTCTTTACACTACCATCATATACAAGTTAAATCCTTAAGAATAAGTCAAACCCCCAAGTTTTATACAACATTTCCGAAGAAAGATTTTGAACGCTTAGCCATTTCACTCGAGAAATCAAAGAGATGTTTCGATAGTATAATATTGTTACAAATTCCATATACAATCCTCAATAAGTATTGTTATCTTGAAGAACTATATAAGCAAAGAAAGGAGGGAGATTCTAGGCAGACCTGTATTCTTTGGAGCTTTTCAGGAAGCATTCTTCGAACGATGGAAGTGGCAGGAAATCAGGAGCATTAGGATCAACAGTGTGCTTTGGCTTTGTCTTCTCTTTATTATTAGTACTGGGAGGATCAAAGGTTAGTGTTGCTCTCGGGCTCGAAAAAGAATTGAAACACGTCTCCCTTTTCCTCGTACCAGCAACTTGCCCGGTCAAATCAAATCCAGGCAAGAAGGAACTGCTTGGAAAATTTACTTGTGGATGATGGTTCCCGTTCTTGCATAAGAGTGATGTCAAAGCAGTTTGGACGGACGCCATCTTTCTATCCCCTGTCTAAGGATATCAAAGCAATTACGTCACGAGTTAGGACTATAAAATTCATTCATATATAAGCAGACTGGGGAAATAACATATTTAGAACACGTCATGCTTGCTATGTTGCTCGGACTCTTCAAAAATATTGTCGGGTGCGTGTCAGATCCTCCAAAAGTAGTGCATGTTTAAGGATCCAACACGGCCATGGCGGCATTTTTGGAGAGTCCGAGTAACATAGGATGTTTATAATGATACAGCAAAAGGTGAGTGATGTTACCAATTCAATAGCATAAACCAAAACACAAAAAGAATCCCGGATACTTCAGAATTCATAGCAACATCATAAGTTATAGCAAAAAGTATTTTCTTTAGGTTAAGTATTCACTCCCTGTGATCTACTCCCTCTGTTTAATTTTATGTGACACTCTGTACGTTTTAGTTTGTTCCAGAAAAAACATGGCACTTTTCTACTTTTGGAAACAAGTTAACTTAACCTTCTCATTTTACCCTTAACATGTTTTTATAGCCACATAAATGTCATGACATTTTTTGAACCACAACTTTCAAAAGTCGTCCATTCTTAAACTCCGTGTCCATTCAAAGACCACCACATAAAATGGAATGGGGTGATTACTAGATTTGGGCATGTCCAATTATGACATTCTAGTTTTATTGATCATCAACACAAAGGCTGTGCTGGAACGATGACATTCTAATTTATTGGTTGTGTTTGGGACATCATTCCAAGTATCAGAGACAGATGCAATATATAATCAACGGGTTCAACTGAACCAATCATTTTTACACGACGCATAGATATATATATTTGAAAATCACTAAAATTTCAACAAATATTAAAATCTGAACCCATAATTGCAAAAGCGCATTGGGATCAGTGGTGAAAACAATAGAGATTGAACCATCAAATTTAAATCATGGATCCACTTCTGCAGAGTATTCGTGTCTTTCGAAGCACAAATCAATTCAATTGACAAAATATAAGATCAGAATTCTCAGATGACATGTTACTGTATCTTACCATTTTCCTTATATCTTGATAAATCAAATCTATCTTCATACTGGATGCAAGTAGTACAAAACTAGATGACATAGCTCCATATATAAGGTAACACCAAACTAGTATGGCCTTAACCAAAATAGCTTAAGTTCTATATACCGACGATGTACAAAAACTATTTTTTCACAATCAGATCATTTATAAGGTAAATTTCCACGATAATCATTAATCAAGAACCTGGTAAAAGTGATTACTAACATGTTAAACTACAGTAATAGTGTAAACTGTTTTAGTACTATCAGCTATATAAGTTAATTCCAAATGAAAATTCCCTCCCATCAGAACAATAATAAACCCCTATTTGTTTTTTTTTTAATAAAGGTGGTTTCCGACTTAGGTTGCGCACATCTTAACTATTCCACTACGCACCAGGTAACTTTGTCGCCCAGGCTTAGACAGATAGGGAAAAATGTTGTCAACCCCTATTTGCTGGCATGGAAAGCCACCTATTAGCTGATTTGGCGTGCCTACTTGACTTTTGGTCAATTTTGGATCAAATTTATTTTCTGAATAACCAGCCATTAGTTCGGTGATTTTAAAGCGACAAAAAATATTCCCTTTGTCCCAATTTAAGTGGCACGGTTCAAATTTCGAGAATCAAAAAGTTTAATTTTAATCGTGAATTCGGGCATGGAATCTTTGCGCTTTTTGAAATAAAATTTACATATTTGAAAATTACGTAAAAAGTACTATAAATCACAATAATTGACAATTCAAAATATTTAAAAGATACATGAAAAATTACAGTTAAAGAAACACTTGTTTAAATCTCGAAATCTGAAAGTTTCAAATAAATTGGGAGGGAGTAGTTTTTTGCCTTTTGCATAAAAAGTCGTACGTTGAATGACTATTCCACTACTAAAAACACAGGAATTAATGACAGACAATTGTAGCTAAACAGATAAACCTGTTCGCTAATCACACAAAATTCTATTAGCTATGAGCAATTTAGCGATAAAAATCATTTTTCTTGTAATGAATTTCAAAAGGATTGCAAAAATAAAGCATGGAATTGATGTGTGTAAAAATACAGAATATAGAGAGATGCATGCATGAAAGAATCAATTCATTAGTTTAATTTATATTGTTCAGACTCTTCAAAAATATTATCATAGCAATATGCATTCTTCAAAAATACACTATTTTTGAAAGATTCGACACGCGCTCATAAAACTTAATAATTGAATCAAAAGGTTGAGAGAGAAAAACGAACCTCAAATATTTGAGTTAGAGTTCTCTATTGAAATGAGTGTGTGGAGTATTGTTGTAGAAAAATATGAGGAACGAGTTATCTCCTACTTGTGTTATTTTATAGGGATTTATTTCACTCAACAATCAACTGTCAACACTCAAATAAGCTCGGGCTTACCTGGCTTTATTATTGGGCCCCACGTTCCCTTAGATATTTTTTTATGGGATTTGTACAGAAATAGTCAGTCGAAATAATCGGGCACGGTAACAAATTAAAGTAAATTCCTCAAATCGTGCTCGAGTTAAAAAAATTAAGGAATAAAGTTTTTTTTTTACTTTGTATTATATCAGTAAAATCACTTAATTTGGATTATATTTTAACAAGCTATTATCGCCGGATATCAAACGAAAATTATTATTGTCAAATCAAAATTCCAATTTATATTTCATGTGAGACCCAACCCAACTAGTAGCCTAGTAATAAAATTTATCGAAAATATTTACTTGGGATCATTTTCGACTTCATCAAAACTTAAAAAGTGTTTATCCATTGGGGAAGCTATTAATTCAAAAATCACAACTCAAAACATAGAGTAGTGTTTACGACAAACAACAACATACCCAGTGAAATCTCACAGCATAGGGTCTGGGGAGGGTAGAGTTGTACGCAGATCTTACCTCTATTATGGTAGGCAGAGCGGCTGTTTCCGAGAGACCCTCGGCTCCAGACAGAACATAAGCACAAGCAAAGCAAGAGAAACGGTTAAACCCGGTCAAAAAAATTTAGCAGTATGAAAATGCTGGTATCAAAAGCGAATAAGTCATGATAGCGCATTCTGAAAAAGTAAGCAGTAACTAGCGCATGTAAATAAACTAAATAAAGTACACTAAATGACACACAGCAACATAAATCAAACTACAGGGGACTATAAAATAATATTGTGTCTATTAGTATGATAGGCTAGACGGGCTACAATAATAACACCACAACTACCAGTTTGTAAGCGTAAGTAGAATTACGCTCAACTACCTACTACCCTAATATGTGTCCTCCACAACCTCATATCTAATGTCATGTCCTCAATAAGTTGCATCTGCGTCATATCCCGTCTAATCACCTCTCCCCAATACTTCTTTGGCTTACCTCTACCCCTCCTGAACTCATCCATAGACAACCTCTCACACCTCCGCATTGGGACATTTGTGTCTCTCCTCTGCACGTGCCCAAATCATCTCAACCTCGCTTCCCGCATCTTATCCTCCACCGAGGCCACTCCCACTCTGTCCCGGATATCATCATTTCTAATATTATCCCTCCTTGTATGTCCGCACATCCATCTCAGCATCCTCATCTCCGCAACTTTCATCTTTTGGATGTGCGAAATCTTGACTATTCTATTTTGGAGTCGTATTTGAATACATAATTAAGTTTTTTTTCTTATTCTCTATATAACAATGATGTAAAAAAAAATAGAAATTGTACTATGCCTTTCATATTTTTCAAGAAACAAGAAGTAAAAATCAAGGTGTGTGTTGTTCGATTTTAACAAATAACTCAAACAAATTGAATTTGTAGATTTACTTGAAAGTTGATATGTCTTATGGGTTGTGGATGAATTTCTGTATTATGTTTCAACTAAATTCAAACTATCGAAATAGGAAAAGAAAATTAAAACAAAAAAGTAGCATAAAATAACAATCGGATGCCCACCCTAGAATTTCTAAAAATTAATATTGATACTAGATTTTCTTTAAGAAAATTCTTCCATGAGAAGATTAGAGAAGCAAAAGAAAGACATGTGATTAATCTATAGCCAAATCATAAACTTTAATAAATCTACAAATTCAATTTTGGTGGGTTATTTATTAAAATAAAAAACGCACACCTTTAATTCTACTTCTTTTGTTGAAAACATGAGTGGCATCGTACAGTTTCTATTTTTTCAGATTATTATCAAATAGAGAAAGAGGAAAACCTTAATTACGTCTCAAATATAACACACTGTTTTGAGTTGTGATTTTTTTATTTGAAGCTTTACCGGTGAACAAGCACTTTCCAGTTTTGATGAGACTGAAAAAATGATCCCAAGTAAGTGTTTTCAATTCACTTTATTATTAGGCCAATAGTCGGGTCCCACAGAATATAAATTAGAATTTAAAATGGGAAAAAAAGATTTTTGGCGAATCTAGTTCATAATCGACAATAGTAATTTTTTTAAAATAAAGTTGTGTACAATAGACCATTGTGGTTCGATCCTTCTCCGGATCTCGCGTATAGCGGGAGCTTAGTGCACCGGAATACCTTTATACCTCACATAAGTTGATTGACTTTATTAAGACAAAACAAAGTAAGTGACTATACTTCATCAGAATTTAATTTAAGTACAAAATTTACTCTATAATTCTAGGGGTGAGAAATCATGCAGCTCAAATCATTTGAACTTAACCAAGTATCCATCAAATCATGGGCAGACCCACCTTAGAAAAAGGATGGTCAAGTGCACACCCTTCACATGAAAATTATTCCGTGTAAATAGGTTAAATGGTAACTATTATGAGTATATATTTAATTTTGCACACCCTTCACATAAGTGAGAAGAAAAATTGCACACCCTTCATCAAATTCCTGACTCCACCACGGAAGCAAATTGCACCTCTCAATAAAGGTACTACTGGTCTAGTAGCTTTGCTACTTGATTGTTGACACTTATTTTTTAACAACAACAACACACTGATCAGTTTGCACATACTTCAACGATTTCACTGATTACTTGTTACCTCCAAGTCTACTTAAACTTAGACAATAGGAAGACACTATAAAATTTTGACACTTGCATAGAGAAGAGCATGATGATAGCATCATTTCTAGGCTAGAAAAAGGCAATGGCCAAATGCTAAAGTTTGCTGACAAAGATCATTGACTAGCTGCCAAAAATGATGTGATACAAAGATGGTGAAATATATTGAGCAAAGATGCTTTGGGGTCATTAAGCTAGTGTCTGTCTCTTTGTAGTCTTCCTTGAATTGACTAAAGGCGTTAGTTAATAGTATCAGAAAGCAATAATTGTGATATATTTGGGTGCCTCAAAATATCATCACTAAGAGTCTATCACCTCCACATTTTGCACTATGCTGTGCCATAATGGTATTTTGTTCTCACATTATTGCCAAAAGCCAACCGCACAATGGAGACATTGTAGTGCTAGACCAGATTTACCAACAGCCAGTTTAAAAATTCTATGATTTATCCTCCCCGTCCCCCTTCGTCAGGTGATGCTTGTGCGGAAAATGCACCACTACAAATAGAGTTTGAAGCCCTCACCTTACTAACAAGTTGAGAGCTGATGACTGGTGATTACGACTACTATCAAAAAACTTCTTTTTATTATTATTGCATTTTCCGTAAACTTTGTCAAGTCTATCCGCTCGTTTGTTCCAAACCACAATTTTCGAGTTTCAAGATTGCGTGTTTAGTAATCGCGGTGAGATGTTCCAAGTCCGCACGGAAACACTCTCTATGAAGGTCACTCAAAGTAACCTACTCGAGCTTCACCCTTTGTATTGCACCGCCTGAAAAGAGGTCTGCTAGCCTTTTTCTTTCCCAGCACCTATGTTACAACTTGACATGAAAGAAACTGTAAACTTATTTGATGCATTCTGGCCCAAGAAGATAACTAGAATTGCAGTTTGGAGACTTCTCAATTGATAATAAGTTGTAATCCAGCTACATTCGATATATAAAATGGATACATACAACTGTTCTATTGGCACTAAAAAGCACCAAAAACTAGAAGGGAAGCAGATGAAGTGAAAAGTGCATTGGGAGAGCAGCAGTCGGGAAAGGGGGGTCGGGTGGGAGGTCGTGGGGGGAAACGGAAATAGCAAATCCCCAACAAAACTTGAATCCGCCAGCACAGTGTGTCCCAAAGTCCTGAACAAGAGAAGAACAATTTACATTACATATTTTGTTGCACAAAGAAAGAAAGAAAAATCATATTAAAAAGGGAAAAGGGTCAGATTTGCCCTCCAACTATGTATAAAGGATCACATTTGCCCTCCGTTAAAGTTTGGGGTCAAATATACCCTCCACGTTAGCAAAGTTGTCAAATATACCCTCAGTTGGATGGAAATCCCATTATGTAGATGCCACATTGGATCCACATGGACGTCACGTCGGATCCACGTGGAGGACAATAAACACATGGCAGGTGTGGACCCACATCGCCACCCCATTGCTTCAACCAAACGACCCCTGTACCACCCCTCCGACCTCCAACAACCACCGTCGACCACCCCCATTGCGTACACTACTACCACTATACCAGCACAACCACACCATAAACCAAACATCACAACGACCAACAAACACTCCGGTGAACCCCATCAAACTCCGGCCAGATCCATGAGAGGGCCCACCGGGTCACCATCGTCTCCGGCGAACCACAACAACAACAACATCACAACTCCCCGCATCCATCGCTGCTTCGCAACCACTGACAAACACCAAATGGGTTGTGTAGAATTTGGGATGCCGCTATCGATGTGGTTGAAGCAGTGGTTGCCCCTTTTCTTAAATGCCACCTACCAACCTTGTCATGTACCTACCAACCTTGTCATGTACAAAATTAACTCGCTTCAGTAAAATGATTGTAGTTGATTGAACATTAATTGTTGATGATGTTAACCCCTTTTTCATGATTTTAAACTGTTGATGATTTCATTGTGCTATCTGTTATACTAAAAGTTGTTAACTTTTCAACTACACAACCCATCTAGGTCGATTGGGTGGAATGGGTCGACGGGGTTAGGGGTTCAACAGCTGAGTGGTTATATGGTGATAGTGACCGGTGGGTAGGTGACTGTCAGGGTTGGTTGGGTTCCGGTGACGGGTGGGGAAAAGGTGTCGGTGACTAGTGGGTAATTGGCTAGTGGGAACGAAATGACGCCGGTGACGGGTGGGTTGGGGGAATCGGGTCGAATTGGGATTACGGTGGTGGAGGGTTGGTCGACGGGACGGTGTCGATAGTGGCATCTGGTGTGGTGTGGTGTGGTAACGGTGGTTTGGGTAGTGGGGTGAAGGGCGACGATGGCAGTGGTTGGCTGCTCCGGTTCACCAGAGCTGGAGCTCCTTGCCGGAGGAGCGGGTGACGCTGAACAGAGGGAGTAGAAGTGGGTGGCGATGTAGGTCCCACCTGCCATGTGTTTATTGTCCTCCGCATGGATCCGACGTGGCGTCCACGTGGATCAAATGTGGCATCCATATGGGATTTCCGTCCAACTGAGGGTATATTTGACAACTTTGCTAATGTGGAGGGTATATTTGACCCCAAACTTTAACGGAGGGCAAATCTGACCCTTTTCCCTATTAAAAATAAGCAAGTGTAAGGTTTGCGAGCTTATGGGCGCGTTCTACAAATTTCTCTGTGGAGACTGGGGTTGGGGGTAGAATGAAGGTGGATGGATAAATTTGGTGTCCTCCAAATGAGCATGAAATGATTGAGAAATTTGTTACATTTTACCTTCAGTTTGAAACCAAGGAAGAAGATATGAATGGAAGAATAGGAGCCTTTTTCCCTAGTTTAGTTTGTAGAAAGTTGAGAGTTGAAAGTCTCATTTTTTTTTCAAATACAGTCAAATATCTCTATAACGGCACCGTTTGTCTGGATACTTTTTGGCTGCTATAGATACTTTTTGGCTGCTATAGAGTGATGTTATAGAGAACAACTAATATATTATTATCTGAAAGTCGGTTTCAAAGAAAACTAGGCCGTTATAGTGAAATGTTACTCTAAAGGACGACTCTTATAGAGATATCTGACCGTAGATCCCACAATGTTTCTCCCCTTCATAGGTGACAAATCTAGGAATATTCCTCTCAAGAAAATTCATCTTGTAGTTGTTGAGGCCCTAGTAAATCTCTAATCTCGGACACTACAAAGGGGAAAACATTTTTCTTTTTTGAACTCACTTATTTTCTGCCAAATCAACAACATTTCCCCTCTTTCTAGATTCCATTCCTTCCCATTCCCTTCCCTAATTCCCAAAACGAAGGACGAGATTGTACTCAACAAGCATGATACTAGTTCTATTGACTATCCTGTCAATAATAACTGCAGATATAATAAATCAATGGTCTAAGGAAGACAATCAAACCTCTAAAGTTCATCCTTTGCAGAATCGGCTTTGACAGAGTCTGACTGAGCAGGCTTGTCGCGATTCTTCTTGATAAATTCGATGATCGCCTCTTTTGTTCTATCACCGTTGTACTGTGACAAGTTACCGGAGGCAGATCTGAAGTACATAGTAGGGAATCCCTGAACGTCAAATTCACCTTTTGGGAGATCATTTGCGGTTGCATCCTGTAAATGGAAAGCAAGTGAGGAAATGACCCACAATGAACACAACAACTAATATATGTCCTATGTAGGGGCGACAAAATTAGCCCATGAAAACATGACCCACCAAATCCTTTCAAATTTGACACACCCATTTATTAGCTTAGCCCATTTTAGCCCAAATGATTTCAGCCCATCTAAAAAGTGGGCTAATATGTAGCCCAAATTAAATCATAGAAACCTTGTCAAAATATTTTCAAAAAGATATTTTATTTATTTGATATTTTATATATAAACATAATAAAGAAAAAAATAATTTTACTAGGTACTTAACAAATTATAAAAGAACAAACAAAGAAATTAAAACCTAGTACGAATTGGGCGGGTTGAGTAATGACTTGCTTTTTAGCTCATTTTAGCCCAACTCATTTCAACCCAAGTAAAATTTGAGCGGGGGTCAATGACCGGCATCTATTGACCCAACACATTTTGACCCGTCCAAATTCAGTCCAACCCATCCTTTTGACACCCCTAACAGCAACTAATTATATGTCCTGTGCATTATAGGTAACCAACTGCTAATGCATTCATTTGTTATTATGGGTAAAAGTTGAAATCAGCTAACAGATAATCTCTAACAAAGAATGAAGGAGATACATGCGTTGAATATCTTTGTTTAGTTCATGAAAAAAATTCTTGCCAGTTTTGCAATCAGAACATCTGGATTGCTTTCAAATGATACGGCCACTTCATCCAAAATTGGAGCCAGATTCTTGCAGTGGCCACACCAAGGTGCATAGAACTCTAACAGTACTGCGCAGAAAGAAAAAAAAAAGGGATAATTACATTTCTGGACCGCTCAAAAGAATAGCAGCCAACAAATGTACAGGTTTTGTATATTAAGTATAAAATATACATATATATACATAAATACACCTGTAATATACATAATCAGCGTATAGGTTTTGTATATTTTGGTAAGCGCCCGTAATTAATGTCGGCCGACGGGCCAAAATGAACAAAAAAACATTCAGGAGAGCACAATTATCCACAGGCAATAAGCTAATAACTGCTCCCTAAACTCCCTCTATCTCCATCACATCTGCCAGTTAGAGAGAAGAAAAAAAAAGTGGAATAAAGAATGTCACTACCATCTAAGAAACGTGGGGCCTGATTGCTCAATAGGTGAAGAAGATAAAATGGTAAAGATCGTATATGCCTATTGTCTAAAGTCGAGCAAAGAAATGTAAGTAAACACTTAACAGGCAGAGACAAAATGGTTTTACAAAGAACTACTCCCTATCCCAACCAAAACGTGGAATAAAGAATATGACATTGATAGACACGCACCATTTTTTCCTGAGTTGAAAACCATGTCCTGGAGGGTATCCCTAACAACCACCTTAACAGGTTCGTCATTGACTTCAGGGATGGGCTCTGATTTTACATGTGGCTTCAATTTTCCATCCTGTAACCAAGTGGAAATTAAGAGGACAAAGGTTAGCAAGCCTTCCCTTCAATTGATTACTGTTTTATTCCAAATAGCCAAGATTATACGAGTGCAACATGAAAACTACGAACAACCAAAAGAATAGGACTCATCACCTTGTAATCCTTCAGAAAAGCAGCAATGGCATCAGGTTCCACATGGTCCTTAACGTACTTCTGATCATCAGTGTCCACTATTATGATCACAGGTGCCTGTTCAGGCTTCAGTCCGAAGTACTGCACAATCCAAACAAAATGAATGTTCAACACGCCCTTCTCTTTTTTTCTTTTTTTGATAACCTTGGTGTCCGGGCCAGCTTGCATGCACCTCGACTAATTACACAGGTACCTGCTACTCCCACCAACACAGGTACCGGGTAATTCTATCCACCATGGCTTGGATAGATGGGAAGAAACCACCAAGCGTTTTTATCTCCGCTGGTGGAATTGAACCTGAGACCTCATAATTGTCAACCCACTTCATTGATCACTAGACCACACTCTTGGGTGTTGCTCACTGCCTTCCTATGTGATCATGGGTAACGTAAAATGGTACGCTAATCAGATAGCTGAATATTTTAACTAACCTCAAAAGCACCTTCACCAGCCTCAACATCACCCACGAGAAAGCTCACCCCATCCCCTTTATAAAGCACGGCAACATCGTTGTACTTGGACTTAAATGCATCAAGCTCAGTGCTAAAGTTCACAAATAGCAATGTCTGTAGATTTGCAAATGTAATCCTCAAATGTTAGTAAATGAACACAAAATAATACAGGTACCAAAATTGTAACTGTAAAATTCATTAGAAAAACATAGAATTTCTTGACATTGAAATATAAGGGCAACTTGCAACATTACAACTCGGAGAATCAAGTACCTTGTCATTGGTGCCATCAAAGAACTTGTTAACATATGGATGATTTTCGGGTTTATTGTCGAAAATAGTAACAATAGGAATACTAGCTTCTGCAATGAACTTCTCCATTGCATCAACTTGAAAATCCTGCAAGATTATAATTATACGGCCAATTAAAAGATAATATAGGGCAAGAGTTAAGCCTCATAACCAAAAGATAAAATTATACATAGATAACCGTAATACCTCAAAATCAACAAAGAGCTCATCAAATGGCTTTAGAAGACGAAGAGTGGGCTTATCGACTGGCCCACCCTGAGGGAGGAATTTAGCATCAACTGTGTGAGCAAAATCGATCTCAGCTCGCAGTTTTTCAGCTAGTGCTAAATAGTTCTCAAACTTTTCTCCGGAAGGGTCTGGAAATATACCAACCTAAAGAAACATAAATAGATTTTAGACGGCAAGAAACTATGGCATGCTGAGCATAAATTTCCACAATTATGAAGCAAAAATCAAAAGGATTTTTTCTTCATTTTTGGCCCATTGGCCGAAATTAACTACGTGCACTAGCCAAAATATACAAAACCTATACACTGGTTATTCATATTATATGTATATTTTATGTATGTTATATGTATACACTGTATACAATATGTATACTTATGCCTAATATACGAAATGGTTATTATTCTTTTGAGCGGTCCAAAAATGTAATTATCGCAAAGTCAAAAGTATCATCACTTACAACAAAGATCTTTTTCTCATCAATAAGGTTTGTGGCGTCCTCCTTCGAGTTGATTTCAGCAGATGCGGGACCCACTTGTTTCTTCAAATAGGATACAATACCAGCTGCGTCACGAGGGCCGTTATATTCTTGAACTTTCTTTCCTCCATCACGCAAGATCTTAATAGTTGGGAAACCCTGGATCTTGTACTGTCCTGCAAGTTCTCTATTGGCTTCATCACTTGCATCATACTTAGCTAGAACAATTGGAGGATCATGACTACTCAGCTCTGAGGCGGCTTTTTCATACTGGAAAGAAAATAATTTTAGCATAAATCTGTGGCATATATAGGTTGAAAACGCCAAGAAAAATGTAACGACGGAGAAGGAAGTAGTACCTCAGGAGCAAGATTCTTACAGTGCCCGCACCTGTTATTGGAAGTATATTATCAGATGATTATAAAGTGAAAGGAAATGAGAAAAAATAAAGAGGCTGGACATTTGTTCATTACACAAATTGCTTCTAAATGTGATACTTTGTTTGTTGATACACTACAAAAGTGCCTAGAGTTATGAAGGCATTAAAATCCAATTGAAGATTTTGTATAGAAATAAAGTCAGTTTTTCATGCCAAAGCACAACTAAAATAAGCATTTAAATAACAATGTATAACCATGAAAATTGATTATCAATACCATAGAAAAGATTGAAACTAATGTCAATCTGTGAGCTTTTAGCCAAAATTGTCCCTTATCTACGGGAGTAGGTCATCTTTAGTCCTTTAAGTTTGCTAAATTGGAGCACTTCTGGTCCAACTAATAGAATGGACTTAAAAACTAACGGTGACTACCAAAAGCCACTACTAAGAACACAGCAAAACCGACCCAAAAAAACTGACAGACTTTTGGACCGACTGAAAAAACCGATCTCAAGCATGTCATGTCCTTCCATGGGCCTCAACTTCAAAATAAAACAACAGTGTAATCCCACAAGTGGGGTCTAGGGAGGGTAGGCAGACCTTACCTCTACCTTGGTGGGTAGAGAGGTTGTTTCCGATAGACCCTCGGCTAAGAAACTTCAAAATAGAAGAAAGAGAAAATATGTAAGTTCTCCCCTTAACTTGTCCCCAAAACTCACTTTAGCAATTTAACTTTACGGATAATTTTTTACCCCCTAAACAACTTTTAAGGGAATTTAATACCTACTTAAAAGAACAGAACCACACTTGTGGTTGGAAGTGTTCTACACGCACCTCCACGTGTCAAAAACTCATTTTTTTATATTTTCTAAAATTCTTTTTTCCTTTTCACCCACCCTAGCCTTCATCCTTCCCTACAACCCACAAATTCAAGCACAAACTTTCCGGCAGCTCTGAGTAGTACCACAACAGCTGACGCCATCAACCCCCAATAAACTCAATCAAGAGAAAAAATCTTAAACCTTAACTTCACTATTCCATCATCCACACAATTAAATTATCACTTCACTAGGAAAAGGGAAAAAACCCAACTGAGTACGTATACTGCAACAAGTTGAAAATGCCATGTGTATAACTTAACTCTTTTTTTCATTTTGTTCCTCTGTCACACGCCTACAGGAGGGGTGAACCACTTTCTTTGCCACATCATCCCTTGCGAATAAAAATAGAATAGGGTGGTTAAAAATGTTTGTAAAATTAAATTGCTAAAGTGAGTTTTGGGGACAAGTTAAAGGGGAAACTTATGTATTTTCTCTAAAAGAAACACATAACAAGACTATTAGGCATAAAGAATCTCTATGTAACTCAGATAACTCGGGCCTCCACCATAATACAAATACATTATACATACACGTTGTCGGTCTGTGTGTGGAATTCCATTCATATCAAAAGCCTACAACAGAATCTACACAAATCTATCAGTTTACAGATGAAGACCATTTGTTCAGTGTAGCAGATTAACATTCTAATAAACCAGACAAATCAACAAGCAAACGTTGACCACGATAGACTGTCCCTTTAAAGAAAAAAACATTAACTTGCAATAACACAAAACACAAAATTAAATCTAATTAGAGTAATCAACAAATAAAACGAAGCTTTTTACAGAAAAACTTCATAACCTAGAACACATCAAACAAATCCAGATTCTTTTTCTTTTTTCTTTTTTCTTTTTAAAATTCTGCAGCAAACATGAATTAAAAGAAGCTTTTTACAAAAAAAAAACAAGACAAAAATTAATCAGTCCACAAATCTAAATGCATCCATCAACAAAAGTCAAACTAAAGTCAATCTTCAAGAAATAATTTACTAAAAAAAACTGGATCTTGTTCTAATACAGTAGAACCTCTGTCCCAATTCATATCACACACTTTTCTTTTTAGTCCGTTCCAAAAACACACATTTTCTTATTTGACAATAATTTAACTTTAAATTTTATCTAGCTTAACGACATGCTCTATAACCACACAAATATTTTGACTTGTTTTAGACCTCAAGATTCAAAGTATTGTACTTTTTTCTTAAATTATGTGCACGATCAAACTACATCACATAAATTGGAATAGAGGGAGCATGTAAAAACCAAAAAACACAGCAAAATCGAACCAAGCAATAAAGCAGCAAAAATGAACTAAAAACGATCAGCAAAAAAACCCTTTACAGAAGAAGAAAAAAACCTTAAAACACACAAAAAAAAAAGATAACCAATCATTAAATATATTCTGCACATACAGATTCAAAGAAAGCAGCAAAAACCGAACTTATTAAAAAAAAGGAATTAATTAATTAATTACCAAGGGGCGTAGAATTCAAGAACAATGAAGTTGTGCTTTGAAATAGTATCAGTGAGGTTAGAATGGTCCAAAGTCAACACATATTCCTTCTCTTCTGCAACTGCAAGAAGAACAAGAGCTGATAAAATCACCAAAATGCCACTGAATTCAACTCTCTTTGCCATAGCTATACTCAATTGACTCAAGTGATTTGAGTTTTTGGTCTAAAATTTTATTTTATATTTATAAAGAAAAAAAGTGGAGAAATTACAAAATTAATCCCTTATTTAATATAATACGTGCAAATTAGTTATTTAAGTATCATTTGAGCAGTTTTGATCCTTTAATTTATCAAAAGTGAGTATGTTTGGTTTGATGGTGAGTGTTGGCTAACTGATAAAATTATTGTTATATGATCAGGAGTTCATGTGTTCGAACTTCGAACTGTGAAAATAAACTCTTACAGAAATGTAAGATAAGTTTGCACACAATAGACTCTTCTTGTCTGATTCCTTATCTGATCCCACACATAACGGAAGATTACTGCATCAGGCTACCTTTGAGTATGTTTGTTTTTCACATGATGCTTACAGTATGATTGTTAAAGTTAATCAGAATTGTAAAATTAGCCAAAAAATCAGATAATTCTTCAATAATTTAAAAACTGCAACATATGAAATTACACTAAACACAAAAAGTGGATAAAAAATAACAGAAATTGCACCTCAAAAAAATGCAACATACTCTTGAAATAGACTAAAAACGTAAACTACAAACATGTCGTTCAATTAAATATATTTATTTTTACAATTCCGATTAAATTTAATAATCAGATCTTAATAAATATCTGTTAGAGATCAAATATGCTCACTTTTGACAAACTTAAATGATCAAAACTGCTTAAGTAAGATTGAAGGGACTATTTTAAACTTACTATTAAAGATAAGGGTGTAATTGAATCAATTTTCTTGAAAAGAAGTGATTCAATAGAAAGAGAGCCATGTCAACATGTAAATATTACGTGTAAAGTGGGGATTGGTATAAGCACGTGCCAATACGTGTAAGAGTTTGAAATATGTGAAATTTACACTATAGTTTAGGTGTTTAAAATTTGCCATACATATAGTTTTAATATTTACGGAAATAGTTAATTTTTACTCGCTATATTCATAGAACGACCTCGTTGTATTTATAAATACAATGAGTAAAAATGTATTAAAAAAAATTTCGTTGTATTCAAGTAATATGTATTCAACTCAGCTGTATTCACGTTAAATGTATTCAACTCAGTTGTATTCATTTGTAGCTACTTTTGCATTGTATTCAATTTATTGTATTTAAAAATCGATTGTATTCAAACAATATAAATATAAAAAAATATTGTATTCAACTTATTGTATTTTAAATTCGATTGTATTCGAATAACATAAATACAAAAAAAATAGATTCAGCTGTAATAGATACACTAAAAATTTAATAAATACACTCAAAAACTAAATACAAAAAAACAACCAATTGAATACAATCCCTCCACCGCCGCACTTGTCATCGAAGCGTGACCGAAAGAAGCTCAGATCTTAACGATCCCTCCGTCGCACTTCTCAGTCCATTGCGCCGACGGCGACGGAGAGCTCAGATCTAAAGCTCATATATGATAACAATGGATTTGTAGGTCACGACGGTGGGTCACAACGGCGGTGAAGAGCTCAGATCTGATAGCATGACAGCGGCAGAAAGCTCAGACCTAAACTAGATTCATAAAACCACGACAAAGAGCTCAGATCTAAACCAAATCTGATAGCAATGACGGCGGCGGAGAGATCTGAAGTAGTTAAATCACGACAACGGTGGGTCACGACGACGGTTTGTTGTGGCCGACGGCGGCGGAGAGCAGAAGCATCATATTGAGCACGACGGAGCACCACGTTGAGAAATCGATGGAGCACCACATTGAGAAAAATAGATCTGAAGAAAAATAATGTACCGTGTATATTTATTAGTAGCTATTATTTGCATTTAATATATTACTCTTAGCAATAAGATGTAATTAATTTAAACTATAGCTACTAAATATAAATATATATTAATAGTTACTTATATCATGTAAATTTTCCTTGAAATCTTTGGAGAATCCGATACTAAATTTTATTTTTGTCTTCTTATGCATTAGGCAAAAATGGAAATTGGTCCCCCTTAAAAGTTTTGCCTTAAAATTACATGTTTCCTCCACATTTTTACTTTTTTTAGATTTTACCTGTCCTGAATTTTAATTAATATTTTAAGGTATATTTTCTTGTCATATTTTGTATGCGAACAATCAAATCTTATATTAATACCTTTTATATCATTTTTAAATTTTTAAATTTAAATTATTAGTTTAACTTAATCTAATTTAGTTATGAAAATAAGTTAAATGGACTATTAAAAAGAAAAATGTGTGGGATGAAGTGGGTAAAAACGTATCCACGCCAGATAGTACATCAAATATAGTTAAATTAATGATAGAAGAGAAATTAAACTTATAACAATCTTATTTTAAATAAAGAAAATTCAAAATGACATTGAATACTAATTAATGTAAATGGAAGTAAACTAATACTATTACTACCCTAGCTAACTAACGTGGAAAGAGCTAAGGTTATTGTCAACTTCTTTTTTCCTGCACATTTTCTTATAAATTGCGATTTTGTTCAAAAATTCGGCGTCATTTATTCTTCATTTTCTGCTAAATCTGAAACAACCTTTTTATTTTAGCTTTTATAATTTTTACTTTTGAATGGTGAGAATTTTTCATAAAAGATGATAATATTTTGCTCTGTTTAAGTTGAGTTTATTTTTTTAACGATACAGTGGCAAAATTAATACAAAGTTTTCTTACCAAGAGCTCTACGTAAAGTATATTAACAGAGTCAAATTTTGCAGGTAGGCATAGGATATTACTTGCAGGTAGTTAACTATGGTTAAGTATGAATAATTATAGTTAAAAAGAACGACACATGTCATTTGTTTATTGATAGGGCGTAAACAGATGATTTTACCGGATGGAGTGAGTATTATAAGGAAATGTTTGTTCCGTCCTTCACATTAAGAACACCCTTCTCTATTCTATTTTTCGATTGATATTTAATTGTAAAAAATATTTTTCCTTAATTATTTCATTTCAAATGGGTAATATATATACCCAATAATACAATCCTAATCCTATGTACATAAGGTAATAAATTATCCTAATCCTAGGTACATAAGGTAATGAATTTGACTAAATATACATTTACCATATACAAAATATACACAATTATGACTAATTATATTTTTTATATTCTATCACTCCTTCAGTCGAAGCGGGAGGTCGGCGTATGCTGAGACTTCACAAAAATCTTCAAACAGAATCAACGAAAGACCTTTCGTAAAAATATATGTGATCTGATAGCGTGACGGGACATGTAAGACTAGGGATGACAGGTGGGTATAATATTGCGGATTCTGCACCGCATCCGCCCCAGTTGGGGCGGGTATGGGTATAACTTTGGCGGGTAGTGTTGACACCCAATTTTGTCCCATCTTTTATGATTTTATTTGCAATTTTAAGTATTTTTAAATATAGGCATATATAGGTATATATATCATCATTTTATTATTATTTGCATTTTTTATTTGTCATTTGCATTTTAATATCATAATCATAGTTTTATCCATAATATTCTATGTTATTTATTTTTTTGCAAAATGGCATCGCATTTTCATTTTTTATCAAGCATTAAGCATATCGCAAATATTATATTTTTTATTATTATCACATCGTTATATTCTTATTTTTTATAATTTACATTTTTTCTTCAATGCATTTTTAATATTAAACCCTTTTTATATTTTAAACTCATTACAATAAAAAACCCATTTCCCTTACACCCCTTATTCCCTAAACCCATCACCTGAAAACCCCAGCCCATTCTCGAACCCAATCAGCCCACCAACTGAAGCCCAAACCCGAGCCCAACACCTTATTTTTCTTATACCCCAACCCAACCAAACATAACCCCAAAACAAAAAAAAAAACCTAACACCCTACCCCCCCAAAATCGGCGCCGCACCCGACCCCACGCCCCCATCACCTAGCCGATCCGACACCACCACCTACCCCCCTCTGCTGCGCCGGTCACTGCCACCAACCCTTCGACCCATACCCTAAAAATCCGCAACCCATGCCCCTCAAATCCGCGATTTTTAGGCTCCTTTATTTTGAAATTCGAACTCGTTTTGAACACCCAAGGGGTGCGAATCCACCTATAAATACCCCTTTTTGTTCTACATTGAGGGAGGAATTTTTCGAGGGATTTTTCGGAAGACGTTTTCATATATAAAAAATACTTATTGTGTTCTTGATTTTTTAGCATTTGCCCTCCTTGTTATTCAAGAATTAAGTCCGAAAACAAGCCCAAAATCAAAAGAAAAAGAGGTGAGTTTCATTCTTGAACTTGGGTATTTAAATACTTCTATTTCTTCACCGATTTCGGGTCGACCCGAATTGGATTTCTCATAATTATTGCATTTCGCATCTTGCATGTCGGATATCCGAAATTGGTGCAAAAATCGATTTCGGGTCGAACCACCGTTTTTGGTCGGGTCATTGACCGGGTCGGGTCGACCGGTTTGGATATTTTTCCGTAATTATTGCATTTCGCATCTTATTTGATTGGTTATCGAAAATTGGTGAAAATCGATTCGGGTTTGATACTTGATCCGGGTCGGGTCACCGACCCGAGTCGATCGGTTTGGATAATTCCGGAATTCTTGCATTTTTTAGTCGTTGTTGGTTATCCGAAAATTTTGAATTTTGGATTCCAATTCGGTCACTATTCCGGTCTGTTTTCGAATTAATTCACCGTTCATAATCCGGTCCGTTTATTTTTTTTTCATAAATGCTTCTTAGTCCTATTTTGGTTCCGAAACTTCGAATTCGGGTCGGATAGTTTAATCGCATCGTCTGTTTCTTTGGCATTGTTATTATGTTATTGATGGAATTAATACCACATTCTCTTTGTTGTTTTATTGATTCAAACCAATATTGCGTCCATCTTCGGAAGACACTTCTCGGATATTTCTTTTTCTTGTTTTAAACTAAACATCGCTTCTTTTCGTAAATTGCCTCTCCGTTTTCTCGCTTATCGCTACTGCCATCGCTATCGCTTCGCTATCGCTATCGCTATCGCTTCTTGTTGTTGTTGTTTCGTTCCGATTTAATTTTGCTTTGATTTGAACACGATACTACACATGGCCGATGAAAAATATCCGTCGATTTTGAGGCCTCCACAGTTGTAAAGACGGAAATATAACTTCTGGGCAAGGATGAGACTTAAACCTTTTTATTTCATCCGACATCAACATGTTTAGTAGGCGAGTTGACTAAAATAACTGACAAGTTATATATTCGCAGCCACGACGTGATTATAGTGATCTTTTCTTATTTCATCCGAGAGACCAATACGTTTAGTAGGCGAGGCAATCAAAATAATCACTGAGTCATATGTTTGCAGCCACGACGTGATTGGGATGGTCTTTTCAAAATTTAAGTCTGAGCCCTCCGTGATCAAAATATTTACTGTTTTGGACACGTATTCGAAGTTATTTGTATTTAACTTTTTCTAACCGTTTGTTCTTTATAGCTTGCGGGGAATAAAGTAAACAAAGGCATACTCCTCGGAGTCTATTTATTTGTCCTTTGTTAATTCAGTTTTATCCCGCTCAGTATTGTAATAATTATTTATTGCTCTTATGTAAATTATTGAAATGATTAGAATAGGCAAACTTAGGATTAGTTCATAGGGTAACTTCAAACTTAGAAACCCTCCGCTA
Organism: Anisodus tanguticus; assembly: GCA_034509755.1. Classification (NCBI taxonomy): domain Eukaryota; kingdom Viridiplantae; phylum Streptophyta; class Magnoliopsida; order Solanales; family Solanaceae; genus Anisodus; species Anisodus tanguticus. The sequence goes on from CM067547.1 coordinate 50,740,058, forward strand.
GATTTTCAAAATAATGTTGGGTCATCTTTTATTTGCTTTATTAAATCTTACAAACAGGTTTATCTTTTTTGTCAATTTGCAATTCAATGATTTTCAAAATTATTACTTCTTTGGCATTATAAATATCAATTGTTACAAATGCATATTTTTCAAACTTCACGTGTATCTTTCTTTTATGTCATCCGAGTGTATACTTGTATAAAATGCATCATTTACTATATTTGCAAACATCTTTTTAATCTAGCATACTTTTAAACATGCATTTTCACTTAAGCAATAATTAACCTGAGTTTGACCGGATAACCGCAAGTTAGCGGATCTTAAAGGATGTCTAACCCCTTCCCTTTAGGATAATAAAGAACCCTTACCTAGAATCTCATTAGTTTCGCAGACCTTAAAATCGGAGTTTACATTGCAGCATTTAGTTTAAATATTTAGGTGTCCTAATTCACCGTAAAAATAATTAGGTGGCGACTCCTCGACCCTTTTACCCAGGAATCACCCGAATAAGTCGTGTTCCGCTCCGACACCTCCCGCGGGGTCGAAGGTAAAAAAAATGGGCGCGACAGGTAGTAGGCGGGTATGGATATTGAAAATGTACCCGTCACGGGTAGGCGGTTAGGTGGTGGATTTGCAGTCATACCCGCCCCGCATCCAACCGCCTACCCGCCGTCATCCAACCACCTACCCGCCCGCCTTATACTCGCCCCAAGCCCAAAATTAGCATCCCATAAGTCGTGCCTTCAGCCCATAAGTCACGACAAGTGAAAAAATCTGGAATTCTCCTCTCTCTATCCCAAAGAAAATGAGATCGTGACAGTATTGATTCTTGACTCAAATTTTTGCATTAATTTTTGGGATCATATTGATCACAAATGAATTGATTACAAAATATGGCAGGCGGGTATTGGCGGGTGACGGATATCCACTTGGGTGGTGGAGCGGGTGTGAATTTAGGAATATACCCGCCTAGGCGGGTATGGATGTTGAAAATGTGGCGGGTATAAAATTTTCTAGCTGGTATGGGTGCGGGGGAGGGGGTACCCACACCCGCCCCGCCCAATTGTCATCCCTATGTAAGATATGTACCTGCCCACGCGAAACCTTTTCGCGAACAAAATGAATATCCAGTTCTATATGTTTAGTGCGTTGATGTTGAACCGGATTTTCCGAGAGATAAATCGCACTCACATTATCACAATAAACCAATGTTGCCTTCGGAATAGGACAGTGGAGCTCAAGAAGAAGATTGCGAAGCCAACACGATTCAGAAACCATATTGGCAACTCCCATGTATTCTGCTTCGGCACTGGATTTAGACAAAATAGTCTGCCGTTTGGATGACCAAGATACAAAATTATCACCAAGGAACACAAAGTAGCCAAACGTGGAACGTCTGGTGTCCAAACAATCACCCCAATCTGCATCAGTCTAAGCAACGCGAGTGGATGTCGAAGATGGATAAAGATGCAATTCATGATCAAGGGTACCCTGAATATAGCGCACAATGCGCTTGAGAGCCTGCATGTGATCCTCCATCGGGTTATGCATAAATAAGCAAACCTGTTGCACAACATAAGATATGTCGGGCCTCGTGAAGGTAAGATATTGCATGACGCCTACAAGATTGCGATAATGTGATGGATCAGCATATGGTGGAGTGGAAGTGGCACTCAACTTATGTTTAGTATCAATCGGAGTGGCAGACGGCTTGCATGATGACATGCCAGCTCGCTTAACAATTTTCTATGCATACTTCTTCTGAGATAAAAATAAACCACATGCATGACGTGTTACAACTATCCCCAAAAAATAACTCAAAGGTCCAGATCTTTCATAGCAAACTCGGAGCTGAGCAGGGACATAATAGACTTACGAAGAGCATCAGATGAAACAGTCAATATAATATCATCCACATGCATAAGAAGATAAGTTATATCAGGACCATGTCGGTATATGAAGAGAGAATTATCAGACCTGTTGTTAGAAAACACAATAGTAGAAACATAATCTGCAAACCTCTTGTACCAGGCCCTAGCACATACAAAGATTTCTTCAGTAAGCAAACATGATAAGGATAAGAGGGGCGTCTGTAGCCCATGAGTTGATACATGTATACCGTTTCATTGAGTTCTCCATGCAGGAATGCATTCTTTACATCAAGTTGATGTAGAGGGCATGCCTTCGAAAGTGCCAAACTCAACACCGTGTGGATAGTTGTCGGTTTGACCACCGGACTAAAAGTCTCACCACAGTCCACACCAACCTGTTGAGTTGTTCCATCACCTACAAGATGTACTTTATGCCTCCCAAAAGTACCATCATACTTTTTTTATGACTAAAAATCCACATAGACCGAATCACATTAACATCAGGAAAACGAGGTACCAACTCCCATGTCCTATTTTTAATAAGAGCATTATATTTATCATCCATAACCATTTTCCAATTCGGGTCATGAAGAGCAGAAACGTGATTATGAGGTAACAATCATTTAGTAACATGAGTATGAAGGTCGTATTTCGTATTTGGTTTAAAAATCCTATCCTGACTACGAGTGACTGGCCGTTGGGTCGGAATTGGAGTTGGATGGACGGAGGATGTGATATCGGGCGGAGGATGTGATATCGGGCGGAAGAGGTGACGGACTGCCCGACAGTGGGTTCGGGCACACTGGGACGGTACTGCCCACAGTTGGACCACTTCCCAGTGGGCTACCAGTAAGTGGCCCAGCTTGTCCGGCATCCACTGTGCTCGAGCAATCCGGCCCAGCAAGCTGGGAAGGTGGAAAAACTTGTTGGGCTGAGGAAGTTGGGCCAGTTTGGGAGGCCAAATGGTGGACAAAATATGAGGGCATGCTATCAAGAAACTCATAGGTATGAGGCACGGAACAATGTATTTTGGTAAAGGGGAAATTTAATTCATCAAACACTACGTGGCGACTCACAATTATTTTATTGGACGATAGGTCATAACATTTGTAACCACGATGGTTAGATGGTATCGCAAAAAAATACACGGAGTGGACCGGGATTGGAGTTCATTAATGGTAGTAGATGAAAACAGAGGATAGCATAAGCACCCGAATACCCGAAGATGAGAATACGATGGGTCCCTTAGGTATAAAAGTTTGAGTGGAGATTGATAGGCTAATTGTTTGCTAGGAAGTATGTTGAGGAGATAGGTTGTCATTTGTAATGCATGATGTCAAAATGATGGTGGTTGGGAGGCATGGACAAGTACGGTTCTAACAATATTATTAATGGTTCGTATTTTTCTTTTTGCTTTTCCATTTTGAGATAAAGTATGTGGACATTAGAGACGAAAAGATAAACCATTAATTTTGCAATAATCTCAAAATTGCCCATTATCAAATTCTCTACCATTATCATATTGAATATTTTTAATATCCCATTCAAATTGAGTGCAGATGAATTATCTAAAGGAAAGGAATATGGAAAAAACTAGTGACTTTTTTAGACAAAAGAAACGTCCACAAAAAATTAGAGTAATTATCCAACAATAGAAGATAATATCGATGGCCCGAAGAGCTCAAAACGAGAGATGTCCAAATATTACTATGAATAATATCAAAAGGCATAACAGTACGAGATTTAGAAGCAACAAAAGGTAACTTAACATGTTTTCCAGGAGAACAAGAGTGACAAACATGAGAACTATGAGGCATAGTACACTCAATAAATTTATTTTATTTAAGGGAAGCAAAAACATATGCTCCCGGATGACCCAAACGTTTATGTCATAAAAAGGAACTAAAGCTGCAAAAGTGGATGATAATTTGGCATAATATGTGGTTGTGGTGATTGGATAAAGCTCGCCCCGACTATCACATCTCATTAGACGTATTCCCATCTGAAAATCCTTCACGAAAAACCCAAAATGATCAAATTCAACAGAAACCCAATTATCAGTGGTAAATTGTCTAACTGAAATCAAGTTTTTAATTAATTGAGGTGCATGAAAGATATTTTTCAAAATTAACGGTGGGTTCGGGGGAGACAAGTTTGTAGTACCATAACCACAAATTGGAATTGAATGACCATTTCCGATAATTATACCACGATTATTACTCAAATTAAAATAGGACGAGAGATTACATTGTGAGGACGCCATATGTGACATTGCCCCAATGTCCGTATACCAGTTTGCATCGGGTGGTGTGAGCCCAATGGTGTGTATCGCGGCTTCGATATCTGTCGGAGACGTCACTGCCGAATGGGCCTGTTGCCACTGGTTCAGCAGTGGCCCAAGAACTGAAGGCTGCTGGTCGTGGTCTGGCCCAATTTCCAGGGGAAATGGGGAGGGAGGCACGGCCCAAGGCCACTTCCAGACCCACAGTACCGGCCCACTGCCCCATTGGGTTCTCGTCTGCCACTAGGTAGGCTATTGATGTTAACCTTCGCTCTTGCCGCCACGTCAGTGGCTGCCACCCTTTCCACCACCACGCGCGGCCGCCACGATTTTTACCTTCATTATTGTCATTTCGTCCCTTTTGACCACAGTTAGGCGGCCCATTATCAAATTGGGAAGAATTATCGTCGGACGGAGCGGCAACCATGGCGAAATTGGACATGATGAGCATCATTTTGGCAAAACCCGCTTCTTCTAGTATTAGCATAGAACGGGCTTGATAGAATAGCGGATGAGCGTACTAACACCACTATATGCGTCAGTAAGACCGTCCACCCTTTGTAAAACGAGCCGATTGTTAGTGACAGGCGCGCCGACATTCTTGAGTTGGTCGGACAAAACCTTGAGCCGTTAGCAATATGAGGACGCATTGGGAAAATCCGCCATATCAGTGGTAGAAAATTCCTGCTCAAGTGTGACAGCTCGAAAATTTTAATTATCCTGGAATATGTCACGTAACCGATCCCACACCTCCTTTGCCGTGGAGTTGGGCTCAAGAATTGTATGCAACAAGTCACTGGAAATCGTGGCATAAATCCATTGGAGAACCGTTGCATCAAGGGTCACCCATAATTTCTTTTTATCATCGGTTTTTGTCACCTTCTCCTTGCCATTCTCTGGGGGAGATGATGTGATGAATAACTCGGTGTGACCTAGAATGAATTTTGAAAAGTTCTGGCCAGGTCGCATAATGGACGTTTTCCATCGCAATAGTGATGGAGATGTAGGACTTAATATTGGAGACCGCTAGGGCTGAGTGAAAATTTGATTTGGAGTCCGACATGGCAGATGAAACAAAGAAGAGGAAGATATATGGTCGGCGGCGGAAGAACTCGGGCGACGTTGATCGGCGGCGGAGAGGTGGGAAGCCGACGATAAAGAAGGAAAAATTTAGGTAAGATTTAAGTTTATTTAACCTTTTGGCTAGACGAACAAATAAGCAAATAAAGAAAAACAACTGCAAGCACTAAGCAGACAAGTATGAGATTATTATTGACTTCAGCCCAAAATTTCCTCCATTTAGACTAATTAACTAATTTTTGGACATTACTTTGGCTTAGTCAACATAACACTTGGGATTTTAAACTTAAATCTTCAAGTTGAATTCAAAGACTTCAGACGAATTTAAAATAATTTTTGTCACCTTTTATTTGCATTTTGCACTTTAATGTATGTTTTATTTTGTGATTTAAGCTATAACAACAACATACCCAATGTAATCCCACAATGTTTTATTTTGTGATTTAAGCTGTATCTTATATATTTGAATAATTTAAATTTGAATCTTTTTATTTTCTTACAAAACAATAAAATCCTCTTTTTATAATTTTTTCATGAATGCAAAATAGGAATACAAATAATATATCATTTTTTCAAGGATCCTAAATTTAATTTATAGCATAAGAGACTAGATCGAACTGAAACAATTTCTTTGTTTATATTTTATTGATGACAAATTGCAATACCGGCAAATGTTCGATGGACAAGAGCAAGGAGAAACTAAAATGTTAATTTTAAAAAAGGATAAATTGAGAGATAAGAAATTCAAGGTAAAACAGATTCCATTTGTATTGTTATTTAATTTGTTAATGGGGTATTAAATTGAAAAACACTTATTGTTTGCAACGTGCAAAAGATAAATTCCATTATTAACATGTTTTTGTCTTATCTTTTATCTGCTGTTGCTTTTTTTTTAAATCCCTTGTGAACACCCAGGGGCGAATTTATAAGCAAAATTTGGATCCCATAAACTCGTGATCTCTCCGTAAAATAATGTATTTTATGAACATACTTTTTAAAATTGACATAATATTATCAGTTGACATCCATGCTACAAGAAGAGTAAATGGTACACTTGATTGGACAAGTCTAATCAAACAAACTCGCTAATATACGAGCAATGAACCAGAAAGAAATTCAAGGTTCTCGGGTCTATCAAAAGTTCAAACAGCTTTGAGAACAAATAAAAGAAAGATCAAACTCATTTAAGTTTATATTCTATTTTGGATAAAGTTGGCCGTACTAAAAAGTTACAAATGCTTCTCATACATCCAATAAAGCAAAATAAATATTAGGCTCATTTGAACCATAAAGTTGTGTGCTTCATATTGGGTTTCAAACGCACACAAGTATACATGATCAATAAGTAATAAAACGATGAAGCAGAGTATCGTTTCCACGAGCCCTTGTAATTAGCTGATTTACTAAACCAAATGTAACAGCTCAACCCTTCATTTTTTAGCATTTGTACTTTAATTTATGTGTTGATGCCTTGAACATGTTGTCGTTACCTTTTGAAACTTAGCGGCGTGATCTGGGTTGAGACTCAAAGGCCTTCATCGCAATCGCGAGTACACCAGTTGTTAACTAAGCCCAAATCAAAAGAAAGACTCCACGTTCATGAACAAACAAGAAATCAACTACATCCAAGTACAAAAAGACATTTAATTGTCACTTCATCATCTACTTGGCTTGGCAAGCTCTGCTGCACTTACAAGTCTGTCTTTCAGCTAGTTACCTCATCAATACTTCTAATCTACAAAAACATAGTGCTCCAAGAAATCTTATTAGTAAGATAAAATAATATCAACATTGTACACAAGTCAAAGATTATGGTAACTACTTATACTCTGTCCCATAATCAGAAAGATTACATTGTATACACAGTTTCACCTCCCACAACATTAGACATATGGATTACTTCTTTGTAAGCTGCAAGTACAGATGTATGGTACAATATAAAGGTATATTGATTCTTGTAATTACTAAGACTAATTGGCACATGTACAAGCGATGTAGAAGAAAAATACCAACAGACATCACTCCGATCACGACCCTATTTTCCTTTCACTTGTGCCTTCTCTTTGAGTTACCAACCTGTGATTGTGGTATATAACAATGGGAGTTTGTAGGAGTTAAGTAGCTGTCAATTACCTTACTAACACATACAAAATCACGCTGGACGGATGCCAGCAGATGATTGCCCATCTTGGTTCAGGAATATAGCTTGGTTTCCCATGAAAGCAAAGACGATGGCGTGGAAGTCCATACTGATGACTTTGTTAAGCATGCAGATGGTGTCAGCCAGAGCCGGCTTGCAGTGGAAGTAAAGACGCTTGTTTGCCTTTAACGAAGAAATTAAGTTCCGCTGGTGCAATGACCATGCTCAACCATTCTTGCAGGTCTTCACCTTCTACTTTCTCTTGCTCTGAGAGGAAGAAATGTATCAATCCATAACAAAGTACCAAATATAATACTCCCTTCAATTTTATTTTATATGGCGGTCTGAGCATGGAGTATAAGAAGGAATGAAAGTTGTTTCTTACATATCAAAAGTACCATTAAAATTTGTGGTCTTTAAACATGTCATTTCTGTGGTTATAAGAGCACCATATTAACAATAAAATAGGAAGTATAAAGTTAAAAAGTTCCCAAATATAAAAGGGTACTTGCATTTGCTAGCCAAACATACAAAAAATATACACCATCATGTATAAGATATGTATATGTTATGTATATCATACATTACTATACAAAATGTATACATTTGCCGGCTATTATTTTGGTAGCAGATATACAACGTAAAAATCCTGATATAAAAGAGTGCCAATTTTTTTTTAAACAGAACAGAAAGAAAGAGTATACACCTTCCACAAAGAAAAAAGAAGAGAGAATGAAAGGAGAAGACACATCATAGATCGTATAGAGATATTCGTTATCTATCGACATATTAAAATAAGATTCTTTTATTTAGCTTCAATGTAAAACCGGTGCCTTTTGAAGATAATCGAAAGAAAGCACTACTAACTAGTAAAGTGTCATTGAATATATTACCTTCCAATTGAGATCCCAACCCCTCAAGAACCTTCAGATTAGCACGTACAACACAGAGTGCAATATCAAGTGCAGACTGCAGTAAAGCCTTGACCTCTCTTTGAACAAGATCAACAAGATGCCCCTGTGGAATAATTTTTACTTTCAGTTCTGCTACGGAGGTGGTATTCTTAAGTTAGAAACAAAAGTTGGGATAAATTATTGGGCTTTTTCCATTTTTGTCCAGTCGGCCGAAATTAATTACGGGCGGTAGCCTAAATACACATAACATATACACTGATTATGTATATGTTATGTATATTTATGTATATGTATACAATATGTATATTATATGTATATTTTGCTAAAATATCGGAGCAGAAGAAAACAGAGAAATCAAACAAACATCAAGAGAGGGGAAAAGACCTGATCCTTTCCCCAGGGCATGGATCCACCATCATCTATTCCACCACCAGAAAGTGTTGCCACTGAAATAGGGCCAATGGTCGGACTAAGACCATATTCAGCCACTGCCTTGTAGGCCATGTCTGTTGCTTTGCGTATATCATCAAAAGCACCCGTGGAGACACGTCCAGAGTACAATACTTCTTCTGCTGCACGTCCACCAAGAAGAGTGACCAATCTTCCACGCAATTCATCAACAAAGAGAAGATATCTGTCCTCATTAGTTGGAGGAATATAAGTAAATCCTAAAGCCCCTCCAGATCTTGGCAATATGCTTAGCTTCTGATTAACAAAAAAAGAAAGGAAACTGTTATTAAAACCATAACTCCAATATTCCCAATTATGTACAAGAAAAGCAATAATCGCAGTTCGAGAAGAGCATGATTAAGAAGCAGCAAAGTACTGATTTTAGTAAAAGCACTATAAGCATCATGCACCAATATAGTAATGGCTAATCTCACTCAAGAAATTCTGTTCTGGAAAATGTCAAACTCCAGAAATTCTAATTCTTGAGTTCTTTTAGATCAGTCTCTTTTGTCAGACGTTATCCAGTGGGACACAAAACAAATATACTACTGAAACAAACAACATGATAATAATGATCACCTCAACCCGTGGCTGCCCAGAAAGAAGATATGCAACAGCAGTCCCAACTACCGCGTGCCCTGCTTCATGCCTTGCAACTACAGCCTTCTCACTGCCCTGCAGTTTGGCAGTCTTCTTCTCAATGCCCTGAAAAAACATCGAAAATGAAGCTTATAGACCTAAATGGCTTGGGTGATCAAGAAGATAAACTAAAAGAAACAAGTCAATCAATGTAGCAGCATGTTCAAGAACAAGAAATACTTTGTCCGCTATCTAGCATTTTTGAAAATTTAGACCTTCAGCATTGTTGGGTGTAGTCGACAATAATGCTTACAAGGCTCTTAGAGGGAACTCACCCATCCCCGTTGCTCTTCAATCTTTATTTCCAATTATGTTATACAAGATCCATAGACATATATTGAGCAATATGTAATTTTACTCAAAATCAAACACTGTTCTGTACTTCAAGTATGGTGCCCATGAAACTAGAACACCCTCATCCTTAGTTGAAAGAGAGATCAAATGAAACCCTATTAAACCAGTTCTACCTGGTGGTGGAAAAATTAGCCCACGAAAACATAACCTCCCCCCACCCCCCCCACCCCAACTCACTCAAGTTTGGGCGGGTTACTGACCCGCCCATTTTTTTTATCAAGTAAAGATATTTTCATTCATAAACATGGCCAAATTGGCCGTATACAAGGGGTATACCAAAAGGTGAAGACTCTACAAAAGGATATGATTCTCTACAAACTCCATCCAATCATCTATACAACAAGGAACTTTTTGTTCGCACCAAAAGAAAATAAGGGAACGGAGACTACCCCTTAATTGAGAGAAACTCGACTCTACACCTTCAAAAACTCTCGTTTCTCTCTGACCCACCCATTTATTAACTCAGCCCATCTAAAAATTGGGTTGATGGGCTGATATGCAGCCCAAATTGACTCATAGATACCTTGTACAAATATTTTCAAAAAGACATTCTTTTATTTGATATGTTATATAAAGTCATGATACAAAAAAAGTGATTTTATTAGTTAAGAACAAACAAAGAAATTAAGGCTTAGCCAGAATTGGGCAGGTTGGGTTATGACCCGCTTTTTAGCTCATTTTAGCCCAAGTAAACTTTGGGCTGGTCATTGACCTGCCCATTTATTAACTCAGCCCAGTTTGAACTGCTCAAATACAACCCAATCCGCCCATTTGACACCCCTAGTTCTACCAATTACTTTAATGTTAGGAATTCTTCCGCCTTACATATGTTTCTCATTGCTGACCATTAAATTTTAACAGCTTATAAAATTTCGAGCATTTGGAACCATCAAGGTTCAAAGCACCGGCATACATACATTTGAAGTTTAAGGATCGATAATATGCGCTATTTCTCTAAAGCTATGGAAATCCAAGCTTATTAAATTATCATACAGTGGAGTCCAAAAACGGAAAATCCCTCTAGTGGTACACACTTGTTCAAGAGAGAACATCTAAGATGGACAAAATATACATAATCAGTGTATAGGTTTTGTATATTTTGGCTAGCGCCCATAATTAATTTCAGCCACGGGCCAAAAATGAAAAAAAAGCCCTATCTTTTCTCATAACAAGCTTCGTGTATCTAGTGCACGAATATAAAGCACAAGTCCATGTAATGCAAAAAGAGTAATGGTGCATGCTGTTGCTTAGCCATTAGAGCATACTTATGAGAGGTAAAGAGTGATACCGCAATTGAACGCTCAACAGCTTGAATGAAATCAACTTTTTCAACTACAATTTTATTCAGCCTTCCTGCCAACAGAGCAGCTTCATTCACCAGATTTGCAAGATCTGCCCTGTGTACCATCCCCAAAATGAATAACCAATCAGTCATAGAAAACATCACATATGAAATTGAAAGCTTATGAATATCAGAGAAGAAGGTTTACCCCGTGAAACCAGTAGTCATAGAAGCGATGTTACCAAGATTAACATCTTGTGCCAAGGGAAGTTCTTTCTTGGAGACATGTACCTTTAAGATAGCTTCTCTTCCATTCCTATCAGGTGCTTCCACCTAGAAACAAAACAATTACATCACCATTTTCCTTCTATAGGAGTTGTCTGTACGAGGAGTAAGGTCTGTGTACATCCTACCCTCCCAAGACCCCACTTTGTGGGATTACGCTGGCTATGTTGTTGTTAGGAGTTGTCTGTACGAGGAGTTCATGACTGGGGGTATCAAATGGGCAGGTTGGGCTGGATATGTGCGGGTCAAAAGTTACTTTGGATGAAATGGGCTAAAACGAGGGTCATAACCCAACCCACCCAATTCTGACTAAGTTTTAATTTCTTTGTTTGTTCTTTTATAATTTTTAAAGTACCTAATAAAACGAGTTTATAATTTCTTTATTATGGCTAATATATAACATATCGAACAAAAACAATGTGTTTTTAAAAATATTTTGACACGGTTTCTATAGGTCAATTTGGACTACATATCAGTCCAATTTTTAGATGGACTAAAATGGGTTGAGCTAATAACTGGGCGTGTCACATTTTCATGGCTAATTTTGTCACCCCTAGTCATGACCATATTCTATACATGGACAAAAGCTTAACAACAAAATGAAAATTTATTCCCCAAGAGCAAAGATACAAACCATCACTACACGGTCAAATCTCCCAGGCCGGCAAAGAGCAGGGTCTAAGACATCAGAGCGATTTGTTGCTCCAAGAACAATTACAGCAGAATTACTGTCAAATCCATCCATCTCCTGCAGATTATTGTAAGATATTAATTTCTTATGCAAAACTGAAGTGATGCAGCACCACAATAATCAGTACATCTTACAGTGAGTAGTTGGTTCAATGTCTGCTCTCTTTCGTCATTGCTTACGATGCGGAATTTACCATCACGGCTTTTTGCCACAGCATCTATCTGCACATCCAGAAAACAATGGACACTTTTTTAGGATATTTGAGTTTGTAGAGGAAGACGAGGAGGAGGAGGACGAGGAGGAAAGCAAAAGTGACCTCATCGATAAAAATTATTGAAGGTGCCTCCTTCTTTGCCCGTGCGAACAGGTCACGGACGCGTGATGCTCCCATTCCAACATACAATTCTACAAACTCACTTGCAGAACAACTGATAAAAGGAACCTCGGCTTCCCCAGCAACAGCCTTTGCTAGAAGTGTCTTTCCTGTCCCGGGGAGACCTACCTGTAACAAATTAAAGCCACTTCTATAATTTAAACATTGAGAAGCACAAAGTATGTAACTAATCAAATGGTCCCCAAGTAGAACGATCTCCCAGTCAATAGTCATATAACAAACTGGGTTTTTTTCATTTTTGGTCCGTCGACCCAAATTAATTACAAGCGCTAGCCGAAATATACAAATCATATACTGATTATGTATATTATATGTATATCTAATGTATATTATATATATATTTACTTACTATACAACATATACTTCCTCTGTTCCCAATTTATATGACACTTTCCGTTTTAGTCAGCCCCAAAAAGAATGACAGATTTCTTTATTTGACAACAATTTAACTTTAAACTTTACCTTTTACGCTTAACGAGATGATCTATAACCACACAAATATCTTTGGCTTGTTTTAAACCACATGATTCAAAAGTCTTTCTTTATTTCTTAAACTTTGTGTCCAGTCAAACTACATCATATAAATTGAGACGGAGGGAGTATGTTTTCTGGCTAACAACAACAACATACCCAGTATAATCCCACAGGCGGGGTCTGGCTATTTTGTAAATTAGATCACCAAAAGGCATTGGACTGTAATTATCTCTAACAAATTAACAGGAAATAATGATGTAATTTAATTATAGAGGCATCACAAAGTGACATGAAAGGATAGAGAGAGAATCCCTTCAGAAACAGGCAAAAACAGAAGTTTTCAATGAGTTATTATTTGAAGCCTCCAATTATTGTATCAGTATTCTCAAAGCTTTTTATTTTGCTACCATCTAGCTGTCCCATTACTATGTCAAATTTGAAACTCACCAGCAAAACACCACGAGGAGGACGTGCACCAAGCCGTACATACTTATCTGGATTTCTAAGAAATTCCTGGGAAAATAGCAATTATAAAACACCACAACAATGAGTTATAAACTATTCAACTTCTTTTGGTATCACAATGCAGCACTTATCATGGAAATGTTGTTAAGAGAAGTTCACCAATGAAAATGAAAAATACCACAATTTCTTCTAGCTCCTCCTTAGCCTCGTCAACGCCTGCAACATCAGCAAATGTGATAGTTTCCCCTAGTTCAGACACTTTTGCGCCACCTGAACCCCCTGACTTGCGATTTCTGAGCTGACCAGCTGTGCTCTGTTATTAAACAGCCACAACAAAGTTGGTGACATATTGATAAACGGGCTTTTTTCATTTTTGGCCCGTCGGCCGAAATAAACTAAGGGCACTAGCCAAAATATACAAAACATATATTTATTAATGTAATTATATTTTTGTCCGTTCAAAAGAATAATAGCCAGCAAATGTATAAGTTTGTATATTAAGTATAATATACATAAATAGCATATACAATTGTCACACAAATATATCGAATCATGATTCTATGTACCTGAGAAAAGTTCACTGGGAAGCGATGAAGAAGCCCCGCTAGTACAGCAACATAAAATAATGCTATCTGCAACATAAACGTAAAGTTAGCACTTCAAGTTTTTTCCAACATCTGGAGAAAAAATAAGGATGGAGAAACAATAATGAAATGCTTAGGGCGCACCAGAGAACAGATGAATAAAATGAATGGGTACGAGAAAGAAAGGTCAAGTTGCATGAGCCGAAAACTCACATGACACAAAAAGAAAATCTAGGCATCTTTGAAAATTTTACGAAACACAAGACATTCTTAAGCTAATAAATCAACTTGGAGAGGAACTTATGACTGAACTGAACTCTATGAAATATTTTGTTGATGTTGTCGTTTGTTCCCTCAGAATATTTTAACAACAAGTATGGTTCAATCACAAGCTAATTGGGGTCCGCTATATAATCATCAATATACATTTTGCTCCACTATGGACCCCTATCATTCCAATACTCAATAATTTGGAGTTCTCTCAACACTAGAGGTCCTCTACATTTTCAACTGACATACAAATCTCTTAACAGACTAAAAATTCCTAGCAGAACACCGAGCCTAATGTAAGCGTATCAATATAACTGAGCCTCAATCCTGACTTGTTGGTAACACATATATTATCTTTTCCTTTCATAGTATTGTATTCTTCGCTGATTTTGCTTGAAATCCGAGAGATTGTAGTTTTTTTAAAACAACTTACTTCCATGGGATTTTGAGGTTTATCTCGTCCTTGAAGTTTTCAAAAATCATTTGTTTCACACCAACTAACTAATGCACCTGGAGACCTTTGTATAACATGACAAAGTCATATCAAAAACATTTTCGCATTTTATACTCTAATGTATATTATCTGCACATGATACAAGACGTAAATCATTTCCAGTAGTTATCTAATTTTATATGATCGCACATCTATATTAACAGTCTCATTTCTATGAAACTCATCTTGTTGATCTTTATTTTAGATATAAGTTTCACTCCTAGTCTTACAACTGTTTATATAGAACTTGCCTTTCAAATAGAGCACCCTAAACACTTGCTTAAATGAGCTTCATAAGTTGACATCCGGGGCTTCCTCTTTCCCTTTAAAATAAAAGATAATTGGTCCTAAATCCCAATAAAAGATGAATGTTGCAATAGGTTAGCCGACTCTAATCAGTGAGGGTTTAAAGTGTAGTTGATTAAATGAAATACAACAGTCTAATAGACAGATTTCTTAAGGTGCCGTTTGGTTGGCACTAGCGGGAAGAATAATCCCCACATATAATTCAACAGTGTTAATACCACATTCGGTTTTTAATTTATTCTTTCCACAAAAAAAATAGCATTGCTCAAGACAATGGTTGGTTGCAATTTTCTTTTCCACATAACTAATACCCACATAAGTTACATGAGAATTTGTGTACAATTTTATGCAGTATAGAATGTGGGGATCAGTAATACATGCATCAGAACCACTAAATGACAAAAAATAACCCTTCATAATAATAACCAATATTTTTTTGTTAAAAATAATAAAAAAACATATTTTGAAATATACACTGTATAATAATTTTTAATACAACACAAAAATTCAATCGTAAATAATCCCTACACTATAATCCATATATTACTAATTCTGCATTATTAATCCATTAATTACAATCCCTATATATGAAAGTGTGGGAGAGAGTGGTGGAAGCAAGGATGAGGAAGATAGTGTCTATTTCGGAGAATCAATTCGGATTCATGCCGGGGCGTTCGACTACCGAAGTCATTCACCTTGTGAGAGGGTTGGTGAGCAGTATAGGAAGAGGAAGAGAGACTTGCACATGGTGTTCGTTGACCTAGAAAAAGCATATGACAAAGTTCTGATAGAGGTGCTATGGAGATGTCTGGAAGCTAAAGGTGTTCCTGTAGCAGACATTAGAGCGATTAAGGACATGTATGATGGAGCCAAGACCCGGTGAGGACAGTATGAGGTAACTCTGAACACTTCCCAATCATGATGGGTCTGCATCAGGAATCCACTCCAAGCTCGTTTCTGTTTGCCTTAGGTGATAGATGCATTGACGCGTCACATTCAAGGAGAAGTGCCTTGGTGTATGCTATTTGCTGATAACATTGTACCGATTGACGAGAGGCAAAGCGGTGTTAACGTGAAGTTGGAGGTTTGGAGACAGACTTTGGAGTTGAAAGGTTTCAAGTTGAGCAGGACTAAGACAGAGTACTTGGAGTGCAAGTTTAGCGACGTGATTCATGTAGTGGACGAGGACGTGTGGCTTGATACTCGGGCCATTCCCAAAAGAGAAAGTTTGAAGTACCTGGGATCAATCATCCAAGGTAATGACAAGATTGACGATGATGTTACACATCGTATTGTGGAGGGACAGATGAAATGGAAGTTCGCATCAAGTGTGTTGTGCAATAAGAATGTGCCTCCTAGACTAAAGGGAAAGTTCTATAAAGTGGTGGTCAGACCGACTATGCTGTATGGAGCGGAGTGTTGGCCAGTTAAGAAAGCTCATGCCCAGAAAATGAAGGTAGCCGAGATGCGGATGCTGAGATGGATGTGTGGGCATACCAAGAGAGATATGATTTGGAATGAAGTGATTCGGGACAAGGTGAGAGTGGCCCCCGTGGTAGACAAGATGCGGAAGGAAGGTTGAGATGGTTCGATTATGTGTAGAGGAGATGAACAGATGCTCCAGTGAGGAGGTGTGAGAGGTTGGCAGTGGTGGGCCTGAGGAGAGGGAGAGATACGCCTAAGAAGTCCTGGGGTGAGGTTATTAGGCAGGATATGGCGCAACTTCAGCTTACCGAGGACATGACCCTTGATAGGAGGGTGTGGAGGCGAGTATCAGGGTAGAGGGTTAGTATGTTTCCACGCGGATTTATTTTCTGTACTAGGAGTATTACTATCTTTGTACATTAACTTATATTCTTTTGTTAGATCTCTATTACGACTTGACTGTTTCATTACTTCATTTATCGTATTATATTGTTGCTATTACCGCCTATTATTACTGTTATCTTTTTATCTTTTCTTGAGTCGGGGTCTACTGGAAACAACCTCTCGACCTTCACAAGGTAGAGATAAGGTCTGCGTACTACACTCTACCCTCTCCAGACCCCACTTGGTGGGATTATACTGGGTATGTTGTTGTTGAATTACAATCCCTATATTATGAATCCTTGCATAACTTGCTTCTAACCAAGCGACCCCCAAGTGCCATGCACTATGAAAAGAGATAGTAACTACATGACATAAGAAGCAAGACGACATTTTCCTTCCAACAAAGGTAAGAACAACTATTTAAGTTGGTCTAGTTACAACTACTCCATTTGTTGGAACCCGAGATATACAAAATCAAAAGCATTGAAGAAAGAACTAAGACATTTTAAAGATAGTTGTTGCCTAAACATCAGATTTCAAATTACTTTCAAGCTAACTTGAATACCTATCTACTGGTAGTTATGTTACCTATTGGGAAGGAGGGAGTATATACATATAGAGATAGAGATATAGTGAGTGAACGTCCAGCAGTGTAGATATACCACTTAACATAGCATAACAAGGTTACACACTTGAAAAGTTGTTCATCAAAACCTTACCAATGCAGAATTCAAGAACCCACCGGACCGTTTATCGGGAGAACCAAACTCAACGTCATTCTCAAGCATTTTCTCATAAGGGGTCTTTATATCACTCGGCCTCGTCGTAGTATACACAATTTTCTTTGTAGGACTTACACTCCTTAACAACAATGCCTCGGAATCCTGCAACTTACTATTTCCATTCACAGCCTCATTATTCTCTACTACAACACTACTACTACTCACTTCATTACTCTTCAATTTGAACATAATATGTACACCATCAACCTCAACTTTATCCACCTTATTACTATTTATCTTACTCAAAAACTCACTATACGGAACACTTACAAACATTGTCGGGGCTCTAGGATCCGACCCGGGTAACGGCAAACCGGGTCGGAGCAATCTCATAACAAACATCACAATCCCCAACTGCAATAACAAAACCCCAATCTCTTGAGCTTGTACTATTGGTTCCCACCTCAATTTCTTCCCCTTCGACCACCACCACCAATTATCTTTTCCTTGCTTTGAGGGACCCGAACTTGGGACCCGACCCGGTTCTTGACCCGGATTTTTCTTGCTATCTGTCGCTGAAGATTCGGGGGTTTCCGTCGAATCCGAATCTTGCTCGCAACCCGACCCGTTAGCCCGGACTATAATTTTCTTCCTTGAATTATTTCCCCCCCAAAATTCAAGCCCGATCCGATCCGGAATTTTCTTGCTATCTGCAGCTGAAGATTCGGGTTTTCCCGATGAATCCGAATCTTGTTCGCATGACCCGTTAGCCCGGACCATAATTTTCTCCCTTGAATTGTTTATAAACCCAACCCGACCATCATTGACCCGACCCGGTTCCAAACCCGGAATTTTCTTGCTGTCTGTAGCTGAAGTTTCGGGTTTTTCTGTCGAATCCGAATCTTGTTCGCATGACCCGTTAACCCGAACTATAATATTCTTTCTTGAATTATTTTTCCCCAAAAATTCAAACCCATTTAGGGATTTTGGAAATATAGAATTTGGTCGAAACGGTGACGTATTGATGATTTTTGAAATGGGTTTTTTTTCATGTAAAAAACCATAGCGATTGGAGAAAGTATGTTGTCTATACAAATAGTTTGGATTATTATACTGAAAATTTAAGGAAATTTGTACATGAATAACGGGACGAAGAAGGTGTTGTCCGATTGTTGCCATTTGAAGAGGGAAATAAA
Organism: Anisodus tanguticus; assembly: GCA_034509755.1. Lineage (NCBI taxonomy): Eukaryota > Viridiplantae > Streptophyta > Magnoliopsida > Solanales > Solanaceae > Anisodus > Anisodus tanguticus. The sequence continues at coordinate 50,758,758 of CM067547.1, forward strand.
TTAAACGGAGAATACAGATTTTATTTACCGGCGAGAGGTTGGAGAAGAAAGGATGGATAGCCGTTGGATTTGCCGGGTACGGTTGTTATTGACCGTCTGATGATTAACTGTCTGTTTTTCGTGTTATCCGATTTTTGGTTTGAGATTGTCAGGGAAGTTTCATTTGAGAGAAAACGGTCAATTTTGTAATAATATACTATATTAACAAATATAATATGTAATTCATTTATATCATTCGTTAATAGTTTGATTTATTTATGTCATTATCGTTATTAAAATAATTTATTTATGCTATACTATTATCAAAATAGCTCATTCATATCATTTTTCATTAACGTCGGCGTTAATGAAAATAATATTGTAAAACCGCCGTTGATAAAAAATGATATGAATGAATCATTTTGATAACGACAATGACATAAATAAGTCAAATAATTGACGAGTGCATAAATGAATCATTTTCAATAGTTGAAATACATATTTGAGTTTTTTTCCTATATTTTATTTAAAACTGGGTAACTTTATTCTTTTACTAAATTTTTTATCTAATAATATTTTTCATTTGAAAAAAGTGTTGCGTATTTATTGTTCTTTAATCCTCCATAAGCTCCAATATAAAGGTAATTTTAAATTATAACCAAAGTTGGGGAGTAATTCTATACTTTTTTGTCTTGAAGAATTTAGGCACGTGGAATAGGGGATTAATCCCTAAGTTGATGTCACCTCAAATTATTTCGTCTTTGGATTGGGTCCGAAACGTCATTCACCTTATCATTTAAGGAAAATATGGTCTAAGCATTCTAATTATTAATTTTTGCTTTGAGTCCCACACTATTTTAATGTGTTATGTTAACTACCAATATATAGTTACTTCTAGGTAAACAGAGGATATCCACACACCTATTCAACATCCGGCCATACATCTCTATAGTTGTTTCTATAATAACCATTTATTATAACAGTCAAATTTTCTTTGAAACTAATTTCCACGTTATGATATATTATGTGTTTTCTATAATAATATTTCACTGTAGCAATAAAAAATACCTAGATAAACGATATTGTTATAGAGAAGTTTAACCATATTTGCTAATCATATATTTATTATATGAAATTTTAAATTGCTTAGAAAAAAACAAATAAGAGAATGTAAGAGAGAGAAAAAAAAAAAGAGAATGTAAGAGAAAGGATAAAAAAACAAATAAAAGAATGTGACATACATATATTGAAGTTTGGCAGTTTGTATGGTTTATAAGTATGTGCTGCTCAATACTTCTCTTCTCCTCACCAAAACCACATATACTTCTCAATCTAAGTATATTAAAGTTTGCCAGTTTTCATGGATTTTATTTGATTATTGGAAAAAAGCTTGTGAATGGAGACCTCATCTTCATCCTAGATATTTTTAAGCAATTAATTTTCTTATTTTAAAAGAAACGTGTTCCAAATTTGAACATTGAAGCACCTAAATGACTATGCTACCACATAAAATTCTATATGATACAATATAGTTATTGTAAAAATGACTTTCTTTTTATCTGAACTTCTAAACTTGCAGAGATGAATAATGCATGGAACACATTTAAAAGATGAAGAAATCGATCTTCTTTCTTCATTTTTGTCAATTGCCATGTAGAATCCAGTTTCAAATACTTTGTAGTTGTTGTTATGCAATTATGTGTTCACCTTCTTCTCATATAAAATTAAATATGAACGAACTGCAAGAAGACAAAGAGTTAGAAAACATGTAACGTCTAATTTATCTTTTTTTTCACTTTAATTTTGAAAGTTATTGTGTGTAAATACCTTAAATAGGGAAAGAGGACCTTCTGATCATTCATTTTTTTCTAAACGTCTTCCTCATTTAATATTTTTTAAACATAGCGCAATTAATTATAATTAAAAGAGTTAAGAAGTGACTTTTGAGTTTTTTTAACATAGCACATATATAAATGGGGAAAATAGAAAAAATGCCAAAAAAAATAATTGTTCTTGGCCAGAGAGGGAAACAAATCTATTGCCATAGCTATTTTCGCAAATATTAAAAAAAGAAAGTTCATAAATCAGTAATATTCTAGCAATTTCTAAATAAACTAAAGAGTATTTATAAAGAGCATGAAGGAGAATAAAAACAACAACATACCTTGTATCAAATATCATTTTCGATGGAGAAGCAAAGGCTTGACGCAAGAGACAAACGTGATTTTTTTTGTGGACCTAAATTGAGAATTTTTAAGGTAAAGGTGTAAAATCTAAGGAAAAGAAAAAATCAAAATTCTGATCAATAAATTGTGACATATCATCTTCCCAAAAACATCACTTATTCTTAAGTTCCAACAATAAGATAAATAGAAAATATGAGAATTATTTTTAAAAAAGGAGAAAAGGGATAATTGTGTTTTTTGGCCAAAGAAAAGTGTCATGTCACTCTACTTTCCATAGCTTTATAATATATATGTATATAGATGATAGTAGATTTTGCTAGAATTATTTTGTTTGCCAATCAAAATTATGTAAGCAACAAAGTTTATATATTTTAATTTTCATATATTAAGGAGTATAAATATAAACATTCTAGACTAAACTAAAAGGTATGATGACCATTCTCAACAATTTTGCTTCACTAACAAACTGAAAAAAAAGATCAACAATAAAAGTTTTATAACATAATAATTTAAAAGGGTGGGAAAAATTAAAACATATTCATATAATAAAGTATCAAGACACTCACTCATTTGCTAAAATAAAATATTTGAGTACCTAACATGAGAACAATTTCTTCTCCATCTACATTTTCTTCATTTTGTGCTTTTGATCTCCTCCTCAGTTCTACAATTTTGTGTTTTTGATCTCCTCATCCATTCTACAACGAACAAATTGAAAAAGAAGATCAACAATAGAGGTTCTATAACATAATAATTTAAAGGGTGAAAAAAATTAAATATTCTATAAGATATTCATATAATAAAAGTACCAAGATACTCACCACTTTCTAAAATAAATATTTGAGTACCTGACATGAGAATAATTTCATCTCAATCAATATTTTCTTCATTTTTTGCTTTTGGTCTCCTCCTCAGTTCCAAATTTGTGCTTTTGATCTCCTCATCTATTCTACAATATCCTTCATTTATTGGAATAAAAATACCATGTTGGTGTGATTTTAATTAGGTGTCATAACTTGTACATTAAATTAAGAATTATGAAATTAATTATGTAACACCCCGTACTTTCGGACCATGGTTTGAATCGCAAGGCGTATGTGAAATCGTTAGGCATATGTAAATAAACCCGAGCTTTGAGAAATTTATGTCATATTCACGTATGCCAATAAGGAGCTTATTATATAAAAGGATAAAACCCCGAAATAATTTTGAACGTAACAAGTGTGATGACGGAGATCGAAAATAATATTTGGTATGTGCATAAAGAGGCTATGGACTAGCAATATATCACAGGATTATGACATTGAGTGTATGAAGGTTTTATAAGTCATCAAAATTTAAGTAAACTGAGATCAAGAAATTAATTATGTGTGTAATGAGTTAAATATGGAGGGTGGTCTAAAGGGATTAACTAGTGACTTAATTGGATAATTGTTGGCTGACACATGGCATTGATAAGGCTAAAAAGGGTGTTAGTAAGTGAATATTGATGAGTTAAGAGTATAGGTTGCTGTGATGGACATGTGTAAGGGCAAGTGAGTCAAATTTTACATCTTAACATTTATTCTATACAAAGTATATTACAGTATTTCCAACAAAACGGATGAGACCATTTTCTCTCTTGAATTTGACATTTAGTCCTTAAAATCAATAGGCAGCAACAACGTTTTGCTCTTCATCATGCTGCGTGTTTTTGAAATATCGGGGTAGAATACATGGATTCTTACTTGTATAAGATTAAGGTGTTGTACAGAATGCCTTGTGGTGTTGTCAAGCAAATCGACGAAAGGTATATTAAGATAAATCATTTCTTCTTTTGGCATGTTCTATGTACGAAACGTAACCTTAATATTGTTCCATAAATTGTTCTACTCTTAGTAGTTAAGGATCGTGTTATTGATTCCTATGTTAAAAAATATGTCTAAATATGTTCTTAAATCCTTATTGAGGTATATGGAAAAGATGTTTAATATTTTCAATGTTAACCGAATGTACAAGGATATTATGTCATCCGATAAGTTCAGAATGTTTTATTGTCCTTCATACATTTGCATTATATTCATATATTACCCTGGACCTACATGTGTTATATACACTACTATATGGCATCAATTATATATATGTATGGGGAATGTGAAAAGGGAAGGCGTTATATACGCACACCACCTGCAGCTGGTACAGACTATCACGGAAAGGAAGATGCCCAATGAGGCCAATATGATATGATGCCCAAAGAGGCCGATATGATGCCCACAGAGGTTGTTATGGGAAGGAAGATGCCCATGTGTGGCTAATATTTATATGTATACCGCATTTTCATTATGCATGACATTTAGGCATATGCATTAGGGTCCTCAGAGGCATTTACTGTTGGTCAACCGTTACTATCAGCCGTTACTGTCGGCCGTTTCTGTTGGTGATGTTGTCGGTTGTTCCTGTCAGCTATCTTTGTCGACTGTTTCTGTTTTAGTTTATCATCTATCTTTGTTATGATATTTCTTATGCCTGACATACTCAGTACATCGATTGTACTGACGTCCCTTTTGTCGGGGGACGCTGCATTTCATGCCCATAGGCTCAGGTAAACAGAGGGACGGTTCATACTAGTAGGTTGTTGGTTCAGCTGATGTTGGAGCACTCTACTTATTTCAGAGTTGCAGTCTGGTCGTGGTATAATATTTTGCATATGCATACGGGTATGGCGGGGCCCTGTCCCGACCTTGTGATGTCATGTACTCTTTAGAGGCTTGTAGACAATTGTCATGTGTATAGTAGTCGTGTATGGCTATGTCGCCCTTGATGTATGTGTCAGTCAGATATTTGATAACGGTCCTTGTGGCCATGATTGACTACGAATATATGTTAAATATGTAACTAGTGGTGCCCGACAGGTAGGGTCCGGGTGCCCGTCATAACCCTCCGGTTTAGGTCGTGATAAATTACTAATACTAATTAAGAGTAGAAGTTATGAAGATGAAGGGGTGTGAGTTATGGAGATGACTTTTTAAATTAAAATAAAATAAAATAATTAAAAATAATATAAAAAGCTAAAAGAAAGGAGAAAAAAGATAATCTCCTCATCTATTCTACAATACTCTCCAATGAGAATACTATATTGGTGTGATTTTAATTAAGTGTCATAACTTGTATACTAGTGGAATTATAAAATTAATTACTAATACTAATTAAGAGTAGAAGTTATGAAGATAAAGGGGTATGAGTTATGGAGATGACTTTTTAAATTAAAAATGATATAAAAAGCCAAAAAAAGATAAATAGAATTCTTGGCTATAGAGAAGTGCCCCATACTATTATCTATTCATAGCTTTATATTATATATTGATTAGTTCAAGACCTCTTGTTTTGATACTCCACCAAGGAAAAGAAAATCGACGTTGTTTTATTGGGATTGATATATTTGATTGAGAGAGACAAAAAAGAAGCATATTTTCACCAAACTTCAATTCAGCGTCACACATTCTTCAGTTCCGAAGGAATCCAATGCATAACTACCGACTCCTTCCGAAATTTCATTTATTGGAGCCAGCGACCGATAGCCTTTTACTCATTGTAAAATAATTAATCTTATTACCTAATTACTTAAATGCGCAGGAGCGCACTTTCGTTTTCCCCTTAACCTTAACAAGGGGCTTTCATGAATAGGGATTTTCCGCCAATTTGTTGTAGATTCTAATGGGAGGAATATCTCTCTCCTTAATCCCACCTTTTTTGAAAGTGAGGCACAATTACTTATTTATTTTATTTTCAATCTGCTACATTTACTTTCATGTGTAAATGTGGTTATTTTCTTGAACAAAACATGCAAAAATAATTATAAATTTAAAAGTCGTAGTGAGAGTTGAAATCCATACCTTTTACTCGCTTTGATACGCCTTGCTGAATTAGAGTAAATTATCTTATCTAAAAAATTAAATTACTCAAGATATGATACTATATTTATTTATTTAAGCTCAACATAAATGGAACTACGAAAGTATTACTTTCCTTAAATTTATGGTTTTATCAACCGACAAGAATATTTTCCATTGTAATTCCACATTCTATATATGATGTAACAACACACTTTACCTAAATTATTCTCAAATACTTTGTGATAATTAGGTAATACATCCCTCCAGTTATTGTCGATGGGAAACCTGCAGCTAAACTTGAACAAGAGGAGATGATTATGGAAATTAAAAAGTGGCAGAGTTCCCTAATTGTGTATATAATTGGGAAAACTCCTGGATATAAACTATATGCTGAAATTGTAAACCAAAATTGGAACAAAGTAGCTGACCTGAAGGCCATGTTTGTAAGGAGACCTCTGAGCCTGAGGAACAATGGATACAACCACCTAGAAAGAGACGAAGGCAAAGGAGAAATCAGCATCCTAGACCACAACCAGTTGCCCAACTTGGTACAAGAGTGGAGATCTAAAGGAGCAGATGATAGTGTAACAGAAAAAAGTTGATTAACAAACAAAATAATCAGTAGGCTGTTGTGGAAGATATACATCAGGTTCCTGAGAAATGCTTACCTATAACTGTTAAATATGGCAATATACACACACTATACAAGTGTATATTGCCATAATTAAGTGCCACAATTTATGGGATTAGTTCTCGGTTTATGTGGCTGATTTTTGAGTTAAGAATATTGTATATTTGGAAAATATATGTGTAGTATATTGTAATGTATTTGTTACCAAAAGTAGGATTATACACTACCATAATTGTAGAGTTAGAGTTATGGTAGAATATGATTTTAGGAATAGAATAGGAAGATTTTGTATCTTGTATATATACCTATTCAATCAATGAAAATAATCAAGGGGATTATTTCTTTCATGGTATCAAGAGACTAGGTTTTACAAAAAAAATTCTCTCCCAAAGTTTTTTGACCTTCTCGGCCGAGAACCCCCCCCCCCCCTCGGGTTTCTCTCCCAAATTTCGTCTTCAGCTCTCAAAAACCTTTCTTAAATTTCCCCTCCTTCTTTGTTCTTTCAATATGTCTAAGAACAATTATCATCCTGCCCTCATGATTTCCAACATCAAGAACTGTATCCCTATCAAGTTCTTCATCACATCATTCCTCCCGCTAGACCTCTTCATGCGGAGGATCCTGAGTTATGGATTACTCTTGATGCTACCGTTCTCTGGTGGATCTACGCCACTATTTCAGTGGACCTTCTACAGACGATTATTGAGCGGATACCACGGCTATGGGCATGGAATAGATTGCGTGACATATTCCAAGACAACCAACATTTACGTGTCGTCACACTCGAGCAGGAATTCTCTCTAGTTCGAATGGACGAATTTCCAAACGTTTCTGCATATTGCAAGAAACTCAAGGAGTTGGCAGATCAACTCCGTAATGTTGGCGCACCGATAACTAATAATCGTCTCGTTCTACAGTTGGTTACCGGTCTTTCAAAGGCCTATAATGGTGTTGGAACTCTCCTTCGCCAAAGCAACCCTCTTCCCGACTTCTATCAAGCCCGCTCCATGCTTACGTTGGAAGAAGCCGGTTTGGCTAAAAAGGTGGCTACCGGAGCAAGCCCAGTCGTCATGGTGGCATCTTCTCCTAGTTCTTCGGGTTTTGTTAATAATTCGGGCCAAAACCATAATAATGGTGGCGGCAAGAATAATCGCAAGAATAATAACAAAAACCGCGGGGGCAAACGCGGTAGTTCTGGTGGTCAGCAAACAGGCGGTGGGTCCCATCCAGTGAACAGTGGCCCACCACCACCCTGGGCCCAGCAGTTGGGCCTATGGCAGTGGGGCCGCTGGGGCAGTGGGCCGTGGGCTAGCAGCCCCTACAATCACGCAGTGAATTCCAGCGGCTAGTGGGCTGGCCAACAGTCCAGGCCCAACACCCAGCAGTGGCGGCCCACTGGCCAGTGGCCCAGGAGCGGCAACAACAACAGCTACGGCCCAGCTCCATCGCGGACAGGAGTTTTTGGGCCCCGGCCTCCGCAAGCCCATCATGCAGTAGGCCCCACTCAAACCGATATCGAGGCCGCGATGCACACACTAGGGTTAACTCAACCAGACCCAAATTGGTATATGGACACCGGTGCCACTACTCACATGACTTCCGAATCAGGTACTCTCTCATCTTATTCCAATTTGAGCACCCCTCGGGGGATAATTATTGGTAATGGCAGTTCTATTCCAATTCTAGGGTATGGTCAGAAAACGTTGTCTCCCCCTAATCCACCACTCCTCTTGAAAAATACTTTACATGCTCCTAAATAGATTAAAATTTTTGTGTCTGTCCAAAAGTTCACAAATGACAATTCTGTTTCTGTTGAATTTGATCCTTTCGGTTTCTCTGTGAAGGATTTCAAGACGGGGAGTCATCTCATGAGGTGTGATAGTAGGGGGGATCGTATCCTATCATGCCCGGTTTCGATCCATCGAGTCCAGCCTTGCCATCAGCTTTTGCAGCCATCTCTCCTTCCATGTGACATGCTCGCCTGGGTCATCCGGGATCTTCTATTTTATCAGTTTTAGATAAAAATAGCTTTATTTTTTGTAAGGGTACGAGTTGTACTCCAATTTGTCAGTCTTGCTCATTAGGAAAAATTGTTAAGTTGCCATTTGTAGACTCCAATTCTCATACTTCTATGCCATTTGACATTATTCATAGCGACTTATGGACATCTCCTGTTCTTAGTTCAGTGGGTTATCGATATTATGTTCTCTTTTTAGATGATTATTCTAGATTTTTGTGGACGTTTCCAATTGCAAATAAATCACAAGTGTTTTCCGTCTTCATCAAATTTAGAGCGTTCATTCGTACTCAATTCGAAAGAGACATAAAAAATATTTAATGTGATAATGGGAAAGAGTATGACAATAGGGAGTTTCGGGAGTTCTGTGCTACGAATGAGATCAATTTTAGGTTTTCGTATCCTCATACATCTCCACAAAATGGAAAGGCCGAACGCAAAATGTGTTCCATCAATAACATTGTCCGAACTCTCTTAATTCATGCCTCCATACCTCCATATTTTTGGCATCATGCTCTACAAATGGCCACATATCTTCTTAACATAATTCCCTCTAAAGGTCTGACATATTCTTCCCCCCTCCAAATTCTATATAATAAGAACCCTCCTTATTCTTATCTTCGGGTTTTTAGGTGCTTGTGTTTTCCGTTATTCCCATCCACCACAATTAACAAACTTCAGGCTCGGTCTACCCCGTGTGTATTTTTGGGTTATCCATCTAATCATCGTGGTTATAAATGCTTTGATTTATCCTCAAATAAAATCATAATTAATCGCCACGTCCTTTTTGATGAAACCCAATTTCCTTTTGCTAAAGTTCAGACTCCCGAGCCTCGGTCGTATAATTTTTTGGATGAACAAATATCCCCGTATATTATTCGGAATTTTTCGGACATATCCCGCACCCAAAACCCTCCAGCGGGCCCACTGCCCGCTCGTCCCACAGTTCCGCCAGCAGCAGCAGTTCCAGTTTCTGGATCAGTCCCAACAATTGGGCCAGTCCAGCCCAATTTTGGAACTGGTCCAGAAGACGCCCCAGGTTACCGAGTTGGGCCAGCAGGCCCACTGCCTGCTGGCCCGTCTGTCCCGAGCCTAGAAAATTCCCAAAATTCACTCAATTCTTCCTCGAGTCATAGACCGGTCACTCGTAGTCAGCGGGGTATTTTTACACCTAAAAGACATTTTAATTTACATTCGGATGTCTCTAAATCCCCCTTGCCCCGCAATCATGTGTCCGCATTAAATGACCCTAATTGGAAAATTGCTATGACTGATGAATATAATGCTCTTATTGATAATAAGACGTGGGAGTTGGTGCCCCGTCCATATGGTATTAATGTTATCAGGTCTATGTGGATTTTTGCTCATAAGGAGAATTCAGATGGGTCATTTGCTCGACATAAGGCGCGACTTGTGGGTGATGGTAAGACTCAGCAGGTTGGGATTGATTGTGGTGAGACGTTTAGTCCGGTGGTCAAACCGGCTACCATTCGCACTGTGCTTAGCTTGGCTCTTTCAAAGACTTGGCCAATTCATCAGTTGGATGTTAAGAATGCTTTCCTACATGGTGATCTCAAGGAAACAGTCTATAAGCATCAGCCGTTGGGTTTCAGGGATCCAAACCGTCCTCATCATGTATGTTTGTTGAAGAAGTCCTTATATGGGCTTAAGCGGTCTCCAAGGGCCTGGTACACGAGGTTTGCTGACTTTGTCTCAACTATTGGGTTCACTCACAGCAGGTCAGATAATTCCTTGTTCATCTACCGCCGTGGTTCGTCCTTGGCCTACATTCTGTTGTATGTGGATGATATCATCTTGACTGCCTCTTCCGATGCCTTGCGCCACTCTATCATGACCATGCTCAATTCTGAGTTTGCTATGAAAGACTTAGGGCCTTTGAGCTGTTTTTTGGGGATTGCCGTCAAACGTCATTCAAGTGGCTTGTTTTTGTCTCAACGGAAGTATGCTGCTGAGATCATATAGAGGGCTAGGATGTCATCTTGTAAGTCCACTTCTACTCCAGTTGATGCAAAACCCAAGCTTAGTGCCGTGGCAGGTGCACCATACGAGGACCCGACCCGCTATCGCAGTCTTGTAGGGGCTCTCCAGTATCTTACATTAACCAGACCAGATATTACGTATGCTGTTCAGCAGGTGTGTTTATTCATGCATGATCCCAGAGTTGAGCACATGAATGCAATCAAACGCATCATTCGGTATATTCAGGGGACACTGGACTATGGGTTGCACTTGTATCCTTCTTCTACATCCACACTTGTCTCGTACACAGATGCGGATTGGGGTGGTTGTCCGGACACCAGACGGTCTACGTCAGGATATTGTATGTTCCTTGACAACAACTTGGTCTCCTGGTCTGCAAAGCGTCAGGCGACTCTATCCCGCTCAAGTGCAGAGGCAGAATATCGAGGGGTAGCTAATATAGTCTCAGAATCGTGTTGGTTACGGAATTTGCTGTTAGAACTTCATTGCCCCATTCAGAAGGCGACCTTAGTATATTGTGATAATGTTAGTGCCATCTACCTATCAGGTAATCCGGTTCAGCACCAACCCACAAAACATATCGAAATGGACATTCACTTTGTCCGTGAAAAGGTTGCCCGGGGGCAGGTACACGTATGTCATGTCCCGTCAAGATATCAAGTTGCAGACATCTTTACAAAGGATCTTCCCTCGGTACTCTTTGAAGATTTTAGGGACAGTCTCAGTGTTCGAAGACCGCCCGCTATGACTGCGGGGGTGTGTTAAATATGACAATATATACACAGTATACAAGTGTATATTGCCATAATTAAGTGCCACGATTTATGGGATTAGTTCTCGGTTAATGTGGCTGATTTTTGAGTTAAGAATATTGTATATTTGAAAAATATATGTGTAGTATATTGTAATGTATTTGTTACCAAAAGTAGGATTATACACTACCATAATTGTAGAGTTAGAGTTATGGTAGAATATGATTTTAGGAATAGAATAGGAGGATTTTGTATCTTGTAAGAATAATCAAGGGGATTATTTCTTTCAATAACTGAGATAGATGAAACACAGCACTGTCAATGGGCAACCAAGTGGAATTACTAATGTTCCTGTCCCTGCAAATAAATCTCAAGTTACAAGAACAAGTCCTAAATTGAGTTGTATAAAGGAATTCCCTGCTTTAGGAGCTAGCACAACAAGAAAAAGTGTTGCACCTCCGAGGATTGGAGATTTGCAGATAAGCAACCATATGCTCACTCACATAGGTGGGCAAATCATATCCTCTCAATGATCTGGGTGGTGTGGAATGTGAGGGAGATAAATAAGAGGTACAAGCAGAAGAAATTAAAACATTTTTGTAAAAGCAAGTACATTAACTTAGCTGGTCTGCTTAAAACTAGAGTTAAAGAGGAGAGGGTGAATAGATTATACAAAAATATAATGCCAGGATGGGGTCTATAATGCAATTATCAACAAGATGTAAATGGAAGAATTTGGATCACTTGGGATACAACTGCTTATACTGTAGATATCATTGGAAGTGCAGCTCAGCTTCTCCATTGCATAATGAAGGGGAGAGTAGATAACTTTGAAACTTATCTGACACTCATACATGGTTTCAACACCATTGATCAGAGGAAGGTGCTATGGAATAGCTTAAATGATATTTCCCTCATTGATAATAAATCATGGCTGGTGAGTGGGGATTTCAATTCTATGTTATATCCCCAAGACACACTTTATGGTAATCCTGTTACTTCGGCTGAAATCCTGGACTTCACCAACTGCATACATAGTTACATACTGAAAGAAATAATCTCGTGATTATTTTCATTGATTGAAAAACTATATATACAAGTTACATATTTCCATAATAGGTTCTTAGCCATAATCACAACACAAGACGTGATGTAGGGATTGGGAAGAGAGGAGGTACCGTCGGACACGAAATCCAAGACAGAAGGCTCGGAAATCGAGGCAAAAGTGACGGAATTAGGGAGAGGTCGACAGAATTGTGGAGAGAGGAATAAACGACCTAGACTTCTGATATCATGAAAGAAATAATCCCTTGATTATTTTCATTGATTGAAAGGCTATATATACAAGTTACATATTTTCATAATAGGAGAATCCTATTCCTATTCTACTCCTAAAACCTTATTCTACTTGGATACTAAATATACAATTATGGTAATACAAATATTATGGTAAGTGTACAATACTAATTACACTACAACATTACCTAAACTAGGAGACTAAATTATATCCTATGTACCGTGTATATTTAACACATACTTTGTTGTTGAATGAGCTTTCTTGGACTGGTGAGTATTATACTTGGTCTAATAGACAACAAGGAGCAGATATAGTATGCAGTAGGATTGATAGGGTGTTTGGTAATGATGTATGGATGATGAATTGGGTGTCTGTTAGCAGTTAGTATGACTTGCCACTATTTTCTGATCACTCCCCTATGGTTCTTACCATTAAGAATGCTAAATGGAATGTTAAAACTCCTTTAGATTCTTTAATATGTGGTCTAAAAGTCCTGAATTTGAAGCAACTGTAAAAGAGGCTTGGAGGAAACAACTGGCACCTGGCAAAATGGAGAATGTGTGGAGAAAATTGAAAGCCCTTAAACCTGAGTTCAAGAAGCTGAATACTAAAGAATATAAGGGCATCACTCAAAAGATAGAAAATGCTAGAGCTGATCTGGTTGCTATTCAGGAACAGATAAACATACAATACTCTGATGCCTTACTAGAGGAAGAGAGAAGCTACTCAGAATCTGGAAAAGTGGTCCCTAACTGAAGAGAGAATCCTAAAACAAAAGTCAAGGGTCAAATGGGTCAAACTGAGAAATGAGAATAATAAGTATTTCTCTGCTGTTATGAAGGAAAGAACCCATAGAAAACAGATTTTGGAACTCACAACAGCTGCTGGCGATAAGGTGACTACAACTGATGGCATAAGAGATGAGATGTTGCAATTTTATAAGAGTCTGATGGGATCTGCTGCTCCAACGCTACCAGCAATCAATAAAGAAGTAATGAAGAATGGGCCAACACTAACACATGATCAACAATTGTATTTGTGTGTTGAGGTGACTGAGAAAGAGATACAAGAAGGATTATGGGCTATCAGTGAAGAGAAGGCTTCATGGATTGATGTTTATAACTCATGTTTCTTCAAGAAAGCATGAAAACTGGTAAAACTAGATGTTGTTGATGCAGTGCAGGAGTTCTTCAAGTCAGGTAATCTTTATGATCTGTAAACTGTGTTGCTATAACCATAGTACCAAAAGTGACTAATACAGCTACTGCAAAGGATTTTAGACCCATAGCTTGCTGTTATGTACTTTACAAGATTATTTCTAAGGTTCTAGCAGTTACAAAGAGTGATTGCCAGTATCATTAGTGGTTCCCAAGCAAGTTTCATTCCTGGGAGAAAAGTTGCAGATAACATCATATTTCCCCATGAGATTGTCAAAGCCTACACTAGAAAGAACACCTCCCCAAGATGCATTATCAAAATTGAACAAAGGCTTATTATTTAGTGGAATGGATTTTTTTGGAACAAGTTATGCTAGAATTGGGGTTTCCTAAATTTCAAGATTGGGTGCTGAGTTGTGTGAAAAATGTTAGTTACTCTATCATTGTAAATAGGGAACCATCACCACCTTTCCCAGCAGCTAGGGGATTGAAACAAGGGGACCTTATGTCCCCTTTGTTATTTGCAATAGTCATGGAGTACTTGAGTAGATGTCTACATGTCCTGAAACAGGAGAAGAATTTCAAATTCTACCTTAGGTGTGCAAAGTTGGGTATTACTCACCTCAGCTTTGCAGATGATCTACTGTTGTTTGCAAGGGGTGATCTATGTTCTGTTACCTATGTTCATTACTGTTTTAACCAGTTTTCTATGGCCTCAGGATTACATGCAAATCTGACTAAAAGCTCAGTTTATTTTGGTAGTGTGACTCAAACAGGAAAGGAAGAGATTTTGCAAGTCCTGGGATACACACATGGAGAATTGCCATTTAAATATCTTGGAGTGCCCCTCTCCACTAAAAAAATGTCACTAATGCAGTGGCAACCTCTAGTAGAGAGAATGGTAGCAAAGATCTCTTCATAGACTGTAAAAAAATTATCTTATGCTGAAGGAACACAATTGATACAATCTGTTTTATTTGGCATACAAGCATACTGGGCACAACTTTTCTTAATCCCTGCAAATGTATTGAAAACTATTGAAGCATATTGCAGGAGTTATATTTGGTCTGGGCAAATGTCATTACAAGGAGAGCATTAGTTTCTTGAGAGAAAATGTGCACTTCAAAGAGTATTAGGGGGCTGAACTTGATCAATATCAGTATGTGGAACAAAGCAACAGCTGCCTAGAACCATTGGGACTTAGAAGGTGGATCCACGCATACTATATCAAGGGGAAATTGCAACTGGAAACTATGCCCATCCCACAACAGACCACTTAGATGGTAAGAAAGATCATTGAAGAAAGACAAGTGATTAATCAGAGTCAACTGGTGGTGAAGAATAATAGACTCTTCAACTTATTGGACAATAGGAAAGAGCTTCATAAAAATGCCTCATGTTAAAAAAATGAAGCTAGTGCAAAAGCAAAGTTTACAATGTGGTTACATTTTCATGGGAGAATGCTTACTAGTGACAGATTTCTCAAATAGGGGAATTGCTGTAGATCCAATATGTGTGCTATGTCAGGGGCACAATGAGACCAGAAACCATTTATTTGCTGAATGTTGCTTCACAAGAGGAATTTGGAATAGGCTGTTGTCTTGGATGAATAGGAAAACATATACAGCTAGAACATGGCCACAATATATGCAATGGACACTAACCAATTCAAATTGTCATGATTTCTACCAAATTCATGTCATGATTTTTAATTTTCACTCATGATACCTACCTCATATAAACTTATTCCTTTTGCTCTATCAAATTGTCATGATTTCTAGTTTTCACTCATGAGGTAGATACCTCATGTAAACTTATATTTCATTTTACTCTTGCTACAAAATTGTTATGATTTCTAATTTCTATTCATGGTACCTCATATAAACTTATTATTGTATTTTAGTACACTCATAGTACCTTATATATATACTTACTCTATTTGATAAATGGTACCTCATATAAACTTACTCTATTTTAGTACTCATGGTACCTCATATATACATACTCTATTTTATTTGGTAACTAAAACTTACTCTATTTACTTTATCAAAATTGTCACAATTTTAGTATTTGCTCATTGGTACCTCATTTTTTTTCTTAAATTATATTACATAGGGGGTAGGGGATTACAATATGAGGAATAGAACCCTCACCAACACGGGTGAAAGTTATATAAAGATCCCCTTTCGCTCATGGTACCTTATATAAACTTGGATTATCTTTTTTTTTCTACCTCTCTGTTAATTATTCCATTTTCACTCACAATATCTTGTCTTCATTTATTTATTTCATTTCAATGTACCTCTCTTTTATGATGTTAAAGCTACAAAAAAAAAAACATTTGGTCAAAGTTGATATAGTTTACTCCTTAAAAGCGTAATGCGACAAGTATTTTGGGATAAAAGGAATATCATTTAGCATGAAAAACACAGGGACATGGCCTTATATCCAAAGAGCAAAAAGGGCACTTGCCTTGTATAGTAAACAAACTAAGCCTATGCCTGCAACAAAATAAAAGACGGGAACAAATTTAAAGACCAGCCACACACAGGGACACTGACACTCTGTGCAGAAACTTAGAGAACTTTGGTAGGGCCTTAGTGGGCCTACTCGACGCTAATTTAGATTGATCTAGTCAATGAATTTCAAATGGGAAATTCGCAGTAATTCGAACCCCAGCTCAATAAAAAAATTTTAAAAAATTCGCAAGACAGGGTTTGGATTTCACAAGGCATAGTTTGTCGGTAAACTCTACTTAATGAAGAATTTTCCTTCATGCATAAGACAAATTCTACCTTCGACAGAGTTTGCATTATGCCTGAAGGCAAACTGCTTTGCGAATTCAAATTCTGCCTTGCGAATTGTTTTTTAATTTTTGACTGAGCGATGATTCGAACTCGGGACCTCGGGATATTCCAACAACTTTTTAAGCGAAGGACAAAAATTAAAGACCGATGAGCAAAAATTAAAGACCAACAACTTGAAGGAAGTCTGAACAAAAACAGTGATTTCAAATGTAAAAATGGATGGCCTTCAAGTTTTTTACAGTGCAAGTAGAAGAGAGCAACAAAGAGGAATGTAAGCTTTATAAAATGTTAAATCTGCCTTTTTAGCGGTTATATTCGAGTCAATTTGCGCACACTGAACTATTACATTAAATATTCAATTACTCTTCATTAGCATATATATCAGGTAATTTTGTCCATCAAAATTTACTCATAGGGAAAAACTCACCCTTAGGTGCATAAAATGTTACCTCTTAGTAACAAATGGATGTGAATCCATTATTTTCGATTAGTACTATATATATATATATATATATATATATATGTTGATTTAAAATCCTAATCTCTAGTTATCACTAAAAAACAGGAGCAAGGATGGTGGAGAATTCCTAAATTCAGAGAATCACACTAACCAGACAAGGACAAAAATAAACAAAATTCCTCAATCCCACTTTTTCTTTGTAAAAAAAACACATTTCTCATCATCATGTCCAATTTTCTTCAGAGTTTCTCCTCATCTTCTTGTCATCCTTTAATCCTTCAAAAGAAAATTCTCTATCCAGCTAATTAAGATGAGAGTCTCTTTGTATATATATCCATTTCCTTTTTGTCTAGATATCTTTGTTAGATAAATTTGAGATTCCTAATGATACAACATTTGAGTCAGAAATGGCTATTGAGTCAAGCAATATTAGGAATTCAATATGGAAAAATGTGAATAATTATTTAGATTTTTCTTTCACTTTTGCCAAGAAACATCCATTTGTTTCATGCACATTATTATTCTTCATCCTGTTTTTTGCTCTTTCACCATCAATCACATGGTTTTTCATTTATTCCCTACCCCTTTTGTTCTTTTTCACTGTTCTTCTTATAGTCTTTTTTAGCATTCCAAATTTTAAACACTTCGAACGAGATGTTGATTCGAAACCTTCTAGGAAAATCAGTCATGTTGATAAAGACGATGATGATGATGATGCCATTGACAATAAACAAAAAGCTTTTCTTCGAGCTAAATCTGTTAGACGAAGGAAATCCAAGAAATGTATAGAAAATGGCGCCGAGGAATTTATACAAGGTGCATCGTTTCGAATACCTTTTAGTGATCATGATTTTGTCGACAAAGGGGCTTTGATAGAAGAAAAATTGAAAGATATTCGAGAGGTGGAAGTGCATTCGATAAGTGATCGTGCTGAATGCTCTTCCAGCTCGAGTATTTTTAAGAATTCAAGGCCTGATTATTCTGATTGCTCTTATGAAGCAAATGGAAAATGTTTTAAATCTTTTAGTTGTATGTATGAGAGAAAAACAAAATGTTTTGGTGATCAAACAGAATATGAAGGGGCAAGAAATAAGGTTGTGCAATGGAAAGATGATGATGAAAAGAATCTCATGGATCTTGGACTTTCTGAGATTGAAAGGACTAAAAGATTGGAAAGTTTAATGGCACGACGACGAGCACGGAAGATGCTTAGCCTCCAAGTTAGAAGATCACTAATGAATATAGGCTGTAAGGAAACATTTGCTCCAATTTCTTCAATTTTAATTCCAAAGAACAAAGAATCAACTAGTCCATTTTCACCTACCCCGGGTTCAGCTCCTTCAATTTTGGGACCAAATCGGAATCCTTTTGACCTTCCATATGATCAACATGAAGAGAAACCTAATGTCAGAGGTGGAAGTTTTATGCAAGAGTTCATGTTAGCTCAGGAACAGAAGGAGTTGATGTTATGCGGGCATGAAAGCTTCCAAATAGGGGCTTCATTTCCAGGGGATTTGAACCTTGATCAACGCGAACGGACTTTTCATTTTGATCTTCCGTCCAGGCAAAGGTTTCCGGAAGCATCTGAAAATTCCAAATCAAGACACCGATTAGGTAAAATGACACGTCTATTCTTTTTACTATCGAGGTTCAAATAAAGCATGGGCGGAGCTAGGGTACTGGATCCGAACCCCCTTCGTCGAAAAATGCACTGTATATAGAAGGTCAAAATTATTATTTACGTACAGTAGGTGTTGAATCCCCTTGATTTCTTCGTATATTTACTTCTTTATATTTTGAATCCACTTAGTGAAAATTCTAGCTCCATCACTGTTTTAACAAAGCATGCGTTCATGGTGACAATTTATACCAGGTATTATGTAAATTCATCATAAATTGACTAGTTTTATACTGGTTGTCGACCTATCGCAGCCCTCCTCCTTTATCTCAGGCTTGAGACTGGAAATGTGAGCAAGCTCATTCAGGGTGACCTTTCATACTTCCTTTAAGTGAAACTTAACAAATGTGATATATTTACAGGTAGGGAAGATAATGATAGAGTAGTTGAAGAAGTACCATCTCAAGCGTCTAAACCAGAGACGAATGTGGCCTATAAAGGAGATCATAGTACGGAAGGCCTGGATAATAGTCAGGATGCAAAATACAGTAATGAAGACCAGATAAAGTCAGTACTAGTGGAAGACATTAGCAATAGGACAAGTTCATCGTCTTCGTCGGAAGACGATAAACCATTCTATAAGATAGACAAAGATGCAATCTTGAAGTCCATTGCTTCTCCTGCTCTAAGGAACTTGTCAGGTGATCCGTCACACTCCGGTTCATCCTCGTTGGATAACACGAGAGAGGAGGACGAACGGATTTACTATCCGAATCGTCCTATGCATCGTGCTCCTGGCCAGTCTATTGATTCTGCCTTGCAAGTGGAGGTTTCTGAAGTCGGTTCACCTCCGTTAACAAATGATGGGAGCTCATCCGCGGATGAAGAATTTTCTATAGATGGGGAGATACAAAAAGCTATCATGAATGAAAACACAACACTGATGTCTTCATCACACCTAGATAGAGAAGGTGAAAATGAATCAAATTCAAGAGAAGTACGCGAGGTTACTGAGCAAAATATAGTAGAATTTGGATTTTTGAGGTTCAATAACGTGCCACATAATGTTCCATTGGAACGAACAATTGAACCGGATTCCACTGGTACCTCAAGCTCATTTCCACCTCCAAGGACAGACAGGAATCAAGCTAGCAGCAGTTATCAACAGCGTAGGCCGGAAGGACTTTCTGTAGCTAATGAGATGTTTCAAGGTTCAACATTACAACCAGAATTTTCTGTACAACTCCCTTTCGCGTCAAATTCACTTGTCTCACCGACATCTGTTCTACAACCAAATTGCTTAATAGAACAAGGAACCTCTTCGAATTTTGATCAGGTACAAAATGATAATAGGTCAGTGAACATATCCAGTGAGAGATCAGATTCAATTGCTTCACAGGAATCAGATCTTAGTTTAAGCAATTCCACATTTCTAGTTTCAGAATTACCTTCAGAAACAGAAAATCCAGTTTCAGCCAACGAACATAGTGAAAATGTGGCATTTTCAACTATTGGACAAGGGCATCATTCATTTGAAGCCTCTAGTACATCATTGTCTAAGTCCGTATCACAACCACATTTCGCAACTAGTTCAAATTTTGGTCAAGAGATGCATTTGGAGACTCAACAAGTAGACACGCGCAGAGTAAAAAATAAGCTGCCAGATGAAGTAACTGCTGAAAATTGTGATCCAAGCACTTCTCAGTGCTCAAAACTTAAGTTAAAAAATCCGACAGTGCAAAGTTCAGTTCCACATTCGGAGACACAGAAGTCTGCAGAAAATTCAAAGTCTCTCACTTTAAATAACATTCGGGAAACACTTCGTGATAATACAATTAGCCAGAGTATTGAAGATTCCCAATCATCATCATCACCACAGGATTTGGTGGCTGAACAAGTTTCAATTGCCTCTACTTCCTCCCCCTCTCCCAACTCTATGATTCAACCAAAGTTCTCAGCAAATGAAGGCTCCTCAAATCCTGAAGAACAGAAGAGAATGCAGGTTTGGTGATTTAATGAATTGACAATGATGAGAATATGCAAGTTAAACTAAGTATTAGAGGTTGAAATCCTACATGCAAACAATACCTTTTCTAAGAGTTTAGCTGTATATCAACTTGTGAAAAGCGGAAAATGTACATAATTAGTCTGAACTGAACCAGAGAAAATAATGATCGTTTAGCTCAAGTTTCTATAATATTCTAATGCATCAGCATAGCAGTGTCTCTTGTAACAAAGAAAACTGACCCTTTACTCATATGAAAGTAGATCTAAAATTTTCCCAGGGAATGCAATAATTCCATATATTCTTGCTTCTACTATTGGGACTTTGGGGTTCTTATAGATCTAATTCATTGAAATTCCATCCAATAAAACGGAAGAATTATAAATCTCCAAAATAATAGATAGAAATACCGCAAATAAGGCCATTGCGATCAGTAAGCTAACAGTAAAATGATTATCTTACTATCTTGTGAGTGGCATCTCTTGAGAAAGAAAGATATATATGAAGAGGAGGATTGACCAATCTTGATACTAGTGGAAAACTATTAAAGCAACTGAAAAGGAAAACCGAGTGTAGATGCTTACAAAACAACAAAAATCATGTCATTTTCAAGTTCTGTATAGCAAACTAAATCTAGGATCTTAATTCTTTAGCAGCAAAACATCTTCTTTCCAGTTCTCACTTCTAGAATGTCTGAAATTTCAACAATTTCGTTGTTTTCTGTAATTTAGGATCCTATACCTGGTATTCCATCAGAGAGAGCTGTCAATCGAGACTCCATCAGCTTACATTCTACGATCCTAGAAGTCTCTACAGCCTCGAGTTGTACATCATCTCCCAAGTCTGTATTCGAACCGAAGTCCTCAACAAGCCAAGGCCCTTTGTTAAATTTTGACAGGGAGGAACAGATTGCCGAAAGTCCAAGTCCAAGAATGTCTAGAAACACAAGGGCTTCGTTAGCCGAATCTGTAGCAGACCAACTTCATCATGCAGATGCTAAAACGGTACGTTTATATAGTTAACTATAACTGTCCATAATAAGTCGACCTAGTTATATGAAAAATAACGCAGATAACCTGCTACAACGAGTTAAATAGCACTTACACTGTGAGTACATATAAGTTAAGTCCTTCATATCGATGCCAATCCTAGCTGGCATATGAGAAACTAATGTTCATTAGCAATAAGCACAATATTACCAGTCGAACATAATTTATTCACTCTAAAAGATGCATAATCTGGATAATTGTAAGAATGGAGCTAGCCGTCTTTCTGGAACCTGCAATCTAGACTGGAAAATACGATTCCTTCAATTAATTAAGTTATATCTACTGACAGTATAAAACCTTAAGGTCGTTTTGTTCACAGACTAGTCATAGATATTGTTATGTGGTGAATAATATAAAGATTGTTATGTGGTGAATATTATATAGATTGTTCATGCAATGAATAATAATACAAAGATTTTTATGTGGTGAATAATATTATTGAATTGTTATATGGGGATTGATTACTTCAAGAGTGTTTTTTTTTTTTATCTTTAGTTACTCTTATCCATATAATATTAATACACGTCTTCTTATTTCACATTCTATCACGCATAAAATAAGTCACTGCTCCTGCATATTTTAGTTAGGGTATAAGCAATACGGAGTTTAACGAGGCCAACCAAATATGGCACATTACTTATTGCTGAGTTTTATGCTAAGATTATTTTTGTTAGTATGGTACACCAAACAACCCTTCAGAGAAAAGGTTTTCCTATTTTCGCACTATCAGTGCATAAAACTTACACTATTTTTTAAAGAGCAAAAATGGATGCCCTTTTTTTATTACATTCATTGTATCATATGTTATGCTTGTGAAAACTATGTTTCAAGCCATAGGCTTAAGGTGGTCAGTTGAACATCCTTTGCCGGAAAATTATATCATGTATATAACTTAAATATATACATATGATATATATTAATTCTTGAACACCCTTAGGGAAATTTCTGTCTTCGACACTGGTTCAAGCTTAAAAGTGAAACTTTTTCCTTTTGGTTTTGCAATGTTGAGCAGAAACCATCCAATCATGAAGAGAAGTCTCATGAAGAAGCCACTAACCACAATGATGTCAAGAAGGAGGAGGACTTGCCCGAAATGAGCCTCAAAGAAGTCTCTGAATCTCATGTAGAATCACCAAACAAGACCATTATGTTGTCTTCCAACAACACCACAAAACATCAAAAGTCAAGTGATGTTGCAAATTCTGGTTCCTCTTCAACTAACAAGAATGCAAATTTAGTCACTCCTATTAGTGCAAGTGAAGAAACTTCACAAAAGGGTAAAGAAAAGGCTAAAGATTAATGAGGGATAGTTAAGAATCTTATTTTTCTTTTTCTTCAGAAAACAAGCATGTACTTGTTCCTATGTTGCTCAGACTCTTAAAAAATGCTGACAGGTGCGTGTTAGATACTCCAACAGTAGTACATTTTTGAAGGATCTGACACGAGTGTGACATTTTAGGAGAGTACGAGCAACATAGCTTGTTTCTTCTTTCTGCATGGTGGAAGATTTTGCCCATGAGACTCCTTAATTGTGTAACTCAAATTAATTTTTGTAAGATACTGGTGTATAGGAACCCTATGAAGTTTGATGTATACACATAGGGGAGCCAGAGGAAGTTCACTGTTGTATAGTATTTTAGGGTATAGTTTATACATAATGACATTGAAAACATGTTGTAGCTGGTAACTTCCCTTAATTTTTTACTATGTTATTAATCCCACTTCTTATGGAAATTCACATGCAGGGGATTCTTTGTAGAAATTTTGTTTAACTTAATTATTGTTGTTTTCTTCTTTCTTTTTACAGAAGAAGAAAGAAATTGGGAGAAGAGGGAGCACGATTCTTTTTTTTTTTTTTTTTTTTTTTTTTGCTAGAGCATAAGACATTCCTTTTAAGGCATACAGTAGTATTTATGTTCACTGTCAATAGAAATTTAAACATTTTTCTCCAAATGAATGAACCAACAATACAGGATAGTTAAAAAATAAAACAACAAAATGGCAACACATAAGACAAGTGCAATAACATATAGTAATACACATTAAAGAATAAGAAACTATGCGATAACTAAATAATACTACTAAAAGGAAGAAGAGGAGAGGAGGGTGATAGCCCCGGGCCTCCTGCCTCTCCCGCACAGCGTGCCACAACACTCAGCTACCTACTAACCTTCTACTCTAATCATCAACCTCCATACCTTCCTATCTATATCTAAGGTCATGTCCTCAGTCAGCTGAAATTGTGCCATATCCTCCCGTCTAGTCACCCCCCCCCCCCCCCCCCGTTCTTTTTCGGCCTATCTCTACCTTTCCTAAGTCCTGCTACATCCAACCTCTCGCACCTCCTCACTGGTACGTCCTCGCACCTCCTCTTCATAAGTCCGAACCATCTCAACCTCGCTTCCCTCATCTTGTCCGCCAGGGAGGCCACTCCCACCTTGGAGCATCCTCATCTCTGCTACCTCCATTTTCTGAACGTAGTCGTTCTTGACTGGCCAGCACTCAGTTCCATACAATAATGTGAGTTTGACCGCCAATCTGTAGAACTTACCTTTTAAGCCTTGGCGATACATTCTTATCACTCAGTACCCCAGAGGCGAGACTCTATTTCACCCACCCCGGCCCAATATGGTGTGCAATCTCCCCGTCTTCTTGAATTATTGACCCAAGATACTTGAAGCGGGTATGGCTAGTGCATCCATCTTCACTTTCACCTCCGCCTCACACATTACATCACTGAACTTGCATTCCAGGTACTCTGTTTTAGTCCTACTTACCCTGGAACTCGCAGACTCTAGGACCTGTCTCCAAACTTCCAACATACCGTTAACTCCACTTCGTGTCTCGCCAATCACTACTATGTCATCAGTGAATAACATACACCACAACACATCCCCTTGAATATGCCGTCACTAAGGTAAATAGGAAAGGAGTAAGGGCTGACCTCTAATGCAACCCTATTATGACCGAGAAGTGTTCTGAGTCGCCTCCAACTATCCTAACCCAAGTTTTGGCTCCATTGTACATGTTCTTAATAGCCCTAATGTAAGCCATATGTATACCTCTAGACTCCAAACATCTCCAAAGGACCTCCCTATGAACTTTATCATATACCTTTTCTAGGTAATGAACACCATGTGTAACAATGTAAGTCCCTTTTCTTGTCCCTATACTACTCCAACAATATATCTCCTTACAGAATGGATGACTTCTGCAGTCGATCTTCCGAGCATGAATCTGAATTGGTCCTCGGAGACAGACACCCCATCCTCATCTCAACGACCCTCTACCAGCCTTTCATAGTGTGGCTTAATAGCTTGATACCCTATAGTTATTGCAATTTCTGAATATCCACCCTTGTCCTTGTACAACGAAAACATAGTATTCCGCTTTCATTCGTCTGGCATTTTAGTCGTCCTAAATATGATATTGAGACACCTTTATGACTTATAATTCTTCTTACGTTTACTTTCTGCATGTAATTTATGGAAATTGACTAAAAATGAGATTTGATTCGCCTATCGGATTGGGGTATAGGTGCCACCGCGGATTAGAAAATTTTGGATCATGACATAGGGTATAGACTTCATTGGTTAGATAGTGTATTTATTTTGTTTTGAGATATTTAAAACAATATCGTTTTGCAGTGTTGACTGACGAAAGAACTAATCAGAAAACCTTTACAAAGTTTTCAAATTTAAAAGGGAGTTCTCAAATTTAAAAGGGAATCACATTAAATAAAAGATTACCATAATCGTAATACAAAAAATTCAGGACAAAGACAAAATAAGTTCACATAACAATATAAATACTGTTGGTGTTACATACCTTTGCCCCATTTCTCATTCAAAATACTGATTTTCCTCCAAACTCAACCTAGTTCTGGTGGAGCCGAGGTATGTAAGGGTATTTTATTTTCCTTTAAATCTTTAGAATTTTATTTTGTAGAATTACTCAATATATTTAAGGCTACTTATATTTGTTTTTCTTTCTTTTGATGATGTGATGCTTCGATTTTCTCTTTTTGATGATGTTGAAATCTGTGAATGCTTGAAAAATGCAAGAAAATTTAAGTCAATCATATCTAGTATAGATCAAATTCTCCTTTGATTTTTTGAGTGAATTTTTTCTTTAAATAGATGGAGATATGAAAACTGTTGTCTCTCATTCTAATAGCTTGAAGAATATAGGTTTGTTTTATGTATCATAACTCATCTCTTAGGGACAAAACTATCCGTCCTTTTTATTTTATTTTTTATGTCCTTTCTTAGTTTTAGATGACTAACCCCCTGTTTGGATGGTGGTTTCCCGTGGTTCATTATTGTATTGTTTTCTATGAAATCATTTTTGTTTTCATTGTTCATAAAATTATGTTGTATGATATTGTAAATTCGTTGTAATTTTGTGGTTAAATAATCATGAAAAAACTCAATTTTTATAACCACTGGTTATGTATTTAAGATAGTATTTTTTGCTTACGTACTAAATGCAAGAAAATAAGTAAGAAACTAGTACTCCCTCCGTCCCATTTTGTCTTAGTTTGACTTGATACGGAGTTAAGAAATAAATGGATACTTTTGAATCTTGTGATCTTGATTTAAAGATGTGTGATCTTTTAAATCTTGTGATCTTAAACTTGCATTGAAATTAGAAAACTTACTAAATATAGAAAGATACACTCTATTTGGGACAGACCAAAAAGAAAAGTAAGATATTTAAATTGGGACGGAGGGAGTAGTTATTTGTCGGAAAATATTTTTCAAGAAAACATTTTCCTTCCTACCGAACACACTCTTACTCTCACTAAAATGAGATGAAAAGATATATGATTAAGGGTGTGTTTGGTATAGAGGATTTTTTAAAATTTATTTTCGTGTTTGGTAGGTGAAATTGCTTTGGAAAATATTTTTTCTAGGAAAATAAGTTTCTTAAAAATTAAAAAAAAATGACTACTCTAGTGGAAGTAGGGAAAACAAGTTCCTAAATTCTCCCAGTGGCATTTTCACGGTGATACACGACCCCTCTACCTTGTGGGGGAGCTACATTGTGCTAAGAGGTGTCAATTGACGCTCATTCGCCAGAAATTTACAATGGTTAGCTAGGTTAAAATTTTAGTTTTTCCGCTCTACCATTGAGCTACTGAAGAACAACAGGAGATTCGATCTCATAGAGTTCTTGTGTATATATTATATGTTGACTCCTATTTATTATGTGCGTCTACTTTTTTATATTTTGACACACCTTAATACAATTGTCGGCTCCGTCACTGCCTCCACCCTCACTCACTCACTTCTCTTTCTCTACTTCTTCTGCAGCTTAGAGATTCTTGAGAAAACAAGCATTGGAGTTGAAAATGGCATCATCTTGTTCTGTTAACAGTCCAGTGCCACTCACAGAAACAACATTTGCTGAAGAAACATCAACAGGAGTTGGTGTCATTGATGCCGAATTTGAGGATGGATATCTTATTACAGTAATGATCGGATCTGAGAAATGTAAAGGTGTTCTCTATAAGATTCCAGTGACCCAAGAGTTGCTAAATCAAAATCCACCTACTGAGGAAGCAGAATCAGCAATAACTGAGGTTAATGAATTCAACTAGGTGAATCTTCATATATGTATTTTGTCGACAAACATATATTTCATTTTGTGAGATGGCCATACTTTATATTACATTTTGTGGATGGTAACAAATTGAATATTTTGTTTTTTTAAGTAATTCAGTTTCTTTAATTTGGGGTTCATGAAGATATCATCATGACATATTTTTTCTTAAATTTGAGACAAGTATTGATAGGTTTCTTATAACTTTATCGCATAAGGTGAGGTGGCTACTTTGATTTTTTTTATTACTAAATTTATCTAACCAGACTTTCACTTCTTGTACGTGGTGGTGGAGGTTTTTTGGCCTCTGCCTTGTATATTGTTGAATAGAAGGATTACAAATAGGATTACATAAACATACAACAACAATAACATACCTAGTGTAATTTCACAAGTGAACTGGGGAGGATAGAGTGTATGCAGACATTACCCCTACCATCAGAGGTGAAGAGGGTGTAGGATGACATAAACATAATTAACCTAAAAAAAAAAACATACAACAGACTCTAGGGGAAGAAAAAAGGAAAGAGCAAAGCCATGACTTCCTTATACAAAAATAGATGAATCTATCTCTGTGACTCCTTCCCTCTCTTATATACATTTAATTCACGATTTGTCCTTCAAATGGGCTGCTCTTTAATTTTTGCACCTCAAGTCGAACTTATGCTTAGCGGGCAATAAACTCTTTAAAGGCGCAGACATAATTTATGAGATATCACGATGCAAAAATATAAATGTATGCCCCGTAAAAGAATTACTCCCTCCGTCCTAAAAAGATTGGCCTACTTTCCTTATTAGTTTGTTCAAAAAAATTTCACATTTCTATATTTAGAAATAATTTAACTTTATGAGATCATTTACAACCACACAAACATCTAAGATTTATTTTGGATCACACATTTCAAGTGTTCTTTTATTTCTTAAATTCCGTATCAAATCAAACTAGGCCAATCTTTTTGGAACGGAGAAAATATTTGTTATGAGAGACAAAAATTAAAGACCAACCCAAAATAGGGTCAAAAGTGCAAATGACCCTCTTATATATTCATTGATCATGATGGTTCAAAGAACCACATGCAAGTGGAATGTTTCTTTGTTATCCTTCTATAGTTGGGAAGTAGAAGCTTGTTCATCCCTAAGGAACCTCTAACTTCATTAGGAAGTTCATGTTCATTGTAGAATATTTTTTTTGTTCTTGAATAGGTGTGGCATATTTGGCAAGAACATCTGCTACTTCACTGCATTACTATCCTTTAGTAAAAAGGTCATACATTTGTGTCATAATCATCTAAATAGCGAACGATTTGCAGCGTTGAAAACTAAACCCAAAGAGATTTATTTTGATATATAGTACGTATCATAACACCTTATTTGTTGAGAGTTATGTTTGATTAAAGTTAGGTCTTGCACTACAGAAAGTTTGACTTTTTATGACGACTAAAGTCATTGCAAAAGCCAAAAAAGTCAGCACTAAATCTCTTTAGTGGCGACAATAGGGATGCTATAAGTAATTGCAAAACTGAATATTTCTTGTGACAATTTAATAGAATATACATCGTATATTTCTGTGATATTATTAGAGATCTTGTACATATGTAATTATGGTAGTAATCTGTTGTATTAGAAAAATGTATATTTGATTTTCGTAATTATAGGCTATGTTTACTAATGTATATCATGTATATAAACCAATTACATTAAGGAAAATTCAGAGCCAAGCCCATTCCAATTCTTTGTTCACCGATGTTGCGCTCCCAAATTATATTATTCACGCTCCAGTTAACAAGGTCTGGACGTGCGGGGAAGTATTAAGAGTCACACATCGGATATGGAATGGGAACATGGACTCCCTATATGGACTTGGACAATCCTCACCCTACAAGCTAGCTTTTGGAGTTGAGTTAGGCCCAAGATCCATTCTTTACATGGTATCAGAGCGAGAGATTAAGACGAGAGTATTAAGAGTCCCACATCGGATATGGGATGGGAACATGGACTCCTTATATGGACTTGGACAATCCTCACCCTACAAGCTAGCTTTTGGGGTTAAATTAGGCCCAAGATCCATTCTTTACATGGTTAGAGTAGTCTAGGGAAATTTTTTCCTTCTCCACATAAACTTTTGCCGCCCTACTCTCTCCGTTAGCCGACCCCACTTCGGTCGTCCCCCTCCCTTCATCTTTTTTCTGAAACCTTAATTCTCCTCTTGTTCTTCAATCATGTCTACTACAAAGAATATCTTTCATCTTGCCCTTGCAGTCTCTAACATCCCTATTGTTCTTGAAATGGAGAACATCTATTACGCAACGTGGGCAGAACGTTTTAAAATCCACGCAAGGTCTCATAGAGTCCTCCATCACATCGTCAAACCGAAAAAAGGCAAGGAGAAGGTGCCTTCCACCGATGATGAAATAGAGTTGTGGGCAACTCTTAATGCTACAGTGCTCCAATTGATTTATTCCACCATCTCTACGGACCTCTTACATACAATTATCGAACCCGACTCCACAATAATGGAAGCTCGGAATAGGTTGCGTGATATATTCCAAGATAACAAAAATTCTTGTACCGTGACCCTTAAGAAAGAATTCTCCCACATAAATATGAAGGATTTTCCAAATACCTCAACAAATTGTCAAAGGCTCACGGAGTTGTCGGATCAACTCAAGAACGTTTGGCGCACCCGTCACGAATGATCGTCTCGTTATTCAAATGGTTGCAGGCCTCTCGAAGGCGTATAATGGGGTAGGAACGCTTCTTCGCCAAAGCAATCCTCTCCCATCGTTCTACCAAACACGTTTCATGCTCACCTTAGAAAAAGCAGGATTGGCTAAAAAGACAGCTACCACAGCCAATTCCGCCATGATGGTGGCCACGTCCTGCGAAACCGATGACTCTCAATCATTCTCCAAAAATTATGGTCAAAACTGTAACAACAGGGGTGGCAAAAAGGGTCAAAACCACAGAAAAAATCATTGTGGCGGTGGCAAGGGTGGTGGCCACGGCGGCAGTGGCGAACGTGGAGGAGGCAGTGGCGGTAAGCAAGGGGTCGGGCCACAACACCCATGACAGTAGGCCTGGGCCTCGGGGCAGTGGCCATAGGGCCTGCCTTGGGCCAGTGGGTAGTGGCACATGCCGCCCTGCCCATACCCATCTCAAAATTGGGCCAGGCCCAGTGGCGGTCAGCACCAACCAGCCCAGAATGGGCCTTGCAATTACACGGCCTTGCAGCAGCCTAGCCTGCTTGGGCCTCGGCCACAGCAGGCCTTCGCTGCTTGGGGCCCAGCAACATCCCCGACACATACGAATATCTAGGCGGCGATGCATACACTTGGGCTAAATCCTCCGGATGCAAATTGGTATATGGACACCAGTTCTACTTCTCACATGACGTCCGCACCAGGTAATCTCTTATCTTATTGCAATTTGAGCAAAAATCGTGGCATAATTGTTTGTAATGGTAATTCAATTCCAATTTGTAGTTATGGTCACATAAATTTATCTCCCCCAAACCCACCTTTAGCCTTAAAAAATGTCCTTCATGCTCCTCACTTAATTAAAAATTTGGTGTTTGTTAGAAAATTTACAACTGATAATTGGGTTTCTGTTGACTTTGACCCTTTTGGATTTTCTGTGAAGGATTTCTCGATGGGAATACCTCTAATGAGATGTGATAGTCGGGGTGTGCTCTATCCCACCACTACTAAACAAGCCACACCGTCAATTTTTTTCGCTTTAGCACCTTCCTTATGGCATGCGTATTTGGGTCATCCGTGAGTGTCTGTGTTTTCCTCCCTTAAAAACAATAAATTTATTGAGTGTAATAGTTATCGGTGCACTAATGTTTGTCCTTCTTGTCCGCTTAGGAAACATGTTAAATTTCCGTTTGTGGCTTCCAATTCTAGTGCTTTGTTGCCATTTGATATTATTCATAGTGATCTTTGGACATCTCCCGTTTTGAGCTCTATCGGTCACCGTTATTATGTGTTATTTTTGGATGATTATTCTAATTCTTTGTGGACGTTTCCGTTATCTAAAAAGTCTCAGGTTTTTTCTACATTCCTATCATTTAGAGCATTCATCCGTACACAATTTGAACGGAAAATTAAGAATATTCAATGTGATAATGGAAGGGAATTTGACAACGGGCCATTTAGAGAATTTTGTAAGGTTAATGGTATATCTTTTCGGTTTTCATGTCCACATACGTCATCACAAAATGGGAAAGCCGAAAGAAAAATCCGCACCATTAATAATATTGTTCGTACACTACTAGTCCATGCATCATTACCACATTCCTTTTGACATCATGCATTATAAATGGCAACGTACCTCCTTAACATACTCCCTATCAAAGGATTAGCATACCAATCCCCACTCAAAATTCTTTATCCAAAAGATCCTTCGTATTCTCATCTTAGGGTGTTTGGGTGTTTATGTTATCCTATATTCCCTTCATCTACCATTAATAAACTTCAAGCCCACTCTACCGCATGTGTGTTTTTAGATTACCCGTCTAATCATCGTGGTTACAAATGTTATAATTTATCCTCTAATAAAATCATAATTAGTCGCCATGTCATTTTTTATGAAACCCAATTTTTGTTTTCTAAGTTGCATAATCCCGTGTCCAATTCTTATAATTTTTTGGATGATGGGATCTCCCGGTATGTGATCCACCATTTGGTCCATCCCACACCTTAGCTTTTGGACCAGAAGACACCGGTTGTCCCACTGCCTGCCGGCCCCAACACTGTCCATCCTCAAACTCTGCCAGCAGGTCTACTACTTGCTGGCCCATCTCCCTTCGCCCTCGAATCTCAGCTAGCAGGCCCAAACACATCCACCCTCCAGCATGCCTAACTCATTCCAACCCAGAACGGTACCGAGAACACCACAACGATGCAGCTCTAGCCCAATTCTATTCCGAGTCAAGGGCCCATTACTCGTAGCCAACGGGGTATTTTTTAGACCAAAACAACAATTTAATCTCAACTCTAATGGCACTAAATCACCCCTACCACGTAACCCTATGTCTGCCCTTCGAGACCCGAATTGGAAAATGGTCATGGATGATGAATATAATGCTCTTATTGAAAATAAGACGTGGGAGTTGGTTCCCCTTCCGCCTGGTGTCAATGTAATTCGTTCTATATGGATTTTTACTCATAAGAAAAAATCTGATGGTTATTTTGAGAGGCATAAGTCCCGTCTTTTGTGTGATGGTAAAACTCAATAGGTTGGCGTGGATTATAGCGAGACATTCAGTCGGGTGGTCAAACTGACAACTATTCGCACCGTTCTCAGTCTAGCTCTCTCAAAAGCATGACCCATTCATCAACTAGACGTAGACAATATGTTCTTGCATGACGAACTCAAGAAAACTGTATACATGCATCAACCATTGGGTTTCAGGGACCCCGATCATCCAAACCATGTGTGCATGCCGAGGAAGTCCTTATATGGGCTCAAACAGGCTCCCCTGGCTTGGTACAAAAGGTTTGCAGATTATGTGTCTACTCTTGAGTTTTCTCATAGCAAGTCTGATCATTTTATGTTCATCTACTATCGTGGTTTTTCTCTGGCATACATTCTGTTATATGTGGATGATATTATATTGACTGCTTCTTTTGATAAACTGTGCAAGTCTATCATATCTTTTCTCAACTCTGAATTTACTATGAAAGACTTGGGGCCTTTGAGTTATTTTTTTAGTATAGCTGTAACTTGTCACGCAGGTGGTCTATTTTTGTCTCAGAGGAAGTATGCAGCAGAGATTATTGAACGGGTTGGCATGTCATCCTGTAAGTCATCTCCTACTTCGATTGACACTAAACCAAAGATGAGTGCTACTTCTAGCACACCTTACGAGGATCCCTTCCACTATCGTAATCTTGCGGGGGCTCTTTAGTATCTTACATTTACGAGGCCCGATGTTACTTATGCAGTGCAACAGGTGTGTTTATTTATGCATGATTCAAGGGAAGAACACATGCACGCTCTCAAATGCATTGTGCATTACATTCAGGGCACTCTTGATATGGTTTACACTTATATCCATCATCGGTATCTACTCTCATGTCTTATACATATGCTGATTGGGGTGGATGTCCAGTTACTAGGCATTTGACATTTGGTTATTGTATGTTTCTTGGTGAACTTGGTCTCTTGGTCGGCTAAACGCCAGGCTACTTTATCGCATTCCAGCGCGGAGGCCGAATATCGAGGGGTAGCCAATGTGGTGTATATGTCCCGTTGGTTGCATAACCTTCTCTTAGAGCTTCATTTTCCTATTCATAAAGCTACCTTGGTCTACTGCGATAATGTTAGTGCGATATATCTCTTTGGGAATGCTATCCAACATCAATGCACTAAACATATCGAGATGGATATTCACTTTGTTCTAAAAAAAAGGTAGCTCGTGGACAAGTATGTGTCTTGCATGTCCCTTCACGGTATCAAATTCCAGACATATTTACTAAGGGCCTTCCCTTAGTTCTATTTATAGCTGGCCAGTGGGCCGATCTCGGGTCAGGCGGGCCGGGTTTGGCGGGGTCGGGGTGGGACGGGCAAAGGGGGCAGGGTCAGGTCTAGCGGGGTCTGGCAGGATCGGGTTTGGCGGGACTTGCTCAAGTCCCGTCCCGATCCCGATCCCGTCGGAATCGGGTCGTGGCGGGATCGGGTCGGGGGCGGGATCAGTATCGGGTTCCGGCAGGTTTTCCTTTTTTTTTTTTAATAACATATGTATAAAAAAACTCAATAATTAAAGTTATTAATCAAGACAAGATAGTGTAATAAAAACACCCCAAGGCTGTTTTTGTGCCTCTTATATTATTTAATAGACATATGATTTTTTTGTAATACAAATACAATTGTCAAAATTGCAACTTTGTGGTGTTGTCCAAAAGTTGCAAATTATATAATAAAATTGCAATTAAAAAAATTACATTCTTAAAAAAACCTGTTCTAGTTTCTTTATAACTTCCTGTGGTTCTTCGGTTGGAATTGGTATTTGTTGGTCAAATTGATCCACGTCGCTTCCACCACCTTCGGATAAGATTTCGTTGTAGTTTTCGTCTTCTTCTTCGTTGATCTCCGATTGACCGCATCTTCTCCGCTCCGCTCGTATCCAATCTCTGAATAATACTGCAATTTCCAAGCTGTCTCCGACTAATGAGTGTATGTGGTCTCCTATTTGATATCTGCCGGCAGAAAAAGCACTTTCTGACACAGTTGATGACGCTTGAATGTTCAAAACATCTCGGGCCATCATTGAAAGTGTCGGAAAGGTCTTCTAATTCTCCCTCCAGTATTTCAGCAAGTCTTCTTGTCCATCTTCATTGATAACTTCTTGGTACGGTACTGAACCCTGCAAAACAAAAATATCAACTCGCTAATTTGGTTAGTAGCAGTACGGCCGCACATTCTATTTCTGAGGCTTTCAATACTAGCCGCAGAAATAGCATGTCTTTTGTGAGGTTGTGTTGAAGATGAAGAAGATGGTATGGAAGCCGATAGGTTACTAGCCCTTTCTTGTTGGTAAAACCTATATATTTTTTTGCATTGGTCTTCTACGCTAGACAACACTTCTTCTTTAGTTTGTTCAATAGGTGGTGGGTGATTTGGATTTTTTAGACTTGGAGGTGGTAGTACTTCTATACAATCGTAAATACTTTCAATAAGTGATTTAGTACCGTCTATTTTAATAGTCGGATTTAATACAACACCAATAATATAAATAGTGGGAATAGGAACAAAATATTTTTTTATTTTGATAAACATTTTTTAATAGCTGCAATATAAGCTGGTTTTTCCATATATTCACTAAGTAATAAAAATATTAGAGTTATATAAAACAACATAGTTAAAATAGTAGGATAATCTATACCGGAAAATTCTTTTGTTGCTTGAAAAAATTTCTCTAAAAATACAATAAGTTCGGAAATTTTTTACCCAATCACTATCTACAACCATATCAGCTGGATTTTGATTATGAGAGTTAAAAAATAAAGTTATAGGTTTTCTATAGTCATAAGCAACAAGTAGTTGCTCGTATAAAGAATTCCACCTAGTGGATATTTCTTCTGAATTTTTCTATAAGGTAGTCCACAATCGTGACAAGTTTTTTTATATTCTTTTCTTCGTTGTACTCTATTACTTTTTAAAATAAAGTTTATAGCAAATTGTATTTTACTAAGAATGTCTTCAAAAAGTGATAGACCATCCTTTACAATTAAGTTATATATATGGCACACACATTTTATATGAAAATGATCTGGAAAAGATGGAGTTACACTATTTTTTAAAATTGTAATAGCGTAATTGTTAGAAGAAGCGTTATTTAATGTAATAGTCATAATTTTATCGGTTATTCCATAATAATTGCACACTTGATAAATATTTTCTGCAATAAAAGTACCAGTGTGCCTATCATCTATATATCTATACGCTAAGATACGTTTTTGCATAGATCATTTATAATCTATCCAATGACAAGTTACCGTTAAATAATCATGGCCGTTAGTACTACGACCTATATCAGACGTGATAGATACTTTGCTATTAAAATGATATAATTAATAACGTAAATATTGTTGATATTCATGTGCGAATTTAAATACATCTCTCTTAACAGTTGATCTAGGAAAATCGTTAAAAGCAGGATTATATATATCTCTAATGTAATGAATAAAATCGGGAGATGAAGGAAATGAAAAAGGCAAACCCTCCACAACAACTAATTTTGATGTTGCTTCCTTATGTCTATGTTTATTGTATTTAGGGCCTACAATTCCCCCCGTCATAGGGTTAATTTGACCCTATACTTGGTCTGAGACAGTATCAGTATGTGAACCTTGTCCCGATGGAGCGGGCGTTTGCACACCAGGTTTTGAAGCCTAGTATTGGGCATACCTAGCTGGATGAGCACTTACTATGTGTCTAATTAAACCCCCCGTCCCACCGTGACCTTTTCCAGTTTTAAATTTTAAAACATTTTTACAAATTTTACATCTAGCTACTTGATTCTCTACGTCCCTATCAAAAAATATCCATGCATCTGATTTTAATGGTTGGTTTGCTGGACCTCGTCTCATACTAGGGGGAATAGGAGGCATTTCAGTTGAAGGTGCACTAGTGGGTGTGTTGTCATCAACATTAGTGGGTGTATCATCTAGATCATCGTCTAAAACTCTAAATTAAAGTCTTCTTGAGTTCCAGAAAATAGCTCCTCGTCTAAATCTAATGGTATTGTAGGAAAATGTTGAGTATCAACAAAATCATCCTGTGTAGGAATAGGATGACTAGAAGAACTACCCTTGCCCTTGTTGCCCCTACTAGAAGAAGCACCCTTACCCTTAAACATACCTCTTAATCCTTTCATTTTAATTATGATAATAAATAATTAAAGATAATAAAATTAAGTGCGCTAAATAAAATAAACATACAATAATAATTTAATGAAGGAACGAATGTACCAAACGCCGACGTAACGTCGACGTGTAATCGAGAGGTTGAAAATTCAAACTTTGCTCGATGGAAGATCCTCAAGCTAGTTGCCAACTTCACTCTCAATTCCCAAATGAATAAATAAAATTGAATAATTAGTACACAATGTAGACTTGTAGAGAGATAGATTGAGAGATTGTAGGAAGATTTGTGAGACTGATGAAGAGAAAATGAGTTATTTATAGTTGAAAAATAAATATTAAGGGGTAGGGGGGGTTGGGGGAGGGTGGAGGCCAAAAATGGCCGTCGCACAACGGCCAAAATCTAAAATGGTCGTTGGTGCAACGGTTATTTTTGCAAATGGGGGGTTACGGGCGGGATCGGGGCGGGCTCTGGTCGGGATTGGTGGGCCTGGGGCGGGCTCGGGACAGGTTGGGACGAGACATTGTCCCGTCCCGTCCCGGTTCGAGTCCCGCTACCGATTTTTTTTTTAATTACGCGGGTTCGGGGCGGGACCGGGCCGTCCCGGCCCACTGGCCAACCTTAGTTCTATTTGAAGATTTTAGAGACAGTCTCAGCGTCCGAAGACCGCCCGCTACGACTGCGGGGGAGTAATAGAATTTACACCGTATATTCCTGTAATATTATTAGAGATCTTGTACATATGTAATTATGGTAGTAAACTGTTGTATTAGGAAAATATATATTTGATTTCCGTAATTATAGGTTAGGTTTACTATTGTATATCGTGTATATAAATCAATTACATTAAGAAAAATAATTAAGGGATTATTCTCTTTCACAATTTCTTTGGTGACGATAATGTGGCAACCTCAGTCGCTACTAAAAGTTCAAAACTGTGTTGCAATAAAGATTCTGCAAATTAGACTATAATTGTGCACACCCATTTGAAACGTTAGTCTGCACACTTATCATCATGTCCACAGTCCACATGGTATCCTTCGTATCATTAATAGTCCTCGTGGACAAGCAAATTTATTTTGTTAGCATGCGTCAAACTTTTTAATGACCTCCAAATATTTCAAAAAATTTCGGGGTGCTACACTAACAGTTCCTCCTACTCCAACTTTGATGAGATTAGGCATAAGGTTGTCATTAGTGGTGAGCTTCCAATTAATAGCATTTGGTTTACACCATTGTACCATTACACTGCTAATTCTTGGTTTATAATTCTCAGCAATCCAACAGATTTGATTCCAGGAATCATTCATTCTACCGAATCTCTTGCCTATAGCCATTTTTTCTTTGGACAGAAAACAAGAATAGTTATATTATATTAGAATAATATGCATCATTACAATTTAGTGGTCTAACACATTGTATCATTACAATGTGTTTTCAGCTGCTTTAGCCTAACACATTTTATCACTTAAACTACATGTTAAGTGATATATACTCACGCTTTACTAAAGTTAAATAGTTTGATTTGAGAAGAACACTCGATACAAGTAAGTGTTTACTCTTTATTTACTACCTATCATGGGGAGTGTCACAGGGGTGATTTTCAACTAGCCTACAAGCGAGCTTTGTCCCTGCGTGGCAGTCAAGCAGTGCCTTGACTCGACTTGTTCCAACACTTAGCCAAAATTCAGAGAGTTTGGCCTTTGACTCGTTTTTAGGCAGCATCAACTTAGTATGACCCTTAGACGTTTTAGGCAGCAAAAGATGAAAGAAATAACAATATAAAATAAGAACAAGAGGCATCAATATACAGGAAACCAATTCTCAACTTGTATTATTTAAAGTGAATACAAAAACATTCAATTTTTACACCACCCATGGCACAAGATCCCCTAGCCTTATACAAATTTTGCTTTAAAAAATTTCCCCTTAAACTCTAACTCACAAAACCCAAATTTGCACAAGTGTTGGGCTGCACACTTATATTTTCGTATGCCAGCCAACTGTCCGACACTTGACTTACAATGATAGGGTCAGCTTGGCCCACTCAGCCCTCATCCTAGGCTAATATAGTTGAAACCCCCCTACTTCTAGGAATTACAAGGAAATGTTGAAAATACAAAGGCAACCACCCAAAAGACTTAGCCATTTCGGCTGAATACAAAAGAAATGGGAAAAACACACAACTGTCGCGTGTGCCATGCACATGCGTGCGTTCCCGTCAAATTTGGGAGTCAATATCCCAGTGTTCGCTCAGGTTTCCCGCCATTTCCATGCCTTAGCCGCACACAGCTTTGCACATAACACTGCGTTGCTCGCACTACTGCTTGCCTTGTCGTGCCATGCCTTAGCTGCTTACAACCTTGTCTTTGCCATGCTTTTTTCTCACACTGCCTTGCCATGCCATAGCTTTCCCATGCCATGACCTTGACATGTCTTGCCGCCCATGTCAACATGATGCCACCCGTTTTTGGATCGTGACAAGGTCCATCATGTAAATCCCTTGTCACGCTCATGCCATGTCTGATTACTTAGGCTGAGGGTCTAACAGGGAGCTAGCTTGGAAAGTACGGGCTCAATAGAACCTAGCTTGTATATTTATTAAGAAATTTATTGAATATATACACTCAATATAAACTTTAGAAGTCATAAACGTTAAATCATGAATCAGCCTACACTAAGTTTCTCAGATAAAAACACTTGCACTTCATATTGATTTGATCAAAATTCAAAAATGTATTATATTTCTTTTTTTATCTTTCTTGTTTCATGTGAAATTCTTACAACATTTTTCTTAATAATTTTTTTTTATCTCTAATCATATTTTTTAGATTAAATCAAGGTTAAATTATATGTATTCACATTTTCATTGATGATTATTATGTGAATTGTTTAATTTAATATAAATACAAGGTGGGATAAGTATTTCCGTATGCAAGTATCAGAAAAGCCAACTTGAATTTAAAAATAAATAAATTCTCATTCAAAGGAAAAGATTAAAAAATCCCATATTTATCCCATCTTTACGAGAGTTTAATAGTACTAGGAGATGTAGATAGATTGACCTCTTCTGTTTGCTCATAATTAATCAAGACAAATTTTCCTGCGTGGCTTTATCATGTTTATTAGAATAATGAAAAGAAGATTTTCCTGAATCAGAAACCAACAAAATTTAGAGGGTAATAGCATTTTTAATCTCGAGTTATTACTAAATTTTAAATTTAATCCTTGTGATAATTTCTTGTCCATTTATATAAGAAATGAAAGTATATGTATGTACTAGAGACAATCCGTATTAGCAAAAATGTACTTTATACACATTCGTATTATTATTAATGGAGATTAATATTTTGGCATTTGCAATTATTGAATTATTAGTTGATTGTTTATAATATTCTATAATATGTATCCCTAGAGGTTACGTTGTTATTAATAATGTGAGATACTAATATTATAATGTAACTCTTAAAATAGTCTCGACTAATTATCATCAAGAATGAGATATCGATGATATGTGATAAGTCGACATGTGGTCTGCATCACATCCTTAGAGGATGTAGTATGTCTCACCTGCTACGAGTAATGACTACTCGTGATGGACACATGAATACTTCGGAAGTATTGGTATACCCTGCTGATATACTATTTGTTATACTTGTCTAAAGTATGATCAGCGTGTGAGAGATAGAAGTCCTTAGACTTGAGGTCAATGCGCACCTTGTCTACAAAGTAATATACTTTGATCATGTCCTAAGCTCAAATGCCTTATAGGTTGATATACGGGTTGTATTTGGTACATTACGATGTGGATTAAAGGTGGTAGTTGAGCCAAGATTAAGATTCATTCCTCGAATGTATATTCGAGAGAACACTCAGCTTCTTAGTGATATTAGGTTGACTAAGTCATTGGCCAACGCAATAGACATATTTAGAATATAGTCTAGTTGTCAACTAATATAGATGAGATACAATGATTAAGCCATTTGGATAGACACTTGACAAATTCTAAGCTTGATCGGGTGTATCGTGAATGAAAGGATTTTATCTTACCACATAGAGGTAAGCGATAAACTCTGATTCCATCATGAATCGGCCGATGCAAGTTTGCTTAGAGGATTTTCAAAGACACACCATACACACCCACTTGTAGCTTTGGTGTTCTTCAAGTCTGATTTCCAGTTTGCATCACTGTGTTCTCCCAGAACCGCTGGACATCCAGAATATCATAATTTGTAGATAAGCGAATATTTCAGATATCGACATATCCGATTTAACGCCTTTTATTGATCATTTCCAGAATCACGAGTGAACCTTAGTTTAACTGATCTACTTTGTAAGCCGATACCAGGTCGGTTGTAGTGTGTAAAATACATTGAACTACATCTGACCTGTGCATATCGCTCCTGGTATATGGGTGCACCATGATTCCAATCAATTCTATGATTCGTATCCATTGGTGACTTCAACGAGACTGTCAAATACCTCACAAATAAGTTTGGAATTAGACCAGTCCATTAGATGTGTTAGAAATTTCAATTCCTAAGATGTCATTTGTGATGCACATATCTTTCATATTGAAACTTTGTTTCAATATGACTTCCACTTTCACACTGTTGGTTTTCCAACTGTTAGCTTTCTAACTTCAGAGTCAATGTTTCTGTTGTCAAATTCATTGTTTCTATTTCATCTGAACCTTCCAGGACCAAAATGTAAACATTTCAAGGACGAAAAAGAAAGTTCAGGAAGAAGCCCAACAGTCCAACAAACCAACTCTGATCCTCCCCTTCCAACTCTCCGGTTATGAAGGTTGTCTCAACATCCATGTCGCGCAAGACTGCAATGGACTTGGATGTGTTATTCACAGGGGAGCACATGTCCAAGCAGCCGAGGCCTTATACTCGTCAGTAGATCCATCTACTTTGTACTCAATTTGAGTATCCACTTTTACAACCCAAAGGTTCTTTCCAAAGCAACGCTTCTGGAGATGACAATTCTTTATTAATTGTTCATGGTTCATTTCCAACCATACAAGCTATAAGGCCTGGAAAAGTCTTTGTCCCCTCTTTGCTCCGTCTCAGTTCAACATCTAGAATTCCTGAGTTCTGTAGATCTGGAATATTAAGTTTCGGATAGTCAGCAACTTCCGAGTCCTATAGATCTGGAACGTCTGGTTCTGAATAATCAGGCACTCGCTGGTTCTTGTTAACCTTGAGCAATTATTTCTTTTCCTCTCAAGGAAAGATGTCTTCACATAATTCAACATTCTTTGACACCAAGAGGCGATAAGCACTACTGTTATTTGCAGATCCAGTGGATATGCAATCTACAATCTTAGGTCCAACTTGACCTGTTTTGGTATTCCAACTTCTACCAAGCCACCCCCATCACAATATTTGTAGGTGGGATCATTTCCATGTTTCACATGGAGAGTTATCTTTATCCTTATGCAGAGTTCTGTTGAGAATCACATTAGCTGTGAGGATCGCCTTGCCCCACATATTTTGGGTGTACGACTTTGTGCTTGGCTAACACCGTTAGACTGAGGTGAGTAAGGAGCAGTCATTTGATAAACAATGCTTCACATTCTCTCCCTCTATCACTATGAATTCATCAATCCGTAGGCTTAATTTATTTTCAATTTCTTCTTTATAGCGCTTATCTGCTTCAACAATTTCATCTTTGCTTTTCAACAAACAAAGGATGCAATACGTTGTACCATCATCAATGAAGGTCACGAAGTACTTGTCTCCCCCCTCTATTTTGTACAAACTTCAAATCACCCATGTAGGTGTGACTAAGTTCTAGAGGAGCGGTGCTTCTTTCGCTATTCCTTTGATGGAATAGAAAGGTGATTTTGCCTTTTCGCCCACCTCACATTCATTTTGAGGGTTTATGTCGATAGAAGGCAACAATCTCAACTTAGTTAGATTTTGAATGACTTTCTATTTAACGTGTCTTAATCTATGATGGCATAGATGCACGGATTACAAATATATCATTCATTTGGCTATAGACATACTGTACCATTCTTATTTATTACAGACCTGTTGGACTAGTCTCAAATCAGCTTGACCAACATCGTCTCTGAAACTAAGTTTGGGACATGTATCACCTTCTTTTAGAGTGATCTCATTCTCTGAAGTCCTGTTTAAGGACAACCTCTCTAACCCTTTCTACTTTAGAGGTGGCGTTGCTTCACATGAACAACCTCTTGTTCGTAGTTAGGGCATAACTGGATCATATGTGATCTGGATACTATAGCCCACTCTAGTTTCTTTTGCAGACTGAGCGTCCAATTTCTTTTCTGCCTTTCTTTTGGCCTTCAGATCATTTAAGACCTGGAAACTCTGGCCCACTCCAGTCGCCCGTAGGCTTTGTACGACTGAGTGTCCAATACCATCCTATCAAATGA
Source organism: Anisodus tanguticus (assembly GCA_034509755.1). NCBI lineage: Eukaryota > Viridiplantae > Streptophyta > Magnoliopsida > Solanales > Solanaceae > Anisodus > Anisodus tanguticus. The sequence continues at coordinate 50,801,974 of CM067547.1, forward strand.
AAGGATCTTCTGTCAGATAGTGTGACAGGTTCAACATCTTAAGATGAGCCATTATCTTTTAGTCTTCTTCCCTTGAGATTGGTGCCCAGACAAGTCATGGCGCTTGCTTAAAAGTGGTAACAGTTTTCGCATAGTCAGTGGATATCTCTCTTTCATATGTGCGAACATACTTTACACACTTTTAATAATTACACCCAAAAGAACAGATCTTTTAAGTTTTGTTTTCCAGCACCAATCTTTAACCGGGAAGGAGGGAGATTCAATATCTGATTTTAGAGTGTACGGAATATAAGTTTTATTGAAAACACTTTCATATTCCTAGCCTTGCTTTACACACTTTTATTTAGATATTATCTAAACACATTATAGACAAGGAAGGATAATTAACTTAGACCTTTTGGATTCTGGCTCACTTCAGTCAGACGGAGTGTCCATTTCCTCCTTACCATAATTCGGATCCTTTGTCTGGGACAAATATAGGCCTTCTGCTACAAGATAGAACAACATCTTCAGCCTTCTCCTCTTGTCCCAGTTGGCATCCTCAGCCTCTCGTGGGCGCTTTTTTCCACCACTCTCGGGAGCGGTGACACCATCAACACCTTGACTGTCAACAGCATGATCAACATAAGCGCTCTGAACCTCAGGATCAGAACCATTGTCTAGTTTGTTGGCATAAACATTGTTACTGTCAACATAACTGTAATGGAACTGTCTTCAACCAGAAAACCACAACCATAGCCAAATTTGGTCACACAACTGTTGACCGACATCTTTCGAACACTAATACAATCTTGTCTTAAAATTGTTGGAGATAAAGTAGTACGGGAATAGTAAATAACTATTACAAGTGCTTCGAAAGGATAAACAACAAAGATTACAACAAGAAGTTGTCAATCTTTTAATCTTGAACTAGAACTTCAAATCTGGATCTTGTATTCAGAAATACAAGAATATGAACTGCTACACTTATGGCTTGTAGAACCGCTGAGAATCTGAACAGTTAGAGTCCTTTGAGTTTCAAGTTCACACCTAAAACACTTAGCAACCAATTAGATAATCACAACACCGGCTGAGTCGAGAGATGACTCTCTGTCTTTAAGACAAGATTCCCCCGTATATAGGCTTTACGGAAGTGTGGGCAATAGTCTCCCAAGATAAAATAGCAAACTATCAAATGTGCAAAGCCTACACAAATGACCCCAGCGAAGAACACGAATAAAGAAGATTGCTAAGAGAATGATTGCTATCAGGAAAATCTGATCTTTTTGTGGTGTTGTTAACTTGTGTGTAAGTCTCTAGAATTGAGCCAAAGGCCTCAATTTATAGGTGTGAAAGATGGCTCTTCATATGCCTATGTAATGTCCCTTCAATGCCAAGTAATGGCCATTGAATCCCCATGATGACCAGCCAAGTAATGGCACAAGTAATGGCCATCTAAATGCCATGTAATGGCCTTTTAATTCACCAATTAATGCAGCCAAATAATGGCTGATTTATGGAGAAAAAACTGTCATTTTAATGCTCCAAAATCTCTCCATAATCAGCCAAATTTTTGGAATTCCGTCCAGGTGGTGCCGTGGCCCTTTCCGGTGCCGCACCATCTTACACTTTGTACAATCCTTCCTTCGTTTACCGACATGGAACACTTATTATTTAGCCAATAACCGTCTATTATTCTATGTCTCAAACATTTACTTACGTACCAATATCTCTTTCACTGACGAAATTTACGATACTTTGCACTACGAGTGCACGTGTGTGGAAACGACGTTTCCGACGAGCGGGGCCCCAATTGTTCGAGTCATAAATAATGGATAAGCTTAATTTCACATTAGTAAATTTTCAACATTATATTCGTAGCACGTGCATTCACGTGTGACTTTCTTGAATGAAGCATGTAAATTAATATTGTTGAATATTGGTGGAGGTTAAGAGAACTCGAACCCCTAACTCTGCCTGTTCTGGCAGTATATATTAAATTGTTTTGCCACATCTTCAAAAATACACAAATAGTGTTAAAATAATCTTACATTATCAGTGTTTATTAATTAAATCCTTTCAAGATTGTTCATTTTTTTTGTTCTTCCCCAGATTTTGCTATACTGTGATTTATTTCTTCCATTCCAATTTATGTGGCACACTCAGAATTTTGAGAGTAAAAATTATTAATTATAAACATAAATTCGGATTATTGAATCAAAAAGCCGCTAGACACTGTCTAGTCTAGTGGAGAAATTCGGAAAAAAATAATCCTTGTTGTTCCAATTAGTGAAGTGTTAACTAAGTGCGATAGTTTAAGAAAAATACTCTTATGATTAGAACTATTAAATGCATTTCTTAAGAAACATACAAAAACACAAATAATATGGACCGGGAGGATAGCTTTTATTTATTTTGTTCTATACACATTAAAAAGAGCAGCTCGGTACACTAATCTCCCGCTATGCGCGGGGTCCGGGTTGTTCTATACACATTGTTCTCCTTAAATTCGCATAATTCCCACTATTGAAGAACTCAGGTTATCAAATGCTAATAACACTACTTCATAATTATTTGGACTTAATGTAACATCATATGGCAGAGACCAAATGTGATAAATGTGGGCCTTGCAATATATTCCTGGGAATAGTAAAGTTTCATAGGGTCTTTCTGATAGCCTGCATCTTCATACACATGTCTATTTCACTGATCCTCTCTTTGACAGGTCTCTTCTAGAGCACCTTGTTTTTACTAGTTAACCCGTAGCCGAATGGAAATAGAGGTTCATATGAGTTCTGTTCTTGATGCATGGGCAATTGATCTACACTTTTAAACCATGTCATAGGGAGCCTTCCATGGAACTCGAAATCTCCAAAAATGACATCAGTAATACCAGCTCCCTCGGTGCCCGGTAACCAAGCAGCAACGAAGGCGTCCATTTTCTCTAGGAGTGAAGGCTCTATATATAAAGGCCTTCCAGAGATCAATATTACCAATGTTGGAACTCTGTCTGCAACCAAGCTTATTAGTTCTTCTCCACCAAGAGGAATTTTGAGGTCTTGGCTATCTCCACCGCTTTCGCAATAGGGAGGTTCACCAACAACTACAATGGAATAAGAGAAGTCTTGACTCGCAAAGGTGTCCGGTGACGGATTTTCCTCATATACCACATCTGTTTCCCTTCCAACAGCATCTTTAATAGCTTCCAGAATTGTTGTACCTACAATAAATTATCCATAATAAGTAGAGCCGGCAAAATGGTAAAAAGGGAAAATTAACCATCCAATCCGACCCATTAAATGAGTTGGATAACTTACCATTTGAAAATATATGATATTATCCATATTATCCACTAAAAAATGGATATCCAGATGGATAATATGGATATTCATATTATCAATACCTATTTGCATACTTGTTATTTTTCACGAGTTCTTACTTTCACGGAGTCTAAGCTTATTTTGGCTCTTGGCTTGTGTTCTCACCCGACTATTTTACGGAGTGTAAGCTTATTTTGGCTTTTGGCTTGTGTTCTCACCCGACTATTTCTGAAACTATGGATATTCATATTATTCGTGGGTTAACCCATTTTTATTCCGCGGTAAATATAGGCGGGTAGGATAGTTTATCTGTTTTTGTTTAACCTGTTTACGACCCATCCATATCCGATCCCACCCGCTTGAAGTGTGTGTTTTACTTTGACTATCGGTCTGTTTGCCACTCCTAATTATATGTAAAAATTGATCCATGATAAATAGTGGTAAACTGTAGTTCAGAGATGAGTTAACCTTCTAAATTATCTTACTGGGGGATTTCAGTAAACCATGCATAATGTTATCATCAGCCTATTGAGAAAACTGAGCTTATTGTCGAAAGGACTCCACAAACGTAGAATCCCAATCCTCATCCTTATTGAGATTCCTAAGGGGCCGGGTGCACTAAGCTCCTGTTTTGAGCGGGTCCGAAGACGGACCGGACAATGTTGGGTCTATTGAGGTTCCTAGTACATCAAGATCTTTGTACAAGGCTTACAAGAGTACTCACAAGCTTACATCCTATCTATCTATATGTCCAACAAAATTATGCTACCAGCTGGAAATATCAGGCATTTATGACGTCATAGCTTAAGATTTCTCGCAAGAAAACAGACAGGGTTTTGACAAATCACTCACAAGAAAAGGAAAAGAAACTCTCGAAATATTGTTCCTGGCATTAACTTGTAGCAAGTTTTAAAACCATGTAACGAAGAAGGAAAGAAAGATGCTATTCTAAACTAGAATGTCTGGTTGTTTGAAAGTCTGCCAATATTCAAATCTACAGAGGGTCTCGTAAGCGGTTGGTGCTGTGTTCACATTCTTTTGAATCCAATTAATAAAACCGTAAAAACCACAACTCCCAGAAAGTAAGTCATTGATGCCATTTTTCCATATTACTCTCTCTGTTTCATTTAATATGGCGGTGAGGCTGTGCACAGAATTTAAGGTAAATAAAAGACTTTTGACACATACCAAAAGTACCTGTAACACTTGTGGACTTAAACATTTCATAACATTTCTATGGCTATAGAGTATGTCATTTAGGGTGTGTTTGGTATTACCGAAAACATTTTCCAGAAAATGTCTTGCAATTTTCTCATGTTTGGTTGATCAATAATTTTTTTAAATACTCTAGGAAAATAATTTCCTTACAAATGAGGGAAATGACTTCCCTAATGGAAGTGGAGAAAACAAGTTTCATGAGTAGCATTTCGAACTAATTATCTCCTCCCTACCCTCCAACAAATTCCACCCCCACCATGTTGAAGTGTGTGGTCATCTAATCTAAAAGCTTAAAATTGTTAGAAAGAGCACACTTTTATTATTGAATTATATTCTCAACACGCCCCCTTACATGCATACCTGATTCTTTTTTCATGGTCAAGCACGTGAAAATTCTTTTTGATAATGATGCTTTCATAGCCCACCTCCACCTCCACCTCCACCTCCATAGCGTTTGAATAGGTTATATACAAATGTTTTTGAGATGATATTTTCTGCTTACTTACCAAACATTAAAAATAAGTAAGAAAATCACTTATTTTCCTGAAAAACATTTTCCTTCCTGTCAAACACACCCTAAGGGTGAAATGGAATGCTTAAAGTTAAAGAGTTTCCAAAAATATAGAAAGATGTCATTTTTTTATATAAAAAAAAAGGGCAGCCCGGTGCACTAAGCTCCCGCTATGCGCGGGGTCCGGGGAAGGGCCGGACCACAAAAAGATGTCATTTTTTTATACATACTAAAAAAAGAAAGGGTTTCATATAAACTAGAACAGAGGAAGTATTACTTACCAATCGTGATTCTGCCGCCCATTCCTTCCCATGTTTTAGTCCACCCTCCACATTGGAATCCAAGGTCATCAGCATGTTTTCCTGCTACAAGAATTCTGTTTGCTTTCCTGTCTAGCGGAAGAAATGGTTTTGTTACATCCTTTCCATTCTTCAGAAGAACCAACGATTTGCGAACTGCTTCACGTGCTAATTCACGATGTTGCTGAAACAATTATCAGAATGAGTAAGGACTATTATGAAACATCTTACGTATACATGCACATAAGTGCCATCTCTCTCCTCCATTCTTTAAAATGTATAATTTTACCAAACAAACAGAATTACCAATATACATTGTAAGGACAGGTAAAACAGTCTGCCAAGTGACAGTTAAATTTTTGTAAGTGCAATGCAAAGCAGATGTTCACATTGTTGTTGAGACAAAAAGCAGAATAGTTCAGATTAGGGGTCTCAAAATTAGCCCATGAAAATATGACCTGCACAACCCGTTCAATGACCCGCACATTTATTAGCTCAGCCTATTTTAGCCCGTCTACAATTGGGCTGATGTAGCCCAAATTCGCCCATAAGAACCTTATCAAAATATTTTCAAAAATACATTTTTTATTTGATATGTTATATATAGTCATAAAAAAGGAAAACAATAGTTTTATTAGGTACTTAAAAAGAACAAACAAAGAAATTTAAACTTAGTAAAAATTGTGCGGGCTAGGTTATGACCAGCTTTTTAGCCCATTATAGCCCAACTCATTTCAGCCCAAGTAACTTTTGGGTGGGTCATTAACCCATCCATTTATTAACTCAGTCCATTTTGACCCGCTCAAATTCAGCCCAACCCGCACATAGGTCAAACAAATAAAACTATGAAGGGTTTATTTGATGTCAAAATCAAAGATAAATAATTTGATAAAATCTGTTAAAATGAAGGACAAGATAGACTTACATTACAACCAACAGTATCCAACAGTGACCTATCACTCAGAGGGTACTCAAAAGCTCCAGAAACAAACTTAACTCTCAGGATCCTTTCAACAGCATCATCAATTCTGGTCGTTGGAATCTTCCCAGATTCCACAAGATATTTCAAATGATCGAGAAATAATTGATAACGGAAAGGAACCATCACCTTCAAAATTTGAACAGGAAGTAAGAACAGAAATTAAGTCATGCAAAGACATAATAACTCTCAAAACCAGAATTTATTTACCATGTCAATCCCTGCATTGATTGCTGCCATAATACATTGATCATAGTTAGATCCATAAGGATCGGAAAGTCGGTCAAGTGCTTCGGAATCAGTAATAACAAAGCCCTATAAGAGTTAGCATTAAGAATCTATCAGTGTATAACATTTCATACAAATCAAAGAGGAATATAAACAACCAATAACCAAATTCCATGCAACCAGATTCAAATTAAAGCGGGACTTTGCTTCTCTTAACTTACCTACTCCTTCGTAAGTTCGAGGAGAAAACATTGAAACCAAGTTTTTACACTTTCTGACTTGGTGAAGTTTTAACTAAAGCTAAAATCAAATCCAAGCCACATGAACTAGAATTTTTTGGTGTTATTTTTTTTGTTTACTAGAATTGTTTTGGTTTATATTTTAGAAAATAGTAAGGACTTAGGAATGTTTGGATTTGAATTTGAGAGAATGGGTTGAGAGAGCTTTTGGGTTATCTTCTCAAAAAACTACCATTAGAGCCCTACAGCAGTTTTTGAGGGTTTCATTTATGCATAATTAATGGTTTACAATTGACAAAATATTTTCATACTACTAAATGTATTCCAAAAAAGACAGAAAACGGGACAAATGTAGACAATATGAAAGGCCGAGACAATTGTTTGCAGAGTACAAAGTCCAAAACATGTTTGGGCTTCAAACCAATTTCGTTAGTTTTCTATGTTTGTAAAGAACGATTTTGAGTACAAAGCCACATGCTTAATTTGGTTTGAAATCCAAAATGGGCCCTGAAACTCAGCTCTTTGGAACCACAATATGTCCAATCACTTCTCATACTAATAGTCTGTTTAGCCAAGCTTCCAAATTCTACTTATCTTGGAAAGTGTTTTTCGTCATAAGTGCTTTTCGAAAAAGTACTTTTGAAGAGTAACAATTTGTGTTAATCGATTTAAAATGACTTTTGTCAATCTTAAAGAAATACTATGTGCTTGGCAAATGTTCCAAAAGTGCTTCTGGGAAAAGCTACTTTTTTTTAGCATCGGAAAAATAAATTCTGCTACTACTCAAAAGCACTTAATTTTAGGAAAGAAATAAACACTTTTGGCTTCCAACAAGCTTGGCCAAACAGACTATAAGCATGGTAGGAAATGAGTAAAGCATCTGGCAATCTAGAAGAGTTTTATGGTGAAGTCATGGTCCGAATGAGCAGCAGAGCATTTAAGAGAACAGGAAATCCTTACCTTAAATCCGAGCTTCACTTTCAACACTTCAGTTAGAAGAAAGTGGCTAGCGTGCAGATGGCATCCATTCCATTTAGAGTAGGATGCCATGACTGTGCAAACTCCCTGAGCAATACAATCAATATAAGGGGCAATGTGTATTTTCTCTAGATCAGCATATGATGATATGGTATTTCCCTCATTTACACCTCCGGCAGTACCCCCATCTCCAACAAAGTGCTTTGCACATGCAACAACCTTGTCTCTGGAGTAAAACGCATCAATTAGTCCAAATAAATACATGCCATTAAGAGAACAAATGGTGCAAAAGTAGAAAGATATAAAGATATCTAACGAATGATAAACAAAAAGATAACAGATACTTTCCAGCAGTGAAAGTTTTTCTTCTAAGACCTAAATGACTGCTCATCCAATAGCTTAAACTGAAAATAGCCAACAGATGCATAATATTCTAGTTTATGTATATTATATCATTTATATGTATAACCATGTATAATCAGTATATAATCCATGTATACCGGCTAGGAAAAGTAAACATTGAATCTGTCCGACTATTTGTATAAAGATCCCTTTTTCTTACTCTAGGTACATTTCTAATCTTCTTTCCCTCACGATTTCTTCTTTTCTGCTTAAACTGAAATATGTAGAAGATAAAGAATGTGCACATGACAGTATATTAAAGGTTAAACACGAGAGAATTATATTTTATATTTAGAAAAATCACACGAAGTTTGGAATTTGTACTAATGTAACTTCTACTACCTTCCAGCTGAAAAAGGATAGTTTTTGGGGTATTCAGGGGGTGGTTGCCCTTGCAAGCCTGTGACAATTGAGGTCATCTCCCTAATAAGTTGGGTGTCTTCGCCATAACTCTCATAACATCTTCCCCACCTGGGATCTCTACATACCTGTTTCACATTATTTATATGTCGAAATTAGTCTTTTTTAAGATAATAGAGTTACAAAAAGACACCAACTATTCATCCATTTTGAGATATTTCAACTATTCATCCATTTTGAGATATTTCAACTATTCACACCACTAAATTTCTACTTAACTTTAACAATTTTCAGGAATTTAAGTTGATTAAATGATTCAAAGCTTAAACTTTAATGTGATATTTTCTACTAACTTTTGTATTACTTTAGTATTCTTTCACTATTACTAAGAACACTATTAAATAAGTCAAATTAACATTCTAAACTCCGGTTCAACTTACAGCAACACAGGGAGCAAAATCATAGTTAATGCCGCAGGCCCTCACTTCAAGGGCAGTCACAGCCCCAATTTTTTGAGCCAACTCTGCATCTCTGTTCCACATTATAGCTGATTTAGGTTATGGTCTTAAAAGATAGTTATCACTAAGAAGTTGGTAATAAATTGAACCTGGTGGCTCCGAGGCCCACGTTTTGTGGGAAAATGGTGGCACCATAGACATTGTTATTTCCATGAATAGCATCAACTCCATAAAGAAGAGGAATCCCTAGCCGCGATTCCAGAGCAGCCTTTTGGAATCCGTCAACCATATCAGCCCAAGCTTCTGATGGGGCATCCTCAAACGGACCACTGCCTCCGACACTAAGTATACTCCCTGAATAGCGAAAAAAGGTTCACCTCAAATTCAATCAATCAAGTATGCCTCAATTCAAAAATGACTTGAGGTCAGCTATATGAATCCTTCATATATGCTCCTCTAGATTTAGGTCCATTCGTCTTATAAGGGTTCTAAGTCCCACGCTCAGTGGAGGAGCTAGAATTTTCATTAAGGAGATTCAAAATATAACAAAGTAAACACACAAAGAAGCCAAGGGAATTCAACATCAACTATATATACATAAGAAAATAGTTTTGACCTTATACAGAATGTAAATTCGACGAAGGGGGTTCGGATGAACCCTTTCACGATACCCTAGCTCCGTCCATGCCCACACTTATCCTGAATGGATAACTGGTTTAATTTCAGAAAACCCTAAATGAATCCTTTGTATCACTCTGATCTATTCAGGTTCATTTTGCAATACTAAATAAAGGGTTCTCTGAATCTCACACTTATCCTACATGACAACTAGTTAAATCCCAGCTAGTCAGTATCCTCTAAGTGAATCCTCCATTCAATTCAGATCCATTTCATTCCAATACACCTTTATTTTTTCTTGGCTGAACAGATCGAGAGACACCTAAAGTTGGCAACACCTTTCGCTTAAACACCTCAACTAAGCCTTTTTCTTTTGGGATATGTTTGGTATGACGGAAAAAGTTTTCATATTTTCCCTTGTTTGGTTACACTAAATATGATCTATTTACTTTACTCTACATTATTTTACTTTACTTTTTTCAAACCGTATCTGGCCTTTTTTGTCATGTTTTTTCTTGAGCCGAGTGTCTTTTGGAAACAACCTCCCTACCTTTGCCTTCCAAAGGTAGGTTAAAGTCTACATACACTTTATCCCCCAGACCCCATTGTGTGTAATTACACGGGGTATATTATTGTTGTTGGTTGCACTAAATATCTTGGAATAAAAACACACCAGTGCATCCCTAACCCACCCCGCACTATCCACCCCACCTACTCCCTACCGCTATACACCCTACCCCTTACCCTTCCTGCCCCTTACCCCCCTTTAACCCCACTACAAGTTGCACTCCGAATTCAAAAATCTCATAGTATTTTACTTTGAATATATGCAAATGTCTTAAACTAATATTTTTCAACTTGCGTACCAAACACAAAAAAATGGGTGGCATACCAAACACACCCTTGAGAAAAAAATGTCATTCCAATACTAAGAACTAATCCCAACTACAGTAACAAATAAAGGGTACCTATAGAGAGGTTCTTGATCACAGAAGGAGTAGCAACAGTACGTTCAATTTGGGCCATTTGGCCAATCTTTTCTTCAAGTGTCATACAAGAGAGCAAGTCTTTTACTCTTTCCTCAATTGAGGCTAATGGGTTCTTGTAGATACAATCCATGCTTAAATTACTGCTCTTTCGTCTATGGAATAATAATAACAAGTGACAAAAGTTTGAGATTTTTCTATGATGTTTGTGCTTGATTTATTGAGAGGTCAATGACTAATGAATTCAAATCTGTCTAGGAAAACAAATGACTAAAGAAGAAAATGGTCAGTGGATTAGCCATTTAAGTCTGAATTTAAGACTAAACTATACCCCACCCCACCCCCCTCATTTTAACAGTCTTTTAACTCTTTTCATGATGGTTAAGAAAAATAATACTCATTCCATTTCATCTAAATGTCGTTTTAGTTTTTTTCATTCTTATTAATAAAAAATACAAAATAGAATTTACTAAGTTAACCTTATTTATTAGATTACATGTTTTTTTTTAAATTGAACAGTATTACAAAGAATTAATTCTTTAATATTAAAGTTATAGTTAGAAATAATTATCAACTTTAGTCTTGAATTTTGAAAGTGATAATTTTCAATGGAGCTAAAGCGATAATTAAAATGAGATGGAAGGAGTAATAAATATAAGATACTTCTATGATTTAGTCCTCGTTTGCTTTCATTAAAATTAAGACGTCTCAATCTTAATGCACATTTAAATGATTAAGATGTTATCTCTAGATCTAATTATTGAATGATTAAGAATGTTTTTTTTAACCTGAATGTGCATAATGTATTCTTTTGAAACATAATAAATAGACGATTCAAATAAAAAAGTAATAATATAAGGAAAAATATAAATTTAATAAAATAAAATTATTATTTGATAAAAATGAAGCATTTATGTTCGATATTGATTGTGGAATGGTGGTAGTGATGATTGGGGATAGTGGCTAGTGATGGTGGTGGTGATAGTTGTGATGGTGGAGGTGGTCGGTGTTATAATGGTTGGCGCGATGGTGGCAGTTGGTAGTGATAGCGGTGGTTGTGGTGGTGGAGTTGACTTATGTTAGTAATTGAAGGTGTTGGCAGTAGTGGTGGTGGTAGTTGACGTCGGCGCTAGTTATGATGGTGGAGGTGGTTGGCAGTATGGATTAGTTGCAGTGGTGGTAATGACTGATAGTAATGGTGGCAGCGACGGTGGTTGTGGATATAATTATAATGATGGAGGTGGTAGATGTGACAACGACTAACAAATAGTGGTTAGCAATAGTGGTAGTTGTCACTGGTGATTGTTATGGCAAAGATGGTTGGTGTTAGTTGGCGATGGTAACAGTGGTAATTGATAGTGGTGATGGTGGTGGCGGTGATAGCAGAGGTAGTTAGTGGTAATGTTGGTGATTGTGGACAAAATAGTGGTAAAAATTATCATACAAAAATACCTCTTAATAATATTAAGACTTTGTTCATGATCTTAATAATTAAGGCATATTCAGATAAAATAAGTGCTTAGATCTTAATGTAACCAAATGCACTTAATGGTCTAAGGTCTAAACCATTTAGATTAAGACTTCCATTAAGTGTAAACAAATGAGATATTAGTTACCCCTATTTATTAGATATTTTTTGATGAATTGAGCCCTATTAAAAAAATATTTTTTAATGTTAAGGATATAATTATTGAAAATTGATTCCTTGAGTTTATTTCATTCCCAAGTTTACAATATATACAACTACAATAATCAAGTCTTGCAATCTATAAAAATATACTAATTAATGTAATTGATCTAATTAATCCTAATTGATGATACTAATTTATAATTGATTGATCTAGAATATTCTTGATTGATTTTGGAGATAATTATGGGATTGACCCATAGTTATTCTTACAATCCCCTGCAGTCTTAGCAGAAGGTTTCGCGTATGCTGAGATTATCCATGAAATCATCAAAAAGTACGCGCAGAAGACCTTTTGTGAAGATGTCTGCAATCTGATAACGGGACGGTACATAGAGAATACGAACTTGACCACGAGCAACCTTTTCTCGGAAAAATAAGATATCTATTTCAATGTGTTTTGTGCGCTGATGTTGAACAGGATTTTCGGATTAGTATATCGCACTCACATTATCACAATGGACCATGATTGCCTTTTCAATAGGACAACGTAACTCTAACAGTAGATTACGAAGCCAATATGACTCAGCAACTACATTGGCTACCCCTCGGTATTCTTCCTCAACACTTGACCGAGACAGTGTGGATTGTCGTTTTGATGACCATGAAATGAGATTGTCCCGCAAGAACACACAATAACCGGAAGTGGAACGACGTGTGTCCGGGCAGCCACCCCAATCCGCATCTGTATAGGATGAGAGACTCGAGATGGAGGACTTATATAGATGCAAACCGAAATGAAGAGTACCCTTAACATATCGCATAATTTTTTTGAGAGCCGCCATATGTTCTTCCTTCGGATCATGCATATGTAAACAAACTTGCTGAACCGCATAAAAAGTATCGGGTCTAGTAAAATTCAGATAATGCAAGGCCCCTGCTAGGCTGCGGTAATGTGTAGGATCGTTGTATGGAGTACCTGCAGCGTTACTCAATTCCACCTTTGTGTCAACCGGAGTATGTGATGGTTTGCAAGAAGACATCCCTACTTTGTCAATTATTTCTTCGGCATATTTCTTTTGACTGAGAAACATACCACCTGCATATTGAGTTACAGCAATGCCAAGAAAATAATTCAACTGACACAAATCCTTCATTGCAAATTCAGCCGCAAGAAGGGACATAATAGACTGGCGAAGTGAAGTCGATGATGACGTGAGAATAATGTCATCAACATACAGAAGTATATATGCCATGTCAGCGCCGTTCCAATAAATGAACAATGACTGATCGGATTTGCTGTTAGAGAAACCCAATTTGGAAATAAATCCCGCAAACCTGTTATACCATGCCCGATGAGCATGTTTCAAATCATATAAGGATTTATTCAACAAGCAAACATGATTTGGACAGGTATAATCTCAGAAACCCAATGATTGTTGCATGTACACTGTTTACTGTAAGCGGTCATGTAAGAATGCATTTTTGACATCCAACTGATGAATGTACCAAGATTTGGAAAGTGTCAGGCTGAGAACAGTCCTGATAGTTGCTGGCTTAACTACCGGACTGAATGTTTCACCACATTCCACTCCAACCTGCTGAGACCTGCCATTACCAACAAGACGAGCTTTGTATCTCGCAAAAGAACCATCAGAATTCTTTTTATGACAAAACACCCACATAGACCGAATTATGTTCACATTAGACTGACGTGCTACTAATTCCCACATCTTATTTTTAACAAAGGCATTAAATTCGTCTAACATGGCATCTTTCCAATTCGGGTCGGATAAGGCAGCTTTGGGATTGTTTGGTATTGGTGATGGTTGGACGGAGGTGGTTAGGTTAAAATGGAGCTTAGGTCAAAAAAATTCGTACATTGCACGGGTTTCAATGGTCCAAGGTTGGACAGTTGGGCTGTCGGGTATGTGAGTTAGCTGGGTGGTTGATCGATTGTGGGCCAAAATGGTAGGCTCAGGTTGTGTCACGGATATGGTTGTAGAATTTTCCTTTTGTGGAGCCTGCCTGATTCCAATGATGGATTGGGCCGAGGCTGAAGGAAGAGTGACCTCTGCTCCTCGGACCGACCCATTCTTATTTTGGGTTTGGGTCAGGGGGTTTTGGGAAAGCCCCACATTATTTTGAGTGTTTAGATGATACCTCAAAATTGGATGTAGTCTGTCTTCCAGAAAATCATATAAAGGTGAGGATGCCACTTGAGATGTTGCAAACGGAAATGTTGATTCATGAAAAATGATGTGACGAGAAATAATGATTTTTCCATTTGTCATATCATAACGCTTATATCCCATATGATTATGTGGGTATCCCAAAAACACACAAGGAGTAGAACGGGCCTGAAGTTTGTTAATTGTGGTGGATGGAAACAAAAGATAACACAAACACCCAAAAACCCGTAAATGTGTAAATGATGGGAGACGGTGATACAATATTTGTGTGGGTGACACATTGGAGAGTAGTTTACTAGGAAAAATATTAAAAATATATGTGGCCATTTGAAGAGCATGGTGCCAAAATTTTGGTGGTGTGGACGAATGCACAAGGAGAGTGCGAATCATATTGTTAATTGTTCGAATCTTTCTTTCGGCTTCCCTATTTTGTGGAGATGTATGTGGACAGGAAACACGCAATGACATCACATTTGGTGACAAAAATCATTAAATTGGGCATTTATGAATCCCCCTCATTGTCACATTGAAAACATTTAATGGATTTTTCAAAATGAGTTTTGATAAAAATACTAAATTGTTTCAAAATTGTATAGGTTTGCGATTTATTCCTCAATGGAAATGTCCACAGAAAATTTGAATAATCATCTAAAATAAGCAAATAATACTTATGACTTGCAGAACTCAAAACATGTGATATCCACAAATCACAATGCAACATATCAAATGGCATAAGAGTACCGGAAGTAGAATATGCAAAAGGAAGTTTAACATATTTACCAAACACGCACGTTTAGCAAATAGAAGAGTCCAAAAGTTTGTTACAAGAAATAAATTTATTCTTCCTAAGATCATCAAAAACTAGTGCTCCCGGGTGTCCCAACCGGTTGTGCCACAAAGTAGGAGAAATGGGTGCAAAAGTAGATGGTTGGTCATGTAATTATTGGAAACAGTCGTGAGGGGATACAACTCCCCCATGTTATTGCATCTCATTAGTGGTATCCCCGTCTGAAAATCCTTCACAGAAAAAACAAACGGATCAAAATTCACAGAAATATTGTTGTCAGTTGTAAAACCTCATACATATATCAAATTTTTAATTAGTTTTGGTAAGTGTAAGACGTTTTTCAATTTTAATGGTGGGTGTGGAGGTGGTAGATTTACCTGACCAATAGCACGAATTGGAATTTCCTGTCCACTGCCGACAACAATATTTTTTTTAGGGCTCATATTAAAATAAGATGAGAGATTACAATAAGATATCGTCATGTGAGATGTAGCTCCTGTGTCCATATACCGCGACTCATCCGGAACATTCAGATTCATATTTTTCATGGCCTGTTCGATATCCGTGGGAGCATAGCCAATAGAGGATGCCGCTTGGGCTGCAAATGCATGTTGTGGACGAGGCCCGAGAACTCCGGACTGGCGGTTTGAAGGAGAGGGCCTGGCCCAATTTGAGGTCGTGTTTGGGAATTACGAGGCAGTCCACTGTGGGGCCCAAGGCCACTGATTTTCGATGGATTGAGCAGTGGGCTGGCACTGGTTGGGCCGCCACTGCCCGGTTTGGTTGCTACCGGCGGCTGGCTGTCCGCCACCCCTGCCCAGTCCCTTTTCACCATTTTTTTCTTTGTTATTATTAAGGTTTGAGCCACATTTTTACCATTATTGTTTCGGTTTCTGCCGCTACCCGAATCGGAATTATGTTGTTGAAAATATGTGGAAAAAGAATTAGTGGAAACTAGAGCAGTTTCGGCGTTGACTACTCCGGAGGATGCCTGTTTGGCTTTCCGTGTTTCTTCAAGAATTAACCTCGATCAAGCCTCGTAGAATGGAGGCAATGCATTGCTCTGTTGAATGAACGTAACGACTCCATCATATTGTTCACTCAATCCGGCAACTAATTAAAGGACCAACCTTTGATTTGTGACCGGCGAACCAACGTTGGATAGATGGTCTGCAAGCACCTTCAATTCCTGATAATAGGCGGAAACGTTGGAGAAGTCATCAAATTTAACATTAGTAAATTGGTGTTCAAGATATACATCCCTAGAAAGTTTGTTATCTTAAAATATATTTTGTAAACATTCCCATGCCTGTTGAGCCATAGAATTCGGCTCTAATATGGTATGTAGAAGATCATTTGATATCGTGCCATAAATCCATTGAAGGACTATAACATCTAATCGGGACCATAGCTTTTTGTCCACCGTAGTGGTGTTCGACGATGACTCAGACAAGATGATATGATCTATTACCTCATAAGCGCGGCAATGAATTTTGAACAATTCCTCCCAAGAGGTGTATTGCCCTTTTTCCATTTCAAGTGTTATGGAGGTAAAGTTCTTGACGTTATATACGGCAAGAGCAGGATGAAAAGTTTATTTTTCGGCCATAGTTTCTACTAGAAACAAACAAGAAAGGAGAGAAAATGTTTTGTGTTTGATGGAAGTAGACTAAAGAACCCTAATTTTTTGAGAGAAGAAGGATGTAGCCGAGGATGGGGGGGGGGGGGGGTGTTTTCGGCTAGGGTGGAGGGTAGTATTAGAGAAGGTTAGGGTTTGTGAAGTTGTTTTATATTTAGGGTTTGTTTAATACAAAATCCTAGTGTTTGGCCTTGTAACAAAAGAAATGGAGGAGGGAAAAAAAGATTTTGTGGTCGGTTTGAAGGAAAAAACCGAGAGAAGAAAGGGAAAATGAATTTTTTTTCCCTTTTAGCCTCTTGATACCGTATTGGAAATTGATTCCTTGAGTTTATTTCATTCCCAAGTTTACAATATATACAACTACAATGATCAAATCTTGCTATCTATAACAATATACTAATTAATCCTAATTGATGATACTAATTTATAATTGATTGATCTAGAATATTCTTGATTGATTTTGGAGGTAATTATGGAATTGACCCATAATTATTCTTACCATAATTAGAAATTGTTGCCAATTTTAATAATGAATTTCTAAACTAACAATTATTTTGGGACAATTTTCTTTAGCTTATAAAGCAGCAGTTAAAAGGGGACGAAAGTAGTAATTCAATCATTAGTTCTAACGGACAGTTATCTAAATGATTAGCTCTAAAATATAGTTCTACCTTTGTGTTACTATTATATAGTTAGCGTATAAGTTAATTTAATCATTAGTTCTAAACGTACAGTTATATAAATTATTAGCTCTACAATATATTTCTACCTAATGTTTTGTGTTACTATTATATAGTTAGCATAAAAGTTAATTCAATCATTAGCTCTATCATATCATTATTTAAATTTGCTAATTTGTTTTTATGCATTACAATGTTTATTTTATAGCCTTTAATTATATTTAATGTTGTTAGTGTTAAGTTACATCATTATGTGCTCTACTAGATCCAAGATGCCTTAGGCGATCTAGACCATTTGAGATACTTGTTTATATTCAAGTAATTGCACGGTGTATCCTTCTAATGGACTGGTCTATAGCGCTTAAACTGGGTTGGCCTTAAATTTTTACCATTTAAAATTGAACTTATATCTTCACGTAACTTGTGAATATTATGATCATTTTTTTGCGTGAATTTGCCTCTCAATTCGCTGGTCTTTAAATTTTGCACCTACTTCTCATTTAATGAAAGTTTATAAGCCATAGTATCCATATTTGCTGGGGAGATTCTGGATTCGATCCCCAACAGAGTCAAAAATAATAATAATTTCGCAAGACATAGATTTCTATGAACCTATGCCTATTCGCTATGTAGTTTCTACAAAACTATGCCTTGACATAGTTTCTATGTAATTTTGCGCAAATAGGCATAGTTTCTGCGAATGACGATGCCTAAATTATGCCTCTATAAACGTAAGTTAAATTTTTAAGGGAAAAAATTAAAGACTAGCCCAAAATAAGGACAATAGTGCAAATGACCGGTTTATTTTACATATTTATGTCTCTCTAATAGACCCAAAATGGGGCTTCGGTTTGCTTTAAAAATAATGGGGCTTAGGCGACCTAGGCCATTTGAGGGACTTGTTTGTTTACATAACTATGGCATCACACAAATGTTGTTGGATGATCGTGGATAGATTGATTAAGTCTACGTATTTCATGTTGGTTCAGACGATGAAGTTAGCCTAGATCTATATCTGTGAGATAATACGATTGGGTACCCAGTTCTATTATTTTTTTACCAGGATACGCAACTCACGACTCATTTTTGAAAGTCCATATAGAAGGCTAGCAGTTTTCTCGAACTAATCCGAGCTAACAATTTTTCTCTACTCACTATGATTACGTCAAAATTTCGTTATCTTTAAACCTGCTTTTAAATTCATAGTAGGACATTATTCAACAACAACCTAAATATGCATTCTTTCTCAACACAGCACATAATAAATAGGCACAATCAATCGATGGTCATTCAATCAATTGAAATAAGCACGTAGTTGAATAAGAAGAAAAAATTCAACAGCTCAATTATATAAAAAAACATAACAAGAATTCATCCTACAAAAGGTTCCATCAAAACCTAGAAAGAGAATTAGTTACTTATAAAAATATGTGAAAATACGATACTAAAATTCATAAACAACAATAGAAAATAGGAAGAAGAAAGGCAAAACTCGTTGCCGAATCTTTCGCCTTGCTCCATGACGATTCCTTACTCTCATTCGGTCGAATCTTCCAAAATAATGTGTCTTCACCTGGAATGTATTTTTCTAATTGAATGAACAAAAGCGAGTTATAGTATTAACAAAAAAATCCTTTCCATTCAATATCTATATGGGATAAAAAGGGAGTTAAGAAAAATTCTTGTTTATTAACGCTGAATAATAATGAAAGTACTTTTTTAATTCATATTTAATTTTAATTCACAATTACAATTATATCCCGTAGGGTGTATTTATATAACCTAGAATGTGTAAGAAATTAAATAAACTAAGTCAAACTCGTTGAAAAAACTTTTCTTAGATCGTCTGAACTCTTGCTTCGCGAGAATCATAGGCGAGCCCGGTCAGCTCTAAAATTTCTTTTGTTTCTTGGGTTGTCTGAACTCTTACTTCACGAGGATCAGAGGTAAGCCTGGACAACTCTTCAATCTTCACTCGACTTACACCAAATCATTCCTTTTCAGTTCATTTTCATCCCACACATTCTACACACAAAAACGTAACATTAAACACAAAGCACCATAAATAATGCTTAAACGACGATTAAAGTACCAAAACATGAGGCTAAATATAACTAAAAATATATACTTCTGAGCAAATATCAGCGGACAAAGAAAAGAAAATTTTGATAAATAAAATAAGGAAATAATAACATACGGGAAGAGATTATTCTTGTTTCTTTTATTATTATTTATTTATTTTGGTTTTTGTTTTGTTCTTTTATTTCAAAGCAACTCAAGATAAAAATAACTAAAAGTGAAATAAGTACCATTGAAACTAAGAGCCCGTTTGGATGGGTTATGTTTTTTGACTTATAAGTCAAAAGCCATAAGTTAGAAATTCTAACTTATGATTTTTTGCTTATTTTTATTATTTTCACTTAAAAACAAGTGCTAAAAATCATTTTCTTATTTTAACCAAATACCTTAAAAAGTGCTTATAAGCTATTTTGACTTAAAACCACTTAAAATAAGCCAATCAACAGACTCTAACTATAATAGTAAGAAAATGTTATGAAAATAAATAAATTGATTTACACTATGCTAGTTTAATGTAAGAAATTTCTCAAAGCATGGGACACAGAGCGACTCAGTAGAATTGGTGGCCTAAAGCGAAATATTAGGCCTCAAGTATATTCAATAAAACTAGCGTATGTGTGCGCTGCACGTGCATTGCCGCAAGTGCATCCAAAATGTCAACGTATTTGAAATGTGACAAACTCTCTAGTATCTTGATTTAGTTTCTATTTAATTATGTTACATGTTGTAGTGAGTGGTTCGAGTTTGACATATATATCAAGAGCAAGAATGTCTACCTCAAGAAACAACAACAAGAACTTGAAGATGAAGAATAAGCTGGAAGTGTTAGGATTTGCCCTGAATTTTTTACCTTATTTGAATTTTACCATAATTGTGTTTTACTTCAATGTTTTTTTTGGTGGAAAAAGTTTTCTTTGTGGAAAAGAATTCTACTATATTTATTCTTTTCTTGAAGGAGAAGTTTTGGACTTCTATAAATAGGAGATCCTTTCTACTCATAGACATCACAATAACATCCACGATATAGTTGTTTATATAGTTTTTTAGGGGGAGATTTTCTTTCAATAGGTTATACGCTTTTTATATTAGTTTCTCAATATGTAGGTCATTGATCAAACCATATTAATATTATGTTTTTTAGTATAGTTTTTGTGTCGTCTGATTTATCGTCGTTCAATGTTTATAATTGTTATTTCGATTCCAAGAAGAAGAGATCAGAGAACAGATACTAGAACAAACAAACCACATTAAACAACTCGAGGTGTAAGAAAAGCACGAACATAATTCGAGGAGAGATATATTTGATGTCTCAAATCATCTCAATGGACTGAAGGATAAAGAGACTTAGCTCGAAGAAATATTGATGGAAAACGGTGTTAGCTACTACAAATTTCTTTAATTTTTAGTAAGTCGTAGATTTTAGGGATTTAGGACTTCCCAAATTTCTTTCTAGCTAGACTTCAAGTTTTATATTTCAGTCACTTTTTTTTTTGGTGCAAATATATTTCAGTCACTTTTTTTTTTTGGTGCAAATATATTTCAGTCACTACTTTCTCTTACGTTGTTCTTTATTTTTTTAGACATTAAAATAAAGGAAAGTGTTCTTTACTTTATTCTTGGAGATCTTATTGATTAAGAGTAATAGTATGCAAATTATTTAGGCAAATATATCAAGAAGCATATAATTCTTTTTTGTCCAAGCCTATCGCATATATGCAATCATAGCAGTTTATTTTCTTCATAACACGATATCATCCATTGTGACTGTTGAAATAGTGTTATCTTATATATTTTAATTATGTCTAATTAGTGCAATGGAACACTTCATAAAAAAGATATTACGATTAAATAGTGTCCCCCATTAGCTTGAACGCTGCTATGTATTAATATTAATAACAACATAATCCTCAAAAAACAAAAAAAAAAAGAGAGAAGAATTACATCTTTAGAGGCAGATGTATTTAGTTTCGACAGCCCAATAGAGCTAGAATAGTTTATATGAAGCATAAGTATATTTGAAAAATCACTAATATTTCAACAATCATCACCTTCTGACCATAATTGCAAAAGTGCTATGGATTCTATAGTGAGAAGTGAGAACATATGAACCCATCAATGAAAGTTTCTCTAGTGTCTCTTTCCATCTTGCACGAAGAGAACCTCGTAGGAGGTCAACCTTCTACTAATCTACAATGAAGCAGCCTCTCATGAGCTTTCCAGGCTCAATAGTATTGACATCGAGCTGACTTTTCTTGTAAAGCCAAATAAAATTTTGCAAAATATTATGTTCTCACTCAGGCTATAGGTTGGGCATGCAAAATGGTGTGTTTGGAAACTTATAAAAGCGTGCAATAACTAAATCTTATGTTTGAAAGATTTTTCGAGAGGTAGTTCGGAATAAGTTGTAAATATTTAGTAAAAGCAAACTATTATAATTGCACATTTTTTCTAACTTCGAACAATCATATCTTTCACTTTATAATGAATTGAGCCATGATATATATATATATATATATATCGTAAAGAATTGATCTTGGGTCTAACTCAACCCCAAAAGCTAGCTTGTAGGGTGAAGATTGTCCAAGTCCATATAAGGAGTCCACGTCACATTCCATTTCCGATGTGGGACTATTAACACTCCCCTATACGCCCAGACCTTGTGAAATGACGTGTGGACAATATAATTTGGGGGGTCAACATCGGTGAACAAAGAATTGGAATGTGCTTGGTTCTGATACCATATAAGAAATATTCTTCCTTGATTATTTCATTCCAAAGTGGTAGTAAATATACTAAAATACAAGCATAATCCTAGGCTACAATTACGGTAAGTAATGACTAAATATACACCTACCATATACAAAATATATATAATTATGACCGAATATTTTCCTATTCTATCACACACCCCCAGTCGAAGCGGGAGGTCGGCTTATGCTGAGACTGTCCCGAAAGTCTTCAAATAGAACAAGCGGAAGACCTTTTGTAAAAATATCTGCAATCTGATAGTGTGACGGGACAAGTAAGACACATACTTGTCCACGAGCAACCTTTTAGCGAACAAAGTGAATATCCAACTCAATATGTTTAGTGCGTTGATGTTGAATCAGATTCCCTGAGAGATAAATCGCATTAACATTACCACAATAAACCAATGTCGCCTTCGGAATCGGATAGTAGAGCTCCAAAAGAAGGTTTCGTAGCCAACAAGATTTAGATACCACATTGACAACTCCTCGGTATTCTACTTTGGCACTGGATTTGGACAAGGTAGCTTGCCATTTGGAGGACCAAGATACCAAATTATCACCTAGAAATACACAATAACCAGACGTGAAGCGTCTGGTAACCGGACATCCACCCCAATCAATATATGTGTAAGAAATAAGAGTGGTTGTCGAAGACGGATATAAATGCAAGTCATGATCGAGAGTGCCCTGAATATAACACACAATGCATTTGAGAGCATGCATGTGATCCTCTATCGGGTTATGCATGAATAGACAAACATGTTGCAAAGCATAAGAGATGTCAAACCTCGTGAAAGTAAGATATTGTAGGGCACCTGCAAGGCTGGAGTAATGTGATGGATCGACATATGGCTTGCTGAAAGAAGCACTCAACTTTGGTTTAGTATCAATTGGAGTGGAAGACGGTTTACATGAGGACATGCCAGCTCGTTCAACGATCTCTTCGGCATACTTCTTTTAAGACAAAAATAAACCACCTGCATGACGTGTTACAACTATCCCCAAGAAGTAACTTAGTGGCCCTAGATCGTTCACTGCAAACTCTGAGCCAAGAAGAGACATGACAGACTTGCGAAGAGCATCAGATGAGGCAGTTAAGATAATATCATCCACATACAAAAGAATATAAGTTATATCACCACCATGACGATATATGAATAAAGAATGATCAGACCTGCTGTTAGAAAACCCAATATTAGAAACATAATTTGCAAATCTCTTATACCAGACCCGAGGAGCTTGTTTGAGCCCATACACAGATTTCTTCAGTAGGCACGCATGATTAGGATAAGTGGGGTCCCTATACCCCATGGGCTGAAACATGTACACCGTTTCATTGAGTTCTCCATGCAGGAATGTAATTTTTACATCAAGCTGATGATGTGTCCATGCCTTTGAAAGAGCTAGACTTAGTACCGTGTGAATAGTGGTTGGTTTGACAACCGGACTGAAAATCTCATCGCAGTCCACACCCACGTGTTCACCTACAAGACGGGCTTTATGCCTCTCAAATATACCATAAATTTTTTCTTTATGACTAAAAATCTACATAGACCGAATTATATTAACATCAGGAGGATGGGGCACCAAATCCCACGCCCTATTATTAATAAGAGCATTATATTCATCATCCATAGCCATTTTCCAATTTGGGTCATTAAGAGCAGACACAGGATTACGGGACAACAATGATTTGGTAACATGAGTGTGAAAACCGTATTTTTTGTTTGGCTTGAAAATCCTATGTTGACTACGAGCGACTGATCATTGGGCCGAAATTGGAGTTGGGCCAGAATTAGAGAAGGGTCCAAAGGCTGAAGGGGTTGGACTACTCCGGAGTGGGCTGGCAGCAGCTGGGCTGCCCGTGCCAGTCGTTGGGTCGTGACCCAATGGACTGCCAGCCGTTGGGCCTCTCGGCAGTGTGTTGTCAGTGAGGGGCTTGGCTGGGCCGGCAGCCATTGGGCTCGGTAACTAGACTAAGCTGCTGGCCGAGTCTCCAGAAAAAGTTGGACCTGTTTGGTAGGCCAATTTATGGACCAAATACAGGGGTATGCTATCATCAAGAAATTCGTATGTAGAAGGCACGAAAAAATGCAATTTGGCAAAAGGGAAATTTGTTTCATCAAAAACTACGTGACGACTCGCGATGATTTTATTAGAGGATAAGTTGTAACATTTGTAACCAAGATGATTTGATGGATATTCCAAAAAAATACACGGAGTAGATCGAGGTTGAAGTTTATTGATGGTAGTAGAAGGAAAAAGAGGATAGCATAACCACCCTAAAACCCGTAAATAAGAGTATGATGAGTCCCTTAGGTATAAATTTTGAGAGGGGATTGGTAGACTAATTGTTTGCTCGGAAGTATGTTCAGAAGATAAGTTGTCATTTGTAATGCATGATGCCAATATGATAATGGTAGAGAGGCATAGGCAAGTAGGGTTCAAACAATGTTGTTAACGGTTTGAATTTTTCTTTCTGCTTTTCCATTTTACGATGATGTATGTGGACACGAGAGATGAAAAGATAAACCATTAGTTTTGCAAAAATTCCAAAATGGCCCATTATCAAATTCTCTACCGTTATCACATTGAATATTTTTAATGTCTCGTTCAAATTGAGTGAGGATATATGTTCTAAAGGAGAGAAATATGGAAAAAACTTGTGATTTTTAGACAAAGGAAACGTCCACAAAAATTAGAGTAATCATCCAACAAAAGAAGATAATATCTATGGCCCGAAGAGCTCAAAATGGGAGATGCCCAAGTATGACTATGGATAATATCAAAAGGCATAATAGTACAAGAATTAGAAGCAATAAAAGGAAACTTAACATGTTTTCCAAGAGAACAAGAGCGACAAATATGATAATTACGAGTTCTAGTACACTCAATAAATTTATTTTGTTTAAGGGATGCAAAAACAGGCGCTCCCGGATGACCCAAATGTTTATGCCATAAAGAAGGAGCTAAAGCTGCAAAAGTAGATAGTAACGCGGCTTGATGTGTGATTATGGTGATTGGATATAGCTCGCCCCGACTATCATATCTCATTAGATGTATCCCCGTCTAAAAATCCTTCACGGAAAACCTAAAAGGATCAAATTCAACAGAAATCGAATTGTCAGTGGTAAATTTTCTAACTGAAATGAGGTTTTTAATTAATTGAGGAGCATGAAGGACATTCTTCAAAGCTAATGGTGGGTTCGGGGGAGATATGTTTGTATTACCATAACCACGAATTGAAATTGAATGACCATTTCCGACAATTATACTATGATTATTGCTCAAATTAAAATAGGACGAGAGATTACCTTGTGAGGACGTCATAAGAGACATTGCTCCGGTGTCTATATACCAGTTGTCATCTAGCGGGTTTAGCCCAAGAGTGTGCATCGCGGCCTCGATATCGGTTGGGGAAGCCATTGCCGTGTGGCCTGCTGCCACTGGTTCGGCAGTGCCCCAAATATGTTGGGCCTAAAATTATTGGGTTGTTGGCTGCTGGCAGATCGTTGGGCTACTGGTCGTGGACTGAGCCTAGCCCAGTTTCCCGAGGGAAAGGGGCAGGGAGGCATGGCCCAAGGCCACTTCCAGGCCCACGGTGCCGGCCCACTTCCCCATGGGGCCCTCGGTTTCCACTGGCCGCTGTGTTGCTATTGGCCACCATCAATTCCTCCGCAGCGGTTGCCGCCACCCTTTCCACCACTACGGCCATCACCGCAGTTTTTGCCTCCATTATTGTCGTTTCGCCCCTTCTGACCACGGTTTGTCGGCAAATTTTTAAATTGTGAAGGGTTATCATCGGATGGAGCGACAACCATGACAGAATTCGACATGATGGCTGTCTTTTTGGCGAAACCCGCTTCTTCTAGAATGAGCATAGAATGGGCTTGGTAAAACGGCGAAAGAGGGTTGCTTTGGAGGATGAGCGTACCTACTCAACTATATGCGTCGGTGAGGCCGACAACCATTTGTAACATAAGCCAATTGTTAGTTTCCGGCGCCGCGACGTTCTTGAGTTGGTCCGACAGAACCTTGAGTCGTTGACAATATGCAGACGCATTGGTAAAATCCGTCATGTCAGTGGTGGAGAATTCTTGCTCCAGTGTGACGGCCCAGAAATTCTTATTGTCTTGGAATATGTCACGTAAGCGTTCCCAAGCCTCTATAGCCGTGGAATCGGGCTCAAGAATAGTATGCATCAAATCACTCGAAATTGTGGCATAGATCCACTGGAGGATCGTCGCATCAAGGGTCAACCATAATTCCTTCACATCCTAGGATTTCGGCACCTTCTCTTTGCCTTTTTCCGGCAGAATTATATGATGGATAACCTAGTGTGAGCGACAATGAATTTTGAAAAGCTCCGTCATGTCGCATAATTGACGTTTTCCATCTCAAGGGTGATGGAGATATGACATTTGATGTTGGAGACAGCTAGGGCTGGATGAAAATTGGATTTCGAGTTAGACATGGCTGTCAGAACAAAAGCTAGCTTGTAGGGTGATATCCAAGTCCATATAAGGAGTCTATGTTCTCATTCCATTTTCGACGTGAGACTCTTAATATATATATATATATATATATATAGATATATATATAAATGAGAGTTCTTTTTTTCTTTTCTTTTTTTTTCGTTTCTTTTTTTTCTTTTTCTTTTTCTTTTTTTTTCTTTTTTTTTTATTTTTGTCCGCTTGGGCTGCTCAATTGGTTATCAAGGGGGATATTTGAAAAATGGCAAAGGATCGAATCCCGTCAGCGGCAGTGTGGGGGTTACTTCTTAAAATAAAGGAGGGCCCCTTGTGCGCAGCGTGGTACTGGTCTAACCTTTGAAATCAATTGAGTCACCATGATTTACCTCCTTCACAGACCTGTCGGACCGGGGTGTGGGGGCTCCTGGGGTGGGAGTTCCACCTTTTTGGAAAATAAATGAGAGCTCTTTGAGTGTAGTTTTTCATTTCAGACTGTTCATCATCCCGGCATTGCTACATCGTTAATGAAGCCTAACTCAATTTGCGTCAAAGAGGCACCGTAATTATTACATGCATATACTCCATTTTATTTATATAGATACCAATGCCTTAGTTTTTTCCCTTATATTTCTTCTCTTACTCGTGTCAATTAGTTGTAAACATTAATAAAAATAAGAATGACCATATTTTGAGGGAGAAACTACCATATGAAAGAAAATCGCCTAGGAAAACATTGAAAATTTAGGAAAAAACAACTCCAAGAAAAAGTGGACAAAGAAAAGGAAAATTTGATAAATAAAATAAGGAAATAATAACATACGGGAAGAGAGTTATTCTTGTTTCTTTTATTATTATTTATTTATTTTGGTTTTGTTTCGTTCTTTTATTTCAAAGCAACTCAAGATAATAAAAAAAACTAAAAGTGAAATAAATACCATTGAAACTAACTATAATAGTAACAAAATGTTTAGAAAATAAATAAATTATTTTACAGTATGCTAGTTTAATGTAAACTCTTTCTCAAAACATGGGACATTGTAGCGGTTACCCCCTTGTGTCTTCCCATATATTATTATATCCTTATTTCATCGAAACTTTTCCTTTTATTTTTCTTCTAATTTCTTACAGTTAAATTTTTCTAAATTATATTTCCAAGTGTCTTCCTAGCATGCTGCTTTTCAATCCGTATATATTTTCCTGGTCTACAATATGGTAAGTTTCATTTTTAGTCATATTTTCAATTGACACATTAAAACAGAAAAATAAATATATAAGGAAAGAATTGTAGCATTGACATCTATACAATACAATATACGTTTTGACATAAGAAACGTAAAGAAATTGACATAAGCTGAGTTAGGCTTGTTAACGTAAGTTCCCTTTCACTTTTGAGTCCATCTCTTAGTTCTTTGCTTTTCTTAAGAACTTAGCAATAATGTTGCTTTCTTTGTTCTTTATTTTTTGTTTATATAGAGTTTTATAGTAGTTCGAATAAAATTATAAATATGTTTTTACGTAAGAAAAGTAAAGAAATTGGTTAACGGCGAACTCTTTAGTATCCTGATTTAATTATGTTACATATTACAGTACGTGGTTCAAGTTTAACATATATATCAAGAGCGGGAATGGACAACAACGAGAGGAACTTGACTATGAAGAATAAGTTGGAAGAGGTGAGAGAACATATACATCAATGAACAAATTACATTAAAAACCTCGAGGTGCAATAAGATGACGAATATGATACAAGGAGAGAGAATTGATATGTCAAATCATCTCAATCAATTGAAGGATAAAAAGGCTAAGCTCGAAGACAAATTGATGGGAAATGGTGTTAGCTACTACAAGTTTTTTTAATTTCTAGTAAGTCATAGATTTTTAGTGGTGGCCAGTGGGCCGGGCTCGGGTCTGGCAGGCCGGGTCTGGCGGGGTCGGGGTCGGGGCGGGACGGGTGAAGGGGTCGGGGTCGGGTCTGGCGGGACTTGCTCCAGTCCCGTCCCGATCCCGTCGGTATCGGGTCGGGGCGGGGTCGGGGTCGGGGTCCGGCGGGTTTTCCTTTTTTATTTTTTTTATTTTTAAATAACATATGTATAAAAAAAACTCAATAAACAAGATAAGATAGTGTAATAAAAACATCCCAAGACTGTTTTTGTGCCTTTTATATTATTTAATAGACATGATTTTTTTGTAATACAAATACAATTGTCTAAAATCTAAATTGCAACTTTGTGGTGTTGTCCAAAAGTTGCAAATTACATAATAAAATTGCAATTAAAAAAATTACATTCTCAAAAAAATCTGTTCTAATTGCTTGATGATTTCCTGTGGTTCTTCGGTTGGAATTGGAATTTGTTGGTCAAATTGATCCACGTCGCTTCCACTACATTCGGTTAAGATTTCGTTGTAGTTTTCATCTTCTTCTTCGTTGATCTCCGGTTGACCGCACCTTCTCCGCTCCGCTCGTATCCAATCTCTGAATAATACTGCAATTTCCAAGCTGTCTCCGGCTAATGAGTGTCTGTGGTCTCCTATTTGATATCTACCGGCGAAAAAGCGCTTTCAGACGCAGTTGATGACGCTTGAATGTTCAAAACATCTCGAGCCATCAATGAAAGTGTCGGAAAGGTCTTCTCATTCCCCCTCCAGTATTTCAGCAAGTCTTCATGTCCATCTTCATTGATAACTTCTTGATACGGTATAGAACCCTGCAAAATAAAAATATCCAACTCGCTAATTTGGTTAGTAGTAGAGGTACGACCGCACATTCTATTTCTGAGGCTTTCAATACTAGCCGCAGAAACAGCATGTCTTTTGTGAGGTTGTGTTGAAGATGAAGAAGATGGTATGGAAGCCGGTAAGTTACTAGCATTTTCTTGTTGATAAAATCTATATATTTTTTTTGCATTGGTGTTCGCTAGACAACACTTCTTCTTTTAGTTTGTTCAATAGGTGGTGGGTGATTTAGATTTTTGGGACTTGGAGGTGGTAGTACTTCTATACAATCGTAAATAGTTTCAATTAGTGATTTAGTACCGTCTATTTTAATAGTAGGATTTAATACGAGAACCAATAATATAAATAGAGGGAATAGGAATAAAATATTTTTTTATTTTGACAAACATTTTTTTAATAAGGTTTGCCTTATAATTTGGTTTTTCTATATATTCACTAAGTAATAAAAATATTAGAGTTATATAAAACAACATAGTTGAAATAGTAGGATAATATATACCGGAAAATTCTTTTGTTGCTTGAAAAAATTTCTCTAAAAATACAATAAGTTCGGAAATTTTTACCCAATCACTATCTAAAATCATATCAGCTGGATTTTTATTATGAGAGTTAAAAAATAAAGTTATAGGTATTCTATAGTCATAAGCAACAAGTAGTTGCTCGTATAAAGAATTCCACCTAGTGGATACTTCTTGTGGAATTTTTCTATAAGGTAGTCCACAATCGTGACAAGTTTTTTTTATATTCTTTTCTATGTTGTACTTTATTACTTTTAAAAATAAAATTAATAGCAAATTGTATTTTACTAAGAATGTCTTCAAAAAGTGATAAACCATCCTTTACAATTAAGTTATATATATGGCACGCGCATTTTATATGAAAATGATCTGGAAAAGATGGAGTTAAACTATTTTTTAAAATTGTAATTGCGTAATTGTTAGAAGAAGCGTTATCTAATGTAATTGTCATAATTTTATCGGTTATTCCGTAATAATGGCACACTTGATAAATATTATCTGCAATAAAAGTACCAGTGTGCCTATCATCTATATATCTATACGCTAAAATACGTTTTTGCATAGACCATTTATAATCTATCCAATGACAAGTTACAGTTAAATAATCATGGCCGTTAGTACTACGACCTATATCAGACGTGATAGATACTTTGCCATTAAAATGATATAATGAAAAACGTAAATATTGTTGATATTCATGCGCGAATTTAAATACATATCTCTTAACAGTTGATCTAGAAAAACCGTTAAAAGCAGGATTATATATATCTCTAATGTAATGAATAAAACCGGGAGATGAAGGAAATGAAAAAGGCAAACCCTCCACAACAACTAATTTTGATATTGCTTCCCTATCTCTATGTTTATTGTATTTAGAGCCTACAATTCCCCCGTCATAGGGTTAATTTGACCATGTACTTGGTCCGGGATAATATCAGTATGTGAACCTTGTCCCGATGGAGCGGGCGTTTGCGCACCCGGTTTTGAAGCCAGGTATTGGACATACCTAGCTGGATGAGCACTTACTTCGTGTCTAATTAAACCCCCCGTCCCACCGTGACCTTTTCCAGTTTTAAATTTTAAAATATTTTTACAAATTTTACATATAGCTACTTGATTCTCTACGTCCCTATCAAAAAATGTCCATGCATCTGATTTTAATGGTCGTTTTCTTGGACCTCGTCTCATACTAGGGGGAATAGGAGGTATTTCGGTTGAAGGTGCACTAGTGGGTGTGTTGTCATCAACATTAGTGGGTGTATCATCTAGATCATCGTCTAAATTAAAGTCTTCTTGAGTTCCAGAAAATAGTTCCTCGTCTAAATCTAATGGTATTGTAGGAAAATGTTGAGTATCAACAAAATCATCATGTGTAGGAATAAGATGACTAGAAGAAGTACCCTTGCCCTGGTTGCCCCTATTGGAAGAAGTCTTACCCTTACCCTTAAACATACCTCTAATTCCTTCCATTTTAATTATATGCTAAGAAATAATTAAAGTAAATGAAATTAAGTAAATGAAATTAAGTGCGCTAAATAAAATAAACAGACAATAATAATTTAATGAAGGAACGAATGTACCAAACGCCGATGTAACGTCGACATGTAATCGAGAGGTTGAAAATTGAAACTTTGCTCGATGGAAGATCCTCAAGCTAGTTGCCAACTTTACTCCCAATTCCCAAATGAATAAATATAATTGAATATTTAGCAAACAATGTAGACTTGTAGAGAGATATATTGAGAGATTAGAGAGATTGTAGGAAGATTTGTGAGAAAGATGAAGAGAAAATGAGTTATTTATAGTTAGAAAATTGGGTTAAAATGTAAATATAATAACTTATGGGTTAAAAATAAATATTAAGGGGTTGGGGGAGGGGGGAGGCCTAAAATGGCCGTTGCCCAACGGCCAAAATCTAAAATGGTCGTTGGTGCAACGGTTATATTTGCAAAGGAGGAGAAATCGGGCGGGGTCGGGGGCGGGGTCGGGGTCGGTGTCGGGACGGGCTCGGGGCGGGCTCGGGTCAGGCGGGCCTGGGGCGGGCTCGGGTCTGGCGGGACGAGACATTGTCCCATCCCGAGTTCGAGTCCCGCCACCGTTTTTTTTTACGCGGGGTTGGGGCGGGACCGGGGCGGGCTCGGGACGGGGTCGGGTTGGGGTCGGACCGTCCCGGCCCACTGGCCACCCTTAGATTTTTAGGGATTTAGGACTTCCCCAAATTTGTTTCTAGCTAGGACTTTGGTTTTATATTCCAGTCACTATTTTATTTTCTCTTTCGTTGTTCCTTCTCTTTTTTTTTCCGGATATAAAATAAAGGGAAACATTTTTTAATTTACTTTTGAATATCTAATTATATATTACTCCATTCGTCTCAATTTAAACATCTTATTTTTCTTTTTTGTCTGTTATAAAAAGAATACATCTTTTTATATTTAGTAAGTTTTTTAATTTCAATATCCTATATTGCAAGTTTAAGACCAAGTACACACATCTTTAATTGAACATCCCAAGATTCAAAATTCTCTTTTTATTTTTTAAATTACATGTCAAATCAATTTAAAACACTAAAAATTAGACGGATGAAGTATTAGATACTGATCTCCTTACCGTTCTCGTATACTTACTTTATATATATATTTTAACTCCGTTAATAAGAATTCTGATCCCACTACTGTGTCACACTGTCTAATTGGTAATTTCCTGGCAACAAAACACATTTGACACTTCTCCGTCAAAGTCATAACTTGCTATGCAAGTTGTGTTTTTATTACATATAACATGTGTTCATTGACATTCCCTTCATCCATACTCCAAGCAAAATGCTTAGCTAAGCAATTACGTACATTAAAAAATACTATTAAAAAAAATAAAAGTCCACCCCACACCTTGTGCTTCAAGAAAATCCATTTTATTTATTTGCTTCAAGTTAAAACAATATAATAGTAGATAGTACAGATACGTTTTATTTCTCAGACAGCAGGAGCGGAGCTAGAAGTCTATATACAGGTTTAGCCGAACTCAATAATTTTTATTCGACTTGATTGTTTTTAACTTAATTTATCTTATTATATTGTTATTATTATTGCCAATTATTATTATTATTTTTGCATCTTTTCTTGAGCCGAGTGTATCGAAAACAATCTCCCGACAAGGTAGGGATAAGGTCTGTGTACACTCTATCCTCCTCAGATCCCACCTAATGAGATTATACTTTATTGTTGTTGTTGTCGAGTGTATATATGTCAAAAAATTCATTAAATATATACGAATATTAAAATTTAGAACTCAGTTACGGAGGAATTCATTTTAAAATTCAGTGGTTGAGGAGTTCTAAGAGGTTTTTGTAATCCCCCCCACTAAGTATTCATTTCCCACAAGGAAATTCGAACTTTACACCCATAAAGTGCACTGTCCGAAAAATCTGGACCCCAGAACAAGACAACCATGTTTGACAATATGACAGATAGGAGTAGGTAAGTCCCACAACCTCAACGACTGTTAGTCAGAACTCAGAAAGAAGAAACTCAGATCAGATAATCTCCAAAAGCAGGTTAACTTCGTTTTGCTAGTATATATTTTTTTCTGAATCCTCATGTCTATTACTATTATTCCTCATGTATTCAAAATTATATTTCTAAAAAGAGAATAAACTTAGATTAGTTAAGTTTCGCTCTCAGTAGAAAACTGTGTTTCCTTAAAGAATTTAATCTCCCTATAATTGTCCAAAAGTTTGGATTCATTCCAGACCTGATAGAACGAAATACTATTCTGCATTACTGGCAATCGAAACTCAACAAACGGCACTAAATCACACTTGACGCTTACTTTTGGTTTAATGCACATAAGAGGGGAGGAAGAAGACGACTTTTTTCTTAGCCTGTTTTTCAGCGTTTCGGTGTATAATATCTGAGGTAAGGCCTAGATAATAAAAGGGTTGGAGAGGTACAATCCAGAAAATGTCTTTCCTCGTTACATGATCATGTTGTTGTGCGTTCATCTCAATTACTGTTATTACTTTTTAGTATTTTTTAAAAATTTCTTCCGTCCAACCAGCCTCAACACCGGGGGGGGGGGGGGGACTTACTCCTCCCTTCTGGCTTTTATCTATTACTATTTTTTATGATTGATATATTTATATATCACATGCACCAACAGAAATGAGATGGCTTCCTTCTCTGTTACCAACTTTAAAGTGCTGTACTTTCTCATGAGTAATTTAATTGAACCCAAATGAAGAGTCAAATATCATCCTATTTTTTAGATAGATATCTTCTCATGTTACTATCCACTATCCAGATAATTAATTAGTAATTGTTTTGCTATCTTCCCTTCTGTGTTTCTATTATGCTTTTAGTAGGCGTTTGACCATAGATTCCAAATATTTTTATGGAGTTGAAGTTGAAGATGGAATTATGTTTGATTATACTTGTTCCAAATAACATTTGCTTCAATGTAATTCAAATTGTTTGATTTGAAAGTTTCATGGCCAAACACTGATTTTCAAATAAAGTGAAAAATTATTTCGGAAAAAAGTGAATAATTATTATGGCCAAACGGGTCCTTAGCAAAATGCTACTCTTACAGGTCTGATTAGCCTGCCAGTGGAAATTATATAACGCTGCCTGGTGCACAAAGCATCCCGCGTTAGCAAGGTCCCGAGAAGGGCCTCACCTCAAGGGGATTCAGGGTGTTGTTACAAACGAAATTACTCTTAACATTGGAAGCATAGGCAGAGGTCGCGCAGGTTCTTGTTATGGCTGAAGGGAACAGTTTGAATAAAAATACAGGACTCAATGAAGCCTCCTCATCATCAGGAGGGCAAACTCTGGCTGATACAAATTCTGAAAACAATACAGGCCAACAAGATTCAGACAAGACGAAACAAACGGAGAGCACTAATACAGTTCCCTTTTACAAGCTCTTCTCCTTTGCTGATTCCACTGATATAGTTTTGATGATCATTGGAACAATTGCAGCTATCGGTAATGGATTGTGCCTTCCCATTATGACAATTCTTTTTGGAGAATTGACAGACTCATTCGGACAAAACCAAAATAACAAAGATATTCTTCGGATAGTCTCCAAGGTAATAGACTTTACCTTTTAGCCGTATGCTTTCATGAACATTTTCCAAATAATATCACTCCTTATTTGATCTTTTATAGACTTAGTAGTACCCTTCTGAAAATGAGAACTTATAATTGTGCATAATTTCATGTAGGTCTCACTGAAATTTGTCTACTTAGCTTTGGGATGCGGGGCAGCTGCATTTCTTCGTAAGTTACTCATTCTGATGAGCGTTCTGACTTACTAAGCATAGGCAATATTGAATTATTATTGAAGTTTTAAATTGATATGACTGTTGTTCAGAGGTTACTTGTTGGATGATCTCCGGTGAAAGACAGGCTGGTCGAATAAGGAGTCTCTATCTTAAAACTATTTTGCAACAAGATATTGCTTTCTACGATAAGGAAACAAATACGGGAGAAGTGGTTGGGAGGATGTCTGGTGACACTGTTCTAATACAAGATGCAATGGGCGAGAAGGTACTCATAATTCGTGTTCTGCATAAAAGATCCTTTGTTAGGATAGAATATGTCTTTCTATACTTGATGTTATTTCCTCAACTGCTGGCAGGTAGGGAAATTTGTACAGCTGATATCAACATTCGTTGGGGGCTTTGTCATTGCATTTACCAAAGGCTGGCTTCTCACGCTTGTCATGTTATCCGTCATTCCACTACTTGTCATATCTGGTGGAGCGATGTCCATCGTCCTATCTAGGATGGCGTCCACTGGACAAGATGCTTATGCCAAGGCTGCAACGGTGGTTGAACAGACAATTGGCTCCATTAGAACGGTATGTCATAAGTTTAAACTAGGGATAATTACATTTTTGGATCACTCTAAAACACAATAACCTGGTAATGTTTTGTATATTAAGTATAAATATACATGTAATATACATTAATATACGTACAATATACATATAATATATGTAATCAGCGTATATGTTTTGTATATTTTGGCTAGCGCCGTAAATAATTTTGGCTGATGGGTCAGAAATGAAAAAATCCCTTTAAATTATTGGGATGCCCATGCTCATTCTCATGTTCTGGTGAAATTTGTATGGGAAGTAAAGCAATCTTTGTTTCACTTTCTTCTCGGAAAATCACGACGAGTAGAAGTATGATATGTATCTTGTTTGTTTTCTCCTCAGGTTGCATCATTTACAGGAGAGAAGCAAGCTGTAGCCAACTATAACAAGTCGCTAATTAAAGCTTACCAGTCAGGTGCAAATGAAGGGCTGGCAACTGGATTAGGTCTTGGGTCACTTTTTGCTATTATATACTGCAGCTACGCTTTGGCTATCTGGTATGGCTCAAGGCTCATCTTGGATAAAGGATATACTGGTGGTCAAGTTCTCAATGTAATTATTTCTGTGTTAACTGCTTCCATGTGAGTATTTGTTGAACTACTAAATTACGGGATTTTCTAAGCTTTAATTCATGCGATATGATTAAATATTTCTATGTCAGGTCCCTGGGGCAGGCATCACCCTGTATGTCCGCATTTGCTGCAGGTCAAGCTGCAGCTTTCAAGATGTTTGAAACCATAAAGAGAAAGCCGGAAATAGATGCTTATGATACCAATGGAAAAATATTGGACGACATCCGTGGGGATATTGAATTGAATGATGTGTACTTCAGTTACCCAGCCAGACCTGATGAGCAAATATTCGGTGGATTTTTACTATTTGTACAAAGTGGAACAACTGCAGCTTTGGTTGGGCAAAGTGGAAGTGGGAAGTCAACAGTCATAAGTCTCATAGAAAGATTTTATGATCCTCAATCTGGTCAAGTTCTGATTGATGGTATTAATCTCAAGGACTTCCAGCTTAAGTGGATCAGGGGAAAGATTGGTCTTGTGAGCCAAGAACCTGTGCTTTTCACAGCAAGCATTAAGGAAAATATTGTGTACGGCAAGCATGACGCTACTGCTGAAGAGATCAAAGCTGCAGTTGAGTTAGCAAATGCCGCGAAGTTCATAGATAAACTACCACAGGTTTTTATTTGGAACTCAGTCTGGTCATCTTTCAAAAGTCTCTGCTGCTTCTTTCAACTTTCTTTTTGTATTAAAATGATGTTGTATCATTAACCATTTACACGAAAACTTCTTTGCTCAGGGTCTAGACACCATGGTTGGAGAACACGGAACTCAACTTTCTGGTGGGCAAAAGCAAAGAATTGCCATTGCAAGAGCAATTTTAAAAGATCCACGGATATTACTATTAGATGAAGCAACAAGTGCATTAGATGCAGAATCTGAGAGAGTTGTACAAGAAGCATTGGATAGAATTATGGTCAACAGAACAACCATCGTAGTTGCACATAGATTGAGCACAATAAGGAATGCTGATATGATTGCAGTCATTCATCGGGGAAAAGTTGTTGAAAAAGGTATTGGACCTTATAGACTTAGTTAGATATGCTATTCTCTGACCATCAATATTAATTTCACTATTATTCTGTTCAACAACGTATACTAATCCAGAATGTTATAGTAGTCTGATTAAATGACAAATTCATGACGTCTGAGTTCAGACACATCCAAACATGAACAAAGAACTTTGTCATTAGTATTATTTGTGTGTGTTGTTTCAATCACTAGAGACTCTTATGAACCTAATGCTTGTTTTCTTAATCTGTAAGTATTTCCTAGCAGAGCTTTAAAGGAGATCTCCACTGAGAGTTTCTTTTCCGTCAAAATAAGTTCTTAAAAGAAAGACACAAACATTCTCTTTAAAGTCATTGTTCTGGACTGTTCAGGCACACATAGCGAACTACTCAAGGATCCCGAGGGAGCGTACTCTCAGCTGATATGCTTACAAGAAGTGAACAGAGAAACAGAAAATTCAGGCTTAGAGGAGAGGGACAGATTAGATAAGTCTATGTCAAGTAAAAGAATGTCACAATTACAATCTGTCAGTCGGAGTTCATCTGGCATAGGAAATAGCAGCCGCCATTCACTCTCCATCTCATTTGGTTTACCTACTGGAGTTAGTGTACCTGAAACAGCTAACGCAGACACCCAGGAAGTATCTGAAAAGCCGTTAAAGGTTCCCCTTCGTCGCCTAGCCTATCTCAACAAGCCCGAGATACCCGTGATCATCATTGGAACTGTGGCTGCAATTATTAATGGTGCTATACTTCCAATTTTCGGCATCTTATTCTCTAGTGTGATCAAAACATTTTATGAGCCACCACATGAACTAAGGAAGGATTCAAAGTTTTGGGCTCTCATGTTTATTCTTCTTGGAGTTGTAACTTTAATTGCATTTCCTGCAAGGACATACCTTTTCAGTATAGCTGGTTGTAAGTTGATAAGAAGAATTAGATCAATGTGCTTTGAGAAAGTGATCCACATGGAGGTAGGATGGTTTGATGAATCTGATCACTCCACTGGAATGATAGGGTCTAGGCTTTCTGCTGATGCAGCCACAGTGCGTGCTTTAGTAGGAGATGCACTTGCTCAAATGGTCCAAGATAGTGCCACAGCAATTGTTGGTTTAGCTATTGCTTTTGAAGCGAGTTGGCAGTTGGCACTTATCATCCTTGCTATGATACCTCTAATTGGATTGAATGGATATATTCAAATCAAGTTCATGACAGGATTCAGTGCAGATGCAAAGGTTAATTTGTCTGAATCCTTATTACTATACTGCTTACATAATAGTGAATGAAGTTTCCCGTAATATTAAAGAATTTCAAGTTTTTTCTCAAACATCAGTAAAATCACTACATTACCCAAGCTATAAATTGTTTGTCATCAGATGGTTCTTTCGGTGATAATGTTACTGATTAATCGTACTTTTCACAGATGATGTATGAGGAAGCAAGTCAAGTTGCGAACGATGCTGTTGGAGGTATAAGAACTGTTGCGTCATTTTGTGCAGAAGAGAAGGTGATGGAAATATACAGAAGAAAGTGTGAAGGCCCATTGAAGGCGGGAATAAAGCAGGGTTTGATTAGTGGGATAGGGTTTGGTGTATCATTTGCTTTGCTGTTTCTTGTATACGCAACCAGTTTTTACGCTGGAGCTCGTCTTGTTCAGGATGGCAAAATCACTTTTTCAGATGTTTTCCGTGTATGCATGCACAGTACCCCCTGTTACATTTTTCTTTCTTTATTTAGGATTTTAAGTAATGTCTGTTATGAGGCTAATTTGGAGTATCTTGCAACCTGGCAGGTTTTCTTTGCTCTGACGATGGCAGCTATAGGCATTTCCCAGTCAAGCTCATTGGCTCCAGATTCAAGCAAGGCGAAGATTGCCGCTGCTTCCATATTTGCTATTCTAGATAGGAAATCAAAAATAGATCCAAGTGATGAATCCGGTATGACTCTGGACACTGTGAAGGGAGATATTGAGCTGCACCACGTAAGCTTTAAGTATCCAACGAGGCCAGATGTTCAAATTTTAAGAGACCTTTGCTTGACCATTCGCAGTGGAAAGGTAAACTTACTGTTTGATATAGTTTTTCCAGGACAAAGTAAGAGTTTGCCTTACTGGTTAATTCATTGGTTAACTTTGTTTTCAGACGGTTGCTTTGGTTGGGGAAAGCGGATGTGGAAAGTCAACCGTAATATCTTTGCTGCAAAGGTTTTATGATCCTGATTCAGGCCAGATTTCGTTGGACGGAATAGAGATTCAGAAGTTTCAGGTAAAATGGCTAAGGCAGCAAATGGGGCTTGTAAGCCAAGAACCAGTGTTGTTCAATGACACAATCCGAGCCAATATTGCATATGGAAAGGACGAAGGAACAGCAACTGAAGCAGAAATTATAGCAGCAGCAGAATTAGCAAACGCGCACAAGTTCATCAGTGGTTTGCAACAGGTTGGTTTGAATATTGTTTATACTTTAATAATTAATTCCTAGTTATCCATGCATGCATATTGTCAATGGATACTTTTTTGCAGCTATAGCGAAACACTGTTATAGAAAATATATAATATAGCATAACATGGTTTCATAGAAAACATGGTTGTTATAGTGAAGTGTTGTTATATAACGATGTTGTTATAGAGAGATCTGACTATATATGAATGAATATAGGGTTATGATACGACAGTGGGAGAGCGAGGAACTCAGCTGTCAGGTGGGCAAAAGCAACGAGTAGCTATAGCGAGGGCCATAGTGAAAAATCCGAAAATCCTACTATTGGATGAGGCAACGAGCGCATTGGATGCAGAATCAGAGAGAATAGTTCAAGATGCACTTGACCGGGTGGTGGTAAATCGTACAACCGTGGTGGTTGCACATAGATTATCCACCATTAAAGGAGCAGATGTAATTGCTGTGGTAAAAAATGGAGTTATTGTGGAGAAAGGGAAGCACGAGACTCTTATCAATATCAAAGATGGCTTTTATTCCTCTTTGGTTTCCCTCCACACCAGTGCATCCTAGTTCTACTACTTCTTCTTTTACTTAATTACTACTAATATTGTATTCATTTTTTTACTGAGAGGAGCAAGTTAATGTCATCATGTGTTCTGTTTTTCGATGAATGAACTAATGAACCACTTTAAGTAATGAATATGATTAAGATTTTGAGACGAAAGAACTTCTTTGCTATCAAAATATTCAATATTTCGAAAAAATTGCACTGATTACCCATAGTCAGGGAATAATTGAGGGAAAAATATTACGATGATTAAAAAAAATGACTGACAAAAGATGAATTGACTAGTTGTCATTATTTAATTAACCATTTCATGACTCATGCCAACAGTAATGAACCTACTTCTATATTTGTATGGGTTACTTTATTATTTCATGTTTGATCTAGAAATATGAAAATTGGTAATTCATCAATAGTTACAAAAATCAGAAGCAACATTTTTAACAATATATTTTTCAATAAATTGGAGTACTAAAATTACGCTCTTATAAACTTTAATTTTTTTTCTCAAAATCATACTTAATGGTGCTATTTCCTTTAAAGAATGACAAGCATCGAAAATTTAAACTATAGTAATAGTGAGTGTACGCCACTTCTTGACACTTTTTAGACTTGCATGGTCCTTCATAATGCTGACAATGCAACTTAGCAATAAAGTAATAAAAGTTCAAATTATGACATAATAAAAAAATCATATTCTACCCTCTCTTTCATTTGTTACATGGATCAAAATAGGTAAGAAACACAAAAATGAAAATCATCACAAGTCTGCATTGAGTAGGAACAAGGCAGTATTCTTTATAAGTATAGGAAGTCCGGGAGGAATAGCCTCGGACACCGGGCTGCAAGTGCCTTGGACACCAGGCTGGATGTGCCATGAGTACTATAGCAGTGACGGATCCTGAATTTTTAGTAAGAGGGTTTAAAAATAAAAATATAGTGTTTGGAAGTTAAACTTGGAACCTTAAGGAAAATGTTACCAACCTCTAATCTTGTGTTTAGAAGGTTAAAAATCTATATATGTACATAAAAAATAATTTTGGCGAGGGGGTTCGGGCGAACACTCTCACCCCTGGATCCGCCCTTGGGCACTAGGTAAATCTCGAGTCAATAAATCCCACATCATTTAACCCTGATGTTTATGTAAATTATAAAGATGTTCTTTATTTAAAAAAGATCAAATCAAATCCCTTTGGGTTTTCTAAAATTTTTACTATCGTTCTTGTATTTATTCTTCTCTGTACATTAAGAAAAATTAATGAATTATTTGACGAAATTTGCAGCTGATTAAAGTATTTGACCGAGAAAGTGTTATGATTCAACGCTTATTGATTTTTCCCTTTGAAGGCTCTTGATCCTTCGAGTTTTTGAAAGAACTAGATATATTCTCTTTTCATGTATTTTTCAATAGTACTTGTGGTTCTCATATGAACCATTCTGCCTCCGACTCGTATGAACAACATGTAGAATAGAAATAACAACAACATACTCTGTGAAATCTCACAACGTGGAGTCTGGAGAGTAGAGTATACACAGACCTTATCTCTAACTTGATAGGTAGAGCGACTGTTTCCAAGAGACCCTCGGCTCAAGACAACGCATAATCACACGCAAAGTAAGCAAAGCAATAGAAACGATCATGCCCAGACAAGAAATTAAAGCAGTATGAACATGCTACTAACAAAATCGAATACACCATGGTAGCGTATTCTGACAAAAGGAAGCAATAGCTAACGCAGATAAATAAGATAGACAAAGTACACTAAAGAACACATAGCAATATAAATCAAACTACAGGGGACAACAAAGCAATACTACTCCTATGAGTGTGATAGGCTAATCGGGAGTACGGTAATAGCACTGGAACTATCATTTTGTAAGCATAAGTAGGACTACGCTCGACTACCTACTGCCCTAATCCATGTCCTCCACAACCCCTATCTAAGGTCATGTCCTCAGTAAGTTGCACATGCGTCATATCCCGTCTAATCACCTCTCCCCAATACTTCTTCGGCCTACCTCTACCCCTCCTGAACCCGTCCATAACCAACCTCTCACACCTCCGCACTAGGGCATCTGTGTCTCTCCTCTGCACATGCCCGAACCATCTCAACCTCGCTTCCCGCATCTTATCCTCCACCGAGGCCACTCCCACTCTTTCCTGGATATCTTCATTTCTAATTTTATCTCTCCGTGTATGCCCACACATCCAACTCAGCATCCTCATCTCGGCAACTTTCATCTTTTACATGTGCGAAGTCTTAACTGACCAACACTCCGCTCCATACAGCATAGTCGGTCTAATCAGGAAGATATGTTGCTTCTGGTAGACCCTCGGCTCAAAAGAAATATAGCCAATGCAGGAATGTAGGAAAGGAAAAGAGACAACAAAATAGCAAATGTATAAAACAAATGTAGTAACAAATATCAATACACATTAGCGAAAAAGAAATCTCAAGATTTGCAATGTTTCATTTATATTGCGTCGTTTGGCAGAATAAGATTGCTAATCTTCAAGAACTGTGAATCCATTGAATT
The DNA here is from genome assembly GCA_034509755.1 of Anisodus tanguticus. Lineage (NCBI taxonomy): Eukaryota > Viridiplantae > Streptophyta > Magnoliopsida > Solanales > Solanaceae > Anisodus > Anisodus tanguticus. The sequence continues at coordinate 50,845,023 of CM067547.1, forward strand.
GAGGTACTCTTGGCACTTGCATGTAATGGTATTTCACTTTTCATGAACTTTACCTCTCTGGTGTATTGATGCATTACAGGCTTAAAGTTTTTTGAAATTGGTAACATGTTATATTCATTAGCACCCCAAATAAAGGCCTGGTATGTCCTATCTACAAACACAGCCCCTACCAAAACTTACAAAGAGGCCAAAAAGTCTAGTAATGATTCTGCATCATCTACTAACTATTCTAGTATAGATCTTAATGGTTAGTTAAGATAATACATATTCATAACATCCAAACATATATGTACTTAGACAGACGCAGGAATATATTAACCAATCAAGGACCCCTTGAGAAAGCAAGCTGCTTCTTGAGGTTGAGGATTTCAAGACCACTTGAAGCTAACTGATCTTTCAGCTTTGATGAAGCAGCCTCGAATTTCTTGTTCATAAAGTCTATCTCATCCAGCGCCTCCTTGTACCTTAGCCGGAATGCATCCAATTTTGCCTGTGCCCATGGTAGTTCATTCTCAGCTTAGCTTTGCCATTGTTGTGGTTGACTTCATTCTGTTCAGACATCAGATAATCACATGCACTCTCTTTAAGGAAAATAAGCTTGAAATGACAAACATTTGCAGCAGATTGTCTACTCATCTATGCAGAATTTATGCAATGCAAAAGCAACATATAGAATAAGCTATTCTCCACAGCTGCTTCATAAAGAAATTGGCATCATGAGTAGAACAAAAAGCTACAAAATTAATTCCTTTCTTTATTCTCAATCATCACATATATCAAACTAGTACGTATTAGAAATCAAGAAAAAAGAGAGAAGATAAATGATACAAATACAGCCACAAAAAGGTAACCTGTCACCTGGCATATCTCATCTTAATCAAATGTAGCGTGCAATTGACCATGTATATGATTGCTTACATTATGCATTTTGACCTCCAAAGCTGAAAGCTTCTCTCTGAGCTGCTCGACTTCATGACTTGAATTTGACAGCTGATAACCAAAATATAGTATTACCCTCGAGCATAGTAGACAAAGTAACATAATAAACAATCTGTTTCAGATAAGTGAGAATCACATCTCCTTGTTCTGAGAGAAGATTCATCAATTAGTATTTCATGGCATTCAAGTGTAAACCTGATCTCTCTGAGATGGCTCTGCCTCCGATTCTCTAATATGGGCTAATAGATCTACTCTTTCTTTGCTAAGCATGCTTAACTCCATTTGAAGCCTTTCTACTTCCTTGCACTGATCTGATGCTCCAGTTTCAGCATCTGCAGTTGAAAATTCAACATTTCATTAGAAGAAGACCAGTTAAGCAGAACGGCAGTAACATAAAATGATGATGGAAGCTTGGACAAGAAAAGGATATCAACTGAATTGGTGTGCAACAAAAAAGGTCCAAAACTCAAATACTATTGCACCAGGACTAAATCGATAGATAAGTTTGTCCAGCACAACTGCTGGTGGTGAACATGTTGAGTTGTGGAGCCTAATTCCAGCCGACACTATGAAGACTCGATTGGGATCAGCCGATGAGTCGGTGTAATATTATTAGTGAAGGGTATTCTGAGAATTTTAGTCCTGTATTATGTTGCCCTAGTTTTCTCTATATAAACTAGGGAGGGACGCCGTTTCTATATATCTCCAACAATGTACAGAACAGAGCGTGTTAGGTTTTCTTGAGTGTTTCTCTTTGAGTCAAAGGAGAGTCTTTATTAGGCGAGTCATGAGACGATGTAGCCAGATAAGAGAGAAAGAGAGATTGTAAACTCAAACTCCATTATAGTAAACCTGCAGTGGCAAGTGGACGTAACTCTCGCATTGAGGGTGAACCACAATAAATCTGTGTGTGTTATTTGTTCTTCGCATAATTACTGTTTTCCGTTTAATTAGTGTTTTTTGACGCGTAAATCCCTAACAAATGGTATCAGAGTGACAGGTGGTGTTGCGATTTAGAAAACAATGGGAGGTGAAGATGGTTCGGCACACGGCATCGGTAAATTAGATGGGACAAATTTTGCGTTCTGGAGAATGCAGATTGAAGACTATTTGTACGGCAGAAAGCTTCACCAGCTGCTGAGCCCGAAGCCAAAGGAGATGAATGAAGCCGATTGGAATCTCCTAGACAGGCAGGTTCTGGGAGTAATCCTATTGACGCTGTCGAAGAACGTTGCTCACAAAGTGGCGAAGGAGAAGACCACTGCGGGCATGATGAAGGTTATGTAAGTTATGTATGAGAAACCTTCAGCTAACAATAAGGTATTTCTCACGAAGAAACTCTTTCATTTGAAGATAGAAGAAGGTGCGCCTGTTGCAACGCACGTGAATGAATTTAACATGATTGTCAACCAACTGTCATCGGTTGCAATCGAGTTTGACGATAAAGTGCAAGCCCTAATTCTGCTGGCGTCTCTACCGAATAGTTGGGAGCCGATGAGAGTAGCCGTTAGTAATTCGGTTGGCAGTGACAAACTGAAGTTCAACGATGTGAGCGATCGTATCCTAGCCTAGGAGGTTCGCAGGATAGATTCTGGTGAAGCATCAATTAGTTCTGCTCTGAATGTTAAGAACAGAGGCAGAAACTATGGCAGAAACAACAACCAAAATAAGGGCAGGTCGAAGTCAAGGAATGGCAGGGGTCAATTCAGATCCGGGCGAACTCTTAAATGTTGGAACTGTGGGAAATCATGTCATTTCAAGAAGAATTGCAGGGCACCAAAGAAGGAGGACAACAAGGGGAGTGGAATCAATGCTGCCACGGAAGACATTGGTGATGCATTATTGTTGTCGGTTGACAGCCCGATCTACTCTTGGGTACTTGACTCAGGAACGTCTTTCCATACCACCCCACATCATGATATAATGACGAGTTACGTTGCTGGGAACCACAACAAAGTTTATTTGGCCGATAGTGAGCCTTTATACGTTGTTGGCACTGGAGACATCAAGTTGAAGATGTCAAATGGACTCGTGTGGAAGATTACAAAGGTCAGACATATGCCGAAGCTGATGCGTAATCTGATCTCAGTGGGTCAGCTTGACACTGAGGGACATAATGTCAACTTTGGTAACGGGTCCTGAAAGGTGACGAAGGGTGCCATGGTGGTTGGTCGAGGTCAGAAGACTGGTACTCTATATAAGATGAAAAATTATTGTGATATGGTCGATGTTATCGACAACACAAAGAAGACAGAGCTGTGGCATTGTCGGTTGGAGCATATGAGCCAGAAAGGGATGAAGCTGTTAGTAACTGACGGCATGATTCTGTAGCTGAAATCAGTGGATCATCACATGTGTAAGAGTTGCATACTTGGAAAATAGAAGCGAGTAAGTTTTTCAAATGGAGGCAGGGAAGTGAAGGTCGAGAAGCTTGAATTGATGCACACGGATGTGTGGGGACCTGCCATTGTCCCCTCACTCGGAGGATCATAGTACTACGTGACCTTCATTGATGATTCAACCAGAAAGCTATGGGTTTATTTTATAAAAAATAAATCCGACGTGTTCATTGTATTCAAAAGGTGGAAAGTCATGGTCGAGAATGAGACAAACCTCAAGTTGAAGAGCCTGAGGTCCGACAATGGTGGAGAATACATTGATGGTGAATACAAATGGTATTGTGCCGATAATGGGATCAAGCTGGTAAAGACTATTCTGGGAATGCCCCAACAAAACGAAATAGCAAAAAGGATGAATCGAACACTGAACGAGCGTGCTCGGAGCATGAGAATACACGCTAGACTGCCCAAGACATTCTAGGTAGATGCAATCAATACTGCAACCTTCTTAATTAACCGAGGACCATCTGTTCCTCTGGGTTTCAGAATTCCAGAAGAGGTCTGGAGTGGAAAAAAGGTAAATCTTTCTTTTCTGAAAATGTTTGGTTGCTTATCTTATGTTCATATTGATGCTTCGGCTAGAAGTAACTTGATCCAAAATCTAAGAAGTGTTACTTTATCGGCTATGATGACACCGAGTTTGGGTATCGATTTTGGGATGACCAAAATTCTAAGATCATCCGAAGCAGGGATGTTGTCTTTAATGAAAAGGTGTTGTACAAGCACAAGTTGTGGGAGAGTTCAGAATGTAAGAAGAAGGAATCGGAAACAGCCGATTTGAGAGACTTCTCGGCAAATGAGGCAGTCGAGCTGCAGTCAGGTACTACCGAGGCAAAAGAATAAGGTAGTGATGGCGGGGTTGATGAAAATGCTGATTCTGAAACAAATCAGCGGACACCGATCACAGGACAACGCAGATCATCCAGGATCAGTAAGTCGGTTCACATGTTCTCTCCATCCCTCAACTACATTCTACTCAATGATAGAGGGGAGCGGAATGTTACGAAGAAGCAATGCAAGTCGACGAATTAATTAAGTGGGAGCTGGCAATAAAAGATTAGATGGACTCACTGTCGAAAAATCATACATGGGAGTTAGCCGATTTGCCAGAGGAGAAGAAGGCACTACAGAATAAATGGGTCTATCGGATAAAGGAAGAACCCGATGAAAGTAAGCGCTACAAAGCGAGGCTGGTTGTGAAGGGATTTCAACAGAAACAAGGCATCGACAATACATAGATATTCTCTCATGTAGTCAAGATGATGACTATTAGAACTGTTCTTGGGCTGGTAGTTAAGGAAAATCTACATCTTCAACAGATGGATGTGAAAACTGTCTTTCTTCACGGTGATTTAGATGAGGAAATCTACATAAAATAGCCTGAGGGATTTGAGGTCCAAGGGAAAGAGAATCTGGTGTGCAAACTTCAAAAGAGCCTGTACGGATTGAAATAGGCTCCAAGACAGTGGTATAAGAAGTTTGACAGCTTTATGAAGAAAGCCGAGTTCGTAAGGTGTGAAGCAGATCACTGTTGTTACTTCAAGAGATTTGAAGACTCCTACATGATACTACTTCTAAGTTGAATAGATTTTAATAGATGAAGAAGAACATTAATAATGCATTAAATCATAATAGAGTTTCAAGTGATTCGACGGAAAACCCTAATAAAAGTAATTAGCTCATAGTCATACTAAGAACTAATTAATTTAATATCCAACATGAACTGAATTCAAATAAAGAAAAGGAAAAGAACTTGAACAATAGATGTCTCTAATGGCTCATTGTTCTCTTGTTTCTTGCCTCCAAAAGTGTCTCCCTTTTCATAAAAATGTTTTCCCCAATATATATCACAAAAAACCCCCAACATGGACCTTTTTGCCTTTGTTAAATTTAGGTTTTTTTGCTGCTCTGACGTCGTCGGCGCCGCGGCTCAGCTATTAGAGCGCCACGGTGCTAATTCACTTCTGAAAGTCATGTGCTTACTGCCAGTGGGGCACCGCGGCGCTAATGTTGGGTGCCGCGGCCCTTCGGCGTCGCGACTCTTCAGCCTTCTTCATTCGGAATTCGTTTAAATTGCTTTCCGAGCTTCCCAGGGCTTCTTTGACTTATCTTTTGTGACCAGCTATGCATTTTTGTCCTTAATAACCGCCTATTTCCTTTGGATTCGTCTTATTCCTTTCTGGGTCTCTTAAAAGCTGAAAACACACAACACACGCATAATACTGCACAAAATAACTAAAAGACAAGCAAAAGACTCTCTAAAACAGTACTAAAATCTACGTAACAAAACACCCCCAAACTTTAACTTTACTCGTCCTCGAGTAAAGAACTCTAGACACCCTAAAAATAAAAACACACAAACTCAAAAAAATGAATCAAGTCAACCACAATAGATTATGCCTCGAAGATCATGAACAACATGCAATATAATCTTCAGGAACATTCTAACCACTAATTTGCTATCTAGAATTTCAAGTTAGATATTCCTCAACTTTGCTTAAAGTTATTAATGCATATGACCACTCAACCGTGATTATTGACTTAAACAAGTATTCAATATTAGTTTATACACAGTGAATTCTTACCAACAGTCCATCAGGCCAAAGTTCTATAGGCTTGCTAACTTGCTATTCTCAACTAATTTAGACAACACATGTTCAAGAATCAATAAGACTTTTTATAGGTTATAACGATAGGCTTAGACTCGGGGCAGATAAAATGTCTTTTAGGCTCAAAGTTACCATAAGCATATAAACCAATCAACCCAACTCGAATCACATTACAAACCAACAACAATCCCCAATTTGTTTTTCTTTTCTTTTCGAACTACACCCCCAAACTTGTTTTTCAATGTACGTACAAGGAGAGTGTAGTTTATTTCCTCTTTTTTTTTTTTTTACTTTTTCTCAATCTTTTGCTCTTCTATTGATAGCACCCAATTTCAAATACCCATTACAAAGTACCAATCCCCCAATCATCTATGCTCATGGTAAAATTCAAGGGAATGAAAATTGTTGTAAAGGGTTTTAATTTGGCTTTATCATGGGCATTGGTCAACAAGGAAATCAGTTTTTGGCTCAACGGGGTAACTAGAGATTAATGTAATCAATGGTGGCTTGAAAGGCTCAATCGTTCCAAAAATAGCCTAAATCATTTTCCTAAGCATGCATCATCTATGATTTCGTCTCAAATAGCAAGCAAGTTCTAGAACTTTCCACCATCTTTCCTCAAACCAAAATTCAATCATGCATAAACCAATATTTAAGTACAAGAAAATCACCAATCGTGATCAAGTTTTCATACTTATTAATAATTAAAAGAAACTCAAGACCTATCTAACTTAAGCACACAGATTTATACATTTCATGGCTATCAATTTTATCCAACTCCATCACATGTGTACACTCAATCTCATTGGCTATTATTATCAACTTGATTCATTGACACAAGACACTCAAACACTGACACTAAAACTAAGACACTAATAATAAACAAACAACTGAACACAAATAATTAACACTATTAACACAAAACAGTAAGACCCCCCCCCTCCAAACCTATTCAACACATTGTCCCCAATATGATAAGTAAAGCAAGAGTAAGAAGACTTACCAAAACTGCAGCTAAGAGATTCAGAATAGTGGTGGCGGCGGTAGTGGGTGGTAATTAGAGTAGGGCTCATTCGCGGTGTTTTTTCACCCCAGAGTTGGCTCACAATTCCCCTAACATAAGAAAAAACACAGACCAAGACATTGAGCTTGTTCAAAAAAAAAACTATTAAGATGTTGGGTTGCCTCCCAATAGCGCTGTCGTTTAACGTCATTTAGCCGAACACATATTTCCTCTTCATTTCAAGATCTATTTCTCATCACCTCCTTCATAGTTGGGTTCAACCTCATTTGCGCCTCAATTGAAGGTATGCTCTCATCGTCCTCGCATTGTGTTAATGCTACTTCAAGAGCATTAGTACTCTTGAAGCTTTCCTCAGCAACCGCTTTGTCAATTACATCAATGGAAAAACAGTCATCACTTACTCTGGGATACGATATCGACTTGAGTACATTAAAGACCACCTATTCGCCCTGCACTTGGAGTCTCAACTCACCCTTCTGAACATCTATAAGTGCTTGCCCCGTAGCTAAAAATGGTCTCCCAAGAATTATAGGTACATCAGCATCCTCCTCCATGTCAAGGACAATAAAATCAGTAGGAAAAATGAATTTGTCCACTTTAACTAACACATCCTCAATAATTCCCCGTGGATGCTTGATTGAGCAATCTGCTAACTGCAAGGTAACTGTTGTATGCCTAGCTTTACCCAAACCAAGTCTATAAAACATAGATAAGGGAATCAGGTTGATATTTTCCCCCAAATCACACAGAGCATGTTGGCACTCAAAATTCCCGATAGTGCAGGGAATAGTGAAGCTCCCTGGATCTCTCAACTTCTGGGGAAGCTTCTTTTGCAAAATGGTGCTACACTCTTCAGTTAACGCCACAGTCTCATAATCTCCCATTTTTTTCTTTTTAGAGAGAATTTCTTTCATGAATTTGACATAACTGGGCATTTGCTCTAAGGCTTCAGCAAAGGGAATATTTATGTGTAGCTTCTTGAATATTTCCAAAAACTTGGAAATTGTTTCTCCAAAGAATTTTTTTCTAAGCCTCTGCGGGTATGGAATTCTGATTTAAGGCTCATTACTCACTGCTGGTGATGCCTTTTTCCACCATGGGGTGGTCTTCAGTAACCCCCTCCTTCTCTAAATTAGATGTCTCACTCAATTTGTTTGTCTTCTCCGCAGATGGTAGAGGTGTAACTGGTTTAACTTGCTTACCGCTTCTCAAATTTATAGTCTGACATTGCTCCTTCGAATTTACAACAGTATTGCTAGGGAGATTCCTCTGTGATCTGTTGTTTAACATATTTGCAAGCTGACTCACTTGTGTTTCCAGGTTTCGGATAGAAGATCTCATTTCAGTCATGAACTCAGTCTGAGAATTGGTGAGAGTCAACAAGGCTGCTTGTAATTCATTGGGTTCAGCTTGTTGAACTTGTGGTTTGGGCTGCTGGAACGACGAAGTTTGACTCATGGGTTGTTGTTGATTGTTTTGTTGATACTGCCCTTGGAATTGTGGCTGCTGATTTTGGTTGTTTCTCCACAAAAAATTAGGGTGATTTCTCTACACAAAATTATAAGTGTTGGAGAATGGATTGTTGTAGGGCCTCTGAAAAATCCCAACTGCTTGAACCTGAGCTTGGTCCATAGGTACATTGCTGTAATCCGCTGCTATGCAATGATAAAAAGGATGTGGTCCTCCACAAATATCATATCATGCCTGTGTCTGAACAACATTTGTTGCCATAGTATTCTGCTGTAATTGCTTTGTCAAATAAGCAACTTGAGCAGTTAAAGCAGCGATGGCTTCTAACTCATGAACTCCAGCCACTTTTATGTTGTTGGTAGGTCTTTCATCGGACCACTGATGGTTATTTGTTGTCATATCTTCCAACAGCTCGTACGTCTCATTAGCACTGTTGCTCATGAATGTCCCTCCAGCAGCAATATCAATTATGGTACGGGTCGTACCACACAAACCATTGTAAAAATTATGGACTAACATTCAATACTCAAGTCCATGATGAGGTCATTTCCTTTTTCAACTCTTTGAATCTTTCCCAAGCATCATATAGAGATTCTCCTTCCAGCTGATAAAAGTTGTTTAGTTCTCCCCTTAGCTTAGCAGCCTTTAATGGAGGGAAGAATTTTGCAAGAAACTTCTGGGCCAGGTCTTGCCACGTAGTGATGGAGTTAGCTTGCAGAGAGTTCAACCAAATTTTGGCTCAGTCCCTTAGTGAGAATGGGAAGAGCCTCAATCTAATGGCGTCATCAGTCACACCATTGTATTTGAATATTGCACATAACTCCAAGAAATTAGCCAAGTGCATATGTGGATCTTCAGAGGGCAAACCCCCAAACTGAACTGTGTTCTGGACCATCTGCAGGATTGCTGGCTTAATCTCAAAATTATTTGCCTCCACAGTTGGTGGTCTTATACAAGTCTGTACTCATGTTATGGTTGGAAGTATATAATCCCGTAAGCTTCTCACAGCGGGATTCTGAGCTTGCTCCTGCACCATTTCTGGCACCCCTCTATTCAACCCATCATTATTTTGACGGTTTGCCATTTCCTTGGTTGAAATACCAGCACTCTTGTTTCTTCAATTCTGCTTGCACGCTTTCTCAATCTAAGGATTTAGAGGAACACGGCTGTCTGCTCCTCTTCTGCGTTGCATATACCCAAGATACCTGAAAAATGATCACAAACACTGCACCCAGATAAAAAAAAATTAAAAAATTAATAAAAAATGTGTTCTAGGAACAACCAAATTAGAAATAAGATTAATTATTTTGATATTGATAATACTTCAGTCCCCGACGACTGCGCCAAAAACTTGTTGCGGTATTTCTAGATGCTACGCAAGTGTACGTATCGCAATTTGTAATAAATTTTGGTAAGACCGAGTATCGTCCACAGAGGCTTTATCAAGTACCAATTAACTAATCTTTAGTTTCTATTTGGCTAACGAATATAAGTGATGATTTCTAACTAAAGAATTAACAAACTAACATGAATTTCTAGAATAAAATAGCAATGAGAATACACAAGGTTTAATTAAGTAATGAAGAAATTAGGGTTTCCAATCTCCTCAACTATCCACTCTATCATTCATTAATGCAAGACTAATGATTCTTCTTCTTATTAAGATAGCAGGTTAACTGAGATGTTCTATATTCCGGTTAGGACATATAAAAACTCAACCTAAGTGAGAACTTTCTATATTTCTATAATAAGTTCGACCACATAGGAGGATTAAGATCAATAACCTAAAACGCTACACAGGCAATCGTGATACTCTCGTTCAAGATTAAACCTACGTCTAAGCAACTATACCATATTCAAATCTCCATTTTCAGATCTCGATTTGAAATCATATAGATAATGAAAACTAAAGGCCAATTAATTCTTATTCAATAAACGCAAGTTGAATAGATTTTAATAGATGAAGAAGAACATTAACAATGCATTAAATCATAATAGAGTTTCAAGTGATTCGACAGAAAACTCTAATAAAAGTAATTAGCTCATAGTCATACTAAGAACTAATTAATTTAATATCCAACATGAACTGAATTCAAATAAAGAAAAGGAAAAGAACTTGAACAATAGATGTCTCTAATGGCTCATTGTTCTCTTGTTTCTTGCCTCCAAAGGTGTCTCCCTTTTCAGAAAAATGTTTCCCCCAATATATATCACGAAAAACCCCCGACATAGACCTTTTTGCCCTTGTTAAATTTAGATTTTTCGTTGCCCTAACGTCGTCGGCGCCGCGGCACTAATTCGCTTATGAAAGTCATGTGCTTACTGCCAGTAGGGCGCCACGGCGCTAATGTTGGGCGCCGCGACTCTTCAGCCTTGTTCGTCCGGAATTTGTTTAAAGTATTTTCCAAGCTTCCCATGACTTCTTTGACTTATCTCTTGTGACCAGTTATGCATTTTTGTCTTTAATAACTGCCTATTTCCTTTGGGTTCGCCTTATTCCTTTCTGAGTCGCTTAAAACATGAATACACACAACACACACATAATATTGCACAAAACAACTAACAGACAAGCAAAAGACTCCCTAAAACACACTCTAAAACAATACTAAAATCTACCTAACACCTGGCAGTGGGCCCAGTCAGACTAGCCCGATGCACCTCGGTTTTGGGCCAGGCTTAAAGCCCAACCCTAATCTGAAGTTTGACCTAATTTTTTGCTATATATACAGCACCAACCATTGTTAATTAACACACCAATTCTCATAACAATTCTAAACTTAGAGTCTAGGATAAAACTCTCTCAAACCTCTGCCAAGATTTTCTGGCTTTTTTGACAGAGGAATATACTGTAGCAAGGTGCTTGTAGTCAAAGGAAATAATTGTGTGTCCACCCTTTAGTAAAGACTCCAGATTTTATAACATGTAAGTTCTTGTTCAAGTTTTCTTTACAGGTTTTGATTGTCTTATAACCATACCAGAAGAAATTGTTGGGGTAAGTAGAACAAAATTTTAAACTTTTGTTGTGCCTACTTATATGTTTTGAACCCAACAAAATCCTACAGTATATATCATGTTCTTTAATTTTACTATTATAACTAATTCATACTCGGACTAAACAGTGGCAAGAGAGCAGCAACATTGAGTGTTTTCGACTTCATTTTTTGTTTTTTAAGCTGGAACTACTACAAAAATAATAACAACATACCCGGTATAATCTCACCGAGTGGGTTCCAGTAAGGGTAGAGTATACACAGACATTACCCCTACCTTATGAAGGTAGGGAGACTGTTTCGATAGACACTCAACTTAAGAGTCTTTTAAGCTGGAACTAAGACTTCAAAATTTTAAGTTGATCAATTCTCAATCAATGACATGCGCAAGTATAAAGTATACTTCCCTTTATTTTAATAGCTGGAAAAAAATAAATGAAACATAACAAAAGGTAATAACGAGAATAATAAAACTTGAAATCCTACTAATAAATCTAGGAAAATCCTAAATCTATGAACTTTAGTAGAAACTAAACATTTAGTAAATAACTAGATATAAATAAATAGACTTATATCATTCTTTCAGGAACCCCATATCTCATCAATTGCCTCTCGATCTTGTCCTCTTGATCCTTTAAGTTGCACGCAGCGATTGCGGCCTCGTAGTTTTGTTTCCTCAAATCTTCACCTTCTTGCGTATCATGTTGTCTAGATTTCTCTGTTTGATCATTTATTTGCCCTCTTACTTGTTCCAACATTGGTAACTTCTCATCAATTTTTTCGGTATTCCAGGACCAGGATGACATTCTTGCTTTTGATATATATATAAAACTCGAACTACTGTTAATACAAAAGTAAAGAAGTTAAATAAAATTAATAACAAGCAATGACAAAATCTTAGAAATAATAAAAGTGGATAATTATAAGTTTACTATTAGAAAAACGCAAATTTTCGACATTCGTTTTGTAGAAAGTTGGAAAGGCCACCGGAGCCAGTTTCACAAAGAGCCCATCGAAAATTAGTATTTTTCTAGTAGTGATTGATTCCTTCTCCACTACGTTAAAATACATTAGCATATATTTATACCACTCTTTTGCAACTAGAATTTACATTAAAATACTTCCGAATACATCCTTTAAAAGATTATGAGAATAATTAGTTAATATTTTGCTTCTCTTATATATATGTCCAATGTAAGAGAACACAGATAAACAAAAATATAAAAATCAAAGGGAGTTACAAACGGTAAAAGAACGCAGAATTAAGAAAAGGGAATTAAAGAAAAAAAACTTACGTTATTAACGAAGCCTAACGTGGCTCGGAACAGACCGCCTCAGGGTGATCCCGCGACACACCCTCCTCCCATCCCGCGTTCCGAGACATTCTCTCGGACCATGGAAACCCGTGCCATGCATGAAATTCATAAACCTAAACGGCTATGTAACCTATCCATTTCAGTTGTCCCTTCCCATGTCCCTCGAAATCCGAAGAATGGCTTGTCCGACCCTAATTGGAAAGCCGTAATGATTGATGAATATAATGCTCTTATTAATAATAAAACGTGGGACCTAGTACCCCGTCCACCTAATGCTAACATTATTCGTTATATGTGAATTTTTAGACATAAAAAGAAATCTTGATGATTCTTTTGAGAGATACAAGACTCGTCTTGTAGGTGATGGTAGGTCTCAACAGGTGGGAGTGGATTGTGATGAAATGTTCTACCTGGTCATAAAGTCCGCAACCATTCGGACCATCCCCAACATTGCACTATCCAAGTCCTGGCCCATTCATCAGCTTGATATCAAGAATACATTCTTTCATGGTGATCTTCATGAAATGATATATATGCATCAACCTATGGGTTTCAAGGATCCTATTCATCCGAATTATGTGTCTGTTGCGGAAATCACTCTATGAAATGAAACAAGCTCTTCGAGCATGGTACCAGCGGTTCGTCGATTATGTCTCCTCTATCGGTTTTTTACACAACAGATCCGATCATTCCCTATTCATCTACAACAATGGTACATGCATGCCTTACCTATTATTATATGTTGATGACATCATCTCACCACATCATCTGATGCTCTCTGTCGGTCCATTATGCCTCTCATTTCCTTTGAGTTTGCTATAAAGGATCTGGGCCCCCTGAGTTATTTCTTGGGCATCTCTGTCACTCGACATTCTGGCGGCCTATTTCTGTGTCAGAAGAAGTACGCCAAAGAGAGGCATGACATCTTGCAAACCATCCCACACGCCAGGAGACACTAATTCCAAGCTCAGCGCTGATTTCGACCCCCTATATTCAGACACAACTCACTATCGTAGCCTGGATGGGGCCCTGCAGTACCTCAAATTCACGAGACATGACATATCATATGTCGTGCAACAACAAATCTACCTACACATGCACAATCCGACGGAAGCACACATGCATGCCCTTAAACGTAATTTACGATACGTCCAAGGCACACTTCACTTCGGATTACATCTATACATGTCCTCACTCACTGGTCTCACTGTGTATTCTGATGCTGACTGGAGTGGATGTCCTGACACCCGATGTTCTACGTCTGGTTACTACGTCTTCCTCGGTGATAACCTATTGTCTTAGTCTTTCAAAAGGCAACCTACACTATCCCGATCCAGTGCCAAAGCAGAGTACAGAGGTGTCGCCAACGTCGTCTCTGAGTCTTGTTGGATCCGTAATGTTCTACTTAAGCTTCACTGCCAAATTCAGAAGGCAACACTGGTCTACTGTGATAATATTAGTGCGGTATATCTAATTGTACATTATTGATGAATACAATCAGGGAATATATTCCTTTACTTTTCTCTAGCCAACGACTCTCGCTCCCTATCTATCTATCTATCTCTCATATCTGCTGTAACTAGGTTTATGCTCCCTTGAAGACTCCCGACTTCCATGTCGATAGTCCTTGAAATGTCCAATTCTATCCTCATCCAAGTTACTTGTATATCTTTCGTTTTCCAGTTCATATGCATCATCCTCAAAAATGCTTTTGGATCCCCATCTTCCTCGAGATGACTTGTTAACATGTCCCTCTGAGACCCTATGCCTCTTCCTAAGTTTTCTTTGAAAACTTGCATCGTAGTAGTCATCGTTGTTCTTTCGCTTCTACTTACTTTGACCTGTGTGGTTTAGAATCCTGTTCATCTATGTAATTAGCATTCACCATATGAGACTTTCTTTTTCTAGAATTGTAATGCAATTCCATGCCAATATCATCGTCGATAATTTATCCGTCCTCAACTTCATCTCCCGTTTCGTTCCTGCTAAGGTGACGATGGCGTGAATCACTGTCCATCATTGATGAATCCTCGAAAGCACCTCCTTTTGCAAAACAACTCAAATCACTTGTTTATTCTCCCTCCGTCCCCATTTATGTGACATTTTTCGCTTTGTGAGAGTCAATTTGATTAAACTTTAAAATTAAATTGGAGTAGTTTAACCCAAAATTTTAACATTAAAATTTATATATTTGCAGACTACATGAAAAGTACTACTTTTCTCATATCAATTTGATAAAAAAATACATATTATAATATTGATCAAAATTGATAAAGTTTGAATTTCGAGAAGCGAAAAGTATCCGTATAAATTGAGATTGAGGGAGTAGTAATTAACTTGAAGCATACCCTCAACTTCTATGCAGGGAGGACATTAACAGAAATAAGAATAGATTTTTTTAGGCTCACTTACTTTAACTATTTAAACAATTCATACTTCTTTTAATACTAATTTTAGCATGTATATATCATGTTCTTTAATTTTACTGTTTTCGATAGACACTCAACTTAAGAGTCTTTTAAGCTGGAACTAAGACTTCAAAATTTTAAGTTGATCAATTCTCAATCAATGACATGCGCAAGTATAAAGTATACTTCCCTTTATTTTAATAGCTGGAAAAAAATAAATGAAACATAACAAAAGGTAATAACGAGAATAATAAAACTTGAAATCCTACAAATAAATCTGGGAAAATCCTAAAACTATGAACTTTAGTAGAAACTAAACATTTAGTAAATAACTAGATATAAATAAATAGCCTTATATCATTCTTTCAGGAACCCCATACCTCATCAATTGCCTCTCGATCTTGTCCTCTTGATCCTTTAACTTGCACGCAGCGATTGCGGCCTCGTAGTTTTGTTTCCTCAAATCTTCTCCTTCTTGCGTATCATGTTGTCTAGATTTCTCTGTTTGATCCTTTATTTGCCCTCTTACTTGTTCCAACATCTGTAACTTTTCATCAACTTTTTCGGTATTCCAGAACCAGGATGACATTCTTGCTTTTGATATATATATAAAACTCGAACTACTGTTAATACAAAAGTAAAGAAGTTAAATAAAATTAATAACAAGCAATGACAAAATCTTAGAAATTATAAAAGTGGATAATTATAAGTTTACTATTAGAAAAACGCAAATTTTCGACATTCGTTTTGTCATAAAGTTGGAAAGGCCACCGGAGCCAGTTTTACAAAGAGCCCATCGAAAATTCGTATTTTTCTAGTAGTGATTGATTCCTTCTCCACTACGTTAAAATACATTAGCATATATTTATACCACTCTTTTGCAACTAGATTTTACATTAAAATACTTCCGAATACATCCTTTAAAAGATTATGAGAATAATTAGTTAATATTTTGCTTCTCTTATATATATGTCCAATGTAAGAGAACACAGATAAACAAAAATATAAAAATCAAAGAGAGTTACAAACGGTAAAAGAACGCATAAAAAAAACTTACGTTATTAACGAAGCCTAACCCAGTATGTTCAAAGGGGCACTTTAATAATAATAATTATCACATGCATATACTCCATTGTTTATATAGACACCATCTCCTTATATTTTTTCTTCTCTCTTTACTCGTGCCAATTAATTGTAAATATTGCTAAAAATAAGAATTACTATATTTTGAGGGAGAAACTACCAAATGAAACAAAATCGCCTAGGAAAACATTGGAAAATTAGGAAAACTCAACTCCAAGAAAAAGAGTGGACAAAGAAAAGGAAAATTTGATAAATGAAATAAGGAAATAAATATAATAACACACGAGAAAAAAGTTTTCTTGTTTCTTTTATTTATTTATTTTTGGTTTGTTTCGTTCTTTAATGAAACATTTTTTTTTAAAAAGGGATACTTTTAAGGCTTTTTCTCAAATCGTTGGTACTATATGATACATCATATATCATTATTTGCTTATTTTATGACAACTTTTCCTTTTATTTTTGCTCTGATTCCTTACACTTAACTTTTCCTGAATTATATTTCCAAGTATCTACCTAGCTTGCTGCTTTTCAATCCGTATACATATTTTCCTAGTCCAAAATATGGTAATTTTCATTTATAGTAATATTTTCAATTGGTACGAGTAAAATAGAAAAGAAAAAAAAATAAGGAAAGAATTGAAGCACTGTCATCTATATAAACAATAGAGTATATGCAAGGAATTAAGTGCGCTCTCTTTTCACATAACATACGTAAGTTAATTTCCTTTCACTTAGTTCTTTGCTTTTCTTGAGAATTCATTAAAATGTTGTTCTTCTTTGTTATTTATTTTCTGTTTATACAACGAGTTTCATAGTCGTTCATGCACAAAATCTGACATAGGAAAAGTATAGAAATTGTTTTACGTATTTGAGATGCGACAAATTTTCTTGTTTACCATCTCTGGTATCTTGATTTAGTTTCTAACTAATTTATTTAATTATGTTACATATTGCAGTACGTACGTGGTTCAAGTTTGACATATATAGCAAGAGCAAGAATGGACAACAACGAGAGGAACTCAGCGATAAAGAATCATTTGGAAGAAGTGAGAGAACAGATACAACAACGAACAAACTACATTAAAAACCTCGAGGTGCAACAAGATCACGGATATGATACAAGGAGAGAGAGAATGGATATGTCAAATCATCTCAATCAATTGAAGGATAAAGAGGCTAGGCTCGAAGACAAATTGATGAAAAATGGTGTTAGCTACTACCATTTTTTTTAATTTCTAGTAAGTCATAGATTTTAGGATTTAGGACTTCCCCAAATTTGTTTCTAGCTAGGACTTTAGGTTTTATATTCCAGTCACTACTTTAATTTCTCTTTCGTTGTTCCTTAATTTTTTTCCCAGATATGAAATAAAGGGAAGTGATTTTTACTTTACTCTTGGATATCTCATTGATTATATGCAAACAATTTAAGAAGCATTAGATATTTTTTGTCAAAGTCTATAGCATGTATGCAATCGTGCTGTGACTTATTTTTTTCGTAACACGAAATTATCCATTGCGATAGTTGATATAATATTACCTTTACACGAAGTATAGTTATATGTGAAAATCACTATTCACATGTGAAAACATATATGATCCCATAAATATTGAATTTCCAACTTGCCTCGTTGGAGGTCAACGTTCTACAGTGAAGCAACCTCTAATGAGCCAATACGGACAACTTGTTGAATCAAAACCATTGGTCTCATAGTTAGATCATTTTTTGGCAAATTTCGAGGAAGGTGGTAAATCAACTTTTGTTGTTGAAGGCTTATTACCACATTTAGGCGACATTGAAGATATGTTACTTCCTAACTTCAAATGATTGATTTGTGTGTTTAGAATCCAAAAAAAAAAAGGACGTATTTCGAATGTTAGCCAACCTCGAAATAAAAATGTTAGAAGAATGGCATTGCCGGAGAAATCGCTGATGAATGTATAGCTCATGCCAAGAAAGCAGTTTCTATGGATCCAATGGATGGTGTATCATGGTGTAAGTGCACTGCTTGTTTGATAGAAGTAGTAGATGACTTGAATATGAAGTATTTCACTTGTAAGAGAAGTTACTTTATCCCCTGCAATGTCAAATTTAAGACATTTTAACTGTAGTATGTTCTTGTAATTGATCCATTGTCCATTACCAAAATTTGGTTACATCCAAATTCCGGTTTCTTTAATGATCATCTTTTTTGGCAGATATCATAGGAAATGCACATTTTACTGCATTTTCTATGACCGGATGCAGTGACCAAGAAAAATTTATATTGGCATGCAAAGCATACATGAATGCTGTGAGTATGCGTCTTGCCAATTGGCATAAAGCTTCCACACAATACGCCTACCCCATAATCTCCCTATAATCATTTTTCTAATGGAATAGTCTGCAGCTTCTCTGTTATCGTTTTTCTCATGAACTTTGGATTATGTACCGACTGCGTAAAGGTTGTTTTAACCTTTCTGGTCTGCATTTCTTACTCATACACCTCTTGTTGCTTCAGATGAAAGATGACAAGATGAAGGACAATCCTTACCTGCTTTACAGCTTCTCAGTGGCAAGGCTTTCCAGATTCACTTTGATTTAATGGAAGTTTGATTGCCGCCAACTAAAAAACAAAGAGCAAACTGAATAGCACAATCTCTATTTCAAGGTTTTTTTTCCTGCTTGAATTATCATTCTGTTTTTGTAGCTTGATCACTTCATGCTTAGTCATGAAAGAAAACATCTAAATTCTTCACCAGCACATTTCATGTCTGCTTATATCATGTGTTACTTCCGCGCTAGCTTCCTTCTCAAACTCAGTACCATGTTTTGGTGAATCTAAGATGTGGTTCTACATATGCACATGTTACAAGAGGATTATAAAGACGCCCTTGATAGATTTAATGTACTTGGATCTGGTCAGAATACTCTACCTCAAGAAACAGATCTGGAGGATATTCTTAACCGAATATATGTTTCGCTTCTGGTAAGATTGTTTAGAGAACATTATGCATGAGATATATATGAACATCTGAATAACTCGATCCTGTCTTTACCGGATCTAAACAATGATCTAAACGATGATCAACCTACAACATCATTGCCTCCACAAAAGGCAACATCATTTGCTTCTTGTGATTTTAAGTTTTATATGGGTCTTACATTATTATTTTTCAAAAGCGTGTTGTACTGGATTAAGCTTGCTATCCTTAAATCGGGCAATTACGTTCTTGTAGTGGATCCGGCATATGAGAAGACAAGTGTGAGATGGCTAACCATGGTGAGAATTCAGGAAAAGCAGTATTTGCAGAAGTTCTTGCTTCAATTGACACTCCTTGTGAAGTTCCTATTAAGAGTCTTACATCGGAGATGAAATGGGAACATAGACTCCTTGTATGGACTTGGATAATACTCACTCTAAAAGCTAGCTTTTGGGATTGAGTTACGCACAAGATCCATTCTTTACATGGTATCATAGCCAGACTCATTCCAATTCTTTATTCGTCGATGTTGGCCCCAAATTATATTGTCCACACTTCAGTTAACGAGGTCTGGGCGTGCGGGGGTGTGTTAAGAGTCTCACATCGGAGATGAAATGGAAACATGGACTCCTTATATGGACTTGGACAATCCTCACCCTACAAGCTAGCTTTTGGAGTTGAATTAGGCCCAAGATCCATTCTTTACGGCTTCTTTGTAAGTAACTAGAATCTGCCTTACATTTGGTCACTATTCTCCTCCCAGTTCCCATTATTCCTTTGGAAGTGAAACTTAATGCCTTGCTGCAACATTTCTTTTTCTCTCAAGATATACTCTTCTTCATCAGGTACTATGTTGCACGTGATCATGAAGACACAAATTTTGTACACACTGTGTACGGCTTATTCCGCACTGGAGTAAGTAACATCTTTGGTTTATTACCACATTGGTCTAGTTGTGTCTCAACTCATGAAAATGTGATATTTTTTTTGTAGGAAGATAATTCCTTGAGTATTTCATTCCATCCATAGAATATATATACAATCATGATATATAGTAATAATCTAGGTTACCTAAAATATAAGATGCTAATTACTACCTAATTGATTTGTCTAATAATTACAATATAACTAATTGATTATAATTACATGATTTATGATGGATGATGATAATATGAGACTGCTCTCCTAATTATCGTGTGTAACAGTCCCCCGCAGTCTTAGCGGGAGGTTCACGGATGCCGAGACTGTCCCGGAAATCATCAAACAGTACGCGCGGAAGCCCTTTCGTGAAGATATATGCAATTTGGTAGCGGGACGGTACATGAAGAACTCGGACTTGTCCACGGGCAACCTTTTCTCGGACAAATAGTATATCCATTTCAATGTGTTTCGTGCGCTGATGCTAAACAGGATTGCCGGATAAGTATATCGCACTCACATTGTCAAAATAAACCAAAGTTTCAATTGGACAATGCAACTCCAACAGTAGATTACGAAGCCAACATGATTCAGTAACTACGTTGGCGACGCCTCGGTATTCTGCCTCAGCACTTGACCGAGACAGTGTGGATTGTCATTTGGACGACCATGAAATAAGATTGTCCCCCCAAAACACACAATAACCGGAAGTGGAACGGCGTGTGTCCGGGCAGCCACCCCAATCTACATCTGTATAGGCTGAAAGATGCGTGACAGAGGATTTATACAAAATGAAGCCCAAAATGTAGAGTACCCTTCACATACCGCAGGATCCTTTTTATAGCCCACATATGTTCCTTATTCGGATCATGCATGTGTAAACAAACTTGCTGAACCACATAGGAGATATCTGGTCTTGTAAATGTCAAATACTGTAAGGCTCCTGCAAGACTTCGGTAATGTGTCGGATCATTGTATGGAATACCTGCTGTATTGCTAAACTTCGCCTTTATGTCAACTGGAGTATGGGATGGTTTGCTGGAAGACATCCCAGCTTTTTCAATTATTTCTTCGGCATATTTCTTCGGCATCCAAGCCCGGAACTTTGCTTCAAAAGTAAAGACATGAAATTAAAAGTTATTACATAATGAGATAGTTCACGAGAAAGTATTCCAGAGATGTCTTTGCGTAAAGTAAAGGAAATTAAAGGGGGTGGAGTGTTCCAAAAAACATCTTCTTCTCTAGCTACTAGATTTGAGCACAAGTGTTTCCCATGTTTAGCTAGAGTGTCTGCCACAGTGTTTGCTTCATTGTATATCTTCCTGAGGTGCGTCTGGCCCATTGCCTCTTAGGAGGAACCTGCAGTCATTTAGGATGTTGTGATGAATATGATTGTTAGTGGATTGTATAAGTGTTATCAGTACATGTGAATCTGCTTCTACTTCAATGGAAAATAGATTCTTGGTGAAGGCCAGCTCGAGTCCCTTGAGAAGGGCTATGATGTTAGCATGTAACGGTGAATGGGCGATGATACAGCTTGCAAATCCTTCTATCCAGTGTCCATTTGAGTCGCATATGACTCCACCAGCACCTCCAAGAGGGTTGTTTTTTGTGTAAGCTTCGTCCGTATTAAGTTTGAATGAGTGATTGTCTGGTGGTTGCTATTTAATATTTATGATAGTGCTAGGTATGTGGTTGGTAGGCCATTTTTTGGCTAGGTGATGGTATTCTATAGCAGCATTAATGGCCTTGGTGCAGTTTTTTGGCTAAGTTCTTAAGTATATACACTATATTCACCTCTCAGAACAACATCCATAGTGTATATATAAATCCCACAATGCACGGTATATAATTACATTTTTGAACAGCTCTAAAATATAATAGCCGGTAAATGTATATATATGTTTAGTATATTAAGTATAATCATACATAAAATATACATCAATATACATATCAGTACATAGATTTTATATATTTTAACTAGCGCAGGTAATTAAATTTGGCCGACGGGTCAAAAATGTAAAAACACTTTTATTAAGTGTATTACCCTTGTACTAAAACTGTATTTTGAAATCTTTTCCTAAATAATTACTACATACTATGCATAACTTCTAACGTGTGATTTCCAGAATTAGAAAGAAAATCAAAATGTCTTATTTGCAGAGCAGCTCCTTTTGCTAGCTTAAATGAATTCATATAATTTACTTGAAACATACATCTACACAACTATGGCAACTACGTTCTTATGTACGGTCAGTAAAAAGTGTAAAGAAATAGTAACTCTAAAGAACTTATTTTTTAAAATGTTGGACTTGGATAGAGACGATTTAAATGGAGCAATATAGATGGTGATGATTTAATTTATATTTTGTGTAACTAACTCTAACGTAATCGATATATTAAAGTGTAATTATAGTGTATATATTTGGAGAAGAGTCAACTCGAGGTCAATGCACTTGAGCTCGGAAAGCTCATTAGAGGTTGCTTCACTGTAGAACGTTGACCTCCAACGAGGCAAGTTGGAAATTCAATATTTATGGGATCATATATGTTTTCACATGTGAATAGTGATTTTCACATATAACTATACTTCGTGTAAAGGTAATATTATATCAACTATCGCAATGGATAATTTCGTGTTACGAAAAAAATAAGTCACAGCACGATTGCATACATGCTATAGACTTTGACAAAAAATATCTAATGCTTCTTAAATTGTTTGCATATAATCAATGAGATATCCAAGAGTAAAGTAAAAATCACTTCCCTTTATTTCATATCTGGGAAAAAAATTAAGGAACAACGAAAGAGAAATTAAAGTAGTGACTGGAATATAAAACCTAAAGTCCTAGCTAGAAACAAATTTGGGGAAGTCCTAAATCCTAAAATCTATGACTTACTAGAAATTAAAAAAAATGGTAGTAGCTAACACCATTTTTCATCAATTTGTCTTCGAGCCTAGCCTCTTTATCCTTCAATTGATTGAGATGATTTGACATATCCATTCTCTCTCTCCTTGTATCATATCCGTGATCTTGTTGCACCTCGAGGTTTTTAATGTAGTTTGTTCGTTGTTGTATCTCGTTCTCTCACTTCTTCCAAATGATTCTTTATCGCTGAGTTCCTCTCGTTGTTGTCCATTCTTGCTCTTGCTATATATGTCAAACTTGAACCACGTACGTACTACAATATGTAACATAATTAAATAAATTAGTTAGAAACTAAATCAAGATACCAGAGATGGTAAACAAGAAAATTTGTCGCATCTCAAATACGTAAAACAATTTCTATACTTTTCCTATGTCAGATTTTGTGCATGAACGACTATGAAACTCGTTGTATAAACAGAAAATAAATAACAAAGAAGAACAACATTTTAATGAATTCTCAAGAAAAGCAAAGAACTAAGTGAAAGGAAATTAACTTACGTATGTTATGTGAAAAGAGAGCGCACTTAATTCCTTGCATATACTCTATTGTTTATATAGATGACAGTGCTTCAATTCTTTCCTTATTTTTTTTTCTTTTCTGTTTTACTCGTACCAATTGAAAATATTACTATAAATGAAAATTACCATATTTTGGACTAGGAAAATATGTATACGGATTGAAAAGCAGCAAGCTAGGTAGATACTTGGAAATATAATTCAGGAAAAGTTAAGTGTAAGGAATCAGAGCAAAAATAAAAGGAAAAGTTGTCATAAAATAAGCAAATAATGATATATGATGTATCATATAGTACCAACGATTTGAGAAAAAAGCCTTAAAAGTATCCTTTTAAAAAAAATGTTTCATTAAAGAACGAAACAAACCAAAAATAAAAAAATAAAAGAAACAAGAAAACTTTTTTCTCGTGTGTTATTATATTTATTTCCTTATTTCATTTATCAAATTTTCCTTTTCTTGGAGTTGAGTTTTCCTAATTTGCCAATGTTTTCCTAGGCGGTTTTGTTTCATTTGGTAGTTTCTCCCTCAAAATATAGTAATTCTTATTTTTAGCAATATTTACAATTAATTGGCACGAGTAAAGAGAGAAGAAAAAAATATAAGGAGATGGTGTCTATATAAACAATGGAGTATATGCATGTGATAATTATTATTAAGGTGCCCCTTTGAACATACTGGGTTAGGCTTCGTTAATAACGTAAGTTTTTTTTCTTTAATTCCTTTTTCTTAATTCTACGTTCTTTTACCGTTTGTAACATACTGGGTTGGACATATTAACTAATTATTCTCATAATCTTTTAAAGGATGTATTCGGAATTATTTTAATGTAAATTTTAGTTGCAAAAGAGTGGTATAAATATATGCTAATGTATTTTAACGTAGTGGAGAAGGAATCAATCACTACTAGAAAAATACGAATTTTCGATGGGCTCTTTGTGAAACTGGCTCCGGTGGCCTTTCCAACTTTATGACAAAACGAATGTCGAAAATTTGCGTTTTTCTAATAGTAAACTTATAATTATCTACTTTTACTATTTCTAAGATTTTGTCATTGCTTGTTATTAATTTTATTTAACTTCTTTACTTTTGTATTAACAGTAGTTCGAGTTTTATATATATATATCAAAAGCAAGAATGTCATCCTGGTCCTGGAATACCGAAAAAGTTGATGAGAAGTTACAGATGTTGGAACAAGTAAAAGGGCAAATAAAGGATCAAACGGAGAAATCTAGACAACATGATACGCAAGAAGGAGAAGATTTGAGGAAACAAAACTACGAGGCTGCAATCGCTGCGTGCAAGTTAAAGGATCAAGAGGACAAGATCGAGAGGCAATTGATGAGATATGGGGTTCCGGAAAGAATGATATAAGGCTATTTATTTATATCTAGTTATTTACTAAATGTTTAGTTTCTACTAAAGTTCATAGTTTTAGGATTTTCCCAGATTTATTAGTAGGATTTCAAGTTTTATTATTCTCGTTATTACCTTTTGTTATGTTTCCTTTATTTTTTTCCAGATATTAAAATAAAGGGAAGTATACTTTATACTTGCGCGTGTCATTGATTGAGAATTGATCAACTTAAAATATTGAAGTCTTAGTTCCAGCTTAAAAGACTCTTGAGCTGAGGATCTATCAGAAACAGTCTTCCTACATTCATAAGGTAGGGTAATGTCTGTGTACACTCTACCCTTACCGGAACCCACCCGGTGAGATTATACTGAGCATGTTGTTATTATTTTTGTAGTAGTTCCAGCTTAAAAAACAAAAAATGAAGTCGAAAACACTCAATGTTGCTGCTCTCTTGCCACTGTTTAGTCCGAGTATGAATTACTTATAATAGTAAAATTAAAGAACATGATATATACATGCTAAAATTAGTATTAAAAGAAGTATGAATTGTTTAAAATAGTTAAAGTAAGTGAGCCTAAAAAAATCTATTCTTATTTCTGTTAATGGCCTCCCTGCATAGAAGTTGAGGGTATGCTTCAAGTTAATTACTACTCCCTCAATCTCAATTTATACGGACACTTTTCGCTTCTCGAAATTCAAACTGTATCAACTTTGATCAATATTATAATATGTATTTTTTTATCAAATTGATATGAGAAAAGTAGTACTTTTCATGTAGTCTGCAAATATATAAATTTTAATGTTAAAATTTTGAGTTAAACTACTCCAATTTAATTTTAAAGTTTAGTCAAATTGATTCTCACAAAGCGAAAAATGTCACATAAATGGGGACGGAGGGAGAATAAACAAGTGATTTGAGTTGTTTTGCAAAAGGTGGTGCTTTCGAGGATTCATCAATGATGGACAGTGATTAACGCCATCGTCACCTTAGCAGGAACGAAACGGGTGATGAAGTTGAGGACGGAGAAATTATCGACGATGATATTGGCATGGAATTGCATTACAATTCTAGAAAAAGAAAGTCCCATATGGTGAATGCTAATTACATAGATGAACTGGATTCTAAACCACACAAGGTCAAAGTAAGTAGAAGCGAAAGAACAACGATGACTACTACGATGCAAGTTTTCAAAGAAAACTTAGGAAGAGGCATAGGGTCTCAGAGGGACATGTTAACAAGTCACCTCGAGGAAGATGGGGATCCAAAAGCATTTTTGAGGATGATGCATATGAACTGGAAAACGAAAGATATACAAGTAAATTAGATGAGGATAGAATTGGACATTTCAAGGACTATCGACATTGAAGTCGGGAGTCTTCAAGGGAGCATAAACCTAGTTACAGCAGATGCGAGAGATAGATAGATAGGGAGCGAGAGTCGTTGGCTTGAGAAAAGTAAAGGAATATATTCCCTGATTGTATTCATCAATAATGTACAATCAGATATATCACACTAATATTATCGCAGTAGACCAGTGTTGCCTTTTGAATTGGGCAGTGAAGCTTAAGTAGAACGTTACGGATCCAACAAGACTCAGAGACGACGTTGGCGACACCTATGTACTCTGCTTTGGCACTGGATCGGGATTTGGAAGACCAAGACAATAGGTTATCACCGAGGAAGACGTAGTAACCAGACGTAGAACATCGGGTGTCAGGACGTCCACTCCAGTCAGCAACAGAATACACAGTGAGACCAGTGAGTGAGGACCTGTATAGATGTAATCTGAAGTGAAGTGTACCTTGGACGTATCGTAAATTACGTTTAAGGGCATGCATGTGTGCTTCCGTCGGATTGTGCATGTGTAGGTAGATTTGTTGCACGACATAGGATATGTCAGGTATCGTGAATTTGAGGTACTGCGGGGGCCCAGCCAGGCTACGATAGCGAGTTGGGTCTAAATATAGGGAGCCGGAATCAGCGCTGAGCTTGGAATTAGTGTCTACTGGCGTGTGAGATGGTTTGCAAGATGTCATGCCTCTCTTCGGCATACTTCTTCTGACACAGAAATAGGCAGCCAGAATGTCGAGTGACAGAGATGCTCAAGAAATAACTCAGGGGGCCCAGATCCTTCATAGCAAACTCAAAGGAAATGAGAGACATAATGGACCGACAGAGAGCATCAGATGATGAGGTGAGATGATGTCATCAACATATAATAATAAGTAAGGCATGTATGTACCATTGTTGTAGATGAATAGGGAATGATCGGAGCTGTTGTGTAAAAAATTGATAGAGGAGACATAATCGACGAACCGCTGGTACCATGCTCGAGGAGCTTATTTCAATCCATAGAGAGATTTTCGCAACAGACACACATAATCCGGATGAATAGGATCCCTAAAACCCATAAGTTTATGCATATATACCATTTTATGAAGATCATCATAAAAGAAGGTATTCTTGATATCAAGCTGATGAATGGGCCAGGACTTGGATAGAGCAATGTTGGGGATGGTCCGAATGGTTGCGTGCTTTATGACCAGGCTGAACATTTTATCACAGTTCACTCCCACCTGTTGAGACCTACCATCACCTACAAGACGAGCCTTGTACCTCTCAAAAGAATCATCAGATTTCTTTTTATGTCTAAAAATCCACATATAATGAATAATGTTAGCATCAGGTGGACGGGGTACTAGGTCCCACGTCTTATTATCAATAAGAGCATTATATTCGTCAATCATTGCGGCTTTCCAATTAGGGTCGGACAAGGCATCCTTCGGATTTTGAGGGACAGGGGAAGGGACAACTGAAATGGATAGGTTACATAGCCGTTTAGATTTATGAATTTCATGCATGGCACGAGTTTCCATGGTCCAAGAGCATGTTTCGGAATGCGGGATGGGAGAAGGGTGTGTCGCGGGATCACCCTGAGGCGAGCTGTTCTGAGCCACTGTCGGTAAAACTGGGTGGGCAGTGTGTCCCGGACTATCCGAGGTGGGGGCGGGTGCCGGAGTCTGGAATGGTGGACTATGTAAATGATGAATTAGAAGAGGGTTCAGGACATCATCCAGAAAGTCGTAGGCATGCCGAGGTGGTGAGTTTAGGGAGGCAAATGGGAATTGAGACCCATCAAATAGGACATGACGTGAAATAATAATTTTACGGCTTGACGAGTCATAGCACGAGTAACCACGATAATTGGCGGGGTAGCCTATAAACATACATGGGGTAGATCGGTGTTGGAGTTTGTGAGTGGTCGGATGGAGAGGATAACGGAGACATCCAAAGATACGCAAGTGTTAGTAGGAGGGGTTCCTATGAAACAGAACTTGAGTGGGCGACCATTGAGCTAGAGACTTGTTTGGGATTATGTTTAGGAGATAGGTGGCCATGGAGAGTGCGTAATGCCAGAATTTAGGGGGAATTGAGGCGTGAGCAAGTAGGGCACGAATTAGGTTGTTTATGGATCAGATTTTCTTTTCGGCCTTACCATTTTGTGAGGAGGTGTGATGGCAGGAAAAATGAAAGCTAAGACCGTTATTGGAGAAAAATTGTTTGAATTGATTATTATTGAATTCCCTGCCATTGTCACATTCAAAACATTTAATGCTCTTTTCAAATTGTGTTTTTATGAAAGCACTAAATGAGGGGGAAATGGGGTAGACCTAAGATTTATTGCCAATTGAAAAAGTCCATAGAAAGTTGGAATAATCGTCTAAAAACAACACATAATAATATCTATGGACAGTCGTACTTAAAAATAGGGGACGTCCACAAATCAATATGAATGATATCGAAAGGTAGTAAAGTACAATTTATGGATGCAGAAAATGGTAATTTAACATGTTTCCCAAAAAGCGTATGATTCACATATATGAGTCCTAGAAATACAGTTACAATTAATAAAATTATTTTTTCTAAGGGAGCGTAAAACAGAATCTCCCGGATGCTCTAATATAGAATATCATAAGGAAGATGAAAGAGCAGCAAAGATTGATGGAACTAAGGATGGATTGTTGACGATGTTTAAAATAGAATAGAGATCTCCGGTGCTGTCACATCTCATTATTCGTCTCCCTGTCGTAAAATCCTTCACAGAAAAAAAGTCAAGGGAAACATTATTATCAGTTGTGAAACGTCGCACAGAGATTAGATTTTTAATAAGTTTAGGGGCATGGAGGATATTTTTTAAGATTAGTGGTGGATGTGGTGGGGATAAGGATGAATTACCAAAACCACGAATGGTAATGCCTTGTCCACTACCAATAATAATATTCCGATTTAAATTACTCAAATTGGAATAAGATGAGAGAGTACCTTGTGATGCCGTCATGTGAGATGTGACGCTTGTGTCCATATACAATTTTTTGTCTATAGCGTTGAGTGACATTGTGTTCATAGCTGTCTCAATGTCAGTCGATGCATAAGTTGAGGGTGGGGGTATGTGCTGTGTAGGCCTGTTGTTGACGTGGGCCGAGTATGCTAGGGTGGGCCTGTCGGTTCTGAGGTGGAGTCCACAAGGATGTCGGTTACGGGAAAGGGGGAGAGGCCCATGATGGTGGGCCCACGCGGCCCACGTCGGATAGGCAACCCACGGCGGAGGCTGTTGCCACTACCGCAGTAGATGCTGGTTGTTTCCTGCCGGCGGGGACTGCCCCTTCCCGCTGCCGTTGTTGCCAAAATTCCGTCTGTCGTGGCCCTTACCGGACTGCCTACTCCGGCGGTTGTTGCAGGTGGATGCGGGCTGTTGCGGGTCCTCGAGCAGGCAGTTCTAGTTGTCGGAGTTGGAGGACCTGCCATCGGCAGAGGGCTCGACGATAGTGGTGAGGGTGGCGTCGACAATGCTGGACTGAGTGGTGGTGCACTTGATTTTTCGGGTTTTCTCAAGAATAAGATTCGAACATGCCTCATAAAATAAAGGTACATTGTGCATTGCTGAAGGATGGTGGCAACGCCGTCATAGGATCCATTCAAGCCTGCAATAAGTTGCATGACCAATCGCTGATTAGTGACTGGCCCACCGACGTTGGAGAGTTGGTTGGCAAGCATCTTGAGTTCTTGATAGTATGCAGACACATTTGGGAAATTGTAACATCCCGTAATTTCGGGCAATAGTTTGAGCACCTAAACGTATGCAAGTAGACCCGAGCCTCGGAGAATTTAGGTTATATTTACATATGCTAATAAAAAGATTAGTATATGAAATGATAAAACCCATAAATAATTTTGGACGTAACAAGCGTGACGATGAGGATTAATAATAATAGTTGTATATCCCCAGAGAGGTTATGGACTAGTGTCATATCACAAAATTATGACATTGAGGATATAAAGGTTTTATAAGTCATCAAGATTTAAGTGAATTGGAATCACGAAATTAATTATGTATGTGATTGATTAATTGTGGGTTTAATTAATCTTAAGGTGAGACAATGTTTAGTGAGATATTACAGGTGGCTTATGAGTAAATAACCTAAGGTGATTAGGCGTGAATCTGAGTATGTGTGGCGTTAACTTGCATGACTCCACCGCCAAGAATTGGCAAGTGGGAGACATAATTATAAGCCTTCATTAAATGCTAATCTAAAGCATCTGTTAATTGCTAGCATTTCATTCATGAAATGCACCCCTGTGTGCTTAAGAAATGTTAAATGCTAACATTTCATTCTTTGTAGTAAAGCAAAAATGAGAACTCCACCCATTTCGTTCATTTGTAAAACCAAACTTGCTTATTTTCCTTTCTGTGATCCCGTGTTATGCTCAACCAAAGCTCTTTGGTTGGTTAAGGTCTTCTCCATGTATTGAGGTATGTTAAGGTAAATTATTTCTTTATTTTGGCATGTTCCATGTAACGAAATATAACCGTGATATTGCTCCATAATTTATTCTACTCCTACTAGTTAAGAATATTCATGTTATTAATTTCTATGTTAAAAGCATGTCTAAATATGTTCCTAAGTCCTTATTGAGGCATACAGAAAAGATATTGATATTCACAATGTTAGCCGAAGGTACAAGGATATTGTGTCAGTCGATAAATTCAGAATGTTTTATTGTCATTCATGCATCGCATTCATGTACATACCTTGACCTCAAAGGAGTTATATACTCTACTATATGTATGAATTATATATATATATATATATATATATATATGAGGAACGGGAAAAGGGAAATGCGTTATATACGCACACCACCTGCAGCTATGGCTGGCCAGTGGGCCGGGTCGGCCCGGTCCCGCCCCGACACCGCCTCGGTCCCGCCCCGAACCCGAGTATTTAAAAAAACCACGGTATCGGGACTCGAACCGGGACGGGACAAGGTCTCATCCCGGCCCGCCAGTCCCAACCCGATCCCGAAACCCCCTTTTGCAAAAATAATTATTGCACCAACGGCCATTTTACATTTTGGCAGTTGTGCAACGGCCATTTTTTGTCTCCCCCCAACCCCCTTAATATTTATTTTTAACCCATTAGTTATTATATTTACACTTTAACCCAATTTTCCAACTATAAATACTTCAGTTTCTCTTCATCTTTCTCACAAATCTTCCTACAATCTCTCAATCTATCTCTCTACAAGTCTACATTGTCTACTAAATATTCAATTTTATTTATTCATTTGGGAATTGGGAGTGAAGTTGGCAACTAGCTTGAGGATCTTCCATCGAGCAAAGTTTCAATTTTCAACCTCTCGATTACACGTCGACGTTACGTCGGCGTTTGGTACATTCGTTCCTTCATTAAATTATTATTATATGTTTATTTTATTTAGCGCACATAATTTCATTTACTTTAATTATTTATTAGTATAATTATAAATTTATAATTGAAGGATTTAAACGTATGCTTACGGGTAGGGGTCATGCTTCTTCTAGTAGGGGCAAAGGTCCTATTTCTAGACAGAATCCTATTCCTACACAGAATGATTTTGTTGATACTGAACATTTTCCTACAATACCATTAGATTTAGACGAAGAGCTATTTTCTGGAACTCAAGAAGACTTTAATTTAGACGATGGTCTAGATGATACACCCACTAATGTAGATGACAACACACTCATTAGTGCACCTTCAACTGAAATGCCTCTTATTCCCTCTAGTATGAGACGATGTCCAGCAAAACGACCATTAAAATCAGATGCATGAATATTTTTTGATAGGGACGTAGAGAATCAAGTAGCTAGATGTAAAATTTGTAAAGATATTTTAAAATTTAAAACTGGAAAAGGTCACGGTGGGACGGGGGGTTTAATGAGACACGTAGTAAGGGCTCATCCAGCTAGGTATGCCCAATACGAGGCTTCAAAACCGGGTGCGCAAACGCCCGCTCCATCGGGACAAGGTTCACATACTGATATTGTCCCGGACCAAGTATAGGGTCAAATTAACCCTATGACGGGGGGAATTATAGGCCCTAAATACAATAAACATAGAGATAGGGAAGCAATAGCAAAATTAGTTGTTGTGGAGGGTTTGCCTTTTTCATTTCCTTCATCTCCCGGTTTTATTCATTATATTAGAGATATGTATAATCCTGCTTTTAACGATTTTCCTAGATCAACTGTTAAGAGAGATGTATTTAAATTCACACATGAATATCAACAGTATTTACATTATTCATTATATCATTTTAATGGCAAAGTGGCTATCACTTCTGATATAGGCCGTAGTACTAACGGCCATGATTATTTAACGGTAACTTATCATTGGATAGATTATAAATGGTCTATGCAAAAACGTATCTTAGCGTATAGATATATAGATGATAGGCACACTAGTACTTTTATTGCAGAAAATATTTTTCAAGAGTGCGATTATTACGGAATAACTGATAAAATTATGACTATTACATTAGATAACGCTTCTTCTAACAATTACACTATTACAATTTTAAAAAATAGTTTAACTCCATCTTTTTCAGATCATTTTCATATAAAATGTGTGTCATATATATAACTTAATTGTAAAGGATGGTCTATCACTTTTTGAAGACATTCTTAGTAAAATATAATTTGCTATAAACTTTATTTTTAAAAATAATAGAATACAACGAAGAAAAGAATATAAAAAAACTTGTCACGATTGCCAACTACCTTATAGAAAAATTTCAGAAGAAGTACCCACTAGGTGGAATTCCTTATACGAGCAACTACTTGTTGCTTATGACTATAGAAAACCTATAACTTTATTTTTTAACTCTCATAATCAAAATCCATCTAATATGGTTGTAGATAGCGATTGGGTAAAAATTTCCGAACTTATTGTATTTTTAGAGAAAAATTTTCAAGCAACAAAAGAATTTTCCAGTATATATTATCCTACGGTTTCAACTATGTTGTTTTATATAGCTCTAATATTTTTATTACTTAGTGAATATATGGAAAAAATCAGCTTATATTGAAGCTATTAAAAAAATATTTATCAAAATAAAAAAATATTTTATTCCTATTCCCACTATTTATATTATTGGTGATGTATTAAATTCGACTATTAAAATAGACGGTACTAAATCACTTATTGAAACTATTTACGATTGTATAGAAGTACTACCACCTCCAAGTCCCAAAAATCTAAATCACCCACCACCTATTGAACAAACTAAAGAAGAAGTGTTGTCTAGCGTAGAAGACCAATGCAAAAAAGTATATAGGTTTTACCAACAAGAAAGTGCTAGTAACCTACCGGCTTCCATACCATCTTCTTCTTCTTCAACACAACATCACAAAAGACATCTTTGTTTCGTGGCTAGTATTGAAAGCCTCAGAAATAGAATGTGCGGCCGTACCGCTACTAACCAAATTAGCGAGTTTGATATTTTTGTTTTGCAGGGTTCTGTACCGTACCAAACAGTTCTCAATGAAGAAGGACGTGAAGACTTGTTGAAATACTGGAGGGGGAATGAGAAGACCTTTCCGACACTTTCAATGATGGCCCGATATATTTTGAACATTCAAGCGTCATCAACTGCGTCTGAAAGCGCTTTTTCTGCCGGCAGATATCAAATAGGATAGCACAGACACTCATTAGTCGGAGACCGCTTGGAGATTGTAGTATTATTCAGAGATTGGATACGAGCGGAGCGGAGAAGGTGTGGTCAACTGGAGATCAACGAAGAAGAAGACCAAAACTACAACGAAATCTTATCCGGAGGTGGTGGAAGCGACGTGGATCAATTTGACCAACAAATACCAATTCTAATCGAAGAACCACAGGAAATTATCAAGAAAACAAGTTTTTTTCAGAATGTAATTTTTTTAATTGCAATTTTACTATATAATTTGTAACTTTTGAACAAAACCACAAAGTTGCAATTTTGACAATTGTATTTGTATTACAAAAAAATCATGTCTATTAAATAATATAAGAGGCACAAAAACAGCTTTAGGATTTTTTTATTACACTATCTTGTTTAATTATTGAGTTTATATATATATATATATATATATATATATATATATATATATATATATATATTATTTTTTAAATTAAGTGCAAAAAAAAAACCTCCCGGGATCCCGACGGGATCGGGATCGTGGCGGGACTTCGGCAAATACCGCCTATCCCGATCTCGCCTGACCCGACCCACCCGATCCCGTCAAACCCGGCCCGCCGGTCCCGAGCCCTGCCCACTGGCCACCCCTACCTGCAGCTAGTACAAACTATCACAAAAGAGCCCGAATAGGCCAATATAATGTGATGCCCTTGTGTGGCCAATATAACCTGATGCCCAAAGAGGCGGTTATGGGAAGGAAGATGCCCTTGTGTGGCCAATATTTATATGTATACCGCATTTTCATTGTGCATAACATTTAGGCATATGTATTAGCACCATCAGAGGCATTTACTGTTGGTCAGCTATTTCTGTTTCAGTTGTTATTACATCCATGTTATACTATTGTTCATGCCTAACATACTCAGTACATCAGTCGTACTGACGTCCCTTTTGTCAGGGGACGCTGCGTTTCATGCCCGCTGGATCACGTAGGCAAGGAGACGACCCACGTTAGTTGGTTGCGGATTCAACGAATTTTGGAGCACTCTATTTGTTTCAGAGTTGCAGTCTGGTCGTGGTACAGTATTTTTGCATACGCATATAGGTATGGCGGGGTCCTGTCCCGTCCTTGTGATATCATGTATTTCTCAGAGGCTTGTAGACAAGTGTCATGTGTGTAGTAGACTTGTATGGCCTTGTCGGCCTTGGTATGGGTATGTATATATATATAAGTTGATTTTTTGGATAAAGATTTCACATACTAGTCTTTCGGCTTAGTCCGTATTTAATTATGATTAGGTGTTGGATGTACGATTGCTGGTGGGATCCGGGTGCCCGTCGCAGCCTTCCGGTTTCGGTCATGACAAACTTGGTATCAGAGCATGTTTGTCCTAGGGAGTCTACAAGTCGTGTCTAGTAGAGTCTTATTTATGGGTATGTTGTGCACCATACTTATAAGCAGGAGGCTGCCTAACATTTAGGGATGGTTTTCATTCTTTCATCTCAGAAATCGTGCAGTAAAGCTTAGTTTTGAGAATTCGAGTTTAACTCGCGCCTGTTACGATTTCAGTAATGCCGGTTACCAAAAAGACTTCGGTTAGTTTATATACTCGTAGCCAATAAATGAGTAATTTCTACCAAGACGATTGATACGCCAGAAAGGGCAGTATTATTGTTAAAATTTGAGATTATGAGAAGTTGTCTCACTCATACACGGAAGATGGAAGAGATAATGCAAGCCTGGAAAGCAAAATGTTTAGTAAGGTAAAGGAAGTACTAAGCATCGGAACGCAGAAGATTGTAAGGATTTTCTCTGTAGACCTTATCGTATTTACGATCACAGTTGATCTTCTTCCGGAAATATTATGATTAGTAGGAAGATTGAAGTTGGATTGAGTATAAATACGAGTAGTATACTCTCCATTGAGACAGATCTGTCAGGGGATAGGAATAAGTTGCTTTCCCAGGGATCAGCGAATCATGTAGCACCAGAGGAGTTGAAGAAGGCTCATGTACCATCAGTCCTACCACCGCGGCTCCGTTTGAGTAGGATGTAAGGAGACCGGTGCAGGTATTGAATCAATTGGTTGCCTCTCAGGAACGACCTCATCCTGAAGCATTTGATAGAGATAGGCCCCTTAGGGAGTCAGGAAGCTTATAACCAAAGGAATTTATTAGTCAGGGATCGACGATACTTAAAGGGTTCAAAGATGCCGATGTCTCTGAGTCAAAATTGTAAAGGTCGAGAGAGACCGCCCCGACCGTCTTGTAGTCAAGTAGCAACTTTGACGGAAGCATCAGAAGGAAAGAAATTCAGAGAGCAGCAGTATATCGAGTATAGCCACAAAAAACCTAGAAGGTGCAACAATTGAGCCATAGCAACATAGAACAAAATGCAAGCATGTGCATCATTAAACTACCAAAGTATAGCAAGAAGATGCAGCAACAGTGGGTTCAAAACAGCAGCAGTCAAATAGTCTTGACAGGTAGCATATTCTTAGGATGTGTAATAGCTTATCAAAGTTCAGCACTTGAGAAATGATTTGTTCACTCGAGATTTGCAGCAACAGGCAACAACAAGGTACAACCACAACAAGTGGAAATAAAAACAACAGCATAGGAAAGTCTCTCGAGCATAACAGTGATTTAGACAACAAGCATAGCAGCCACTACTTTTTTTTAAATTTTTAGCAAAGTAGCAACAATTTCATTTCAAGTTCAGCAGCAGCTCGAGGACATTTGGGATTTGAAAATCACCAAGTCATGCAAAGAAAAGAGGGGTGAAGAACGAGTATCACAACTTGCTCAAGTAACAAATGGATTATTATATTAGATAAATGTTAGGATATCCAAATGAGTGGGTGAGCACACAAAATAGCTTCATGAGTGTAACCTCCTGTCACGCCCCGACTTTTCTCAAGTCTTTCTTTAGGACGTGATGGCACCTGGACAACTATCCCTTTCCAGGCGAACCATTTACTTCGTTTTCTTCCTAAATTAGACAGGTATTTGCGGAAATAATATATATAATAATCAATTTGAAGTTTACGAAGAACAATCTCATGTGAGGCATTCCCTGAGTAGTTAAAACTTAATTCTTTAAACAAACTTAGTCTAGAGTAACCTTCACCAAATCCGAAATAATGGATTGGTGGTACGATGAGGCTGCGGGGCGATCGCTAGCCCTCTTGCGGAGCTTTTCCTCTATCGCGCCTTCCTGAAATATGTTAAATAAAAGAGTCAGCCCTACCATCCGGGGCTGAGTGGGAATCTCACCTTACAGTCCAAAGTAACCTCACAATATTTTTAATTACAATCACATTATAAGAAGATAATAAGCATGTTGAAATAAACAGATTACAACCCTTTTATTAAATAAATCAATAAATATTCACGTGCAAAATTTTCTCCCCGCTCGTCTTAACAACTTAGTTTAATCAGTACCCCTGCTTTTTCCCATATAACATATTATACATTTGTTGCGGTACGTGCAACCCGATCCAGTGCATTTATATATTTGTTGCGGTACGTGCAACCCGATCCAATGCATTTATGTATTTGTTGCAGTCCGTGCAACCCGATCCAATGCACTTATTTGTTGCGGTTTGTGCAACCCGATCCAATGCATTTATGTATTTGTATAAATATGTCATATGTTCAAAAGGCTCAAATAATATTTCCTTCCTTCAATATTTCGCCCTTTCCACTTGTAAGGGTTACAACTCTCAAACCGTAAGTCGGATTTATCCCCGTAAAGTCTCAAACTGTCGAGGACAGAGTAATCTATAACTTTTATTCAGCACAAGCTTTCATATGCTTTACCTATTTGTACAGTTTTTACGTTATACATTCTGCCCTTCCAGACTTCGGTTGATCCGAGGCAGAATGTTTAAACAGAGATAACTCTCAAACCGTAAGTCGTATTTATCCCCGTAAAGTATCAAACTGTCAAGGACAGAGTAATCTATAACTTTTATTCAGAACAATATTTCATATTCATTACCTATTTGTACAGTTTTTACGTTATACGTTCTGCCCTTCCAGACTTCGGTTGATCAGAGGCAGAATGTTTAAACAGAGATAACTCTCAAACCGTAAGTCGGATTTATCCCCATAAAGTCTCAAACTGTCAAGGACAGAGTAATATATAACTTTTATTCAGCACAATATTTCATATTCATTACCTATTTGTACAGTTTTTACGTTATACGTTCTGCCCTTCCAGACTTCGGATGATCCGAGGCAGAATGTTTAAACAGCGATAACTCTCAAACCGTAAGTCGGATTTATCCCCGTAAAGTCTCAAACTGACCGTAACAGAAATATGTACAACTATGTAAAATTTCATCCAATTCTAACAAGTATAGCCCAGTATAACAGATTACAATTTCACAATCCAAACTAGTTATTAAACAATCATAAATTTCATGCTCATTCTTTCAATAACCGGATTGTATTCTAACATGTATTGTAACTTAAAAATAAAGGATTTTACTAGGAACTTTGAGTGAGAAAACTCACCTTTGATGCTTCGTAATTGCGAATGAAAATCTCAAACTCTTTTGCTAAAACTACTTTAAAATTTTTCTTCCAGATTGCTTTTGCTTTCTATGTTCTGTCCCCCTTTTGTTGTGTTGTTTATAAAAGTGTATGTGTGTGTTGTATATAAAAGTGTATGTGTGCACAGATTTTTGTGATGTGAGGGAGTGGAAGGAGGGGTTGAGGGAGAGAGGGGTTTGTTTAGGGGGGACGTGAGGGAGTGGGTTGTTTTTTTTAAAAAAAAAAAAAATTATTTTGGGACTTTACATTCTCCCCTCCTTAAACAACATTCATCCTCGAATGTGAGTAAGGTCGTAACCCATGCACATAGACATGCAAACTACACACACATAAAACACAACTTCCAAGACATTACACCTCCGTATAATAATAGGGGCAATTGAGGACGAGAATTATGGTACAATCAAAGGATGGTGGTAGGAAATATGAAAACAGGTAATAAGTATGAATGCAATGGTATGATTAAGTATCAAGGCAGAAATGTCTTCCACTTAGTGACGAACAGAATGAAGGATTACAACAAGAAGGATAAAGGTGAATGAGATTACAGTTATGCAGGTCTCACAAAGGTATGATTATTCTAGTACGGCGCAAGGATCAATGGTGGAGGAGGGACAGAAGGAACTGTTCGGCCAAAGGTGGCAATTCTCTGGTGTTCATGAAGGGAGTATGAGAGGTACTTGGAGATAAGGAATTTTTCCCCAAAGCAATTTGAAATGAAAATGTAAAGGTACTACGAATGAGCACTCGATCGGTGAGAGATATAGTAATGATAAGACAAGAAAGCTTGACAAGTCATGGGATCATGTAACACCGTGAATTAGATATTCTCACGTTCCCACGTTTGGCGGTCAGTGGCCTCGGTCTCAATGATGGTGTGCAACAGATCATTAGAGATTGTGCAGTATATCCACCGGAGGACGACTGCGTCCAAACGAGATCAGAGTGCATCATCAGAAGTCGAAGCCGAGGGTAGGTATGTGGACTTCGGTGTAGGAGGGATGATGTGCTCGATAACTTCGTAAACACGACAATGGATCTTAAAAAGCTTCGCCTACGAAGAGTATTGACCCTTTTCCATCTCAAGGGTGATAGGGATGAAGTTTTTGATGTTATTTACTGTAAGTGCAGGATGTAATTTGGTTTTGCCAGCCATGGAAGATGAAATTTAGGAGGAGAAGGGAGAGAGAATGGCTGGAAAAAAAACACTAGGGTTCCGTGGGGTGGCGGCCGAGAGCTATGGACGGCGGCGGTGGAGGTATTTTTAGGCTACTGATACCATAAAGGAATATGTTCCCTGATTGTATTCATCAATAATGTACAATATCTATAGTAGTACAAGAATATTTAAACCAGGTAACTAATCAACATAATTATAATAGGAAATATAATTCTACCTAAAATAGAAGACCTAATTACAATAGGAATACAATTCTACCTGAAATAAGAGATATACAATTAATGAAAAAATATTCAGAAAATATTCTATTAAAAAGGACCGGAAAAGGAAGAGGCAAAAAGGAGAGCGATGGTCATGCTTACCATAGACGTAATAGACATTGTGAGACTGGCATTAAAAGAGACAGGACAGCTAAAAACAAAAACCTTTCGAGACTGAGAGTGAGTAACCTGAAAGAGATGATGATGAACTGGAGGACTATCAGGAAAGAATTACTTTCCAACTTTCTCAACGGGAAGAAGAAGAAGAAGAGGTCGATAGAATTAAGGAGGAGAGCAGAAGGCGCAAGCAAGCTATTCTTGAGAAATATAAGATCAATCCGGAGACCACGCTGAG
Source organism: Anisodus tanguticus (assembly GCA_034509755.1). Lineage (NCBI taxonomy): Eukaryota > Viridiplantae > Streptophyta > Magnoliopsida > Solanales > Solanaceae > Anisodus > Anisodus tanguticus. The sequence continues at coordinate 50,885,297 of CM067547.1, forward strand.
GTTCATGCGGATAATTCTGTACCAGAGCCCATTTATGGTCCAACCAATGGTACAGATGTCCATGTTGATGAGCCAACATTTTCTGCTGGGAAATTGCAAGGTAGTCATAATGCTGATGAGAAGGCCTCTCCAGAGTTTCCAACAGAGGAACTAGCGGAAGACCTCGATAAACAAATTGAATATCTCCAACAGCATCAACAGGAGTATAACGACCGAATTAAGCAACAGAGTGATGAGAGGCCAGCGGACATGTTTTGCGATGATATGTTTGAAGAATCACCTGCAGGCATCATGAAGGGCAAGGGAGATGACCTGCCTATTGAGCGCAGTTACCTTCATGATAACTGGAATGATCCGGTAGGGTATAATAACTATCGCTTCGGAGAAATTCTTGATGGCCGTTATGAGATTCTTGCTGCTCATAGGAAAGGCGTCTTTTCTACTGTTGTTCGGGCTAAAGATTTTAAGGCTAGACCTGGCGACCCGAAGGAAGTAGAAATAAAGATCATTCGTAATAACGAAACGACGAATAAAGCGGGTGAGGAAGAGTTGGACATATTGGAGAAGCTAGTTGGTGCAGATCCTGAAGACAAGCGCCACTGTGTTCGTTTAATTTCTAACTTCTCGTTCAGCCACTTGACTGGTTGGAGAGGGGCGTTCAGCCACTTGACAGAGTACCGGAATCATTGCTGTCTAGTTTTTGAGTCTCTTCATATGAATCTCAGCATAGATGTTGTGAGGCTTTATGCAAAGCAACTTTTCAGTGCTTTGAAGCATCTAAGGAGTTTAGGCGTGCTTCATTGTGATATTAAACCTGACAACATCTTGGTAGATGAAGCAAAACAAAAGCTGAAGCTTTGTGACTTTGGTAGTGCTATGTTTGTTGACAAAGATGAAATAATTACTCCATACCTCGTGAGTCGTTTTTATCACGCCCCGGAGATCATACTTGGCTTGCCATATGATCATCCAATAGATATTTGGTCAGTCGGTTGCTGTTTATTTGAGCTTTATGCTGGGAAAGTCTTATTTCTAGGTTGTTCTAATAATGAAATGCTCCGTCTTTATATGGAACTGAAAGGTCCATTTCCAAAGAAGATGCTTAGAAAGGGTAAATTTACATATCAACATTTTGACCAAGATCTCAATTTCCTTGCCACTGAAGAGGATCCTGTTACACACCAGGCTAGAATAACGAAGCTGATTGTCAACAACATCAAGGCGAAAGATTTCAGTTCAATAATTTCATTACAATTCATCAACTCAAACTGACTCATAATGATGTCCAAACTTGACCCATGAAAATGTATTAACCCATGGAATTGCTCAAAGCTTTTAACCAAACCCACCACCTCACCACCCAACTCACCCCCCCAGACCCTCACCACCCTCCAAAAAATTCATTTTTTTTAGAAAAAAGTTTTGGAAAGTTTTCTGTTTCGGATTTTTGATGCAATTGAACCTACCTTATACTTATTACGCAAGAACACGGGAATTACTCTTGGCAAATAAAATCATTGCAAGAAGGTGCTTTCGAGGATTCATCGACAATGGCCAGTGATTCATGCCACTGTCACCTTAGTAGGAATGAAACGGGAGATGAAGTTGAGGACGGAGAAATTATTGACGATGATTTTGATATGGAATTGTATTACAATTCTAGAGAAAGAAAGTCCCGTATGGCGAATGCTAGTTACACAGATTAGGTTGGACGGACAAATTATTGACGATGATTTTTGATGATTTTGCTTTTCCACTTGCTAATTTTTTACGTTTAAAATTTATTTCATCCTCAAGGTTAGGTTCGAGTGTGGAGAAATAGATATTTTGCTAGGTCTTGATCTTGTCCTAGTAAAATTGAGAGTGATTATAACTTATAGTTGGTTATGATCCTGTAAACAAACAGTGTTATGGTAATCTGAAAAGTATACTCCTCCCTGATACAGCTTATTGTTTATATATCAGCTAAGTAAACCTGAATTTACTAACGCACGACTACGTTAATCTAACCTTTTCAACTTTGTGCAGTCAATCAAGTTTCTAACCTGTTGATGTTACCATATGATGTATATACTATACATGCAAATCAGACGGCTGTTGATGTTACCAGATGACGTGTTTGCTTCAAAATTCAATAATGTACTTAGAAAACACAGCATCTCAAATCCTGCTGAAGAAAATCAATAATTAGTTAACTATAGAGATAAATGACAAAGCAGAAGAGCTTCTCTCCCATCTGCTTCGACGCCAGGAAGGAAAATTTAACAACTTCTACATGGGATAGGGCCATCAGACAAGCGTCAAAGGAAGTACAGAAGTCTTGAAATGAAGAAGAACTACGTATATGGCAGACCAAAAACACCAGTACATTTGGTTGGCAGGCAGTTGCGAAAGCACTCAAGAATTCTGATTAGTTTTTGCCTACATCAGTATTTACATGAGAATTAATTCACAGCCAAACTTTTCTTGTATCTAATATTTACAGGTGAAGATTGTAGGTTCCTCATGCTTAGAGTTGCACGTAGATTGACCTACGAACTGCATGATGTGGAGACAAACATTTTCCATTTACACAAATCTGTTCCACGAAATCCACTCGCACTTATTTGAACTGGTAGTGCTGTGATCAAAATCAACAATTTAGGTCAGGATGAGGATTTGAACAAACTGTTGTGAAAATACATGTAAAAGACAAATGGTTAGCATATACTTAATGAAACGATTCCAGACTTAACTACTCACAAAAAAAAATAGTAAAAAAGAAAGAATGAAGCTACGGGTTCTCTTGAGTCCTAATTGGTGGAATTGCTGACAGCATTATCCCCTGGCTGGCAAAGGATATCTATGCTAGGAGCTCAAACAAAGATTGATTAGTCGATGACTGTTTATTGCTTTCATTTTATCTTCCTTTCTAGTGCTTCCAAATGGAAGTGGTGACTACCACAGCTGACTGAGAAATCTGTGCTTGTAACTGTTAACATATGCTACAAATTTTCACGATCCATCCAAGTGGCGGAGCCGGTTTCAAAAATATAAATATGTAAATAAACAAAGAAGCCAAGGGGATTCAACATCTACTATATGTATACATAAAAATAGTAATTTTAACCTTATGTTTACAGTGTAATTGGGTTTGGATGAACCCCTTGCCTCCACCTAGCTCCGATCTGATCCAGCCATAGAAGTAGAGGGTGTAAACAGGGAGGAACCATGAGTGTGGATATCGGTTGGTCGGATCAGGTGTGGAGGCTGAACTAGGTTGGGACGAATATGTGGATGACATGGACCTCATATAGAAGAGGAAAGAGAAAGCAGCAGGGCAGAGTTGAATGTGTAAATAGGATTTTGCATTTAACATGAACAGTAAACAAGAGTACAGAACTCACCAAGAATAACATCCATGACATTTTTATCATAAGTTAACAAACACGGCGATTTTATCTCGGCCATGGTCAAAGCCTACAAAATGAGTTCTTTGCTTATTCAGATGACGGATTGAATGATGTTTTGCTAGCCAGTGGCAGCTTTAACCATTACATATGTATGTTTGAAGGTGTTCCACACAATAAAGAAACAGAAAAAGAGGTCCCAAAATGGATCTGACACCTTAAATTTGGACATCAAACCTGCTGTGTGGTAGTACCGGGGGGGGGGGGGGGGTTGAATATCAAACATTTCCTATTTGTACATAGCCACCTAAAAACAAAAAAGGAGCTCAAACTCATTTTTTAGTTGCACTGAGAAAGTCACTTCTTATTAAAGACACTAATATATTAAGAAAGATGCAGATTAAAAGTCAATAGGACAATATCAACTTCTATGGGCTTTTCCCTTTCAAGAAACCATAATGGGACTGCTCATAAGTCATAAGAGAACTGAGCCAAGCCAAATTATTCTAAACCTCTCAACTCTTTTTTTCTGTAAGGTGCATTCATTTTAGGAACTGGGTGAAGAAGGAAAAACACGTCCACGCTACAACCCACGGGATAAGGCTTGCAGATGCGATATAAATCGAACCAGATCGAAATATTCAGCTGACAACGGGCAAAAGCGGGAATGTCGACAGCAACTGACGGATGGCGTCTAGGCCCAAAAAAGTTTTGATAGAGAAGAATATTTGAGATATCCAAAAGTAAATGGACTAAGTTGCATTACTGCAGTATTACATAAATGACATAATGATAGGAGGTCTACCTTTCCTTTCCAAGAAAAATCAACAAAATGGTAGAATGGCTCCAATAAGCTGACCTGATCTCCTTCCTTAATCTGCCAATAGGAGTAAATTGTACTTGAATGAAGTGATAATTTAAAGGGAGCTTCGGAAAAAGGATTAAAGAACTCAAAAGTGGCTAGTTACTTCAATAAGTTCAGGTAAAACAGAAGTCATGGCTAGTTCTACATTCACCAATTTTCCCCTCTCAAATATTAATACAATTGTGGGCTCTCTAATTAAGTCTTGTGATTGATTCATCTGTTTGTTCTGCATCAATGCAGGACATAAAAGGTGATACATTCACACTCTTGAGGTAACAAATTCCCACAAACAAATAACAAATGTGTTCACTTTATCAAATCTCAGGTCAGATATGAATGCAAAGAGCAATCCTTGTTAGGAAAACATAGATCTTCTTGAAGGTGTAACACAGAAATACAAAGCTCAAAATGGTGCTGCTCCATCTGAGCGATAAATAAGTAGCGGTAAAAGAAGATTGCCGAACAGATTCACTTAAGCTTCTAGCTAGCTTGCTAGCCTTCCTTTTAGCTGCTCTCGTCAGAACCTCGCTGCAACATATTTTTGCTAGATGGCAAGCCCCTCTTTGACCAGGAAAAATGACTGTTCCGGCTCATGGTGAATCCAACAATATAACATTATTTTCTTCTATGTTAAGAGAGGCTAAGGTATTTTTGAAGTACAGTAAAAACCCTTCATATAATTCTTCTTACAAAAAGGAAAAGGTGAATCCGTTTCAATTTAAGTGTCTTATAGTTTAACTGGACTCAGAGTTCAAGAAATAAAGGGAGACTTGTCTTAAATTAAAGATGTGTATAAACAACAACAACAACAACATACCCAGTGTAATCCCACAAGTGGGGAAAGATGTGTATAAAAAGTCATAAAAAATTAAAGATGTGTATAATGTACCAAAAGGTCTTTTGAATCTTGAGGGCTTAAACTTGCCATGTAGGATGTTGGAATTGAAAACTTACTAACTATAGAGACTCTTTTTGGAACATACTAAAAAGGAAAGTAAGACACTTAGAATGAAACGGAGGGAGTATTAATTATCGGGCATATCGCTTTTGCTGCTGCTGTTAAGCACAAACAAGGACATGAATATCTAAAAACACGTCCAAGCAAATTCAGAATCATACACTTCTTTTTTCCTTTTGTAACAGTAATACCATAACTCTTCTACATTGCTCATGCGGAGATGAAGAAGAAACAACTAAGTTGTGATCTGGAAGATACCTGCTAGTAAAATCAGTACATGAATTATGAATATGAATATGAATACTCACTCAACCCATTAAGTGGGTAAACTGGATCGATTAGTAGGTCAAATGTAAGAAAAAGGTCGTTTCTTGATTGATTTGTCTTAGAGACTTGCACTATCCAGAATGCTTAAACCCCTTCTCGGAACTGGTATATCATCAATCGTTATTATGCTTTCTCTAAACAACTAACAACAATATACCCAGTGTAATCTCACAAGTGGAGCGTTATAGAGAATGCAAGTAAGTAAGTTTCCCGTTTTTCCTGAACTGCTTTCACCTAATCATCTAACTAAAGGACTCAAAATAATTTAAATTAGAGAGAATCTTCATTGGATTTGGTGCAACCTTATTAAGGTTTCTAACGACCTCTGTAGCATAATGTGACCAACGTTGACACTAGTTTAAGATACACATAACCTTAACAACAAATGCTTCTGCATAGCCTTAGCTGCCTATTAACAGTTTCCTAGCACCAACTAGTTCCCTAGCTCCCCATGGATTTAATGAATCCACAATAATAGCTGAAAAGAAGCGCGATTTACGTGAGAAATCTGTCACCCCTCCCCCCTTCCCCACCCACCGCCGAGCTACCACTAACCATAAAACTTTTGGTAGACATTGAGTGCCAGTGGGAAGTATCTAAAAGATTGCCATACTAACATTTTATTGCATCAGAAAAAGGGGACATTTTCGATAATAAGAAGTCAGGTTTCAAAACACTCATCCTTGTGTTCCATACTGGCGATTGGCAATACATTTAAAAGCATCGAAAATTTATCAAACTTCTTTTCCATTTTTTTTTTTGGAAGAGTCCTATCTGGATATTGTCACAACTCCAAACCAAGTCGGGCAAGAAAATTCAGGTGAGGAACCATCCACTCTAAATCAAAATAATGCAGAATTTCCTTATGACTCTAATGCTATCAGCCATGATTTTCTATTAACGGTCCATATTAAATCAAGGAATAAAGAAAAGAAAAAGAAAATCTCGGACCGTTGGATGAAATGTGGACGGTTGAGATTGAGAGAGGGAGGCTTGATCCGTGTAGTGGCACTCGAGGATTGGATGAAAAGAAAGCTGTGAAAATATCACAGAGAAAAAGAAAAAAAATTGCATAAGGAATTGGCGGGAGATGCTGTTAGGATGGGTAGTTTAGAAGTTCATTAATTATAATCAGGCCCTAGAAGTTTTCCCATCTCTTTTTCTTACTTCCCCCTTAGAGTTTGTTAGAAATTATTATTTTTTACGGAAAAGGCTCAACTATGTCATCGAACTATCAGAAATGGCTAATTTATTCAACTCGTCAATAGTTTAGATCATCTATCCCATCATCGTTTCCAAAATGGCTCATCCATGTCATTTTTCATTAACGTCGGTTTTATAATACTAGATATGGCACGTGGCCTCCAACTAGATTAAGGTTGTGGGTAGGTCGGGTGTATGGGTCGGATTTTTTTATTAATTTGGGATTTAAAATTGGGTTGATTTAATTAAAAGACATGGACCTCTAATTCGAGGCCACGTGTTATATCTGTTATTGTAAAACCAACGTTAATGAAAAATGTCATGGATGAGTTATTTTTATAGCGGCGATGGCATAAATGAGCCAAACTATAGACGAGTTGTATAAATGAATCATTTCCGACAGTTCAAGGCATATTTGAGCCTTTTCCCTTCTTCTTTTTTAAGTCAATCCTTTTTCTATGCAATACTCTTTATTCTTCTGGGGAAAAAGGAATTCGGTAATGCTAAAGCCTTTTACCATTACATAAAAGGATTTCTACTAGATGCATCTTCTCTGGATTATAATTGGAAAGCGTAATATGAACTGAGAAAAGCCGTGAGTGAACCTTAGTTTTATGGTTTTGTCTAGAATGTTTTTTACTTGTTAATCGTGTGTATTTCCTTATTAGTTGGGGCTGAATGCGAAATTGCTGGAGGCATATATTACTCTAGGGAATTGCTACCAGAAATTGGGGGAGGGGGGGGGGGGGGGGGGGGGGGGGGAACCTTATTAGGGCTAAAGATTGCTTTGAATTTGTCATTCAACTCCGAGCTTCGAAGATGTTTGGTCATCCAATAAATATGTGCTTAAATGGCATGGAATATGGAGTGGATTGAAGATTGGACTTGAAGGTTTAAGAAGGCAACATTTTATTTCGGCTTTGTGTGTAGGTCTTGGCCGAAGACCATGTTTGTTTTTCTTTTAGCTTGTTGTTTTCCTTCAGATCTTAGCTTAGCTATTAGTTTTCATTAAGACACATTTAATGACCGCGTAATAAGAGGACAAGCCGAGAGGTCCTCCAAAAAGGGACAAGGCCGTGTTCAAGCCAAGGGGGCACGAACAAGAGGTGAGGTGACCGAGTACACCATAGCAAAGACAAGGGATGATTTGGACAACAAGTTGGCAAGAATAAGAAGCTTCCAAGAAGACCATCCAATTACAAGTCAACTTCGGTCTAGGGAGATTAAAAGTCATCACCTTGGTGCAAGGAACGGAAGCTTCTAAAATGATTCCAAGAATATGAATTCTAGAGAAGCCAAGTTCATCCCCTCTTCTACTGGTTACCACAATGGAAGTGTGGAGAAGTCTGGGTTTACACTTGTCTCCAAGAAAGCTCACAATGGCCGAGGAACAACTTGGTCCCCAAGCCAACCCAACCCCTTTCCCTTGTTCACATTTCGGCCGAATGGCCTTGTCTTTATGTCCTTTTGTTTTCCTTCTAGAATGGTCCATGTATCACTATAAATAGGACCCTTAGGATATGTAAATAGGCAGAGTTTGTTTTGATATAAAACTTGAGTGTTTACTCATTTGCTAAGTCTTAAAATCCGGGATTGAACTTCTTAGTTGATCCTCCGAGAGGGTCGCTCGGTTCTCCGGGAAGAACCACCTATCTTTATAAGGTTTTGGATCACCCTTGCTTGGTTAGTGTTGAGCCTAGAGGTCAGCAAACCTCAACCTAGTCCTTGTGAAATTGATCACGACATAATTGGAGACCACACGATCAATTGACTCCTCGTGTTACCATCCAAGAACCCCATATCGACCGAATTGTGACTTGGTGTGTGATCGGATTGCAATCCCCATATCCGTGCCCATTCCTAGTTTCAATTACTTGTTTGTTTACACCACCACCATCCACAACATCTCACAAACACCTCCACCAAAGCTCACTACCCGCAACCAACCACAAACCCCCGCAAGTACAAACAACCACCCCAACGTCCCACCGAACCCTCTTCTCGGACCCTCACTGTCTCGGTCAACTTCCGAGTCTTTACTGTCACTAAAACACCAGATCCCCACTACCACAATCTCCCATAACATTCCCGGAACCACCCCCTAAAGCGCCTAAGCCCACTTTCACTCGTAGCCTTGCGGAGTCCCCACCCTAACACCACACTACCTACCTTACCCGATAAACCGAGCACCTCACTGATTCGGCTTGGTGTCGTGACCCTACCACCACTAACCTGCCAAACCCCAACCATCACACCAATTCTCACATCACCCGCAACCACCACCCAAAACACCTTGTCCCGACTCCTCCTACATCTACCCGAAACCATCATCAAATACCCCACATCTCGGCTTACCGAAACCCCAATAAACCCCACCTTCCTTGTCTGTTTTCGGGTCAATCCGAATCTCACCAAGACCCGAACCACTTACCTACTCAAATCCTTCTGTACTTACATCACTTACCTTGCATTTCTGCAAGAGGCTGTTTCCACGGCTTGAACCCATGACCTCCAGGTCACATGGGGTTTAGGGTTTAGTGTACGCAGCCTTACCTCACAGCCTCTTGCAGAAATGTGAGGTAAGGTTGCGTACAATAGACCCTTATGGTCCGGCCCTTCCCCGGACCCCGCGCATAGCGGGAGCTTAGTGCACCGGGCTGCCCCTTTTATAGCTGCACTTGTGAAAGCTTTCAGAATATTGCATTTTGCTGTTTTTTGTTGTTACCATTTGCTTCCACGTTTGGTTGCCATACTGATGGCTATTTGGAGCCTGATGGTTGATGCATTTTGAGAAAGCTGTTAGTGTATTTTGAGAGTTCTGTTGCTACACTTTTAGCCAAGGGTGTGCTGCATCCTAGAGCTGAAAGATGTTGTGTTCTTGGGATCAAATGTCTGCTGTTTTGGGGCATCTTTGAGACTCTCAAAGTGCTGTATTTATTGCCACTGCTACTGTCTCCGAAAAAATGGATTGATACTACACTTGAGAGGTTTCTCAAAGTGCTACACTTTGATAAATTAGCAGCTACCTTGCTGTTGTTTTTGCTGCCAAGAACTGCTGCATTATTGGCCATCTATACCTTTTTTTGGGAATGTTTTACTGCTGTGTATTGGCTAAATGGTTGTGCATTTTCTAAGGTTGAAAGGTGCCACCTTTTGAGTAATTTTGTTGTTGCCATCTGGTTTCCAATTGCTGCATCTATTTGCAAATGGTAGCTGCATTGTGAGACAAGCAAAGGGCTGCATTCTAAGCCTAGTTGTAGCTGTACTTTAAGGCAAGCAAAATGTTGCACTCTGAGCTGAATTGCTGTAGCATTTCAAGGCAAGCAGATGCTACATTTTGAGCTATGTTTCTGCCACACTTTGAGCTTGATTAATGCTACACTTTGAGCTATATTTCTGCCGCACTTTGAGCTATATTTCTGCCGCACTTTGAGCTTGGTTAGTGCATCATTTTGTGCTATGTTTCTGGCACAATTTTGAGTTGAATCACTGCTGTTTGAACATGGGAAAATTGTTGCTCTTGTGAGGAAAGTGATTGTTGCTTTTAAGGGCTGAGTTGTTCGTAAATTATGGCCATTTGTTGCTGTGTCTTCAAGTCCTTTGCTGCTACATTGTTTGCTGTTGATATGTGTTTGAAGAGTTGCTGCATTTATGATGCTGTATATACTGCACCTTGAGGCAGAACAGGTTCTGCACTTCAGCATTTCTTTTTGATATGAACAGATACTACTACACTTCATGAAAGTACACTGATTTGAACGGATACTACACTTGGGCCGATGAGAATGATTTTGAGGCCATGCCACTTCCGGAAAGGTTGTCCCTCGGATTAGGCATTTCGATTAAATGCAAGGATGACACTCATAATAAAATCACAAGGTAGAAACCAACATGCATTTGGCGAGGCAACTAGAACGACTAATGAGTCGCTAGTTCGCAACCACGACATTTCCAAATTTCTTTTGCCAAAATTCGAAAACATGAGTCTGAGCCTTCATATTCAAAGGTTTTGATATGAGTCCGAAGAAAATTTTCGTTTATATTCATAAACGCCACACCATAGGGTGACGTATCATTTTAACTAACTCTTCTGTCTTCATTGTTTGCGAGGTACAAATAAACAAGTTCGCGAAATACTACAAATATGAGGCAAGAGCTTGGATACTTGGAGCTTTCGGATGAAGAGCTAGAAAAGAGCGGGATTGCAATTAAAGGTCCAAGAATGCTAGGAGATAGGTCTAGCGTGACTAGCCTTTCTCCCCTTCCCTCTATCCCTCTCATTTAGTTATTTATTTATGACATGTATATCCATCAAAATAACATAACACCCTATTGTAGTGGTAACAAATAACCATAACAGCTCAATCCACCAACATGGCAACATCTATTTATCCAAAATGCCTCAAGGATGCAGTTTATTTAACCTTCAAAGGAGGAGCAGTTACTTACCTCAATTAGCAGCTCAATTAGAAAATTAAGCATCAGCTCAAAAAATGGAACAAGCACCATAACCACAAGTCCTTCCAATGTGACAACAGTCCATGAAAGCACCTCAAGGACATTTTGGGGTTTGAACATCCCCATGTCATGCAAAAGAAGAGGGGTGAAGGATGAGTATCAAGAATTATATACCCCTTAACAAGCTAAAGACTTAAAAGAATACTTAGTAGTCAATAGTTTGAAATAGTAATCAGGGAGCAGAAACATCAAAGAACGCAATGCTTTAAAAGACAGTAAACTTAAAGACAGGTCATAATCAGACTAAATCTCAATTTTGAAAGGCAAGAAAGAAAAGGGGGCTACCACCATCCATTTCCGATGCCACAACAAGATCAAAAAGGTTTCCAGAACCTTAGGCATGGCAGGCTATCGGGGAGGCTAAACCAATCCCTAAACACTGCCTTGACTTTCAGCCGACAGGGTAATAGAACAGGTTTAAGTAAAAATCAGTAGGGGTGGGCAAAAAATTGGAGAACCGAAAAAGCCGAACCGGCTGTTCGGTTCGATTTTTAAATTTTGGATACGAACCAAACCAAAAAACCGAATTAAATATGTAATTAATCTTATTTTTTTATTTTAGGCTACTACTATCTCTTGAATCATAGCCATTGAAACCAATCTATGAAGCTTTTATGGAAGTCGAATGCGGCATGAACTTGATTAACATATCACGGAATTGACATAAAATGTAGGGAGAGAAAATAGTTGTAAATTGGTAAAATTTTATATGGTCAAAACTTTGCGCTCGTCCGTTTACCCGATTTTTTTTTTATTTTGCATATTTTTTTGAGACGCGGCCGGCCCAAACAGCCGCAAGGCGGTTTAGTGCCGCCAATTTTTACGAAAACGTCCGTTTTTTCAATCAATTTGTGTTTTTCCCCAAATCGGTTTCTAATTTTCCTTTTTCTTTAGTAAACATCTCACGATATACAATACATTCCAACGTCGAATTTTCGTGGTAACGCAGGTGTGAATGACAATTTCAGTGTTGGAAATTCAATTTTTTTTTAAAAAAAAAAAAATCCCTGACCCGACCCACCCGGCCCACTAGAAAAAACCGATATAATCCGATATGTTCGGCGATATAAACCGAACATATCGGTTTTTTTTTAAAGTTGGATTCGTTTTTAAAAAAAAACTATTTTTATTCAGTTCATATTTTTCAGATACAAAACCGATATGAACCGATATACGCCCACCCCTAAAAATCACCACAGAACTCCTTTCGATCAAGGCTTGGGACATTATCATAAGTAAGCACGGACGGAGGAAACTTAGGAGGAGTTTAAAAAGAGGGAGATTTAGAACATAATCCAAATTTGGTCAAGTTTTAAAGAAAGCTTTGAAACAAGCAAGTTCAAACTTCTAATCCAACTATATTCTGTTGAGATATGGTCCTTATTTAATCATATGTGGCAAAAGTTATCAAGCACTAACAGGAATCATATCTAAAAACATACACACTAGCTCAAACCAAACATGGAACCAATTTACTTTTAAAAGATCAACTCCATCAGGCAACAAACAGTGGTTAGCCTCTTGATATTCAAAACCAAACATGGCCTCTTAACAGAGAAGCAATTAACTTGTTTCTAACAGAAAAAGAAACTTGATCTCTAGGACCAGTGACTATTTTAGTTTTAAGGGAAGTTATCAAATATCAAACAGGGCTGTTTTTAGCAGATGGTATCAAATTCTAGTTTTTTAAGCTTGTCATGATTCTGAAAATACATAAGTAGCATACATTAACAATAATACATCCCTGCTTACTTAAACTATCATGTAGACTGCTTTATTTTCCTTTCTTTTCCCAAAACAAATCCCTCTTATGAAAGACAAAGGATGAAACAATTGGGACTTTAACAACCAGGTTTCAAACACACATAGACACAAGACTCATTTATTAAATGCTTAGAAAAAATCCTTCTACAGGACAACAACCTCCCCAAACAGTGATACAGAGCCAAAAACAAGACATCTCCAATCAAGTTTTAAACCATACATATACATATCAAGATTTTCAGGGCATACAGACACCTTAAAGGGATATTTTAACAATGTTGAAGCCTAATGTAACATCTAATCACCCTGACTCAACCAAACTCTCAATTTTAAACTAAATCAGTAACTACATGAAGGAATACCATTCAAAAGGGGTTCAAAACAGGTCTTAACTCAAAACAGTTCCATCTTGTACATTTCAAACCAGTGAAGAAATGGAGACTACATGTTAACAAACAAAGATTCAAAGTATATACTAAGCCAATACATAAAAATCTACATAATCTTTAACTTGAGCTCCAACACAGTGAAACTAAACAACCAACTCAACACTTTAGTTATACCAGGACATCATTAGTCCATATATTGAACCTAAAATAACGGCTGGGAATGATTACTTACCCGGCTATGCTTACACAGTGAATACTTAGAGTTTAAAGCACTTAATTCATAACTAAATTCTCATATCAACATTTAAAAGAACTCATCACAATTAGAGCCAATTATTAACAGTTTATAATAGACCACTCTACAACACCTATCTTAAACCTTGTAATTAACATTACATAAACTTAAACTAATCTAACTTAAACTGAAGCAGATAAACAAACAAACATACTTAACACATATATTAATATAAAATGAAGGCAGAAATTAAAGGGTAGGCACTTAAGAATTACCTTTTCGCGACCAGTGACGGGAGTCGACGAACAACCTTTCACCCAAACCGTCTTCCGACGAACGGAGACAGGAACCAAAAATATGGCACTTTTCATTTCAATTATAACCAAGTCGTTAAAGTTGTAACCAACTGTATAAATTTGTAATCAAATGCTTTTCAATTGAAGCCGCTTCTTTAGAATTAGATCAATTTGAAATAAAACTGAGATGAATCAATTATTCAATTAATTAAGCTTCTTGATTATAACAAAGTGAAATATTTACTTTGCATTTTTTCCTTAATAAACATTTCACTCTGTTTGTTGTTTAAAGAAGCTTGAATAATTAATTTAAATTTTTGTTTGGAAAAAATTGGGTGTCAACACACAGGACTCACCCATGTACTATTAAAAATGGGGTACACTATCCCAGCATCTAATCACTTAATGATCTCTTTCTTGACAACTTCTTGCATTGAGAGGTTTAACCTCCTTTGATATTGAACACTTGGGGAACTATTCTCTTCAAGATGGATTCGATGAGTATACACACTCGGACTTATCTCCCGGATGTTCGCAATAGTCCACCCAATTGCCCTTTTATAAGTTCTCAAGATAGACAATAGAGCTTCCACTTGCCTTTCATTGAGATTTGATGAGATAATAACAGATAAAGAGTCATTTGGCCCAAGGAACTTGTACTTCAAATGACTTGAAAGTGCAACGGTTGGCGGTTCCTCAATAGAAGGCTTGAGAGGAGGGACTCCACGATTTTTCAAGGCCAAGGCCAATGCCTAAGAGCGTAAGGGTAGGACCCTTGGCCCTAAAGTGCAAGCACGGTCTCTGTAATCCCCTCAACTACCTCATCATCATGGTTCAACAAAACTGTCATTAAGGCCCTTCAATGACATCAACCTCGACATTTAACTCTACCTCATCACCAATCATTGAAATTACCCCCATATTCATAGATTGTTTCATGGATTTGCACACATGGAAGGTAACATTTTCATCATTCATATGGAACTTCAATTCTCCACTCTCCACATCACATATTGCTCTCCCCGTTACTAAGAATGGTCGTCCCAAGATTATGGGAACATCATAGTCAACCGCACATTCCAATATCACGAAGTCGGTTGGAAGATAAACTTATTAACTTTCACAAGCACATCATATATGATCCCCATTGGTCTCTTCACCATCCTATCCGCAATGAACAACCTCATACTTGTAGGTCAAGGATTGCCCAAACCTAGCTTCTCGAAAATTGTGAATGGCATCAAATTTATGCTTGCTCCAAGGTCACAAAGGGCCTTTGCAAATTTGTACACTCCAATGGTGCACAAAATGGTGAAAGAACTGGGATCCTCTTGTTTCTTCACAATGGAGCTAGAAACGATGTCGCTATATTGGTGCGTAACATCCACCGTCTCAAAACTCACTCTTATCTTCTTTGTTATCAAATCCTTCATAAATTTGGCATACCCCCGGCATTTGATCCAAGGCTTCAACAAGTGGAATATTGATTGAAGCTGTTTTAGCATCTCCGAGTACTTGTTGAACTTGTCATCTTCAATTTTCTTGGAAAATCTTTGTGTAAAGGGAGGAGGAGGCCTTGGAATAGGCTTTTGGATTCTCCGCTTCTTTGTCGTTCCCTTCTTCATTTTCAAGCACATTTTCATTCTCATTAATCTTTTCTTCAATGAAGACAAAATCATCCACCATCTTATAATCACTCTTCTTCAGCTTTTCAACCGCAATCAATTTCTCATCTACCATATCCATCGGCATCTTCGGCTCCTCCAATACTTTACCACTTCGAGTAGAGATAGCTAGACAATGAGACACCCCCTCTGTAACGACTCATTTAGTCATTTTTAGCTAAAGATTCTTATTTGCTTATTTGAACTTTTCCGTAGACTTTATGGGTTTTGTGATGCGGGGGATGGGTGGCACGGATTTTGAGGTCCATTTACATGAGTTTCAGTTAAAAAATCCAAAACTAAAAACTTAGAGTTAGTTAGTTTGATTCAAAGTTGACTTTTGGCTAAATGGGTTCATTTTTGGATTCACTTTCGGTAGTTCTAGAGGGTCATTTATGACTTAGTTGAGTCATTGGTTCACTTTCCGAGGCAATCTAATGTATTTTGTGGCCTTATATGTGAAATTTAGATAATTGGTTTTCTCGGGCGATTCTTTAGAAAAGTATATCTTAGCTCGGTTATTTATGAAATCTTAGCTCGATTATTTAGAAAATTCAGATAATCATGCTTTAGGCTTAATTTGATTATAGAATCGTGTTTTCAATTGGACAAAATTTCTAGAGTTTCAAATTTGGGCTTTTTTATTATGGTTCAATTGAGGTATCAAATGTGAATAGATTTCTGATTAATTTAAGGATATGATTATCTAGTACATAACCTTGGTTATTGTGTATTAAAGTTTGAGTCTTGGTAGCGTGAGCTCAAGATGGGTATTTAAAGTCTTGATTTATGTTGTGTTAGCTTTAAATTAATGGTGTAATATGTGTGAATAGAATTTGATTATCACGAGGCACAAAGGAAGGGTAATGCTATCACTGACTGTTCGGCTTTGAGTAGGCTATGGTTTAGCTTTTCGAGACTCCGATGAAAGTACGTAATTAGTTATAAATATTGAGGGGTACTGGGCGTGTTTGGGAGTCCCACTCAGCCAATTATGATGAATGTTTAAGTGGGTACCATTGTTAAACTGTAATGATGGGTAGATTTGGGGAATCAACCTCGTGTTGGTTCTGACTGCTGTTTATTTGGGCTTGTCGTCTATTTTCCATTGTTTGTTTACTCATCACACATGCTTTCGATATGATATCCTGAGTTTGACTTGGATCTTATACTATTGAATCCTTGAAATGATGTGGTATATCATCTCTATACTTGATTGCATCTCATTATATCATGATATATTGCCTTATATTGTCATTGCATTCATACACTCATAGTTTTGTGACATTGATATGAGAGTGGTATGGATATGTTGTGGTCCAAGAGACCGAAAAGGTAAGAATGCTATGAAATTATGATACTTGAGATGATATTAATACGTGGTGAGCGGAGTTGCACACCTGCAATATGATTGAGACTCGATAAATGAGTCATGGGCTATAGTCAGATTCGTGTGTGGAATTTTGGTTGGCTAGGAGCGGTATATGGACTTCGCGGGTCCCCCATGATTGTATGGATTATAATTAAACCTTTACGTATTGTATACCAGATTGAGAAATGTACCTTGCATATGCATTGCATTCATATCATACATACTTATGTCATATCATTGATGATTTTGTGGTAAGACTGCCAATTTACAACTACTTTCTCTCCTACATTATGCTTCCGTGATATTAAAAGAACGACTAATAATATAAACATATAATTAATAATCAGCTACCGTTTTTATCTTATTTTATGTAGAGCTCAATGTAGATTAGAGCAATACATATATTATAAAAACATACATTATATCACTTATTAATGGCAAAAATATATATAAGTACAAAATAAATATTAATGAAGGAAAAATAATAAAAATTATATTAAAAAAACACGCGGGGTGGGGTCGGGGTCGGGGTCGGGCCAGGTCAGACGGGTAAAATATTCTGACCCTAGCCCAACCCTATATAAGATCGGGTCCCCGCTTTTTCGGGTCGGGTGGCTCACGGGTTAGCTATAAGCCGACTCTGGCCCTGGATTTTTAGGGTCGGGCCGAGCCGGGCGGGTCCCCGACCCGTTGGACAGGTTAGTGTTCAGGGTGAAAATACTTCTTCCAGCATGCCCTTGGATACTCTATCTCTACTTATTGTCTTTTGTTCGTATTTAAGAGACATATTTCAGACTATGTATTCGGTTTTGACCTGCGTGTCCATTTACTCAGACTTGTATTGTTTTGCTAGTGCTCTTGTATGCCAGACTAGATCACTTGGGGGTGTTTTGAATGTAGTAGACTTATCATTATCTTTCGTGTTTTATTATGAGAAAATATGTATAGTATTTGTACTTCTTTCACTTTTATTTATATCATATCTTACGAATGATTGGGAGTGGTTCACCGACCGATGGAATTATGTAGGTGCCAACATGATTCTTGAAAGGGGTCGTGACACCCTCTCCCTTCATTTCTTGGATTTACCATTGTATCACTAGGAAGGGTCCCTTTCTGCCTTGGGTTTAGTGTTGAAGCAATTTCCCCCAATTGGCTCTCTAGTTGCTTGATAGATGTTGAATGTGAGGATACAAGATTGTTGAGCTCTTTTATGTTGGTCTCGGGTGTGTCTTGATTTTTCAACACCCTAGATAACATTTCTTCAAGCTTTGAACTAGCGAGATCGCTAGTAGACTCACGATTGTGGAAAGAAGGAGGTTGGGTAGGTTGTTGGTATGCTTGCCCCCTAGGTGGAACATAAGGGTTGGAGCTTCTATTTTGGTACCCATTGTTGTTGTTATCCCTCCACTCCCATTCATTTCTCTCTCTCCAATTAGGGACACCTTGGTCATTTTTTCTGCCTTGATTATTAGATCGCCGCGGTTGACTCGATCCTTGGTAATTAGGGTGGAACCCCCCTGCACATTGTTCACAAAATTCACATCTTCTACATTTTTATTTTACCATTCATGATCATAGGGTACCATTTCGGTTGCACCTTGCTTAGGACCCATGCTTGTAACTGCATTCACTTTCTTGGCCCCCTATTCTATCACATGTTTGGTAAGGGCCGCCATTTGGGTCATCAATTACTCAATGGTCTCGTCCCTCTCTTCCTCCATCGTCAATGTCTCTCTACACAAAACTTTCGAAAGACCACCCCCAACTACCTCTAACACTCTTGTGTGTCAAGCATGGTTCGTCTTTGTTAGCTTATCAAAAAGCTCACTCACCACGGTAAATGAATTATTCATCAAGGCATCTTCCGCTATATTGTTGGCCTCCTACTTTTTGACCGAATCAATCGCCCGATAGAACGTTTGGATCAATACATCATCACTCAACCCATGACTGTAACATTGGTTAAGCTTCTTTTTTAACCTTAGTCATGCTTCATACAAGGCTTCACCTGGCCATTGACGGAACGTCAAGATCTCGTCTCAGAGTTGGATTATGCGAGTCGGCGGGAAGAACATCTCAAGGAATGCCTCCACCAACTCGGTCCATGTAGTGATGGACTCGGAATGAATTTGGGGTGGCCTGATGGTTCCCTCATCATCGGATAACTCCGTCATAGCACCTACACCAAAAAAACAATAAGTAAACGTAAATTTATAAATAAAGCTTTTAGTAAAGTAATAACACTACAAATAGGAAATTTCGAGACCGTATTCCCCGGCGACGGCGCCAAAATTTGATCTCGCCCAAATTACACCTTAAGATGGTATAACACGGCCATTGTCAAATATAGTAACCCAACTAAGTTGGGGTTGAATCCACAAGGAATACGATGAGAAATAGCTTTATTCGTGTTGTATCATGGCTTTACTAATTACTTTACTTCTATAGTAACAAAGTTTGTTTGTTTGTTTAAACTGTTCAAGCTATCAAGTCAATTAATGGTTAATATATCAAATAAGTTGGAATGTTAGGGTTGTAACTTAATGCATGGAAGTGATGATGGGTTTTGCAAAGGTGGGTGTAAATAGTACGGTATGAGCAATGAAGACTAATATATACGTGAAGATTTCTCAATTAACCCACCTAATTTCACTTTGAGCTTTCTTAAGCTATAAAGTGTGACATTCATGAACACCTATTCAACTGCATCAAATCCTCTTGGTAAATCTCATAACAACCCTTAACATTTTTTTTTTTTTTTTTACTTTTGTGTGTTATTAATTTAAATCTATTTTTTTTGTATAATAGGTGCCGCAAATGATGCAGAAAAGTCATTTTGCTTCAAGCAATGTACACCTAGCTTTCCATCGGAGGCATGCAACTTTGAATGTATACGACAAGGATTTGCAAATGGAAAATGTGATATTCCTATAAAAAATCCTATTTGTGTTGTCACGAAGCCTCTAATGTATGAAATATATACATATTTAGAATAACAATAATAATAAAATACATGAGCTTCTAATGGATGGACTTTATTTTCTTTGTCTTTAATTGAAAAATAATTTTTATTCATTCTCCTTCATTTACTTTCTTTCTGCCCATGTTTGGAGATTACGATAAAGTTAAGAGATTCATAATAATATTTTTTCATGATTAACTACAAAATAAAAACAAATAGAAAAAAATTAGACATCTCAAAATTAGAAAACAATTAACCAAAATGGAAAGCACGGAAGTATAAAATGAAATATTTTTGTAATTTTTAGTTAAAGTCATATCTTCTCAACGCCCAAAAAATAGGAAAAAAAACATATATAGCCAAGGCTTAAGTTCGGCTAAACAAAGTTATTGAAGTATTTAGAAAAGTTAAATGAAATAGTTTTAGAAAAGTAGTGTTATTTTTAATTTATTATTAATATGAGCCGCTAATTTTTCAAAAAAGAAAAATGTCAATGCTAACCATAGAGAGGACTACAAATATGTTTAGGCTTTGAAAAATTATATAACATTTATATATATATATCTAACAAAATACGTATATTTGTACGTTGATTTGGTTCAGTTCAATTTTTCTTGTTCAATATCAAATCAAACTAAACCAAATACATATTCGATTTTAAGTAGATTGTTTTGATTATTTCAATTTGGTTGGACTTTTTGTATTTTTCTTGAATAGCTCTAATCCAACACTAGTCAACTTGTAGGAGTGTCATGTAGCAGGTTATCATTATCTTTTAAAAAACTCTATTACGGTTTTAAAGTAAAATTGTTCTATTTATGTAGCAAAATGTTACACTCGACCAGAATTAAGTTTGGTTTAAATTTATATTTTATTTGGCCGAGATATAAATTTGTATCTTTAACTAAATAAATTATAAATTTATACCCACCTTAATTATGAAATATCCCACCTTATTCCATCAAACTTGAATTATTTTATTCCATCTCCAAATAAAATACTCTTTCTATTTTAAAATATTTATCTAGTTTTGACTTGGCAGCAAGATTTAAGAAAGTAATTTTTTTTAAATCTTATAATTGTTAACTAAAGATAGATAAACAATCTTAAAAATAGCATATGAATAGTTGAAAACTTGAAATTAAAGAGTTGTAAAAAAAAGGGGATAAAACAGACCCAAAAAAATAAAACATAATTTTTTTACAAGAAGGAAATTAATCCAAAAATTATAATTTATACCCCAAAACTATAATCCCAAACAACCCCTTAAATTATATGAGGTAAAAAGTGCTACTCTATACCAATTTATAACACATACTTTACTTTTTAATTTATTTCAAAAAATTAAATATTCTTTTATTTAATATTAATTTAACTTTAAACTTATATTTTAAACTTAACGATTAAATTTATAACAATAAATATATTTGACTTATGTTTATCTTATTTACTACCTAAGATTAAAAACAATCCTTTATATTTAGGTTCAAAGCATTTGCACTAACATCCAGCCAATCGCCGGCTAAGTTCTCCAAATTTCCGACCTTCTCCACCGCATTTTCCGGCGGAACATCGCCGGAGATATTGATTACACTTATGTTGAAGAAATAATAAAAAAATTGAAAGCGAAGAAGGAAGACCATTATTATTACAGAGCAAATAATGGATCGGATAGTAGTAGCAAATGAACTATCATTTCGATTAGGGTTTACAGGACACAGTGGACACCTTACGATCGAGCCTCTACCTCCTGTTGAACGCGATACTCCTCTTAATTCCATACCTGACTTCATATTGGTAAGCTTTTCTCACACTCCTTATATTTCCTTTGTTATTAAGTTGTCGTTTTGGTAGAGTGTATAAGAAAAAAATGCCTTCTGGGTCGAGTTCGTTGCACAAGGCTTTCCTAGTGTGTTGCGAGCTATTGCACATGAGCTGAGTTTACCCGTGCGCACCCAAAAGGTAGCAGCTTCGGGTTCGCATGTCATAAAAAAAATAGTATAAGAATAATACTCCCTTCGTACCAAAATAAGTGTCACTTTAGCAAAAATCACGCCTATTAAGAAACCAATAAATACAATATAGAGTTTACTAAATTATTTCCTTGTTTATTAGATATTTTGAGAATTGAGCAATGTTAAAGAGGACTGCTTGTTTAATGCTAAGGCTATAGTTGGAAACATGTGCCAATTTTGTCTCTTTTTGTCTTGAATTCCTAAGGTGACACTTTTGGGATAATTTTTTGCTAAGGTGACACTTACTTTGGGTTAGAGCGAGTATAATAATAGTACTTCCTCCGTCCCCAATTTATGTTGTACTATTTTACTTGACATAAAACTTAAAAAAAGAAACGAAGACTTCTGAAATTTGTGGTTTAAAACAAACCTTAGATATATGTGTGGCAATAAGCTATTTTATCAAGGGTAAAAGGAGAATTTTAAAGTTAGGTTGTTTCTAATTATAGAAAGATGACATTTTTTTGGTACATAGTAAAAAAGGAAAGGACGCCACATAAATTGGGCCAGTGGGAGTACATGAAATAGCTTTGATATTATTAATCCCTTATTTGGTAGTGTTTTTCAACGTATGTATACACTCTATTCAGTACTATTCTTATGCATAGCAAACCACGGTCTTAGCAATACAAGGGTTGGGTAAACATTCTGTTCTAGCCTTGGTGGACAGAGTTACGTGGTACCTGTTGCTTGTGGGAGGCGGCAGGTATCCCGTGGAATTAATCGAGACCCGTAATACACCTAACCAAACAGTGGATAGGAAATAATCCCAGCATTACTAAATACATCCTATTCAGTACTATTCTTATATACTCTATGAAACGACCTCTAAGGATGGTATCCTTATACACTCTATAAAACGTACTATTCTTATTCCATAAGGTAGCAGTAGTGAATCTTCGGAAATAAATTATAGTCTATGGAAGTGGGTGAAGGAAATATGAGGGAGAGGAGGTAAGGGGAAAAATGGGATTCTATAAACTATTGTACAAAGAGATTGAAAAATGAAGACCAAAGTTGGGAGGGTCAGTGTTCAATCAAATAGATGAGGATAAAAGAGATGGGTTGGAGAGGGAAATTGGGGAAGACGAGGCGAGGGAGGTGGTAGAATGATGTGTAAGTGATAATGCCTCGGGACCGAATGGATTCACCATGGCTTTCCTCCAACCGTGTTGAAATACTGTCATAAAGAGATTACGGAGATCATTGCATGCTATTCAGGAGACCAAAGAATTTGAAAATAGTCTCAGTGCATCCTTAGTATCATCATATACAACAACAACATACCCAGTGAAATCCCACAACGTGGGGTCTGGGGAGGGTAGAGTGTACGCAGTCCTTACCTCTACCTTGGTAGGTAGAGCGATTGTTTCCGACCTTAGTAGCATCATATCTCCACCAAAAAAGGAGGGAGCAACAAACATCTTGGGTTTGTCAATTTCATGTCTAAAATAGTCCTGGTAAGTTAGAAGTTGTGATATATTACTTTGGCATTTAGTGGCCTTGTGTAAGGTGATAAGTAATAAATCTGGTCTCCTCTAGCATGAACAAGTTGATGGTGCAGTTACTAACACATTATCTGAAGAACCTAGGAAATTCATCTCTTTAGTCTACGTCTTTCCTCCTGCATCTTGTAAAGTGGTTATGTTTCGCTATTTGCTTTTCTTTTTTTTCATAAGCAGAGATATGATTCACTAATTTGTTTATTCATGGTTCCTTTGCAGTTGCATTTCCACTTCTAGATTACCTTTGGTCCACATTTACCCTTATCTACCTTACTGCGGGATATATTTGATAATACCGAAAAACAAGTTCTGTTTGATAGGATATAATTGTTTGAATTTGGATTTATAGTGCCGGAATGATTTAATCTTCTCGGCAGATTTTTTTTTTTTGGAGGGCACATTCGAAGGGGAGCCTTGGAGTAACTGGTAAAGTTGCTGCCATGTGACGTGGAGGTCACGTGTTCAAGTCGTGGAAACAGCCTCTTGCAAAAATGCAAGGTAAGGCGGTGTACAATAGATGCGCGGGAGCTTAGTGCACCTGACTGCCCTTTTTTTTTGGAGGGCACATTAACTCTTACTGTTGTTGAAGTCAATCAGTCACTCTGGAGTGTGCTATGCTGGCACCTGTTTGAGGGGGAATTTGCACCAATCAAATGCTAGCTTTTACTTGCGGTGCTATTGTCATGGTTTCGCTTGCTCTGCACTTATGTGGTTTTAATTAATGAATTTACTTTTCTTGTCTACAAAAATATTGGGGGGTTTAAAATTTGTTATCGATTTCTGATGTATGCTTGGATGTCTTTTCTTAATAAATTTTGCTCATTTGTTCCAAAGAAGTACTAGATAACTCTTGAGGTTGGAATGTGAATCTGTCAATGCGCGTGTATCTTTAGCCAGGGATCCAACTTTTTGTTTATTATGACCGTCTTGATTGGTTAGCAGAAACTATGCTTTCTTGATTTGGATAATCAAGTCCATATTTAATCAGATCAAGCAAGGACCCACCAAAGTCTTGATATGTACTTAATAGCACGTGATATATTGTTTGCAGTAAATTCTGAGAGATTAAGCTTGAACGCAGGACCTAGTTTGGTTCTAATATCTTAATATAGCTTTTGGCTCACTATAGGAGTCTTTATAAGTGGGAAAGGCATATTATTTTGCATTTAAATAGAACTTACCTGGATTGAGTTTAATGAATACAGAGGATTCCAATACCCGGCCCATCTGATCTGGGACTGAAGCATAGTTGATTGGTTGATATCTCTTTGAATTGCTACCTATAAGGCCAAGGACTTTCAAGTCTTTGTTTAAATTTTATATACTAGCAGCATATCCATGCTTAATATTTCCAGGTATATGAATAACTTTAATCATTACCTTTCATTAACCTCCCTAATAATGACATCTCTACTTGTTTAACATTTGAAATTTATAACTCCAATACTTGCTCCATATTGGTTCTCATACCCATTCCTCTTAAAAATAAAATAGTAAACACTGTTTACAATCACTTTTACGTCATTTCAGCCACCTGCATTTCCAAAGGAAACACCTGAAACAATAAAGGAATATATTAGGCAGAATTATCTACTGCCTCAGCTGGATGCAGACGAGTTTTCTCCCGAAAAAGTCGGAAGGCAATGGGAGTTTGATTGGTTTGAGAGAGCTAAAGTCCTTCCAGATCCATCTTTGCCTCGATCTGTTGTTGTTCCAACATGGGAAGTGCCTTTTAGACGTCAGAGGGACAGATTAGATAACGGAAGATGGGAGCCAAAGTCAGAGGAGGTATACAGAATTTTCATTTTCATTTTCATTTTCATTTTGTCAACTCTTTAAGTGGTCATGTTTTTACAAGTTCCTTTCGCTACTGATTTCCATTCCTCTCCATACTAGGACCACTGGAGAATTTCAGGATCTGACAATTTCCTTTTTTTGGGTTGCTAATCCTGACAATTTTTGGCTCATTTCTGACTCTCAGAAAGATGTATCAGAACTTACAGTTGGAGCTGAGGATTCTGGGGCTCTTCTACCGCGCATTGTTGGTCCACCGAAGGATTTTGTTAGAGGAAGCATCAACAGTCGTCCGTTTCGACCTGGTGGCTTGGATGATTCCCCGTCATTGGGCAGAGTTGTTCCTGATGGTGCTACAAATGGTGAATGGGTAATGGAGGTGCTTAATGGCGGTTTTGCCCAAACTGCTCCTCCTAGCTTTAAGCAAGGACCTGATCTTGGTGATCTTAAGGTAAGGTGTTTGAGTTTTTTTAACCATTAAAGAGCTTTTGAGTTTTGATTAAGTTATTATTATCTGATACAAGACATTCTGAGACATCTTATTTGTATGTTCACGGAGACACGTTCATTCTCTTGGAATATATATGAGGATCAGAGTGCTGTCACGAACACAGAGGAGGTGAAACTGGTCAGTACACAATAAACTTTTCTTATATAATACAGACATCTTATTTTATATTTCTATCCTATCAAGTAAAAACGTGATGGTTTATATGCCTTAGGTGTGCTTGTCAGATTTGCTTTGGAATGGGTCAAGTAATTTGTCCTCATTTTCTGTTTTTTTGATAAGCATCTCTGTCTGGCTATCTGCAGAGTGAGTTATCCGTGCAGTTTGATGACTTGTTTAAGAAAGCTTGGCAAGAGGACGTCACAGAGTTTGTTGGAGACGGTCTGTATTATCTAGACACTTCTTTTAATTGTTTTATGTTTCTTGTGTTTGAATAGTGATTTCATAGTCAAAGATCTCTAGATTAGCCTAGCCAATTTAGCTAGGACAGGGTTAGTTTGCTTTATCTGATATATATAGCAAACATGTAATATTTTAGGATAGCGTGGCTTATATGCCATGCATTCCTCCTTGAAGCCACCTTTTCCTGTTTTTCCCCTTTGTTGGAAAAGCAGTTTCCATAGCAGAGGAGTGAAATGTTTATTTAACACCATCATGTGCTAATGTTGTGGAGGTGCCTGTAGAAATATGAGAGTGTGTGCTGTCTGAATAGCGACTGCTTGTTGAAATGTGGTGTTGTCTCATGATGTTTCACGACTTCATTAAATTCCTTAATTATGTGACCACTTCATTAAAAAGTTTTAAGCTGTTAGAGAGGAGACACTTTCATTTATTTATTTAACTGAAGCTGCGATACTTCCTTTCATGTAATTGTTCTGTTCTTTTTGGTGTCAACCTGTTAAATTATTTTTCCCTTGGTGGTTGTGACACTCGAATCTAGGATCTTTGCCTACTTTGATATCATATAAATTGTGTGCCACTTGATCTAAAACTTTGATCAAGAACACTTTTATTTATTTATTTGGTGTGCAACAACTGCGAAGCACTAAGTTAGAATTACTGAACTGTTGGAACTGGTTATTTAGTTCTAATGCAAAGTGATATTTTGTGTTGATATTAAATTAAGTAAATAAAAGTGCTCTCTCTAACAGCGTAAACCTTCTTATATGAGATAGTCACACACTTCAACATGGTATAAGAGTAGGTAGAGGTCTTGGGTTCAAGTCTCACCGCCACCCATTGTCGACAAGAATTTACACGTGCTTGACCCATGAAAAAGAATTAGGCTCGCCCTTGAGGGGATGTATTGATATATAATTAAGTAAATAAAAGTATGCCGCATTTCTTGCCCTTATTCCAAAAGAGAAATGGGCAATGAATGTGAAAGATTTCAGGCCCATAAAACTATTAGGCAGTATCTATAAGATCATTGCCAAGATACTTACTGAAAGGCTTAAAGGTGTCATGAATAAACTTGTTTCGGGGAATCAAAACGCTTTTCTTAAGGGGAGACAAATAATTGTTGTTGCTCTGGTGGCGAATTTTGGATCAATACATGAAGAAGAAAAAATAAAAGTTGATATTCAAATGGATCTAGAAAAAGGCTTATAAAAGTCGTGGGAGTTGGTCCTTCCTGTTAGATATTCTAAAAATGATGAAATTTGATGATAAATGGATTCAATAGATTAAAATGTGTTTTCTACGGTAAGATTCTCTGTTCAAATCAATGGTAGTTTGAAAGGATTTTTCAAATTTCAAATGGGATTGAGACAAGGCGACCCATTATCACCCTATTTGTTTGTTTTGGCAATGGAAGTCTTAAGTGAAATGTTGAAAAGGCTGCTGGCTTGGGTTGGATAAGGGTATTTTATGTTGATGACAATGACGGTTACAGGGATGAGATTTCACATGTGTTTTATGCAGATAATACCCTATTGCTATGTGAAGCAGACAAGGTGCAAGCTTTGTATTTGAGGGTCATTTTTTTGGCGTTCGAAGCTGTGTCAGGGCTGAAAGTTATAAGTACTGTTTCCTCTGTTAATGCAGAGGATTCTATTGCTGAGTTCGCTAAGATCTCTTGATGTAAAATAAAAGTTTTCCCCACTACATATTTGGGACTCCCATTGGGTGCTAGAAATAAAGATGTGGGGTTGGGGGAAGGATAGTCTGGTAATTAGGATCGTGGACTCCCTTCTGTTCTCATGTCAATTGTCCCTTTACCTCCTAATTTGAAAAAATGGTTGGATTCACTTAGAAGGAACTTCATATGGCAAGGAAATAAAGAGAATAGTTGTTTTCACCTTGTGCGATGGAAATCTTTGATCTCTAGTAAAAAAGCTGGTGGACTGGGCAGTAGAAATTTAAGACTTTATAACAAAAGCCTTTTATGGAAGTGGCTTTGGAGATATGACACTGAAGATAAAGCTTTATGCAGAGAAAGTGATCAAGCAAAAATATGGTCAGCAGGGACACTAGTACTAAATCAGCAAGTTCTTTTGGTGTTGGCATTTGGAAAGCAATCAGTAAATACTGGGAGGAGTTTGCTGTGAATACTGGGTTCAGAATTGGCAAGATGATAATTGGTCAAGACATGACCCTATTAAAGATTTATGTTCAAACTTGTTGAGTTTGGCCTCTTCACCTGAAGCTACAATTGAAGAGGTTAGGAGCTGTAGGGATGGAATCTCTCTTTTAGAAGATTGTTGAATGGCTGGAAGATTGAGAGGGTGGCTGATATTCTGAGGACTCTAGAGTTTTTTCATGGTGTTAGCAATCTTGATAACACATTGGTGTAGAATGAAACCAGCAACAAAAAGTTTACAGTCAGTTATTATATTATCTTTTGTCTGATACTAGCTACAGGGGTTTTGTTTGACCTTGGAAATCTATCTGGAATCAAAGCTCCATTCAAAGTGAATTGTTTCACCTGGTTGGTGGCTAGAAAAACATGTTTGACACGAAAACCTACAAAAAGGGGGATTCAGTTGACCTCCAGGTGTTTTTTGTGTTAGTAGGCGGCAGAAAATAACAGTCATCTATTTTTTCAGTGTTACTAATATCAAATGGGTTATGCCTAGAGACACAAAAGATCTTCTGTGGAGTTGGAACAATGCAACAGGTGGTATCAGACATAACAACTGGTTGAGGTTTATTTTAGCTTGCATATGATGGACTGTATGTAAAGAAAGGAATATTAGGTGCTTTGAAGACAATTCATGCTCTATACAGAAAATCAAGACGAAGTAGTTTTTGACTTTTATTTTCTGGTGTAAAGAAAAGTTTACGTAGAGAATGCAAATGCTTTCTTTGAATTTTTAAAATCCTTGTAAGATGAACAAGAGCTTTTATAATTGTAAATATGGATACCAGTATCAATTTGGTGCTGATGAACTAGGTTTCTCGGGCTTTCCAAAAATGCTACTGCACCCGTGTCGGATCCTCCAAAAATGCACTACTTTTGGAGGATCCAACACGCACCCGACAACATTTTTAAGAGTCCGAGAAACATAGCTATTGAATATACATGTTACCTTTCTCAAAAAAAAAAAAAAAGAGAAAGATGTGGGGGTTTGGCAGGGAGTAGTTGAAAAGTTTGAGAAAAAACTCGCCCCTTGAAAGAAGCAATATTTATCATGGGGGTAGATTAACCTTAATTAATAGTGTATTGGATGGTAACCTTACATACTTCATGTCCTTGTTCCCTATGCTGAATAAGGTGGCAAGTCAAATAAATAAGCGGAGAAATTTTCTTTGGGGAGGAAATGCCGAGAGCAGAAAGTTTCATCTGGTGAATTGGGACTTGGGAGTCTGTGACTAGGAGTAAAAAGGGTGGAGGGCTTGGAGTGAGGAATCTCAAATTACGTTACAAAGTCTTCTATGTAAATGGTTGTGGAGGTTGAATGATGGGAAGGATGCTTTGTGGAAGAGGGCTTGTTACTAAATATGCAAAGATGGATATTGGGATCCCAAAATAGTTGGTCCTCCCTTCGGGGTCGCAGCTTGGAAGCACATCATGACTCTATGGGGTGATTTAATAGAATTAAGTTGCAAATTGGCGATGGGAGGAAAACTAGAATGTGGACAGATTTATGGGACAATGATGGACTTCTTAAAGGTCAGTTCCCAGCAATTTTTAGTCTAGTTATGGACGAGGAATGCTTAATTGCTGACTGCTTTACTAATTCAGGGTGGAATCTTAGATTAAGGAGAGGACAGAAGAAACTGTGGATGATAATTCCCATATGTATTGCATGGACAGTATTCTCAAAAGGAATAAGAGATGTTTTGAAGGCAGAAAGGATTCAACTTCTTGGGTTAAACATAGATGTATTCAGAATTTAGTCTTTTGTGTTGAAAGAGAATTATGTAACTAGGATGCTAAAAACAATGGACCTGTTTGATTCTCTTGTGACGTAGGACTGGACATGTTTTTTTTTGCTTGTACTGAATATTAGTACCATCTTGATACCTTTATTAAAAATATTTCCTTACCTTAAAAAGAAGTGTGCTCTCTTTGATAGGTTAAGCTTTTAGATGAGATGGACCACATACTTCAACAATAAGTAG
Organism: Anisodus tanguticus; assembly: GCA_034509755.1. Lineage (NCBI taxonomy): Eukaryota > Viridiplantae > Streptophyta > Magnoliopsida > Solanales > Solanaceae > Anisodus > Anisodus tanguticus. The sequence goes on from CM067547.1 coordinate 50,915,630, forward strand.
TAACCACGGAAATTAAAGGAGATGTTGAATTGTGGAGTAACATATGCATAGTTTGAGACTTCTCTAAATCTTATTTTACAAAAAGAAGTGATGCTTCTATGAGAAACAGGAAGATTATAGCAAAGTTATCAAACAATTATATATATTTGAATCATGGGTTATTGTGAAATAAATTAATTATGAGAGAAAGAATTACTTTCTCTATGTGTTCTCTGAGCAGACAAAGATCAAAGTGAAAAAATGAGGACAAGAACAGTTTTTCATGTTCTCTCAATTTGTGTTCCCTCTCATTTGAGTCATGTTCTTGCTTATCCATTTGGAAGAACTCTAGTAAACTGGCGTTGGAGTTGCAGCTGTTAGTCTCTCTCGTGTCCCGTCGGATTTATAACTTTTCATAGCTGTGCTGTTCTCCATTGAGCTTCTGCAAAGTATACATGTTCGAAAAAAAATTCTTATCGTGAACAGAAAGCAACTCTGGATGATTTTCATCATAATGCTCCATCTAGATGTATTCTTAGTTTTAGGTTATAAAGAAATGGAAATCCAGTAACAATTTGCCTCCTTTTAGGAACTAATATTATTCCTCTCGTATAGATCATACGTCTGAATTGCAATCTGAAGCAGAACAATTGGCCTCTGTCAAGCCAGAGCCACTTCAGGTTGAAGCTGAAGTAAACAAGTCCGAAGTAGCTGATGAGGGTTTAGACACTGAGATATCTCTCTTGGATGAGATTTTGTCTGTTGAAGCAGAAGGATCAATATCAATATTGGATGGGGATAATGATGGTGCACGTCAAGAGAATGAGGTAATGCTTCGCATGTTTCTTGCTTAACAGAGGTCTCCATTTCTTTTATTTGACAAGTAAAAGAGGAGTTCCCCATTTTTTAATAACGCATCAAGTATAGTAATCTTTCTTTATGCTTTTGCTCAACACATATGATGCAGGGATGGGCTGTTACTGGTGGCAGTGAAGTAATTGTAGAACGATTTCATGATCTCATTCCGGATATGGCTCTTACTTTCCCATTTGAACTCGACCCCTTTCAAAAGGAGGTATAAATCTATGGTGTATGTAGTGTTTTTCAATTCTCGTTTGGAACTTGGCACATCTTTGGTTTATTTAATCTCATGTCCTTTGAAATTGATGGAAAATACATGCTTTCAATCATTGGGGCCATGTTTATTCAAGTCAAATGATGCTTAATTGGCATGAATGGCAAAGAGTTATTTTTTTTAGCATAATAGGTTGGGTTCTTTTTGTTTCTTAATTAACTTGAAGCTGTTTGTTGTGTTTTTTTTTCCTTTTCATTTCAGGCATATATATGCCTATCAAGCTGTCAAAAAACTGTGTTCCTTCTCATTGCGTTAATTGCAGGCCATCTATCATCTTGAAAAGGGAAACTCTGTTTTTGTTGCTGCTCATACATCTGCTGGGAAGACTGTTGTGGCAGAATATGCATTTGCTTTGGCAGCTAAAGTATGAATTCTCTTGATATCAAGAATTTTATACTATTTGACTCTTTTTTTGGTTATAAAAAAAGAATGTCTCAAGAATTTTATACTGATATCTAATGTATAATATTCTTCTTTGATTATAGCTAAAATGTCTTCTATTTTACATCTATTTATAAGTTCATTTACAACTTTTTTGGGTCAAGTCTGTCCAAATTTTCGTGTCTTTATTTGTCAGTAGGTGTTCCACCAAATTTATGTTTTTTTATTGTGTGCTGCAGCACTGTACCAGGGCTGTATATACAGCTCCAATCAAAACAATCAGCAATCAGAAATACAGGGATTTTTGTGGGAAATATGATGTTGGCCTTCTCACAGGTGATATAAGCTTGAGACCTGAGGCCTCTTGTCTTATAATGACCACTGAGATATTAAGGTCAATGCTTTATAGAGGGGCTGATATGATTCGGGATATAGAATGGGTAAAAATGTTATTAAATATTTTGTTCTGCTCATTTCATTTCTACAACCTTTCCGCTACTTGAGATAATTTGGTTGGTTACTAGCATTTTTGTTGTGAGTGTAGGTTATATTTGATGAAGTGCATTATGTCAATGATGTTGAAAGAGGTGTTGTTTGGGAAGAAGTTATCATTATGCTCCCAAGACATATCAATTTTGTCCTCCTTTCAGCTACGGTAGGTCTTGATATTGTAGTCACTTTATTTGTGCTTTGGATTCAGTACTCTTAATGAAGGTAAGAGAATTAAAGACTCAATAGAAAGATGTGTGAGGATGCGTGAGACAAATGGCTTACGCCTGCACTTTTCTTTATACACACTTTACTATGTATAACTTCACATTTGATCAACCCGGGACACTGATATGTATAGTAGTACAACTTCTAACTATTTACACTTAGCAAATCTAACATTCTACCTGAAGTCGGTGCCACTTGTCGAATGTCTCGAGCTTGTTCATGTAACTAATTCTATGATGGACATGGTAAATATGTTTGTATGATCATTTGACATTAAGAATCTAGTGACAATGTCTCTTGAGAGTTGAGAGTATCTTTTCTGAGATAGTCAGTTTGTATGTGCTCTCTCTTGAAACTCTTTGATGCAATATGAGGTGCAGCTTGATCATCACATGCAAGCTCCATCTGAGTGGTTTCTTTGAGCTTAAATTCCTTCCATATTTGTTTGATCCACATGAATTCACAAGTTGCTGTTGCGATGGCTCAATACTTTGGCCTTGAATCTTGTAACCACACTTTGTTTTTTGCTCTTCAGTATACTAAATTGTCTCCAATTAGAACACAATAGCTAAAAGTAAAACATCTATTAGAAGAGAACCCTGTCCAATCAGCATCAACATATGAGAAATAAAGACACGGGAGAAAGATTTATGGGATGTGTGAGACCAATGCCTTGTGCCTGCATCTTTTTATATGCACACTTTACAAAGTATAATTATACACTTGGTCAATGTGGGGCACTCATATGTACAGTAACTGCCCCTTCGAACCATTTACACTCGGCCTATCCAAGAGGCAGTAGCATTTGGAATTTGCTTGATCTGGGCTTTATTACTATTGTCTAAAATAACATAATGTTTTCGGAGGGTCAACAGATAGCAGTAAACCAGTTCATATGGATGCATCTGTGATTATACTTTATGTGAGTGATTATTGTAGGGTGTCATGGATTAGAGGCCTCCCATAGTTACTATTTCAAAAACTTTTTTGGTCATCAAAGTCATAATCGTTGCACTTTAAAGAGTTGATTAGCTATCATTTTGTGGCATGGAACATCTTTCTCGTGACATTCCTTGATCAGTTTCGGGTACATTGGATAGTTGATGATAATAAGTGTTTGGTTGTTGGTCAGAAAGCAGTTGCTTGATACAATGCACTGCTGAGAGGAAACATAGGAAATCAGATTGGAACTTTTGAAAAATCTGAAATTTGGTGCCACAAAAAAGAAAAAAAACATCTTTAAATTTGTAATGGACCATGGCTTGTAAACAATGGGTATGTTGGCCAAAAATTTTAAGGTTCATCTAGTTGAGCCCTCTCTCCTCTTAGAAAGGGACCAAAAAAATAGAAGCAAAAGTAGTCAGCTAATGTCAGAAGCCAGATGTTCTTCCAGAAACTCTTTTTTTGATGCGTCATTGATGGAAAGATTTTTGCTGCACCCAAGGGTGTGACTTAGTGGTCAATGAAGTGGGTGGAGAACCATGAGGTCTTAGGTTCAAATCTTAACGGTGACAAAACAAACTAGGCGATTTCTTCCCATCCGCATAATGGGCCCAGTACCTATACTGGTGGGAGGTAGTAGGTACGCAGTGGAATAGTCGAGGTGCGCGCAAGCTAGCCCGGAAAACACCATCATAATATTTTTTCTTGCTGAATTCGATATGTTGTCTGTGTATATCACATGTGTCCTCTTTTCGTCTTTTGGTAGCTTTCGGTAACCCTTCCCCATATCAATTTAAGCACAAAGGGGACTACATGTTGTCTAGACTACACTGTTAAATTTTGGACCATTTCGATCAAAAAGACATCTATGTCAAAGATATCTTACTTTCCGTTGGAGTGGGAACCTAATCCTTCCTTTAAAAAAGGGCTTCATGAACCTATTGCATGGTTGTAGTAGGTTGGCATTACGCCTATCTTTTGTTTATAGAAAAGTATTCAATTACCTTATTTGGTGATTGTTTTACATTAATCTAATGAAAACTAGAATAAAAGGAAATGAAAAAAGAGAAATGAGAGAACTGAACATAAGGAATCATATTAGGGCTTTTGGCATACAACTTGAAATAAATGGAAACCGGATTTCTTGGATTGGTAGTGGGTCCCGACTCACCAATCGTCATTAACCATTGTCCATAGGATTATCGCCTATAGATAACCAAGCTGGTAAGGATAGATGTGTGGGACAGGGTTTCTAACTTGACAGCGTGCAAATTGTGCATATTGCTGGCAGCAAAGAGTTAATTGCTACCATTGAAAGGTCGGGACCTTTTATGACATAGCATGGGTGTCTGGAGGAAACTAAAATTGGAAAAAATGCAAATCTACTGCAGATGCCATGTAATATGTTAGTAAAACCAGTCAAAAGGAGCTCTCAAGTTGGGAAGACATAATATAAGTAGGTGCTTCAGTGGGAAGAAACGTTAGCCCCACTATTGGTCTCTAATTATGAACTATCAAAGCAAATGCTTGAGCTTGCTTGTGCTAGGAGGGCATCTAAGAGATGTTTCATTTTTTCATTGCAGGTACCAAACACAATTGAATTTGCAGACTGGATTGGTCGAACAAAACAAAAGCAAATTCATGTGACTGGGTTAGTCGTGCTTTCTTTGAGTTGTAATTCAAAATTTGAAGTTATATGACTTTGTTTCTTGAAATTCCTTGGTGTGTATTATGATTCAGGAAACAAGTAGGAGCTTATATCGTTATAATATATCTATAGAGCGTTTGCTTGATATGGTTTGCTTTTTCTTTTATGACCTTTTCTATCAGGACGACCAAAAGACCGGTCCCTTTGGAACATTGTCTCTTCTATTCTGGGGAGCTTTATAAAGTGTGCGAGAACGAAGAGTTTATGCCTCATGGATTTAAAGCAGCCAAAGATGTACATAAGAAGAAAATCACAAGTTCTGTCTCTGGTGGCACCAGCTTGCGTCCTGGGTCTTCAACAGCTGCTGATAAGGGTCGAGGGCAGAGGCGTGATAGCTCTTCTCAGGCGAAGCAGCACAAGCATTCTGGTTCCCAAAAATTCGGGAATTTTGGTGCTGGTTGGGGAACGCAAAGCAATGGCCTTGGACAGAACATTATGGGGTTAAGGAGATCAGAGGCGTCTTTGTGGTTGACACTGATTAATAAACTCTTGAAGAAATCACTCTTACCTGTATGTAAAAAAAATCCTTTTTTCTGACATTATATCTTCCCTCCACCGCCTGTTTACAATATAATTAGCACTGCTATTAGCATGTTCCGAAGAAAGCACCGTGTAGCAGAGTTTTGCTGTTGGTATTTAGTCTCTTGATAACTTGTCAGCTGTTTTTTGTATCTTTTCTTTTAAACAGTTTAACAGTACCATTTTCGTTTCCAGGTTGACACTAGACTTATCATGTATTTAAAGCCTAATATTTGTCATGAAATTGCAATTTCAGGTGGTTATATTTTGTTTTTCGAAGAATCGATGTGACAAATCAGCTGATAACATCCCTGGTACTGATCTAACAAGTAGCTCTGAGAAAAGTGAAATTAGGATATTCTGTGATAAAGCATTTTCGCGGCTTAAGGGATCTGACAGAAACTTACCGCAGGTGTCCTATCTAATTTGCTGCATTTGTTAATCTAGTTGGCCATCTGGTTCTTGGTATCGTGCTTAATTCCAGAACAGTGTCTTATTGATGGTCATGTAATCTACAGATTGTCAGAATTCAAAGGCTTCTCCACAGGGGCATTGCTGTGCATCATGCAGGGCTCCTCCCAATTGTCAAGGAAGTTGTAGAAATGCTTTTTTGTCGAGGTTTGGTTAAGGTATGAAATGTCAGCTTTTTAAGGAAAAGAGTGTCTAAGGTTGAAATTTATGCACCAAATAGGCACATTGTTCCACAGAAATGCTCATATCGTTAGGACGTTACCATATTTAATTACTTATTTCATTTCAAATATTGTTCTACATTAAGCATGTAAGAGGGCATATTTTTTTATGCTAGAGCACTTGTGGGTGTACATAAAGACATGCTCATATACTTCATTACATAATGGATACTCATACATACAGAATAAAGTTAGAGCCTCGATGAAAATTACTGGAAGTTAATTTCAGATCCTTGAAAATTAGGTTACCACTAACTATTACATTGTCAAGTAGCTACACCCCTGTGGTGGGAAGTCCGGAACTGGGTCGGAGTACGTTGGGTGATGCTGAGATCTGTAAAGGAAGCAATGTATAGCAGGGCTTTCAGAAGTTGGAGGAGAAAACCCAGATGTAGCTCCACTAGTAAGTAGTAACTATGTGGGTAGTTGGAGGGAGAGGAATAGGAGGGTCGAGAATAATTTTGTACATGTGAGGAGTAACCTCCGGTCACTAGTTTCTTTTTGGTTTACCCATGAGGCCCTTGTTTGTATAAATGATTGGGTGGCCTTTGTGGAGAACCATATTTTTGGTTTAGGTTTCTCCGCTTTTTGGTATACTACTTGTATGCAGTAATTTCCCTTCCATTAATAAAATTATTTAACCTTATCAAAAAAATAGCATAAAGCAATTAGCATTTGTTCATGCTAGTATATACTAGTACTGATACTATATCCTAGTAGGAAATTATACTAAAATAACTTTTTAAAATCTGGGAAGAGTAATAATTTTGGATCCAATTTAAAACATATGTAGGACCCCATGATTATTGGTTTTGAAAGTATTGACTCGTGATCTAGTGATCTAATGTTATGTTCTTTTCAAGTAAAAATAAACTAAATAAATAAAGGGAAATAGTTGTGATGAAATGAATTATCAGTTAAGTGGTGAAATCCTGGAACGAATTTGGGCTAGTCATTTTCATGTTATCTACTTTTACCACTACTGCTGAAGTTTCTTCACCTACTTTAGCCATTCTGTGACCCAGTTGTTAACATTCCTGTCTTTTGGTGAGTTTTACTTTTGAAGGCCTAATATGTTCATTTAATTCTTTGGTTCTTCCTTAGGTTCTATTCTCGACAGAGACATTTGCAATGGGAGTTAATGCTCCAGCCCGGACGGTAAGTCATCATCTGTAGTGATCTTTCTTTAGTGCAGTTATTTTCATAGTACATACTCCATCCCATTTTACGTGACTATGTTTTACTGGGTACGGAGTTTACGAAAGAAAGGAAGACTTGTGGAACTTGTGGTCTAAAACAAGTCATAGACATTTGCCTGGCTATAAATCATTTCTTTAAGGGTAAAACGGGAAGTGTAGAGTTGAATTTCTAAATACATGAAGATGTTATTCTTTTTTGGACAGACTAAAAAGGAAAGTCTGCTACATAAATTGGGATAGCAGGAATAAAAAGTTTACTTTTTGCTATATATTCATTGCTAAGAGTTGAAGGCTGAGAACTTCAAGAACTGGGGCTGGATCTTAATCGTCAGCATCAGAACACATTGAGAAACAGTGATTAATTCTGGAAATATCCTCTTTCAGGGAAAAACCTAAAGCACATACAAGAGAGAGGTAAACTGAGCTAATATGGATCTGAAATGCCAGGGAAATAGTAGTATATTAGCTCTATTCAGGGGCTGGATAGAATGCAGAAACATTTAAGAATGAGCTAGGAGTAAAGCACTGAGAAAGTGACTATACCGGAGGAAAGCAGAGAAGGTACAAGAAATCACAAATTTCTGAAATGCGTTTCAATCAAGTATGCCAATAGCACAGAGTATGCACATGTTTTATGAAGAAAATACCACATCTGAAATCAGATGTTGTTGACAATCTTAGGGGTTATAGTCTAAGATTTTGTTGGTATTTTTAAGGATTGTTTGCTGTGGAATTGACTATTCATGGATTCCCAATGAATGACTTGACTCATCTTGAAGGGGTGAATTTCTTGATGTTCAATTTGAGTTAGCTCCAAGGTCCATTTGTTTGCAGAGGTATCGGAGCTAGACCTATCCATATTCTTGAACTATCCAATGTTGTTCATGCTCTAGATGTCCAATCCTGGGAATACAGAGCGCGGGAGTGGGGGTGGGGGGTTTAAGTGTCCCACATTGGTGGAGGGAATGAGCTATTGACTCCTTATTTTGAAGAAAATCATTCTTGAAATGAAAACTTGAATTTTCAGTACCAAACATGGAAATATATGGGGATCTTAGTAGCTCAGTTGGTTGGCTACCTAAACTTTCACCTTGTTGGTGAGGGGTCGATTCCCCACCTTGTAATCCTCTCCCCCATTTCCCCTTCCCCTATCCCCTATGTAATAAAAAATGGCAATTTCTTCATATAGCTTTTTTTAGACTTGTAACTGTTAATCTATATATCCTCAGGTATACTACATCAAAATATGTAGCCCCCCTCCAAAAGGTTACATTTTACAGCATTAATCTCTACTAATTTTATTCTTACAAAATATCTAGCACATCAAAAATTTCTGCCTGACCTAGAATTTCCTGTTTACACCAAAAATAATATAGACCTAGACAATTCATCTTGATCTTCTGTAAATTGTTCTGCTTGTTCTCAAAACACCTCTGATTCCTCTCTTTCCAAACAGTCCACCAAATACATGATGGGACAATCTTCCATCTTTCTCCTTTCTTGTTGCATTCCCATCCCTATTCCAGTACTTTAACACTCCTATATTCCCAGGCTTCACCCATGTAATCTTCCTCAGGCTAATAAACATCTTTCACAGCTGGTCTGTCCAACTACAATGCAAAAAAAGATGGTTGATTGTCTCATTCTGATTACCACACAAAAACATCTAGAACACAGATGAAAGCCTCTTTTGCCAGCAGTCAGTTGAAACAATTCACTTTATAAGGTATTTTAGTCTTCCATATCATCTTCCATGGCCATCCCTCTTCCTGAAAACTAGAGACATTAAGGTCCTTGTAATGCTGAGTTCACAGTGAAAATCCTTTTGCTATCCTTCTTCCATTCCAAAGTATCCCTCTCCTTTTAAGTTGTTGAACACTGCCATTGTATTGTGAAATTCTGCTATCATCTCCATTTCCCAATCATTCAAGTGTCTTCTAAGATCCAAATCCCACCCTTGTCCTGTCCGCATTTCAGCCACAGTAGCTTGTTTCTTTTGACTGAGAATGAACAAGTCAGGGAACATCAGTTTCAAAGCTGTATCACCCAGCCACTTGTCACACCAGAAAAATACTTTTACCCCATTATCAACTTTGCAGCTGATTCTTGCAAGCATTACTGGCCAGAGATTCCTGATAGCCCTCTACCCCTCCAGACAGTACATCCATATGGAATATTTGCCGTGTTTGTTGTCCAGTTATCCTCCAAACCATATTTAGCAGCAATGACTTCCTTCCCTAACATGTCTTCTTCTGTAGCGAATTTCCACAACCACTTCATCATAAAACTTTGGTTCTGCACTTTCAGGTCTCTGATACCCATTCCCCCTGTTTATATAGCTTTAGGTGGGTTTGCTTTCTGTATTCTGGTCATTCTTGGTTTGTAATTGTTTACCTGCGTATTTTCCTTGATGTTCAAACTTCCTATGCTCTCTAATTCCTGGACGGCATGTCACATATTATTGCAGAGTACAATCTCAGATTGCAGAATTTCTTATCAGTTTAATATTTGATGTGTGGGCTATCGACCCACACGATATTAACTCAATTTTTTAACGGGGAGCATCTATTAAGGTAGCTTGCTACCTGGGCTCTTGCGCGTCGCACATCAGCTAGACAACTTCAATAGTGGAATTGTCAAGATGACGATTCTTGCCTGTAAAATATTGATTTCTCTTATAGTACCTCCCAAACCTCTAGGATTACTATTTGTGTCAAAGATGATATTGGTTAGCTCTATGCCTTGCTCCCTTTATCCAATTCAGTTGTCTCATTTCCATAGGCGGCAAATGATCAGATTGAAATATTAGTTGTTAGTACAGAAAAAATTACATGGTAATTGGGTCTATAGTATGATTAATCACTTTAAATTGAATTTGTACAAGTATAATGAACCCAACTTACCTTCTATATTCTTACTAATATATTAGAAAATGGGAGCATGAGAAGAGAAGGTCGAGAACAGTTTGAGCTGTTCACTTCTTATGGTGGGATCAATTGATTCCACTGAAATTACTATAGGTAAGAGGTCTCCTGATTTCAGTATCTGATAATGTATTGAAGAAAATCGTTCTTGATGAAAATTTTGAATTGTCAGTGCCAAACATGGCAATATCTTTATATAGCATTTGGCGGGTTTGCTTTCTGTATTCTGGTCATTCTTGGCTTGTAATTTTTACCTGCGTATTTTCGATGATGTTCAAACTTTCTATGCTCTCTAATTCCTAGACGACACGTGGCATATTATTGCAGAGTGCCATCTTAGATTGCAGAATTTCTTTGGTTTTCCAGTCGATATTTGCAATTACTTATTTTAGGATCTGTTAAGCATCTCTCTCTATTCAAATATCCTATTGCTAAATAGCTAAACTGCATCAATTTTGGGGCAGGTTGTTTTTGATTCTGTAAGAAAGTTTGATGGGAAGGAATTTAGGCAGCTACTTCCCGGAGAGTACACTCAGATGGCTGGGCGTGCTGGAAGGAGAGGACTTGATAAAAATGGTACAGTTGTGGTGATGTGCCGAGATGAGATCCCTTACGAAAATGATTTGAAGCATGTAATAGTTGGTACTGCAACTAGGCTTGAATCACAGTTTCGACTGACCTACATCATGATTTTGCATCTACTTCGGGTTGAAGAACTGAAGGTATGTAGTTTGACTAATTAGGAAAGAAGACAAAACAGCTTGATCTCAAAATAGTCCATACACACCATCTACTTCAAAATTCAGTTTCTGACTGTTCATTCTCCTTGCAATTTAGGTTTATATGATTATAGAACTAGTCGGTTCTTGTACTGCATCATTACCATTCTCATTTGTATCTCTCCTGGAGCTTGTATGTAGTAGCGAGTTGGAGTATTTACAAGTCTCTTTATTCACCTGTAGAACATTGTTCAAGTTCAATGCTTTAGTAGATAAAGTTCATGGTTATTGAAGACAATAAGCCTAAAAGTCTCAAGCATCATTGGGAAATTCAATGTTTCTTTTTCTTTTTCTGTTTCCTTTAGCTTTAAATAAGCAATAAAAAAGGATTAACACATAAGACATTTCACAGAGATAAACAACTCTAAAAGTACTGCATGTACCTCTGACATAACTTTTTTTTCTTTTTGCAACAGACAGCTGATTTGCTCAACGACATTTTTGAGCAGCGGCGTAATGCCATTAGATCTCATAACTCATAATTTTAGTGTAATGGTGCATGTTAGTAACATGATTCCTGTTAATGATGTGTTCCATTCTACGGATTGATGTTAATTCTCACTTCATAGTCTTAACACATCCCTGCAGTTCTCCTGATGAAGTACATTTCACAATTTGCAGGTTGAGGACATGCTGAAAAGAAGTTTTGCTGAATTTCATGCTCAGAAGAAACTACCTGAGCAACAGCAACTCTTGATGCGAAAGCTTGCTCAGCCAACAAAATCTGTTGAGTAAGCATTGCTAAAACAGTTACAGTATCTGAGTTTGCTACCGTAATTGTCTTTCTAGATTAATTTTCCGACATGCATTTGTCACGCCTTAAAACACTTATATGTGCTTCCTTGTTTGTGTGCACGCGCTTCAGTGCAATGATGTTGTTTAGATTTTTTCAAGCTTATTCTTTTGTACTTCCTGGTATTGTTTAACAAGTCCTCTCTCTCACGCACACACACACAGAGACGTGTGCGTGCACACACACACATGGACGTATGTGCGTGCGCACACACACAGAGACGTGTGCGTGCACACACACACATGGACGTATGTGCGTGCGCACACACACATGGACGTATGTGCGTGCGCACACACACATGGACGTATGTGCGTGCGCACACACACATGGACGTATGTGCGTGCGCACACACACATGGACGTATGTGTGTGCGCACACACAAGAGAAGAACAGACAGCAATGGTCTTGAGAACTGTGCTTTTTAGTAGTGTTTTGAATTGCTAAATTTTATAAAGCCTGCCTGTCTGAAATGCTTGCTTCTATGAAGCCTATTATAGCTTCTAAATTGCTACCCTCTCTGGATGACTCTTACATCATTTCTGATATTTATTTGCATTTCTACTATATAAGAAATGTGAGTAAAGAGTGGGATCGACATGTGTGTTTATTCACTTAATGTCAATAAAATTTGTTTTAAGGCCATGTTGATCATTTAATGAGTCCTATCCATAATTATCTTATAATGAAATAATCCTATTGGTTGCAAAAGCAATTTATTGTAGCTCCAATATACACTTTGAATCCCCGGACCAATTTGCCCCTTTCCTTCCATCATTAGTCATCAACATTTGTCTCACAAATAGTTTCCCATGTGGGCCTCTTTCCCTAGCTACATACAAATGGCTCACCCCTCTCCTCTAATTTGTATTCTCCAGCAAATTGAAGTGTCTCTTAATAATTTTCGTAAACTTCTATTTCAAGCTTTTAGCTTTCTTTAATTATTTTCAGATTAGTATAGTTATTAACAAACACATCTGAATTATTTGAATATTATTTTTGGACAGTGTAAAAACTGATTTGATTGTGTTTGTATAGTTAAATGTTCACAAAATACCTACAAATAGCATTTTCGGAAAAATAAAATAAAATACAAATAGCATTAGTTTCTACAATAGTTAGTTTGGTAATTTTTCCGCCGAGCTTTTTATCCATCATAATTATTTAGTAATATGAAAAATTAAAATAATAAGTAGCATCGTTTTAATATTCTAAGATCAAGTATTACTAAGTTATGTGAATAACTTGCGCTAATCACAATCAAATTTATTATTATAATAATAGGTTATTATATCAGCTGTATTGGGATAAACTTTCAATTTATGATAAATGAATTCCCTGTATAGAAAATAAGAGACAATTTCAAATAGTTTAGAACATTAAATTATGATAATAAGTTCGTAAAATGGTAAAGCTAAACTTGGAAAAAATCAACAGAAGAAATTAAGAGAAAAAGGACGATTTAGATTGAACACAAAAAACATTAAGATATGTTTACATTAATTACATATCATTCTTTAAAAAATAGATATAGTTAGTTTGTGCCTTTTCACCCGGAGAGAGGGAGAGGTAAGGAAAGGAATGCTACGCTACTATTGGGCTTTAAACTCTTCACTTCAATCACGGAAGGTAGGGAGTGGGGGATTAGGGGGGGGGGGGGGAATAAGGGAAAGGAAATGCTACGCTACTAATGGGGTTTGAACTCTTCAATTCGATTGTGGACAGTGGGGAGCTCACTAATTAAGCTAGCGTTCAATCTGTTACTCTGTACTTATAAATATAGGACTATAACAAATGCTACCTGGATTAATTTCAATAATTTTATACATTTTTTTGTGTTGGACCCGTGCTTGCAATTTGATGGTTGTTGAGTGAAAGTAGCTAATTGATGTTGATGTGTATAAATTATAATTGAAGGAAATAATCTTATTTTATGTGATCAACTTATCTAAGTAATGGGCGCTTGAGGACACGCGCAGAAGCTTTTCCAAAATTTGAACCAGAAGTGTCTAATAGAAACACTCGGGTGCTCAATTGGAACATGTCAGAATCTAAGAAGTGATCAAATTCTAAAATCATTTCTATTTTGATTCTATAAAAAAAGCTTTTACTATGTCACTTAAGTTATATAGGAATTCCTGAACCAAGAGTTCTGAATAACAAGTTTTTGATTACCCAAAATTGAATACCAGCATAGATAATAAAACAGATGATATTTGTCGAGAAGTACTCTTTTGTTTTGACACAAGAAAAAAGGATTCTTTTACACCCCTTTCTTGTGTCGAAGACGTCATAGTTCGAGTGTCTAAATAAAATTTATTGGCAAGTTTATGGTGTTGTCAATGTATTCAGCCATTTATAAACTAGTTTACTTTTATACTCCTATTTAGGCTCCTTTTAATACAAAACAAATTATCTGGTATAGTGCACTTTTGATATTTCATTCATATTCATATCTATTCTGTGTCAAAAAGTCTCTCGTAGTAAATAAGTACGATCTGTCTGATATAGATGCATAAAGGGTGAACCAGCAATTGAGGACTACTATGACATGTACTCGGAGGCAGAAACATATAGCCACCAAATAGCGGAGGCAGTAATGCAGTCGCCCGCTTCTCAGCAGTACCTTACTCCTGGGAGAGCAGTGGTTGTAAAATCACAATCAGTAAGTTGTACGACATTCTTTTCACTAAAAAGGCATTAGGCCAGTAAAATATGATGTTTAAGGCTCTCTGGTAATCTGATCTTTTCCTTTGTGCTAGTACTCTAGTAGCCTCTTTTTTTTCTTCTGAAGTTTACTCTAGTAGCCTCTTTTCATCTTCAAGGTCAAAAAATTGTCAGCTATCTGGCATACAATAATGACTATGCATGGATCCCAAAGTAGTTGCCTCTATATATGAATTGATTGCTCTATTTTCACTTGTTTCATTCTAATACTCGATAATCTTTCTTTTGAGACACAATAGAGTTGAGCTATCTGGTATGATTTGGAAATTTACAAAGCCAAGGTTCTTTAGTTCCATGATATTGTCCTCTGCAACGGAGAGTCGCAGCTTAATCTTCAGTATGCAGAAACACATGAACATTATCAATTATATTAGCAAGTGAATATTAAATGTAGCCAAATATGGTATTAATAAACCAGCAAAAGAACATATGGCTCAAAGTGTTTCATGAAGTAGGTCAACGCTTTTAAGGAATTTTCACTGTGAAAAGAAATGGCCGAAGGTTGATAAGGATGATGTGACTGGGCCTCCTAGCATAGAAACTTCTGCAGTTTGAGATCACTTGTTTTGGAAACTGAAAATGTTCCAGTTCCTTTTGCAGTTTGTTCTGATCCATTGTTCATCTTAGAAGTATCATAATCCTGTCTTCTTTTGCACATCGCATGAGGTTACTTGGATATTGCAAATATATGATTATTGACTTACAACTCATATTTCCATTAAAGAGATTCACATGACAACTCCAAAACATGTGCTAATGTTTTTCTTTCCCTTCACTACTTGCAGGGTCAAGATCACTTACTAGGTGTTGTGGTGAAGACACCTTCCTCTAACAACAGACAATATATAGTTCTAGTTCTGACTCCTGAATTGCCTTCAACCCTGGAAACTTCGTCAGATGCAAGTAACAGGAAAGACCAAAAAAATTCTGAATTTCAGATATTAGTTCCTAAATCAAAACGAGGTTATGAGGATGAGTACTGTTCGTCAGTCACCTCCCGGAAGGGATCTGGCGTCGTCAACATCAAATTGCCTCACCGCGGTAATGCTGCCGGGATGAATTATGAGGTTCGAGGAGTTGATAACAAGGATTTCTTGTATATATGTGTGAAAAAGATTAAGATCGACCAGGTTCGACTTCTTGAAGATGTTAGTGCGGGGGCGTACTCTAACGCAATACAACAGCTACTGGGTCTGAGATCTGAAGGAAATAAGTATCCTCCAGCCTTAGATCCAGTTAAAGGTATTTCAGCATTATTTGAATGGTGATATGTACTTGCCGTATGTATATTTTTTGTTTGTTGTTTTATCCTAGCATGTGAATATTATTATCATGCTGCTGCACTTGTTTTTGCCTTTTCTTTACCATCAATAATTATATTCTCATATCAGTGGTGTATCCATGGAAGTCCAATGACTAGCTATCGCGCAATTTTATATAAGGCTATTAAATGCATCAGTTTCCTAACATTAGCTTTTCAAAAATCGCCATCTGACTCCATAAATTGCGGATGAAGCATGGAAAACTCTTTAATCGTCACCTATTGATAATGATGTTGTTGAAGCATGTCAGTGCTTCATTTACTCAGAAGAAATAAATGCATGTTGTAGTGTGATAGGATAAGGATTGGAGTCTCAGTAATTGGTCTTTCTGATGAATATTAGGGCAGACCAGTCAAATGGCATGTGTTCTAATTCTAATAGGGAGTGTCCAAGTGTGTCCTCAGAGTCAACCTATTATTTCCTGCTACTGCACTTATTTGTACTTTGTAGTGTAAAATGCATTTTTTGTGCCATGATCATTCACACATACCAAGCAAAAGATGACCAAAATTGATTCAATATTCTATCTCACAACAGAGGATGTACCAGCAATATGGTTAGCTCTGCTAGAATTTCAATTTAGGTCATGGTGCAAATGCTGGTCCTGTAGCACCCTATTGCATTGACTCCAAAGAAAAAGTTGTAGCTGAAGTAAAGGATTATAGATCCATAAGCATTCTGGGAGTATTTACAAAATCAAAGCTGAATTACACACTACGGGCTCAACAGTGTTATGGACATCTGAATTTCTGGCAATCAAAATGCTCTCATCTAGGGAAGACAAGTCATGGATGCAACTTTAGTTGTAAATGAGGTCTTAGATTTTAATTGTGAGAAGGAAAGAGAAATTGAGAGAGAACAAAATTTGATTGTTCCCTCAAGCCATTCGGGTTTAGATAGCTAAATGTTCATATTCTAAGAGAGGAAAGAGAACAAAAAAATACATTATTACAGGAGTAAATCAAGCCATGCTATATTTACAAGATCCTAGATTATTTTAGAATATCTACGATATTCTAACACTACCCTCAAGCTGGTGCATATAAATCTTATGTACCAAGCTTGTTACAAATGTAGCTGATACGAGAGTTAGTGAGAGACTTGGTGAAGAAATCTGCAAGCTGATCATTTGACTTCACGAATTCTACAACAATGTCTCCGGATGAAATGTCAGTTGATCTCGATGTGTTTAGTTCTCTCATGAAACACCGGATTGATGCTTTAAAGAATGGATCTTTGCCTAACTCAACCCCAAAAGCTAGCTTACGAGGGGAGGATTGTCCAAGTTCATATAAGGAGTCCATGTTCCCTTTAATCCACCGATGTGGGGCTTTTAACACTCCGCCTTACTCTCAGGGCCTGGCATCTGGTGCATGGATAATTTTAGTATAGGAGCCCACCATCGAAAATTATGAATTGGGCGGGCTTGGCTCTGATACTATGTAAAGAATGGATCTTGGGCCTAACTTCACCCCAAATGCTAGCTTATGAGGGGAGGATTGTCCAAGTTCATATAAGGAGTCCTTGTTTCCTTTAACCCACCGATGTGGGACTCTTAACCTATGCAATATGAAAGCAGCTTGGTTAACGTACACAAATTCCATCTGACTGATTTCTCCAAACTTCAATTCTCTGAGCCATTGTTTAATCCAAATTAGTTAGCAAGTTGCCGCATCCATTACTCGGTATTTAACTTCCGCACTAGATCGAGCAACCGTATTTTGTTTTTTGCTTTTCCAAGATGCGAAAATTACCTCTTACTAGAACACAATATTCAGACGTAAAACGCCTATCAAAAGGTGACCCTGCCCAATCAACGTCCCAACAATCTGCTCATGACCTCGATCCTCAAAATGCTATCCTTTCCCTGGGGTTGATTTTATGTATGATGGATACAAACAGCTGCATCTCAGTGACTATCACACGGAGAGTCCATAAACTGTCTAACAACACTCACAGGAAAGGCAATGTTAAGTCAAGTCACCGGGAGATAGTCTTACCAACCAGTTGCCTATACCTTTCAGGGCCACTAAGGGGCCTCCCTTGTCATGGTAAAAGTTTAATATTCGGGTCCATAGGAGTGTCAGTTGGTCTACGACCTGTCATACATGTCTCATCAAGAATGTCTAGGGCTCGTGAGATGACAATTCCTGATTTGGACTACGCAACCTCAATGTCTAGGAAATACTTCAATCTGCGTAGGTCCTTCATCTGGAAATGCTGAATGAGATGTTGCTTTAATTTAATTTTACCATCTTTATCATTGCTCGTGGGTGACTATATCATCAACATAAACGACCAAATATAGGCACAATTGATGAGCAGTATGTAGATAGAATACAGAATAATCAGCGGGCTTAGTTTTTTTTTTTTTTGGCAATAAACTGTAAAGTATTATTATCATCAACCAACAAAATTCCAGTACAAACTAAGCAAAACCAAATAGCAAAGATCTAACGAGCACCCAACTCCCTTACCACCTTCTAGGAAGGGTGCAGCGGAAGTTAAGCCTCAACCTAAGAACATAGATGCGCAATTAAATATGTACACTTTCTAGCCTGTCTTGATTCCCAATACATTGATATTCTTTCTCTTATAGTAGACTGTATTTGTTGTATTATATCCTGTTGCTGTACACTGCACTCTCTGAAAATCCTCCAATTTCTAGCTTGCCAAATAGCATATATCACAGGTCCGACTATTGCAGCAACCAGTTCTTTCTTAAACCTGCTCCATTGCCTCTGCTTTATCCACTTTAAGCTCTCATGTACTGCAGCTAATGGCATTTGTATTCCTAGCCATAACATCAATTCCCTCCATATTGCAACTGCCCATTCACATGTCACAAATAGGTGGTTTGCATCTTCAATATGTTGTTGCGCACATAAGACACACCCTGCATCGTCGCAATGTATCCCCATAGTCAACATCCTCCCTTTAGTGAGCAATCTGTTTTGGTTTGACAGCCATAAAATGAACCTATGTTTTGGTTGCAAAATCTTTGACCAAATGAGTTCAGAAGTGACAAGAGTATTCCCATTCCCCAGCATAGTAAGAACTCTTTGTGATAGAGTATTTACCAGAAGGAGTAAGCACATATCTATCATTCCTGTACCATCCATTCATGCCCAGCTTCAACTTGTTCAATTTTTTCCAATACCAACTACTATCATTTGGAGGTATGTGACCCCAGAAGTCATCACCATTTTTCATATATATACCATGAATCCACTTTACCCAGAGTGACTCCTTTTGGTTAATTAGCATCCAGATCAACTTTCCCACTGCTG
Organism: Anisodus tanguticus; assembly: GCA_034509755.1. Classification (NCBI taxonomy): domain Eukaryota; kingdom Viridiplantae; phylum Streptophyta; class Magnoliopsida; order Solanales; family Solanaceae; genus Anisodus; species Anisodus tanguticus. The sequence goes on from CM067547.1 coordinate 50,934,734, forward strand.
CTTTATTCCATAATCCGGAGCTTCTGATGTTAAGACCGCCCTATTTCTTTGGTTTACAAACAGCCTCCCAAGCTACAAGAGTTACCTTCCTCTTATTATCAGTATTACCCCATAGGAACTCTCTACATTACCTATCAACATCCTTCAATGTACTCTGAGGCAATATAAATACAGACCCCCAAAAGTTGTGCAAAGAGAAAAGGATAGAATTTATAACCTGTAATTTGCCTGCATATGATAGATGCCTGGTTGATGTTGATCATATCTTTTCAGTGATCTTTAGGCTCAGGTGATGGCAATCTAATTTGCTCCACTTCTTTGGAGAAAGTGGTAACCCCAAATACTCCATAGGAAAAGTACCCAAATTAAACCCTGTAATCTCCAATAGTCTGTGCTGTATTGTATCATCAACTCCTGCAATATATATGCTGGATTTGTCTGAATTTGCCATCAGGCCAGTTGTTCCTGAAAAGTGCCCAATGGCCTCCATAATCCTCTTAACAGGACCCTCCTTACCTTTACAAATAATCATCAGATCATCCGCAAAAATAAGATGAGTAAGTTTTTGTTCCTTACACATTGGATGGAGTCTGAAATCCGTCAATTGACTCATTAGACTCAACACTCTTGTCAGATACTCCATCACCATAACAAAAATGAGTGGTGATATTGGATCACCTTGTCGCAACCCCCTCTTCCCTTCAAAATAACCATGTCCCTCACCATTGACTTCACAGAGAAACTAGTAGTTGTGATACATGTCATAATCAATTGGATGAGCTTTGTTGGAAACCCATAGCCCTCCAACATCTCCTGTATAAACTCCCACTGTACCATATCATAGGCCTTCCTTAAATCTATCTTCATCAAACACCTAGGGGTAGTCTTTCTTTTGTAGTGTATCAAAAGATCATGACACATCAAAACATTATGAATCAATGACCTATCTTGAACAAAGGCAGCCTGGTTTGCACTAACAATAAGGGGCAGTACTTTTACTAGTCTTGTACACAGCAGTTTGAAGATGCACTTATATATCACATTACAGCATGATATGGGCCTATATTGATTAGCACTCACAGGGGAAGATACCTTAGGTAAAATTGAAATAATGGTAGCATTCAATTGCTAAAGTAATTTCCCACTTTTGAAAAAATCCTTGATGGCACTACATATATCTGTTCCCACTATACTCCATGCATCTTTGAAAAAACCACTACCAAACCCATCCGGACCTGGACTCTTTATTTTCATTAATGCTGAACATAGCCATTTGAATTTCCTTATCAGTGAAAGGTCTCAACACTTGCCATTGCTGAGCAACTGTCAGTTTCTGCCCTTATTCAAATATTATCTTCTGAGCTTTCCTCATTGGTCTGTGTCACCTAACATATTTTTGAAATAATCAACAAACACTTCTGCAACTTTCTCATTGTCATTCTGTACTTGCCCTAGAACATCTTGAATCTGAGTCACAGATTGGATCAGCTTCCTCTGTTTAATGACAGAGAAGAAATATTTTGTGCAATCATCTCCTTTTTTAATCCACATAGCTTTACTTCTCTGTAATAAAAATGAACTTTCCAGACTTGGAAGATCTTTTAAATTTTATACTGAGCCTCTTTTCATCTACTTGCAAGATAGTATTTCTGGGATCTTGATGGAGTTGGGTTTGTATCTGTAAAAGTTCCTGCCTATCCTTATCTGCCTCAGCAACAATATTACTAAAGTGTTGTTTATGGAGTTTCTTCATCTCATGTTGTAAAAGCTTCAACCTTCTCAAAAGGGTCGTAAGTAATCTGATTTCTCCTAACCAAAATGCTTTAATTAAGGGAAGACAAATCACTGATGCCGCTTTGGTGGCAAATGAAAGTCTTGATAATTTGTTGAGGAGGAAGCAAAGAGGGGTGGCATGTAAGCTTGATTTAGAAAAGGCTTATTGAAGTTGATGAACTTTGGAGAAAAATGGATAGAATGGATCAGATTTTGTGTTTCAACCGTGAAATTTTCCATACTTATTAATGGTGACCCACAAGGTTTCTTTAGTTCTCAAAGTGGTCTCAGGCTGGGGGATCCCCTTTCATCTTATCTGTTTGTTCTGGTAATGGAAATCCTCAGCATAATGTTGAGAAAAGCTGAAAGTTTGGGGTGGGTAAGAGGTCTTAAAATAGGCAGGTCAGATCAAGAAGGCATGATGCTTAATCACATCCTGTATGCAGATGATTCTCTCCTATTTTGTGAAGCTGATAAAGAGTAGATGCTATATTTCAGAGGATGTCTTTTATGCTATGAAGTTGTTACGGGTATGAGAGTTAACCTGGCAAAGAGCAGTATTTTTAGCATTAATGCTGATGACTGTGTTGAGGAACTAGCAGATATTATGGGATGCAGGGTGGAAAAGTTTCCCACCACCTATTTGGGGCTTCCATTAGGGGCGAAGAGTAGGGATAAGAACATTTGGCAAGGGGTAACAAAAAGCTAACTCCTTGGAAAAAGCAATATCTATCTCTCGGGGACAGGCTTACTTTGATCAATAATGTCTTAGATGGAATTTCAACTTACACTATGTATCTGTTTTGTATGCCTGATAAGGTTCGTTGTAAGTTGGATTCCATTAGAAGACAATTTTTATGGGATGAAAATGCAACCAAGTGAAAGTTTCGCCTGGTTAAATGGGAGTTGGTCACTGAAGATAAGGAGGGGGTAACGGGAGTGAGGAATTTAAAGTTACACAATAAAAGTTTGCTTTTTAAATGGTTATGGAGATATAATAGGGGAGGTGAAGAGGTTTGGAAAAATATGTTAGATGGTATTTATGAAAAAAAAAGGGTTGGAGGCAAAATCCAGCTCAATTGAAGCAGTAAGTGAAAGTTGGGATGAATTCTTACAGTATACAAAGTTGGAGGTTGGTAATGGTGCTCGAATCAAGTTTTGGATAGATATTTGGAACGGGGATGAGAGCTTGAAGAATAGATTCCCAGGTTTATTTAGATGTGCATTAAATAAAGAGGGTCATGTTGCAGATTTTGATTCAAATTCAGGATGGCATGTCACTTTCAGGAGGAATTTGAATGATTGGGAGGTGGGTAGTTTTTGTCAATTGTTGCAACAACTGAGCACATGCCAAATTGATCTGAATAGGGAAGACAAATTAATTTGGATTAACAGCAGGGACAAGAATTTTTCAGTAAACAATTGCTATAAAATGCTTCTACATCAGAATAGCCAGGAAGTTTCAAATTGGCCTTGGAGGATGATATGGAAAATCAAGGCACCCGCGAAAGCAACCTGTTTTGATTGGTTAGCAGCTAAAGACGCTTGTCTTGGAACAAATTGCAAACAAGATGCTTTCCTTTGTGTAGCAGATGCTACTTTTGCAAAAATGAGGAGGAAACTATTGAATATTTATTCCTAAATTGTAGTTTTTTGAGGCAATGCTGGGAATTTTTTCTTTCTATCATGAGAGTATCTCTGGTTATACCACAGAAAATTAGCAGTCTGTTCGAAATTTGGCAGGCTCAGGGAATAAAAGAGAATTAAAGAAGATATGGAGGACAATTCCCATCTGTATATTGTGGACTGTTTGGCCTGAAAGAAATAAGGCATGCTTTGAAGGAAAGATGGTACGGATTCCTAGAGTCAAGAACAAATGCCTCAAAAATCTATTCTTATGGTGTTCCAATAGCAATCTAGATAGGATGGATCATTATTTGAGTTTCTTAGGGGGTAATATTTAGTGTGACTGATGATAGTTATGCAGCTCTGCAAATGTACCAGCTTGGTACCAGTTGAATAAAAGACTTGTCAAAAAAAGTTTACCACACAAGTTGAGGCTTGAGATGTCTCGCTGTCAACAACAACCTCAACCAATCAGGTCTCCACACCAGCAATATCCTTCCATTATATTGAAAGGCATGATTGCTAGTGTAATTCCAACCCCCAAACATGTTACTCATAATTTGTGCCACCCTATTCACCTTAATCTTTGTTTCTAAAAAAACCATTAATCCTACATCCAACTTATTGCAGAGGAGATTAACCTCCTGCTTATTGAGGCCATTAAGACCTCTGACATTCCAACTTAGCAGCTTAACCATCCCCCGAAGGGACTACAGTCCTTCCAACCTCTTTCTTAACTTCAGCAGGTTGCTTGCTGGTACCCACCCTCTCTGTATTCAGCACTTGATAAAAAAAAAGGGCAGCCCGGTGCACTAAGCTCCCGCTATGCGCTGGGTCCGGGGAAGGGCCGGACCACAAGGGTCTATTGTACGCAACCTTACCTTGCATTTCTGCAAGAGACTGTTTCCACGGCTTGAACCCGTGACCTCCAGGTCACATGGCAACAACTTTACCAGTTACTCCAAGTGCAGCAACTACAACATTATTCCTTGCAGTTGTTTTTGCAGGTTTAGTATAGTGTTGCCCTCCATTATTCTGAGCTTGCTTCCCCCTTTCACCTTTATTCCCCACATTAGGTTTATTGGTCCCTATTGTATTTCTCTCTGCCTGCCCAGTATGTGCTTCCACCATTTGTGTACTCTCACTAGCATTGATATCATCTCCCTGATTAGCAACCTGCTCCACCACTTCAACAGGATACTGCTCAACAGGTTCACTTTGTACATTAATCTTATTTTTCCTACAAACTTCCTCCTTATGACCATACTTTTGGCACACCTTACATAGAGTAGGTTGCCAATCATAAGTCACCTTCTGTTCAATCACAATTCCTCTTTCATTCCTGAAATAAATGCAATCAGGTAATGCTTCACCTACTTGCACCTCCACCAAAAGCCGTGCGAAGTTCAATCCTACTTTATTCTCTGTGTGCTTATCAGCCATCAATGGCTTTCCTACCAAGCTCCCAATCTTACTAAGCCCCTTAGCACTCCAATAGTTAAAATCTAGCCCCGGGAGCTTTATCCATATAGGAACAGAATAGAGTTCATCCCGGGAAAACTCCATCTCTGGACTCCATGCTTTTACAATGAATGGCTTGTTATCGAAGTGGTATATCCCTCCTTGAATCACCTCCAGTTGTCTTTCAGCCGAATCAAATCTCACCAATACAATGCCATTTTTCATCATGGCAATTTTATTGATCCCATGTTTCCCCCATTGTCTCTGTATGAAACCATTTAGCACTGAAAATGGTGGGTGTGCCCCCAAAACATAACCCACTACTGAGTATTTCCAAAACGCAATTTCAGAGCTAATATCCTCCTGCTCTATTTCACATATCAATTGTTCCCCCTGATTTCCAGGTGCGACATACTCTAATTTAAAACCCGCATTCGATAACTTTGATATATCAAAATTATCTCACATAGATCTATGTTTCTCACTGGCAACAGTATCAGAGCTCTGACCTGGTTTCAGCGCAATCCCTTCTACTTCATCTGCCCAAGACAAACCACTTCCCCTTTATGGAGTTTGAATTAGGGTTGCCCACTCTTCTGCCTTCTCCCTACCTAATACTACTTTGCTTTTAGCTGGTAACTGCGTCTCCATCTTGTCAGTACCCTTGTTCCCATTCAATTCAACTCTTGTGCTTGCATCCGTCGGTTTTGTACCTTCTACTATTGCCATCGATGAGTTTGCCTTGGCTGGGCTCATCGTTGGCGATTGTGTATATGAAACCCCCTTCGTAATTACTATTCCATTTGAGTTGTTCAATTTCGCTACAGGTATTTGCTTCGCACCTGTAGCTGGTGTACTATCCTTCTTCTCCGCTTCGTCCTGATCAGTATACCGCACCGGCTTCGCAGCTTTAGGTCTCCTTCCCATGGAGTACGCACGTTATGCTAACGTCCGCCGAGAGAACCCAAAGCTTTCCCACCTATTTTTGTACGTTTTACAGCACTCATGTGATGGTGATGTAGTAGTGAAATCCTAAGTTTCTCGGACTCGGGTGCGGGTATCCGATATGGGTACGTATCCGAGTGTCGGATTCGGCAAAATCTAAATTTTAAGATTCGGGGGGTGCGTATCCCGTTATTGATACGGGTGCGGGGATTCGGCTAAGAAAATTTAAAATTATAAAAATTAGAGCTATAAAGATATATCGCTGCTACTGTCTACCGTCCAAACTCGGAACACGACCTTGAATTCTTGGTTTCTTTGAAACACGAAGCAGAAAAAATGGGACAAAAATACTATAATATTGAAGGTATGCCATTTCCCTTATCTTAAATCCATTTTATCTTTAATTTTGAGAAATCAAATCTCAATTTTCCCCCCAAATTTTCGATGTACTCCGGTCAAAGTATCCGAAGTTGGTTGACCGTATCCGGGACATATCCCACACCCGTATCCCCGTATCTAGACGGGGACGGCACCCAAAACGGAGAGTGTGTGCAACTTAGGTGAAATCATCTTACCTTTTATTAGAAGTGGTGAGGAAAATCCAAAGCTTTGCTTCAATAAAATAATCTAAACTTTTGTATGAGAGAATAAAGGGGTGATGGTTTGAGGTAGAAGTACTGAAGTAGTGTTGAATTCTGGAAACTAGAATTTTGTACATATGAATTAGAGATTTGGAAGTTACATTATTAGGAGCTATGCCTTAGGTGGTATTCAATGTCAATGCTTATGCAAGATAGAATTCTTTATAAAGTTATGACAAGGTATTGAGTATTTTCATCATGCATCTATTAGAACTGAATGTATTCAGTGAACAATTTAGCAGTTATTATTGTCTTTTCTTCTCTATCTTCTGTTCTTTGGCTGAAACAGGAGTCTGTGGCATGTAAAAATCGCTTTCATATGCTATTATTGGACCATCAGTACTGCATGCTCGCTGATGCTGGGATATTTGGGTTGAACATGACCTGACATAGGTAGTTTTGTAATTGTACAATAGTTGATAACCAGGAAAAGAAGTCTTTCCAGTGAATGACGTTTCCATCAACAAAAATGTTTATACAGTAATACTATTAAGTTTTACTTAACAAGTGTACTCCATTTGACCTGGTATAGTTCCAGTCTTGGATATATAGTGGGAGTTGCTACCATGTTTACAATGACTTTTTTTGGTTATGTAAGGTTCTCCATAATTCATTCTCTAATGAAGATTCTATGCCAGATCTGAAGTTGAAAGACATGAATCTTGTGGAAGCATACTACAAATGGAATAATCTCTTGCAAAAAATGGCACAGAATAAGTGTCATGGTTGTGTTAAATTGGACGAGCACATGAAATTAGCTAGAGAATTAAAGCGGCACCGAGAGGAAGTGAATGCTTTGAAGTTTGAAATGTCAGATGAGGCACTTCAGCAGATGCCAGATTTTCAGGGTCGGGTATGGAACCACAGTATCATAAGAATTTGGTTTCCCTTTTCATGCCAATCAATTCTTGCAAAGGAAGGGATCATAAACATCCCCTTTTACTCTATTTGCAGATAGATGTGTTAAAAGAAATTGGCTGTATAGATGCTGACCTTGTAGTTCAAATCAAAGGCCGTGTTGCTTGCGAAATGAATTCTGGAGAGGAGTTGATATGCACAGAATGTTTATTTGAGAATCAACTAGATGATCTGGGACCAGAAGAGGCAGTGGCGATCATGTCTTCCTTTGTGTTTCAGCAGAAGGAGACTTCTGAATCTTTTCTCACGCCAAAGCTTTCTCAGGCTAAAGAGAGGTAAAAAAAATTCTTGAAAGTATTTGGTTTGATATGCTCATGTCTACCTGTTGATCATTTTTCCTTGTCATCCATGACATATGTATTTAATTGTTGTTGATAGTTTTGAATAAGTTTCTTTTTTTTATGAAGAGTTCTGATAAGATGTTGTGCTTGTGGTGTCTGAATTACTGAGGGATACAACAACAACATACCCAGTGAATTACTGAGGGATCAAACCTATATATCAGCCATGTCGATTTTTCTTAATGTTTCTTTAATGGATGAGCTTAAAAGACAGTATAAGACTTCTCCTTGTTATACATTAGGTTTAATGATAGAAAAATCGTCAAAATTAATTGATGAGATAGTTTTCAGGGAATATGAAATCTGATAAGGTGTATTTTTCCTGTTTTCACTGCTATATTGGACAATTTAGGGTACTAACTTGGTTTTATGTCTAGGATTGAAGAAAACATATCATTCTTGTTTTTCTACAACAACAATAACATACTGGAATGATCCCACAAGTGCGGGGGGGGGGGGGGGGATCATTCTTGCTTTTTTATGAGGATAAAACATATCATGTTAAATATGTTCTCATATCAAGATGTTTTGATGCGACTTTAACTCCTAACTGCTCTCTTAGGTCCAAGTGTTTGATGAGCAATCTTTCTCCTGTAAATGATGTCATTCCTCTTTTAGATTTTGCTTCTGGTTCTCAACTCCCAGCTCATACTTGTTTTCTCCAGTATTTGGAGTTATAACCATATGATTTGTAATCATTCATGCATCTTCTTGATGCTTTTTTAATGCAACAACTTACTTCACACACACACACACACACACACACACACACATATATATATATATATATATATATATATATATATATATATGCAAGTTGACATGACAGGACAATTTACTATGTACTAACTTGGTTTTATCTCTTTATTGGAATAAATTATATCAAGTTAAATATGTCACATGTTTCACTGAATTGCACATGCAAAGACACATCACAAGGTCACAGATCAAAGAGCTACAACACCTCTTTCTTGATATAACAAAGTCGGTGCCGTGAAGTGTTAGAGATGGAGAGAGAGTTGTGGTAAGCATTTAGCGTCGTGTGTCCCACATTGATGCTGGAAATTGGCTGTTGTCTTCTTATATGGTTTTGGGTCACTTCATCAACTAGCTTTTTGGGTTGAGTTAGGTCGAAGGTCTATTTCTTATCACAGTATTAGAGCCAGACCTATTCCTATTTTGGTTTGACTCAGTGTTGGGCCCCAATGTTTGTTGTTCGCACTCCAGATGTCCGTTTTTGAGCATGCGGGGAATATTTAGTGTTCCACATTGGTGGTGGGAATGGGTTGATGTCTCCTTATATGGTCTTATGCAATTCCCACCTCATGAGTTAGCTTTTGGAGTGAAGTTAGGCCCAAGACTCATTTCTTATCAAGTGACAATTTTAGGACGGAAAAGATTTTCTAGCAGGCTGCCAATTGTCTTATATCGTCAGTATATGTCCTGCTTTTCCTTTATTGGAAGAATTTTGAAGAAGATGGGATTTGGTCAGATTTACAAATCAAGCATGTAGTGGTCTAAGACCTCATTGCTGCTTGTAGGTCTTTCTTTGTAATGTACAGGTGCGCGTGGAATATCTTTTGACTAAAAATTATCCAATTTTTCTTTGGTAAAAGAGTTGCTGGACAACATAGGATAAACTTTTACACAGCTTCAGATTGTCCACAGAACATATGTCTGTCATGATTTGTGCTTACAAAGGCTGTTCCTATTTAAACGATGTGTGGCCATTTGGTTCTTTTTTACTTCTGAAGTCATGTTGTCTTTCCTTCTTGCGCTTCGTTAATGTTGTCTTTATTTGACTTGTAATTCTAGTTATTGATTATGGTGGTTTCATTCCGATTAGCTTCATTCTTGTCTTTTCTAACTGTTTTAAGTCATTCTGATGTATTCTGCAGGTATTTTCTCAATTAATTACCATAAGCTGAAACTTTTTCCTTATTCTTTGGGCCTATAGGCTATTTTTTCTTTGTTTCCTTTCTCAATGACAATGTCGTTATCATGGCATTTCAGATTATACAAAACTGCACTCGGACTTGGGGAGCTTCAAGCTCAGTTTAAGCTACCAATTGATCCACAGGAGTATGCCCAAGAGAATCTTAAGTTTGGTTTGGTTGAAGTAGTATACGAATGGGCAAAGGTTCTCTCTCTCTCAAACCCACAAATCTAGGATTTGCATGTATGGTTGCGTACGACTTATATATCATAATATCCTAACGGGTATCTCTAATTCTGTTTCCCTTTTGCAGGGCACTCCATTTGCTGAGATTTGTGAGCTCACCGATGTCCCTGAAGGTGTAATAGTGAGGACTATTGTCAGATTAGATGAGACATGTCGTGAATTTAGAAATGCTGCAGCAATTATGGGTAATTCTGCACTGTACAAGAAAATGGAAACTGCGTCTAATGTGATCAAGCGAGATATTGTGTTTGCAGCTAGCTTGTATATTACTGGGGTATGATTAGGTCAGGAAGCCTTGATTTCAACTGCAAATCCAAGGGACCTGTCGAGCGCTTGTTGTACACTAAAATATGTTCACAAGGTGTGGACTTGAGCACGGTTACCCTGCACTTTGACAAATTTGGACAGAAATTCGAGTATTTCATTTGTACATTTACCAATCGGCAGTAACTTACGCCCTGATTAGCTCCGAGAAATACATGAACTTTAAGATTTACTGTAACTGTATCACACTTTTAAAAATTAGGCATGATTCACTATGAAGGTTAACTAGCTCTTGAATGTGATTAATGCTAAGTGAGCTGTTGATCTGGTCATCTTTTTTTTTTTTTCTGGGGGTGGGGTTGGGGAGGGGGAGGAAGCGGTTGTTTAACCATCCGGTACTTGAATCCTATTGGTTCAACTAATTCGAATTCATGTCAATTAGGCTGACTAAGAGGGTAGCAAAGTGCTCCACTTCAAAAATAAATTCGTTCTCAAGGTTCAAACTCAGAGACTTTTGGTTAAGGTTTAGGTTATTTCAAACAATTCCACTATACTCCTCTGGTGGTGATTTGTCCAGCTTTTATGATCAATATTATTTATGTCCGTCGTTTTATAACTAGCAAGTAGTAGACTGGAAATAACAAGAAAAGGGAAATAAGAGCAGAGATTTAGAAAAAGCGTTTGAAAGAATTTATATAGCATTTTATTGTAATACAACCAAAAACAAGAGAGAAATTGAAGCAAAGCTTCACAGATATACAAAATATGCATGGGTCTGCAATATCCAGATGCTGCATTTATCAGGACTCAACTTCAGTTATCACTTCTGTTTGGTAGATAAAATTAACCTGATCCACCAAAAATGAAAAGCAATTAGATAAGAAAATTGAGAATTTCAACATCCGAAGAGAAAAACAAAACACATTTGCCTATCATTCAATCATGTATCAAACCCAAACTAGTCATTATTGTCTATGTGAATCTTCAACTTCCCAACCAGTAGGAATATGGTCCAACTGAGATCCAGTTCCAATATTGGAAAGTAATATTCCTATAGGAAGAGTTATTAATAGTGTACTATTTGAGTTAGTTTGCTCAGATGTATAGAGACATGCTCTTGCTCTTTCTTTATCGAGTTACAAATTAGAGTGGATAAGTTAAGAAACCCATAATTAATACCATTTTACGAGTTTCATATCTAAACTATTGAGTGTTCACAGAACCGTCTAAGCTACCATGAACTCTTATTAAAATACCTCTGAAGGAATATGACATGCTACGTGAACATCACACTCTAAAAGCTCATTCAAAGAGTTCCAATTGACACGTGGAAAAAAATTGAGTGAATAGGTTAACAACCCCCCCCCCCCCCCCCCAAACCTATCATTATTTAGCGAGTTTCCTACCTAAACTATTGGTGTCCACATAACCCCCTGAACTATCATGAACTCATTGTGCCATGTGAGCTCATTTCTATGACTTTTTTCATCTCCCACGTGTCTCTTAGCAAGTTATCCCAAACATTCTGTAACATATTTAACCCGTTTGTTTTTTAATCTAAAGAAAGTTAAAGTCCAGGGGTAACAAATACACCAATACATTAGGTATGAGTTTAGGGCTTTTTGTAAAATTGTGCATTTATGACAGTTTTTTCTTCAAGCCATATAAAGACTTTCTTCAAATGACAGACATTTCAATACTTTCCCTGAACAACAAAATCAGGTGGCTGCTCCATATATACTTCCTCTTGAAGATCACCATAGAGGAACATATTCTTGATATCCAATTGATGCAAAGGCCAATTTTCAGATGCAACTAGAGAAATGAATAAGCAGGCAAAAGTGAGTTTGGCAACCGGAGAAAAAGTATCTGAATAATCCACCCCTAAGTCTGAGCATATCCTTTAGCCACAAGTCTGACTTTAAGTCTAGCCACAGAGCCATCTGAATTAACTTTAATTGTGAACACCCACTTACACTCCACGAATTTCTTTCGGTCGATAAGTTCACCAAATCACACATGTGATTTTCCTCTAAGACATGTATTTTTTCAAGCATTACAACAGATTATCCAGGGTGACTCAAAACCTCCTTCACTGTTTTGGGTACAAAGATGGAGTCTAGAGAAGCGATCAAAGATCTAGATGTAGAGGATAAGCAATCATAGAAAACAAAATTAGCAATGGTATATGTGGATTTGCAAGACCGTGTACCTTTGCGAAGAGCAATAGGGAGGTCACGGTTTTCTGAAGGATCAGGCGACAGAAATGGTGCATGACAAGTATTATCAATCTCTCGCCTCCTTGAGTAAACTTGAACAATTGGCGGTCTTGCTACTGTAGATGGAGCAGAAACTGAAGGTACACTAGTCGGGTGATGATCAACAGAAGAACTGGGAGATGAAGGAACAACATCTGGTTGTTCTGTCGAAACACGGGTGACTGGATAGACTAACCACTCATCTTCCTCCTCCTGACTTGTAGAAATGGGACATATATAAAAAAAATGGTGTAGTCTTTGAAAATACCACATCATTTGACACAAGATATTTTCCAAAATCTGTAGAATAACATCGATACCCTTTCTGAAGGCGAGAATCGTCCAAAAAACACACTTCAAAGCCTTATGATCTAACTTGATAACAGATGGTCGAACATCGAACGTAACACGTGCTTCCAAATATCTTAGGTTCCAGGGGAAATAATGACTTGTTTGGAAAAAGAACATTGTAAGATGTATTACCAACAAGCACAGTAGATGTCATGTGATTAACGAGAAAACAAGCCGTAGAGACCGTATCTGTCCAAAACTGTTTAGGAACCTTCATTTGGAATAAAAGTGCCTAAGCTGTCTCAAGTATATGCCTATTCTTCCTCTCAACAACTCCATTTTACGAAGGTGTCAACACATAAAGACTGGTGGAGAATACAATGTTGTCTCATGTATGACTGAAACGATTCTGACATATATTTTTTAGCGTTGTCACTTCTTAGAGTGTGTATCGAAATATTAAATTGAATTTTAACTTCAACACAGAAGACACAAAAGTGAGTAAACAATTTAGAACAACTCTTCATAAAATAAATTCAAGTCATCCGAGAGAAATCATCCACAAAAGTGACAAAATACTTATGCTCAATTTTGAAAATGACAGAACATGATCCCTAAACATCAAAATGAACTAACTCAAAAGCAGACTCATTGCTCTTATTAACCCTTGGACCTATTGAACTGCGATGATGTTTTGCAAATCGACATGACTCACATTCCAATGAAGAAATATTCTTGAACTGAGGACAAAATTTCTTCAACAGAGATAGCGAAAGATGTCCCAGTCGATAATGTGCTTCAAATGGAGATACGACACTAGAGCAGGCAATCGACTAGGCCTCCCACTCATCAAGGATGTAAAGATCAGCTACATGTCCTTTACCAATAACCTGATTTGTTGTAAGATCACGAAACATGCAATAATCGAAAAAGAATGATATATAACAATTGAGGTCTATGGTAACTTTGCTAACATAAATCAAATTAAAGGCCAAGTTTGATAGACTTAATACAAATGCCAGGATAATAGAGGAGGTTGGTTTAACAGTCCTATATCCAACACTAATACTAGTTGATCTATCAGCTACAATAACACGAGAGAGTACTTTGTGTAATCGAAAGCTAGAAAAAATATTAGGATTACTTGTCATGTGATTTATGGCACCTGAATCAATCACCCATTTATTTAAAAGGTGATAAGACATGTTTTATCTGACTCCCTAAAAGCATTAACTGAAGTGAATTCCTTCAATGATTTATGATATTGAAGAAATTTGACAAATTCCTCAGCCAAAACCAAAACATTTTATCAAGAAAATTTTCTAATCTAATATATAGAAGTAGGGGTGTCAATGGTACGGTTCGGTTGATTATTTTCTAAAAATTATAACATACCTATTTTTCGATTAGTCTATTGATTATAACCATAATTAGAGTTTTTAAAACCGTCCCAATCATGTCGGTTTCTCTTCGATATCGGTACAATTCGATTATTTTTTGATAATTTATTTCTAAATCACTATATATAAAAATAATAATAAATGTCGCGCCCTATTTTGACCTGCTCGGTGGAGCACAACGTATCCGGTGATTCCTGGGTATCGGATTAAGGAGTCGCCACCTAATTATTTTTACGATGAATTAGGACACCTAAATATTAACTAAATGCTGCAATGTAAACTCCGATTTTAACGGTCTACGAAACTAATGAGATTCTAGGTAAGGGTTCTTTATTATCGTAAAAGGAAGGGGTTAGGCATCCTTTAAGATCCGCTAACTTACGGTTATCCGGTCAAACTCAAGTTAATATTATACTAAGGAAAATGCATGTTTAAAATATATAAAGTTAAACAAAAGTTTTGCAAATATTTAGTAAATGATGCATTTTGTACAAGTATGCATTTGCATGGTATTTAAAAAATATGCATATAAAGTTGAAAATATGCATTTGGAACAATTAATAGCAAGGAGAAAAAATAAGTTACTTATATGCCAAAGAAGTAATTTTTTTTTTGGAAATCATTTTGAGTTGTACCATTAATAAAGTGAACAAAAGATGATCAAAGATTGTTTTGAAAATTTTAAATATGCATGACGAGCCTAAAAATAAATAAACTAGCGGAGGGTTTCTAAGTTTGAATTAACCGAGCCTATAAGCAAATAAGCTAGCGACGGGCTTTAACTACCCTACTAATTATCCATTCATGGCCTAATTATTCTAAATATCCTAACAATCACACAAACATTAAATAATTATTACATGCCCCAAAATAGGAATAACGAAATTAAAGAGTAATAATAAAAGGGGAACTAATGTGGGTCTTCGTTTGACAATAGCCATGATGAGTCTCACAAAGAGACTCTTCGTTGCTCCCGATGCATTTCATGTAAATAAAAGAAAAGAAAAGGATTAGTAGACGGAACATGAAAACATATGTATAAAAATGTAAATAAATGGTTTTAGCAAAATAAAGCAATATGTTGTTGGACCCTCAAGCCCCCAACATTTTCAAGATAGATGTGCAGGAGACGGAATGCGGGGCCGCATGCCCACGGGACATGCAAAGGGAAAGGGTCAAACACCTATATAAGTTAGAACCTATACAATGTTATCATAATAATACAAAGAAAACATAAAGCTGAACCCACATCTTATGAGCACTTTTTTATCAATTAGCATTCTAAATAGGCTAACAGTGAATTCCAAGATACACAGCGCAGGCAACTGATACGTTTCAAAGGCTCCTTAACTTGGAGGTAACTTAAAAAGAAAAGGGATCAACTCTAATAGCTCATATACTCAGCAGGTATTCAAATAAATGCCAATTCATTAAGAATTCAGTATACACTTTACTGTTTTGAGATCAACTCCAAATCAAGAATTTTACAAATTAAGACCAGTTCATATACCAAGAGAAGATCAAAATGGCTTATATCTCATACAAGGCAGTCCTAAGAAAGAACTGGGACAACACAAGTGACACACACAACACTAGAAAGCAGGGCTAGCACATACATAAGGGTCAAACCAAATGCCACACTTAAACAACCTAAACATATAACCTAAGACAACACAAAATGAAGCTTTGATGGATGCAAAGAGTCAGGTTAATATTGAGACAGTGGGAGAGCAAGACTATGTATGCTAGGGAAGGGAAGAATATATTCAGACCAAGGATAATATCCTGAGTACAGCAGGTTGAGGATCTGCCCAGGCTCACAACATTGAAGCAACTATTTCACAAATATGATCCAAGCCTACTGATCATTCTAATCCCTTAGATAACAAAATGAGTTCATACATGTAGGAGTTCAGTGCTTGACACATGACATCGTACAATGTGGTTCAGATGCAAACAGAACAAAGCCTAGAGTCAATTTAGGAGGACATGTCTAATTACTATGTGTGTTCAGAAAAATAGCAAAACAAGAAACCAGTTTATGCATTATCCTTCCATAACAAAAATAGATACAGGAAAGAATACAACATGCTTAACCAGACTTAGAAATATATGAGAAGGATCGGATAGTCATTGGCAGGCCATTACTCCCCTAACACAAGTGTCTTTTACACAACTTATAAGGTGAGACATATACTAGACAATTTAAGAGATGACATAGGCTAACATGAAGATATTCTCCCATCCAGATATGCAAGACAAATATATAAAAACAGTCCAGCAGGCATATGAGGCAAAGTGATGAACAAATGCTCATTTCAGAGTAGCATCTTGAAAGATACAAAATCACTAGCTTAGGTAGCGCACACACAAGGCCCTATTCATGCTATATGCTTGACATAATAACACTTAGGCACATTACGCATGAAGATCTCAACATGTAAACAAACTGGCAAGTAAAAAAAGGGGAAACATGGCATAGCTAATATGAACTGAAACTTATCATTTCATACCAAACAAATCCGATACATGATAAATCAGATACAAGATCCTAGTATGGGTAGACAAATTTCATATAATTTTGCCTAAAGCGCCTATTTCAGCTTAACATGAGACTCATAAAAAAAAATTATCATTTAGCACATAACATGATATAGTATGGTTCATAAGCAAATAGAATAGTCATAGAGGACAAGTAGGGTGTATAGAATGACCATTTAAAGACAAAATTCTAAGTACACAGGGTCAGTAGTGACAATCTGGACACACAAAATCATCCTCACACAACTAGTCGATCATTATAGCCTTGCCATTACTTAATATGATGGCTTAGATGACTCAAAAATCAAGATCATATATTCGGGACTGATCTAGCCTAGACATGATCCTATGTTACTACTACTCATGTAACCTCAGACACGTAAAAGAAACAGATTGTAATCACACATCTGGATATTAACTGCCACAAATCATAATAACAAGCATCACATTTCATTTATCGGACTGATCATTCAAGTAGCCTCTATAATAATCTTGCTAGACAAGTACTAAAACAGCATATACATCACATCATATTAAACATGAACCTAATCAAAGCATATCTAAGTACCAACAGTTAACTAAACAGACTAGCAAATCCATCATACTCAAACAAGCCATAAACAACTAAACTACTACATGATTAACACAAAAAAAGCAAAAAATGTAGAAAATAAAATTAAGAGGAGATGTATTTACCTTCTCCGGGTAGCGAACCGAGGCGCGTTTCGAATCGTCGACCCGCTCGGAGGAGTTTGTTTATGCGATTGAACAGAAAATGGGCGTGAATATCTTGTATCTTCGTCGAATCAGAAAATGGGAGTAAAAAAGAACAGCCGATTTTTTTGGTTTGGTCTTTGAAGAATCGAATCAGAAAATGGGAGTAAAAAAGAACAGTCGATTTTTTTGGTTTGGTCTTTGAAGAACCGAGAGTTTTTGCCAAAAAAAAGCCTCTCTTGAATGGACTCCACATGCCAATATTTATAGGACGAACTTAGGGATTTCTAGGGCTCTTTTGGGCGGGGTTTTTAGCTTCAAATTTTGAAATGGGTCAAACGAAATCCTTCAAAATCCGAACATTTGATGGCTTTGCAGGGTTCACGTGATTCGTAGCACGAAAATGGAGCAAACCCCTCTGTTCCATGGTTGACAAAGCTACAAGCTTTGTCTAGAAGAGGAAAGGGAGCTGCTGTTGCTGCTGCTGCTCTGCTTTTTTGGGGAAGGGCGAGAGAGAAAAAATGGTGAGGGTTCGGCGGTGTCTGGGTAGGGTGGTGGCAGTGGTTGGTGGGGTAGGGGGGTAGGGGTGTAGGGGTGTAGGGGTGTGCGGCGATTTGAGGGGTTGGGGGTGTGAGATATTTTTTTGTTTTGTTTAGGGTTTTGTTTGGTTTAAAGGGTTGGGGCGACGGGTTATGGGCCGGGTTCGGTATTGGGCTGATTGGGATTTCTGTTGGGAAGCTTGGTTTGGGCTGTTTTTGGTGGGTTTGGGTATAAGGGAATGGAGTGGGAATTTAATTGGGGGACTTTGGGCTTGGTAGAGGGTGGCCGGTTGGGCTTGAAAGGGGTGTCGGGTTTGGGGGGTAAAGGAATGGGAATTTAATTGGGGAACTTTGGGGCTTGGATGTTGGGCCGAAAATAAAGAGGGGGAGTTGTTTTGTTTTTTGGGTTGAGTAGAAATTATTTTTGGTTGGGGAAATAAAATGGGTTATGGATTTAAAAAAATACAAAAGGGTTTAATATCAAAAATGCTTTGAAGAAAAAAATATATATATATAAATTATTAAAAAATAAGATATAACGATGCGATAATAATGAAACATAATATTGCAAGATGTTTAATGCTTGATAAAAAGTGGAATGTGATGCAATTTTGCGAAAATAACATAACATAGAATATTAGGGAAAAATTATGATTATGACTTTTAAAAAGGCCAATGATAGTAAAACATGTGAATAATAATAATAATAATAAATATATATATATATATATATGCCTATATTAAAATTGTTTTTGAGGTGTCCAAAAAATATTTAAAATTGCGAATAAACCGGAAAATATGGGACAAAATTGGGTGTCAACAATAAATTTTAAAGAATAAGACAAGCAAAATCAACTTAATAAACATATTGTATTCTTTTTGGTGGATCACTAAATAATTTTTTCGCTGCATTTCGATATTGTGGACGTATCTAAATGTTGTAACCCAAATATCAATCCTTAAGCAGTTAAGCTTCAACACTCTTTTTTGTTTCTTCTAAAAAGATATCCTTAGCATAAAAACTATATAAATTAATGATCCGGTAAGTAGCAAGGCGCTGCAATGACTATATGTCTGCATCTTCATGAGTCACCTTCGTGTAATTGAATTTTTTGTTAAATAATACTAAAGCCAGGTCAATAATGTATAATTTAATGGTAGGGTAGGTTTTGATAGTACATGTACACTTCAAGGCCCGAGGTAATGTTTTTCAATGATTTTCACTTTTAAATTTAACATATAAAATATATTTATTTGATTCGGTTCGATAATTTTTTATATTCTTTTATAAAAATAAAAAATCTACTTAATTATTCGATTCGGTTTTTAAAATAGTTTTGACACACCAATATAAAATAGAAGAACCCTAAAGCTCCTCTCGGTCTTAGGTAGGGATGGCAATTGGGCGGGTGCGGGTACCCCTCCCCCGCATCCGTACCCGCCAGAAAATTTTATATCTGTCACCCGTGGCGGGTACAATTTTCAACATACATACCCGCCTAGGCGGGTATATTCCTAAATCCACACCCGCCCCACCACCCAAGTGGATATCCGTCACCCGCCAATACCCGCCTGTCATATTTTGTAATCAATTCATTTGTGATCAACATGATCCCAAAAATTCAAATTCCAAAAATTATCCCAAAATTTTGAGTCAAGAATCAATACTGTCACGGTCTCATTTTCTTTGGGAGAGAGGGAGGAGAATTCCGGATTTTTTCACCATCAGTATTCCCCATTTTTTCACCTCTTCCACCTTGCACAACAAAGAATCAAGAAAATAAAATTTCCAAGAAAACCCAAAAATTATCCACCCAAATAGCTATATATTACAAATGTAGACAAAACTCAGATATTATTTCAGCTATATAAGCTAAAAAATTTCAACTTTTTCAATTGAACTCCACAAACCCAATAGATAAAACTTAACAAATGCACAAAAATTGACCTCACCAAGACAACCCCAAAGCACAAAGCAAAGACAACAATATTTTCCAATATTTCCCGATCAGCATCTCCTTTAAAGAAAAAGGCAGAGACGTCGAGAATGAGAGAGGGAGGAGAGACGGCGTGAAGGGGAACGAGAGAGAGGGAGGCGTGAAGGACTGAAGAGGTGTAGGGTTTTGAGTTTTGTTGGAGAATGAGAGACTTGTCGTGACTTATGGGCTGAAGGCACGACTTATGGGTTGCTAATATTTTGGGCTGGGGCGGGTATAAGGCGGGCGGGTAGGCGGGCGAGTAGGCGGGCGGGCGGGCGGGTATGACTGCAAATCCACCACCTACCCGCCTACACGTGACGGGTACATTTTCAATACCCATACCCGCCTACTACCCGCCAAAGTTATACCCATACCTGCCCCAACTGGGACGGATGCGGTGCGAAATCCGCAAAATTATACCCACCTGCCATCCCTAGTCTCAGGGGGCTTTTTAGTCTTTTTGGTTACATTTAATAATGTTTAATTACAGTGGGCTTTGTACAGCTACACCGACGTGCCCTAAATATCGGATAAGAACTTATATTGACGGTGACCTGCAACACTTGTCAATGTTAAATAATACTTCATTCCTGTATTCCTGTAATTCATGGGAACGGATTTGGAGTAACTGGTAAAATTGATGCTCTGATCATAAGGATTGAAGGTGTTCTAAGTCCTGCAAATCGAAATGCAACATAAGCTGCGTAACACCTTGTGGTTCGGCCCTTTTCCGATCTGCCTATAGCAGGCCGACCTGTCTATAGCGAAAACTTAATGTACTGGACTACTTTTACTCCCTTTATTCCTCGAATTCTCCTTCTATCAATTTCAATAGTTTCCTGTTTTCTCAGTTTTCTTTGAGATGTCGGTTTATCTGAAGAAATTCACCTCCTAATGACTAGACGTATGAATTTGAGTTTGGGATTTTTGCTTCTTTTAAGGGTGATGGTATTCAGTTTATCAGCAACTGAAAGAAAAAAATTACAGACTTGCTATTCGAACAGGTAGCTTCAAGAAAGGAACAACATAACAAAACTGTGGCATGGGAAAAAAATTCCAATATGTGGGATAATTTGACCGACAACTTAAGGTTGAACTAAAGTAACAACAACAACATATAGGTAGAGCTTTGTTTCTGAGAGACCTCAGCGGCTCAAAGCATAACCACAAACAAAGTCAAAGGCAAAGCAAAAGCAAAGCAAGAGAAACGGTTAGACTCGGTCAAAAAAAATTTAAATCAGTATGAAAATGCCAGTATCAAAAGCTGATAGCTCATTCTGAAAGAGTAAGTATTAACTAGCGCGGGTAAATAAACTAAATAAAGTACACTAAAGAATATGTTGTTCCTTCAATGTGAAATAAAAATTTGAACAGATTCGCACAACAGATACTGTATTGAATCAACTAAAAAATATGTTGTTCCTTCAATGTGGATAAGCAACTTGATGGGTTGCTCATTGGTGTGTTGTTGCTGGTTAGAAATCCTACTCCAGCTTTTCCCTCTTCCGGTGTTGCATTATCTGCTTCTGCGTTTTTTAATGAACTTGTAAACTTAGTTGAGGGAAATGATGGAGGAATTTGAAGAGCTGCACAAAAGTTGTATGTTAATGGCATAGCCATAAGTCCAGAACAACATATTACGTTTTGACTTGTACATATATTTTTGCGTGTATAAGCCATTGTTAGAAATCTGATGCTGCAAATGTATACGTTGTTAACAATACAGATGCTGGCGGATAGAAAACCAACGCTGCCAACTTCTTGCTTCCAAAAAAGGAAGCGACATTACTCAGCAGAAAGAGCTTCTAAAATCAAGCTTAGGAGACATGATCTGTATACACAATTGTCAGTTGACTAAAAAGTGTTGGGAGATTTGCTCTATGGTACTTTATAAAGCAGTACGGGAAGTATTTAACTATTACAAGTATTCGAAAGGATAAACAAAGATTTCAATAATTCAACATGGAATCTGAAATTACAATCGTTACATAAGTAAAAACTGGAAATTCCAGTTTTGTAGAAGACGGAAAAATGTAAATTGTTTTTGCTGAGTCGAGTGTAGCACTCTGTCCTTAAGACAATATTGCCCCGTATGTATCCTTTATACGTCCTGGACAATTTGTCTCCCAAGATAAAACAGCAATGGAACCCTTGAGCAAAGGAAACTCAAGAGCTACCGTGAAGAATATTGAGTAACGAAATGATGCTTGGAAGTTGTAGGAAGAAAACTATTTTGGTTGTGTATTTTCGTGCACTGTTTTGCTGCATCTCTTTTTTTCATTCTTGTTTTTCAACAATGGTGTAAGGGGGTGTTTAAATAGGTGAGGGAGGGGGCTGATCACTGCCTGAAAACTGCCTCCATAATAGCCAAATAATGGCCATTATGGAGGTAGTAAAGTCACCAACATAAATGGGAGAAAGACCAACGGATTTGGCCATTATAGGAGGAGTAATTCAGCCAAAATAAATGGCTGAATTGAGTGCTTGGCATTTCGTTTTTGACCGTCGAAATTTTGATGTTCTGAAAACTTCAGGGACCAAACTGTACATCTGAAAGATCAAACTGTACTTCTGGCAAAGTTTTTGGGCCACCCGCGACCGGACCGGACGGGCGGGCGGGCGGCGGCGCGCGTGTGGTCTTTCCTCGAACCGAAGCACATCTAGGTCCTCCCTCCTTTAAACCCATGGGATACCCCTTGGGGTCCCAAACCCCAAACCAATTTCGAATCTTATATACACAACAATTCTTTCTTCCTCTACCGATGAGGGAGAATTACACACAATACCACACTTTCCATGCTTCAAACACCTTACTTCGTGAACCAATATCTCTTTCATTTCTCAATGAAATTTGACGATTCTTGGCCCTACGGTTATCTACGTACTTAGTAGATCATGCATGTGTGAAGAACCGGATTCTCCAACATACGTTACACTAGTGTTTAAGCCGTTAAAGTTGGTCGGTCGCAACTCCCGCCAAAGGCAAATTTCCAACAAAAAGAGACGCTCTTATCGGCGCGACAAGAAAAAAAACTTGAATCAGTTAGCCAAAGTCTCTTGGTTGATCACACTGACGAAGCATTTGGTTGTGAAGTTGGTGCTGCGCTACCTAGACAAAGAACTAACGATAGGAGAGTCATCTTCCGCTACAAAAAAAGGTTAGATACCAAAAATAAAATAACCTTACGTATATACAACTATGTATGTTGTTGATGATTTTACTTGGATAAGCATGGCTGACGGTAAACATGTTTTGCCTCCTACAGTAGCCGATACATCTAGCGCCTACACCCCACCAACGGGTTCTGGCAAAGGAAAGAATATCACTGGCCACTTCTCTGTATTCGAACTTGGTTAGTTATAATTAAATGTTGTTTCAACTTTCATTTATCAAAAACATTTCATATATTAATTAGACTGATTACTTATTAGGTTCAACATCAAATGCCCCCACTGAACCGCATGATCCAGTGGTGTCAGCTGTTGCAAAAAAAGGTTTGTCTTAGTCTAATATAGCAACAATGCTTTCGGATATGTTGTCTAAAGTGATGTGATATATTATTGCAACTGATATATACAGGTAATAGACCAAAAACAGTAGGCTGTTGGAATTTTAAACAGCTTCCCAGTAATGCAAGCATTTTAAAAACAGTAGCAGATTGTAAATATTGTCGAGCGAAAAGATTTGAATATGAATCAGCAAGGTTTTGTTGTAGCAATGGTTCAGTTAAGTTAACATTGCATGAAATGCCTAATGAATTGTTGAATCTCTATTTAGGTAATACTGAAGAATCTGAACACTTTCGTACTTACCTTAAGAGTCTACAATAACATGTTTGCATTCACCTCACTTGGAGTGACCTATGACAAAGTGCTAGCAAAAAGAAACCATGGTATTTATACATTCAAGGTACAAGGGCAAATGTATCACTTCATAAATGATTTAGTTCCGTCAAATCAACAACCAAGAAACTTACAATTATATTCTTATGATGATAACACAGAAATGTTGAATAGAATGGCTTCCTCAAGTATACTTCGACAGTCAGTTGTTGAGAAGTTAATGGATATTCTCAAGATAAATCCTTACTGTATTTTCTTGAAGTCTCTGGTACATATCCCTGAGTTGCCAAACTTTTATATTGCGTTGAGGTGTGATTCCCGTTTAGATCAACGGATATATAACCTACCAAGTGTATCCGAAGTGGCAGGATTATGGCTAGACCAAGAAACAAACAATAATAATTCTGCACCCCATATTCGAATTTATAAGTAACAAAAGTCAATCAGTAAATTACTATTATGGTTGCTATGATCCTTTGCAATACCCACTCTTATTTCCATATTGTCAAAATGGATGGCATTGTGGTATTCAAAAGGTTGTACTGCCAGAGAATAATTCGAGAAAGAGAAAGAGAGCTTACTACGGAAATGAAGAACTTCCAATTTAATCTAATATGTGTTCAATTGATGGACTACTTGATATGGAAGGTGAGGTTCTGCAAAAAGGAAAAGGAAAAAGAGATACTGTTTCTTGTCTTGAATACTACTGTTACAAACTTCAGATGAGAGACAATGAGGAAAACGGGGTTTTGCACTCTGGTAGGGTATTTCAGCAATACTCAGTTGATGAATTCATAAAAGTGGAAACTCAAAGGCTAGATTTTGCATCCTTTAACCAGGATTTATTTCGGGTTGATGTACTACAAGGAATTATTGATATACTAAGACTTGGTGAAAGAGAAGCTTCTAAGATGGGAAAAAAAAATCCTTTCAGCCAGTTTTACAGGTGGTCCAAGAGATATGCGTCGGCGTTATATGGATGCTATTGCATTAGTCCAACATTTTGGAATGCCTGATATATTTCTTACTATGACATGTAATCCCTCTTGGCCAGAAATAAAAGAACATTTGCTCCCAACAGATGAAGCTCAAAATAGGCCTGATTTGGTTAGTCGTGTATTCAAAGCGAAGGTAGAAGAGATGAAAACAGATATAATAAAAAGAAACATATTTGGAAAAGTTGCTGCTTTTATGTACACTACAGAATTTCAAAAGTGCGGTCTTCCCCATGCTCATTTCCTTGCTATACTTACTGATGACTATAAATTATTGACACCTGAGACCTATGACAAATTTGTTTTTACTTATATAAGCTTGTTATTAAACATATGATGCATGGCCCTTGTGGTCACTTGAATCCTACAAATTCATGTATGAAGAAAAAAGGAGAGTGCAAATTTAAGTACCCAAAGAGCTTTGCCAACGAAACGACAAAAGGAAAGAATTCATACCCAATTTACAGAAGACGGAATACTGGTAAGTTTGTGAAAGTTAGGAAACAATTTCTGGATAACTCATGGGTCGTTGCTTACAATCCTTATCTGTTGTGCAAATATAACTGTCATATAAATGTAGAAGTTTACTCTGATATTAAAGATGTCAAATATATCTACAAATATATCTGTAAAGGGCATGATAAAATTTCTTTTAACATGCACGAGGCTATACAAATATAGAAATAGATGAGATTAAAGAATATCGATCTGCTAGATGGGTGTCACCACCGGAAGCTATGTGGCGTTTATTCGCCTTTGCTATTAGGGAAATGACTCCAAGTGTTTATCACCTCCAGCTACATCTTGACGGACAACAATTTGCCTCTTTTAAGAAAACTGACAGCATAAATAACATCGTGAAGAATCCTATGATTAACAAGACCATGTTGACAGAATTTTTCCTGATGAACGAAACAAACAAACATGCAAAAGAGCTTAATTTATTGTACAAAAATTTATTGTACAAATATTAACCACTTACTATTACATTGTCAAGTAGTTACGCCCCTGTGGTGGGAGGTCCGGAACTGGGTCAGAGTACATTGGGTTATGCTGAGAACAGTAAAGGAGGCAATGTATAGCTGGGTTTCCAATGATGGAGGAGAAACCCCAGATGTAGTTCCACTAGCAATTATAAGGATAGTTTGGAGGGAGAGGAATAGGAGGGTCGAGAATAGTTTTGTACATGTGAGGAGTAACCTCGCGTCAATAGTTTCTTTTTGGTTTACTCGTGAGGCTCTTGTTTTTTTTGTTGACGAAGGAACCCGCAGCCGCTACTCTCTCGGGTGCGCACAGGGTAAACCCCGGACTGACGCAATAGCCTGCAAACCACGTCAGCCGATTAACCACACTTGGCAAGCCATGTGTGACATGCTCAACCAAGAAGGTTTATGCAGGGGATCGAACTCGTGACCTTGCGGTCCCGCGCTCTACTGCTACACCAACTTGGCTACCCTTGCGGGTGTGAGGCTCTTGTTTGTATAGATGATTGGGTGATCTTTGTGGAGAACCATATTTTGATTTAGGTTCCTCGGCTTTTTGGTATACTACTTGTATGCATGGATTTTCCTTCCATCAATAAAATTATTTAACCTTATCAAAAAAGTAGCATAAAGCAATTAACATTTGTTCTTGTTAGTATGTACTTTTTTTTGAAAAAGGAAATTATACTAAAATCATAGGTTAAAAATAGAGGGTAGGAAGCCAAGAATGTTGGGTCTAAACCAAGTTCATTCACCAAATATTTAATACTTTCTCAATTTTTTTTTTATATTCAGCTTCACGCTTACGCCAGACTATTACTGGAGATAGTAATCCCGCTTCCTCAGCACTACTACCAGTAGATCGCGGATGTGACTGAATGACTAGGGTTTGAAAGTTTTTTTTTTTTTTTTGTGAATGAACAAGGGAGTTTGGTAGACACCTAAACTTTTGAATTACATTATTAAACCATCCAAAGCTTTTGAAAACTTCAATCTTCTTTTCAAACGCAAGTTTTTTTTTTCGAGACACTGAAGTCTGAAATTCATACGGGAAAACCGGAGAGTCAACCGGAATTCCAAAATCTTCTTTCACCATAAGCAACACCTTCACAACTCACTTAGCACCTTCACAAAATTTACCCCTATTTAGATAAATAAGTTTTTATGTAATCAAGAAACTATAATGATTAGGTAGTATTTAATTAAGGTTAGTTTAGTCAAAATACTTATTTTTTTCTAGGAATAAATGTTTTTTTAAGGGGCTAAGTGAACACTTATTTTAAACTGGGGAACTACTTTTTAATTTCAGAAAAAAGGTCCCTTGTCCTTCCTATAAATTCTTTGATGCTAATCACTCTTTCTCGTCCTTTTTTAAGTTGCTCGGACTCGGGTGGGGTATCCGATACGGGTAAGTATTCAAGTGTTGGATTTGATAAAATCTAAATTTTAAGATTTGAGGGTGCGTATCCAGGTATGGATACGGGTGCGGGGATTCGGCTACAAATAAATTAATTTCTTTGAAACACGAAGCAGCTAATGTCTATCATCCAAATTCAGAATATGACCTTGAATTTTTGATTTCTTTGAAACACGAAGCAGTGAAAATGAGACAAAAATAGTATAATATTGAAGGTATGTCATTTTCTTTATCTTAAATCCATTTTATCTTTAATTTTGAGAAATCAAATCTCAATTTCCCCCCAAATTTCCGATGTGCTCCTATTAAAGTATCCCGTATCCGGAAAGTATTTCGCTCCCGCAGCCGTATCCCCGTATCCGGATGGGACGGCACCCAAAACAGAGAGTCAGTGCAACTTAGCTTCTTTCTCTAGAGCTTCTACTACATCATAAATTCTTTGATGCTCATCACTCTTTCTCGTCTTCTACAGAGCTTCTACTACATCATAAATTTCTCAGGCAATGTCGTTAATGATGATGATGATGTCGGATTTGGTGAGTGTAATTACTACGGAGACTTCATTCTTTAAACGAAGTCTGGACAAACATCTGGATAAACGAAGTCATTTTCCTCATTTTTTATTTTTCTTAAGAAAATATTTTGACCAAACAAACATGAGAAAATTGGAAAACATTTCTCCCTCCTGTTTCTCAACGTAATATACATAATAACAAAATCTTACTATTTAATTAACATAAATAAACAGTTTTCAAATTTATAGAATCTGACAGAGGCTCACTATCGTGCACAGCAACTACCTGTGCACCTGTAATTTTTATGCGCAGTATCTCGTACTAATTGGTGCGTACAAAGGCTGCACGATGATGAAGACGTGGCAATTTTCTTTTATCTTTTCTTAATGATTTTTCTGATCTACTTCCTCCGGTTCAAAATAAATGATCACAATTTGATATGATCAATATATTTTAATATTGTCCGCGCATCGCGCAGTAATAATTTTGGATCCAATTAAGAAATTTTGAAGGACCCATGATTACTGGTTTTGAAAGTATGATTCGTGATATAATGTTATGTTCTTTTCAATAAAAAACAAACTAAATAATTAAAGCGAAAATAGTTGATATGAAATGATTATCAGTTAAGTGGTGAAATCGTGGAATGAAGTTGGGCTAGTCATTTTCTTGTTATCTACTTTTACCACTACTGCTGAAGTTTCTTCACCTCCTTCAGCCATTTTGTGACCCATTTGTTATCAACATTCCTGTCTTTTGGTGAGTTTTACTTTTGAAGGCCTAATATGCTCATTTAATTCTTTGGTTCTTTCTTAGGTTCTGTTCTTGACAGAGACATTTGCAATGGGAGTTAATGCTCCAGCCAGGACGGTAAGTCATCATTTGTAGTGATCTTGTTACTTTGAGTGCAGTTATTTTCAAAAAACATACTCAATTCATCCCATTTTACTTGACTATGTTTTACTAGGTGCGGGGTTTACGGAAGAAAGGAAGACTTATGAAACTTGTGGTCTAAAACAAGTCATAGATATTTGTGTGGCTATAAATCATTTTATTAAGGATAAAATGGAAAGTGTAAAGTTAAACTATTTCTAAATACAGAAAGATGTTATTCTTTTTTGGACCGACTAAAAAGGAAAGTCTGCTGTGTAAATTGGGATAGCAGGAATAAAAAGTTTACTTGTTTTATGATAAAAGAGTCTTTGTCATACGATTCATACCATGTCTTGAGTAACTGAGGATAGTGATTCTGTTTCCATTTAATGGCCGCATAATGATTTTTCTATATATTCATTGTTAAGAGTTGAAGGCTGAGAACTTTAAGAACTGGCGCTGGATCTTTAGTTGTCAGCATCAGAACACATTCAGAAAAAGTGATTAATTCTGGAAATATCCTCTTTCAGGGAAAACCTAAAACACATATAAGAGAGAGGTAAACTGAGCTAATATGGAGCTGAAATGCCAGGGAAATAGTAGTATATTAGCTCTATTCAGGAGCTGGACAGAATGCAGAAACAGTTAAGAATGAGCTGAGAGTTAAAGAATTTAGAAAGTGAAGATAATGGAGGAAAGAAGAGAAGGTAGAAGAAATCACATAAATTTCTGAAATGCGTTTCAATAAAGTATGCCAATAGCAAACAAAGTATGCACATGTTTTATGAAGAAAAGATCACATCTGAAATTAGATGTTATTGACAATCTTAGGGGTTATAGTCTAAAGATTTGGTTGGTATTTTTAAGGATACTTTAATGTGGAATTGACTATCCATGGATTACCAAATGAATGACTTGACTCATCTTGAAGGGATGAATTTCTTGATGTTCTATTTGACAATCAATTTGAATTAGCTTCAAGGTCCATTTGTTTGCAGAGGTATCAGAGCTAGACCTATCCATATTCTTGGACCATCCAATGTTGTTCATGCTCTAGATGTCCAGTCCTGGGAGTGTGTGTGTATGGTGGTGGTGGTGTGGGGGGGGGGGGGGACATTGGTGGAGGGAATGAGCTGTTGACTCCTTATATTGAAGAAAATCATTCTTGAATTTTCAGTACCAAACATGGCAATATCTTTATATAACTTTTGGCGGGTTTGCTTTCTGTATTCTTGTCATTCTAGGCTTGTAGTTTGAAAGAAATAATCCCCTTGATTATTTTCATTGATTGAATAGATATATATACAAGTTACAAACCTTCTCCTACCATAATTCTACCTATACAATATGGTAAGTGTATATCCTAATTATGGTAAGTGTATAACCTAATCTAGGTAACAAATATACTACAATATACACACAATATACTTTCCTTAATACTAAAGATTTTGGCACCAATCTTGACGTCCGGGTACATTTAACACACCCCGCAGTCATAGCGGGCGGTCTTCGAACGCCGAGGCGTCCCTAAAATCTTCAAAGAGAACCGCCGGTAGACCCTTTGTAAAAATGTGTCGCAATTTGATAACGAGACGGGACATGGCATACGCGAACTTGACCCTTTGCAACCTTTTCACGGACAAAGTGAATGTCCATTTCGATATGCTTGGTGCGCGGTGTTGAAGCGGGTTACCCGAAAGGTAGATGGCACTAATGTTATCGCAATATACCAAGGTTGCCTTTCGAATGGGACAATGAAGCTCCAAAAGCAAATTACGTAGCCAACATGATTCGAGACCACATTCGCTACCCCTCGATATTTCGCCTCGCACTCGAGCGTGATAGAGTTGCACGGCGCTTTGCCGACCATGAGACCAAGTTGTTGCCGAGGAACATACAATAGCCGAGAAGTCGACCGTCGGTGTCGGGACAACCACCCCAATCGCATCCGTGTAAGAGACAAGTGTGGATGTAGAGGAAGGATACAAGTGCAACCCATAGTCTAGTGTCCCCCGAATATACCGAATGATGCGTTTGATTGCATTCATGTGCTCAACTCGGGATCATGCATGAATAAACACACTGCGCCGAACCGCATATGTAATATCCGGTCCGGTAAAGGTAAGCGGAGGGCCCCCGCAAGCTGCGATAGCGGGTCGGGTCCTCGTATGGTGCACCCTGCTTTGCGGCGCTTAGCTTTGGGTTTGCATCAAGCGGCGTGGAAGTGGACTTACGGGATGACATCCCGGCCCTCTCGATGATCTCGGCCGCATACTTCCGTTGAGACGAGAAACAAACCACCGAATGACGTTTGACGGCAATCCCCAAAAAATAACTCAACGGCCCTAAGTCCTTCATAGCAAATTCGGAGAACCGAGCATAGCCATGATAGGGCGACGCAAAGCATCGGAGGAGGCGGTCAAAATGATATCATCCACATATAACGAGAATATAGGCCAATGACGAACCACGGCGGTAGATGAACAAAGAATTGTCGACTGCGTGTGTGAACCCAATAGTCGAAACAAAATCAAAGCAAATCGTGTATACCAGGCACGTGGAGACCGCTTAAGCCCATATAATGATTTCTTCAACAAACAGACATGATGAGGGCGGTTGGGATCCCCGAAACCCAACGGTGATGCATATAGACTGTTTCCTTGAGGTCACCATGTAGAAAAGCATTCTTGACATCCAACTGATGGATTGGCCAAGTCTTTGAAAGAGCCAAGCTAAGCACAGTGCGAATGGTAGCCGGTTTGACCACCGGACTAAACGTCTCACCACAATCAATTCCAACCTGCTGAGTCTTACCATCACCAACAAGTCGCGCCTTATGTCGAGCAAAGGACCCATCGGAATTCTCCTTGTGAGCAAAAATCCACATAGACCTGATAACATTAATACCATATGGACGGGGCACCAACTCCCACGTCTTATTATCAATAAGAGCATTATATTCATCATCATAGCAATTTTCCAATTAGGGTCATTTAATGCGGACACAGATTGCGGGGCAAGGGGGATTTAGAGACATCCGAATGTAAATTAAAATGTCTTTTAGGTGTAAAAATACCCCGCCGACTACGAGTGACCGGTCTATGACTTGAGGAAGAATTGAGGGAATTTTGGGAATTTTTCTCCGGGCTCGGGATGGATCGGCCGGCGGGCGGTGGGCTCCGCGGCCCAAATCGGTACAGTGGGTTACGTTTTGGACCGGTTCCTAATTGGGGTGGACTGCCCAATAATCGGAACTGTTCCGGTGGCTGGAGCGATGGGGAGTGACGTGATCGTGGGGCCGGCGGGCGGTGGGCCCGCCGGGGAATTTCGGGTACGGGAGTTGTCCGAAAAATTCCGAATAATATACGGGGATATTTGCTCATCCAAAAAATTATACGACTTAGGTTCGGGAGTATGAACTTTCGAAAATGGGAATTGAGTTTCATCAAAAATGACATGGCGATTGATTATGATTTTCTTGGAGGATAAATCAAAACACTTATAACCACGATGATTCGACGGATAACCCAAAAACACACACGGGGTAGACCGAGCCTGAAGTTTGTTAATTGTGGTGGATGGGAATAACGGATAACACAAGCATCCAAAAATTCGAAGGTGAGAATAAGAAGGGTTCTTATTATATAGGATTTTGAGGGGGGAAGAATATGTCAGACCTTTAGACGGAATTAGGTTAAGAAGGTAAGTGGTCATTTGTAGAGCATGATGCCAAAAATACGGAGGTATGGAGGCATGGATTAGGAGAGTTCGGAAAATGTTATTTATGGAACGAATTTTGCGTTCGGCTTTCCCATTTTGTGAAGATGTATGAGGACATGAAAACCGAAAATTTATCCCATGAGTAGCACAAAATTCTCGAAACTCCCTATTGTCATACTCCTTCCCATTATCACATTGAATATTTTTTATTTCTCTTTCGAATTGAGTACGAATGAACGCTCTAAATTTTATGAAGACGGAAAACACTTGTGATTTATTCGCAATTGGAAACGTCCACAAAAATCTAGAATAATCATCTAAGAAGAGAACATAATATCGATGTCCCATTGAACTAAGAACAGGAGATGTCCATAAGTCGCTATGAATAATGTCAAATGGCATAGAAGTATGAGAATTGGAGTCTACAAATGGCAACTTAACAATTTTTCCTAATGAACAAGACTGACAAATTGGAGTACGACTCGTACCCTTACAAGAAATAAAGCTATTTTTATCTAAAAGCGATAAAATAGAAGATCCCGGATGACCCAAACGAGCATGCCACATGGAAGGAGAGATGGTGCAAAAGGCGATGGCAAAATTTGGACTCGAAGGACTGAGACCGGGCATGATAGGATATAGATCCCCCCTACTATCACACCTCATGAGATGACTCCCCGTCTTGAAATCCTTCACAGAGAAACCGAAAGGATCAAATTCAACAGAAACAGAATTGTCATTTGTGAACTTTCGGACAGACACTAAATTTTTAATCAATTTAGGAGCATGTAAAGTATTTTTCAAGAGAAGTGGTGGATTGGGAGGAGACAACGTTTTCTGACCATACCCTAGAATTGGAATTGAACTGCCATTACCAACAATTATTCCCCGAGGGGTGCTCAAATTGTAATAAGATGAGAGAGTACACGATTCGGAAGTCATGTGAGTAGTGGCCCGGTGTCCATGTACCAATTTGGGTCCGGTTGAGTTAATCCCAACGTGTGCATTGCGGCCTCGATATCGTCCGAGTAGGGCCTGTGCATGATGGGCTTGCGGAGGTCGGGGCCCAAGAACTCTTGGCCGTCTTTGGACCAGGCCCGTAATCGCTACCACCTTTCGCTTGTTGGGCCACGCGGCCGATGGGGCCGCCTTCTTGGGCATTGGGCTGGATTGTTGGCCGTTGCCCCACCGGCATTGGAATTTCTCGCCGTGGTATGGGGCGGCCCACGGTCCACGCCCTTTGCTCCACCGCCATGGGCCCCACTGCTGGGCCCATGGGGGTGGTGGGCCACTGTTCATTGGATGGGACCCACCGACGTTTTGCTGACTACCGGAACCTCCACCATTACCACCGCGTTTGCCCCCGCGGTTTTTGTTATTATTCTTGCGATTATTCTTGCCGCCACCATTATTATGGTTTTGGCCCGAATTATTAACAAAAACTGACGGATTAGGAGAGGACGTCATCATGACTACTGGACTTGCTCCGGTAGCCGCCTTTTTTGCCAAACCGGCTTCTTCCAACGTAAGCATGGAGCGGGCTTGATGGAAGTCGGGAAGAGGGTTGCTTTGGCGAAGGAGAGTGCCAACACCATTATAGGCCTCCGAAAGACCGGCAACCAACTGTAGAACTAGACGATTATTTGTTACTGGTGCGCCAACGTTACGGAGTTGATCCGCCAATTCCTTTAGTTTCTTGCAATATGCAGAAACGTTCGGAAATACGTCCATTCGAACGAGAGAGAATTCCTGCTCGAGTGTGACGATACGGGAATGTTGGTTGTCTTGGAATATGTCACGCAATCTATTCCATGCAGCCATAGCCGTGGTATCGGGCTCCATAATCGTCTGTAGAAGGTCCACTGAAATAGTGGCGTATATCCACCGAAGAACGGTAGCATCAAGTGTAATCCATACCTCAGGATCCTCCGCGGGGAAGGGGTCTAGCGGGAGGAATTATGTGATGAAGAACTTGATAAGAGATAGCGTGAATTTTAAACAACTCCGCCCACAATGCATATTGAACGTTTTCCATCTCAAGGACAATAGGGACACTAAGCTTGATATTGGAAACCGTGAGGGCAGGGTGAAAATTGTTCTTAGACATTTTTAAAAGAACAAAGAAGGAGGATAATTTTAAGAGAGGTTTTTGAGAGCGGAAGACGAGATATTTGGAGAAAAACCCGAGGGAGGGGGGGGGGGGTTCTCGGCCAAAGAGGAGGCAAAAGTTTGAGAGAAGAAAACTTTTGTTTAGACCTAGTCTCTTGATACCATGAAAGAAATAATCCCCTTGATTATTTTCATTGATTGAATAGATATATATACAAGTTACAAACCTTCTCCTACCATAATTCTACCTATACAATATGGTAAGTGTATATCCTAATTATGGTAAGTGTATAACCTAATCTAGGTAACAAATATACTACAATATACACACAATATACTTTCCTTAATACTAAAGATTTTGGCACCAATCTTGACGTGTTGGGCTGTTTAACATAGTTTTTTACGTACGTATTTTCCTTGATGTTCAAACTTCCTATGCTCTCTAATTCCTTGACGACATGTGGCATATTATTGCAGAGTACCATCTTAGATTGCAGAATTTCTTATCCTTGTCAAAAAAAAAGATTGCAAAATTTCTTATCGGTTTAATATCTGATATGCGGTCTATCGGCCCACATGATATTAACTCAATTTTCTTAGGGGGAGCATCCATTAAGATAGCTTGCTACCTGGGCTCTTGTGCGTTGCTCATTAGCTAAACAACTTCAATGGTGGAATTTGTCAAGATGAAGATTCTTGCCTGTAAAATATTGATTTCTCTTATGGTACCTACAAAACCTCTAGGATTACTATTTGTATCAAAGACGATATTGGTTAGCCGTATCACTTGCTCCCTTTATCCAATTCAGTGGTCTCATTTCCGTAGGCGGCAAATGATCAGATTGAAATATTAGTTGTTAGTACAGAAATATTACATGGTAATTGGATCTACAGTATGATTAACCACTTTAAATAGAATTTTTATAAGTATAACGAATCCAACTTACCTTCTATATTTTACTAATATTATTAGAAAATGGTAGCATGAGGAGAGAAGCTCAAGAACAGTTTGAGTTGTTCACTTCTTATGCTGGGATCAATTGATCCCACTGAAATTACTATTACTATAGGTAAGAGGTCTCCTGATTTCAGTATCTGATAATGTATTGAAGAAAATCATTCTTGATGAAATCTTGAATTTTCAGTATCCTATTCAAATATCCTATTGCTAAAAAGTTTAAACTGCATTAATTTTGGGGCAGGTTGTTTTTGATTGTGTAAGAAAGTTTGATGGGAAGGAATTTAGGCAGCTACTTCCCGGAGAGTACACTCATATGGCTGGGCGTGCTGGAAGGAGAGGACTTAATAAAAATGGTACAGTTGTGGTGATGTGCCGAGATGAGATCCCTTACGAAAGTGATTTGAAGCATGTAATGGTACTGCAACTAGGCTTGAATCTCAGTTTCGTCTTGAATCTCAGTTTCAGTTTCTGACCATTCATTTTCCTTGCAATTAGTTTTATATGATTATAGAAATAGTCGATTCTTGTACTGCATCATTACCATTCTCATTTGTTTCTCTCCTGGAGCTTGTGTGTAGTAGCGAGTTGGAGTATTTGCAAGTCTCTGTATTCACCTGTAAAACATTTATTAAGTTTGGCCCTTTAGAAGATTAAGTTCATGGTTATTGAATACAATAAGTCTAAAAGTCTCAAACATCCTGGCGAAATTCAATGTTTCCTTTTTAAAAAAAAAAAAAAAAAAGCAATAAAAAGGATCAACACAAAAGACATTTCACAGAGATAAACAACTTTAAAAGTACTGCATGTACCTCTGACATAACTTTTTTTTTTCTATTTGCAAAAGACAGCTGATTTGCTCAACAACATTATTGAGCAGCAGCGTAATGCCATTAGATCTCATAACTCATAATTTTAAAGTAATGGTGCATGTTAGTAACATGATTTGTTATAAAAAAAACATGATTCATGTTAATGATGTGTTCCATTTCACGGATTGATGTTAATTCTCACTCCATAGTCTTAACTCATTCCAGCAGATTTCTCCTGATGAAGTACATTTTACAATTTGCAGGTTGAGGACATGCTGAAAAGAAGTTTTGCTGAATTTCATGCTCAGAAGGAACTACCTGAGCAACAACAACTCTTGATGCGAAAGCTTGCTCAGCCAACAAAATCTGTTGAGTAAGCATTGCTAGAACAGTTACGGTATCTGAGTTTGCTACCATAATTGTCTTTCTAGATTAATCATGCATTTGTCACGCGTTAAAACACTTATACGTGCTTGCATTGATGTTCTGTAGATTTTGTCAAACTTATTCTTTTGTACTTCTTGGTATTGCAAAGTCATCTCTCTCTCTCTCTCTCTCTCACACTCGCGCGGGGGCACACATGGACGTTTGTGCATGCACACACAAATGAAGCACAGACAGCAATGGTCTTGAGAACCGTGCTTTTTACTAGTGCTTTTAATTGCTAAATTTTACAAAGCCTGCCCTTTCAATGAAATGCTTGCTTCTATGAAGCATATTATAACTATTAAATACTACGTTTTTTGGATGACTCTTAAATCAATTGTGATATTTATTTGCATAGTAAAATAAGTACGATTTGTCTGATATAGATGCATAAAGGGTGAACCAGCAATTGAGGACTACTTTGACATGTACTCGGAGGCAGAAACATATAGCCACCAAATAGTGGAGACAGTAATGCAGTAGCCAGCTTCTCAGCAGTACCTTACTCCTGGGAGAGCAGTGGTTGTAAAATCACAATCAGCAAGTCCTACATTCTTTTCACTAAATAGGCATTAGGCCAGTAAAATATGATGTTTAAGGCTACTTGGTAATTTGATCTTTTCCTTTGTACTAGTACTGTAGTAGCCTCTTTTCATCTTCAAGGTCAAAAAATTGTCAGCTATCTGGCATACAATAATGACTATGCGTAGATCCCAAAGTAGTTGCCTCTATATGTGAATCGATTGCTCTATTTGCACTTGTTTCATTCTTTTACTCAATAATCTTTCTTTTGACCTTAGATAGGGGGTTGTGGAGGACACAGATTAGGGTAGAAGGGTAGTAGGTAGTTGAGCGTAGTCCTACTTACGCTTACAAAATGATAGTGTAGTGTTATTACTGTAGGCTCGATTAGCCTATCACACTTATAGGCGCATTAGTGCTTTATAGTCCCCTGTAGTTTGATTCATGCTACTATGTGTT
Source organism: Anisodus tanguticus (assembly GCA_034509755.1). Lineage (NCBI taxonomy): Eukaryota > Viridiplantae > Streptophyta > Magnoliopsida > Solanales > Solanaceae > Anisodus > Anisodus tanguticus. Next base: position 50,972,239 of record CM067547.1, read on the forward strand.
CTTTAGTGTAATTTGTTTATCTTATTTAACTGTGTTAACTACTGCTTCCTGTTGTTAGAATGCACTACCATGGCGTATTCGATTTTATTATCTGTATGTCATAATGCTTTAATTTCTCGTCTGAGTCTGACCGTTTCTCTTGCTTTGCTTTGCCTGTGATTATGCTTTGTCTTGAGCCGAGGGTCTCCCGGAAACAACCTCTCTACCTATTAAGGTGGAGGTAAGGTCTGTGTACACTCTACCCACCCCAGACCCTACGTTGTGGATTTCACTGGGTATGTTGTTGTTGTTGTTGTACTCGAATAATCTTTCTTTTGAGACACAATAGAGTTGAGCTATCTGGTATGATTTGGAAATTTACAAAGCCAAGGTTCTTTAGTTCCATGATCTTGTCCTCTGCAATGGAGAGTCGCATCATAATTTTCAGTATGCAGAAACACATGAACATTATCAATGATATTTATTAGCGAATATTCTCAGAATATTCTCCGTATATTTTGTAATAATGGTAGATGTATAATTAAGGTAACTTAGGATTCTAACTGTATTAGGAATCAACCTTTGTAAGGTAAGTTAGGATTCGTACCATATTAGGAATCAACCTTGTACAGCTATATATATTGTGAATAATGAAAGGAATCCCTAAGGGAAATTATTCCATCTTTCATGGTATCAAGAGCCTAAAACCTAAATCCCTCCTCTTCCTTATTCTTGGCCGAAATTAGCAATTTTTTTTCGATTTCGCCAGAAAAAAAAAATTCTGCTTTCTTCCTCTCTTTCTCGGCCAAACCAGAAAATTTCCTTCCCTCGGCGGCGGCAACCATGTCTTCCCCCCCCAAATTCGGTTCATCCACCGGCACAATTGACAACCCCTCTCAACGTTCGGTATCTTCTTTTCATCGGCATTCGCCGTTAACAACATCAAGAATTTTATCCCTATAATTCTTGACCAAGAAAACTGTCAATATTCCATGTGGATGGAACTATTCTACATTCATGCATGTGCATACAACGTGCTCGATCATATTGACGAATCGCTCCTCGTCCCACCGATGTTACGGACTCAATACGGCGTCGTCTTGACGTCATCGTCAAACAATGGATCTACGGCACCATCTCCAAAGACTTGTTGTGCACTATCATGAAAACAGGTGCTACGGCACGTGAACTTTGGGTCCGGCTAGAAGAAATTTTTCAGGACAATAAAAATACTCGGGCCGTATATTTGGAAGAGCAATTCAATAATACCCGCCTCGAGAATTTTAACAACATGTCCGAATATTGTAAGCAAGCGAAACTCATAACCGATCAACTATCCAACGTCGGGACTTCTGTTTCAGAAACCAAGATGGTGCTTCAACTTGTTGCGGGTTTACCAAAAGGTGAATATGACACACTCGCAACAATGATTCAACAAGCCGACCCTCTCCCAAGTTTCAACAAGGCACGTTCACAACTATTGTTGGAAGAAACTAGACGTGCTAAACAAGAGGAACATAATCAAAAGGCGTTAGCCGTTGACGGGATGGCAACACACTGCGACCGGCGGCAACCGGCGATTCCGGCGAAGCGACGAGTGGCGGAGGTCGTGGCGGCAGAGGTCGCAACAACAAAGGCAAGGGCCGCGGAAAGGGCCAACGCACCCGGTGGATCGGGACGGCCAACCAACCGGCCGGACGAGCGGCGGCGGCTGCGGCGGTGGCCCAACCGGCGGAACCGGGCCTCGCTGCATGCCCGTACCCGCCCGTAGGGGCCTAGTGCCGGCGGCCTTGGTCGGCGGCCTCTTGGGCCATGCCCCGGCCACCGAGCAAGCCCCCGGCAGCAACAACAGGCCCACGATGGCGGTCCCGGCGGCGGCGGCTACGGCGGCCCAGCGCAATCCGGCGGAACGGCACGGCGAGATCCAGCCGGCCCGGCCCCGGCGATTTGGGCCGGGCATACACCACCGTGAACCTTCAACGGCCCGACGAAAATTGGTACATGGACACCGGAGCCACATCTCACCTCACCCGGTCGTCGGGTAACATATCTCAACTACGTCGGCTAAAGTGTCCTCAATTTATTCTTGTCGGCAATGGTCATCGCATTCCAATTGAAGGTTACGGTAACACACACACCAAACATCCACACCCACCTTTCTCCCTAAACCACGTCCTATACACACCTAACATCATTAAAAACTTAATCTCTGTTAGAAAATTCACTAGCAATAATTACGTGTCTGTCGAATTTGACCCTTTTGGCTTTTCTGTGAAAGAACTCAATACGGGGAAAATTCTTACACGCTGCAATAGTGTGGGAGATCTCTACCCATTCACTCAATCTTCCGTGACGGACCGCAAGCACCTCTATCCCTTGCGGCGATCTCTCCCTCAACTTGGCACAACAGAGACTCGGACACCCGGAGACCCGAGTTTTTACTTTTCTTAGGACTTCTAAGCGTATTCAATGTAATAATGGGAAAATTGCCCAACACTATTTTTCTTGTCCACTAGGCAAACATACTCATCTTCCCTTTATGTCATCAAACAGTGTTACTTTTTCTCCATTTGATATTGTTCATGCTTGATTTGTGGACATCTCCGATTGCTAGCTCTTTGGGTCATAAATTCTATCTAGTATTCTTGGATGATTTTTCACATTTTGTACGGATTTACCCCTTTGAAATTCAAATCGAAGTTTTTGCAAAATTCCTCGAGTTTCAAAAATTCATTAAGACACAATTTGAAAAACCTATTAAATCATTCCAATGTGATAATGGACGTGAATTTAATAACTCGGCATTTCACAATTTCTGTTCTAAACAAGGCATGGTTTTCCGTTTTTCTTGTCCCTATACTTCTTCCCAAAACGGAAAGGTGAAAGAATTATACGTACCATCAATAACATGGTCCGCACACTTCGTTTCATGCCTGCCTACCACCGCCTTTTTGGGTCTATCTTTGTCAAAATGGTAGAATCCCTTCTAAATATTTTACCAACTAGCACACTCCAAAACAAAACTCCTACGAAATCTTATACCGTAGGCGCCATCATATGATCACCTACGTATTTTTGGATGCTTATGCTACCCCAACATAGCCTCCATTGCACCCCACAAACTTGCCCCTCGCACTCTTCCATGTGTCTTCCTTGGTCTATCTCCTAATCATCGGGGCTACTTGTGCTATGACATTGCTACTCGCAAAATCATCGTCTCTCCCGTCACGTCACCTTTGACGAGACAACCTTTCCTTTTTCAAATCTCCGGAAATTTCGGACCACCGATTACATCTTTCTCGATGAACCAAGTCGTCCCCGGTCATCCAAAATCTATACCAACGAGCGCCCACTTGTTCGACGGTCCCAGCATCCGGCACCACCCCACCGGCTCCATGCTCACCCCTACGCCCCCGGTCGAGTCACTGCGCCACCGGCGACACTGCGCCTTGGTCCCGAACCGGTGGACCGGCAACCTCGCGGCCCCGACCCACCACCACTTTGCCCTCACATCGCATGGAGACTCGTGCACAACACGGGATCTTCAAACCCAAGGTTCAATTCAATCTCTCCACACAAACCTTATCACCCATTCCAAAAAATCCAAAACTAGCAAAAGCGGACCCAAATTGGAATGCGGCCATGTGCGAGGAATTTAACGTTTTAACCAAGCGAACACTTGGGATTTGGTACCTAGACCAATTTGGTGTGAATGTTATCCGGTGTATGTGGCTATTTCGTCACAAGTTCGAGAGCAGTGGTGACTTAGAGAGGTATAAGGCAAGACTAGTTGCCAATGGCACTAATCGGCGAGGAGGGTATTGATTGTGGTGAGACATTCAGTCCGGTTGTTAAACCGGCCACTATTCGGACTATTCTCAGTATTGCTATGGGCATGCATTGGTCGATTCATCAGCTTGATGTCAAGAATGCGTTTCTTCATGGGGATTTGAAAGAGGCTGTGTACATGCGTCGACCTCACGGCTTTGTTCATCCGACGAGCTCCGCGATTTGTGTGTCGTCTCAGGAAATCATTGTATGGATTGAAACAGGCACCCCGCGCTTGGTATGATCGGTTCGCCAGGTATCTTCTGCAGATTGATTTTGTATGTAGCAGGTGTGATACATCTCTCTTCACGCTTCACCGAGGTAGCATCACTGCATATTTGCTATTATATGTCGATGACATTGTTCTTACTGCCTCATCTGACGGGTTGAAGAATGAAATCATTGCTCTACTCAAAAGCGAATTTGCTATGACCGACTTGGGCAAGCTAAGTTATTTTTTGGGTATATCGGTGACAAGATCTGCAGACCACTATGTTTCGTGTCGGCGTAAGTATGCAGAAAAAGATAGTGTACGGGGCCAAGATGGCAAATTGTAAAATTATGCCAACTCCGGTGGACTCAAAATCCAAGCTTAGTGCTAATGACGGTGCGCCGGTTTCGATCCCACTCTATATCGGAGTCTAGCAGGTGCTCTTGAGTATCTTACATTCACTAGGCACGATATTGCATATGCCGTTCAGCAGGTGTGTCTGTTCATGCACGACCCCCGAGAGTCCCATTTTGCCGCCCTCAAACGTATTATCAGATATGTTAAGGGCACACTAGACTTTGGTTTACATCTATACACCTCTGCCCCAACCAAGTTGCTAGCCTACACGGATGCAGATTGGGCGGGATGCCCGACACACGTCGCTCCACCTCGAAGTGCTTGTGTATTTTAGGGGATAATCTTATCTCATGGTCCGCCAAGTGGCGAGGCCACGCTATCCCGTTCGAGTCTTTGAAGCGAGAATATCGCGGAGTTGCTAATGTTGTCGGCGAGATCGTTGGCTCCGAAATCTTCTTTTGGAGCTCCGGTGTCCATTGCGCAAGGCGTCTATAGTCTATTGTGACAACATATACGCTATCTATATGTCTCATAATCCGGTCCAACATCGGCGGACTAAGAATATTGAGATGGATATCCACTTTGTGCGAGAGAAGGTTGCCGTGGTCGAGGTCAAAATTTTACACGTGCCTTCCTCTTATCGGTATGCGAGACATTTTCACAAAGGGACTACCGCGACGGCTCTTCACCGACTTCCGATCCAGCCTTAGCATTCGGCCTCCTCCCGCTCCGTCTGAGGGGGAGTATTAGCGAATATTCTCAGAATATTCTCCGTATATTTTGTAATAATGGTAGATGTATAATTAAGGTAACTTAGGATTCTAACTATATTAGGAATCAACCTTTGTAAGGTAAGTTAGGATTCATACCATATTAGGAATCAACCTTGTACAGCTATATATATTGTGAATAATGAAAGGAATCCCTAAGGGAAATTATTCCATCTTTCAATATTAGCAAGTGAATATTTAAATGTAATCACATATGGTATTAATAAACCAGAAAAGGAACATATGGCTCAAAGTTTTTCATGAAGTAGGTCAACGCTTTTAAGGAATTTTCATTGTGAAAAGAAATGGCCGAAGGTTGATAAGGATGATGTGACTGGGCCTCCCAGCATAGAAAATTCTGTAGTTTGAGATCACTGGTTTTGTAAACTGAAAGTGTTCCAATTCCTTTTGCAGTTTGTTCTGATCTATTGTTCATCTTAGAAGTATCATAATCCTGTCTTCTTTTGCTCGTCGCATGAGGTTACTTGGATATTCCAAGTATATGATTTTTGACTTACAACTCATATTTCCATTAAAGAGATTCACATGGCAACTCCAAAACACGTGCTAATGTTTTTCTTTCCCTTAACTACTTGCAGGGTCAAGATCACTTACTAGGCGTTGTGGTGAAGACACCTTCCTCTGACACCAGACAATATATAGTTCTAGTTCTGGCTCCCGGATTGCCTTCAATCCTAGAAACATTTGTCAGTTTCCTTTCTCGGTTAGTTTAGCTATTTGTTTTTTGTTTTTTTTTCTATAATTGGATGCCCTACAGGCTATAGCTGCTACGGCTGAATTTTTGTGTATGATTAGGTCCATATAAAGGTAGCCGCAATCACACTGTTATGAGTTACCCGATTGAACTGGTACAACGTGTTCGACCATAGGTTCGCCTTACGTGTGCCAAATGAGTTAAGTGGGAGACTGAACGAGGATTACTTGGACTTTTCTCACAATCAAAACTAGGCTTTCCACAAAAAAATTCTTCACATAGTTACTCCAGAAAATGAGAGCCACTGCGCATAATTCATGCCACTCTGCTAATCATGTATCATTTGTAGGTAAGTTTCGACGACTTTACATGACATTTGTTCTTCAAGAAAATCTTGAATCAAGCTCCCAAATCCCATGAAGTCCGTATTCTTAAGCTTATCCGTGACTTGCATAGACTCCCCTAAATTGTAAAGTAAAACTTTTCCATCCGCACCCAATAAAACATTGTTTCTCACATCACCCATAGTTTAAACCTGAGTGATGGATGACCCTTAGTGTCAGGGATATCTCCTGAAAAGTCCTTCGATACGCATCTAAGAGCCCAATACGTACTCCTTCATGTTCTTTTCACTTCACTTGTGATTTAACAAATCTGCTACCTCTTACTTGACACAGAAAAACCAATAATGGAGGGCAACGATTGGAGTCCGTCTACGTGATGTCAGCAGAGTCTTCATATGTAGACAAGACAAGGAAAAATGAGACAACAGATCTGTGGCACATACGGTTAGGTCATGTCAGTTATTCAAAGTTAAGTGTGATGATGAAGAAGTCGATGCTTAAGGGGCTTCCTCAACTTGACGTGCGAACAAACACGGTCTGTGCAGGATGCCAGTATGGTAAAGCACACCAATTTCCATACGAGGAATCGAAGTTTAAAGAAAATGAACCATTAGAGTTAGTTCATCTGACGTGTTTGGGTCCATTAAGAAATCATCAATTGGCGGTATGCAGTACATGGTGACATTCATTGATGACTTCTCCAGGTATGTATGGGTTTTATTTATGAAAAGAAAATCTGACACATTCTCAAAGTTTAAAGAGTTCAGAGAGTCAGTTGAAGGAGAAGTGGAAAAGAAGATCTATTGTTTGCGCACAGACAACGGGGGAGAATATAGCTCAAGTGAGTTCTCTCAATACCTAAGGGAATGCCGAATACATCATTAGTACACTTTTGCCAACACACCACAACAAAATAGTATAGCTGAGAGAGAATCGATATCTCGCAGAAATTTGTCGAAGTATGCTATATGCAAAGAACGTACCGGGAAGTTTTTGGGCTGAAGCAATGAGGACTGCAGCCTTTGTGATCAATAGACTTCCTCAACCAAGGTTAGGATTTTTTTCACCCTTTGAGAAACCGTGGAACATGAAACCTACAGTTAGCTACTTTCGAGTATTTGGTTGTGTGTGTTATGTATTTGTTCCTGATCATTTACGAAGAAAGTTTGACAAGAAAGCTGTTAGATGTATCTTTGTGGGATACGACATCCATATAAATGGGTGGAAATGTTGCGATCCAACGAGTGGAAGGTGCTACACTTCACGAGATGTGGTGTTTGATGAAGCATCTTCTTGGTGGTCCTTAGAGAAGGAGGTGCTGCCAGACTCTAGAGAATTTGGAGACAAACTACAACAGAAGTTGGGGGAGCATATTGTTCAACTCCAACCAAGCTCAGATGAATCAGAAGATCCAAACGATGATGATGTCAAGCAAAGAGTAACTCAGAATTCTTGGCAAACTGGCGTGTATCAACAACCAGATGAAGAAGGTGGGCCTAGTGAAATGGAAGAATCAACTTCACAATCTCAACTTCGAAGGTCAACAAGAACACGAAGGCCAAATCCTAAATACGCCAATGCAGCCATAATTGAAGAATCAACTGCAACATAACTTGAGACATTTGAAGAAGCATCGCAAAGTTTTGAGTGGGTGATAGCTATGAAAGAAGAGATTGCTGCACTTGAGCAAAATCGGACTTGGGATTTGGTACCAAAGCCAAAAGATGTGAAACCCATATCCTATAAGTGGGTTTACTAGATAAAACGTCATCTAGATGGGTCAATCGAGAGGTACAAGGCACAATTGGTAGCTCGTGGTTTCTCTCAACAATACGGATTAGACTACGATGAAACGTTTAGTCTAGTGGTGAAACTTACAATTGTACAAGTCCTACATGCACTTGCAGCTAACAAAGACATGAATTTGTGGTAGATGGATGTTAAGAATGATTTTCTTCATGGAGAGCTAGATCGCGAGATCTACATGATAGAACCAATGGATTTTCAGAACCAAGATCATCCAGAATATGTATGTAAGCTGCGAAAAACACTCTATGGATTGAAGCAAGCACCCAGGGCGTGGTGTGGTAAGATTGCTGAATTTCTAACACAAAGTGATTATTTAGTAACACCTGCAGATTCTAGCTTGTTTGTCAAATCAAATGGAGGAAAACTAGCTATCTTGCTAGTATACGTGGATGATTTAATCATAAACGGTGATGATAAGTCAGAAATTCTTCGGACAAAGGATAATTTATCAGTTCATTTTCAGATGAAGGAACTTGGACAACTCAAATACTTTCTTGGTCTAGAGGTTGATCGCATACAAGAAGGAATATTTTGCTGTCAACATAGATATGCCAATGATTTATTGAAGAGGTTCGGAATGCTCGAATGTAAGCTGATTTCGACGCCGATGGAGCCAAATGCCAAAATGTGTGCACATGAAGGAAAAGATTTGTAAAATGCGATGATGTATCGACAATTGGTAGGTAGTCTGATCTACTTAACCTTGACTCGACCTGACATCTCTTATGCAGTTGGTGTGATGAGTCGGTACATGCAAAATCCAAAGAAGCCTCATTTGGAAGCAGTTCGACGAATACTGAGATATGTGAAAAGTACAATTGATTATGGTCTTTTGTACAAGAAAGGTGAAAACTGCAAGTTAGTTGGTTACTGTGATGCTGACTATGCAGGAGATCATGGCACCAGGAGATAAAAAAATTGGGTATGTGTTTAAACTTGGTTCTGGAACAATTTCTTGGTGTAGCAAGAGACAACCGATAATATCTTTATCAACCACAGAAGTTGAGTATCGAGTAGCAGCAATGGCAACTAAAGAAAGTACATGGTTGATACAACTGATGAATAATCTACCTCAACCAGTAGATTATATTGTTCCACTGTATTGTGACAATCAGTCGGCAATTCGTTTGGCAGAGAATCCAATCTTTCATGCTAGAACTAAGCATGTTGAAGTGCACTATCATTTTATCAGAGAAAAGGTTTTGCAAGAAGAAATTGAGATGAGACAGAATCAAGTCAGATGATCAAGTTGCAGACCTGTTCACAAAAATTTTGAGTACAGACAAGTTCGAAATGTTTCGCTGCCAGCTCGACACAATGCAAAGAACTAGAGTTGACATTGAGGGGGTGTTACGAATCAATGTCAAGCCCAAGTCCAAGCCCATAGATAATTTGATGATGTAATTGCTTACAATTACAAAGAGGTTGTGTGGTAGTGATTAAATTTAATTTAATTAATATATTTGTGTGGTAGTAATTAAATTTAGTTTAATTATGTGGTGTAGATTTCGTTTAATTTTCTATAAATACCCCAAGTCCTTAAGCCTTGTAATTCATCCAAAAGAAAAAAAAACTATTTGCTAAATAAGAAAAACTTTGTTAATTAAGAATTTTGCGAGTTTTCTTTAGAGTGTGCTTTATTTTCTTCTTGGGATAATTAGAGTTTTGTACTCTATCTATTCTACACAGGCTTTGCTGGAAATAACAAGAAAAGGGAAATAGGAGCAGAGATATAGCGAAGCGTTTGAAAGAATGTATATACTCGCATTTATTCAAATACAGCCAAACACAAGAGAAACACATTGAAGCAAAGCTTCACAGAAAGACAAAATAATCATGGGTCTGCAATATCCATATGCTGCTTTATCAGAACTCAATTTCAGTTATCACTTCTGTTTGGTTTCTCCGATACAAAATTAACCTGATCCATTAAAAAATGAAAAGCAATTAGATATGAAATTTGAGAATTTCAACATCCAAAGAGAATAAGAAACACCATTTTCCTATCATTCACTCAAGTATCAAACCCAAAATAGAATCTTCAGCTTCCAACCAGTAGCAATATGTTCCAACTGAATCAAATTCCAATATTGTAAAGTGATATTCTTATAGTGAGAGTAACTATAGTGTACTATTTGAGTTAGTTCGCTCAGATGTATACGGGCCTACCCTTACTCTTTCTTTATCGAGTTATTATTAGTGTGAATAGGTTAAAAAATCTCTAAACTATTACCATTTTACTAGTTTTATACCTAAATTATTGAGTGTTCATAAAATCTCCTGAATTACCATGAACTCTTATTGAAAATACCCCTTGGAGGAATATGACATGCTACGGGAGCATCGCACTCTAAAAGCTCCTTCAAAGAGTTCCAAGTGGCGGTACACATTGAAAAGAAATTGGGTGACTAGGTTAACTCCCCGCCCCCAAACCAAAAAATCTATCATTGTTTTGCAAGTTTCATACCTAAATTATTGAGTATACACATAATCCCTTAAACTACCATGAATTCATTGTACCATGCGAGCTCATTTCTAAGACTTTTTTCATCTCTCACGCGCCTCTCATCAACTTATCCCAAACTTTTTGTCACATATTAAACCAGTCTTTTTTAGTCCAAAGGGAGTTATAGTCCAGAAGTTAACATAAACACCAATAGTTTAGGATGACCCGCAAAATAGTATTAGTTTAAGGGTTTTTTAACCTATTTACTACCACCACCACCAACATACTCTGGTATAATATCACAAGTGGGGTCTGGGTAGAGTAGAGTGTACGCAGACCTTACCCCTACCTTGAGAGGTAGGGAAGTTGTTTCCGATAGACCCTCGGCTCAGGATAACCTATTCACCCTTATAATTTACTGTGTGATTTTTTAAACACTCTCTCTCTCGTTTTACTACTGTTTATTTCAAATTGAATTTTTTGAGCAATAGAAAGTTCTTTTTTTTCTTAAAAAATAATCCTACCCAAAGTTTCATTTGGACATACCTCATCAACAGCAGATGGAATCCAGTCATTAGTAGCTGGATTCCCCTTGTAAACATGGGATGAATCAGTAGCAAAATCAACTCCTGTATTGCAAGTGTTCCCATTTTCATTCTCCACTTTGATAAATCCTGTTCCTGTCTGTTTTTTCAAGAAACAAATGTTCATTAACGTTATTTTTTAACCAAGAGTTATGTTGCTCTCAGATCCTCTAAAAATACCGCCACGATCATGTCAGAGCCTCCAAAATTGCATTATCTTCGGAGAATTCCACATGGGTATGTCACATTTTATAAGGACCCGAGCAACATAGACTAAAAAGTTACAGTCAGACCTCTCTGTAACATTCATCCTCTATAACAACATTTCACTATAACAACCAAGTTTTCTTTGGAACCGGTTTTTCATGTTATATTATAGCCATAATACATTGATAGACACCTTAACTTGACTTCAACTGACAACTAAATGCTCCAACTTTGAGAATTCACATCTTGACACCTCAACTCATCCCCATTGTGTCTCTTGGACACCCAACGCTGACGTGACACATATTTTGGAGGTGTTTAGATGATCATTTTGTAAGTTGGAGTGTTCAACTAACAGTATGAGGCCAAATTTAAGTGTCTATCTATGTATTCTGCCAATATTATATTATTATATATTCTCTATAACAACACTCGCTATAGCAGCCAAAAAATATTCAGACAAACGATACCGTTATAGAAAGGTTCGACTGTAACTGGAAAAGTTGGTAATAGAAGTCTTAGAGTAGAATAGAACCGTGTGGTGCTGCTTGTCAATGCCATTAAGATCTTTGTAATACTCTGTTTCCACAAATTCCTCTGGCAGTTGGCTGCTTCCTTTGTAAACCAATTTCTGCAAACCAAAACCAAAAGGTATATGAATCCAAAATTGTGGATATCACATGAATGTACCCTAATCCATAATAACAGATAGAGTGAAAAAATAATTTTATCCAAAATTTGCCCCTTTAATCCTTGTTGTTAGTGGTCAAGAGGTCACAATCCGACTCACGTTAGCATGAGAGATTATAGACCCCGAAATCCTGTACGTAATGGTTCCTGTTTTCTACCCATTGTTAGCATGTATCTCCCCTTATACGTCATAGAACCCCCCCCCCCCCCCCCACCCCCGCGGTTATCTTCCTTATGAGGGAACTGGAATATAGAATATAGTTCATAGATACTCTTCGATCCAGCGAGAGAAAAAAGGTTGAACGTGATTCAACACTCAAACAAAAGTGCTATTTCTTTTCCATTGGATCAAATGAGTTCGATTTCAGATTGAGCCTTTCCTAGTCTTCCTCAAATATAATATATATCTACTAAAATTCCAAGCTAACTGAGACCAGCTATATGAATTCTCACTACTCATCATGTCGCTCCATTTAATCCCATCTCGCTTCATAATATATTTTGAAAAAATATTTTCTCTATCAGTAGAAGTTCTCAATCTACATTGACAAGAATCCCAATCTTTGTTAACTACGTGGACCAAAATAAACCCAAAAGAAACAAATTAAGAAAAGGGGGAAAGAAAGAGCTAGACTGGAGGATCATTTTCAAGACGTTTTCTACTGACAGAAAGATCATCAACAACTATGTGGAAAGTAAGAAAAAGGAAGTCCAAAAGAAACCGTATAAAATTATGTTGGATCTTTTTTGAAACATAATTTAGAATCAGATCTAAATGAACCCGGAACAGACCTTTAGGAAGAAAATGAGGAATAAAGAAAGAGATAGACCCGAGGATCATTTTCAAGACGTATTCTACTGACATATAGATCATCAACAACTACGTGGAAAGAAAAAAAAAAAGGAACCCCAAAAGAAACCATATAAAAACTATGTCGGATATTTCCTGAAACACAATTTAGAATCAGATCTAAACGAACCCGGAACAGACTATTGGGAAGAAAACGAGGAATAAAGAAAGAGATAGACCTGAGGATAATTTTTTTTTCTAAGAACTAAAAATTCTTTACGTTTTCTACTGACATGTAAATCGCAGACAAGACACTCCAAAAGAAAGAAATCAAGAAAATGATGAAACATAGTGTCATGAGTTCCATTACACATCTAGACTTTCCTAGTTTTTTTCTTAACTACAACAAAAATTACGCCTCAATCTCAATCATGTTGAGGCCAATTATAGGAATCCTTATCGCTCCATTAAAGCAAATTCAATTCAATATTATAAAACAAATAATTAAATTAATTTCTCCAGAATTAGAAGTTCTTAATTACATTTTCTACTGACATATAGATCATCAACAACTACGTGGAAAGAAACAAAAAAGGAACCCCAAAAGAAACCTTATAAAACTATATCGGATATTTTCCTGAAACATAATTTAAAATCAGATTTAAATGAAAGAAAGAGGTAGACTTGACGATCATTTTCAAGACGTACTGACATATAAATCATCAACAACTACGTGGAAAGAAAACCAAGTAACCCAAAAAAATGTATAAAACTATGTCGCATATTTCCTGAAACATAATTTAGAATCAGATCTAAACGAACCCGGAACAGACGGTTATAAAGAAAGAGATAGACCTGAGGATCATTATTCTCGAGTCGTTGGAATTCAAGATGTTCAGGAATTGTACCATCAGAAGAAGTAATAATGTTATCAGCATAAGTAGAAGAATATTCACTGCGTTGAGGTTTAGTGTGTCTCTGTGGTGCTATGCCATCAAAATACTCCCTTGTTGCTTCCTCTATCTTTGCTTCTTCCTCCTTTGACACATGCATATCACTTCTATTTGGCCTAATAATTCCACTCACCTCCATTTCTTTGTTCTTCTTGTTACAACCTTGAAAAGTATTGGTATTTCTTTGATGTTAGTTGTCCAAAAAGGGTTCAATATCAAGTGATGCAAATGTTGAAAACTATACTTGGGGGTACATATTTGCCTAAAGATATTTTGTCAAGTTGGTGGGCCGATTGATTTTGTAGTTCTTTACAAAAAGATCTTCATTTTTACGTATAACAGATCTAAAAGATTATTTTTTTTATATTCAAATTATAAGTGGCCTTCTGTTTTGATTTATGTGATCTGATACGTAGTGCGAGTCAAACTAACTATTTTTTGTATGATTTGGATAAAAAAAATTAATTTTTTGAAATAAGTTTGCATATTCTAAAACTACATAAAAAAATACTATAAGTCACAATATTAATGATTCAAAAATATTTTAAAAGTATTTCAAAATATCGTGGTAAAAAAAGCATCCTTTGGCTCTCCAATAATAACTAGGATGCCAAATATCTTTTTTATCATTTTCAAGCAGTGTCGGCTTATTTTATATAGAGAAAAAGCTCAAATATATTATCGAACTATAAAAAATTGCACATTTATATCATTGTTGTTACCAAAATGCATTCATGTCATCTTTCATTAACGCCGACGTTAATAAAAAATTATATTATAAAACTGGCGTTAATGAAAAATGACATGAATGGGCTAATTTGATAGCGGCGATGATATAAATAAGTCAAACTATTAACGAGTGACATAAATAAGTCATTTCTGATAGGTTGATGACACATTTGAGTTTTTTAACTTTTATATATACAAAAATTATTGTTTAAATAGACATATATAAGGAAGATGTTTTTTTTTCGTGAAGAAGTGTAGCATAACACCTTTTTCTAAAGGATATCTCCTTCACATGTTCAAAGGTGTTTAGTAGATATGTTAATTTGCACATTTGTAGCAACGTAAAAAGTCGTTTAACTGAGAAAACATTACATGAATATTTAACATTTGAGTCAAAATGTCAACATCAGACATTTAAAATTTGAATAATTAAATAAACCTTGCAAATTTTGCATTTTACAATATTTATATTAATATTGACGATTAGTGTCATATAAATTATTATAGAACTGATTATACATAGTAGATTTAAGCTATATAATCAACAATGATTGTGATGGGGTGATAAATAAATTCTTAACCAGAGGTCTCGGGTTCGAGTCCTGTTGGGTACGGAATCGTCTTTGTTAGGGAGTACTTTATCCTCAATGTAAGACTTCTCGGCGTAAATTCAAATTTAATCGGGCTTCAACTCGAATACCGAACTGGAAACAAAGAAGAGTAAACAAACAAAACAAGGAAGTATCAGTAGTATTTTTTCTTAAAAAAATTCTTTATCTTTTTTTTTTTTTTTTTTTTTTAAGTATCAGTAGAACTAGATGCTTTATCTTAGAAAAATATCTGATGAGCCTTATCCACTCATGAAAGAAGCGTCTCTTTCAAGGGGGACAATCGATCGAGTGGTTTGTATGAACTGACTCAACATATACTGTGAAAGATGGGTGGATTTCATTAAAACTTGTACGGTCTCTTTTTTTATTTATTTATTTATAATTATTCGATGTTCTGTGTTGGTCTGATTAATTCAAATTTATACCATGTAAGACTTATTATAGGGGAATGCTTGCTTCTAGAAATTTCTCTTTTTTAGAGTTCGAACGTGAAATCTTATTAAGGGCGGAATCCTGTTCATCTCATCACATTCGTCGGTAATTGCTTATCACGATCTTACTCCATATTTAAAAAGGAAGCTGTGTACAAGAATTTAAGGACTCGTTTGGCAATAAAAATATTCACTTAGGTTTTTACTTTATTTGAAAATCAATGTTTGGACATGGAAATTTCAAATCTAAGTGAACAAAATCAAATATTTCTAGATTCATGTGAACATGAAAAAATTGAAATTTTAATACCAAGTGAAGTTTATCACTGGTGAATATTGAAAATTTTGATAATTGTTTAGATTTCATTGATTCTCAATTTGCACAACACATGGAACATCTAAAGAAAACAGAAAATGCATAAGAAATAACAAAATACTTGAATGGCGAGTTGATAGAAAAAGAAATTTGAATTTGGTCTTTTTGATTGGTTGAAAGAAAATTAAATAACTCCAAATTCCCTTGTCATTCTCCAAATCTAAGTATTCCACCGTCCTTAATTAGAGATTTCACGTTCAAATCCTGAAAATATAGTACAGTTGCCTTGTTAGGGAACGATTTATTCTCAAAGTGGAACTTTCCAATGCGAATCCGAATTAATCAGGCAAAAAAAAAAGACATTTTCCAACTTAACTGACAAAATTATAAAGCAAGCACCATCACATTTAGACAACTTAAAAAAGAACAAACCCAAGATGCACCCTTAATTTATCTCCAGTAAGAGCTTGTGCCAACTAACACTACCCCTTGATTATATTTCGAGTTAATGATTAAAAACACATACGTCTAAACTAACACTTTTTCGCGAGTATCATACTTCAACTATCCATTTTTTCTTTTACTTACATAAATTATCACTCCCTTTATACTAAAATACACCTCAATACTGAGTTGACCAAATGTTTAAAATCAATCGACAACATGTGTGTGGAGTTCAACTCAGCATCGAGGTGTGTTTTAATACAAAGGAAGTGATAGTTGATAGGTAAATGAAATAATGAAGAGTTGAGGTATGAAACTCGCGAAAGGTGATAGTTTACGTGTGTTTTTGACCCATAGCTCTTGTATTTTTGTGTTCATGTATGCTAATAGAAGAAGTAATCCAGTTCATAATGCAGTACTAAAGACCACTGTAAAAGATTCCATTTGTTTGAAACTCCAGATTAGTGTACTAATTATCCTTTACAACTTAGAGAATTCTAGGCCTTGTATAGAATTACGTTTCTTATTTACCAATTTTAAAAGATACATTAAAGTTTAAAGATGGTCCAACAGTCAAGTCATACAAGAAGGACATGTTGAAGGATTTTCAAATGGATCTCCCAACGGTCCAATAATCCTACTACATTGTTAGTAATTTTTTCTGTTGCTTAATTTCAATGTTAAATTTTATGTAATTCAAATGGGCAGTTAGTTGGTTCAGAAATTGAAACTGTTCAAATTTCAACAGTTGTGTAACCAAATGTTGTGTTTAAATTCCAACAGTTGTGTAACCAACTGATGTGTCTCTTCAGAATAGATATGTTCCTGTCTATAAATAGACTATCAAGTAATAGGAAAAGACATTAGATCCAAATCTCTTATACTTATTTACTACAGAAAATATTTATAAGTTAGACAAATTCTGCTTTTCTTTTGAGTAACTTGTGATTCGATTTGTTTGTGCGAAGACAAATTCGAATAAAGAGTTTCATTATATCCTAGAGGAAATTCGCAATCCCTTTTGCATACCTTGTGGTTGGGGGAAATATTCCTCAAGGAAATTTTGTGTTACTGCAATGACTTCAATCAAAGAAATGTCAACCAACATTGTGAAGCTTGATGGTTTTGAAGGAGGAAATTTCATCCGGTGGCAGAAGAAGATGCATTTCCTTCTAGCCACGCTTAAAGTCGTCTATGCGCTGACCCAAGAGAAACCTGCCGAAAATGATAATGAATCACTGGAAGTAGTTCGTAGTTCGTAGTTCGTACAAGGCAGAAATGTGAAAATGATGACTACATTTGCATAGGCCACATCCTCAACATTAAAATTATAAATGGTTGATAATCATTCTGTTGTGGAAAAATTGCATGAACTTAATCATATACTAACAAGTTTTGAGCAATATAAGTTGAAGATGGATGAAACCATTATTGTGTCCTCCATTATTGATAAATTTCCTCCGTCATGGAAAGATGTCAAGAAAAATCTTAAGCACAAGAAAGAGGATATCTCTCTCATAAGTAAATTGCTCCCGGTTGTTCAATCATTTGATAACCAGAGTAATTCTTTGATAAATGATCACCGTGGCCTTGAATTAAACCTCTGCTCTCCTAATTCAGTCTATAGGTTTTGGTTTAGATTCAAGTTCGACCTAATGCTTTATTTATGTCCTAGTTAATCAAAAGTTCTGTGTAAAAAGACATTACAGTCCTCCAGTTGCTTAAGAACCCAATTATATGTGCAAGAGAGAGAAAGAATTGTACTAAGAGTTGTTGGTTTGACTCAGAAAAGTAAATATCTGCCTGCTGATGGAATCCTTTCTCCATAAAGTATTCAACTGGAGGGGTCCTTCCCTGCAATGTATGTTGGAGGGTCAGCTTCTAAATGAAATAGCGAGACCAAACAAGCAAAAAACAATGAAGGTTGACGGTAAGAGCGTAATAATTTATGCGAGAAGGTAGTGAATCACTGATCAAATAGCAGATTCTGGAGAGATTCTTCATCGATCTAGTGGCTGGTCAGGTCCAAATTCTACAATGGAGGTTAGAATTAAATTGGTTCTTGAGTCAATATTCTCAGTCTTTATTGGCTCGAAGCTCTTGATTTTTTGTTCTATTTCTATAAGAACATTCATTTTATTATGGTATGAATGCGTATTGATGAAAGCCAGGATCTTTCAGAAAAAATGAATTCCTAATCAAAGAGTGCATAACCGCATGGATAAGATCACACTAATCCGTTAATTTGGGATCCAAATTCAAGATTTTCCTCGGGAAGTATCGGGAAGGATTTGAATGGAATAATATCAATTCATACAGAACAAAATGTTCTCAATTGATTCAAACATTGTACCTATGGTACAGGGATAGAGGAAGGGGAAAAACTAAAGATTTCACATGATACTTTTATCAATCTGATTTATTTCGCTCGTTTCCGTTGATCTGTCTAATGGGAGATATGCACCAATTCCTTTAGTTCAATGTGTTGTATAATCTACAGAGGTGGAGTACCCTCTATTTAATATATGATTTCCTGCCCGGGGGGAAGGTCATCTATAGGGAAACATTGCATTCGCCAAAACAGGATTTTCGAACTTTTCTTTGATGGGTTCACATCTTAACACATGTCATGCTGGATTTGAAGAAATAGAAATGAAAGTCTAATTCCGCTAGAAAAAGTTGAATATGAATTAAACCAAGCATGGAGATTCTGTCTATTGAAGGTTCGAGAATCTATGAAAGGACATCTAAGGCTAAGATTACGAAGTAAAAAAAGTCCATTACTGAGAGAAGTGGTGATCTCGTCTTGCTTGTTGGGCCTAACTAACCTAAATAATAAGAACTTCCCCTTGATAGTGGTGTATGTTGTATATTTAAATTTACAACTTCCCCCATGGAGATTGTTTTTCCTTTTTGCTTTGAGAATTTCGAATTCATGGAAATTTTGACATAAAGTCCAGAACACGTGTCAATCAAACAGTGGTCAGTACAAGCCTCATGCATGGCAGAATCTGGAACTGATAATGTTTTGTACATAATGCAAAATACTTGGAAGTCCTTTCTGGTCACTTGTGGCATACTGGCATTTATATTAAGCGCTTTGCACATCTGTCTTTCAATCAAGATAAATTATAAACATCATATACGGAATTGAAATGACAACTGAAGTAACCCTCAAATTTCTATAGATTATTTAGTAAAAGCAAACAACAAAAAGGAAAATGTGTAAACATAACAACATATGAACTCCTTAGTAATATGGCCATATATATAGGACTAATGCAATTTGAGAAGCTTCATGATCAGAAATGGTACATATGTAACTTCAGCATCACCATGGAGCAGCAGCCTCCGAATCATCGAATGTGAGTGCAGCACTTGCAGCAGGGCCTTCACTTAACTGTCGACCATATCCGTCCAAGGCGGCTGACGGTGCCCACGCCACACCTGAACTTTGGATTTGGCTCATTTCACGGCGTCCGTTCAATTTTCTCCCCTTGCAAAATGCTGGCAAATACACCCCTGCAAAAATACATGAAATATTATACATGCATAGCTTTTGACTCATTCTTTTTGACACCTAACTAAGAAGGAAATGTATAGCTTAATTACCAAACTTGCTAAATATTTATTCACTCTGTTTGCATTTATGTGACACAATTTTCTTATTAGGTAGTTTTAAAAAGACGGACACATTTCTATATGTAGAAAAATTTAACTTTAAACAACAATAACATACCCGGTATAATGCACAAGTGAGATTTGGGGAGGGTAGAGTGTCCACAGACTTTGCCCCTACCTCGTGAGGAAACATTTAACTTTAAACATCCTACTTTATTCTTAATAAGAAGTTTTTATAGTCACACAAATTTTATGACATGTATGTCACATAAATTGGAACTAATGGAATATATTATATACGTTGACAACGTAGAAAACTTTTACATTATCAGTGTAGTGTTACTATTTTTATCAAATTACAATTAATGCTTATAAATGACATGATCATGAAAAACAAAATCTACCATCAACACGTAGAGCTTAAATTCAAAGTTAAAAGATTCGATTTATCTATATACTAACAGAGCGGTGAACTTTGCACTATCTTTGTGTTTGAACCAGCTTGTTGTAGGCCTGTTGCACGTTATATGTTCCATGTTTACTAGTTAGTAGTCTCACTTATTCAGGACACTTACATATAATCATCTTTCCGTTAACCTGATAGTGTATAAATTTTTCGGACAATGTTCAAATATGTCATTGAACTATCGGAAATGACTCATTTATACCACTCGTCAATAGTTTGGCTCATTTATGTCATCGGTGTTACCAAAATGGCTCATCCATGTCATTTTTCATTAACGTCGGTTTTATATGACATGTGGTCTCCAATTAGAGGTTCACATCGTTTAATTAAACCAGCACAAATTAAATCTAAATTAAATTAAAACCCGACTCATACACCCGACCCACCCAAATCCTTTTAGCCCTAGCATTTATAGGTTAGAGTGGTTACAATTGGTTTTTGTTATTACAATTAGTTTAACCTTTAAAGTTAGCATTCTGATGTTAAGTATGTTCTTAGTAAAGTTAACCACTTTAATATCTAACTACTAGGGTTAAAAGGATTTGGGTGGGTCGGGTTTTAGTTTAATTTAGATTTAAATTGTGCTGGTTTAATTAAACGATGTGGACCTCTAATTGGAGACCACGTGTCATAGCTGGTATTGTAAAACCGACGTTAATGAAAAATGACACGGATGAGCCATTTTGGTAACGTCAATAACATAAATGAGTCAAACTATTGAGGTGATGGCATAAATGAGTCAAACTATTGACGAGTGACATAAATGAGTCATTTCCGATAGGTCGATGACATATTTGAGTCTTTTCCATAAATTCTTTTACATTGACACGGCATAAAAGTTAAATTCAAAGTTAAAGACATTTGAAGTTATGAAGTGGAATACCTTCTCCCAAAGCCAAATTATAGTAAAGATCAACAATGTTGGGGCACTTTTGGTAGCATTGTTGGGAGCAAAGCTTAGAAGTGAATGTTGATTCAAGAAGAGAATCAGAAGAAATGCCAACAGAGTTCCTATCAGCTCCAC
Source organism: Anisodus tanguticus (assembly GCA_034509755.1). Classification (NCBI taxonomy): domain Eukaryota; kingdom Viridiplantae; phylum Streptophyta; class Magnoliopsida; order Solanales; family Solanaceae; genus Anisodus; species Anisodus tanguticus. Next base: position 50,993,564 of record CM067547.1, read on the forward strand.
AAGCACTTACACACTCATCACTTTCAACCAAATTTGCTATGCCAATATTGGCCACTACCACCTCTGAGGTCTTGCATTGGTAGCCTATTGTTCCCTCACTTGATTCATAAGTCTCCAAAGAGCAACGCTTCCCGGAGGAAGCAACTGAGTAGGCACACATTCCCACTGACAATTCTTCACACACAATTTCTCCTGCATTTTCAAATAATAATACGAATCAAGATTTTAAGTCAGTGGATTCGGAGTAATATCAGTGAATACAAATTTCGTACATGCATATGTACTTTTCAAATTGTTGAAATAGTGAACAGCATAAACATGGAGGTGTCACCCAATTTAGCTTTATATGATTACTTTTATCAACACTATCACTATTAAAAAAACAAGAATTAGCGACGGACAAGTTCCGTAACTAAATAGTGAAAATGTGTGGCTAATCTTATTTAACGACGAATTATCACAAAAAAAAATTGTTTGGATGTACTAGACAACGGTAGACACAAGTGTGTTAGGTATGATTTTCAAGAAACTTTCATGTGTAAATCATGCATTATTTTTTGGCATTCGGCTACCAGCTTAAAAATATTTTTCATCAAAATGGGAGAAATGACTCTCCTCACTTGTGCACAGAAGTCATTTTCATTACAACTATGTTGACTTTTAATTTCATATTACTTACTCTATTTGACATTAATTTAGACATTATTATATTGCTAATTAGTTATGAATGTTTGATATATTTTTTCGAAAATATTTTTCACTTACCAATCAAACACTAAAAAATATTTTCCTCAAGGTTCTTCTCGTTGAATTGGATAAACATGGAGGTGTCATCCACTTTAGCTTTATATGATTTACTTTTATCAACATTATCACTAAGGAAAAAAAACAGGAATTAGCAATGGACAATTCTGTAGCTAAACATTAAAATTCGTGGCTAATCCTATTTAGCGATGAATTATCACAAAATTTTGTTAGCTACGAGTAATTTAGCGATGGATTAGAGATAAAGTTCGTAACTGACTCCAATTTTTACAAAGTGTATAAAGAGAATATATAAAAAAGAGTACTCCATACCATTATTACCAAGAGCTCTATGGACGAAAAGTGAGAAAACAAGGAAGATAATGAGCTCCATATTTGGTAAAGGAGAAAAGCCTTTGTTTTTTTTTATCTTAGGGAAAGTATGCACAATGCAAGAGGAGAAATTGTTGATGAGATATATGGAATAGAAAGGGGTGTTTATATAGCCAAAATTTAGATGAGTCCAATAAGAAATGCCAATCAATCAGTAAAAGTTCTTGAAGCTATTATAAATTTCAATATAGATTTAAGTAATAATACCGTTGTCCCAATTTATGTAGCACCCTTTCATTTTTAATGTGTCTAAAAAAATATCACTTTTTTATAATTAGAAGCAACTTAACATTAAATTTTATTCTTTAACTTTAATAAAATGATTTATAATCATATAAATATCTAATATTAATTTTCATCAAAAATTTCAAAAGTCTTCATTTTTTATTAAATTTTATTCCAAGTCAAACAAGGAACCGGTATATAATGATAAACCAAATCATTACACCTTGGAAATGGAAAATGTGGAAGTGATTTATCTTCTAATTTTCTGCCGAATGGAGAACTTTTCTTGTTCTTTTTGCCTTACGTAGTTGCTCAAATATTGAGCCTGCAGAATGATGATTTGGATTTGTTATTTTCATTTGTTTCAATGAGGACAATTTAGCGGAAATCCCAATTGCCATGTGTTATTTTTTATTTTTTATGTATTTATTTATTAACTGAATGACATTAAAATCTGGAATCTCATTTTCTAGTTTTCTTGAAGAATCAAAGTCCCATGGGTTTACTCATTACCCAAGTTAATTTTTGACATAGAAACCAAAGTCACTTGTAACTTGTAACTTGTACACATGTGCATTCAATATGATTAAGTCAGTCAATGAATTATAATCACAAATTGGTTAACATGGACTATATGAATCATTTGTATTCGTTCAGTTTGATTCAAATATTCTGTATTCGGATGATCCATTATATTTGTAGTATTTAAATCATAAAATACTAGTTTAGGAGATTTACGATTTTTTCTTAGCGAAAGGATATCTGCATGAATCACGACTCGTATCATTGGTCGTCGGGAATCCTCATGTTTCCACAGCTTTCTAGTCATTTCTATATGATGGAGTAACATTTCTCATAATAGTAATTAGGTAAAAAGGTACAAAGATACCCCTCAACTTTGTGATTTAGAACAGATATACCTCTCATTAAAAAATTTGTGCATTATACCCCTGTCGTTGCACAAATGGTGCAAATATATCATTTTTACTGACGGAATATTTTTAATAAATCCTTTAACTTGTTTTTTAATTACATAAATACTATGTGACTTAAAAAAAAGTCTACCCATTTTTTTAGTAGACTTATTTTTTTAAAGCAGCGTGATAATTTTTTTCTGATGGGCTGGGTCTAGTTCGTTTAAAAAAATGGGCAGACTTATTTTTTTTAAAGCCACAGAGATATACTTTTAAATGAACCAGTCTCGATCCACCAGAAAAAAATTGTCAGGTGGCTATAAAAAATAAATCTACTAAAAAAATGGGTAAACTCATTTTTTCAAAGCAACATGACATTTTTTTAACTAAAAAATAAGCTAAATAATATATTTTTTAAAATTCTTTCAGCAAAAATGATATATTTGCACCTTTAAAATAATGGCAGGGGTATATTTGTATTATTTGTATAACGACGGTGGTATATATACACTACTTTTTTAACGAGGATAGATCTACTTTAAATCGCAAAATTGAGGGTTATATTTGCACTTTTCCCCTAGTGTTTATATAGGATAGTTCTAAGGTTTAATGTGAAATATTTAATGAGCTCATGGTCATGAGTATCCATTATGAGTGGACTAGAGCCGTCAATATGTGCTAGGCTCGTTGGGCCGATCCAGCCCAACTCGTTATGTAATAAGGTTGGGCTAAAATTCTTGAAGCTCATTTAGGAACGAGGATTTTTAGCCCGCCCCGAAAAAGTTCGTTGTTTTTTGGGCTTGTCTGACTGTGGGTTAGGCGGCCCGTGGACTTGAGTGACGCTGGGTATAAATATCATTACACCAATAATAAAAAATATAATTTATAGCAAAAGTACTTTTAAAACAACAAACAGTAAAATTAATGAAGGGGAGTCTTTGAGTAACTGGTAAAGTTGTTGCCATGTGATCAGGAGGTCATGGGTTCAAGCCGTGGAAACAGCCTCTGGCAGAAATGCAAGGTAATGCTGCGTATAACAGACCCTTGTGGTCCGGCCCTTCCCTGGACCCCACGCATAGAGGGAGCTTAGTGCAACGGGTTGCCCTTTAAACAGTAAAATTAATGCTCGGGGAACACTTTACGTATGGAGCTTACGCTTTTGCGCGGAAGACTTACGCTTCAAAATCTAGAGCGTGTGTCCTATGGATCTTCACATTTCATATGTGTCCCTTTTTTGGTACGTCCCGCCCCAAGACTTGTTCGAAAAACGCCTTTGAAAAAACTACATAAGACTTAGCTAGCAAGTAGTAACACAATGTGATATTGTCTTGTTAATGTTAACATTTTTAAATTCGAATTTAAATTTAAAAAAATTATCAAAAATATTTTTTAATAAAAGATGGGCTAGCCCGGCCAGGCCTTCAACCCACGTAGTAATAGGTTGGGCTGGCTATTTTAAGGCCCATAAAAAAGATGGGATAGCCCAGCTTGGCGCGTTAAATTGTAAAGCACGCGTGAGCTAGCCCGAATGGACTGAGTCAGCTCATTTTGACGGTTCTAAGTGGACCCGACCCAACAGTGCTTTCCAACAATATTTAATCAATAACAGATACACTTGATATTGAAAAATAGCCACACAAACTTCAAAGGAAATTATGAAATCTGAATTGCCAAAGTTATTGCCAGAATCGAGAGGAAGTATTGGAAACAATTTCAGAAAGAGGTAGTTGCTGCCTTTTGAAGGGCTACGTGAAAGTATATGTATGTCCTAGAGACAATCTGTATTAGGACAAATGTACTTTATACACATTCGTATTATTATTAATGCATATTAATATTTTGGCATTTGCAATTATTGAATTATTAGTTGATTGTTTATAATATTCTATTTAATATGCATCCATAGAGGTTACGTTGTTATTAATAATGTGAGATATTAATATTATAACGTAACTCTTAAAATAGCCTCGACTAATGATCATCGAGAATGGGATATCGATGATATGTGATAAGTCGACATGTGGTCTGCATCACATCCTTAGAGGATGTAGTATGTCTCACCTGCTACGAGTAATGGCTACTCGTGATGGACACATGGATACTTTGGAAGTATTGGTATACCCTGCTGATATACTGTTTGTTATACTTGTCTAAAGTATGATCAGCGTGTGGGAGATAGAAGTCCTTAGACTTGAGGTCAATGCGCACCTTGTCTACAAAGTAATATACTTTGATCTTGTCCTAAGCTCAAATGCCTTATAGGTTGAGATACGACTTGTATTTGGTACATTACGATGTGGTTTAAATGTGGTAGTTGAGCCAAGATTAGGATTCATTCCTCGAATGTATATTCGAGAGAACACTCAGCTTCTCAGTGATATTAGGTTGACTAAGTCGTTGGACAACGCAATAGACATATTTAGAATATGGTCTAGTTGTCAACTAATATAGATGAGATACAATGATTAAGCCATTTGGATAGACATTTGACAAATCCTAAGCTTGATCGGGTGTGTCGTGAATGAAAGGATTTTATCTTACCACATAGAAGTTAAGTTTACTGGATTCATGTAAACGTACTTCACATATTGAGTTCGTCTTGTGGCACCGTCTAGGAGTTCCACGTAGACCTTAATTTGATTAATGTCGATATGTGAAGGCATGTAGGGTCACACTATGTCGATTGTCTTTTCGATCTAAGGATGTATTGAAAGAGTATTAAATATTTGATTTAGAATCGAGATATTTAAATAAATAATGATTGTGTTAATTAAGTCAAAATTGGATTTGGATTTAATTAAGAATGTGCGGAAAATAAAATGAGACAGTGTAGGGCCACATCAGCGCCACGACGCCCACACCATAGGGCCGCTGGACAAGCCCAAGGTCAAACCCTAATCCGGTTTGACATAATTTTTCACCTATAAATTCAGACCTACACTTAATTATTCAATACACTTGATTTTCATATCATTATTCTAAGTCTTAGAGACTAAGAATCAAAACACTCTCGAACCTCTGCCGGATTTCCTAGCTTTCCAAATGAGGAATACATTGAAGCTTGGAGCTTGCAATCAAAAGGGCATTCACGTGCGCACCCACAATTGATAAAGATTTCAGATATTTTAAACATGTAAGTACCATTCAAGTCTTATGTTTACAGTCTAAATTTATCCTATAGTCAAACAGTTCTACTATGTTTGTTGGGTTTAAAATAAGTTTTCAATATCTGTTGCGTACAACAACCAACAAAAACCCTACACTACGGTCTACCATGGGGGACATATTGAGATGATGGTGACACAAATTGAAAAAGAGTTGGTAGACAAATTAGCTTTACCTTACTTGTACAAGAAATTGCATAGATGTAGAGGAATTGTGCAGAGATTACAATTGTAATAATTTTTTCTGTTCTTGAGGCCTAAAGCTTACTTCACCTTCCCTAACTAGAAGGTAGTTGTGAGTTTGTGTTCTTTTGCTCTTTTATTTTGTCTATGGTAGTGTTTACGGTGTCACAAAAAAATAAAAAAGTAGTCTGTTGTTAACACTCAAATATAATTTAAGTGTTTAGCCGAATTCACTGACAGCCGAACTATTCCGGAGCTGAATTTACTCCTAGCCTTCGACTACAAGAACTTTATCGGATACTAAGGCATCTTAGCGAAGTTGTTAGTTAGAGGTACGACTGGGACCCACTCAGATGCAGACGCCCAAACGACCAAGTCAAAAGGGTTTCCAGACCCCTAAAAGCGGTAACGGCCAACAACAGTTAAAAGAAAGGGCCATTATTCGAGCAAGAGGAGTAGAGGGCGAGAAAATCAGCACCACTTTTCTCATAGTCGGCCGTTGAGCTTAGTGGGTTACTTGATGGACGACATGGGGGGCACGTTTGTACAATTTTTTTTCTTCCTTTTGTATTATAAATAATCATTCTTTGTATATACAAACACACACAATCAATAAAACAAATCAAATCTTATCTATCTTTTTATCCTTTACTTTACTCGACTGTATTCATGTTTCTTACCTCTTAGTTTACTCATAACCACCGTCCTAACGCTTTCTGGAGTAGTTGGAGAACCCATTGCTGGAGATTAGAGTTCTGTTTTCAGCCCAAATCGCTTAAGTCAAGGAATCAATTTGTCTTCCGATTTCATCAGCGGATACAACGGCATATAGCGGAATTGGGGTCGAGAACAAATTTGGCACGCCCAGTGGGACCATAGGTGAATTAATTGCAAAGTTTGATTCTCCAGGTCAGGATCATTCTTGGCGTATGCGCCTAAGGCCCGGTAAGAAAATGAACCTCGAGTCCAATCCACATCCTAAACAAAATCCTCCCAGAAGGAACAACGAACCAACATCCTCCTCGGGTATGCCTATATCGGTGGATACCCCTTCACTTCCTCCATCAACCCAAGTCGTGGAAGAATCTAGCCAATCTGAAGGTCCAATCATAATGACCACGTCTTTTAATAGACAACAGATCGACTTTGACATCCACGACATTATGTACCAAGTTTCTAAACAGTTGGCTGACATTGTGAAGCCAATGGTACATAATGAAGTTCAGCAAGCGAGGGAAATGGAAACCAACCGAATGAACCCAAGAGAATGTTCGGCTAGTTCTGACATCCCTCTGACCAGCGGTGTTGTTCAGCATGAGACAGTGACTCCTGGTGTTGTTCCTCAGCCGCATGTGCATCAGCTAATGCCCGCTCAGGCGCAACCGATAGCACACCTAGGAACACAAGCCCAATCATCTGGCAACCAGTACACTGCATGATCGTCGCCGAACATTGGGGGGCAAAATGTGTCACTTGACCAAGCGAGTCTGCAGTATGGGCAGATCAACATGGCTCAGAGACCAGTTTAAGCTCCAAGACACTTTGGATTGCCGCGTTGTACGTTTATACGAACGACCTTATGATGCAGGCAAACGATGTTGGCTAGCCGATGGCCCCTGACTATGATTTAGCTCGGCTATCTGGTGACACTGTTTACAGTGGATTACCATTCCAGTAGTCATTGCCAGTACTCAATCCATACCTTTCATGAAGAGAAAACTTTCTAAGAACGGCCAACGTCCGAGGAGAGCATCCATGGAACATTGTTCCACCTTATCCTCAGACCCCATTAGCCGTTCCAAGAGCTCAGGTTTTAGGCTTTGGTGGCCATACCCAACAATAGCCATGGGGCATTACCCCATATATTTGTAATGGCCAGTAGACCACCTACAACCTTCAAAACCCTGTCCAATAAAGTACAGAATAGAGGCCGCCAGTGCAGAAAGCCTACCAGCCGAATCCAGTCGAGAATCGGCAGGGGACGTCACAACTGATAAACCCGGAGATCATTGCTAATACCATGCAGAGGTACTTCGGCATCCAACTGAAACCTTTGGACATGCCTGTTTATAAAAAGCCATACGCCGATTGGTAGATCGGATAACACTTTTGCTGAGGGGCTTCAAAATACCGGAGTTGGCCATTTTCTCTGGCGACGATGGCAAATCCACTATTGAGCACATCGGTAGATTTACTATCCAATGCGACGAAGTTGGCCAGAATGAGTATCACAAGTTGCAGCTATTCCCTCTCTCTCTCTAACAGAAACATCCTTTGCATGGTACTCCTCTTTGGCTCATGATTTCGTGCAAAGCTGGGCTGACATAGAGGGTTGCTTCCATGATAGGTTCTATTTGCCCCAACTTCAGGTTACCATGACCGATCTAACGAATCTCAAGCAGCAGGTCGATGAATCAGCTACCGATTTTATCGAGAGGTTCAGAAAGAAGATTGGGAAATGCACCATACACTTTCCCGGGTCTGAGTGTGCCCGCATGATAATCAACAACATACATCCTCAGTTAAAGGAGAAGCTGGTAGGACAATCTTGCTCTGACATGAGCCAGTTAGCCGAAAAAGCTAGCCAAATAGAGCAGTATGTCCTGGAGAAGGAGCGGAGAAGAGCCAGCCGAAATCGAGGCCCCCACTTGGTATCCATCATTGAAGCGGACGAGTTTGACTCAGAGTCAGCCAACTGCACGGCAGACGCAATGATGGCCGAGATTGTAAGGGGTAAGGTTTACTTTTACCCAGCCTTGAAAGCCGTCAAAGGCAAGGAAACAAGTTCATCCGATGACAAGGTCAGTTACTTGTTTGATATCACGAAGGCAGATCAGATCTTTGATCATCTGCTCAAAGATAAGCAGATTCAGTGCTTGATGGTCATAGGATTCCGCCTGCCGAAGAACTCAAGGAAAAGAAGTACTGCAAGTGGCATAATTCATACATTCACTCTACTTCTAATTGTGTGGTCTTTATGAATGAGATCCAAAATGGCATCAGGGATGGGAGGTTTAAGTTAGCCGACAAGAGCATGCTGAAATGTCTATTGATACCGACCCCTTTCCCGCGGTACCAATATCTATGGTATCTTTTGCTAAGACCTATGAGTCAAGGGACACCAAAGGGAAACAATCGATGAAAAAGGTGTGGGTCCCAAAGAAACCTACCGAAGGGGAGAATGTCACAAGGACTTATGTGTTCAATCGGTTAGGCAACCTACATGACATTCGTGATGACATGCAGCCGGCTAGGAACAGTTTTCTTGACCGCCCTAAATACTCGAGGGACTTTGAATAAGAGCTCCAGGAACAAACCATGAGGTTCAGAAGGTCCCTATCGACGCCAGACATAGATCTGGGGGCAAGTACGAATGCCAACCAATCGGCAGCCGAGCATGCCTCGAATAGATGAAGAACCGCTCCCTAAAACCAAACAGAGGGTGGTCGAGTTTAACGTGAACGAGGTGTTTCGTCCTTACGTATCATAGCAAGAAATGAGGACCAGACGAGACCCAGAGAATGATTAAACTAACCGCCAACACAGAGGAGGGGAAATGGTCAATCAATCAGGCTCCCGGAAAGAAAGAGGCACCACATGTCAAATTTAATCACGAGATTAATTATCCCTTATCCCTCACATCAAAGACATGTCCATCGAGTCGGGGACCCGCCCGACCCGAAAAAACCAGGGCCATGGTCAGCTTATATCTGATTCGTGAGCCACCTAACCCAAAAAAGCGGGGAGCCGATCATATGTAGGGTCGGGCTAGGGTCAGAATTTTTTACCCACTTGACCCGGCCCGATCACCGACCCGCGTGTCTTTTTAATAAAATTTATATTATTTTTTATTTTATGAATATTTATTTTTTATTTATATAGGTGAAGGGAATAAGAATCTAGTGATGATGATGACGATGATGATGTTGATGAATTATCGTGATGTTGGTTTGTACTTTACTCTTATTTGTTTATGGATTTACAGCTAAAAGTGTGGAATTTGCTTCAGTTCTTTTTGGTGTAATTTTTAATGATTTCATGCTTATGTTTGTTGTAATTTTTAATTGGTGACAAATTATATCAGATAACGGATTGGGTAGAATTACAATGTTTGCTTATGGGTTTTTTTTTGTAGAGCGGGTCAAGGCCAACCCGCGACCCGTAGGGTCCCCGAAGGGTCAGAGCCATGATCAAAAAATTAAAAAATAAACAGGGTGAGGATCGAGCCAACAGAAAAAAAAAGTCACCTAACCCAGCCCAATCCTACCATTGTACATGTCTACGTCAAACGAGCTCTAATAGTAAATCGTAGAATATTAAGTCCTCAAATTTCTACCTCCCATCCACTTGTCCGGTCACCCAAAACAATTTCAAATTTCAAACACCACAAAATAAATACAAACCCCCAAATTTTCACTTTATAAACACCTCCATCTCTTTCTCTCTTTAACACAACAAATCCCTCAATCCATTGTACTTTTGCTCTCTCTGTTTCTCTTCATCCTCCCTCCTCCCTAAACGTAACCCTAAATTCGTAATCTAAAAATGCGTGAAATCCTTCATATTCAAGGTGGCCAATGTGGCAACCAAATCGGGGCTAAGTTCTGGGAGGTGGTATGCGCGGAACACGGGATCGATTCCACGGGCGCGTACCATGGGGAGACAGATACACAACTTGAGAGGGTTAATGTATATTACAACGAGGCCAGTTGTGGGCGCTTCGTTCCTCGTGCTGTTCTTATGGATTTAGAACCTGGTACTATGGACAGTGTTAGATCTGGTCTGTACGGACAGATTTTTAGGCCGGATAACTTTGTGTTTGGTCAGTCTGGTGCAGGGAATAATTGGGCGAAAGGACATTATACTGAGGGTGCTGAGTTGATTGATTCGGTTCTCGATGTTGTCAGGAAAGAAGCTGAGAATTGCGATTGCCTACAAGGTATTTGCTTAAATGTTTATGTGAATTTTGATTGCCTACACCGTGTTTGTTATAATGTTTATGTGAATTTTGATTGCCTACAACGTGTTTGTTATAATGTTTATATGAATTTTGATTGCTTACAACGTGTTTGTGTGAATTTTGATTGCCTACAACGTGTTTGTTTAAATGTTTTGTGACTTATGTGGCTCTGGAAATTATAGCTATGTATTGTAAATACAGTCTAAATATATTGAGAGGGTCAATGTATGTTACAATGAGGTGAGTTGTGGATGATTCGTACCTCGTACTGTTCTTATGGATTTAGAGCCTTGTACTATGGACACAATTACAGTGGAATTTCATGGTTTTATACATTTGAGAGGCTTAAAATTGTGAAAGCCAACAAAGTTCTGTTTAAATGCTCGTGCATATCCTGATTTATTAATCTGGTGGGATTGCTTTTGATATTGTAAGGTCTATTGTTTTTCCATTTCTTATAAGCTTGTAATTTCATTTGATATGTGAACATAGTCATGTGTTGCACTTTTAGGTCTGGTGTGTGTGTTTAGAGTATCTTAACTTGCTTTAATAGATGAATGTTGAATGAATCAATGGTCAGTAGACAGAGGGTGCTAAGTTGATTGAATTTCTGGATGATGTACACAAAGGAAGCTAAAAATTGCAATTTCCTAAAGGTGTTCTTGAAATGTTTTTGTACATATCAAGATTTATTAACTTATGGAATTAGTTTCATTATCACAAGTTCTATTGTTTATTGATTTGATTTGCCCATGGCTTTAACAAGGGTCTTTTTCATTGTTGTCCCGTCGGCCGAAATTAATTACGGTCGCTAACCAAAATAGACCAACCCTATACACTGATTATATAACAAGCTAAGTTGGTTGAATTTGTTCTGGATGATGTATGTATCTTTATACTTAATACATAAAACTTATACATTTGTTGGCTATATTATTTTGAACAGTCCAAAAATGTAATCCCTTATTTTTTTCGATATATACATAGTCATGCACCATTGTTGCTTATGTGTGGAACTATATGCAGGGTTTCAGGTGTGCCATTCCCTGGGAGGAGGGACTGGGTCTGGAATGGGGACACTTCTCATTTCAAAGATAAGAGAGGAATACCCAGATAGGATGATGCTGACATTCTCTGTTTTCCCATCTCCAAAGGTTTCAGACACGGTTGTTGAGCCTTACAACGCTACATTGTCTGTTCATCAGCTTGTGGAGAATGCAGATGAGTGCATGGTTCTTGACAATGAGGCTTTGTATGACATTTGTTTCCGAACCCTCAAACTTACAACTCCCAGCTGTAAGTATCCTCTATTCATATGAATGACATTCACTCGTTTAATTAGGCGTCTAGTTAAACATGCAAAATGACTGAGAGCTATGGTGATGGAATCTTTAATATCCTTTGGTGTTAGATATTGAAACTAATAGTCTGATTACTGCCATTTGGCCTCCCATTTATGCAGTCATTTCAATTTTTCTGTTCAATTCATTTTGTTAAATCTTATCTTAATTATTCCTCCGTTCCACTTTAAATGTCTTTTTAGCTCAAAAATCTGTCCAAAAAGATTGTCACTTTAGAATTCAAGACTAAAGTTGAAATTTTTTTCCAACTATACCCTTATCATTTTAAAAAGTATGCACACTATTTAAGAGGAAAAATAAATCTACCTTTATTAACTAAGGTAACTTAGTAAACCATACATTGTATTTATTATTTTCTTAATGGGCGTGAAAAGAGCTTAAAGCAAAGTTAAAATGGGACGGAGGGAGTAATCTTCATGAAATGTGTTTCATCAACTGTTTAGTCATAAATCCGCGCCCCCTCAAATTTCATTCATAAGCTAACTTTATATAGTGTATTTTTGCTTAGCTGACCATAACTCATTTGGGATTGACGGTTGGCTGATTGTGTTTGCTTAGCAACAATTTGACCAGTTAATCTGAAATACTTCATGCTGATTGCTGTGGATCACTTGTTCTGCAACTTTTTAGAAAATTTGCCTTTTACTGATGGTGCTTTTGTCTTCTAACAGTTGGTGATCTGAATCACTTAATTTCTGCAACCATGTCTGGAGTTACTTGTTGCCTCAGATTCCCTGGACAGCTTAACTCCGATCTGCGGAAACTTGCTGTCAATCTCATTCCTTTCCCCCGTCTCCACTTTTTCATGGTTGGGTTTGCTCCACTTACCTCACGTGGTTCACAACAATACCGTGCTTTATCCGTACCTGAGCTTACTCAGCAAATGTGGGATGCAAAGAACATGATGTGTGCTGCTGACCCTAGGCATGGCCGGTATTTAACAGCATCAGCTATGTTTAGGGGGAAACTGAGCACCAAGGAAGTTGATGAGCAGATGCTTAATGTGCAGAACAAAAATTCTTCATACTTTGTTGAGTGGATTCCCAACAATGTCAAGTCAACAGTCTGTGATATTCCACCAACTGGTCTAAAGATGGCATCAACTTTCATTGGAAATTCAACATCAATACAAGAGATGTTCCGTCGTGTAAGTGAGCAATTCACAGCCATGTTTAGGAGGAAAGCTTTCTTGCATTGGTACACTGGGGAGGGAATGGATGAAATGGAGTTTACCGAGGCAGAGAGCAACATGAATGATCTGGTCTCTGAGTACCAGCAGTATCAAGATGCAGTAGCAGATGAGGATGAAGGGTACGAGGACGAAGAGGAAGAGGAAGCATATCATGACTAATGTGCTGATCCCGGGAAATCATTATCTTATATATTATAAGCAATAGTTCCTTTCAACTGTGGATGAACTTTTAGTAGTGAAGAGAAAGCGACTAACCTGTATTTTTGTTGAACTTCGTCACTATCCTTTAATTGCAAATTGAATATTTTGTTGCTTTTGCTTAAGATATCTGTGTTTGATTGATGAGAAAGCATTGTTGTAGTTGGTACATACTCCTAATGCTTGCGTAATGTCCAGTACAATGAATTTGAGCTTATGATTACCGTGGTAAATACCTATGACGTTGGATACAGATACAATCATTTTTCTCTTGTTAACGTTAGTTTATCAATTGATTTGTGTTAGTATTTGAAAGCTCTAGTTTGCCAATAGATCTGAAGGTTTACCCAACTGCTATGAGTTTGATCATTATTAATTAAGACAGATTTATATATCGGTAGCATTTAGATTAGAAACATTTCCTTCAAATTTGTCATGGTTGCTTGAAGCGTTTAAAAAGAATAGTCGGGTCCCAAAACGGTATTATCATATAAACTTGAACTAAGAGAACAATTCTTTGTATGAATATTGAATAGAGTTTATGTTCAGACAATATAAAATATATTTACATAATCAAGTTACTGACAAGAAAATTACAAACAAATCTTTTACAATACACATTAATTAAGAACCTCATGAAAATTAAAACTGACTTGCTGTAGCAGATTAATTTGTACAGATGGTGTAAAACTCTTAAATACAACTGATTTGAGGTAAGTTCACAAATGACCTTCATGAGGGTGGTCTTGATTTTTTGACCTCACGTAATAAATATTTTTAAAAATAACCTTCGCTCAGAAAATTAGCTAGGTAAATCTTTTGTTGTCTATCCATAAGTTGTAGACATAAATTAGTTTTACCTATAAGACTGAAGCTCAAGAAATTTTAAGACAGTGAACATGCTCCATTGACCACAAATTCTGCCTTATAGGCAAAATAGAACTTATGCTTGATGGGTGACATAAACAAAGTTTTTATTGTTCATCGAGCATAAGTTGTGGACATAAATTAGATTTGCTTTTAAGACAGAAATTCAAGATATTTTAACACAGTAAACCTATTCAATTGACCACAAATTCTGTTTTATAAGCAAAAATTAAAACTTATGCCTGATTGACAATAGAAGTTCTTTTCAAGGAACTTTTTTAAGTCATGATCATTTTAAAAATATTTTATTAAGCAAAATTGAATATTTTTGGTGACACCACACGTAATTTCCTGAACTGATCTTGATTGATAATTCTTATGCAAGTTAAATCCCAATAAATAACATCTAAATTGTGGGACCCAAAAAAAATCTAAATAGACACCTAAAAAAGAATGTTAAATGGAAATGTCATTAGCGCCAAGTTCGAAGAGGCACTACACAACAGTACACAGCAACAAAACTCCTAAACTAATATACTCAGTTTAGTTAATGAAATCTTGACTTAAAAACGCACCAACACTTTCTTTTTCTCTGTTCTTCACAAATCACAGAAAAGTGATCGTTTTTGCTCTCAAATTCTCAGCTAATATATATGTTTGCTGGACGTCGGACGTGGTAAAATTAGCCCATAAAAATATAACCCGCCGCTGATATTTAACACAAATTGACTCATAAAAAATCTTATCAAATTATTTTTTAAAAAAGTAATTTCTTTATTTGATATATTATATATAATCATAATAAAGAAAAATAATAATTTTATAAGGTACTAAAATATATATAAAAGAATAAATAAAATAATTAAAAGTTGGTAAAAATTGGGTGGACTGGATTATAACTCGAATTTTAGCCCATTTCGATCCAACCTGTTTCGGCCCAAGTAATTTTTGAACGAAACAATTACCCGCTCATTTATTAACTAGACCCGCAATGTCAATCTGATGAAGACCGTAAGGTATTCTAAAAAAAACTCTCTTTTTTTGCTCTTTAACTTATTAAAGACTTGTGATTGTAGAAAAAAGTGACTCTGTGATAACTCTGTTATATATGTTGTTTGATATTGATATTCATTTACAAGAGTTAGCGAGGCTGTTTCCATAGACCTCGGGTGATTCAGTTCATTTGTGCTTGAATAAAATTTAAGAAAATGCTGTCTTTTCTAATTGATTGTGAAAGTTTTGAGTTACTCAGATTCTTGCCTATACTAACAAGGGGTGGACGTAGCTTTTGCTTAGACCTCGTATTTGTGAAACCATTAAGTTAGACGAGCTATGGGTTCGGTGGTAGTTCAAAACCCATAAACTTTAAATTCTGGTTCCGTCCCTGATACAATTCATTTTTCTAACCTCATGACCAAGCTTTCGGGGTGAGCTAGGCCAAAGTTGCAATTTTTAAAATAGGGAATTTGCGGGGTGTTAAGTGTCTCCCATGATAAATATGTTGTTGACTCCTTATATAATTTGGGTAATACTCATCTTATGAGCTAATTTTTTGAATTGTGTTAGGTCCAAGATCTATTTCTTAAGCAAAACCCATTTTAATTCTTGGTTTACCTAATATAAGGTTCTCATGTTACTTTGTCCACGCTTTTTACTCATTGGTGTCAATTGGGGGTTCTATGGAATTTTGTTGCTCTCCGTGAAGCTTTTGGCATAATAGGGTTTTTTGATAAGGTAAAATTCTATTAGTCAAGTACCAAGGAGGTACAAAAGACATTTTGGTCTAATAGGTTTCATGTTATGTCAATTCAGCCATACAAAGCTTCCTTTCTTATACACTTCACAATCGTATTTTACTTGAAAATCCGTAAACAAAATCTCTCTCTTCTCTGCGAATCATTTTTTGAACAACGAAATCCATAACATAAAAAGGGGTTAAATGCTAAAAATAAAGAGTCCAGAATTGGGTGTTCAAGAAGTGTTAACTTTCTCACATTGGTTGGGAGAGTGAGTTGTTGTCTTCTATTTTGGTTTTGCGCTATCCACACTTCATGAGCTAGCATCTGGCGTTGAATTAGGAGTAAGATCCATATTCTTAACATTAACATGACTTATTGTTACAAGGATGTATATTTAATGTATATGTCAAAATTCATGTCTAGTCAAATAATGCCGAACATAATGGGTTGGAGAAAGTGGCAAATAGAAATTACTGTAAGCATGCTTAAATTTATGACCATTTGGATTCTTTTTATCAAACTTAGTTTTAATGGACCAGACTGGAGACCCGATAATCTTTGCAGAGTCGGACCATGAGTTCATTGATACACTGTTTTCATTCTTGACACTCCCTTTAGGCACAATTCTAAGACTTCTTGAAAAAGATATGGCTCAACTGGGATCAATAAGCCGGGGTTATGCCAGTAATTATTCCATTGATCCAAAATTCTTGCGCACAAGCCATTGTTAATCCATGTTGATCATGCCTAGAAATGGCATCAGAGGCTCAGTGTGAAAATTTCAAGCTCAATGTCGATCATTCGGCGAATGCAGGGAAGTTGTTTGTCTGTTCTAATTATCAGTGTAGAAACTTGGTCAGTTTCTTGCAGAATACACGGTGCTGCCATTGTGGGAATTTGATGCAATTTATGAGAAGGGAAGTTGTGGGGAAGAATTAAAGTGCCCTTGAAGTTTTTCTAAAGGGTGGGGCAGCAAGCTTTATGAGAACAGATGATTTGCAGGTAATGCCAGCCTGAACAGCTAGTTATATAGCTTTGTTTGAAAAGCTTGAAATCAGTCACAGCAATGAGATTGAGGCAGTGACTATGGAAGTTGGCATCAAGGAGGTAATGCATGTAATTATGTTAGACTATGAATGCCCTTGTTAATTTTTGAAGTGTTTAGTAGTGCAAGGTTATTTCATAAGGTTTAGGCATGCATATTTGATTTTGTGGTTCGGTTTGTGCTATTTTCATTTGGTTTGAGGTTTTTGGTTTTGCAAATATGCAACCCAAGGTGAACCAATATTGGTACATTTTTCTCTTTTTTATCGTTCTGTTCTTTTGATTTGGATTTTAGGATTTGGACCTATGCTGAACTCTTTTATTTAATTTTTATGGGCTTATGATCCTTTTATAATAGATTGAAGTTTAGGTATCTTGTTCACATAAGATTTCAAGAATTAGTGGTGTCCCTGAGACATTTAATAAAAACTTGTAGTAAAAGAAAGAACTAGATGCTATTATTATGTTAACATGATAATTTGAGTTGTCAGAGCGCGTACCATGTGAACTTGTGCTCTGTTTCATACAACACTTCACTTTTTTTCTCCCTTTCCAAGTGCAACTAGCAGTAAAAAAAAAAGACTGCTTTGCAACAATGCTATCGATACAATTGTGATTTACCTACTTGTGTTGTATGTACCCCATCTTTAGAAGCTTGCCAATCCTTCTCCTTAATCCCCTCACCGCTGTACTAAGGGAGTTTGGCTCTGGCACCATATTTCTCACAGTCCAAGTGCATGCTACGTATTGTTCGTTTTGGCCTAATAGACTGCTTTGCAACAATGCTAAAGTATCATCATCATCCATTGGGACAATTGCTTCTTGAGTTAATTTGGTTGCAATATCTTTCTTAACAATGCATAACCTGATTTAGGTTTGTAGTTCATACAAGATCTGAAGAACGAGTGATGAAGGTTGTCTCTGGGGCAATTAGTAAAAACTAGCAGTAAAAACGAACTAGATGTTCTGATGTTAAGATTAACTGATTCTTCTTGCACAAGTACTGAAGTATCCTTGTATTATCATACATTGGCAGAGTTACTTCTTGAGCTATTTTGGCTGTCATAATTTTCCTAACTTGCTACTTGATTTATGTACTTCAGCCGCTGAAATTTATATTGCTCTCCACGACACCTCTGACAAATATGGTACTGTCTAGCAAAGCTGGGTAAAAGACATATCAAAGTTTAAAGATGGTCCAACAGTCAAGTCAGACAAGAAGCCCATACCTCAGAACATAAATAGTATGACCATGAAGCTTATAGTTGGCAAAAGTAAGAACAAAGTGTTGTATGCAGAAGCTGGGGTTGAGCTTGTAGACCCCCTTTTCAGTTTCCTCGAGGCCAGAGGAAAGCAGAAAATGGATACAAATCCAACTAGCAAACCAGGCAGAACGGATGTCATTGAAGATATAGGACAGATGCTAGCAAGGAACAAGAGCAGTACTCTTACTATCAATGAAGGTAGAGTTGCTACTAAGAGCACCAGAGGGGGTACTGCAAGACACCACCTCCATGATCTGTTGTTCTTGGAATATCAGATGGCTCAATGTGTTACATCCCGTACTTTTGTATGTTGCATTCGTCGAAGTTAATCGACATAAGTTCAAGGGATGGATTATTTTTGAGATTATAAAGGAAATAAGCAAGTTAAACCTTCAAGAGATTATAAGAGTTCAAGAGTCGCTAAGCGGTTCATGCTTGTATTCGTTACACCAATTGCGTCATGAGTAAATTAATGTAAGCCCAGACAAGTTATGACACCCCTATGAGGCAAAGTAAGGATTTTAAAAAGTATTAAGAGAATACCAAAAGGTTTCGAGGTCGAAAAAATCGAAGAAAATTAAGTTCGTCGAAACTCGGGGAAGGGCAGACAGGATTTTTGGCCCAACTTTGCACGGGCACATCTCCTAGTATATAAGGAATTATGAGATGCATAACCTATCTAAGTTCAAGTTCAGATAGTCGTCTTTCCAATTTAACAAACCATTAGTCAATCGGAGCTCTGTACAAAAGGTTATTAACATTTTAAGAAAGCGATGCAGGGCAGACATTTTTGGCGGAACGCTGGCAAGGTCTGCAACCCCACCTGCGATTCGCAGACCCCGCCACGGGTTATGACGGTGCCAACTTCCACTCCTATAAATCGACCCCCAACTCGACTTAAACCCATTTTTATCAATTTTCACAACCCTAACCAGCTCTTATATTCTCTCTAAGAGGTTCCAAGTGATCCAAGGTGAAATAAAAGAGAAACTACATAAGTTCGACGTAGGAAATCTCGTGAACATCATTAGATCGTCTTCTTCCTTGTTGTAACGATTTTGGAGAAATCTTTAGGTGAAGTAAGCTCTGTTTTGAGGAAGTTCTGGTGAGTTAAGGTAAGTTCCATTTTCCTCTATCTATTCTTGTGATTATAAATATGTTTTGGAGTAAATTGTTGAAGAATCTTCATAAACGAAACTTATAAGCTTTGAATTGGAAGTTGTGTTGTTATTGGGCTGTTTTACATGGAGTTTTGGTTGGAATTGATGATTAAACTTTGTTGTATGTGTTAGGGAGGTTTAAGGAATGAGTTTGTGGAGGTGCGAGCACTCATGGAATGTTTGTAGCTTCATAAATAAGGTATGTAAGGCTAACTCTTCATTCTTTTGGCATGATCGATGAATAAACGTAACAGTAACGTCCCTTCAAAAGGAACTCAAATCTTAAGGACTAAAATTTGTGCTTATCCTTGTTTAGATTGATATATTTCATTGGTCTCGTTAATTATGTCGGGAGAATTTTGCATCTTGATTTCATTCCACATAATATATGCCTTCTTGCAAACCTAGTTGATTCTTGAAAAATTGATACAGACACAGTTGGATAATGGTAATCGGAGGTTAACGATGTTGAGTCACTCCGATCAGATCCATAAGGCCCTTCAGAGTCAGTGATTGCATTGTACTTATATATGTATCTATTTTCTTACCGAGCCGCGCTATAGTCAGTTGATTACGACACCTATTTATGCATATCACTGTAGTTTGTTTTGATATTACCGAGTCCCACATCTGGGTCGGGTATGATCGAGTCCTCATCGAGGCTGGGTACGATATTACATGATCTGATTTGTCCCACAGAGAGGCTGTATATTATATTATATGGCCCTATCGAGTGGCCCGGTTTTACTCACATGCATATATTCATGATTGTATTAGTTGGGCGCCCTCCGTGGACTTCTTCTGAGTTTCAGGTTGATTCTATATCTTTTCTATGATATTACATCTTTTATTTACATGTTTACATGCCTTACATATTCAATACATCTTTCGTACTGATGTCCCTTTTGTCGGGGGACATTGTGTTTCATGCCTGTAGGTACATATAGATGATTGGACGAGCCTCCTCAATAGGATTACTATTCAGTATTAGGTTGGAGCACTCCCCTTTCTTCCGGTGTTGCTGTCTGATTTTGGGTATGCATTTATATATACTTATTATGGGTACGGCGGGGCCCTGTCTCGACCTGGTTGTTATTATATGACTCATAGAGGCTTGTAGACTAGTGGGTCATGTGTTGTCATTTTGTATGGCATGGCCGACCTTCTTGTCAGTCCGATAATACTGATGTTGTGGCCTTGCCGGCCTTATGAGACTAGCTGTGTCGGTCTGATGATATATGAACACAAGTTGGTTATGTTTTCTTTTGTTCATATTGTTAACTTCAGTTTCTCTTGTGTTTGTCGTTCTGAGGCCTTGTCGGCCCAAACAGTTATATGTTTCCGCTATGATATACAGGTGGTACGCTCGGGCCGTTCAGGCGCCGAGTGTCGGCCACACCTCCTGAAGCTGGGGTGTGACACAATGAGCCCTTTAAGCAAAAATAATTGATCTCCTTTTTGCTAAAAAATAAAGTAGATCTTATTGGGTGCTTGGAAACAAAAGTGAAGGCTCATAAAGCAAGGAAGAAAATAAAGAAGTTGGGGGCAGATTGGGAAGTGTTTACAGACTATCCAGCAGTACCTAATGGTAGGTTATGGTTATGTTGGAAGCATCACAAGGTGAGGGTAGTTATATTATACTCTGACCCTCAAATAATACACTGTTCAGTTCAAGAGTTGGGAGCTTAGTCCAAGTGTCATATGACATTTGTATATGGGTTAAATAAAATTATAAAGAGGAAGGATATATGGAAGAAACTGAGATTGATTAATGCAGCTATTATTGAACTATGGCTTGTGCTAGGGGATTTTAATACAATCCTATCAGTAAATGACAGTATCAATGGGGCACCATTACATACTACAGAGATAGTGGATTTTCAGAATTGTGTTGATGACATAGCACTGGGGCAACTAACTAGAATAGGTTGTCAATACTCCTAGAGTAATAAGAGAGATGCAGCAGAGATAATCTACAGTTTGATAGAATGGGCCTTTGGGAACGATTTGTGGTTCTTACAGTATGCTAGCTAGCCTATCAACTACTTATCAAACTCCTGAGTGTTCTGATCATTCTCCCATAATGATCAACACTGGGGTGAAAAAACAAACTACCTAGGCCATTCAGACTATACGATGAACTTCTTCACCAAAATGCTTTCCAACAGGTGGTTTTGAGTACTTGGAATCAGGATGTACCTGGGCACACAATGTATAGAGTATGGAGGAAGTTGCAGTTGATCAAGTAACTGGAAAACCAGATGAATAGGGAAATCACTAAGCTAGATAGAAGAATTAAGGATATACATGAGCAACTTGGAATCACTCAGGCCCAGTTGCATTCTGATCTCTTTAATCAGGCCCTCATTGACCATGAAAGGAACCAGCTAGTCCGGTTGAAAGAATGGTCCAATATACAAGAAAAGGTTCTTAGACAAAGATCTGGAGCTTTTTGGATTTCCTATGGTGACTGAAACTCTAAATTTTTCCATGCCTTCATGAAATCTAGGTAGGCAAGAAATAGGGTGGGGTCTATATGATATGGGGATAGTGATAAGCTGACAGAGCCTGTGCAGATTCAACAGGAATTTGTGAAGTTCTTTAGGGAGCTGTTAGGTACAAATGCCACTGAAATGCCATGTATTAATATTCAAATTTCAAGGGATGGGCCTTGTCTTACACAAGATCACAAAAGACGGTTGCTGAAGGAGTATACTAGAGAGGAAGTACTGATGGCTCTTAAGAACTTACCTCCTGATAAGTCCCCTGGCATGGATGGATTTTTCAGTGGAGTTTTTCAAAGCTTACTAGACTACTATAGGTGAATAGGTCATGGAAGTAGTATTACAATTCTTTGCAAATGGGAAGCTCTTATCTGGAATAAATTGCACGACAGTGACATTAGTGCCTAAGGTCCCCAATCCAACTTATGTCAAAGAATTTAGGCCAATAGCCTGTTGTACTACAACATACAAGTTGATTGCAAAGGTATTGACATCCAGACTTAAACTCTTGTAGTGAACTACTTAGTATGGTCATCACAGCCAGAATTTATAGAAAGAAGAAGCATTATTTATAATGTGATCATAGCTCATGAACTAGTCAAAGGGTACCCAAGGAAAGGAGTGTCACCCAAATAGATAGTGAAGATTGATATCAGTAAAGCTTATGACTAAGTTGAATGGTTTTCTCAAAATGGTTCGATAGAGTTTGGTTTCCCTCTGAACTTTGTGAATCTGGTTATAGTGTGTGACTACAGTCCAATATGCATTGATAATTAATAGCGGTGTTACTCCTACATTCAAAGCAAGAAAGGGACTAAGACAGGGTGATCCAATGTCACCTTATCTTTTTGTTCAAGCTATGGAGTACTTGAATAGGATCCTGAAATAGCTTAGACATATCCCATACTTTAATTATCACTCAAGATGTGAGAGGTTTCAGATAGTTCATATATGCTTTGCAGATAATCTTTTGCTGTGTTGTAGAGTTGATTGGGGATCAATACAGTTGATGATGCAATCCTTTGATCATTTTTCTCAGGTCTCAGGTTTGCAGCCTAACTTAGAAAAGAGTTCAATATATCTGGCTGGTGTACAACAAAGTTTCAGAGATCAAGTCCCGACTGCTATGCATTTTTCAAATGGTGAATTGCCCTTCCGATACCTAGGGGTGCCACTCTTCTTAAGGAACTTAAGTATTCAGCAGTGTATGCCTCTTATAGAGAAAATGATAGCAAGGGTAAGGTGTTGGACAACAAAATACTCATCTTATAGTGGGAGATTGAAATTAATCAAGAGTGTCTTGTTTGAAATGCAAACTTATTGGGCACATGTCTTCATTCTCCCTAAAAAGATTACTAAAATGGTTACAAGTATATGTAGGACTTTCCTGTGGACTGGTAGTGATGAGGCATATAAGAAAGCTGTGATAGCTTGGGATAGAATGTGTTTAACAAGATCAGCAGGGGGTCTTAACATCATAGATGTGTATAAATGGAACAAAGCAGTTATATGTAAACTGTTGTGGTCTCTGGCTGATAAAAAGGATGCACTATGGATAAAATGGGTTCACAACTTCTATATAAAAAACAGGGACGTTGTTGAGATGGAAACTCCAAAACATGCAAGCTGGATTGTGAGGAAGATGTTTAATGCAAGGAAATGGCTGAACAATGGCACTCAGATAGCTCGACTACAAAGTTATTACATAAGAGGGAAGTTCAGCATTAAAAAGGCTTATACTTCATTCATTCCACAGTGTCCTAAGGTTCCTTAGAAAAGTATTACTACAGGGGCAGAGCCTTTGCCAAGACATCAGTTCATTACTTGGCTGGCTATCAATGGAAGACTTGCCACAGTGGATAGACTTAAAAAATGGGGGATTCATTTCTACAAAGATTGTGTGCTGTGCAATGGAGGGACAGATGAAACTTTAGAGTATCTTTTTTTTATTGTTCTTATGCTAAACAAGTATGGAGTGTGCTGTTGAAATGGCTAGGAGAGTGGCGGTTGATAACTGGGTGGAATGAAGAAGTTGCATGGCTGGCTAGTTGCGTGAAGTATAAGGGAGTCAAGGCAACCAGTTTGATTTTTTTGTTCTCAGCCTCGATATATCACATATGGAATGGAGCGTAATACAAGAAGATTTCAACATATCCAGAGGGATAGCATGGACAGAGTTCGAGAGATTGTGGTACAACTACACCTCAGAGGCAACCAACAGAAGCAGTGAAAGAGTGTCTTGGGACAGTTAAATAGTTATCCCAGTTAGAAATAGTTGTTTAATTACTGCTTTGTTGTTCTTCCTAGTGTAGTTAGAGGATAATTTTGAGCTCCAGCTCTAGAGTACAAACAAAGCTGGCAGTATTGTAATTATTCACTTGGTTGAAATAAAAAAATTCACTTCGACCAAAATATGTCCCTTATCTACATACAATAGACCTTCTTGAGAGCTTGTAATATATCTTAGGATGCTATTGTGTTCTAGTAACTATCAGAAGGTGATTGGAGAAACTGGCTAACCACACTAACATCAAATGAGATATCAAATTGTGTGGTCGTAAGATAGTTGAGTTTTTCATAAAACCTCCAATATATACATGTGTCTTTTAGGGGTTCCTCCTATTTTGTAGCAAGTTTAGTGTGTACATGGTATAATTCATAGGTTTGCAATTCAACATACCATATCTTCAAAAATATCTAAGAGTTTCTCTGTTGAGATGACAATGCCATTGCAAGAAAGTGCAACCTCAATTTCAAAAGTATTTCAGTTTGTAAATATTTATTCTGAAATTGACTTGAAAGATGCTATTTAAATTTGCCAATAATTTCATGATCATCACTTGTGATAATAGTATTATCAACATAAATAATTATATCATACATTAATTAGACGAATGCCTATAGAATACTGAATGACCAGCTTCTCTTAGGATCATTCTAAATTATTGGACAACAACTCAAAAACTATCAAACCATGCTATAGAATATTGCTTGAGACCATAAAGGAATCGACAAAGTTGACAGACTAATCCAAACTATCCTTGAGCAAAAAACCTGGTGGTTGCTCCATATAAACTTTTTTAATCTCCAGTAAGCAATGTATTTTTTATATCCAACTGAAAAAGGGGCCAATGATTCATTATCTCCATAAACATAAGAAGGCAAACATGAGTGTAGTTTTGAAAATTTTGATTTAAGTTTAATATTTTAAATGTAATACCCTGTATTTTTATTTTAGGATGCATTGTAAGTAAATCAATATGAATTCGGAGGATTTAGGTCATTTATAAGGATGTTGATGGTTTAAAATGGTGTTATGGAAGTGTCGTGAGGTTTGGAGGTTGAACGAATTAAAGAAAATGTCTTTCAACGAAGTTCGGCGAAGAAAAGGTAGGATATGCGGCTGCACCTTCACTTTTGCGCCGCAGATGTTATTTTACCCCGCAAATGTGGCCGCATTTGTCCTAGTCTGTGATGAGGTTTCTGCCACCAATGTTCTGTTGGAAGTGCGGCCCCATATGGTGGTTTGTGCAGCAAATCCAACCGCAAATTCGAGGGATGAAATCTTCTATATAAAGTTCTAAAATGGTGGAGTCTTTTCTCATTTCATTTTCCACCTCTGCCAAATCCCAAAGCTACCCAAGTTCTCTCTGAAGGTTTCTCCACCATCTAGCCCGAATTTACAAAATTTCAACGTGATTCTCCCTTCGGGAAGCTCGTGATGCTAGTATAACTCGTTCCTTTTGCTTCGTTGTGGAATTGGAGATTTCTTTTCGGTGAGTAAGGTGTTAAAAGAAGTTGTTCTGGAAATCTGAGGTAAGATTTCTCGTCTTCTTCATATGTATAAGTTTTTGTAAGCTTTGGATGTGTGGTTTTGGTAAGGAACTTACGGGACGACTATCGGAATTCATAAGCCCGATTTTTGGATTATTGTGGAGTATTTTGGGTGTTGTTCTCGCTAGGTTGAAATGTTGGGGTTATGGACATAGTTGTATTATGTGCTATTATTGTTGTTATGAAATTTGGCAGGAAGAATAGTGTGGGGAAACATCGTTTAGTTAATCATAGAGCGAGCTTGCCACTCCTAGTGTCGTTGTCGTAGCCTTAGTTTAACACTAGCTATGCTATCGTTTATTGTAGATTAAAACGTGTGGAGAAGGGTGGGCTCGTCATCGTCGGTAATGTGAACGCAAAAGGTATGTAATGACTATCCGCTCACCTTTTTTCGGCATGAATCCATTTCAAATACGATCTTCTAAAGAAAAGTTAAAAGAAACATCTTACCGTAAATACTCTATTCGTGGTACCTCCTAGTTCGTATGTTTATCATTGACTATGTCTTGTTGGTTGACGTTCATAACATGTAATGAGTCTTGATTCAGTCTGAAGGTAAAAGTGTCGGAAGTAACATCCATAATGTTACTTAGAAATTTAATGACCTTACTTCATTCTGAATAGTTCGTCATTGGATTGAGTAATGAGCCTCAGAGCTATTCGTATGTAATGTTATTATATATATACTTACCATTACAGTTGGGTATGTTATTACATTATATATATACCAATGCAGTTGGGGACGTTATTGCATGTGTGTATATATATATATATTGTCTGAGCTATAATCAGATGGGGATGGACCTAAGTGTCATATGTATTACCATGTTGTTCCTTGTACTTTTCTGTACATGTTGTCTCTTTCATATGTTATTCAATTTGCCTTACATACACAATACATTCTTTCTGTACTGACGTTCCTTTTGTCGGGGACGATGCATTTCATGCTGCAGGTTAAGGTCGAGAGTCTGACAGACCTCCTCAGTAGGGGTTGTTCACATTCAACGTATAATCGGTAAGCTCCACGTCTTCTGGAGTTAGCTGAGTCTAGAGGTTTTTGGTTATGACTATGTACAGACTGATGGGTAGGCCGGGGACATGTCCCGACTATATTACATATGTTTTACTCTTGGAGGCTTGTAGACGTATGTTATATGTCTAGCATGTTTGTTATGCCCTTGTCGGCCTTGATAGTGATGTATTGGTACATATTGGCCTTGTCATGTCCTTCTTGTTCAAATTATGTGAATGTAGGTTGGTACGCTCAGTCAAGTAAGGCATCGGATGCCAGTCTCGCCTCCCTAGGTTTGGGGCGTGACATTAAAGCACACTTATAAGGTTGGAAATATCGTTTTGCGTATCAAAAGTGACTACAGACTAATGTAATATCACTTGAATATGATAATAAGTGTACGTGGTGTATTGGAAGCGATATAGGGTGTAAGGAGAGCTTTAGGGCCAAACAACTTAGAAACTATACGATGGACTAAAGTTTTAAACGAGCACGCACAAGGCCTAACTTTAAACGAACATAAATCCTAATATATAAAGTGCTATGTTGTGGATTGTATATCAAGTTAAAGCTCTTTGTATCTAGTTTTCAACACTCCAAGTCATTCCTCATTTGGACATTTCTATAAGGAGTTATGACTATTTTACCAAAGAGTGGTAGCATATTCACGAACACGCGATAGGTGTGCGACGCGAGGCTAAATTGTATTGAGGACGTAGTTGACGAGGTTCATGACTAGTTCCAGACTTTGTTATTCAGTTGTCAGACTCCATTGATTCCTTCTAGCAATAGCAGACGCTTTTTCAGCTTTTGCATTTATTTTTAGACATTTATACTATTTCTGGAAATGCTCCATAGTCTATGTATTTCAATTTACGTCACATTCTTGAGGTTCATGACTTATTAGTAGGTCAGTTCTCATGTGTTTTGGGATCGATATTATATTTATCATTCTTATTCGACTGCTTAAGAATTTCATATTAGAATTAATGTTTTAAGCTGGTTACTACAAAATTGAAGTTACTTCGAGATGATTAGAATATGATTTGCACTTCCAAACTTGAATATATAATTAAAATTTAGTATCCTCCTAATAATAATGAAATGACCGATGCTAAGCCGTGAAAACGGTCGTGTAGAAGGGCAATTCAACCAACATTTCGTGCAAATTCGTGTCTTAAAATAATAAAATTTGGGACTTAAAGAAATATATATTTGGCAATTAGGAAGTTCCGCAAAATTGTCCTCGTCGAAACATTGGGAAGAAAACAAATCCAACACACCAGTCTGCAGGCCCTGTAATTGAGCAAGTACATAAGAACTACACCCATAGTTTGACTTGAGACGAATTTTAAAAAATAAAAGAAGATTTTAAAAATGTATGATGCATAACAAATCTTAGATATTTGTGTAGTTGTAAATGATCTCATAAAGTTAAATTGTTTCTAAATATAGAAAGATGACAATTTTTTTAGGACAAACTAAGAAGGGAATTAGGTTAATCTTTTTGGACGGATGAAATAGTAGTTAATTAAGAACAAGAAAAGGTCTCCATTCGGTTTAGAAATTTGAACAAAAAATGTGTCCACCTTGCCAAATTCCAAAGATAAGAACAATTTGAATTAAAAAAATTAAACTTGATAATTATATATGCTGACAGTACAAACTTACCCTATTATATTACTTAAAAATTAAAGGAAAATAATTTATTGATAACCTCTATAAATCTCTTAATGTTCACTACAATCTCTACAATATCTCTTGTTATCTCTTATTATGAAAATAACTAGTGGCATCCATATTTATAGTAGTATGAAACCTACTTTAACTCAAATCAGGAAAACATATTCCTATACTAGACTATAAATCTTAACTATATATAATATATATAATTATTGGCCAGACGGGCGGCGTATATGGGTTATAGCAGCCTGTCGGCAGCAGAAACTCTTTGATTTTCTACAGGATCATAGAAGCTTTGATACTAATTTGAAGAAAAATAATTTATTGATAACTCTATGAATCTCTCAATGCTCACTACAATCTCTATAATGTCTCATGTTCTCTGTTATTATGAAAATAGATAGCACCACCAATATTTATAATAGCATGAAATCTACTTTAACTCAAATCAGGAAAATTTATTCATATACTAATTTAATTATAAATTCTAACTAGACATGAATTAAAATATCAACTATAATTTTAAATTATTATTTCCAACAAAAACCAATTACAGTAATTGTTTATAATAAATATAGATTAGTGACTAACAATGCAAAAAGGGTACATCACGTACAATGGCGGAGACACCTCTAATAAGAGGTGTCATCAGACACTACTTGGCAATTTTTTCCTCATATATGTGTAAGTAAAATATAATCTTAATGTATACAATAAACAGTTACCCACTTACACTTCGAATTATGGCAATCGACTGATATCGTTTGTGTAAAATTCTGCCAACGATACTGATAATTAATGTATAACAATTATTTGAACTACACTTAACAATAATAACAATAACAACAACAAAAATTCAGTGTAATTTTATAAGTGGATCTAGGAAGGTAAGATGTACACAACCTTGCTCCAATCTTTATGGGGTAGAGAGGGTGTTTCCGGTTTACCTTCGATAACCCTCCTCCTTTATCTGAACTTGGGATAGCAATGTGAATCAGCCAGAGGTTGATCCATGATTTAAACTTCAGGATTTCAAACTTTAAAGATTCTTAGATGAACCCGTTATATTTTAAAAGTTATAGGTTCATATCTACTATTTATTATAATTTTATTAATATTTTACACATAAATTTATGTTCTGCATCGAAAGTTAGGGGTTCAATTGAATCCAACCTTTAATGCTACATACACCCTGGAATGAGCTCAAATAGGCAGAGTTTGAACTACTCTAATAATTTGAAAATTATTTAATCTATCAATATATATACTCCCTCCGTCCCAATTTATGTGACATAGTTTGACTCGACACAGAGTTTAAGAAATAAAGGAAGACTTTTGAATCGTGTGGTCTAAAATAAATCAAAGATATTTGTGTGGTTATAGATTATCTCGTTAAGTGTAAAATATAAAGATTAAAATTAAATTATTGTAACATAAGAAAATGTATCATTCTTTTTTAGATAAACTAAAAAAAGTGTATCATATAAATTAGGACGGGGAGTAACTTAATTCTCCAACGTACTTTAGAATAGCTTCGAGAGCCTTTTACTGGTTGAGTGGCATTTCTTATTG
The DNA here is from genome assembly GCA_034509755.1 of Anisodus tanguticus. Lineage (NCBI taxonomy): Eukaryota > Viridiplantae > Streptophyta > Magnoliopsida > Solanales > Solanaceae > Anisodus > Anisodus tanguticus. The sequence goes on from CM067547.1 coordinate 51,023,578, forward strand.
GACTCATCTAAGTTCTGCCTAATAGTGCCTATATAAACACCCTTTTCTCTTCCATATTTCTCATCAGCAAAATTTTCTCGTCTTGCATTATTTTGTATACTTTCACTATGAAGATAATAGAAAATCTATTCCTATTCTAATCCCAAAACTCTAATCTAGTAGTACAAGACTCTTATAATTATGGTAAGTGTACAAGACTAATTAATACAATATTTACCTTAAATATTTACAAAGCCTTACATGGCTAAACCGAGAATACCCACGTGATATACACTTATTTTGGTAAGTGTATATCATGTATATTTAACACACCCCGCAGTCATAGCGGGCGGTTTTCGTACGCTGAGACTGTCCCTAAAATCCTCAAAAAGGACCGAGGGAAGACACTTTGTAAAGATGTCTGCAATTTGATACATGAAAGGGACATGACAGATGCGTACTTGTCCGCGAGCTACCTTTTCGCGAACAAAGTAAATGTCCATCTCGATATGTTTAGTGCGTTGGTGCTGAACCGGATTATCAGAAAGATAGATGGCACTAACATTATCACAATAAACCAATGTAACTTTCTGAATAGGACAATGAAGCTCTAAAAGAAGATTACGTAACCAACATGATTCAGAGACCACATTGGCTACCCATTGATACTCGACCTCTGCACTGGAGCGAGATAAAGCCGACTGACATTTCGCAGACCTCGAGACTAAGTTATTACTAAGAAACATACAATAGCCAGACGTAGACCGTCTGGTGTCGGGACAGTCACCCGAATCAGCATATGTATACGAGGCAAGTGTAGACGTCGACGAATGATATAAATGTAAGCCATAGTCAAGTGTCCCATGGATGTACCGAATAATGCGTTTGAGTGCATTCATGTGCTCAACCCTGGGATCATGCATAAACAAACACACATGTTGTACGACATATGTAATATTTGGTCTCGTGAACGTAAGATACTAAAGGGCCCCTGCAAGACTGCGATAGCGGGTCGGATCCTCATACGGTGAGCCAGTCGTAGCACCTAACTTAGGTTTAGTATCAACTGGAGTGGAAGTGGACTTACAGGATGACATCCCAGACCTCTCAATGATCTCAGCTGCATACTTCCTCTAAGATAAGAACAACCCACCTGCATGACGAGTGACGGCAATCCCCGAAAAGTAACTCAAGGGCCCCAAGTCTTTCATAGCAAACTCAGAACTGAGCATTGTCATGATAGACTGGCGTAACGCATCAGTAGAGGCAATCAAGACAATATCATCCACATACAATAGTATATAAGCCAAGGAAGAATCACGACGATAGATGAACAATGAATTATCAGACCTACTGTGAGAGAACACAATAGTCGAAACATAGTCTACAAACCTTTTATACCAAGCCCGTGGAGACAGCTTAAACCCATACAAGACTTCTTCAATAAATAGACATGATTAGGATATTTGGGATCCCTAAACCCCATGGGCTGATGCATATAAACTGTGTCCTTGAGATCACCATATAAGAAAGTATTTTTCACATCTAATTGATGAATGGGTCATGCTTTCGAAAGAGCCAAGCTGAGCACGGTGCGAATGGTAGCCGACTTGACCACCGGACTAAAAGTCTCACCACAATCTACACCAACCTGCTGAGTCTTATCATCACGTACAAGACGAGCCTTATGCCTCACAAAAGAACCGTCAGAATTGTCTTTATGAGAAAAAATCCGCATAGACCGAATAATATTAACACCAGATGGACGGGGCACCAACTCCCACGTCTTATTATCAATAAGAGCATTATATTCGTCGATCATAGCAATTTTCCAATTCGGGTCATTTAAAGCAGACACGGGATTATGAGGCAGGGGTGATTTAAGAACATTAGAATGTAGATTAAAATGTCATTTAAGTTTAACAATATCCCGTTAACTACGAGTGACCGGTCTATGACTCGAGGAAGAATTGAGTGGATTTTAGGAAATTGTGGGACACGGGACGGACTGGCCAGTAGGCAGTGGGCCTGCTGGCCCCGATCTGGAACCTGAAATAGAGCCTAACGCCGAGACTGGCCTAGATTCTAGATTGGGCTCGACAACTGGCCCAGTTACGGAAACTGGGGCAGAACATGGCCCAAGTCCACAACTAGAAACCGAGGGTGGAATCAGAACTGTAGAACCAGCGGGCAGTGGGCCCGCTGGTGGATTTGGGGTGCGGGACATGTCCGATAAATGGTGGATAATATACGGAGAGATATCGTCTTCCAAAAAATTATACGAACTAGGCACGGGACTACTCACTTTAGCAAATGGAAATTGTGACTCATCAAAAATAACATGGCGACTAATGCTTCTGCACTGGATCGAGATAGTATAGGTTGCCTTTTGGAAGACCAAGATAATAGGTTATCTTCGAGCAACATGCAATAACCAGACGTGGAGCGTCGGGTGTCAGGATATCCACCTCAGTCAGCATCAGAATAAGAAATGAGACCAGTGAGCGAAGACATGTATAGATGTAATCTAAAGTGAAGTGTACCTTGGGCGTATCATAAAATACGTTTGAGGGCATGCGTGTGTGCTTCCGTCGGACTGTGCATGTGCAAGCAGATTTATTGCACGGCATAAGATATGTCTAGTCTCGTGAATGTGAGGTATTGCAGGACCCCAGTCAGGCTACAATAGTGAATCATGTCTGAATATGAAGGGTGGGAATCAGGGCTGAGCTTGGAATTAGTGTCTATAGGCATGTGTGATGGTTTACAAGATGTCATGCATGTACGGTCAAGGATCTCTTCGGTGTACTTCTTCTGACATAGAAATAGGTCGCCAGAATGTCGACTGACAGAAATGCCCAAGAAATAACTCAAGGCCCCCAGATCTTTCATAGCAAACTCAGAGAAAATGAGAGACATAATGGACCGACAGAGAGCATCAGATGATGTCATCAACATATAATAATAGGTAAGCCATATTTGTACCCTTGTGGTAGATGAACAGGGAATGATCGGATCTGCTGTGTGAAAAATTGATAGAGGAAACATAATCGGTGAACCGCTGGTACCATGCTCGAGGAGCCTATTTCAGTCCATAGAGCGATTTCCGCAACAGACACACATAATCCGGATGAATAGGATCCCTGAAACCCATAGACTGATGCATATAAATCGTTTCATGAAGATCCCAATGTAAGAACACATTTTTGACATCAAGCTGATGAATGAGCCAAGACTTGGATATGGAAATGGTGAGGACGGTCCGGATGGTTGTGGGATTTACGATCGGGTTGAACGTTTCATCACAGTTCACTCCCACATATTGAGACATGTCATCACTTACAAGACGAGTCTTGTACCTGTCAAAAGAACCATCAGATTTCTTTTTATGTCTAAAAATCCATATATAACGAATGATGTTAGCATCAGGTGGACGGGGTACTAGGTACCACGTCTTATTATCAATAAGAGGATTATAGTCGTCAATCATTGCGGCTTTCCAATTAGGGTCGGACAAGGCATCATTTGGGTTACAAGGGACAGAGGAAGGAACAACTAAAATGGAAAGGTTAAACATCCATTTAGGTTTATGAGTTCTGTGCATGGCACGAGTTTCCATGGTCCAAAAGTGTGTCTCTGGATGCGGGATGGGAGAGGGGTTTGCCACGAAACTGCCGAGAAGAGGATGAAGGGCAGGGGTGACGGTACTGGCTGGCCAAACCTCGATTTGCCGAGAGGTGGTTGCGGAATCACCTTGAGGCGGGCTGTTCTGGGCCACCGTCGGCAGAACCGGGTGGGCAGCTAGTCTTGGACTACCGAGGTGGTGGCGGGTGCCGGGGTCTAGGATGACGTACTATGTAAATGGTGAATTAGAAGAGGGTTTAAGCCATCATCTATGAATTAGTAGGAATGTCAAGGTGGAGAGTGTAGAGAGACAAAGGGGAATTGAGACTAATCAATTATGACATGATATGAAATGATAATTTTACGGCTCAACAAGTCATAACACGAGTAACCATGATGATTAGCAGGGTAACCCAGAAACACACATGGGGAAGACCGGGGTTGGAGTTTGTGAGTAGTCGGATGGAGATGGTAACAAAGATATCAAAAAATACTCAAATGTTGGTAGGAGGGGTTCCTACGAAACAGAACTTGGGTGGGTGACCGTTGAGCTAGAGACTTGTTTGGGATTATGTTTTGGAGATAGGTGGTCATGGAGAGTGCGTAATGCCATAATTGATGGGGAATTTAGGAGTGAGCAAGTAGGGCATGAATGAGGTTGTTTAAAGTTCAGATTTTTCGTTCGGCTTTACCATTTTGGGAGGATGTGTGAGGGTAGAAAAAATGAAAGGTAAGACCATTTTTGGAGCAAAACTGTTTGAATTGGTTCTATCAAATTCTCTGTCATTGTCACATTGAAAACATTAATGCTCTTTTAAAATTGTGTTTTTACGAAAGCACTAAATGAAGCAAAAATGGAGTAGACCTGGGATTTATTTCCAATTGGAAAAATTCATAGAAAGTTGGAATAATCGTCCAAAAACAATACATAATATCGATGGTCAGTCGTACTCAAAATAGGAGATGTCCACAAATCACTATGTATGATATCGAAAGGCATTAAAGTACAATTTATGAATGCAGAAAATGGTAATTTGACATGTTTTCCAAAAACGAAAGATTCACATATAGGAGTCCTAGAAATACGATTGCAATTAATAAAATTATTTTCCTAAGGGAGCGTAAAACAGAGTCTCTCATATGTCCTAATCTAGAATGTCATGAGGAAGACGAAAGAGCAGCAAATGTTGAAGGAACTAAGGTTGGATTATTGACGGTGTTTGAAATAGGGTAGAGATATCCGGTGTTGTCACATCTTATTATTCGTCTCCCTGTCGTAAAATCCTTTACAGTAAAATCAAAAGGATCAAAGTCATGGGAAACTCATTTGTCAGTTGTGAAACGTCTCACAGAGATTAGATTTTAATGAGTTTAGGGGCATGGAGGATATTTTTTAAGATTAGTGGTGGATATGGTGGGGATAGGGAAGAATGACCATAACCACGGATGTGGGTGTCTTATCCACTACCAACAATAATATTCTGATTTAAATTACTCAAATTAGAATAAGACGAGAGAGTACCTTGTGATGTCGTCATGTGAGATGTGGTGCATGTGTCCATATACTAATTTTCGTCTAGAGTATTGAGTTACATTGTGCTCATAGTTGCCTCAATGTCAGTCGGTGCATAAGTCGATGGCGAGGGGGCCTGTGCTGTGTAGGCTTGTTGTGGACGTGGGCCAAGTATGCCAGGTTGGGCCTGTCGGTTCTGAGGTGGAGTCCACGAGGATGTCATATACGGACAAGGAGGGGAGGCCCATGACTGTGGGGCCCACATGGCCTATGATGGGTAGGCAGCCCACGGCGGAGGCTGTTCCTACAACCGCAGTCGGTGCTGGCTGTTTCTGGCTGGGGGGTCTGACTCTTCACGCCGTCGTTGTTGCTGGAATTTCTTCCGTCGCGGCCCTTGCCTCACTGCATGCTTCGACAGTTGTTACAGAAGGAAGCAAACTGTTACGGGTCCTCTAGCGACGGTTCTGGTTGCCGGACCAGGAGGCCCTGCCGTCGGCGGAGGGCTCGACGGTGGTGGTGATGGCGGCGTCGGCAATGCTAGCCCGAGTGGTGTCGCACTTGATTTTTGAGTTTCCTCAATGATGAGCTTCGAACGGACCCATAAAACGGAGGTAACAACGTGCATTGCTGAAGGATGGTGGCAATGCCGTCATAGGATTTATTCAAACCTGTAATAAGTTGCATGACCAATCGCTTATTAGTGACTAGTGCACCGACGTTGGAGTGTTGGTTGGCAAACATCTTGAGTTCTTGACAATAAGCAGACACGTTTTGGAAATCTTCATGATGAACGTCTTTGAACTGATTTTCAAGGTATAACGCTCGTTGAGTTTTGTTGTCGTGGAAAATATTGTCCAAACGTTCTCACGTTTGGCGGGCAGTGGCATCGGTCTCAATAATGGTGTGCAACAGATCATTAGATATTGTTCTGTATATCCATTGGAGGACGGTTGCGTCCAAACGAGACCAGAGTGCATCATCAAAAGTCGAAGCCGGTAGTATATCTGTGAACTTCGGCGTGGGAGGGATGATGTGGTCAATAACTTAGTAAACATGACAATGAATCTTAAAAAGCTCCGCCCACGAGGAGTATTGACCCTTTTCCATCTCAATAGTCATAGGGATGAAGTTTTTAATGTTGTTTTCAACAAGTGCCGGATGGAATTTGATTTTGTCAATCATGAAAGAGGAAATTTAGGAGGAAGAAGGAGAGAGAATGGCCGAAAAAACTAGGGTTCCGTCGTGGGAAAAAAAGGGAGCGCGACCGAGAGAGGTCGGCTGCTAGGGTTCCGACGTGGGCTAGATGTCGACAAGAAAAAAAGGTGGCGGCCGAGAAGGTGTATCGGCGGCTAGGGTAGGGTTTGTAGTTTTAGGCTACTAATATCATAAAGGAATATGTTCTTTGATTTTATTGATGAATAATTTACAATATATATATAAGGTTACACGAATATTTACTTAGATACAAACTAGGTAACTAATTAACCTAATTACAAAAGGATTCTAATTCTACCTAAAATAGGAGATATACAATTAATACAATTAATGAAAGAATATTGGAAAATATTCTAATATTTCAACCAATCCTTTTTTGCCTATCTAAGAAAATTTAAAGGAAAAGTGAAGATGTTAAAAATGGTTCATGTACTATAATCAATATTTACTGACCCTAAGCATAATTTGAAAATAGTTAGAAGTAATAAAGTAACTTAATCCTGTCATTTTTCGGCTACAGTTGGTATAATTATGAGCATACTCAACCTTTGTTTTTTAAGTTTTTGTTTCATAAATATTTCTTTTCGATCTTATTTTAAATAATAAATTGTCTCAACTTTTCAAATCTTCTAATGGCAATTACTCGAACACTAATTTGTATGTTCAAAACATAGCTAATATAAAACTAAAGTAAGCATTTTGTCAAGTGACTATAATTCTTTTTAAAGGTATCTTTTTATAATTATTCAGTGTAACATAATATTTACAGGATGTAAACTTAGGATGAAATTCAAAAGTTATGCTATTGGAGAGATTTATAAAATAATAAAATATATATATTAGTTATTAATAAACGAGTTTAAGACTAAATTAAATTCAACATTAACTTATAGAAGTATTATTGCCTCTCGTTGGGTCAAGCTATTAAATTTTTATTTTGATTTTCAAACTTCAAATTCCATGATTTCTCTGATGAAAATTAATAAAATTTAAAATTCATAATGAAATTCTTGTTAAAATCTCCTTATGGCAATTGTGTCATATACAATAGGATAGATGTAGTGCAAAATAATCATTCTTTCCTTAATTTGTAATTTCACTATCACAATTTTAATTAAAAAGTTAATGCATCAGTTTCTATTAAACTTTAAAACTAATCTAAGTATTTTTAGTAGATTATTATTATTAAAATTTGTTGTAGTCTAAGATAAAACAAATGTTAAGTAAACACTGGGGGGGTCCACAGCTAGAAAAGAAAATAGGGCCTATCATTGAGAGTGAGGGCTTTTCGGTCATTTAACGTTGACCAGAAGCTCCTCTAATTCTCCTATATTAATAGTAGTAATATAATATCTGATCGAAGTTGAAAAAAAATAAGAACACTAAATATAGTTGAAGTTAAAAATAAGTATTTAAAAGGTAAAATCGTGTTTGAAAATGAAGTTCAAGCTTTATGAGTAAAAATTATTACTCTTTCTGTTCCAATTTATATAACATACATTATTTTTTAGTCATCCAAAAAACAATGACATATTTTTTTATTTAACAACAATTTAACTTTAAACTTTACATATCTTTGACTTATTTTAAATCACAAGATTCAAAAGTCTTCATTTATTTCTTAAACTTTCGTGCACAATCAAATTACATCATATAAATTGAGATGGATGTAATACTATTTAACTTGAAATAATAATCAAGCAACTATTTCCATATTACACCAATATATTAAATAATAAAATTAAGTATTTACAAACTACTCCCTCCGTCTCATATTAATTGTCCACTTTTCCTTTTCAAAAATCAAATTACTCTTATATAAACTTTGATCAACATTTTAAGATATATTTTTTCATCATATTAATATGAGAAAATTTTCAACTTGTAGTGCTTTTTGTATAGTTTTTGAATATATAATATTATTAATATCTAAAATTATTTAATTAATCTAATCTACTTTAATTCTGAAGATTAATCAACTTAATTTTTAAAAAGCGAACGAACAGGACAACTAATATGAGAAGAAAGTAACATTATTTTCAGCAAACGTGTCCTTAGAAATTGAGAAGACACATTTGGCAAATTCTTTCACAGAAAATGGGGGTCCCCTCCCTTGTCATTGTATCCATTGTGCACCACAGAAAAAAAGCAAACTCTACTCTTTTTCCACTTTTTCCATCTCTTCTCCAAAAATCTAAACACTCATACATGTCCATTGCAAGTCACAATTACTTACTTTCAGAAAAAGCAAAGATAACAAAATAGAAGAGAATTATTTCCTCCGTTTTAATTTAAGTATCTTATTTTTTTTTAGTATATGTTTCTATATTTAATAAGTTAACAATTCAAACATTCTACACGATAAATTTAAAATCACAAAATTTAAAAGATATTTTAGTACATTACACGCATTTTTAACTTAGAATCATAAAGTTCAAAAATCTTATTTTATTTCTTAAACTTTATGACAAGTCCAATTAAAATGGGAGGAAGAGAGTAATTGTTAAAGCACTAGCACCCAACATACTCATATACACCGCCTTCATTTTCTTTTTGTTGGAAATTTCCTAATGTGGAATTAAGTTTATCCCATTATTTATGACTCGAGCAATTGGGGCCCCGCATGTCAGAAACGCCGTTTCCACACACGTGTACACGTAGTGCCAAGTATCGCAAATTTCATTAGTGAAAGAGATATTGGTACATACGTAATATGTTTGAGACATAGAATGGTGGACGGTTGTTGACCAAATGACAAGTATTCCATGTTGGTAAACGAAGGAAGAAGTGTACGAAGTGTAAGATGAAACGAGTCGGAAATCGCCGTAGAGCAACACCGTCGGAGCCGTGGCGCCGGAGCGCCGCGGCGCTAAATGGTGGTTTGGGCTATTGGAGCCGAGGCGCCGCGACGCTAATTCGCAGAGCTGCGGCGCTTCGGAGGCAGAATGCTGCGACGGAAAGATGGAAAGTTCTAACTTTTGGGCTGGTTTTGGAGCATTGAATCTTCATTATTTGGCACATGAATTCCGTCATTATTTGGCTGAATGTAACCCCTTAATAAGTGTCATTACATGGATATTGAAGGTCATTAGTTGGCTAGTTGAGGGGTCATTTCCTTACACTATAAATTGAGGCCTTTGGCTCAATTGTTCAACACTTAAAATTTTCTGAAATCTTCTTCTTCCTCTCTAGCAAGTTTTCTATATTCAAAGTTCTTCAAGAGTAACATTTGAGTTTTCTTTGCTCATTTGTTAGTTGTTGTTGTATCTTTGGAGACTATTGCCCATGAACGTAAAAGAATATATACGGGGCAATCTTGTCTTAAAGACAAAGTGTCATCACTCGACTCAGCAAATCACAAGGAGTTTGTAATCGTTCTTATTTCCAGTTTGTTGTAATCTTAAGTAGTTTATCCTGTTTAGCATTTGTAATATTTATTTACTTCCCGTTTTCTACAATTGTTGTACCCACAATTTTAATACAATATTGTTGTAAGTGCTTAGAAAGATGACTAGAAGAGAACAACTCACTTCTGATACCGCTGCTACTCAAGGCAACCCATCCGCTACTCAAGGCACATCCAATGCCTTCACCGCTGCTCAAGGCACATCCAATGCCTTCACTGCTGCTCAAGGCACACCCAACGCCTTTCCTATTGCTCAAGGGAATGTTACAGTTCCTCCACCCTCTGGATTCCTCCATGAACGCCCAGAAAAGTTCATGGGCTCCAACTTCGAGAGATGGCAGTAAGAGATGTTGTTTTATCTGACTGTTATGGAAATGACTCATTTCCTAACAGAAGATCCTCCACAAGCTGGAGATGAAGTGGACCCTCAGCCTAATGAAACGACTGAAGGGGGCCAAGGTATCCATGTCATTAATGGCATGAAGATGGTTCTTGATGCATGGAGTCATAGTGACTTTATGTGTAAGAACTGTATTTTGAATTGTCTGTCAGACCCACTCTACATGGTATTTGCACTGTAGGCACTGCCAAAGAGTTATAGGAAAAACTACAGAAGAAGTACAATGCACAAGATGTTGGTACGAATGAATTCATCGTTGGAAAATTCCTGAAATTTCAAATGGTGGATAGCAAAACTGTGATGTCCCAAGTCCAGGAATTCCAAATGATTCTACATTACCTGGATTTGGAAGGTATGAAACCAAATGAGTAGTTTTTTGTTGCATCACTAATTGAGAAGTTACCTCCCTCGTGGAATGAGTTTATTCGTTACCTAAAACTCAAGACAAAGGAAATGACCTTTGAGGAACTTATTATCAAACTCCAGATTCAAGAAGATAATAAGGACTTGCCTAGGGTAAAAAAACCCGTTGAGGCAAAGGAAAATATGGTTGAGGCCAAAGGGAACCTAAGCAAGAAGCGCAAGTTCCAGAAAAATGGCAAGACCTAGGCGGCGTAGAACTTATTCACACAGATATATGTGATTTGAAATTTTTACAAACTAGGGGGAACAAGTACTTTGTGACATTCATTGATGATAGCACAAGGTATTGTTACCTTTACTTATTGAAAAGTAAAGATGAAGTCTTTGAAGCGTTTCGACGTTACAAAGCAGAAGTTGAAAACCAACTAAACATGCAGATTAAATCCATTCGTTGTGATAGATGGGGAGAATACGTAGCGCCATTTGAGGAATATTGTGCCGAATCGGGCATTGTTTATCAAACGACGGATCCATACTCACCTCAGTCGAACGATGTTGCTGAATGCAAGAACCGCACGTTGAAGGAAATGATGAATGCCTTGCTCATCAATTCCGATCTTCCCCAAAACATGTGGGGAGAAACCATCCTTACCGCTAATACGATTCTTAATAGATTCCCCATAAGGGTAAGGACAAAACTCCATATGAATCATGGAAAGAAAAGAAACTCACCTATAAATATTTAAAGGTGTGGGGTTGTTTGGCAAAGGTCGAAGTGCCCAAGCCAAAGCAGGTCAAGATTGGGCCTAAGACTGTAGATTACATTTTCATCGGATATGCAAATAACAGTAATGCTTATCACTTCTTAGTGCATAAGCCAGATATTCCAGATATCTACGGGGGTACAATAATGGAATCAAGGAATGCTCAATTCTTTGAGGATACTTTTCTTAGAAAGGAAAAAGACATAACCTCTCGCAAACGAAGTTATGAACAAAGCTCTCAGGAACCATAAGTCGTTGACTTCCCGGATCTAGATGGTTTAGATCTAGTAGACTTCGAAGTGGCTGAATATCCAGAATCTAGTGTTCCAGATTCTCAGAACATGGAGACTCCAGAGATGGAACCCAGGCGAAGTAAAAGGGCCATGAAGGATAAATCCTCCGGTCCTGACTTTGTAGCTTATATGGTTGATGACGAACCAAGGACAATTGCTGAAACATTGTCAACTCCAGAGGCACCGTTCTGGAAAGAAACTATTAAGAGTGAAATAGACTCCATCCTGCATAACCATACTTAGGAGTTGGTTGATATTCCTCCGGGAAATAAACTGTTGGTTTGTAAATGGATACTCAAACGAAAGTATAAAGCAGATAGGTCTATAGATAAGTACAAGGCCAGGTTGGTAGTCAAGGGCCATCAGCAGAAGGAATGCCTTGACTATTTTGACACGTACTCCCCGGTATTTAGGATGACGTCCATACGAGTATTCATTGCGATCGCAGCGTTGTGTGACCCTGAGATACATCAAATGGATGTCAAGACAACCTTCCTAAATGGTGATTTGGAAGAAGAAATTTATGTGGAAGAACCCGAGGGGTATGTGGTTCCAAGGTAAGAGAAGAAAGTCTGTCGACTTGTCAAATCTCTGTACGGGGTGAAACAGGCCCCGAAGTAATGGCACAAAAAATTTGATAGTCTCTACTATTGAAGGGTTTCTCCATTAATGAGTGTGACAAATGTGTCTACATGAAAGGTAACTATGACTTGTTCGTCATGATATGCATGTACATAGATGACATGTTGATCACATGGAGCAGTCCTAGTTTGAATCTAGAGACTAAGAACATGTTGAAACAATGCTTCGACATAAAGGATATGGGTATCACAGATGTCATCTTAGGGATAAAGATCTCTAAGACGTCTGACGGACTGGTCTTATGTCAGTCTCACTACATCGTGGATGTGTTGAGAAAGTTTGAGATATTTGACAGTTCGCCTATGAAGTCACCACAGGATAGAAACCAAAAGCTTGATAAAAATTGTGGTGCACCCGTATGCCAGGAGCAATATGCACAGGTGATTGGGAGTTTAATATACATAACAAACTGCACCAGACCTGATATTGCTTATGCAGTCAACAAGTTGGCTAGGTTTACCCATAATCTGAGTAATGATCATTAGAAGGCATGGAATCAGGTACTACGATACCTGAAATACACGCTAACTTACGGGTTGCATTATTCGAGATATCCAGTTGTACTAGAGGGGTACAATGATGCAAACTGGATATCTGATATAGAGAACACCAAGTCCACCAGTGGGTATATATTTACAATTGGTGGTGGGGCTGTGTCTTGGAAATTCTCTAAGCAAACTTGCATCGCCCGATCCACGATGGAATCAGAGTTTATCGCTTTAGACAAAGCAGGAGAAGAAGCTGAGTGGCTTCACGACTTCTTAGAGAATGTCCCTTATTGGGACAAACTTGTACCTTCTGTAATGATCTACTCGACAGTCAGTCGTCTCTAGGAATGGCACGAAGTTCTATATACAATGGTAAGTCTCGTCATATTCGACAGAGACATAAGACTGTTAGGCAGCTGATCACCACGGGTATAATATCCATTGATTATATAAAATCAAAGGATAACATAGAGGACCCACTGACAAAGGGCTTACCCAAATATCAGTTATTCTGTTTGTCTAAGGGAGTGGGCTTAAAACTCAAGCTTTAAGGACCAATACGGTGGTAACCCAACCTTACTGACTGGAGATCCCAGGAATTTGGTTCAATGGGAAAACTAAGTTGTAAAGGTTCAGTTGAGCGCTTCGGTGGAAGAAAGAGCACTTCGGGTTATGATCCCTGTTAGGAACATAAACCCAAAGTCGTTCCCGCGATAGACGTTAAGTGCTATCTGCAGTGTGGGTAAAGGTTAAGTTTCAAAAACCTTTAATGATCCTCAACGGTTGAGGTTAGGTTTGGGGAAACTTTTAATGGTTTCTAACACTTGTAAAGTGGGATATAGCAGGATACATTGTAGGAGACCGCCTATTTAAGTGCGAGGACAGGCCGCCTCAAATGAACGCACTTAAGAATCCAAGAGGTGTCCACGGCCACAACAGACAAAATATTACGAAGAACTGAGTCTATGAAGTTGTTGTGTTGGTACCGTTGACTTGGCTTACACTAAACACTGACGGTTCAAGACATCACGTTCACCGCACAGTAAGTAAGTCCGATGGTATTCAACTATGGAAGGTTCAAAGCGGAAGCTACCTATCCAGATGCAACATCGGTCCGCTGAAAGATTGCTGGAAAATGCACCATGTGAGTGCGCCAAAATCTCTTTCAAGAGGGGATTGTTGGAAATTTACTAAATTTGGAAATAAGTTTATCTCATTAATTTATGACTCGAACTATTGGGCCCGCACGTCGGAAACGTCATTTCCACACACGTGCACACGTAGTGCCAAGTATCACAAATTTCATTAGTGAAAGAGATATTGGTACGCAAGTGAGACGTTTGAGACATAGAATTATGGACGGTTATTGGCCAAATGACAAAGTATTCCACGTTGGTAAATGAAGGAAGAAGTGTAAGATGAAACGAGTCAGAAATCACCGCGGAGCCGTGAAGGGCCGCGACGCTAAGTGGTGGTTTGGGCTACTGGAGCCGAGGCGCCGCGACGCTAATTCGCAGAGCCGCGGCGCTTCGGAGGCAGAATGCTGCGACAGAAAGATGAAAAGTTCTGACTTTTAGGCTGGTTTTGGAGCATTGATTCTCCATTATTTGGCACATGAATTCAGCCATTATTTGGCTGAATGTAACCCCTCAATAAGTGTCATTACATGGCTATTGAAGGTCATTAGTTGGCTAGTTGAGGGGTCATTTCCTTACACAATAAATTGACGCCTTTGGCTCAATTGTTCAACACTTATAAATTTTCTGAAATCTTCTTCTTTCTCTCTAGCAAGTTTTCTATATTCAAAGTTCTTCAAGAGTAACACTTGAGTTTCCTTTGCTCATTTGTTAGTTGTTGAGACTATTTCCCACGAACGTAAAAGAATATATACGGGACAATCTTGTCTTAAAGACAGAGTGTCATCACTCGACTCAGCAAATCACAAGGAATTTATAATCGTTCTTCTTTCCAGTTTGTTGTAATCTTGAGTAGTTTATCCTTTCTAGCATTTGTAATATTTATTTACTTACCGTTTTCTACAATTGTTGTACTCACACTTTTCCCCATTTCACCCACGCTTCTCATCATCAACTTTGATCAACTCCTTTAAATGCTTACATGTTTTTCTCAACCTGTTATCTGTGTTTTTAGTTTCTTGAATACTCAAAAACAAGTCATTTGTTCACTAAATTTTACTCCCTCCGTTTTAAAAAGATTGTTTGGTTTTAACTTAGGCACAAAATTTAAGAAAATAGAGAAGACTTTTGAATCTTATTTAAATTAAAGATGTGTTGAATGTATAAAAATAATCTTTAATCTTGTGGTATTAAACATATAATGTGAAAAGTTGGAACGAAAGAATTGCAAAAATAAGAAAGACACATTCTTTGTGAAATGGATTAAAAAGGAAAGTAAAATAAATATTTTGAGACTAAGGAAGTATCTTTTTCGTCAATCTTTGAGCTAAGAAACTTTTTTGGGTACTTAAATAGAGTCTTTTTCTTTTATGAACCTCCTTGAAATGTTTCAAAAATTCCACATTTTCCTCATTTTGAGCTGAAAAACAACTTTTGCCTGTGATCTGAGTATTAGTTTCTTGAATACTCAAAAACAGTCATTTTGTTCTCTAAATGCTTCAATTCTCCATCTTTCCTCAATGTATGAGCTAAGTAGTAGTTTCTTGAATGCTCATAAAACAGCCATTTTCTTTTATGCGACTCTAAAGGCTTCAAAATTTCCATCTTTTCTTCAATATTTGAGCTAGTTTCTTATCCTTCTATTTCTGTTACTATCTATTGTCGCTTGTTATTAGTTTAACATACTATTTTGTTATTTTCCTTGTTAATCTGCTTTATTTTTTATGGAGGGTCTATCGGAAACAACCCTACATCGGCATACACTCTACCCCGTACAAGTGGACCACACTGGATTTATTGTTATTGTACTCAAATAGAGTCTTTTTCTTGTATGAACCCTCTTGAAATGCTTCAAATGTTCCATCTTTTCCTCATTCAAAGCTGAAAAACAGTTTTTTGGGTACTAAAAAGTGTCAAACTTTTAATGCAGAACATCAAGAACTCTGGTAAAACCTCTATAAATGCTACAATTGTCCATATTTTCTCAATTTGTGAACTGAAAGACAGTTTTTTGGGTAAAGGGTACTGAAAAGTTTCAACTTTTTACACTTCTAATCCAGAATTTTGATGAATTTCTTGAAATTCTTCAAGTGCTGCATCTTTTTTCTCAATCTTTGAACTGAAAGACAGTATTTTGGATAAAGGGTACTGAAAAGTTTCAATCTTTAACGCTTTTAATCCTCAATTTTGATAAAAGGGCAGCCTAGTGCACAAAGTATTCCTGCGTTAGCAGGACCCAGGAAGGGCCGCACCCCAAGGGGTGTGATGTATACAGCCTAATCTAATACAAGCATTAGTGGCTGCTTCCACGGCTCGAACCCGTGACCTATAGGTCAACCATTGCTCCAAGGCTCCCCTTCTCATACTGAATTTTGATGAATTTGTTTAAATTCTTCAAGTCCTGCATCTTTTTCCTCAATCTGTGCACTGAAAGACAGTATTTTGGGTAAAGGGTACTGAAAAGTTTCAACATTTAACACTTCTCATCTTGAATTTTTGATGAATTCTTGATGTGTTTTATCCTTTTTCTCAATCTGTGAGCTCAAAGACAGTTTTTTGGGTAAAGGGTACTGAAAATTTTCAACATTTAACACTTCTCATACTGAATTTTGATGATTTTCTTTAAATTCTTCTGTGAACAGAAAGACAATATTTTGGTTAGGTGGTGTTGAAAAATGCCTAATCTTGGAGCTAATAATGCTGACATAGAGGCAAATGGTAGTGGCTGGAATAGTGGTTCCCGCCGCCACCGCCGCCGAAGACGACGGCGGCCATCCATGGTGGCGAGTAGTGAGACAACAACAACAACTGATGGGAGTTTACATTTCACTGATTCTGATTCTGATTCTGATTCTGATCAGTCTTGGCATTCACCTTTAGGTTCTATGGATGGCATTTCAGTAAATTGTGAGATTGATTTGGAGAGTGGTGAATTGGAGTTGATGAAGTTGCATAATAAAGAAGAGATGGATTGTAGAATTTGTCATTTAAGTTTGTTGAAAAGTGGAGGGATTAGTAGTGTTGGAGACCAATTCGTGCAAGAGCATTCAGTTGGGATGGCTATTGAATTGGGATGTTCTTGCAAAGGTGATTTAGGTGCTGCTCATAAACAGTGTGCTGAGACTTGGTTCAAAACCAAGGGAAACACGTGAGTATATAGCTCCCATTTTTTGCTATAACTTGTTTTACAATTCATTAGATCTTGTGTTTGTTGAGTAGTTATTTAGTTTAACTGGAGACTTATATGCAGAGGCGGTAAATACTTAACCGCACCCGATATTTACATCAAATGTTGGTCTTCTCACTATATGTGACTTAGAGATTGGTGGAATCCAGCCCTTACTATTAATAGATCCTTGATTATGCTCTGGCTTAAATTTAATAGTAGGTATTTATCTTTAGAAGGAAAGCTGACTTTAAGCTATGACTTTTGTCATTTCCTAATAATTTGATGCATCATCAAGAATGTCAGTTCATATGTCTACTCCATCTTCCCGTGTTTGAACGTTTTGATGCAATTTTGCTGATGTTTGACTCTGATAACTACATTGTTTCTGCCTCTCCTCATTTATGATTAACAACATTTGGTATTGTCCTTTTTCTTGTGCCCCTTGTATAATTGTCTACCAGAAGTCTATTGATTTATCTATGGACACACACCATTAGTAATCACATGTTTCCTTCAGAAAAATGGAAAAGCTTCAACATTGAGTTTCCTCCAGGCCTTTAAATTTGTAGTACGATGATGAACGTGAAATTTTAAAAAGTTAACAAGAAAATGACGATTAATATTATTATTACAAAAAGACTAATAGTCACAAGTCACTTTGAGGAAACTATGATTAATATTATTATTTCGGAAAAAGACTTCTAGTCACTAAGACTCAACGACTTCCCATATTTTAAAGACGATGAATAAAGGTATCATTGCTTACTGTTGCAAATATTTTACGCCCTAAAATTTTCTAGAAGCTATGGTTTTTCGTCATAATGAATGAGATAAAGGAAACAGCAAAAGCAAAAAAATTAAACTAAAAGAAATTGTCAGCAAAGGTCAAGATCGAAAAGAAAGTTCAAGGTTAGTAAGCCAGCCCTTTGGGAGAAAATGTAGCTTCAGTCGAGCACCGAACCCACCATTCGGGGATGCTACGCGCATAACTTACAGCTTTAGAACCAAAGCACCCATCAGCCGTTTTTGTTTATGGGTGCTCAACGGTTTCTTATGTCATTTTTTCAATATTATTTGTCTAATTATACACCATTCGCGTCGGGATCAATGGTTGCTCGAGCACCCAGCACCTACAAACGTAGGTCTGCCCCTGCTCCCTCTGTTTCACTTTATATGTCCTACTTATTATTTGGAGAGTTCAAAAGATGGTTTCGTTGACCATGATCTTTTCAAATACATTATTGTATAGTGACTTATACTACCTTTTATGTAATTTCTAAATATATAAACTTTATTTCAAAAAAATTTAAAGATTCTATGTTTAAATTCACACCGAAAATTAGTTAGACTCGTACTCCAAATCATGTCACATAAGTTGAAACGGTGGGAGATAGCTATATAGCTTTATAGAAGAATGATCTAGTGGATTGTACGCAGAGCATACTACTTTTTCTATTATATCATTTCTCAAGTGAAATATTTTTAACTTCAATTTCATCAGTTGTATATTGGTTTCTTTTGTAAGACAACATGAAAATTTGTGATCTGATCTGCTATCATCTGTCCTAGTGTTGATTTAGTTCCTCAATATGTGCCTTCAGTTATGCTAATTCCTTGTATTTTATGATTCAGAATTTGTGAAATCTGTGGTACCATTGCACTGAACATTGCTGGAGAGCAGACAAATGAAGCCAATAATGCTACAGTATCCACTCTTGCAACGTCCACAGCACCTGTACCCCTTTCTGAAAGCCAGGGCTTCTGGCATGGGCGCGGTGTCATGAATTTCCTACTTGCATCCATGGTTTTCGCCTTTGTCATCTCATGGCTTTTTCACTTCAATATATTGCCCTAGATGCTACTGAAGATCGTCCTGGCAGAAATAATGTGGTCTATATTGTGAGGATTCAGCATAAATTAACTCGTTTTTAAGCTGGTTGTCAACCTACCACAACTCTCCTCCTTTATCCGGGCTTAGGACCAACAGAAATATTGTCTTAACTCGCAACACTAATAGTTCCACCCCCGGGCAATTTCTGATGTCGAGCTACGTCTAGGCAGAGGAATATTCAGATATATCTTAGTTACACGGGTTTATGAAAGGTGATGTGGTATCCAATAATTCAGAGGCGAAGATCGAGATTTAAAGTTTATACATTCTGGATTTTTATCTTTTTAAGTACTGGTTCTGAATCAATAATTTGTATATATCCAGGGTTTGAACCAAAGCTACCACTATATATAGGATTTCAGCCATTAACTTCTCGATCTTGTTCGCGGTGATGATTGTTGGCTAGAATGGAAGATAGTTTTGTTCATCAAACTCCTTTGATGAATTTTAAAGTTCTTCCTAGCTAGTGCACCTATGTAAGTAATGTGTAGGAGTACGGCGATGAAGCAGTAGCATTGTGTTGTATATCATCCTTGAAATTTTTGTACAAATATCTCATGGCTCTTAATTGAAGTGTAACTATGCTAATCACAGCTCTGTGGCTGTTGCAATTGTGTTAGCACCTGAACCTTTTATTTTATAACGGTGTGTTCGGGCCAGCTTAGGCTCATCTCAACTACTCCACTGAGTATATGTTACTTCCCATCAGCATAGAGATCGGAAATTATGCTACTATGGCTGTTGCAATCAACTGTGTTAGCTACTGGACTTGGGCTTACTTCTGATATGTTTAACCCATATCCCTTTGTAAGTTCTTTCATTACAAAAGTTATCAAGCTATGTGGAGATCTGGTGCTTCATATAGTCAGGAAATGACATATATGATAAGGATGTAAAGAGATTTTTCGATTGGATTTAAATTATACATGTTGACAATGTAAAATTATTCTACACAGTCAACGTAATTAAACATGTTGTAGCAAGTTATTTGCCATTTATGTGAAGTTGCCAATTAGTGCTTATTAAATAAAGGTATCTGCAATTGCCTTTTAAGTTGACCCGATTGTGTAAATATCTTTTACCGTGTCAGTGTGTAGAATATGAATGATTGTGTCAAATATAACTTTGGATGTGACATTAACTTGTCGAAGCACTAGCAAAGAAAGTATGGTCCCAAATTCTAAGACACTAAGCAAGCTTCATTGACAAGAATCAATTGGTTTGTTTTTTTTAATTGTTTTCTTGGTTCAGTATTTACTTTTATTATTACTTTCTGATATTTAGAGAGACCAAAACTGCGAGTGGACACAGTTTAATCACTTCAAAGTCCTTGAAATAAACCCGCAAGAATAGCCAAGTTGGTGTAGCAGTAGAGCGCGGGACCGCAAGGTCACGAGTTCGATCCCCTGCATAAACCTTCTTGGTTGAGCCTGTCACACATGGCTTGCTAAGTGTGGTTAATCGGCTGACGTGGTTTGCAGGCTATTGCGTCAGTTCGGGGTTTACCCTGTGCGCACTCGAGAGAGCAGCGGCTACGGGTTCCTTCGTCAACAAAAAAAAAAAAGTCCTTGAAATAAAACTACTCAAATGGAAAATGAGGACATCAAAATTTTCTCCTTACATGTTCTTTTGTGCCATATGAAATGGAAACATGATATCATAATGTGTCATACATGAAGCTCTAATCTTTAACAAAAGGCAATTCTCCTTAGACAACTAATAAGACCACTAGCCTTCAAGGACATTCTCTAAGATATGACTTCGACCGCTCCTAGTTCTTGGACCGAATGGAAAAGATGCAAAGTAATAGAGAAGTGAAAGGCTTACGCAATTAAAATAACAGAAGGTAAGGTCGTTCTACGACAACTAAAGATCAACAAATTCAAAACAAAGGGATACATACCAAGAGCAACCTAATTACTTGAGAATTGGTTGGCCTCATTTCATTTGTATTGCTGGCTAAGGTTTCTATGACTGGAGTTCATAAAGCACAAGCTAAGAAAGAATGTTATGTTGCTTTTACGCGAAGGCAAGCTGATAAAAGATCCATGATTCACTATCGCATAAACTAGAACATAAAATCACTAGTTACAACAACCAATGTGCAGATTAATACTTCCAATACAACCCAAGGTGCATTCTTTAGCAAGATTTTGCGAAAATGGAACTTAGTGCACCAAATAAATAGAGCAATTACATTAAAGGTTTCCTTGTGTTTGCAAAAATGTGACAAAATTTCACAAGGTTATAAAAACCTTTAGTCAATCATTTCTTGATATCCATAGTGCTCAGACCTTTTCCAGTTTTAAACTTTAAAACAGCCTGATCAAATGTGCCTCTAACGTGCTCGCAGATAAGCATTAGATCCTGAGATGAATCATTCAATACCTCCCTTGCTGGATCCCCTGGAATAGAAGACCACCAAAAGTTGTAGAAAATCTTAATGTACCAAAACTCAAACAGAGATCCACAAGATTTCTCAGAATAGAAGTGTATAAACATATGGAAAGCATAAAAAGACTATTGCAAATTGTTTTAAAGGATTTCCAAGCTGTCATATCATACGATGTACAATGGCATGCCCCGTAACAATCTCCAAAAAAAATCTACTGCATCTACCAAATCAAATAAGCAGGAAGAAAAAGGGGAATTATTAATGGGAATATTTCTCCAAAAGACCCAAATGGCCAGAAAGTGACACCAACAAAATTATTGACTGACAAGAATGTCCTGAAAAAGCTACTTAGAAAATCCATCATGAACGTTTGAGCAAATATCAAGCAAGTTACATTAGTATGGAAGCAGAACGCAAATTTGAATGATAGATAAGACTAAGTTTTAAGAAATCAGAAAACATGTTCCACAAATGCATGAAAGGCCACACAACCTCTAAAAGAATACTGTTGCTAGAGAAATATTTAAGCTTTTCTTCATTATAAGTTAGAGAAATATCTAAATATTTAAGCTTTACCAGTAGTCTGAACTTTTATGTTAACTCGAGCATCAGAGGGATGTGGAATGCTGTAACCGCAAAATGTTACCCTGGGACTGCAAGAAAGTAGATATCAGTTACATGAGATCCTATGCTTGTTGCACAAACCGCTGCTTAGAATAAGGGATAATTACATTTTTGAACTGCTCAAAAAAATAATAGCTCGCAAATGTAGCATAATCAGTGTATATGTTTTGTGTATTTTGGCTGGCGCCAGTAAATAATTTCGGCCGCCGGGCCGAAAATGAAAAAAAATCATTGAATAAAGGGGAAGGGGGATGGAAGACAGAACATGCAACGACAAGACTAACATGAGATCAGTGGAATGTAACAAAATGAGATACGGAGGCCATCTATTTCACAAGTTGAGTATTGAACTTCAAGCAAAATTCTACAAGATAATTTATATCTAGAAATAAAATCGCAAATAAAATATTACTTGCAGAGCTTACTGCATAATGAAAGAAAAAAAGGAAAAGTAAGAGATGAATTACTAACTCTTGATTTAGAGTAAATCTGATAGCATTTGCCAGTGTATGGTCCTCATCTGTCAACGAGAATGTTGCTTTTGATTGATCTTCGAATGAACCGTGCTCCATTGGCTGTTTAAACAAATTATTGAAATTAAAAATAATGTAATTTCTGGATACAAAAAAAAAAATATAAGAAGTGAGATAAGAGTTGTCAAATTGGTAAGAAAGTAAGAAAGCAAACTTTTTTCACCTAACACGTGTTTCTCCTGATTAATGCTTTCAGTGAACTATTATCTCAAGAGCAAACAATACTTTACTACTATTAAGAAGCGATCAACTCATAAGGACCTTAATTATGTGGTCCAATGTTTTAAAAGACCAAAGCATAAACAACTATTAAAGTTCAACTAGTCAGAGGCACTGCTTTTCTAGCTTTGGTTCATTTCTGAAAATATCTGAACAGACTACAGAGAACAAATGGTTGAGAAACTGAAAAAGTGCCAAAGGAATGGAAACTTGAGGAAGCAAAGCAAAAACAAATGCAGTGTCCAATCAAATGCATGTTCGGCCAAGCTTCTCCAAGTTCAAAAGTTCTTTTCTCCAAAGATGAGGTGTTTGGCCAAGCTTATAAGAGGAAAAAGTGTTTTTGAGTAGAAGCAGAAGTTGTTTTTGAGAAGCTGAAAAAGTAGCTTCTCCCCAAACACTTTGAGAAAGCACTTTTGAGAAAATACACTTCGAAGCACTTTTAGAAGCTTTGCCAAATACTAATTGCTGCTCAAAAGTACTTTTGAAATTGATTAGCCAAACACAAACTGTTTCTCACTAAAACTACTTTTTGAAAAGCACTTTTTAAAATAAGTTGATTTTAGAAGCTTGACCAAACAGGCTACAAGTTATGTCTCATAGCTCCTTGGCCAGTAAGCAATGGGTGCATATTGCTTCTTGCCTCGTAATTTTTCATTTAAACACATCAATCACCTACTCCTCATTCCCAAACTAGTTAGAGTTGGATATATGAAGTCTTTGTATTCATTTTTAGAGGATTCATCATATTTAGACCATTTTTACTAGATATCTACCTACACCAACTCTCTTCCTTTATCCAAGATTAGGATGGGATATGTTTTGTAACTCACATAGGCAAAATTCTTCAAACTCTAGCTTTTCCAACAAAGATAATACAAGCCAAGAAACCTGAATTTTAAAATATGCACATAAATGTTCCGATTTACTTTCTGTGTCAAACTAGAACACAAGAGGTTAATCTACTTCCCTTGTGTTTTCAGATTCAGCAATCAATGAAGCCAACACGAAGCAAATTCCAAGACTTCCTCCGTCCCAATTTATGTGGAAGTGTTACAATTTGGGGAGTCAAAAAGTTTCTCCTTTGACCAGGATTTTCTCAAAAACTCTTTTGAATTGCGTATTGGTTATGTTTTACTTATAGTACTCTTCATGTAGTTTCAAAAAATGTAAATTTTACTTTCAAGAACTTGATGAACCTATGCCCAAATACACAAAATAATAAATGATTTAACCCTTGTACTCTGAACCCCTTCAAATAACATAAATTGAGACAGCAGGAGTACTAATATATAATTAACCCAATTAGCCAAGATTTCAGCAATGGAGATGAAAACAAACACTTACAACAAATGGGTACCTAAATTCAAGGCCAAAAGTGAACTTTAAAAGAATATATGCATTAATACACACACTAAAAGTAAGATACTAATATATATTTTTACCTAATGAACCAAGATTGTATATTATAATCAAGAAATTTTGAATAATTGAGCAATGAAGATGAAAATAAATACTTACAACAAATGGGGTACCTTAATTTAAGGTCAAAGGTGTAAACTTTGATGCTACACCGCGAACAAAAGCTTGAAACAAAAAAAAAAAACAGCGCTGAACTGAGAAGTGAAGTACAGTGATGGAAAATAACAACAACAACATACCAGTAAAATTCCGTCTACCTTAGAGCGGCTGTTTACTGCACAACAAATGATGAAAATAGAGAGAGAAAAACAGTTTAGGGTTTAGGGAGGGTTTTAGCCGTTTAGGGAAAGGACGTATGTTTTAATTTCATTTAAGTTACTTTCACTTTTTTGGTAGATTTTTTTTATTAAATTAAATTTGTTAAAGTGAATAGTTTTACAACAACTACATACTCAGTGAAGTTAAGCTCAGTGAAATTTCTTAACGTAAGCCTGAAGATGGTAGAATGTACACAGACCTTACATCTACTTTAGTAGGTAGAGCGGCTGTTTTCGAGAGATCATCGGCTTAAGACAGGCAAAACAAAAAACAGTTAGACCCAGTCAAAAACTTTAAGCAGTAAGAAAATGATGATAGCAAACGCGAATACGCCATGATATCACGTCCTGAAAGAGAAGCAGTAACTAACGCAGATAAATGAGATAAACCAAGTACATTAAAGAACGCATAGCAGAAGAAATAAAACTAGAGAAGACTATAAAGCAATACTACGTCTATTCGTATGATATGCAAAGTGAATAGTTTTAATTCAACCAAAATAGATGTAGATTTAGGGCCCGTTTATTTTCACTTTTTTTCAGAATTCAACTAATATTCGAGATTCGAAAAACTCCAAATATATGATTATATTTTCACTCCAAATCACTAAAAAAAATCAATATCTTTTCAATTGTATTCATGTCAAACACAACTCCAATTTTAAATATCATTTTTCAATTATTTTTTAAGTGATGTGTGACGCTTAGACAGACGTGCCCTCGCGCACAATTTGTGTTCAAAGACTCGATGATTCACGAGATTTTGCAATTCACACCATTTTTCAAATTTTTTTTTTTTTCAAATTTCACATTTTTATGTCCAAACACCTATTTAGATAACTATTAAACTCATTTATCTTTATAATAAAAATAGATGTAGGTTTAGATAATTATAAAGCTCTACTTTCACTTTTAGCAAGATTTTTTTAATGAAATGATTTATGCTCTTTCAATATTTTGGCCCGAAAAAAGTAACACGTATTGAATAGGTGTTTGAACATAAATTAAGTGATATTTGAAAGAAAAAAAATTAATATTAAATTAAAAAATGATATGTAAAATTGATTTTATTTGAACATGTATTTGACATTAAAACACTTTTTTAAAATTTTGTAATGAAATTGACTCAATATTTAACCAAATATTTTTTGAAAGAAAAGCAATTTTTTTTCTTAGGTCCCAACAAGCTGCATATAATATGACTTAAGAACATTGTCGAAAATAATGACCCTAGAGGGGTTGTGGAGGACACGAATTAAGATAGAAGAGTAGTAGTTACTCGAGCGTAGTCCTACTTATGCTTACAAATTGATAATTGTAGTGTTACTACTATAAGCCTGATTAGCCTATCAGATTTATAAGCACATTATTGCTTTATAATCCACTGTAGTTTAATTTATGCTGCTATGTGTTCTTTAGTGTATTTTGTTTAGCTTATTTAGTTGTGTTAGCTACGACTCCCTTTTGTTCGAATGCACTTTATACTGTTTTAATTTCTTATCTGACTCTGACCGTTTCTCTTACTTTACTTAGGGCTGATAATGGATCGGGTGGAGCTCAATCTGCCTCCACCCGCCAACCCTCTATCCACCACCCGACCCATCCATCACCCCTATTTTTCCTTCATCCACATCCGATCCACCCATCATCCACGGGTGAATCGGGTGGATCGGGTGCTTCGCGGATGAAATTTGTTATAAGTTTAACCATTTGTTCTATTTTAAAATCAGTGATAATGTTAGTAATTAATGTTCTTAAATCTTTTTTTTTAAATTCACAACAAAAATGGAATGACCAAAACCAATATAAATACTATTAGTTCCAACGTAGCAGTGTCTCATCTGATTAGCACCTTAAATATTTTTATTCATATTCCATTTTTATGTTAGCTCAAACAAATCATACTTTACGTTGTAAAATAATTAATAAAATTAATCAGACTTAACAATGAATATTTTTTTATATTTTCATAAATGATCACTAGCTAAGAACATTATAAAACTTTACTGTTATGGAAGTGAACTCTGGGCCAAAATTATGTTATTCTTGATTTGTCAAGTTTCATTATAATTTTTATTTAATAAAATATATACAATTTAATGATAAAAAGTACTATCTAACTATTTATAAACGGGTGGATGGATGGGTCGGGTGATGGGTCAGATGGTGGATTGGATCTATGTCCACCCGAATCCGACCCGATTCGTCACCCGATTAAAATCCGTGTTTTGTCGGATTTTCGTCCATATATTCGGGTCGAGTGGATCAGATATCCATCGGGTTAGGGTGAAATTGTCAGCCCTAGCTTTACTCGTTACTCTTTACTCTTGCTTTACTCTTATTTTGTTTTGACTGTCTTGCTTGTGATTATGCTTTACTTTGAGCCGAGTGTCTCCCGAAAACGGTCGCTCTACCTACCAAGGTGGAGGTACTGAAATTCGAACGAGCATAAGATTATTTATCGGTAAATTTCATCACTTTTTTACTTCATAGATGCGTAATTTATGCAAATTTAGGATTTTATATTTGTATGTAAAATATCACCATAGGTAATGTTTTTTTCTGGCTGACCCAGTATTATTTTCGTCATTTTCTTGTATTTCATTTTAGCATTCCCATATCTCTAATTCTTAGCTTTCTGTTGATACTTGTTGCCCTATCTGCTTTAATTTTCTTGCTACTTTGATGTTGCTTCTGTGTTACCTGAGCCGAGGGTCTATCGGAAACATGTTCTTTACCTGCCAAGGTAGAGGTAAGGTCTGCGTATATTCTACTCTTACCAGACCTCATTTTGTGGGATTACACTGGGTATGTTGTCATTGTTCCGGTGTTTTTTTCTGAAGCAATAGATTCCACTTATTGTTACCTTGTCAAAAACAAATAGATTGCACTTAGCACGAATAAAATTCATATGCATTTTGGATGCATCTGCTCTAGCTACAAATTCAGTAGACTCTTTTCCAGTTGGGGGGGGTGGAGTTACTTGGTATAATTAGCAGAAAAAACTGAATTTTTTGTCAATATATTTGTTAAACAGAGAAATATACGTGTGATATACACTGAATATATAGCAGTATATATCACATATATATCACTGGATTAAGGTAGTGGGCTGAGCAGCAAGCAGCAGTGAATTGTGGGAAGCAGTGGGCCTCTCGGCAGTGGGCTTTCAGCCAGTCCAAAGGATTGGTTCCAGCAGTCTTGGGCCTAGGCAGTGGGCCTCTCGGCCAGATCTGCAGATCCAAGTAACAATAGGATATTGTATATATGGTATATATATTTGTAGTATATTGTAATGAAAATGATACCTTAATTAGTGTTATACACCTACCATAATTGTATAGTTAGAATTATGGTAGAATAAGGATTTAGAAGTAGAATAGGAAAATGATTTTCCTATTATGAAAATATGTAACTTGTATATATATCTATTCAATCAATGAAAATAATCAAGGGGATTATTTCTTTCATGGTATCAAGAGACTAGGTCTAAACAAAAGTTTTCTTCTCTCAAACTTTTGCCTCCCTTTGGCCGAGACCCCCCCCCCTCCTCGGGTTTTCTCTTCCAAAATTCGTCTTCCGCTCTCACAAACACCTCTCTTAAATTTCCATTTCTTCTTTGTTCTTTCAATATGTCTAAGAACAATTTTCACCCTGCCTTCACAGTTTCCAATATCAAGAACAGTATCCCTATTGTCCTTGAAATGGAAAACGTCCAATATGTGACGTGGGCGGAGTTGTTTAAAATTCACGCTATCTCTTATCAAGTTCTTCATCACATCATTCCTTCCGCTCGACCCCTTCCTGCGGAGGATCCTGAGTTATGGATTACACTTGATGCTACCGTTCTTCGGTGGATATACGCCACTATTTCAGTGGACCTTCTACAGACGATTATTGAGCCGGACACCACGGCTATGGCTGCATGGAATAGATTGCGTGACATATTCCAAGACAACCATCATTCACGTGTCGTCACACTCGAGCAGGAATTCTCTCTCGTTCGAATGGACGAATTTCCAAACGTTTCTGCATATTGCAAGAAACTAAAGGAGTTGGCGGATCAACTCCGTAATGTTGGTGCACCAATAACAAACAATCATCTAGTTCTACAGTTGGTTGCCGGTCTTTCGGAGGCCTATAATGGGGTTGGAACTCTCCTTCGCCAAAGCAACCCTCTTCCCGACTTCTATCAAGCCCGCTCCATGCTTACGTTGGAAGAAGCCGGTTTTGCAAAAAAGGCGGCTACCGGAGCAAACCAAGTCGCCATGGTGGCGTCCTCTCCTAGTCCTTCGGGTTTTGTTAATAATTCGGGCCAAAACCATAACAATGGTGGCGGCAAGAATAATCGAAAAAATAATAACAAAAACAGCGGGGGAAAACGCGGTGGTTCTAGTGGCGGTTCCGGTGATCAGCAAGCAGGCGGTGGGTCCCATCCAGTGAACAGTGGCCCACCACCACCCCTAGGCCTAGCAGTGGGGCCCATGGCAGTGGGGCTGGGGCAGTGGGCCGTGGGCCAACAACCCTTATAATTCAAAGAACATAGTCCGGCGACCGGTGGGCGGCCGGCGATCCTGTGCCCAACACCCAGCAGTGGCGGCCCACTGGCCAGTGGCCCAGCAGCAGCGGCAGCAGCAGCTACGGCCCAGCTCCTCCACGGTCTGGAATTCTCGGGCCCCGACCTCCACAAGCCCACCATGCAGCAGGCCCCACTCAAACCGATATCGAGGCTGCGATGCACACGTTGGGGTTAACCCAACAGGACCCAAATTGGTATATGAACACCGGTGCCACGACTCACATGACTTCCGAATCAGGTACTCTCTCATCTTATTCCAATTTGAGCACCCCTCGGGGGGTAATTGTTGGTAATGGCAGTTCTATTCCAATTCTAGGGTATGGTCAGAAAACATTGTCTCCCCCCAATCCACCCCTTCTCTTAAAAAATACTTTACATGCTCCTAAATTGATCAAAAATTTAGTGTCTGTCCGAAAGTTCACAACTGACAATTCGGTTTCCGTTGAATTTGATCCTTTTGGTTTCTCTGTGAAGGATTTCAAGACGGGGAGCCATCTTATGAGATGTGATAGTAGGGGGGATTTGTATCCTATCATGCCCGGTTCCAGTCCACCGTGTCAAACCTTGCCCTCAGTTTTTGCATCCATCTCTCCTTCCATGTGGCATGCTCGCCTGGGTCATCCGGGATCTTCTATTTTATCAGTTTTAGATAAAAATAGCTTTATTTCTTGTAAGGGTACGAGTCGTACTCCAATTTGTCAGTCTTGTTCATTAGGGAAAATTATTAAATTGCCATTTGTAGACTCCAATTCTCATACTTCTATGCCATTTGACATTATTCATAGCGACTTATGGACGTCTCCGGTTCTTAGTTCCTTAGGTCATCGATATTATGTTCTCTTTTTAGATGATTATTCTAGATATTTGTGGACATTTCCAATTTCGAATAAATCACAAGTGTTTTCCGTCTTCATCAAATTTAGAGCGTTCATTCATACTCAATTCGAAAGAGAAATAAAAAATATTCAATGTGATAATGGGAAAGAGTATGACAGTAGGGAGTTTCGGGAGTTTTGTGCTAATAAAGGGATAAATTTTTATTTTTCGTGTCCTCATACATCTTCACAAAATGGGAAAGCCGAACGCAAAATTCGTTCCATAAATAACATTGTCCGAACTCTCTTAATTTATGCCCCCGTACCTCCATATTTTTGACATCATGCTCTACAAATGGCCACATATCTTCTGAACATAATTCCATCTAAAGGTCTCACATATTCTTCTCCCCTCAAAATCCTATATAATAAGAACCCTTCTTATTCTCATCTTCGGATTTTTGGATGCTTATGTTATCCGTTATTCCCATCCACCACAATTAACAAACTTCAGGCTCGGTCTACCCCGTGTGTATTTCTGGGTTATCCGTCAAATCATCGTGGTTATAAGTGTTTTGATTTATCCTCCAAGAAAATCATAATAAATCGCCATGTCATTTTTTATGAAACTCAATTCCCTTTTGCGAGAGTTCATACTCCCAAGCCTAAGTCGTATAATTTTTTGGATGACCAAATATCCCCGTATATTATTCGGAATTTTTCGGACTTCTCCCGCACCCAAAATCCTCCAGCGGGCCCACTGCCCGCTGGACTCACAATACCGCCACACCCAGCTATTCCAGCCACCGGAACAGTTCCAGCAATTGGGCCGGTCCGCCCCAATTCTCGGAACCGGTCCGATCGACGATTCCCGGCTTTTTACCGATTTGGGCCAGCAGGCCCACTGCCTGTTGGCCAGTCCGTCCCGAGCCCAGAAAATTCCCAAAATTCCCTCAATTCTTCCTCAAGTCATAGACCAGTCACTCGTAGTCAGCGGGGTATTTTTACACCTAAAAGACATTTTAATTTACATTCTGATGTCTCTAAATCCCCCTTGCCCCGCAATCCTGTGTCCGCATTAAATGACCCTAATTGGAAAATTACTATGAGTGATGAATTTAATGCTCTTATTGATAATAAGACGTGGGAGTTGGTGCCCCGTCCATATGGTATTAATGTTATCAGGTCTATGTGTATTTTGCTCATAAGGAGAATTCAGATGGGTCCTTTGCTCGACATAAGGCGCGACTTGTTGGTGATGGTAATACTCAACAGGTTGGGATAGATTGTGGTGAGACGTTTAGTCCGGTGGTCAAACCGGCTACCATTCGCACTGTGTTAAGCTTGGCTCTTTCAAAGACTTGGCCAATTCATCAGTTGGATGTCAAGAATGCTTTCCTACATGAGGATCTCAAGAAAACAGTCTATATGCATCAGCCGTTGGGATTCAGGGATCCAAACCGTCCTCATCATGTATGTTTGTTGAAGAAGTCCTTATATGGGCTTAAGCAGTCTCCGAGGGCCTGGTACACGAGGTTTGCTGACTTTGTTTCAACTATTGGGTTCACTCATAGCAGGTCAGACAATTCCTTGTTCATCTACCGCCGTGGTTCGTCCTTGGTCTACATTCTGTTGTATGTGGATGATATCATCTTGACTGCCTCCTCCGATGCTTTGCGCCAGTCTATCATGGCCATGCTCAGTTCTGAATTTGCTATGAAAGACTTAGGGCCTTTGAGTTATTTTTTGAGGATTGCCGTCAAGCGTCATTCAGGTGGCTTGTTTTTGTCTCAACAAAAGTATGCTGCTGAGATCATAGAAAGGGCTGGGATGTCATCCTGTAAGTTCACTTCCACGCCAGTGGATGCAAACCCAAAGCTGAGTGCCACAGCAGGTGCACCATACGAGGACCCGACCAGCCTATCGCATCTTGCAGGGGCCCTCCAGTATCTTACCTTTACCAGACCGGATATTACATATGCGGTTCAGAAGGTGTGTTTATTCATGCATGATCCCAGAGTTGAGCACATGAATGCAATCAAACGCATCATTCGGTATATTCAGGGGACACTAGACTATGGGTTGCACTTGTATCCGTCGTCTACATCTACACTTGTCTCCTACACGGATGCTGATTGGGGTGGTTGTCCCGACACCAGACGGTCGACTTCTGGCTACTGTATGTTCCTTGGCAACAACTTGGTCTCCTGGTCAGCAAAACGTCAGGCAACTCTATCACGCTCAAGTGCCGAGGCAAAATATCGAGGGGTAGCGAATGTGGTCTCCGAATCATGTTGGCTACGTAATTTGCTTTTGGAGCTTCATTGTTCCATTCAGAAGGCAACCTTGGTATATTGCGATAACATTAGTGCCATCTACCTTTCAGGTAACCCTGTTCAACACCAACGCACCAAGCATATCGAAATGGACATTCACTTTGTCCGTGAAAAGGTTGCAAAGGGTCAAGTTCGCGTATGACATGTCCCGTCTCGTTATCAAATTGCAGACATCTTTACAAAGGGTCTACCCGGCGGTTCTCTTTGAAGATTTTAGGGACGATCTCGGCGTTCGAAAACCGCCCGCTATGATCTTGCGGGGGTGTGTTAAACGAGCAATATACGTGTGATATACATCGAATATACAAAGGCAGTGTATATCACATATATATCACCGGATTAAGGTAGTGGGTGAGCAAAGCAAGCGACAGTGAATTGTGGGAAGCAGTGGGCCTCTCGGCAGTGGGCTTTCAGCCAGTCCAAAGGATTGGTTCCAGCAGTCTTGGGCCTAGGCAGTGGGCCTCTCGGCCAGATCTGCAGATCTAAGTAACAATAGGATATTGTATATATGGTATATATATTTGTAGTATATTGTAATGAAAAGGATACCTTAATTAGTGTTATACACCTACCATAATTGTATAGTTAGAATTATGGTAGAATAAGGATTTAGAAGTAGAATAGGAAAATGATTTTCCTATTATGGAAATATGTAACTTGTATATATATCTATTCAATCAATAAAAATAATCAAGGGGATTATTTCTTTCAATATTAATTGATGAATGTCATTGGTGTAGTTAAGTATGTTCACTATTTGTGGAAGTTTGGATTTGTTTTAAATCCCATTATTAGAATTTTTGGTTCCGCCGTTCTTTTTCCCCGGGGTAGAAGGGCATAATGAGTCTGAATAACTATTCTTAAGCCTTTTTCACTTCTCTTATAATCTTATACTAACTATTTAATGTAGTACTTCCTACGTCCCAAAAAGTTATCTTACTTTTCTTATTAGTTTATTCCAAAAATAATTGACACATTTTTAAGGCTTATTTTGGACCATTTATTTCAAAAATCTTCTTTTATTTTTTAAATTTTGTGACAAATTAAACTAAGATAATTTTTTTAAAGAAGGGAGTATTAGATTTCATGGAAACGTGTGATACTTTTTGTATTCCCAACAAAATTCATTAATATTTGCTTTGGAACATTAACTAGACTTCATCTATTCGTTGTTTTGCGTTGTTTCCTCTTATATTCTGATTATTTATCGCTTTGAAGCAGAGTGCAGAAAGAGGGCCTACACAGGTCACTCGTGAAACTTTCAGTGATACGTTTACACTTCAGGACTCCAGGTACTGTGTTCTTCTACGTACTATTTGTTTTAGTTATTGTGCAGTTGAATTTTCTGGATAATGAGGGTAAAAATAAATATAAAAATACATGTATTACATTCATGTGTCAATAATTTGCTGTGATTCATAGAGCTTGCTTCGAGAGGGTAAAAAAAGGACAGCCCAGTGCACTAAGCTCTCGCAATGCGCGGGGTTCGGAGAAGTTCCGGACCACAAATGTCTATTGTACGCAGTTTTAACTCACATTTATGCAAGAGACTGTTTCCACGGCTTGAATCCATAATCTCCTGGTCACATGACAATAACTTTTTCAATTACTCTAAGACTCTCCTTCACAAAGTCATCATGAATTTATGATGATGGCAAATTCCACAGTCATCATGGTTTCTTTTTACTTGCCTCTTTCCTTTGTTAATTTGAAATGATTTTGGATTTTTATTTATTTATTTGATTTGGTTGTAGAATTTTATTATTCGTGTTAGAGATCCAACACGTACGGGATGGATAACAAGGCGTATAGATAAATTTTCGTTGTCCTCTGTGTTTCCTCTTACCCTTGGATGCATTTTTCCACATGTTTATCTTTAATTACTTGGTGTCTTAGAATAAACGGCAAATGGTCAAAATTATCTTGAACTATTTGAAATAGATCATATATATCATTCGTTTGTTTTTTATATCACATGAGCGCTCGCCGTCAATCACAGGGACCTCAAATGCTCATCTACTTGACGGATGGCCAGATTTGCTGACAGTGCAGTGCCATGTGGAAAGAATTGTCCACATGGCCATCCACCTACGCATTAGACCCGACCCACCCATCAGTTAATCATTGCAAGCAGCAAGATCTTGGCATTTTTTCCAGCGACCGACGAGCTCATCTCCGGCAAACACCGAACCAGCCACGCACAGCCCTCATTACCTTCTCCCTCCCCCTCTTCTTGCTCTCTCTCCTTCTCCATGAACAGCGAGCTCAAGCTCGCCGGAAAAAATGCCAAGATCTAGCCGCTTGCAATGATTAACTGATGGGTGGGTCGGGTCTAATGCCTAGGTGGATGTCCATGTGGACAATGTTTTCCACATGACACTGCCCCGTGAGCATATCTGACAGTCCGTCAAGTAGAGGGGCATTTGAGGTCCCTTCGATTGACGGCGAGGGCCATTTAGTACAAAAAACAAACTGAGGATATATGTGGTCTATTTCGAATAGTTCATAATTTTGGCCCTTTTCCATAGAATAAATCTCATGTAGTTGGCATTTTCTTACTTAGATAAATGGATCTTTCTTCAAATGACTTATAGCATGTTTGATCAAACTTTTAAAATTAATTTATTTTGAAAAATACTTTTTAAAAATGTACTTTTGGTGAAAAATATTTTGTGTTCGGCCAATTAATTTAAAAGCACATTTGAGCAACAATTAGTGTTTGACCAAACGTTTAAAAAGTGTTCTAAGTGTTTTTTCTCAAAAGTGCTTCTAAGGAAAAAAACTATTTTTTTTAGCTTTTTAAAAACTGATTCGGTACTCCCTAAAAGCACTTTTTTTTCTTCAAAAATTTAGCCAAACACCTCAGTTTTTTTAAAATAGACACTTTTTAAAATATATATATATATATATTACAGTGTTCATTAAAGTTTGGTCTTTGGTTGTACATTGTGATGTTGAATATGGTTACAATGTGAAATTGTGAAAAGGCTTTCTTCTATGATCTATGTTTTCTGTAGTTGAGTAAAGATAAAAATGCTACTCTCAAATAATTTACATTTGGAAGGATGCTAAATGGGACATGTTGGACTCTCATCCTCCTTTTCCCCCTTTCTTAAGCTTAAACCTCCAAATGGTAGACCTAATCTTCTTGTTGCAATACATTTTTTCCTTGTGAAATCATGATCTTAATAACATAGTTATTTTGAGTGAGAAGCACGCCATCTGCCATATCAGTGTGTTGTGTTTGATTGATACAGTTGTAAACAAGTTCAGATGTTTAGTTACAACAAAGTATAAAGTTAAATATGATAGAAGTACTTGTATATCTGGAAAAGGGTCATTTCCCTCGAATTATTTAAAATAGCTCACATTTACCCTCCGTTTGTTTTTGGTATCAAAACCACCATCACAGTCTATGTTTTGGACCACAAATGCCCTTAAAACGTTAAGCCTTGCCACTAGAGCTTACATGGCAGTCTAACGTGTAAAAAAAATCCGATAACCCACTTACCCATTTATTACACCCGACTTTTAACTGTAGGGGTAAAATGAAATTATCCTTCATTTCTCACTTATCGCTCATAGCTTCACAACATTAACCTAAACAATTCCCAATAAGATTTAGATCAAACTAATCATAAATTCACAAAATCCATTTCAGATTTTCAAGCTTTTAAAAATTCTTCCACGGAGTTTTTTTTTTAAGCTCAAATCTTCAAATACCAATTCTCAAACCAAGAATTCAGTGGTAAAGCAGAATTTCCAGGTTCAATCGCAATACCCAAGCAATTTTCAGTTACATACAATTAAATCTCTTCAAATTTGACACCAAATCTTTGCACTTCAAGAAGCCAACAACAGTTAAAAGTTTCTCATGTACAAACTTTCAAATCAAAAGCTACTTTCGAGTTTCAACACACAAATAATGACTTCACAAGTTTTTCAACAACAATCAACCTTTGAAATTAAATATTCAGTCTTAGATTCATTAACGCAAAACCCAAACAAATGAACTCGATTCTTCACTACACAACAACTTCAAACAAACTTCAACACACTTCGAAATTGATTTCAACGTTCAGACAACAACTCAAAACAAGAACAATGGAAGAACTTTTTTTGTGTGTGATTAGGGTTCAACAAAGAAGAACAAAGCATGGATTTAAAGGGAGAAAACTTTTGCCATGTTGGACTGTCTAGGTAGACTTCCATGTCAGCAAATTTATCCCTGTTGGACTGCCTTGTCAACTTTAGTGGCAAGACTAATATTTTAAGGACATTTGTGGTCAAAAATATAGACGGCGAGGGTAGTTTTGATAAAAAAAAAACGGAAGGTAAATGTGAGTTAATTCGAATTGTTCGAGGGCAATTTTGACTCTTTTCCATTATATATATATGCATGAAAGAACAACTTTCTTTTTTGATAAAAACTTCACAAATGTTTACACCAAACCACATCAAATATATAATCACTTTCTTTTAATCAAACCTAGAAAGAAAGGTAAACCATATATACAAATTAAAGAAGAATTTGTTTTAATATTATTTACAGAATATCAATCTTTCTTTTAGTAAAAGAAGAAAATAAACACATAAAAAGAATAAGGAAGTATCCTACAAGGGTCACACCATGTTCTGCCATCAGAAACTCATGGAGTGACAATGGTTTCTTCAACTATTTTTAGGTTGTTTTTGTTGATATTTTATTCCAATGACTAAATATACCAGTTCTACCTTGACTAGTACTCATGAATGCTTACGATGATTGTTTAGGACACCCCCGAAAAATCGTTACTTTTGTTCTAATAGAGTGGTTTCTGATAGTTTAGACCACATGTGGTTAAAGATCTAATATGTTGTAGAATCTAACCCAGATATAATTTTGCATACTAATGGACATACGAAAATGCTTGGCAACATACACATTTCATTAGAGAACAT
Organism: Anisodus tanguticus; assembly: GCA_034509755.1. Lineage (NCBI taxonomy): Eukaryota > Viridiplantae > Streptophyta > Magnoliopsida > Solanales > Solanaceae > Anisodus > Anisodus tanguticus. The sequence continues at coordinate 51,060,639 of CM067547.1, forward strand.
CAAAAGTAGCTGATCGTTTAGCTTTACCATTCAAAACAACTCTTGATCAAAGAGTCTCTCCTACAATTTTTGTCTTGTGAAATTCACTTTCTGTGACCTGCGTTAATTGGTATCAATTGGATATACAAAATGAGCTAGGTCACAATGATTAACTTACTGTCACATTACACGTAAGTCCAAATTAAGTTTAAGAAGGAATTCAAATGGGATCCTCAAATTACAGGCAACGTTAGAATCATACTTCAAATAAACCTAATTTGTTCAACAAAACATTTAAAGATGAAAATTCAATATGTTGACTTCATCGTATCTTCACCCGCATTCCTCATCCCCATGGTCATTATCATCCTCATCTTCACTATCCTTTACTATCATATCATAACCTTTGTCCGCTTCAACATCTTCACTGTCCTTTACTACCTCATCACCATCTTCTTCGTTTGCCTCATGATGAAAACAAGTTAGAGGGTTGTGTCAAAAACTCACAAGGTAATACAGAAATCTTGGGAAGGTGACAAATATCATGTGTAGTGTATTAGTTCTTGGACAGATTGTAACAATATGATATAACTTGTTATTTCCTTCATGCCTGAAGGATTTCTTTTGTTAGTAGTGATAGTTTAAGGATGTTTAAGTTTGAGGTATAGTTTATGGACGTTTTTGGCCAAAAACTCATTAATACAAACGGATATGCCAGTCAGTCCATGAGAAGCGAAATGATGTTATAAAAGATATTCTTGGCTTCTGATTGACACTTTTACTAGGCATCCTATTCTTTGTGAAGGGGAAAGTCCCGAAGGCGAAACCCCCCAACTGTACCAGAGGCCCCTTGGCCAGGTAGAATGTAAATCGAGGGATATACGCGAGTGGCAGCCCTGCAAGGGAGAGGACCAACGGGACACGAACCCAGCAACAATCCTTGCAATATTTCAGCAAAGACTGTCACCACACGGATTCGAACCCTCGACGTCGGAGTGGTTGTACCCCAATCACCTTGCCACTTACCAACTCGCCTGTGCCCCTGGGGGCTCTAGGCATCCTATTCTTGGTGTGCTTGTAAGTAGTGAAGAGGACCATAAGATTTTCAAGTTTCTAAGTTCAATCATTATTTTGAACCTACAAAAATTACTGTTTCATCAATACAATGGGTAGAAGGCAATGGAGTAGTGGAGGAAAGCTTCTTTAGGTGGTTGAGTGAAGTCAATCAAAGGAATGAAGTTGGTGAGATAATCAAGGAATAGTTGTGTCCTAACTCTCAAAATAATGATTTGGATTAAAGTTAAAGGTGATGGTATTATAACCAGATTTTATCCCGTAGGTCACTCTAGCAAACTATCTCTTCAAGTTTCTTTTGACCGTCAAATCTTGTTATTTCTTGTCAACCCGTATCACGCCTTTTGATTTTGTTTCACTCCTAGGTGGTTCAATGAAGTCAACCAAAGGAATGAAGTTTGTGATATAATCAAGGAAGTTGTGGCCCAACCCTCAAAATAATATTTTGGATTAAATTAAAGGTGGTGTTATAACTCGATTTCACATTTTCAAAGTCATCCACTTGAATTGAGCTTAGAAACTTGAAAATCTTATGGTCCTCTTCACTACTTTCAAGCTCATCAAGAACATGATGCCTCATAAAAATTGTCAACCAAAGGTGAGGGATATCTTCAATAATATCATTTCGCTTTTCTGGCTGGCGAATTTGACTATACTAATGAGTTTAAGACAAAAACGTCTAAACTACATCCTTAAAATGATTTCTAACAAAAAACATTCTTCAGATATTTCTGAAAATAACAAGTTATATCATATTGTTAGATCTGCCAAAGAACTAATAGATTGCACCTGATATTAATCACATCCCCAAGATTTCTGTATTTCGTTGTGAGTTTTTGGCCCACTTTAACTTGGTTTCCTCATGAGGCAGACGAAGAATGTGGTGGTGACGTAGTAAAGGAAAGTGAAGATGTTGAGGCGGACAAATATTGTGATATGGTAGTAAAAGACAGTGAAGAGGATGATGATGAAGATAGGGATGAGGATGAACATATGATGAAGCCAACATATTGGGCTTTCGTCTTCAAATGTTTTGTTGAATGAATTAAGTTTGTTTGATGTATGATGTTAACGTTGTAATTCAAAGATTTCATCTGAATTCCTTCCGAAATTTAATTTGGACCAACACATAATGTGCTATAGTTGATCATTGTGACTTGGCTCATTTTGTATATATTCAATTGATACCAACTAACTCAGGTCTCAGGGAGTGAATTTCAAATGACAAAATTGTAGGAGGCTTTCTTTGATCATGAGTTTGTTTTGAATGGTAAAGCTAAAAATTAGCTACTTTTGATGTTCTCTAATGAGATGTGCAGGTTGCCAAGCATTTTAATATGTACTATAATGTGTGAGAGAGTCAAACAGACATTTCTTTTTTCAACCAAAATTGTTGCATCTGGGTTCCGTTTTTAAATCAACATTTTTTGCTGCTCTTTTATTTTTTAATAAGGAAATTATCTTGAACTCATCCTCCTGCCTATTCTATTCCTAAGAACGAAGAGGAGAACATAAATAACCATCAAACTATAGAACCTCACCTCAAATAAAGGCTCTCGGAATTCTATTTTATCATCAATCCAATTCCCGTTCACATTTTTTCTGATCAATGGCTTTTTGGTCCTTTTCATCCGGTGGTTAGGACATCGTCTTTTCATGTTAAAGATCCCGTTTTGAATACCCCCTCACTTCCCAGAGTGAGTACTTTTTCACGAGATTTAGAAATTCCCCTCAACATCTAAATAAATAGAGGGCGGGCGTCGAAAAGAAATCAACCCTGCCTCTTCAAGAAAGCTTTGCTTGGTAGCGCTGCCTACTCACTCAGACATTCTTTTCTTAACCGTGTATGAATAAATGTTCGATTTGAGTCAAATTAGAAGAGGGAACATAACAGAACAACATCAAAAGAAAAAGGGCTGAATACATATGCAACCACTTAAATTTGTCCGAATTTTTTATTTAGACAATTTTACTATGCTTTGTTCCAATTGAACATCTGACCTTGTTCACAAGTGTCCCTAGCAAACACAACGCAATGATTGAAAGTGCAAGAGGGGGGGCTGAATTGTAACTTTTTCTTTTTCCTAGTCGACTGCCTTGGATTAGTAGTCGACTACTAACAGATATATTGCAGAAAATAAATTGTTGAAAGTAAATAACACCAAGTGTTTTTATACTGGTTCAGATTCAATGTGAATCCTAATCCAGTCCCATTTGGTTGCAAGAGTGTTATCTGCAGCTCTTTTTGAAAGTATGTTTGGTACAATGGTTGTTTGAATGGAGTTCCTACGTCTACACTCAAATACTCTTAATCTTTCGATAAAATGTCTCACCAACTATATTATGTCTCTCTTCTCTTTTTTCTTAACATTATAAATTACTCAGAATTACAATGGTTATAAAAAGTAGAGCAGAGAACTTGAGATGAAACTATATGTTCTTCGTCTATGGAGCCTTCTTTTATAGTCTTGAAAAGTATAGCTGTTAGGCTCTTCATGCAGAGATGACAACCCAAGAGATTTGATCCTTGAAAAAAAAGAATAATGAAAATCATATTTTCCAAAAATAAAGTTAAGAGCTTTTAATGCACATTTGATCCTCTTTCCTTGTTTGCTTCGTATTCAAATCTTCATGACTTGAGGCAGTTATGAATCTTGGTACTTGTTTCCATGTTGGAGCTTGCTTGATTGATGCGGGAATATCCCAATTTATTGCTGAGTAATAAATTATGATTTGTCTTCTCTTAATATAAAGGAAGAGTCTTCTTAATGGTACTTGATTTATATTCTCCCAATACTTTCTTTCAAAATAGTCGTTGCTTCCATAAATGAGTGACAACTTATTTATGCTTATTTGACTATTAATTAATCTCCTCATTACTTGTCTTGATATTTCTTCATTAAATTAAGGGTTTTGGTACTCTTTAAATAGACTAGTCATTGGTACATTGAGAAATATATTTTTTCCTTGTGTCAAGAGATCTTTTAAATGCTGCATATCCTTCTTGAACTAGATTATTCCTTTATTTATCTGATTTTCCTTTTTGAAATAATCTTCAATCGGTGCTTCGTTGATTTACTCGCATAATCTTTGGTACTTGCAATTAATGCATTTGACTTGAGTCTTCTTTGAGGTTTGCAGAATAATCTCTTTCCTTGCGAATGAGATCTTGACTAACTCAGAATAATCTCTTTCCAATTGCTTTGGGTCTTGCCACCAACATAATTATTTGACGCACAGTTAAAATTATCATAATTAAAATCTTGACACTAACACTAATATGGCATATGACGTGCTTCTCAGTCAAAATGAAGAGTGTATGTTATAAGATCATGATAACATCTTTGTTTGTTTAATAGGACTTTGAGGGTTCAAATCTTCTCCTTTTTTCTTCCTGTAGAATTTGAAGGGGAAATAGATGTCATTTCTCCATTAATTATTTGAAGTTGATTTATCATATAGCTCGTTTTTTAAATTTGTCAAGTTTTTATTGCAAGGCATTGACCGCGAAATCTTTTTGCGACTTATTTTATGTATCGGTCACTTAATCTCTTACTCTTTTGTACAATTTAATTCATCCTTTTATTTTCTGTTTTTCACAGGTTTAGGCCAAATGATCGGTTTCTAATAGTCACTTCGACATTAAAAAAATTTAGTATTAGAATGAATCTTTTAATACTGGAACTTGAAGATAAAATCTTGTTCATGAACTTTCTACTTTTGGGGAAAGAGAAAATAAAATAATGAAAAGGTTCAAAATTATTTTTGAACTATTCGAAAAAGACTATATATACCCTCCGTTTGTTTTGATACCAAATATTCCCTCGTCGTTTATCGAAGGGACCTCAAATACTCTTCTCTTTAACGGACTAACATATTTGCTGACGGGGTAGTGCCATGTGAAAAAAAATTGTCCACATGGCTGTCCGCCTAGGCATATGACCCGACCTACCTGACCCAACTTAATTCCCAAAACTATTATCTCACAAAATCCAACAAATTATTGAACCAATTTCTTCACAAAGATTAAAGTTTTGACAAATCAAAGAACGGTTAGCCATTGTGTTGGTATTTTCCTTCTCTCTCTTTGTTATTTTTACAAAATATAATTTGTTGTATAAAATTCTATAAATTTATCTCAATTTTTTCATTTTTGTGAAGAAATTTGTTTAAGAATTTGTTGGGTTTGTTAGATTATTATAACTGTTCTTAAATTTCTCATTTATTTTGAAGAAATCGGTTTAACAATTTGTTGGATTTGTGAAATTACTACATATTTGTTGAAAAAATTAATCTTTGTGAAGAAATTGGTGCAAGACTTTGTTGGGTTTGGTGACATTATTAGAAATTTGTCGAAAAAATTGGTCTTTGTGAAGAAATTGGTTTAAAAAATTTGTTGGGTTTGTAAAATTACTTTAACTTTGTGAAGAAATCGGTTCAATAATTTGTTGGATTTTGTGAGATAATAGTTTTGAGAATTAAGTTGGGTCGGGTCATATGCCTAGGTGGACAGACATGTGGACAATTTTTTCCACATGACATGCCCCGTCAGCAAATCTCCTAGTCCGTTAAAGAGAAGGTATTAGGTCCCTTCGATTGACGACGAAGGCATATTTGGTACCAAAAATAAGCGGAGGGTATATATGGTCTATTTTGAATAGTTCAGAGTAATTTTGACCCTTTTTCGAATAAAATGTATAGTGCACTCTTTTCTGTATAATCGGAGCTAAGTCCTCATCATCTAAATCTGAAACAACTTGGAGAAAGTGAGGCAAACTTGCAAGTTCATTTTTGTTGAACTTTTGAATTTTGTCCTTGACATGTTCATTGAGTATACCAAAGTGAAGACTGGAGCAAATGACAGCGTCCACACGCTACTAAAAAAATAGGAACTAGCAACGTACAAAATTATCACTAATCTTACTTGACGACGAATTATCATAAAATTCTGTTAGCTAAGAGCAAATTAGCGACGACGAAGTTATTTCAATTTTTTTTTTTGTAGTGATAAGAGTTGGACTGCAAGAGGCTACCGTAGAGCGTCTGTAGGTGGAAGCACCATGGCAGATGACTTAGAAATTCTGCAAAAGAAGACTGAATGTTCTTCAGTTGACCCACATATGGTGGTTGTGCCGCGATGAAAAGTGGACTAGCTATGCAAAACTTGTGAAAATTCTGGCATTTCATCGGAAAGTCGATCCACAACGACGGAAAACTTCCCTATTTCAGCCATTGTAAGTAAAAGTTCGTAGAAATAGTTGAGAAGGAGCTTTCTCCATTGTTGTAAAATCTCACTTTTCTGACGAAAAATCCGACCTTATTCCGACATTGGAGTTCGTTTTGAGAATACAAATTGCCTTCTGGAGTCAATTCTCCATTCAAATACCTCAGTTCATAACTGTTAAAAGCTTTATTCTGAATCTGGTACAGTTCGTCGGCCGGTCATAGACCACAATCATAAACGAGTCATCAGCTAGTCATAGGCCATAGTCATAGTCTATTATAGATTTATTATAGTGCCGACTATAGAACATATTATAATATATGGTGATTACATGGGTGAATCAGAGGAGACCCAAAATACCGGAATTGGAATTCTGTGAGCAAGGTGACAGTGGCGATTGTCTTGCCTCGCAATGGTACGTATAATGACTTGATTAAGAACGTAATGGAAAGCAAGGAGTCAAATTATGAGCCTAGCGACTTGCGCATTAGTTATATCATTAATGTTATCCCACTAGGGAAAAACCATCCTTATTTCATAACGAATGATAGGCTGGTGAGATTGTACATGCTTGATGTTGATTATGACAGTTCTAGGCTTGTTTTAAGAATAAATGCTATGTCAGGACACCCCCACCCCCACAACAGCTACAGTCGCCCGCCGATGACGATTCAATACAACATAAAGACATGGTGATCATTCAATTGATATGGATGATACTAATAGTGGTGACGAAGAATGTGATAGAGTGATGGGCAGCCAAGTGGTTCACAAAATAACCACAACTTCAATGATGGAATCGATTTTTACCATGAGCAAATATTCAATGACAAGTAGTATTTAAAGTTTTATTCAAGAAAGTTGCGGTAAAGACCCCGTTTTGTTTTAAACCAAGAAAGAGTAATAACAAAATATTATAAGGAGGAATGCACATCTGCTAATTATGGTTGGATGTTACGGGCCAATAAGTAAGAGAACTCGAATATATTTCAAGTACATTAGTGATCACAATTGCGGGGTTGAACATGTTACGAGCAGTCATAAGCATGCGATGTCCTTGCATCAGTCTTGATGAATTACTGACTATATTGACAACAAAGGGCCAATGACAAAGGAAATTCAAAGAAAGATTTTCAGGGAGCTTCATTGTAAACCAAGCTACTAGAAGTATTGGAAGGCAGTTAACATGATTAGGGGGACACCAGAGCACTACTATGCTTGCTTACCGGTTTCTTACATGGTTGTAAATTTAAATCCATGTTCCAGAATTTGCATTAGCCTTGATGATGCGAACATGTTTAAATATTACTTCATAGCTTACGCATCTTGAATTCGAGGATATACCCAGATGTGAAATGTTATTATCGTTGACTGCACACATTTATACGACAAGTACGAATGTGTGTTGTTGTCTGTCATCGCATAGGACACTAAGAACCATATCTATCCAATTGCATTTTGCGTGGTGGACAAGGAGTGCGATGAATCTTGGACCTACTTCTTCTAGCAACTGCAACATATAATCTTTGATGAACAAGACTTGTGCATCATCTCTGATGGGCATAAGAGCATAGCCAACAATTTTTTCAAAATTTTTGAACATGGTCATCATGGACTATGAATGAAGCATCTTGATGATAACCTTCGAAAAATTACAAATGTGGAGACTCTCTTCATGTATACTATGATGCAGCAATGACATATGGTTTCCAAGAGTTCAGTCAACGTTTTACAATTCAGGGATAAATGTCCCGAAGCAGCTAATTGCCTCGAGTTTGATATTGGATTTGACAAGTTGAGTAGGGTACATTTTCCAGCAAACAAGTACGATGTGTTAACCACAAACATTATCGAGTCGCTAAACTCAATGTTGAGAGATGAAGGAGAGTACCTTGTGATTGCCATATTAAATTTCCACTTCTAAGAGGTTTGCGGATATTTTCAAGCAAAGACGTGCAAATATCGGCGGATGCATCTATATTCATCTATATGCGTCTATATGCATCTATATTATACGGTATATCCAGGGCATACTTGACTATGGCTTGCATCTATATTCATCGTCGGTCTCCACACTTGCCTCGTAAATAGATGTTGATTGGGGTGAGTGTCCTGATACCAGACGTTCGACATCTGGTTATTGTATGTTTCATTGGGATAACTTGGTCTCGTGGTCTGCGAAATGCCAGGCTACATTATCGTGATCCAATGCAGAGGCTGAGTATCGAGGCGTGGCTAATGTGGTATCTGAATCATGGTGGTTGCGTAATCTTTTATTAGAATTACACTTTCCTATTCAGAAAGCTACCTTGGTCTATTGTGATAATGTTAGTGCAGTCTATCTTTCTGACAATCCGGTCCAACATCAACGCACTAAACATATCGAGATGGATATTCACTTTGTTCGTGAAAAGGTAGCTCGTGGACAAGTACGCGTTTTACATGTGCCCTCCAGATACTAAATTACTGACATCTTTACGAATGGCCTTCCCTCAGTTCTATTTGAAGATTTTAGGGACAACATCAACGCACTAACGCATCTAGTGCCGTAGCTACAATCAAGAAAGGTTCATCATAGGAAAATTGTACTACAAAAATAGGGCAACAATATTTGTGTCTATATAATATTAACTTTTGAATTCTATCGTAGTGGGAAAAACAATTTAAAAAATCATTTTAGGTTACAACTCCAATTTTTTTGAATCTGTCACTGCGTTCATCACCATTCTGCGTTGCAGCAGGGATGTTCTGAATTGAAAGCTTTATTTATTACTCTCATCTTTTGTATAATTGTGTTTCTGTGCTTATCTATGGATATAAGGACAATGACAGAGCTTAACAAGCAAGTCGTTGTAGTATAGAGGTAAGTATTTCCACCTGTCACGCGGGTGACCCGGGTTTGATCCCGACACAATGGCATTAACCTTTTTCTACCTGCATTTTTTTGTTTCTATAATCAGAAACAATATTTTTGAAGCAGAACACTATTCAACTCACTACAATTACTCTAGTAATAATGGTTATAGAAGATTATTGAAGTTAGTAGGTGGACTTATGTTTAAATTGTCGATCGATACTTCAACTTTTGATCAAAATCAATTTTAAACCATCTTTGCCATTACACTAAAAGTTTACCTTTTGTTAAGGACATTCAACAATTTTTAGATAGAAAAGAATTGTTTTTACCTTAGTTCCAACAACATATAAATTTTTTGACGAAGTAAATTCAATTGAACTCCTTCGAACCATGTACCTCGGCCTCTTGCCGAAACACATAGGACCACTGGACCATGATGTCCACTGTATCCAATAACCTCACAGTTTGATGGTGGTCTTTAATTCTATTTGCAGAGAACATCTATATTTATATTATATGTAGAAAAAATGAACCTAAATAGCTGTCAAATTCAATTGCTTAAATTTAATTAAAAATAGCTGGAAGTTGTATAATATGTGTATAATTCATGTATATATGTATACCAGCTAATAAAAAAGAATAGTGAACCTGCCTGACTATTTGGAGCCTCCAATCAAATCATCTTCACTAGTTGGAGTTTTGAAGATCAGACTCAAGAGAGAGGGCTATTTATCATGTACTTGAGCCATTTTGATCCATATCTTGCTCAGCTACAACTTATCTTGCTTACCACTTTGTACACTTGAAGCACCATATATCCATCTACTTGGAAAAAAGGAAACTAGATTACATGTATTGAGCTTTCTTTTCAACAAATATACTCCAATATATGTTGTACAGGCCCTCCTTACCCCTAAATCAAACCAAAATTGGTCCAACAAATATACTGGCATATACATTAGTGAGAGAAAAATTAGACTAATTAAATTAAAGTTGTTGTTAGTCCATCTAAAAGGGCCGCCTGATGTGCGAAGCTTCCGCGTTCACACAGGATACGGGGAAATATCACATCCTAACGGGTGTGATTTAGACAACCTATTTTGTCTAATGACTGATTACATGACTTGAATTCGTAACCTATATATCACACAACGACAATTTTATTGTTATGTCACGACTCTCGTTCAAAATTTTAAAAAGTTGGGATGGAGTGAAGGGTCATGATTACTCTGTTTATAGTCTAACAAGTCACTATAAGCCTCAATGTTACGTGTCATTAGGGGTGTACAAAGAAAACCGACAAATCGCACCAAACCGATAATCCGAGTCAAACCAAGAAAAAACCCGACTAGTGATTTGATTTAACTTGGTTTGGTATTGAAAAAAAAACCGATCATAGGTGGTTTGTTTTGGTTTTAACCAAAAAAACTCAAACCAAATCAAACCAACCCGAAAGTACATGTATACAAGTTTTAAATATTTTATACATAAAAAAATTTCTTAAGTTTTTTCATAGTTTTTGTATTTTAGGATATTATTTCAAGCTTGAACTTAGAATTTTTAATGGTACAATAAGTTTTATAGCCCATTGATGTTAGTAACGCAAATAACGCCCAAATCAATAATAATGCTAACAAAAGAAATTCAATTCTAACACTAGGAATAACAATAATGTTTGATATCTATTACTACATACTATTAGTTTTGCATTGGTTAGGCACTGAAAAAACATAATTTAATCTAGTTTTTCTTTAATATATAATCATGTAATTAATAATTAGCCGTACTTTTTTCTTTTAGTACTTTTAGATTATGATCATTATCATTATTGCTTAGCGATTTTATTATTTTTTTATTGAATATTTTAGTACAATGTCATCACTTATCTCACATTTTGTGTCATTTTCTTATGAAACACCTTAATTAGATAGTTGTATCTTACTAGGACTAAAAAAATATTCGAAGCACAAGTTATATGTTTTGTATGAAGACTTTACCGGAAAAAATCCGAACAACCCGAGAAAACCTGAAGTTGAAAACCCGACTTTTCTTGGTTTGATTTGGTTTAAAAATCTAAAAACCCGACTCAATTGGTTTGGTTTGATATTTGAGAAACCCGAACCAACACAATCCATGTACACCCCTACTGCCACAGTGTTGTACAGACCACCTAAATTGATCCAACAATAAACCTGTCATATGTATTAGTGAAACAAATTAGACTAACTAAAGATGTCAGTCCATCTAACAGGGCAGTTTGTAGCACGAAGTATTCGTGTTCACATAGGATGTGGGGAAAGGTCGCACTCCAAGGAGATGTACTATAAGCAGTCTACTCTGATACAAGAATCAATGCTTGATTTTATGACTCGAACGCATAGCTTATAGTCCACACGAAAATAACTTTATCGTTTCTCTAATTCTCCGCATCTAACATTAGAATCAGCAAGGCTCAACTTCTCAAGGAGAAAAGATTACATTAAGTAATCAAAGGAAGAGCAAAACTAGAAATCTAGAATGCAGGAAGCATAACTATAAACCAGAGCAAAAATTAAAGAGAGTACTCAACGATTTATCCACTTTAAGAAGTTAATATGACACAGAGTATGTCAAAGATTTTTAGTTCGATACAATGAACAAACAAGTCGTTGTAGTATAGTGGTAAGTATTCCCGCCTGTCACGCGGGTGACCCGGGTTCGATCCCCGGCAACGGCGTGAACTTTTAATTTTGTCTGCACTTTTTGATCCGTGGGACTAAATTGATTGGCTATTTCAATTTTCGATTTTGAGCCTATAAGTTATATTCCTTTTCCTCTTTCATAAAATAACTAACATTGATATGTCTAATTGCTTTAATAATTTCTCAATTTCACCACAATCATCCAAATAAATTATTCATATCAATATTATCCAAAGAAATATTTGCTTATAAGTACTCGACTTCCTAATGGCTTATGGAAGCAATGCAATCATTATCAGGAAAATTCCAAGCAACGAAAATGTTAAGTGGGCAAATAGGGCATATTGACCAATTTGATAGGGTGTTGGACTAAGCATTGAGCAGGACATATCTAAGGGATAGGGCTAAATATAAGGTAAAATTTTGAATTTTCGTATATTCAAAATCCAACACCCGACCTGTAATCTAAAAATCTGAAATAGACTAAATAAGACAAAATGGTTACGTAAAGAATTAAGGTATATCTTGATAAAAAATAAAAAATAAAATAAATTAATAATAAATTATCAAAATGAACTATTAGTAAAAAGAAAAGAATCATTATCAATAGAAGAACTAAATGACATAGTAAATAATAATCTAAGAGCTTATAGAGAACTACTAAGATTACGCATTGAAATATACATGCAAGACCATTTTATAGCAGATTTAAATACGAATTTATGGATGACTACAAATCATTATGGATGAAGATAAATTAAGACAATAAAGATATAAACTAACATATAGGGGTGGGCGTATATCGGTTCGGTTCATTTTGTATCCGAAAAATATGAACCGAATAAAAAAGGTTTTTTAAAAAAACCGAAATACAACTTTTTTAAAAAAAAAATAAACCGATATGTTCGGTTTATATGCCGAACGTATCGGATTATATCGGTTTTTTCTAGTGGGCCGGACCGGGTCGGTTCGGAGAATTTTTTTTTTTTTTTAATTTGAATTTTCAAAACTGAAATTGACATTCACACCTACACTATCATGAAATTTCGGCGTTGAAATCTATTGTGTATCGTGAGATGTTTACTAAAGAAAAATGAAAATTAGAAATCGATTTGGGGGAAAACACAAATTGATTGGGAAAATGGACGTTTTTCTAAAAATTGGCTGCGCCAAACCGTCTTTCGACAATTTGACCGGCCCCGTCTCGAAAAAATACGCAAAATCAAAAATAAATTTGGGTAAAACGGACATCCGAGCGCAGAGTTATGACCATTTAAAGTTTTATCAATTTACAACTACTTTTTCTCCCTACATTTTATGTCAATGCTTTCGTGATATGTTAATCAAGTTCATGCCGCATGCAACTTCCATAAAAGCTTCATAGATTAACTTCAATGGCTATAATTCAAGAGATAGTAGTAGCCTAAAATAAAAAATAAAAAACAAAAAATAAAAAATATATATATTTAATTCGGTTTTTCGGTTCGGTTCGTATCCAAAATTTAAAAACCGAACCGAATAAGGATTTAGTGATTCGGTTCGGTTTTTCAAAAAATCAGTTTTTTTTAAAAAAAATGAGTAAAAACCGAACCGAAATTCTGTTCGGTTCATTTTTTCGGTTCTCCGGGTTTTTTGCCCACCCCTACTAACATATAGTAAGTTGCAGAATGAGTATAAATCTTATAAGAGATAGAGATCAACGTAGTTCCCAACAAATAAGTGAACAAGAAAATACTATTACAACTCTAAGAAATATGATAGCACTAAAAGATGAAAGATTGAGACAAAAAGAAGAAGAAACTATGAAACTGAGAGAAGAAAAGTTGAGAGAAATAATCAGAAGAGACAATGAAATAAAAGACCAAAAAGATGTTATAGTAGAACAGTATAAGTATATTAACAGGTTAATTAATGGATAAAGGAAATGAAATAGTAGACAACTCAAATGAAACATACTACGAGATGAATGCATATGAAGGAGGAATAACACAAACCTTAAACTTTAAACTTGAAATATATCAAAAAATACAAGATGAAACAGAAGAACTGTCAACTAAGAAAATATTTAAAACAAAATGGTTTGAAAGAAATAAAGAAGTAAGATATATAACACAAAAACATGAAAATATAATAGACACAACTAGTGTAAATGGTAGAGCAAAAATAAATTTAATACAGATGAAATAATAAAAAGAGAATTAGCAAAATTATCTACTAAATAAGCAAAAAAAAAAAATACAGAAATATATACTTTGAAGGAGTAGAATTTACTATAAAAACATATTTTCATAAAAATATAGACACACTCATACAAATATACATACTAGATGATAGAATATTAGGAAATTTACAAGATGATTTAATATCAGTAATAAAAGGAAACTTAATATATCAAAAACTAAAATTCACAGTACAACCAGATTTTAGTATTTCATTAAAAGACGAACATAAAGACTTATCTCTAACACTATATTATAAACTAGATGGAATAAATATGCCACCAGGTAGTAGAGTTATAAGTATTGAAACAAAGATGATATATGCCTTAACAGGAAACTATCATGTAAAGAAATAACATGAAATGAATATCTTAATACCAAAGATGTATCAAGAAATATTAGAACAAATAGAACACAATGAAAATTCTAAAATAACTATACCAAAAGAAATACATATGAATTTTAGTACTAGAACCGTAGCACCATTACAAAAGGTAAGACCACAAATAGAAGGATTTAGACTAAGTATTAAAAAAGAACCAATATCAAGACAAACTAGCCTAAGAATTATGCAACCCGGAATATTAGACCTAATAAATATACCCAGTAATAAATTGAGAATTAAAGTAATAATATTCCTATGAAGATGAATATTTCACATGGAGGATTCAATGGTATAATAACAACTGATTATATAGCTGAAATAAATACAGGAGCTATTAAAAGTTTTATACATATAAGTAAAATTAACGAAAAAGACCGTAATCTAATAGAATTACAAACTTGTAATTATCCTGAAAATGAAAGAGAAATAATAATAACCAAAAGTATTAATTTAAAATCCAAGGTCTAGAATATAAAATAAATATAGGAGTAATAGAATATGATAGTTTTAATGAATTATTATTAGGAAGTGACTTTTTAACCATGATAGATTAGAGAATTAATAATGAAGGAATTGAAGTAAATGATCAAGGAAAAACAAGATTTATAAATAAAATATGAATATCCAGGAAAAGATACAAAAGAAAAAATAAAAATTAAGAATAATAAAAACAGTTTTATCAGAAGAATATCTCAACTTAAATACTTAGAATACAGTGCAAAAGAAATGAAATGAGAAGATGAGATAAAACAACTAGAGCAACAATGTAATAAATTTGATAAAATATGGACAGATATGGGAAACGGGTGGAAGAATAGAATAAAAAATTCTGAGTAACCCTAACAAAAAAATTGATGCAATATGGAAAGAAGTAATAGTAAAAGAACAGATAAAGAATACCCTAGTAATAATAGATGAAATAAAAGAGAATCAGACACAAATGCAACAATTAATAAGAGAAGAATTGACAAAATTATGAAATGTATCTGAAGTATCAACATTTAAATAATATTAGAAAAACTTAACATATTAGTAGCAGATGTAAATAAAGGTAAACAAGTAATAGAAGAAGGAACCAGTACGAATCTAGGAGGAACAATTAATAAATTAAATCCTAAACAATCAGAATTAGTACCAATAAATGCCTGGAGAAGAAGTAAAGAACATATAATGATAGATATAAGCGAAATAAAACCTAAATTATCAGAATCAGTAGAAAAAACATTAGATAACCTAGCAATATTAAATAAAAAGGGACAATTTTAATGGAAAATCAAGAACAAGTGTAATTACATTTCTTAAAAACCATGGAAAGGATATAATAGAAAAAGAAAGACACAAATATGAACCCATAAGAAAGAAAGACCTTAAGCAAACACCAGATAATAATACTAATACTCCAAAATATGAAAACATCTACCTAAATAACACTGAAAAAACCGAGTACCTATATCTAAAATTAGATAAACAAGAACAATAAATATGTGAATTAAAGACAGAAAATACAAAACTAAAATCACATAATAATGAAGAATGGTTAAGTAAATATAAAAAATATAAATATAAGTTTAAAGATACTAAGAAACTACTAAAAGAAACTAAGATAGAATTGAAACAAACAAGAGACGAATTAAACCAAGTCAAACAATAAATGGAAGAATTAAAAGAAGAGTTACATATTCTAAGAGAACAAATAACAAGGTTAAAAGGGAAAAAGAAGGTAAAGAAATCATATAAAACAAGTGATGAAAGTACTACTAGTAATGAAAAAACTAATAGTGATACAAACAAAGATAGTGATACTAAAACTACCTATCTTATAAGAAAAACTAAATTAGCTAACCAAGATATACAAGTAACAGAATTTATAGAAGAAGTAGAAGATGAAGAAGACACAAATAGTAAAAGAAACTAATCAAATAATGGAAGCTTTAAAAAAAATTGAAACTAGTAAATGCAATCATAGAAGAAGAACCTGAAAGCGATGTAGAAGATGAATTTAACAGACCCATATAAACAGAAATAGAGACAGATGATGTAGTAAGTGAAGATACAAATGATTATCTTGAAGAAGAATTAATAGACCTTAATTTAGAAGTAATAACAAGACAAAATACTAAAATATCAAAACATATACCAGTATGGCAACAAGCTGAATTTAAAGAATTTGCAGGATCAATGTCACAAGGTATAAATCTTAATAGATACTTCCTAGATTTAGACAATGTTTATGATGAACAAGAAATAGGTAGAAGGATAAATGATTGGAATCTTGGAATGTACATAGCACTAATGAACTTTACGCACACTGATAACCTAGATTACATTTATGACTTAATATCTAAAACATTAATTGGAAAAGTAGCATATTGGATGGAATCTATAGCATATCAACTAAGAGGAGAAGTATTTAATCATGCAAGAGATTGAAATCTATGTTAATGATATTTGATATTGTATTAAAAAAGAATTTTTAGGAGAAAAATGGTTAGTAGCACGAGAAAATGTATTTGCAGAAAGAAAAACTGAAATTATAATGAATTTAAATAACATGAAATGCTATAAAATTAATAAATTACCATAATATACTATAAGTTTTAGTAATATCTTTTATGAAATAAGATTTTTACCACAAAAATGTTTAATATATCAACAACTCTATTATGATCACTTACCAACACCGTATAATACCGAAGTATCAAAAGAATATACTCAACTAGAACCAAGAGAAAACATGTTAGGAGAAAGAATAAGAGTACTAAGCGCATACTTAATGCGAAAATGTGAAGAGTATAGAATGCAATAAAAAAATAAAAAAGATAAGAAACTAGGATTAAGAGAAATATCTGGATTTACAGAAAGAAGACTAGTATTTGGATGTGATGATAAAAGAAGAAAAAGAAAATATAGAAAAAATAAAGATAAGTTTACTCATAAGAAGAGATATCAAAAACATAATAATTACAATAAACCATGTTACAAACCTTACATGAAAAAGCAATTTAAAAATATATATAAATAATCCTGAGACCAGAAAAAAATTTAGACACAAAAGAAAATTTAGGAAAAGAAAGTATATAAAACCCTTAGAAGAAAAACCTAAGGAATGTAAGTGTTGGAACTGTAATGAAAAAGGACAGTATGCTAATAAATGCCCAAAGCTAAAGAAGAAAGGCGTAAACTATATAAATACAACACAAATTATAATGAATCTACAATAAATAAAAGAAAATCATAATAAATGATATGAATATGAAGACTTTTATGTCAGTCTAATGAAGAAAGTGAAACAGAACCAGAAAATATTAATTTTATTAACCAATACTCAACAGTGAAAGTAGTTCTGAATAAAATGGAATTACAAGAGAAAAAAAGAAAAATGTTAGAAGAAAGAGATTATTGGATACAATGTGAAAGAGATTATGCCTATAAACTTAGCACAATCACTAATGAAACGGGATATAGATATTATCATGATCGATACAAAAATGTCGCTAAGAGCCTTAATAAAATATGAAAAAGATTGAGTGAAATAAGATGGCACGAATTAAGAGAAATAGGTAGAATAATAGAAGAGATAGAACAAAATACTAATATCCAACAACCTAATAATATGGTAGCAATTTATATCGAAACTCATATAGAATATAAGCCTAATAAAATAATGAAACAAAAAAATCTTTATAGACAGTGGAGCATACGTCTATCTAGCAAAGAAAGATGTATTAGACTCACATAGATGGAAAAAGTCTAAAACACATAGAATAAGAGTAATAGGATTCAATGAACAAATGAAAGAATTGGATATAATAGCAGAAAATATGAGAATAATATTAAATAAGACAATATTCAAATTACCAATAATATACCAAGAAAATAATATGAAACAGAAAGTATTACTAGGAAATAATTTCTTAGATTTTTTAAAACACAAGTTATAAACAATAATACTTTTAAGTTTACAAATTTCTTGTAATAAATGGATAATACTAAAAAAAATATTATCAATACAAACGTTACGATTGTGTAATATAATATCAGATAGGGACAATAACCTACAACTATTAAAAGGAAAATATCTTAATATATTAAAAATAATTTTTGGTGAAAATCCAGTACAATTATGGGAAAAAGAAAAAATATATGCTGAAATAAAATTAATAAAACCCAATGATACAATTAGATGTAAACCTATTAGATATAATCTGACAGACCAGAAAGAATAACCCATAATTATTGGACCTAAAAATAATACAAGAAAGTAAAAGTGCACTTAGCAGCCCAACTTTTTTAGTGAGAAAACATAGTGAACAGAAACGAGGAAATGCTAGGATGATAATAGACTATAGAGAACTGAATAAAAAGATAATATTTGATAGATATTTTTACCATATAAAAGAAATCTTATTAACAGATTAGGAAATAAAAAATGGTTTAGTAAATTTGATTGTAAAAGTGGATTTTGGAAAATTAAATTAACAAAGGAATCAAAGCCTTTAACACCCTTTAGTGCCCCTCAAGTACACTATGAATGTAATGTACTACCCTTTGGATTAAAAAATGCACCACAAATATTTCAAAGGAAAATGGACCAAGTGTTCAGAAAATTAACACAATTCTGCATAGTATATGTTGATGACATACTAATATATAGTGATAATCTAGAAAACCATATAAAACATCTAGAAGAATTTATAAAAACTGTGAAACATGGAATATTGTTATCTGAGAAAAAATATGAAATTTTCAGAAATCATATAGAATACTTAGGATATATTATAGATAAAGAAGGATTACAATTATAAGAACATATTGTAACAAAAATAACAAATTTTAAAGAGAAATTAGAAAATAAAAAAGAGGTACAACAGTTTCTAGGAGTAGTAAATTATGCTTCAAACCATATAAAAGATTTATCACTCTTGAAAAAACCACTGCAAGAATTAACTAGAAAGAATATAACATTTGAATGGACAGAAGAACATACTAAAGCTATAAATAAAATCAAAGAAAAAGTAAAAAAATTATCAAAACACAAAATACCAACGGAACAAGACCAATTAGAACTTTTTACTGATGTCAGTGACATAGGATGGGGAGTAGTCCTCATAGCTTATGGAAAAGATGATATAGATAAAGAAAAACCATTAATATGCGGATACAGAGATGGAACATGGAAATCAAATGAGAAAAATTATCAATTAATGAAAATGAACTATTAGTTGTAAAATTTAGAATAAAACGTTTTCATTATCACTTATTACCTGTAAAATTTATTGTTAGAACTGATAACACCCAAGTGAGATCTTTCATTACTAATAAAATAGATCCTTAACCAGAATCAAATAAAAGAAGAAAATGACAATCATTCTTTTATTGTTATGATTTTATTATTAAAAATATATCTGAAACTAAGAATATTTTAGCTGATGTTCTTAGCAGGTATAACCATGTCAACCCATAGTGACAACCTTGATGAGTATATTACCAATGTCACGAAAATTATTATCCAAAACCATGAAACTATAGTAACCAAAATACAAGAAAATACTCATCTCATTAACCAACTCAACGAAGTCATACAAGACCGACAAACCTTAAAAATCTTAAAAAGCCCATAAACACCTATTCCTACTTCAGAAAAAACAAATAAACCTACAACAATCCCAGCCTCTTTTGCATCCAAACTTGCAACTATGCCAGCTTCAATACCATCTTCTTTCCAATCATCATCAACAATATCAATGAGTGACAAACTGAAATATACACCTGATTTTATTAATGCATATGAACAAATAAATAAATTTTATGATTATAATTCTAACCCCTATATTTTGAGAAGTGCTAAATTAAGTAAATATCCTATATTTTTATATAGTGAAAATGTTAATCCTGATATAGTGTCAAAACTATTTACTTATGGTTTTATTGACAAAATAATCGTAGATGAAACGTTTTATAATGTTTCTAAATACCTAACATTATGTGGAATCTACTAAAGCAATGATGGAATCTTTTGGAAAAGATATATACATGATACAATTATTTGATGCTTCAACAGATCTAACAGGAAAACCCATTATAATTTGTCAATTATTCAAAACGGGAAGAAATAGCAATATCAGTGGAGATGATGAAGATCTAAAAATAAAAATACCCCGTACTGTGGACAAATTCCAAGAATGGTTAAGTGCCAAAAGAGCAATTGGATTGTTAATCCTGAAATAAAAAATAGAAGACATGCTAAAAGCAAGAAAAGTCTGCATTATTGGAACCACAAAAGGGGGAGACGTAGAAGAATTGATTACCCTATACTATAACAATGACATATTGTCCCAAGACACCATTGAACTTACTAACATGCATGATAGGATTATGAACATGAAACACAAACATGCCAAAGAGACCCTGGATCAATATCAATTTTTGACAGGTCAGCGAAAAAGGCTTGTGATTAATACTAAACATATCACAAGTGCTGCAAATAGTACTATGAAAAAAGAAAGATCCTCTGATCCTTTTGCATGATACGGCTCAATGTAGTTTAACTACAGAAAAACACAATGTATTACTTTGATACGGCCCAATGTAGTCTAACTACAGTAAGCCCATATATTACCCATATTACAATTCATATTACTATCAAGGAATCATCCAGATGCAACAAACTAGATATTCGAGAAAAACATGGCAAGATAAGTTGACAAAGACAGATAAAGATAGCTGACACTAATGGGAAAAAAAGACAGCTGAAAAATTACTTGTGGAAAAATGGCAGTGGTCCAACAATTATAAAAGCCGTCGGACCCATGAAGATGAGAAAGTTGAAAAAATCACAACAAGACAAAAGCAATTATCTGCAAAGATGAAATCATTTTCTACAAAGATAAAGGGACAAGACACTATACAACTTTTGACAAAGTTGCAATCAAAACTTGTAGAATTTATGACTTTTTAAAGCATTTGTCATTTTGTAATAATGTAGGAGGCAACCGAGAAATCAGGTAGCCAATTTACCAGTTGAGGTTATCTATATAAAGAGCCTCATTGTAACATTTAAAACCAACTTTTGAAATACAAGAACTTCTATCTTTTGAATATTTTCTCCCATGCTTAGCTAAAACACTCTATTAGTCTATAATCCATATCAATAACAATATCATAATACCAGAGAAAAAATACTTTGAAAGTTTATACTTAGAACCATATTAATCCAAAGACCCTCATCTCTAAAGGATTCTTAGGAAGAGTCTGTTGAGTCTCCTAGCACTTAGGCCATTTATCCCGTTATCAGTGAAGAAGAAAGGGAGTCAAGAGCCAGGGTGAGTGAGCATTCCAGTGACCTGAAAAATCTACAAGAGGTATGATTTTTAGACTATGTATTTTTAATTATAATCTCGATAGGTGTAGTCTCTGCAATTATGATGGTAATATTGGTTGAAAGTTATAGACTTTTATTTAAAAAATAAATTTTGAGCTAATAATAACCGCTTTCATACTACATGTTTGTTATTTGATAAAGAGTTGTGTTGATGAGTCATACGAAACTTCGTTCAACGGAAAATTTGTTAAGCGTATAGATAAAGTCTTACATTAGATGATGATAAGAAAAAGAAGTTACATGCTATAAGGTCGGTTTGAGGCTTTTAGAGAAAAATTATGCAGACTTGATTCAAAACGGATAATATCTTATAACCATAGAAAATAAAATTTTCTCTATTATTTTATGATTATAATCTTTAACTATTATTTTATTTAAATTCTAGAAATTATAAATTTATATACATACATATTCAAATGGTAAGGAAACAAATAATTTTAATGATTTAATATTGATAAATTTTTAAAACTTTGTCCTAATAATATAATGCATTCAAATTCGAACATCTTGAAAACAAGAGGGCCAAGTCAGCCTTCAAATTTCAACGTTGTTTCCTTGAACATTGACCCAGTCATCAAAACATGATAATAGGTGAAGAGTGTTAAGTTTAATTAATGGTTAATCAAATAACTAATTGAAGTTGACACAAAAAGAAGAAGAAAATGAGCGTGCTTTGATTGCATAATCACTACTGAGGTCCCACCTCCATCATATTCACATCATTACCAATCCAGTTTGTTCCATAATCAGTATTTTAGTCATTATTATTATTATTATTATTATTATTATTATTATTATTATTATTATTATTATTATTTTTTGATAATTCAGATTTCCAGGCTTGCACCTGACTACTTCACTGGTATTACCCAGACGTCCTGGAGGTAATAGCACCGGTCCTTCA
The DNA here is from genome assembly GCA_034509755.1 of Anisodus tanguticus. NCBI lineage: Eukaryota > Viridiplantae > Streptophyta > Magnoliopsida > Solanales > Solanaceae > Anisodus > Anisodus tanguticus. Next base: position 51,083,343 of record CM067547.1, read on the forward strand.
ACACTATTACCAGGTAAATCGCGGGATGTGCTCCGGTGGCCGCTTTTTTTTTTACGGGAGCGTACAACTGATCAATGAGACAAGGTCAAATTCCCCAACATGCAGAGTTTCTTCGTGCTTGCGGGGAATCGAACCCACGTTGTCCCATGCCAGAGCGCCTTATAGCGCCCAGGCTTTGCCACTGGACTATGCCCCGGAGGACAAAACTGTGGTAGGGTAAACTTTTTAAAGTGACTGGTCCCACCGCATTACGGCCCCATACCCCAAGAAAACCCCACCTCCGGCCTGGCCCTACGGATTAGTATACACCGCTTGGCCCTACACGTATGGAGGGAATTTTTTGGGGAACACAGTTCCACTCTCGCTGATCAGATGACTCGAACACGGAACCTCAGACAGCAATACCCTAATGTATTGACCACTGGGCCAAACACTTTGGATAGTATTTTAGTCATTATTAGTGCAACTGTTTCATACCATGTTCTTGGAAATGACGATCCTCGACTATGCACGGGTTCGAGGAAGAACGGACCATAAAGATTTATTGTACACACTCTTGTCATGTATTTCTATAATAGAGTACTTTCATGGCTCGAATCCGTGGCCTCCTAATCACATAATAACAACTTTAATAATTACGTCATGATTCCCCTTCACTCATCAGCTTGAGAATGAAGCTAAAATTAGAGAAAGTTAATTAGAGAAGCTTTTCTACTTATAAATAAATCATTTTAAGTATTTTGTACAATGAACCTATACATGTTCATTCAATTTAAACGCATTCTAACTACCCTTTCAACTTTGAAGATATATAGATCATATGCACGATAAAAAATTGCGATGGAATGATTGAGATTTTTTTATTTTTAATAAGGTCTTAGGTTCGAATTCCGAAAATGAAAAACCGTGACATAGAATTTTTGTCTCCTTAAATAGGTCATACACGATGTAAATCTGAATTATTCAGGCCAGTAAATTTTGAAAAATCATATGATTCTTTTGAAAAAAGGAAACATTTGCAAAAATGTACAGCTTTTTAGACCCATTTGCACCTATTTGGTTGGCCATTTGCAGCTTTTTAGACCTATTTGGCCAGCGAATAGCCGGTGCTAAATTCTAAAAAAAACGAAAAAAAATAATATGTACATCATATGCTCCAAATACGCCAAAATATATTTGACCCTGAATAATATATTTATTTATTACGATTTTTTATTTGTAATCCTGTCGCTTACACCTCTTCTAAATAATCGTAACTTTCATCACTCTTTATAATTAATCAAATAAACCTCATTGTTTCAAATAAGATACCTTTAGGTGTTTTTTAGTCTGTGCATAATTAAAGACATTGATTAATAAAATAATATATAGAAACGATCTCCAATAATATGAGATTCCATCCAAAGTTGCATTACAAGAATCTACTTAGTTCATGATAAAGAAATACTAGTAATATGCATGATTATATAGGTGAATGATAGTAACAAGAAATGAACTAATTAGAGGTCATCTTGGCTCAGATTGATATCTTATACAGAATCAAACTAGATTTGAGTTCTTTAAATTGTTTTTGAAAAACAATTAGGAAAAAGACACCATTTTACATTGAATTTAAGGTTTACCTTTCAAATTTCAAGATTGACACACATAAAAAGACATTAATTTTCCCAACTTCTAGTGGTATTTTCGCTTATTACTGGTGCATAATTTCGTTGCAATAATCATGCATAAAACTATAATAAAATAATGGATGTACTCTATTCAATCATAGGTACCAATTATAAGTATTTCTCTCAATTAACATTTTCTTTCATTTTAATTGTACGCTTAATTAATGTCATTATTTGGTACACTTGATTTCATGTGATAAAACATGATATAAAATTAATGTTTTAAAGGCAAAATTAAGATTAGTTGAGATTCGCCTTGAAGTATGTTAAGACATCCTTTAAACGCTCCAAACGAAGACCCTTTTGCCTCAAGGGTCAATGTCCGTTTCTAGGTATCAGAGCATTATCATTGAAAGGATCTATTGATTGTCTACTTCCATTAGAAAAAAATGCTGTGAATTTTATTTGTTCGATTTCCATTTTTTTCAATTTCCCAATTTGTTAGTTTTTCAATTCTTCGATTTGTGGTTGAAGATATCCAATCGAATATCTAATGGCGAATACTAGAGTTGATAACAATCATCCATTGTATCTAGGAGCTTCGGATACACCTGGAGCTGTGCAAATATGTATTCAACTTGCAGACATGGAAAATTACACACTTTGGAGCAGAGCAATGAAAATGACGTCTCTTGACGAAGAACAAAATCGAATTTATTGATTGATTAATTACTCGTGATACGTACAGTGTTAAGCAGATCAATTAACGAAAAAGGTGCAATGCTATGGTGATATCTTGATGATGAACAATGTGAATAAAGGTCTTCTTTCAGGTATCCTTTTGATTATTTGTCATTTTAATTCTTTTACTTTATTTTACTAGATTATTATCCATTGGATATGCGTTTTGGATTGAGTCATGTCATTTTTTTTATTGAATTTGTATTTATTAAATAAAAAGTATTACTCATTAGAAGTTGTATTTTCCGGCATACGTGATTTTTATGTTAGTAAGGACTAAATTTTTTAATTTTTGTGTTAAAACATATAGTTAGTAATTTTGGTGAAAAATGTCATACTAATTATGTGATCATCTATGAAATTTATCCATCGACGTCTCATATGATTACGAACTATAGTGAATTTTCCTCTACATTAACCAAATATATATCCCCAACTAATACCATCACATCCTTGTATTTATTGATCTAGATATTAACAACATATAATTGCATTTCTAACCAAAGATAACAAAATGGAGAAAAATGATCCGGAGTTCAAGGGGAGATAAACTCAAGAGAGGGAGCAAAAGGTAAGTAAAGCATGTCCCTATGAAAATACATGAGAGGCACTAAACATTCCCATTCTAGCTTAACGCATGTTGTCAGTCTTTGCCAGCCTGCCTCTATCAGTGCCAACCGACCTTTCACACTTTTTTTTTTGTCTACTCCACAATTATGTCAACTTCTACCGTGCATATTGATTCTTATTCGTTTTAATTTATGTGATATAATTTAATTAGATACGAAATTTAAAAAATAAAAAAAGAATTTTGAATTTTGTAATCTAATAAAATAAATAAAAGATATTAGTATGACTATAAATCATTTTGTTAAGCATAAAAGATAAATTTTAAAGTTAAATTGTTGCTAAATAAGAAAATGTATCATTCTTTTTTAAACAAACTAAAAAGTAAAGTGTATTACATAAATTGGAATAAAAGTGTTGTCTTCTGCTTTCGACAACCGTGTCAAAGAAAAAAAATAAACTGCTTTCTGATTTTTTTTCCTGCCCGAGAAGCATTAAATTGTCTGCTTTTTCTGCTTTCTGTTTTCCCTCTGTTCCACCACCGCATCCCCATTTCTCCCTTAATAACGTCTTATATGCTCCTAACATTATCAAAAATCTAATCTCCGTTAGGAAATTTGCCACCGATAATTATGTATCAATTAACTTTGACCCATTTGAATTTTCCGTAACGGACCTCCATACCGGAAAACTCCTTACGAGATGCAATAGTGAGGGTGATCTCTATCCATTTCTATCAACGTCCGATGCTAGTGCCAACCCTCCCACATCTCTCACTGCTCATGTCACTCCGCCCACCGCTTTAGCAACAATCCGTCTACCTGGCACAATAGACTTGGACACCCAGGAGCCCATGTTTTTAATTTTCTTAGAAAAAATAATTTAATTCATTGTCATAATGGAAAATCTTCCCTAAAATGTCTTTCTTGTCCCTTAGGCAAACATGTTCGCCTTCCGTTTCAGTCTTCTTCAAGTGTTACATATTCTCCCCTTGACATTGTTCATGCCGATTTATGGACATCTCCCATTACTAGCTCACTGAGTCATAAATTTTATCTCGTCTTATTAGATGACTTTTCTCACTTTGTCTAGGTCTATCCGCTTAAATTCAAGTCTGAAGTATTTTCCAAGTTTCTTGCATTCCGTGTCTCTGTCAAAACACAATTTGAAAAAGTCATAAAATCACTTTAATGTGATAACGGTCGTAAGTTCAATAATTATGCGTTTCACAATTTTTGCTCTACTAATGGCATGATTTTCCATTTTTCGTGTCCCCATACCTCCTCTCAAAATGACAAAGCCGAATGAATAATCTGCACCATCAATAACATGGTTCATACGCTCCTTTTTCATGCATCTCTCCCTTTCTCCTTTTGGGTCTATGCAATCAAAATGGTAGAATACATTCTTAATATTTTATCAACTAGTACTCTCCATAACATGACCCCAACCGAAACTTTATACTGTTGGACCCCTTCCTATGATCACCTTCGGATTTTCGATTGCCTGGGCTACCCAAATCTCGCCTTTAATGTCCCTCACAAATTAGCACATCGAACCACTCCTTGTGTCTTCGTAGGTTTCCCGTCTAATCATAGGGGTTATTTGTGCTATGATGTGTCCACTCGTCAAATTCACGTCTCGCGTCACATTACGTTTGACGAGATAATTTTTCCGTTTGCAAATATGCAGAAATTTCGTAACACGGACTACACCTTTCTCGAGCCCGACATCTCCCCTATCATACTAACCGAACTCCACCTACCACCGCCACAGCTCAACAATCTCCGCCACTGACACCTGTCACTACCATCTCCAGCAGTGACTCTGTTCTAGTTTAATCACCGTCCGTCATCCCCTTCAGACCGTCAGTCTCCCCGTCACATCCGGCCACCCTCCAGACCTCCCACCGGTCAACTGAACCGACGCCCACCATGTCACCAACACATGCCACAATCGATCCCCTCTCCCAAACCAACCCAGAAACCATACCGGCCATCGGAACCCCAAATCATCCGAATCCTAGTACTCAGACCGCCACATCCACACCACCATACCTTCACTTCGAACCCAACCAACCACCACCATTCCCTACTTCACTACCCCCACACCACATCATTCTACCCAGATCGATACCACAACCAAACCCCATCACCCACTCAATACCCTATTCTATCGACACACCTAGTCAACAACCCGACAATGTCCCACCTTCCAATGACCCGACACCAACTCATCACCAGAATACCCAACCTAATACGGCCCCCACTCACCGTATGGAAACTCGTGCCCAACATGGAATTTTCAAACCTAAAGTCCATTTTAACCTATCTACACATACCATATCCCAAATTCCAAAAAGCCCAAAATTAGCCAAACTGGATCCTACTTGGAATACGGCAATGCGTGAGGAATTTAATGCTTTAACAAAACAACACACATGGGATATCCTAGATCGGATGGGGTGAATGTAATCCGATGCATGTGGCTATTTTGTCACAAATTCAGAGACAGTGGTGATCTAGAGAGGTATAAGGCGATACTTGTGGCTAATGGCACAAATCAGCAGAAGGGTATTGACTGTGGTGAAACGTTCAGTCCGATTATTAAACCGTCTACTATTCGCACGGTTCTGAGTATTGCTATGGGTAAGCATTGGTCGATTCATCAGCTTGATGTGAAGAATGTATTTTTACATGAGGATTTGAAAGAAACTGTTTACATGCACCAGCCGTCTAGCTTTGTTCATCCAGCAGCTCCCCAGTATATATGCCGTCTCTGTAAGTCACTTTGTGGTTTGAAATAGGCCCCTAGAGCGTGGTATGATCATTTTGCATAGTACATTATGCGGATTGGGTTTGTATTGTCACGACCCGACCCGACGGGCCGCGACTAACCGCCCTAATGACGTCATTATATCAACCTGTCACACATAATCTAACTAACCCTTAATGAGTCTGAAATCCGGCAGCATAACGTCGCAATAACAACATATGCCAGGGTAGGCAAGCCGACAAGGCTGCCTTTACCCCCGAATGCACCTGTCTCCTGAGGAGTCACAACTAGCCAACACAATATAACAGACAAGCCGACAAGGCTGCCAACAGATACTAACGTATATACATGGAAACACCCCAACACAGAATACAATGGCATGACTGGCCTAAACAGAGTCATAACCCTAACATAAGTACAACCCACCAATGTCTACAGACCTCTATAAGAAGAATAACGACATATGACGGGACAGGGCCCCGTCGTGCCCCTAAATACGAACATAAGTCTAAAAGAGATTCGGTACCAAAATGACAAAGCCCTAGATCAAAGGAGCTTTCCAACCTGCTGAGTAGGAACCTAGGCATGAGGTTCACCAAACTGAAAACATGTACCTGCGGGCATGAAACGCAGCCCCCCGAGGAAAGGGGGGTCAGTACGAAATAATATACTAAGTATGTAAAACATGAAGCTGTAAAAGAGATCATAATTAGCCAACAGAAACAGAAGATCAGTATAAAAATCAGGATCCAAATCCAACTGTGCCATAAACCATAAAAGTCAGTTGTGCCTTATAAAAATGAGAGTCAAGGCAAGAAAACATGAATGTCTGTCCATATACATATATATACCTGTGACGTAACCCGGCCCACTAATGCCGGACTCGGTGGAATCATATCATAACCCGGCCCATGTTGGGACTTGGTACAGTCATATCTCATCTATGGATCCATCCTACGTAACCCGGCCCTCTAGTGAGGGTCTCGATGAACAATGCAAAGGCGTGCACGAGTCGTAACCCGGCCGGGACTCGGTGAGGTGATGTAGTAACACTTAGCACGAGTAGATATCATGGGTAACCATATGTAAGTAAAAATTATCATTTGACTCTCCATCAAATCATTGTAATAAGTCATAATAAACTCTTTGTTGATAAATCATAGGCACTTCTCATAACAATCCTCATTAGGAATAAAACTGTATAAGAATTAAGTACGTCCGCCGTACTTTCATTAAATCATGCCAAAAATAAAGAAGTAAGAGTTCCACATACCTCTTAGACGAACTAATCAACTCAATATTATAGTATGCCTCGTTTTAGAACTTCAACCTTGTCGTCGAATTTATCTAAGTTCTGTGGGTCCTCGTAAGCTCTATGAATGATTATCTACATCATACGGACGAATTCCATCACAATCGAATCAACACATTAAAAACAGATTCTTAGGGACATTCAAACGAACACCTCGAACGCGTAGAACCTATATTCCTTTTAATCGAAATCTATGTAAGTAGTGAAACATCCAACTCTCTTAATCCTCCTTCTTATACTACTAAAATCTCCAAAACAGTACCACAATTTCACATGCAAGCCCAGTAACTCCCAATTACAGCAGTCCTAACGATACCCAACCCAAATTCGCATTTTCGACAATCGTCTTTAGAACTAATAGCAAGAAATGACTTCAGAAAATTGTACATACTATTAAGAACAAGGAAGGTTACCTCATTAAACACATCGACGAGAATCGTCGGGAAACCCTTTTGCTCGACATAGCGTCCGACAAGCAGAAAACGCAGAAACAGGGCCCCAAAAAAATGACCCCCAGAACTCCTCCAACAATTCTGGGTCTCTTGCTTGACCTCGAAATACGTAGGCTAGTTTAAGAACTTGATTTAGCTGGAATCAAGGTTCAAAACGTCATAAATTTCTCCTTTTGGGTTGTGCGAAAATTCACAGTATTTCCCCCAACTTCGACTGAGAGCTCTAGGGAACCTACCAATGGAGTTTTCTCCTTCTGCTAGACTCGAATTGATGGAGGAATTTTGATTGAGATGAAGAGAGCTTGAAGAAATGGAGAGAGAGAAAAAATGGAGAAGGAGGGCTTATGGGCTGTTGATCTCGGTCGATCGATTTGGGGCTTAGCCACCCCCAAATCGATTATAACATCTCACTTACCTACTCCCACTATAAATTGTCCCTCCCCTAATTAATTAATCCCACAATTAATTAATTATACATACAATTAAATTTCCGATCTCCAATTATTTAAGTCCCGACGATTACTAAAATCCTCTTATGTCAATATCATAATTCCCGTAATAAAAATACCAGTCTATACTCTCTTCGGGGACATACAATTATTATTCAACTCCGTCGTCACTCTTACTAAATCCCAAAATTATTTCGGGATCACGCCCTTTTATATACTAATCCTCTTATTAATATACACAAGTACAATGAAAGTTTTCCCGGGTCCGGGTCTACTCACCTACGTTACGAGTTCAACCGCTACCCGAAAATACGGGGTATTACATCCTTCCCCCCTTAGAAACATTCGTCCTCGAATGTCGGTACGACAATCTAACCTTCGACACCATACAAAAAGAATACACCAATTGTTATTCCAATTCCTCAAAAACAAGGGGTACGACATTCAGGGATTAATTCAGACTATCTTTTAAACTGTGAGGCGGTACATATCAATTTATAACTAATTCTAAAGAAATAGACTCAAGTTTCATATGTGAACCAAAATAAACACATGGTGACTACATTCTTTAAATTCAAACAATAGGTAAAGGAGGTAGAAGGTCCTAATATCAAATTTTAGAGTTCTATACGCAACATAGTTATTTAAAACTATTCACACACCAATACAATTAGCCATGTAGCTATTTTATACTATTCCAGTTGATTCTTTTGTTGCACTGGTTCTGGGTTAGAGTGCAAAGAACACAAATTCGCCGATTTTCACTCACTCGCCCCGCCCGAATTTATAGCCCCAACTGTCTTAAAATAAAGGCAGCAACATGTGTTTGTGCAGGGCAAAATTTCACCAAAATACAGCAGTGATTACAGTAGCAAATAACAGCAAAACAGCAGCCAAATAACAGTCAACTGGTAGCCAAAACAGCAGCTAAATAACAGCAGAAAATGAGCTCAAATAACAGTCCAAACACCAGCCATAACAGCCTAATAACAGCAGGAAAATGAGCTCAAGTAACAGTCCAAACACCAGTCAGAACAACAGCTAATAACAGCAGAAAATTAGCTCAAATAACAATCCAAACACCAGTCACAACAGCAGCTAAAATCAGCAGAAACTGAGCTCAAATAACAGCCATAACAACCAAAACAGCAGCTAAATAACAGCAGAAACTGAGCTCAAATAACAACCAAAATAACAGCCAAAACAGTAGCTAAATAACAGCAGAAACTGAGCTCAAATAACAGCCAAAACAGCAGGTAAATAACAACAGAAACTGAAATTACAGACAGCAGTGATTTCAGTTGAAAATAACAGCAAAATAGCAGCCCAACAACAGCCTTAAAGCATAACCAAACAGCCCTAACAGCAACTATATAAATGAGGCAGAATATGCAGCAATGACTTGCACTAAAGCACAGTAGATCAGTAACTTTTTCAGCACCACAGAACAGTCCTATAGGGCTATATGTGTAGCAAAAATAACGACTACACATAACCACAAGTTACCTCAAAAGCCCAACAGCCCTTCCCAATTTTTTTTCCAGCAGTCCAGGGCATCAGGACAACAGGTAGCAGCAATCAGTAAACAAACAACAACTATAACTCAGAATCCAGTATTTTAAGAGCCACACCAGTCTTAACAATGAATAAGATAACTAAGAGAGCACCACATGTTTGAAAACAGGACCTTTGAGATGGAAAAAGGCAGCAACATCTGTGCCAACTGAAGCAATAATATATGTTTAAAGTGTAACAAGGACAAGACGGTAGTATATTACCAAGAACAAGAGACTAACCAAGCGATAGAAGAACAGGTGACATCAAACCACAGCCATAATAACATCAAGCATGGTAGCTAAATGCCTCATTATCTTGACTGGTTTCCTGACAACCAGTCTAAACATGCTGGATATTTCACTTCTCATACAGTCATACATCCTTGAACAAGACAAATAATATTATAGGCAAGCAAATGCAATCAAGGCATAGAAATGGACTAAGCAACCTTTGCACATTTTCTTACCTATAACATGTCTTTAATTAGAACCCTAACATGAGAGGTCATATTTTAAAACAATAAGGGTTGAAACTCATCTTGGAGGTTAAAGTCTACATATACCTGGAACAACTTTAAATTAACAACACTTTAGTCATGAAGTTACCTAACACTGCATGTGTACAAGTCTAAAATTCGCACATTATGCTTTGTTTTAACTACACATATTTGCTTTAAACCACCACAACACCTTCATCCATATATATTCACTTAGGTCAGTTTTATCTAATTAAACAGGCTCCCAAACTGTCATATTACCACTACTTTAGCATAAACAGTCTGCATATCCAGGGGTCAAAACAGATGCATTAAGAGACTGCATACCAACAGTCCACAGAAGCAAAATACAGGATCCAGGGGAACTTTCTGAATCATCTCTTCAAGACTAGCATGCGGAAATTATCCTAAGCCTATCATTTTAACTTGTTGGGAACATATGTCAACTAGCATAGTGGTCCTAAGCTTTTATTCCTAACTTACACATGCACTTAAACTAGGTGGATTGGTTTACACATTGGCAATGATCACATGGATACATGAATGGGTGCAGAAATACTCTTTTCTAGGTATTCATAACATAACTTCAAAGTTCAGCCCACATAAAGTTCAAGTTACAAGAACATAGATACAACAAGTACATACCTAAGAAAACAACTTAGGAATTAAACTTCCCTTTGGACATACCACAACCTCTTGGGTTAGTGTTAAGCTCATAAGGTCCAGCAATAAACTAAAATAAGTCCTTTGGTTTAAAAAAAATTCCAGTTTATATCACAGTATGCATCCATAGAAGTAACAAGATATTAATAGCACAGACAGGACATCATGTAGTCATAATTGAAGCTAAACATGTCATTGGAGACCACATGTAGGCTACATCATTTCAAATTATTGGATACCACATGGAAAAACCAAAAACAGTAAGCCGACATATTCTCTAAGCTTATACTCAACCAGGGTTACAATTGTAATTATATGAAAAATGTAATAGAAGTCACACCGGTCTTTTTACTATAACCAATAAGTTATAGGTTACTCCTAACTTTATGTTAGATTTCTATCAAGTCGGAATTGTCTCTACAATACTAATCACTCCAAAATCAATCCAAACAAGGTTATTATCGCTTAACTTATGCATACAATAGTTTAAAAGTCATTTCATGATTCAACTAAAATTACACCAGACTATACAACAACCTTATCAATCAACATGCAAAATCCACATATTCCTTTTGATTAATCCAAACATATAACCATTTATTTAGGCATGCTTAGTCACATCTTCTAACATACCCCCAAATCAGTAAAGCAGGATCGGAATTTAGGTAATATTCATAATTCACAATCATCACATAGGCTACCCTTTATCAATTCCCATCATAATTAACATCACATAACCTCAACCATATCAACACACTTAACTCATTCTCTTCTAGTTTTAAATTATCATATCAGACGATATAAGACAAGTTTTGTTAAATAGGACAACTAATCTTGTTCTTAATTAGTGGCGCTTGTTTTAGGTAGATGATATGACCAAACGACTTACAAATAGCCACACGAGTTTCCAAAATAATATATTGGTCATCACATTAGTTTAAATAACCCATACATGCTAACCCAACTTCAATCCAACCTGCCAATCCATGTCATGCTAACCTCATCGCTACTCACTTAATAACTTAACCAAATCGACAGAGGCAAGGGAATGCACCTAGTTGAGGAACTACTCAGATATTCATTTTTCATTCATCTCTTTTTTTTCCAACATGTGATTTAGATACCTATCAAAACTCAAATGATCTTATTTTATCTAAGGGTGGCCAGTGGGCCGGGCTCGGGTCTGGCGGGCCGGGGCAGCGGGGTCGGGGTCGGGGCGGGACGAGCCAGGGGGTCGGGGTCGGGTCTAGCGGGGCCTAGCGGGGTCGGGTCTGGCGGGACCTGCTCCAGTCCCGTCCCGATCTCGATCCCGATCCAGTCGGTATCGGGGTGGGGCGGGGTCGGGTCGGGCTCGGGGCGGGGTACGGTCGGGTTTTCCTTTTTTTTTTTTTTTTTAAAATAACATATGTATAAAAAAAACTCAATAAACAAAACAAGATAGTGTAATAAAAATATCCCAATGTTGTTTTTGTGCCTCTTATATTATTTAATAGACATATGATTTTTTTGTAATACAAATACAATTGTCTAAAATCTAAATTGCAACTTTGTGGTGTTGTCCAAAAGTTGCAAATTACATAATAAAATTGCAATTAAAAAAATTACATTCTCAAAAAAACCTGTTCTAATTGCTTGATGATTTCATGTGATTCTTCGGTTGGAATTGGTATTTGTTGGTCAAATTGATCCACGTCGCTTCCACTACCTTCGGTTAAGATTTCGTTGTAGTTTTCATCATCTTCTTCGTTGATCTCCGGTTGACCGCACCTTCTCCGCTCCGCTCGTATCCAATCTCTGAATAATACTTGCAATTTCCAAGTCGTCTCCGCCAATGAGTGTCCGTGGTCTCCTATTTAATATCTCGCTCTGAGAAAAAGCGCTTTCAGACGCAGTTGATGACACTTGAATGTTCAAAACATCTCGAGCCATCAATGAAAGTGTCGGAAAGGTCTTCTCATTCCCCCTCCAGTATTTCAGCAAGTCTTCTTGTCCATCTTCATTGATAACTTCTTGATACGGTACAGAACCCTGCAAAACAAAAATATCCAACTTGCTAATTTGGTTAGTAGTAGAGGTACGGCTGCACATTCTATTTCTGAGGCTTTCAATACTAGCCGCAGAAACAACATGTCTTTTGTGAGGTTGTGTTGAAGATGAAAAAGATGGTATGGAAGCCGGTAAGTTACTAGCATTTTCTTGTTGATAAAATCTATATATATTTTTGCATTGGTGTTCTACGCTAGACACCGCTTCTTCTTTAGTTTGTTCAATAGGTGGTGGGTGATTTAGATTTTTGGGACTTGGAGGTGGTAGTACTTCTATACAATCGTAAATAGTTTCAATTAGTGATTTAGTACCATCTATTTTAATAGTAGAATTTAATACAGAACCAATAATATAAATAGAGGGAATAGGAATAAAATATTTTTTAATTTTGACAAACATTTTTTTAATATTTGCCTTATAATTTGGTTTTTCCATATATTCACTAAGTAATAAAAATATTAGAGTTATATAAAATAACATAGTTGAAATAGTAGGATAATATATACCGGAAAATTCTTTTGTTGCTTGAAAAAATTTCTCTAAAAATACAATAAGTTCAGAAATTTTTACCCAATCACTATCTAAAATCATATCAGCTGGCTTTTTATTATGAGGGTTAAAAAATAAAGTTATAGGTAATTTATAGTCATAAGCAACAAGTAGTTGCTCGTATAAAGAATTCCACCTAGTGGATACTTCTTGTGGAATTCTTCTATAAGGTAGTCCACAATCGTGACAAGTTTTTTTATATTCTTTTCTACGTTGTACTTTATTACTTTTAAAAATAAAGTTTATAGCAAATTGTATTTTACTAAGAATGTCTTCAAAAAGTGATAGACCATCCTTTACAATTAAGTTATATATATGGCACGCACATTTTATATGAAAATGGTCTGGAAAAGATGGAGTTAAACTATTTTTTAACATTGTAATTGCGTAATTGTTATTAGAAGCGTTATCTAATGTAATAGTCATAATTTTATCGGTAATTCCGTAATAATCGCACACTTGATAAATATTTTCTGCAATAAAAGTACCAGTGTGCCTATCATCTATATATCTATACGCTAAAATACGTTTTTGCATAGACCATTTATAATATATCCAATGACAAGTTACAGTTAAATAGTCATGGCCGTTAGTACTACGACCTATATCAGACGTGATAGATACTTTGCCATTAAAATGATATAATGAAAAACGTAAATATTGTTGATATTCATGCGCGAATTTAAATACATCTCTCTTAACAGTTGATCTAGAAAAACCGTTAAAAGCAGGATTATATATATCTATAATGTAATGAATAAAACCGGGAGATGAAGGAAATGAAAAAGGCAAACCCTCCACAACAACTAATTTTGATATTGCTTCCCTATCTCTATGTTTATTGTATTTAGAGCCTACAATTCCCCCCGTCATAGGGTTAATTTGACCCTGTACTTGGTCCGGGACAATATCAGTATGTGAATCTTGTCCCGATGGAACGGGCGTTTGCGCACCCGGTTTTGAAGCCTGGTATTGGGCATACCTAGCTGGATGAGCACTTACTACGTGTCTAATTAAACCCTCCGTCCCACCGTGACCTTTTCCAGTTTTAAATTTTAAAATATTTTTACAAATTTTACATATGGCTACTTGATTCTCTACGTCCCTATCAAAAAATGTCCATGCATCTGATTTTAATGGTCGTTTTGCTGGACCTCGTCTCATACTAGGGGGAATAGGAGGTATTTCAGTTGAAGGTGCACTAGTGGGTGTGTTGTCATCAACATTAGTGGGTATATCATCTAGATCATCGTCTAAATTAAAATCTTCTTGAGTTTCAGAAAATAGCTCCTGGTCTAAATCTAATGGTATTGTAGGAAAATGTTGAGTATCAACAAAATCATCCTGTGTAGGAATAAGATGACTAGAAGAAGTACCCTTGCCCTGGTTGCCCCTACTAGAAGAAGCACTCTTACCCTTACCCTTAAACATACCTTTTAATCATTCCATTTTAATTATGATAATAAATAATTAAAAACAATAAAATTAAGTGCGCTAAATAAAAATATAAAATAAACAGACAATAATAATTTAAAGAAAGAACGAATGTACCAAACGCCGACGTAACGTCGACGTGTAATCGAGAGGTTGAAAATTGAAACTTTGCTCGATGGAAGATCCTCAAGCTAGTTGCCAACTTCACTCCCAATTCCCAAATGAATTAATAAAATTGAATATTTAGCAAACAATGTAGACTTGTAGAGAGATATATTGAGAAATTAGAGAGATTGTAGGAAGATTTGTGAGAAAGATGAAGAGAAAATGAGTTATTTATAGTTGAAAAATTGGGTTAAAGTGTAAATATAATAACTTATGGGTTAAAAATAAATATTAAGGGGTAGGGGGGGGTTGGGGGAGGGGGGCCTAAAATGGCCGTTGGCCAACGGCCATTTTTGCAAAGGGGAGAAAAGGGTGGGGTCGGGGTCGGGGTCGGGTCAGGCGGGCCTGGGGCGGGCTCGGGTCTGGCGGGACGAGACATCGTCCCGTCCCGAGTTCGAGTCCCGCCCCCGTTATTTTATTTTATTTTTAAGCGGGGTCGTGGCGGGACCGAGGCTGGCTCGGGACGGGGTCGGGCCATCCTGGCCCACCGGCCAGCCCTAATTTTATCTACCAAATTTACATGAAAGGAGAATGGGGTAGACACACTGCAATAGCGGACATGGGAATAGGTGGACTTAACAGTTTGATTTAATCAACACATAGATACAAAACATGGGCATATACAATCAAACCAAACTGGATGCAGAGTTATGCACATAAGGAAGGGACAAGGTTATTTTAAATAGTTATGTCCAGATGGGTATTAGACCACCTAAGACTATTGGGACCTGCCAAGGATAGGTATGACCCTTTAACCAGCAAAACATACACCAAATAGGCTCCTAAGCTATCCTTCAGATCACGACAGCACTTAAACAAGACACACATCCATTTCAAAGTCATTAGGTGATCCTATCATAATTATAACAACATTCTTATGCTAAATCTTAGTTCCCTTATTATAGGCAGATGAATAAATAAATAAATAAAACATTAAGCCCTTCAATCATTTAAACGGGTCATACAAGGTCAAATAACCCTTAAACCTAACAAGACAACCACTTAACACACAAATAATCGTCACAATAGCCACAATATTCACATATATTACACAGTGCTTGGCATAATATATTCAAGGTTTTATAGTTAACTCAAATAAGTAAATCGTCTATTGCAGCAGCAAGTCATTCCTGGAATTTTGTAAATACTCAATTTTCCACTCCCTTAAGCAACTATTGGCAACATGTTTAGCATACGAATCTATTCCCTATTTAAGAGATAAAACGCAGGCTTGTGTTATTAAAACATTTTGCATTCTACATTAAGATACGCAAAGGCAATTACGGGGGAAATCTTAATCAAACATAAAAGATATCTAGGCAAGTCTAATTAACTGTTTAGAGGTAGTCCCACTGAGCAAAATTGGCGAAGATAGGTTCTAACACAAGTGATTTATACTCAACCCACATACTGTACAGGGACATTAACAGACCACCCTGTTCCGAAAGAAGTATGACCAAGACAGAATACATTTATACATAACATGGATAGCATAACTCATAAGAAAAGCTGGAACACATCAACTTAAACAGGGTAATATTACCACATGTAGAGGACCATCTATTCCTAAGCCCCATCCACAAGTAGGACAACCCGTTAACGACTATCACATACATGCTGAACTAATTTCAAGGACTTATCAAGACCACTTGCTCCAGAGACAACAAACCTTATATGTATAATAGTAGCAATTCCAATTTTTGGCATATCTCATATTCCTTATCATATAAACATAAGCACATCAAGGAGTCATCTCAACTAATAGACTTCACACATACCATGTACTATAACCCAGATCAAACATAAAATATTTTACTCAAGAAGACCTTGTATATCTAAGGTCTTAACGATTATCTAATATTCTAAGAGTCTCAAATATTCCATGTCCCAAACTTACATTATTTCTTCCCGTATACGAGTAAGATAGGTTCTCATAACCTCGAATTCGTATTGCCCTTCTAGCGGCTGTCGCTTTCTTTGGAGGCATAGCTGTAACACATTAATACGTCAGAGAGGGAATAACCTAATAACATAGCTCTATCGCACGATCTTAGAGTAAGAAGAATAGAAACCAATCCTAAATGTCCGGCAGCCCTCCTACGTATAAGTATGGTGCACAACATACCCATACGCAAGACTCTACTAGACACGGTCTGTAGACATTCGAGGACTAACTGCTTTGATACCACTTTTGTCACGACCCGACCCGACGGGCCGCGACTAACCGCCCTAATAACGTCATTATACCAACCTGTCACACATAATCCAACTAACCCTTAATGAGTCTGAAATCCGGCAGCATAACGTCGCAATAACAACATATGCCAGGGTAGGCAAGTCGACAAGGCTGCCTTTAACCCCGAATGCACCTGTCTCCTGAGGAGTCACAACTAGCCAACACAATATAACAGACAAGCCGACAAGGCTGCCAACAGATACTAACGTATATACATGGAAACACCCCAACACAGAATAGAATGGCATGACTGGCCTAAACAGAGTCATAACCCTTACATAAGTACAACCCACCACTGTCTACAGACCTCTATAAGAAGAATAACGACATATGACGGGACAGGGCCCCGTCGTGCCCCTAAATACGAACATAAGTCTAAAAGAGATTCGGTACCAAAATGACAAAGCCCTGGATCAAAGGAGCTTTCCAACCTGCTGAGTAGGAACCTAGGCATGAGGTTCACCAAACTGAAAACATGTACCTGCGGGCATGAAACGCAGCCCCCCGAGGAAAGGGGGTCAGTACGAAATAATGTACTAAGTATGTAAAACATGAAGCTGTAAAAGAGATCATAATTAGCCATGAAACGAGAAGATCGGTATAAAAATCGGGATCCAAATCCAACCTGTGCCATAAACCATAAAAGTCAGCTGTGCCTTATAAAAATGAGAGTCAAGGCAAGAAAACATGAATGTCTGTCCATATACATATATATACCTGTGACGTAACCCGGCCCACTAATGCGGGACTCGGTGGAATCATATCATAACCCGGCCCATGCTGGGACTCGGTACAGTCATATCTCATCTATGGATCCATCCTACGTAACCCGGCCCTCTAGTGAGGGTCTCGATGAACAATGCAAGGCTGTGCACGAGTCGTAACCCGGCCCGGGACTCGGTGAGGTGATGTAGTAACACTTAGCACGAGTAGATATCATGGGTAACCATATGTAAGTAAAAATTATCATTTGACTCTCCATCAAATCATTGTAATAAGTCATAATAAACTCTTTGTTGATAAATCATAGGCACTTCTCATAACAATCCTCATTAGGAATACAACTGTATAAGAATTAAGTACGTCCACCGTACTTTCATTAAATCATGCCAAAAATAAAGAAGTAAGAGTTCCACATACCTCTTAGACGAACTAATCAACTCAATATTAGAGTATGCCTCGTTTTAGAACTTCAACCTTGTCGTCGAATTTATCTAAGTTTTGTGGGTCCTCGTAAGCTCTATGAATGATTATCTACATCATACGGACGAATTCCATCACAATCGAATCAACACATTAAAAACAGATTCTTAGGGACATTCTAACGAACACCTCGAACGCGTAGAACCTATATTCCTTTTAATCGAAATCTATGTAAGTAGTGAAACATCCAACTCTATTAATCCTCCTTCTTATACTACTAAAATCTCCAAAACAGTACCACAATTTCACATGCAAGCCCAGTAACTCCCAATTACAGCAGTCCTAACGATACCCAACCCAAATTCGCATTTTCGACAATCGTCTTTAGAACTAATAGCAAGAAATGACTTCAGAAAATTGTACATACTATTAAGAACAAGGAAGGTTACCTCATTAAACACATCGACGAGAATCGTCGGGAAACCCTTTTGCTCGACATAGCGTCCGACAAGCAGAAAACGCAGAAACAGGGCCCTAAAAAAATGACCCCCAGAACTCCTCCAACAATTCTGGGTCTCTTGCCTGACCTCGAAATACGTAGGCTAGTCTAAGAACTTGATTTAGCTGGAATCAAGGTTCAAAACGTCATAAATTTCTCCTTTTGGGTTGTGCGAAAATTCACAGTATTTCCCCCAACTTCGACTGAGAGCTCTAGGGAACCTACCAATGGAGTTTTCTCCTTCTGCTAGACTCGAATTGATGGAGGAATTTTGATTGAGATGAAGAGAGCTTGAAGAACTGATGGAGTTGAAGAAATGGAGAGAGAAAAAAAATGGAGAAGGAGGGCTTATGGGCTGTTGATCTCGGTCGATCGATTTGGGGCTTAGCCACCCCCAAATCGATTATAACATCTCACTTACCTACTCCCACTATAAATTGTCCCCCCCCCCCCTAATTAATTAATCCCACAATTAATTAATTATACACACAACTAAATTTCCGGTCTCCAATTATTTAAGTCCCGACGATTACTAAAATCCTCTTATGTCAATATCATAATTCCCGTAATAAAAATACCAGTCTATACTCTCTTCGGGGACACACAATTATTATTCAACTCCGTCGTCACTCTTACTAAATCCCAAAATTATTTCGGGATCACGCCCTTTTATATACTAATCCTCTTATTAATATACACAAGTACAACGAAAGTTTTCCCGGGTTCGGGTCTACTCACCTACGTTACGAGTTCAACCGCTACCCGAAAATACGGGGTGTTACATGTATGTAGCAAGTGTGATAATTCTCTCTTTATTTTTCATCGAGGTAATATCACTGCTTACTTGCTGTTATATGTGGATGACCTTGTGCTTACTGCCTCATCTGATTTATTGAAAAATGAGATTATTACATTGCTCAAAATTGAATTTGCCATTACTGACTTAGGAAAGTTGAATTATTTTTTGGGAATATCATTGACTACATCTGCAGAATCTATATTTTTGTGTCAGCGCAAGTATTCAAATGAGATAGTATACATGGTTAAAATGGCAAACTGCAAGATAATGTCCACTCTGGTTGACTCTAAATCAAAGCTTAGTGTTGTTGATGGTAATCATGTGTCCAATCCCACACTTACAGGAGTCTTGCAGGTGCACTACAGTATCTCATGTTCACCAGGCCTGATATTACTTACGTTGTTCAACAGGTATGCTTATTTATGTATGCCCTCAGGGAGCCTCATTTTACTGCCTTTAAGCGTATCATTCGATATGTTAAGGGCATACTTGATTATGGATTGCACCTATACCCCTCAGCACCGACCAAGTTGTTATCATATACAGATGCTGATTGGGTAGACTGTCCGGACACGCGACACTCCACTTCCGGCTATTGTGTGTTCTTAGAGGATAATCTCATTTCTTGGTCTGCCAAGAGGCAGGCCACCCTATCCTATTCGAGTGCAGAAGCAGAGTACAGAGGCGTTGCTAATGTTGTTGCTGAGATCTGCTGGCTTCAACACCTTCTTTTGGAGATACAATGTCCCTTGCGTAAGGCGTCTTTGGTTTACTATGATAACATATCCGCCATATATTTATCTCATAATCCAGTTCAGCATCAACGAACCAAGCATATTGAGATGGATATACACTTTGTTCGTGAGAAGGTTGCTCTTGGTCATGTTAAGGTGTTGTATTTGCCTTCTT
Source organism: Anisodus tanguticus (assembly GCA_034509755.1). Lineage (NCBI taxonomy): Eukaryota > Viridiplantae > Streptophyta > Magnoliopsida > Solanales > Solanaceae > Anisodus > Anisodus tanguticus. Next base: position 51,103,745 of record CM067547.1, read on the forward strand.
GATATCAGTATGCAGATATATTTACGAAAGGCCTTCCTAGACAGCTCTTCCTCAACTTCAGATCCAGTCTTAGCGTCCGGCCTCCTCCCGCTCCGACTGAGGGGGTGTATTAACGTGTACATACATAATACCATAACTAGAATATATTTCATATATTGTGTAATATTTAGTGATGTATAATTATAGTAGAAATAGAATCCTTATTGTATTAGGATTGCACATATATATATATATATATATATATATATATATATATATATATATATTAATAAGAAAGACTAAGAGAGATTAATACATTCTTACCAGCATTACCATACATATCTTTTATTAATATTTGGTGTATGATAAAAATAATTTGTGTTACAAAAGATTGTGATGAAATAGTAAGTAACTCTAATTCTAATTGGAAAATCTTCAAATGAGACCTTTAACATGGAATATTTTACCACCAAAATAAGATATTTCGATACAAATTCATATTAATTAAACTGTAATGATATCCAAAAGAAAATAGCCCAAAAAGGGAAAAAAATATTTCCTCCGGTCCACTTTACTTGTTGTCTTTATTAATAATAGATAGTTCTAAATAGTTATCATTTTAGAAAATTTAAAGATAATTAACTATTAGTTTACCTTACCCTTACGCATAAATATGCATAAAGATTAATGTGGTGAAAAAAAGAGTAGTATTAATTGAGATCAAAGACTAAATAAGAATAATTTAGTGAATTTACCCTTTTAATTAATATTTTTTTATAGGGTGTGCAAAAAAAAAAATGACAAGTGAAATGGACCCGAGGGAGTAATTTTTACTTAGGAGACAATTGTAGAAAATTAACCATCACCAGATATTTACACCTAGGGTGTGTTCGGTATGAAGGAAAATATTTTCCGAAAAATATTTTCCAATTTGCTCATTTTCGTTTGGCCAAAACTTTTAAATAATATATTTTTTAGAAAAACAAGTTCCTTAAAAATGAGGAAAATGACTTCCCTAACAAAAGTAGGAAAAACAAGTCTTCCAAGTGACATTCAACCAACTACCACATCCCCTAACCACCCACCCACCAAACTCTAACGACCCCTACCACCCCTAATGCACCCCACTACCACCTCCTACCCCACCCCATCAGCCCCTAACTGACCCTCACTCTTACCCCACCCCAATTTTTTTAAAAGTTTTAATTTTTTTTGTTTTTCTACACCATCCCACCCCACCCCCCTACTACAAACACACCACTCCCATAACCCACCCACCCCCCAATTTATTTTAAAAAAAATTAATTTATGTTTTGTTTTTCTACACCACCACCACCCCGGTTGCGAACACCCCACCCTCAATTTGGCGTGTGTGGGTTGTGGGGGGGGGGGTGTTTTTTTTTATTTATAAATATTTTAAAAATAAAATAAAATATATGAAATAGAAAATTGGAAGTGGGGTAGGTGGGGATTGGGTGAAACAGTGGTGTGTTGTGGGGTTGGGTGGGGGTGGGGGTTGGAGTGGGTGTGGTGGGTGGGCTGGGATTGGGGTTGGTGTGGTGGTGTGGGGTAGGTGAAGATGGTGTGTGTTCGAGGGTGGTGGTTAGGTGAGGTGGGATTTTGTTTGGTGGTAGGTGCTTGGCATAGGTGGTGGAGGGTGGGTGCTTGGGGTGGGTGGTGGAGGGTGGGGGTGTGGTGGGTCTTGGATGAATATTTTTAATTTTTTTTTTTACTAACCACCGAATATTAAAAAATAAGTAAGAACTCATTTTTCAGGAAAACATTTTCCTCCATACCTAACACACCCTTATTCAATGAATACAAGATATATGTCTTGCATACAAATTTATCACTTAATTATGAATAAATAATATATATTCTTACTTTAGCTTTTAATTAATGAAATTTAAATAATTAATTGTGTGTAAATATCCGGTGCGGGTAGTATTTACCAAACGAGTAGACTTGTCAAAATATAGTACTACTACAAATTCGTTGTATTTTAAAAATCTAAAAACTCCACGTAGCGTACCATTTGCCGCACTTTCTCACCAATAAATCTTATATAGAAATAGCTTCAGCAGTACTATACAACAAGTAACATTTTCCTCCATTGTTTCCTCCGTTTCTCTCTAGTACTTCTCTCTCCTCTCAGGTAATCCAATATTCTATCTAATTGTACAATCAATCAATTTTTTACACATACATATTTATTGTTTCTATCTATGTGTAGTATAGGCTCCCCCCCCCCCTCCCCAGTATTTTTCAGTTAGGGTTTGTTCTGTGTCTGATTTGATCTGATTACTAACTTGTACAATCAATCAATTTCTACGTATACATATTTATGTGATACAGTTCGGATTTCGAGAGTCAGTTAAGAAAATCTCTCTTATGTCCTTTAAATATATTAAATTGTTAATTATTGTGACTTATAGTACTTTAGTTTTTAAATATGTAAATTATTTTTAAAAAAAAACTTAAAATTGTATTGTCTGAATTTACGTCAAAATAAAGAAGTTTGACTCTCGAAATATTTTCTGTATCACATAAATTGGTACATATGGAGTATGTTAGAGACGGATTCATGTTTTAAGTTTTATGTGTTCAAATTTTAATGTTTTTAGCATTGAGTTCATTATATATTTTTAAGATTATGAGTTCCTATCTGTTATTTTTGTGACTTTGTACACATAAATTTGTACTCTCCTCAAAAGTACTAGGTTCAGATACATCATTGTGCATCCGTCTATGTATGTTAGAGGCCGATCCATGATTTAAGTTCTCTGTGTTCGATTTTAATGTTTTTTAGTGTTGAGTTTATTATATATTTTTAACATTATGAGTTCCTATCTACTATTTGTTGCAATTTTTATACATAAATTTGTACTATGTGCCGAAAGTACTGGTTTCAGATATATCACTGTGCATCCGCCTAATGTGCGGTGGTGCATAGGCGTTTTTTTGCAAGTATTTTTGCTGTGTATTTTTCTTTTGTGTCGAGGGTCCATCGGAAACAGCCTCCCTACCTTAAGGTTTGTGTACATCCTACCCTCCCTAGACCCCACTTATGGGAATACACCGGGTATGTTGTTGTAGTTTTACTGTGTATTTTACCAGTTAGGGTTTGTTTTGTGTCTGATTTGATCGGATTGTTGCAGATCTAGATGATGTTGTTCTGATTTTTGTAGGTTCAAGGGTATAGAATCATAGTGATGGGGAATAGAGTGGATCACGAGTACGATTACCTGTTTAAGATCGTGTTGATTGGTGATTCTGGAGTTGGAAAATCGAACATTTTGTCAAGGTTCACGCGAAATGAGTTCTGTTTGGAGTCAAAATCCACTATTGGAGTTGAGTTCGCCACCAGAACTCTGCCGGTCAGTACTAATTTGACTTTGTTCTAAGTTTAATTTGAAATTTGTCGTCGTTTGAGCTCTTAATGTAGTAATATTGTATTAGTTCATACTGATAATTGTTGTGAACTGCTTGGCACTTTTCTATCTCGAGATTCAAACTAAGTAGGCGTTTGGCCATTGGTTTCATATATTTTCCACTTTATTTGAAATTTATGAAGTTGGAGTTGTGTTTAGTTATAATTTTTGCAAAGGCGAGAAGAGAGCACTTTATTTGGAATTTATGAATATGTAGTCGGAAAACAGGTTTGGAGCACTTTTCCAAATTTGGAATCCAACTCCAAGTTGGATTTGGAAATTTTATAACCAAACACTGATTTTGAAATAAAGTGAAAATTTATTCCAAAACAAAGTGAATAATTCTCATGGTCAAACGGCTAAGTGGGAAGGGGAGCCTTGGAGTAACAGGGAAAGTTGCTTCCATGTGACCAGGTGGTCACATGTTCAAGCCGTGGAAACAGACTCTTGCAGAAATACAGGGTAAGGCTGTGTACAATAGACCCTTGTGGTCCGACCCTTATCCGGACCGCATAGCGGGAGCTTAGTGTACTGGGTTGCCCTTTTTAAACGACTAAGTGAAGATTTTGAACAATATATTAGAAATGTAATATGTATCCTTTTTTGTATGAGGAGAATTATTTAAAATATTTTTCATGTAGTTTCTAGATTCAGAAGATCAAAATTTAAATTTTTTATGAATAAATATCTCTAGTTTTACCTCCATAAGTTAGTCAAATTGACTCTCGAGAAGTGTAAAAGAAAAGGGGACGGAGGGAAAACTACTATTATCTAGAATCTTGTGGAAATGATTGATGAATTTTATATGATTATGTCGAGTTTGTGGCGGTTATGGATGAGAATCGAGTAGAGATTGGTGGACCGGAAGAGCCGCTGTTTTTTTAGCATCTCCAGTATTCGAGTTGCGGGTTAATGGATGACTAATTTATAACTCCTGTTTGACACTTTTCTATCTCGAGATTCAAACTAAGTGAAGATTTTGAACTATTCTATAGAGATGTAATTTGTATCCTTTTCTATATGAGGGGAATTGCAATTTGAAGTACTTTTCATGTAGTTTCTAGTTCGGAAGAACCAAAATTTAAATTTCTAAAATTAAATTTCTCTAGTCTTACCTCCCTAAGTTAGTCAAATTGACTCTCTGTTAAAAAATGGGGACAGGGAGTGCTACTATCATCTAGAACCGTGTGAAATGATTTTGTACGATTTTGACGAATTTGTGGTGATTGTGGATGAGAATCGTGTAGAGATTGGTGGAGCGAAAGAGCTGCTGGTTTTTGAGCATATCTTGTATTCTAGTTGCGGAAATGGATGACCAAAATTTTAGGTGCACCAATTGATGATTGCCTTTTTCCCTCTGGTCAGATACTATTTTGGCTAAATGATTGATTTGTTCTTCTCCAAAATTCTAAAGACAAACCAATAACTCAAGCATAGATATCATGTAATGTGAACTCATAAAACCTGTTTTTTTCTTTTTTCTTCTGTAGCCTACTATTCAGTTGTATTTTCAAGTATGAACAAGATACTACTGCATAGATCCAGCTGCAACATTCTGTAGATATATTCTTGGTAGGAATGAAGAAGTTCATTGATTGTCCTGTGTAATATTAGCAAGAGTTTTTCAGATTGATCTATCTGTACTTTAACAAATATGAGCTTTTTAAAGAAATGTTGGTCCGCTCGTGACCTGGGATTTCCGCCTTTAACTGTTATGCGTGGCCTAATCCGATAGTGCTACATTTTTGTACTGTATAAGTGAAAATTTTCAACGGCAGGACTGGTTGTCAATCTGTAATTGGAATTGGAGTGTTTTAGCGGTGCTTATCATGTCCTGTTGAAGAAACCCAAATACTCCGAAATTCTCAACTCTTAAAACCCTTACGCTGGATGAACCAGGCATCTGCTTTCGTCCAACCACAAGATCCAATTCTGTGCAATACATGTCAGTGTTTTCAAAGGCCTGCTTAAGCCCTGAATTTAGGCGCAAAACATGTTGAGCGCTTCCCCTCGCTTTACGTGTTCTTCAATGTCTTCATCAAGGCTTTAAGACATACTTTTCTTTGCCAATGAGAGCAATCCTGAAGAGGGACACTAAACAATTGATATTTCACTTTATCGTCTTATTTTTTCAATCTCTTTGTCCTTATATAGTTATTCATGCTTATAATTTTTAGTCTTCGACTACAGATACATATTTGTATTTTTTTCTCCATTTGCACCTTTGTTCATTAAAGCCCACATTTTATTTACGCTTTGCGCTTAATGTCCCAACGGACCTTAGAGCTTTTTTTTGCGATTTTCACCTTTTGATAGCACTGATACATGTTGCTTTTTGTTTGGAAGTAAATGTGAGGTTGAAATAGAATTAGTGTTGTGGTAGCAACACTCGTGGAGTACTTTATCTACTTCATGATGCAGATTGAGGGTAAGACAGTCAAGGCCCAAATATGGGACACTGCAGGCCAAGAACGGTACCGAGCCATTACCAGTGCTTATTACAGAGGAGCAGTTGGTGCACTCCTTGTTTATGATATAACAAAGGGGCAAACATTCGACAATGTTCAGAGGTGGCTCCGAGAATTGAGAGACCATGCAGATTCCAACATTGTAATTATGATGGCTGGAAACAAGTCCGACCTTAACCACCTTAGAGCAGTCTCCGAGCAGGATGGTCAAAATTTAGCTGAGAAGGAAGGACTCTCATTTCTTGAGACATCCGCATTGGAAGCAGTTAACGTAGATAAGGCTTTTCAGACTATACTGACCGAGATTTACCATATCATAAGCAAGAAGGCGCTGTCTGCACAAGAAGCAGCCGCAAGCACTACACTTCCCGGTCAGGGTACAACCATCAACGTTAATGATACCTCTGAAAATGTGAAGAGAGGCTGTTGTTCTACCTGAGTCAAGGTAGGAAGAACAAACCTTTTTTCATTTAATTTTTTGGTTTATTTTTTCATTATTCAGAGCAAGAGATGTAGATTACTTTCTTGATTGTACAAGAGAAAGAGCTTGTGAATGTCAAAATTGTCTAGTGATTATTCTTCATGTGGTGTACTGTTTAACTATTTCTTTTAGAAAATGACCAATACTGATAATGTTCAAAAGAAGATTATATCTTCCAGGGGTACTTGGATATACAGAGGATTCAATTAAATTCTAGCATTTTCATGTGTACTATCTTGACTTCTCTGGTTTTCTGTTTAATTCATTTCCAGCATTTTCACTCAATACAAGGTATGCACAATTGAGAAGATACTGATGTAAAGTTCTCCTGTACAGGACTTCGAGTCTTATTACTCCCCTCTCATAATATTTCTAGCTCTTAAAATGGAAGTAGGACAAAGTATAAGAAAAACAATGATTTGATGATTATCTCATGTTACAAGCCGTAAACACGTATAACAGCGTCAAATAAGCCTATGATTCCTCATGTCAATGAATACTAGGATGTCATACTCAATTTGTTGTAAAAACATTTTTAAATCATGTTTTTACAACTCGAGAATATCATGCTATAGTGGTGAGAGATTATGACACAGTAAATAGCTTGAAATAGCATACATGTCCTAGTACGAGCTCGCCCCACAACATACTAGGTAATTTCAAAGCAATTATGCAAGTTTCAAATATTGCTTTTGGAAAAACAAGCAATCTGGTAAGCTTCCTCAACCCGAATTATACAAATCGCCTCCAAAACGACCTTCAACAGTCTCAATTTACACACAATGTCGATTAAAACGATAATTATATTGACCAGGGTCAATCCCATATTTCTGGGTCAATCCCATGTTTCTAGGTCAAGCCTAGATCAAAGTCAAGAAAAAGCCAACAAAAATCAACTAGATCCGGTCAAACTAGGAAAACTATGAAACAAAGTCTAGAGCCGGACTAGCCATAAGCAAATAAATACCAATTCCATAATCAAGTACGAATTTTGATTTCATAACTAGGTCAAATCTCTAATTTCCTAATTTTGACTAGGTCAAAATTTCTCAATTTCACTTGAAACTCATGATTTCTATGGTTAAAATTCAATCAAAATCAAATATAACCATCCTAGAGTGTTAGAGAATCACTAAGGTATTGATCTAGATCAAAATCCTTCTAAAGGATCATCACCCTCGAGCTCCCCCTTTTTTCAAAATGGCAAAACTTAGGTTTGGTACTTGTCACTATATATATATATATATATATATATATATAATGGACTCTTAAGCGTGATCAAGACGCTATTAGCGTGATAGCGCAAGTCAAAGTCCTGGTCCATTGTACTCTCGCGGTCTGACAGCACAATAATGCAAGTCTTTTTTCCCCTTCAATACTATCATGTTTGGCGCACCGCGATCGCAGATGCACCAGATACACATTTTTCAACTTATGTTATTAGATATTCATACATGTCTGAAATCACCCCGAGCCCTCAAATCACCTACTAAACCATCGGTCTATTTGTTACAACTTTCATGCACACTCGTATGTGCAAGGTGGCTTCGAGAAAAGGTATTAATACAAGTTCGAAGTAGTACAAGAGGTAATTAAACCCCCACATATATAAAGGTCGTAATGGGGAAAATAGACTAATTTTGAAGGAATTAATGTATTTTCGTATATAAAGGTATTGATTCGTGTGGTTGTTTTCATCATTTAATTTCCTATAGCCGTTTTGACTTGGAAATAACAAAAAATATCCCTTTCTCCAAGTGGGCTACATGACGAAGTCATTGACACGTGGGTCGGCCAACAGCTTGGTTAAAGTTAGCCTCTCAAAGTCGCATGTGGTTTGGAATTATTTATTTATACAACTTGTAGTACTTGTCTAGACGGGTCAATAGGTGATCCTTAGGCGATCTTTACAGTAAAAAAAAATTGAAATAAGAAGTAAATACAAGAAAAAAACTAAATTAATTCAACATCTATCATACATAAATATAAAAAAATTTAATCTTATATATACAACATAATTTTTTGTCAAAAAACGTTCCGATGAATCTGTTGCACCCACACGACTCTGCTCCTAGTGATCAAGAAGGTCCATGGCCTATATTAGTGATTTACATGTGCACTTTGAAGGCGTGTCTGTGCAAGGTCGGTCCAAGTAGAGACAACAGAAATGAAAGGGGTGGGGTGGGGTGGGGGTGGGGGTGGGAGGGGAAGGCGGAGAGGTTATTTATACTCCCTCAGTCCCAATTTTATTGAAGGTTAACCAGTTTGGATAGTCAAACAATTCTTTCTTTAACTACAATTTTCTCCAACTATTTTTATATATTGTGAATTATTAATTATGCATACTTATAGTAATTTTTATGTAGTTTTCACATATGTAAATTTTATTATAAAATACCGAAGAATCTATGTTCAAAATTAAATCAAAGAAAAAGATGTTAGACTCCCAAACTGGTCAACCTTCAAATAAATTGGGACATAGAGAGTATCAATTTTTAAAACTCTGATTAGTTCCCAAGGGAAAAGTCTTTTTGTGTCCAGGACTTTGGTTTAATAGTAAAAGTATAGAGCATATGATATAATATATGAGTCCACCAAACAGAGTACAGAACCAGGTTCTCAACCTATTTCCTTAAGTAAAGACATAAGGTAAATAACACAAGATGTTTACGTGGAAAACTCCTTGCTCAAGGGATTAAAAACTACGACCTACTACTGTAGAATTTTCCCAACCTCACTAAGACTGAGCAATGTTCAGATTACAACCTATTGTAACTCAGGAATTAAACTCTTAATCCCTCACCCATTTACAACATTCTATTGCAAAAATACACCTTGACTAACTCTAGCCAAGTGACACTGTTAACCTCTCTTACTCACAATAACTCTATTGCAATACCTTAACAATAACTCTATTGTAAGGACACACCTTGACTGACTCTAGTCAAGTTTACAACTCAAGATTTTTGAAATGGAACTACCTATAGACAACTTCTTACAAGAAGAGTAGGTTTACAAGTTAAGGAACAAAAGAAAAAGACTCAACAAACGTAAGGACTTAAAACATCTTCAGTGATATAGAACTGGTCCTTGTGTTTGTTGTAGCTTCGTTCTTGATGAGAGTCCTTTGAAGGACTGCGACTTGCTCTTGAGATATATGAGATTTTTTGATTTTGCAAGCTTAAGTTTTCATTCCTTAACATGTTGCATATAAAGAATGAGTGAAGGAAGTGTCAAACTCTTAAGCCTTGGACCAATAGAAATTCCGCAAGCAACTCTGCAGCAGTGCTGCTACACTGCCACAATGTCAGATCCTTCTATGAGTTCGAGACCTCGAGTTTGAGTTTGAGCCGGTTGATTATCAATATTCAGGGTGAGGATGCTACTTTCAGCATGTCTTGGATGCTTTATCTCTTATCTTGTCTTTTACTTGATTCGAGAGACACGTTTAAGACTTTTAGACTTGTTCTGTTCCATTTGGTTGATGTATTCTGACAGTTAGAGCTCTTGTTTCATTGACCAAATCTATGGGATGGTATTGTGATCTGGCTTATCTTTATGCTTTTAATAATGTTTTTATATTATAATAAACAGAGTTATTAAGTATTTTGTTATTTCCGCACTTTGTATTTATATTCGTATTGTTTAAAGGGGAGTCGTTCGCCTACCGGTGGGGAAAGTGTAGGTGCCACCATGATTCCTAAAAGGGGTCGTGACAACTCCATCAGTTGTACTTTGATTTGGTGCATTGGATGATCCTTCCAAGGAAAAAAGGGCTAACTATAGCTGGTTTTCTGTACATAACTCTCATGGAGCTCATTGATATTGGTGTCCAAATAAATTTGCCCAACCTTATGGTTCAACACATGATCGGAATTGCTACGTACTCAGGATGATAAAAGCACGCACTTACCTATGGATTTTGGTTAGCTAACATTATAAAGCATTTTCAAGTACCGGTTAAGGTCTGGGCATATCAAACCAAAAAGGATGCAATTAGGGAGTTGGAACATGTTATTGATCCTGATCCATGTGAGGAAATGAAGCTTAGGTAAAGCTGCAAACCTTAAGAGAACAACTTGCAGAGAAGGATGCTGAAATTGCTACTCTGAAACAAAAGCGTTTGTAGGATCTTGACACATTATATGTCAAGTATGGACTTTAACATGAAACTTTAGAATAAAGGCTCAGAATTTGCAGGCTGCACTTGATAAGGAGAGAGCATAAAACACATCCAAGAGTTGCTCAAAACCCTTACAAGTGGCCCCTCTTCTACATCCAAACCTTCATCCTAGTTTGCCTTAGTCTGTCTTTCCTTAGTTGACCTTCGTTCCTATTCTACTCAAACCTTGTTTTTGTTGACAATTGGTCGGTTGCTCTTAAATTGATCATAGATTGGTGTTACAATGCTTCACTAATAAAGATTATTTGATCTCTTATATTTTTATGTTTGTTTTGTGATATCAATACAAGAAGATATAAATTGAGCTACTATTACAATCATGTTTGTATATGTGATAGCCTAAGTGTCCATGAGTTTAATAATGGTACTCTACTGATCTTAATTTGAACTGAAGCAACTTTTTAATGATGCCGGAAGGGGGAAGATTATACTATTAATATTTTATGACCTAATTATGCTAACTTGGTTCAATCTTAGTGTTGGTATTCATTTTTAGGCTATGAGTTGTGTGCAACATATTACATGGAGGCTTGAAAGAACATGGATTTGTCATCATCAAAAAAGGGAAATTTGTTGCATTAGCAATGACATTGTATGTTTTAATAATTGACCAAGCAAATAAATAAGGCAAATGAATCAAGTCTAATAACATGTTCTATCTCAGGCACAGAGCAAGACAAGGGCAAATGAACTAGGTCATCAGACTTAGATGCAAGATAAGGTGAATGAACCAAGTGTCTGGACCAGGTCCATGAAAGTGTTTCATTTTAGAGTTCAGACATGCAATATACACTTGAGTGGAACTGGTCTATAAAAGTGTTCCATGACAAACAACATGGGGAAGCAGTATGTGTGATTCAGACGGTCTTAATGCAGACAGAGTTGAATGAATTAGGTCCAAGAACATGTTTTAGCTCAGAGTCCTACTGCGAGTAGGAGTTGAATGAACCAGGTACATGAACCCGATCCAAATACATATTCCAACCGAGAGTCCTACCGCGAGTAGGATTTGTGACTTAAGAGTTAGTACTTGGCGGACAAGCTACAAAATTTCTTGCCATACATAGAAGATACGCTTCAGACTCCTACAAGGATAGTAAAGCCATGTGACACACAAGAATCCTAAGTCAACATAAACACTAACTCTAAACATGGGCCTCATCGTGTAGGGTTTTGTGTTAGCCGACTTGTTGCGCATCAAAAGCTATATAAAGACCAAGTCATCTGTTGAAGAAGTTTGTGCACTCACAAAGAGAGAAATCAGAATATTGAGAGAAACTAATCAATGCCATATTGAATGTTTTGATTCCAGAAGTGCGACCTAATACAAGAAGAAGATTGAAGAACTTGATTAATAGAGTTTATATTTTACAGTTCTTAAGTCTAGATTCGTGTATTATGATTATTTATCGAGTTGTACCTTTATCAGCTTTCTTAGAAGCAACTATTATAGGTATAAACGCTAGGCAAATTCAGCTTCAAGTTGAGGGCAACTTGAAGTGGGCTCATTAGTCTAGAAAGATTAGTGAGATAGAAATTAGAGTTTAGTTCCTAGGTTACAGAGTTTGTAACTTTGAATTTGCAAAGGCTCATGATTTTAGTGAAGTTTTAGAGAAATCCTAAAGAGGTGTAGGTCGTGATTTTTCACCCTTTGTGAACCGAATGGTTTTCATGTAAAAATTATTGTGTCTTTACTTTCCTGTTCTTTACTATTCTGCAAACACTAGCTTAGAATAGGTAGAGTAACGTGGTCTATCCTATAGGCGAAAATTAGGTAGTACTTAGGATAGATATTTGGTCGTTCAAAACATCACAGTTGCTACATCAGAATTTTTCTGAAGATATTGTGGATCATATTGATGTAAACATTCATGTAAAAACACTTGAGGGGCATTGGGATAGGTCATGGTGGATGGCCGCTAGTACATGTAGTTTTACTGTGAGTAGTGCATGGAATATTATCAGGAATAAAGATCATCCGCAACATTTATACATGAATATTTGGAATAAAGGAATACCATTCAAAATCTCTTTCTTTTTATGGAGATTGTGGAAACTTATAGTGCCAACAGATGATCAATTATGGAATATGGGGATTTCAGTGGTCTCAATGTGTTAGTGCTGCAGCATAAGTCAACAAGAAACAATTCAACATTTGCTTCTTACCAGTAGCTTTGCCACAGCAGTTTGGAAGACATTCATGGCAGAAGGGCTCAATGTACACATGGTACAGATTCATCAGGTTGTAACAACATGGTGGGAAGTAAAAGTTTGTGCAAAGCTGAAGCCTTTATTTAACGCAGTACCAACATTCATCATATGGAAACTATGGAAGAGGAGAAACAATCAGAAGTATGGTAAAAAGTGTCTTTTAATAACGTGGTACATGAAGTAAATAATAATCTTTTTTACATTGCAAGAGTGACATATCATTGGATGAAAGATATATCATACATCTTGATGTAAAAATTTCTGTGATCTTAAGGTTCCGATTCGATCCTCAAGGTGATAAGCTCGGAGTTCCAAAGATGGTTGATCATCCAATGATAATATGCTTAAAATGGTAGGGAAAATAGAGTGGGATTGGAGTTATCACGTGAAGATCTAGAAAACAAGTTTCTATTCGGCCTTTGTATGTAGGTCTTGGCCGAAGACCATGTTATTTTCTTTTAGCTTGTCTTTATTTCTTAGATTAGCTTTTAGCTCTTATTAGGACATAATAAAACCATGTAATAACCCTTAGCTTGCTTTAGGACACAATCAATAAGATGAGAATGCCAAGGAGGTGACATGGTCGAAAGTGCCAAGATGGCACAGACAAGAGGTGACTTGACCGACAAAGTGGCAAGGACAAGAAGCTTCCAAGAAGGTCATTCAAGAACAAGTCAAGCTCGGCCTAGGGGAGATGAAGAGGTGGCTGAGAACCACTCCTTGGTGCAAGGAATGGAAGCTTCCAAAATAGTTCCAAGAAGATGAAGTCTTGAGAAGCCAAATCCATCCACTCTTCTACTTGGATGCCACAAAGAGGTGTGAATGAGTTTGAGTTCAACTTTGTCTCCCAGAAAAGCCAAACCCTTTTCTATTATCTTCGCCATGGTCGAGAACCAACTTAGCCCCCAAGCTAATCCACACCCGTCCCCACTTGTTCATACTCGTCCGAGAGGTTGAGACTTCTTTTATCTTCTAGAAAGGTCCATATGCTACTATAAATAGGACCCTTAGGATGTTGTAAATAGACATGTTGAATATTGAGTGTTTTCAACTTGTGTGTTGATTACATCAATCGGTCCTTGTGTGGGCCTTGGTTCTTGTGTGAGCCAACCCCTTAGTGTAAGTTGAAGCTAGGACTTGTGTGACCTAGTTAAACCATGCTAAGGTCCCTTCGGTATAAGTCTTGGTTAGGACTTGTGTGACCTAATCAAAACTCAAGCTTAAGGAACCCCTTGGTTGCAAGCAAACGTTGGAACTTGTGTGATCCAACCTAGCCTAAGCCTTGGGTCTATCTCTAAGGTTTCCCGACCACCCTTACTTGGCTTGTTCATGGGCTTGTACTTAGCAATCCCGGACTAGACCTTGTTGAATTGGTCACCTTCGTCTTGGTGTCGACTCGGGCAGTAAAACCCCCGTGTCTCTATCCTTGACATATCGACCACACTTCACTTAATCCATAACAACTGAACCAACACTTAACCAAATCAACCGTCCTTCACTCGAGCTTGCATCTTGCAACTCGTGTTCAATCCTTATCCAACCCACTATATACTGACCATCCTCAACCCCCACAGTACTTCACAAACATCCCCTCCAAAGGTTGTTAACCGAAACGACCTATAACTACACGTCCAATCCCGAAAACCACAAACAGTCCGCATAAACCATCATACCGAGAACCTCACTATTTCGGATCATTTCCGAGGCTGTGCTACCACCAAAATACCAAGCCCCGAACATCATCCTGACCCTCAACACACCCGTAACTACTCCACAAAATGCCTAAGTCTGTTTCCAAGAACAACTACCCGAAATAGCCACCAAACACCACCCTATCTGGTCAACCCGAGAACCCCATCTTTGGCATCCAATTTCGGGTCAACCCGAATATCACCAACATCCGACCCACTTACCAAACATCACCTCTCCTTACTTGCATCACATCTGGCCCGATATGATTCAGTATATGGAGAAGTATAAACCAATGATGGTAACAAAGATAGTATCATGAAAATGTGCTTATGAAAATGGTACAAATGCAATACTGATGGTTCTTCCTCTGATAGTGTAAACTGATTCAATATCAATAAATAAGGTATTAGAAGGGATTTGGAAATCAACTTGGGTTATTGTGGGAGAAGTGGACAGGATCAAGAAAATGATGGACTGTTTCAATGTGATACTACAACACATATACAGAGAATGAAATACCATGACAGATTATGTAACTAACATAGCTTTTGATTTTGTAGGTGAAGTTGAGTTCAATTTTTTTTCAAAATTTCCAAGTGCAGGAAGAAGGATTATCAACTTGGACAAAACTCATATTCCTAACCTTAGAATCAGAACTATGCACAAAAGAGAAGCAAATGGATAACAGTGATGTACTGTATGTGTTAATGCATAACCTGCTATTATACAATTTGTAATGTGTGGTATTAGCTTTGCTCATTCTATTGAAAATTATTCAATACATGGTTATCATGACACATATAGTATAATAACAGTCAAACTGATACATCATCAAGGCACAAGAAGCAACAAGAACTTGCTATGATCATTTGATTTGCTAACTGAAACTAGTTTGTGATTTCCTAGAGGATTACTCTACTTGGCTTAATAATCAGGTACCTGGTGAGAGCTTGAGGTGCTATAATATGATATTGGCCAAAGGAAACAGCAAACAGAAAGCAAGGCAACAGATCAATATCATATGTTATAGTAGTAGTTGTTGGACAATATTGCTTAGCTTAGAGCTTTGCATTTTTTCATTTCTTTTGCTTTCCTGTTTGTACATATTTTTGGATTCTTAATAAGTAACCACTACTAAGTGCAAGACTGTCTATAAGCTTGTCACTAAGATCATAGTGAATAGGATCAAACTTTACCTTCTTGAGATCATTGCCAAGCCAAGAAAGTTTTATATATAACAAAAGAGTCTTTGACAATGAAAGGCAATATGTCACTCACTTTAGAAAAATGGAAGGCAAAAACACAAACATGATTCTTATGATTTACCTTGAGAAAGATTTTGAAAGACTAGAGTGGGCCTTCCTAATTATTAATTAGGAAGTTCAACTTCCCCTCTAACCTCTCCAAACTCATATGTCCTACATTAACACTAGTTCAATGTCCATTCTTATTAATGGGGGAAAAACTAAGTCCTTCAGTCCATCTAAAGGTATTAGACATGATGATCATATTATTGGTTACCATGGTGCAGGAAACGAAAATAAGTAACTGCTAAGTATTACAACAAACTGAAATTACAATACACTTGAACAAGAAACTGGAACAGTTTTTTGTATGCTGAGTTGAGTGATTGCACTCTCTCTTTAAGACAAGATTGCCCCGTATGTACCCTTTCTACGTCCTGGATAATTGTCTCCCAAGATAAAGCAGCAAATGAACAAATGAGCAAAGGAAACTCAAGTGCTACCTTGAAGAATTTTGAGTAATGAAATGATGCTAGAAAGTTTGTAGGAAGAATCTGATTTCGTTTCAGTGTTTGTGTGTCTCAACAATTGTGCAAAGGCTCTTTTATATAGTTGAAGGAGAGGCTTACCAACTGCCCACATAATTGATGTTACTGGCCAAGTAATGACAATTATGGAGGTAGTAATAACCAAAATAAATGGTGAATTGATGTGCAACGAATTGTCCTTTAGGGAGAGTAATTCAGCCAAAATAAATGGCTGAATTGAGTGCAAATTAAGGCTGGTTGACATTCCAATAACCAACAGAAAGTTCTCTGCCCAATTTTGACTTACTTGAAACTTCAGGGACCAAACTGTATATCTGAAACAATTTTGAGTCCAAAAAGATAATATTAGAAGAAGCCAGAACCCACAGCCCACAGTCCACGACCCACGACCCGAGCCCGAGACCGGCCGACGGGGGCGGCGCGTGTGTGGGCTTATCCTCGAACCAAAGCACATCTAGGTCCTCCCTCCTTTAAACACATGGGATACCCCTTGGGGTCCCAAACCCCAAGCCAACTTTGAGACTTATTAACTAAACAAATCTTTCTTCCCCCACCGATGAGGGAGAATTGGTCTAAATACCACACTTTTCCATGCTTCAAACACCTTACTTCGTGGACCAATATCTCTTTCATTTCTCAATGAAATTTGACAATCCTTGGCCCTATGGTCATCTACTTACTTAGTAGATTATGCACGTGTGAAGAATCGGATTCTCCAACATGCAGAACACTAGTGTTTAAACCATTAAAGTTGGTAGGACGCAACTCCCGCCAAAGGCAAATTTCCAATAATCCCCTCTTGAAAGAGATTTTGGCGCACTTACATGGTGCCTTTTCCTTTCCAGCAATATTTCAGCGGACCGATGTTGCATAAGGAGAGGTAGCTTCAGCTTTGAACCTTCCATAGTTAAATACCATCGGACTTACTTACTGCGCGGTGAACGTGATGTCTTGAACCGTTAGTGTTTAATGTAAGCCAAGTCAATAGTACCAACACAACAAATTCCCTTACTCTCTTCTTCATAATGTTTTGTCCGTTGTGGCCGTGGATAACTTTTTGGATTCTTAAGTGCGTTCATTTGAGGCGGCCTGTCCTTGCACTTAAATAGGTGGTCTCCTACAAGGTATCCTGCTATACCCCGCTTCACAATTGTTAGGAACTATTAAAAGTTTCCTAAAACCTAACCTCAACTGTTGAGGATCATTAAAGGTTTTAAAAACTTAACCTTTACCCATACTGCAGATAGCACTTAACGTCTATCATGGGATAGACTTTGTATTTGGTGTTTCTTTATAGAAATCATTATCTGAAGTGCTCATGCTTCCACTGAAGCGATTAACTGAACCTTTACAACTTAGTTTTTCCCATTGAACCGAATTACTGGGATCTCTAGTTAGTAAGGTTGGGTTACCACTGTATTGGTCCTTATATTTTGGGTTTTAAGCCCATTCCCCTAGACAGACAAACCATCTGATCCTTGGGTAAGCCCTTTGTCAATGGGTCTGGCTGTCGCAGTGGATCATTACCGAAGGTACGGGTTTGTTCCAACACGGAACATCCTCTAAGAAGTCATGAAGCCACTAAGCTTCTTCTCCTGCTTTGTCTAAAGTGATAAACTCCGATTCCATTGTGGATCGGGCGATGCAAGTTTGCTTAGAGGATTTCCAAGACACAGTCCCACCACCAATTGTAAATACATACCCACTGGTGGACTTGGTGTTCTCTATATCAGATATCCAGTTTGCATCATTGTACCCCTCTAGTACAGCTGGATATCTCGAATAATGTAACCCAAAAGTTAACATGTATTTCAGGTATTGTAATACCCGATTCAACACCTTCCAGTGATCATCACTCGGATTACGGGTAAACCTAGCCAACTTATTGATTGCATAAGCAATATCAGGTCGGGTGCAGTTTGTTATATACATCAAACTACCGATCACCTGTGCATATCGCTCCTGGTATACAAATGCACCAAGATTTTTATCAAGCTTTTGATTTGTATCCATTGGTGACTTTATCGGTGAACTGTCTAACATCTCGAACTTTCTCAAAACATCCTCGATGTAGTGAGACTGAGATAAGACCAGTCTGTCAGACGTCTTAGAGATTTTTATCACTAATATGACATCTGCGATACCCATATCCTTCATGTCGAAGCATTGTTTCAACATGTTCTTAGTCTCTAGGATTACCCTAGGACTGTTTCCTATGATCAACATGTCGTCTACATACAGACATATCATATCAAATGAGTTAGAGTTACCTTTCGTGTAGACACATTTATCACACTCATTAATGGCGAAACCCTTCGATAGTAAAGTACTATCAATTTTTTTGTGCCATTGCTTCGGGGCTTGTTTCAGCCCGCACAGAGATTTGATAAGCCGACAGACTTTCTTCTCTTGCCCTTGAACCACATACCCCTCGGGTTGGTCCATATAAATTTCTTCTTCCAAATCACCGTTTAGGAAGGCTGTCTTGACATCCATTTGATGTATCTCATGGTCAGGCAAAGCTACGATCGCAATGAATACCCATATGGATGTCATCCGAGATACCATAGAGTGCGTGTCGAAGTAGTCAAGACCTTCTTTCTGCCGATAGCCCTTGACTACCAGCCTGGCCTTGTATTTGTCTATAGACCCATCTGCTTTATATTTCCGTTTGAGTATTCATTTACAACCCAACGGTTTATTTTTCGGAGGAAGATCAACCAACTCCCAAGTATGGTTATGCAGAATGGAGCCTATTTCACTCTCAATAGCTTCTTTCCAGAGCGGTGCTTCTGGAGTTGACAACGCTTTAGCAATTGTCCTTGGTTCATCATTAACCATATAAGCTACAAAGTCAGGACCGAAGGATTTATCCTTCCTGGCCCTTTTACTTCGCCTTAGTTCCATCTCTGGGTCTCCAAGTTCTGAAAATCTGGAATACTAGATTTCGGATATTCAGCCACTTCGAAATCCGCTAGATCTGAACTATCTAGATCCGGGCCATCAACGACTCCCGGTTCCTGAGAGCTTTGATCATAACTTAGTTTGCGAGAGGTTATATCTTTTTCCTTTCTAGGAAAAGTACCTTTAAAGAATTGAGCATTACTTGATTCCATGATCGTACCCGGGTGGATATCTGGAATATCTGACTTATGCACTAAGAAGCGATAAGGACTACTGTTATTTGCATATCCGATGAATATGCAATCTACAGTCTTTGGCCCAATCTTGACCTGTTTTGGCTTGGGTACTTCAACCTTTGCTAAACAACCCCACACCTTAAAATATTTGTAGGTGGGTTTCTTTCTCTTTCATGATTCATATGGATTTTTGTCCTTAACCTTATGTGGGACTCTGTTAAGAATTGTATTAGCGGTAAGGATGACTTCTCCCCACATATTTTGGGGGAGACCGGAGTTGATGAGCAAGGCATTCATCATTTCCTTCAATGTGCGGTTCTTACGTTTCGCCACACCGTTCGATTGAGGTGATTATGAAGCCGTCGTTTGATGAACAATGCCTTCTTGGGCACAATATTCCTCAAATGGCGCTACGTATTCTCCCCCTCTATCGCTACAAATGGATTTAATCTGTAGGCTTAGTTGGTTCTCAATTTCTGCTTTGTAACGTCAGAACGCTTCAAAGGCTTCATCTTTACTTTTCAACAAGTAAAGGTAACAATACCTTGTGCTATCATCAATGAATGTCACAAAGTACTTGTTCCCCCCTCTAGTTTGTGCGAACTTCAAATCACATATATCTGTGTGAATAAGTTCTAAAGGAGCGGTATTTCTTTCGACGGATCGAAAAGGAAGCTTGGTGAGTTTTGCCTCTACGCACACCTCACACTTATGTTGAGGGTTTACGTCGATAGATGGCAACAACTCCAACTTTACTAGCCTTTGGATAGACTTGTAGTTAACGTGTCCTAATCTATGATGCCATAAATTAGAAGATTCAACTTTATTACTTGGACGCTTTACAGACATGGCATTCGCTTTGAAGAGGCCTTCACAGACGAAGCCTCTCCCCACAAAAGTGTCATTCTTAGTGAGTACAAACTTATTGGATTCAAACACTAGCCTAAAACCAGCATTAACCAATAAAGGTTCTGAAATTAATTTTTTTCTAATCTCAGGGACATGCATCACTTCCTTCAAAGTGAGCTATTTTCCATAAGTCATCTTCAGGACCACCTTACCTAACCCCAGCACGTCAGAGGAAGCGTTGTTGCCCATGAACAACTTCTTGTCGGTGACCGGTGTGTACGTGGAGAAGGCCTCTCTGTTGGAATAGGTGTGTCTGGTAGCACCTGTGTCCACCCACCATTGCCTCAGATTCTTGACCAGGTTTGCTTTAAGCACTATTGCCGAGAACTCCTCAATCATGTCATTCATGAGCGTGTCCTTGACGACGTTAGCATGCGCCTTGCCTTTAGCCTTGGCTTTCTGTTGTTGCTCAGTCTTGAGCTTGCAGCATTCCTTGATCTTATGACCAGGTTTCCCACAGTGGTGACAGTTACCTTTGAACATCTTCGCTGCGTGGGCCTTGCCATCTTTCTGGAACTTCCGCTTCTTGCTTGGGTTCCCTTTGGCCTCAGCCAGATTTGCCTTTACCTCAGCAGGTTGTTTACCCCTAGACAAGGCCTTCTTATTATCTTCTTGAAGTTGGAGTTTGATAATAAGCTCTTCAAAGGTCATCTCCTTTGTCTTGAGTTTTAAGTAACTCATTCCACGAAGGAAGTAACTTTTCAATCAGCGATGCAACCAAAAACTGCTCATTTGGTTTCATTCCTTCCAAATCCAGGTGATGTAAAATCATTTGGAATTCCTGGACTTGGGACATCACTTGTCTTACTATCCACCATTTGAAATTTTAGAAATTTCCCAACGATGAACTTTTTAGTACCTGCATCTTGTGCGTTGTACTTCTTTTGCAGTTTTTCCCACAGCTCTTTGGCAGTGCCAATGGTGCAATAGACCGTGTAGAGAGGGTTTGCCAAGCAGTTCAGTATGTAATTCTTACACATGAAATCGCTGTGATTCCATGCATCAAGAACCATCTTCATGCCATTAATGACATAGATACCAAGGCCCCCTTCACCTGTTTCAGAAGACGAATGGTCCATTTCATCTCCAGCTTGTGGAGGATCTTCCGTTAGGAACCGGACCATGCCCATAACAGTTAAGTAGAACAACATCTTCTGCTGCCATCTCTTAAAGTTTGAGCCTATGAATTTCTCAGGGCGTTCATGGTGGAATGCGGAGAGTGGAGCAGCAAAGGCAGCGGACGTGCCTTGGGGCGGCGGGGAAGCGGCGAGTTCGCCTTGGACAGTAGCGGCAGCAGTAGGGAAGGCAGAATTGTTGCCTTGATTGGCAGCGACAGCGGCATTAATAGTATTTCCAGTCATGTTGCAGCAGTTACAGTAAGCAAAATCTTGTCTTAAACTTGTTGGTTACAATGGTGCAGGAAACGAAAATAAGTAACTGCTAAGTATTACAACAAACTGAAATTACAATACACTTGAACAAGAAACTAGAACAGTTTTTGGTATGCTGAGTCGAGTGATTGCACTCAGTCTTTAAGACAAGATTACCCCGTATGTATCCTTTCTACGTCCTGGACAATTGTCTCCCAAGATAAAACAGCAAATGAACAAATGAGCAAAGGAAACTCAAGTGCTACCTTGAATAATTTTGAGTAATGAAATGATGCTAGAAAGTTTGTAGGAAGAATCTGATTTCGTTTTAGTTTTTGTGTGTCTCAACAATTGTGCAAAGGCTCCTTTATATAGTTGAAGGAAAGGCTTACCAACTGCCCACATAATTATTGTTACTGGCCAAGTAATGACAATTATGGAGGTAGTAATTCACCAAAATAAATGGTGAATTGATGTGCAACGGATTGGCCTTTAGGGAGAGTAATTCAGCCAAAATAAATGGCTGAATTGAGTGCAAATTAAGGCTGGTTGATGTTCCAATAGCCAACAGAAAGTTCTCTGCCCAATTTTGACTTACTTGAAACTTCAGGAACCAAACTGTAAATCTGAAAAATTCTAGCTCAAAAAAGATAATATCAGAAAAAGCCACAGCCCACAGCCCGAGACCGGCGGGCGGCGGCGCGTGTGCGGGCTTATCCTCGAACCAAAGCACATTTAGGTCCTCCCTCCTTTAAACACATGGGATACCCCTTGGGGTCCTAAACCCCAAGCCAACTTTGAGACTTATTAACTAAACAAATCTTTCTTCCCCCATCGATGAGGGAGAATTGGTCTAAATACCACACTTTTCCACGCTTCAAACATCTCACTTCGTGGACCAATATCTCTTTCATTTCTCAACGAAATTTGACGATCCTTGGCCCTATGGTCATCTACTTACTTAGTAGATTATGTACGTGTGAAGAACCGGATTCTCCAACATGCGGAACACTAGTGTTTAAGCCATTAAAGTTGGTAGGACGCAACTCCCGCCAAAGGCAAATTTCCAACACATATATCACCTTATATCTTCACAAAGTGCATGAAGATCTTGTCCTGAACTGTTGATACGGGGTAAGAACTAAGAACCAGACTCCTATCAATGTTAGTAGAACTGGTCCTAAACTTTCCCACTTGTTTTTTACTGATGACTTAACCTTGTTTTCCAGAACCAGTGGGAAGAACTATAATACCATTTAGAGAATCCTCCTTGACTTCAATACCAATTTTGGGCAAAAAGTTAACCTAACAAAATCTAAAGTCCTCTTCTCTGTCATTTGCAAAGAAGATGAGGCTAATGCCCTTTCCGCTAATTTACATTAAGTCGAGCACCGTTTTTGGAGAATTCTTGGGATTTTCTATCTTTCACAAAAAGCATGTCAATAGTGATTTTTAACTTATTATTGATCACATGAATGTTAAATTGGCTGGATGAAAAATTAAGTTATTGAACATGACTAGTCACACAATGCTGACCAAAACCTCTCTTAAGAGCATCTTCAATCATATCATGCAATACATCAAATTGCCCAGCAAGATTATTGAGATTGTCAACAGAATTCAAAGAAAGTTTTTCTGCATAACCTCCTCACCAATGGCAACGAGCACCTGAACAATATGTCCTTTAAACTATCATGAATTTAATCTATTCTATTAAAAACACTTTAATCCACGCAGACAGTTATGAAGAAAACAAACTCATTTGAGACCTAACTATTTACAAAGACTGCCTACCACCTCCTGGACTGTGAGTCGAGGAAGCTCATGAACTCTGATAACAATAACTATAATTGGTTGGAAACTTAAGATCTTTACCAAGATCAAAACCTTCATTTAGTTGCTCTTTCATGGTAGACTGCCTATAAACCACCACCTCTACAGCATAGGCCTCAACATTAACCCTATATGTCAAATACTGTCGAGAGGATATCCCTAACATTTTCTTCAATTGGAGTAATTTTAAAAGATTCTGACATGAACTTACTCTCAAGAGAACTAATGGGAAGTGCCTCCAAAACAAGACCTTTGACCTAATAACTAGCTTGAAACTTGAGAGAATACTAGGGACAAGAAATTCATCATTGTGATCGAGTGGGATAGCCTTATTCCTTTTGCTTTTGGCATATCTTGCTATGAAGGAACAAAAACCTTTCTAATAACAAGAAAGATCAGGTTTCAGTGGACAAACACCATCCCAAGAGCCACTCAGTACCACCTTGTCATTGAAAGAAGCAATCTCATCCCAAGCGTTGCCATCATCAACATAAAATGGGACCCCAACAAAAGGAAGATTCAAGCTTAACACGGATGGTTCCTCCCGTGGAAACCCATGCATATGAGGACTGGGAGGGAGGTTATTACTGTTGAGTTATGGAGCCTAATTCATCGCCGACACTATGAATATACTATGCAGAGTGTGAAACGCTAATCGCTCAGAGTGTGTAACGACATGAGCGGTCAGTTCGATGTGGGGGGTTGGAAGGGCTAGTAAACTCCTCTCGGGGCGCCCCTGAAATTTTTTATAATGTAAGGTTATTTAGTGAAGGTTATTTTGGAAATTTTGGGCTTGTATTATGTTCACCCTAGTTTTTCACTATATATAGACGGACGTCGTTTTCTTTCTTGAGGTAGAGCAAGATAGAAAGAGAGAATTGTAAAATCAAACTCTCTATTTGATTATAGTAAAATCTGCAGCGTCAAAGTGGAAGTAGCTCTCGCATTGAGAGTGAACCACTATAAATATGTGTGTTATTTGTTCATGCTTATTTACATTAGATAGGATTTGAGACTCAAATCCTAACAATTATGAATAATATATGGGACTGGATTGTAGGATACATTTAAGGGCCTGCAAATTGCTACCGACGGAAATCTGTGTCCGGTAAAAATTGTTGGTACTCTATCGTACTTTATAAAGCAGTACGGGATGTAAATAACTATTACAAATGTTCGAAAGGATAAATAAATGGTCAAACTTCAAAACTGCCGCAAGTGCGCTGTGTCTTGAATCTTGATCACCTTGCAAAGCCAACTTTGAGAACTGCCGCAAGTATGTTGTGTCTTGAATCTTGATATCCTGAAATCAAGAAACAACTAAATCTGAAAGGTTACAACGTTGTGTGTTGAGTCGAGGATAGCCCTCTATCCTTAAGACAAGATTGCCCCGTATATATGCTTTTACGTTAGCGGGCAATAGTCTCCCAAGATAAAACAACACTTTAATCTCAACACTACAAAGCCAATAGGTTGAGCCTGTCGAAGAAAACAAATATGACTCGACTTGCTGAAGATATGGAATAGGAAGGAAGAGTTTCTCTTTACTCTTCTCTTTTGTCTCTGTGTATATAGTGTGTCTCTGTAGTGTATATCTTGTGTATACGTGAGGGTTTGGTCACTATTTTTGACTGATTTTCAGCCACCGTTTTACTTGATTTTTCAGCCACCGGTTTCTTGATTTTTCGAGTGTCTTTTTCGTCTGTTTTGTGGCCTGTTTTTCGTCTATATTTCTGCCATCGAATTGAGCCAAATGAGGCTCAATATATAGCATAGAGAAGGGGCTGTCCAACTGCCAAAACATGGCTGTTAATGGCCATTTAGGAGGGCATTAAAACAGCCAAGTAATGGTGTTAATGGCCATTGAAAGGTCGCCCAACTCGCCCAAGTAATGGGCTGTTAATGGAGGAGTTAATCAGCCAAGTAATGGCTGATTAATTCCTCAAAAAACATCCCAACGGTAGGCGAGAAAAAGTCTCCGAAATTTCGGGGACCAAAGCGTAAATATTGAAACTTCGGGGACCAAGCTGTACATATAAAAGAATTCTGGTCCAAACTGTACATCTGGCAGAGTTCTCTGGTCCAAAAAGATAATATCAGAAAGGCCCACAGCCCACGACCCACGACCCGTGACCCGTGACCCGAGCCCGAGCCCGAGACCGGACCGGACGGGACGGGCGGGCGGCGGCGGCGCGCGTGTGGGCTTAGCCTTGAACCCAAGCACATCTAGGTCTTCCCTCCTTTAAACACATGGGATACCCCTTGGGGATCCAAACCCTTTACCACATTAGAGACTTATATAGAGAGCAATTCTTCATATTCCCACCGATGTGGTAGATTTGTCCCACACCACATTTCCATGTCTCAAACACCTTACTTCGTGGACCAATATCTATTTCATTTCTCAATGAAATTAGACGATTCTTGGCCCTACGGTCATCTACTCACTTCGTAGATCATGCATGTGCGAAGAGACAAGGTCTCCAACATGCGAAACACTAGTGTTTAATTCATCAAAGATGGGTGGACGCATCTCCCCGCCAAAGGCTAATTTCCAACAATCCCCTCTATGAAAGAGAGATTGTGGCGCACGCACAAGGTGCCTACATTTCAGCAATCTTTAAGCGAAACGATATTGCATCAGGAGAGGTAGCTTTCGCTTTGAACCTTCCCTAGTTGAAACCATCGGACTTACTTACTGCGCGGTGAACGTGATGTCTTGAACCGTCAGTGTTTAGTATAAGCCAAGACAACGATATCAACACAATAACTCTTCTTATTCATTTTCCTTCTTACGTTTCTGTCCGTTGTGGCCATGGACACACTTGGATTCTTAAGTGCGTTCATTTGAGTCGGCCATCCTCGCACTTAAATAGGTGATCTCCTACAAGGTATCCTGCTATACCCCACTTCACAAGTGTTAGGAATCATTAAAAGTTCCCCCAACCTTAACCTCAACCGTTTGAGGATCTTTTAAAGGTTTGGAAGCTTAACCTTTACCCACCATGCAGGCAGCACTTTAATGTCTATCGCGGGAACGACTTTGGATTCATGTTTCCGTACGAAATCATCATCCGAAGTGCTTCTTGCTTCCACCGAAGCGCTCAACCGAACCTTTTGCCGCTTAGTTTTCCCATTGAACCACATTCTTGGGATCTCCAATCGGTATGGTTGGGTTTCCACCGCAAAGGTTCGTATTGTTTGGGTTTTAAGCCAATTCCCCTAGACATGCGAGAACACTTGATCTCGGGTAGTCCCTTAGTTAGTAAACAAGGATGTGACACCCGTGATGATCAACTCGCCATACGGTCTTATGTCTCCGACGGATCCTAAAAGATATGTCCGGACGCCGTCATCCGTGTCCTTCCCGAAGCCGACCGGCTAGCCACGTGTATAACCGCTGAAGGCACGGGTTTCTCCCAATAAGGGACGTCCTCTAAAGAGTCGTGAAGTTACTCAACTTCTTTCATGCTTTGTATAAAGCGATAAACCCCGATTCCATCATGAATCGGCCGATGCAAGTTTGCTTAGAGGATTTTCCAAGAACCACCATACACATTTACTTGCGGCTTTGGTGTTCTTCATATCGATGTCCGATTTGCATCACGGTGTTCTCTCGAATCGCCGGACATCCGAATACTATAATCCGTAGATAAGTGAATAATTCGGATATCGTCATATCCGACTTAACGCCTTTCTATTGATCATGTATTGAAATCATCGGTGAACCTTAGTTCAACCGATCGCTTTGGAAGACGATACCGGGTCGGTTGTAGTGTGTACAATACATTGAACTACACGTGACACGAGCATATCGCTCCTTGTCTATGGGTGCACCATGATTCCAATCAGTTCTATGATTCATATCCATTGGTGGCTTCAACGAGACTCGTCAACTATCGACCGATCCGTTAGATGTCTTAGAAATCCAATTCCAAAGATGTCATCCGTGATACCCATATCTTTCATATCGAGACTTTGTTTCAATATGACTTTTACTTTTAGACCTGTTGATTCTCCAACTGTTGGCATTCTAACTTCGAGTCAATGTTTCGTGGTCGATTCATTGTTCTGTTTTATCCGAAACTTTCGGGACCAAAATGTAAACATTTCGGGGACCAAAATGAAAGTTCGGAAGAAGCCCAACGATCGCAAACCAAGTCGATTCTCTTCTTCCAACTCTACGGTTGGGAAGGCTAATTCAACATTCATGCCACGCAAGACCGCATGGCCCTGGATGTGAAGCTACTCACGGGGGAGCACATCTTACAACCCAAAGGTTCTTTTCCGGAGGAAGATCAACCATTACGCAAGTATGGTTCTATATGATAGAGTCTATTTCTCTCTTTGTAGCTTTTTTCCAAAGCAGCGCTTTTGGAGATGACAATTATTTATTAATTGTCCATGGTTCGTTCTCAACCATACAAGCTAGAAGGTATGGAACAAGTCTTTGTCCCCTCTTTGCTCCTTCTCGGTTCAACATCTAGAATCCCTGAGTTCTGCAGATCTGGAATATTAAGTTCCGGATAGCCAGCAACTTTCGAGTCCTGTAGATACGGAACGTCCAGTTCCGGACAGTCAGGCCCTCGCGGGTTCTTGTTAACCTTGAGCAATTACTCCCTTTTTCCTTTTTCAAGGAAAGCGATCTTCAAAGAATTCAGTATTCTTTGACTCCAAGAGGCGATAAAAACTACTGTTATTTGCAGATCTAGTGGATATGCAATCTACAGTCTTAGGTATGAAACCACCCCACATCACAACATTTGTATGTGAGATCCTTTCCATGTCTCACACGGAGGGTTATCCTTATCCTTATGCGGAGTTCTGTTGAGAATCGCATTAGCGGTAAGGATCGCCTTGCCCCACATAATTTGGGAGTACGGCTTTGCGCTTGGCTAACACCGTTAGACTGAGGTGAGTAGTGAGCAGTCGTTTAATAAACGATGCTTCAAATTCTCCCCCTCTATCGCTATGAATTTCGCAATCCATAGGCTTAGTTGATTTCCAACTTCTGCTTTGTAGCGTTTATCCGCTTCAACAACTTCATCTTTGCTTTTCAACAAACAAAGGATTATATACGTTGTTCCCATCATCAATGAAGATCACAACGTACTTGTCTCCCCCCTCTATTTTGTATAAACTTCAAATCACCCATAAAGGTGTGACTAAGCTCTAGAGGAGCGTGCTTCTTTCGCTATTCCCTTGACGGAATTTGGAAAGGTGATTTTGCCTCTTCGCCTACCTCACATTTATTTTGAGGGTTTATGTTGACGAAGGCAACAATCTCAACATCGTTAGCTTTTGAATGACTTGCTATTTAACGTGTCTTAATCTATGATGGCATAGATGCACGGATTACAAATATATCATTCATTTGGCTATAGACATATTGTACCATTTTTAGTTATTACGGACACTGTTGGACTAGTCTCAAACCAGCTTGACCAACGGCGTCCCTTTAACCAAGTTTGGGACATGTATCACCTCATCTTAGAGTGATCCCATTCCACGAAGTCCTATTGAGGACAACCTCTCCACCCCTTTTACTTTAGAGGTGGCGTTGCTTCACATGAACAACCTCTTGCCCGTGGTTAGGGCGTAACCGGATCATATGTGATCTCGATACTCGGGCCCACTCTAGTTGTTTTGGCGGATCGAGTGTCCAATTTCTTTCTCGCCTTTCTTTAGGCCTTCGGATCATCTAGGACACGGAAACTCGGCCCACCTTACTAGGTGTCCATTACTTTTCCTATGAAATGAATTCGGCATCACTCCGGTCGCCGGAGGCTTTATATGACCGAGTGTCCAATATCATCATATCAAAGGAATTTTGGCCCACTCCGGTCGCCGGAGGCTTTGTATGACCGAGTGTCCAATATCATCCGATGAAGGATCTTTCGCCAAATAATATGACAGGCTCAACGTCATTAACTTTTAGACTTCTTCCGTTATGATTGGTGCCCGAGACAATTCTTGGCGCTTACTTAAGAGTGGTAACAATTTTCGCACGATCGGTGGATCTTTCTCACTCGTATGTGCGAACATACTTTACACACTTTTAATAATTACACTTAAAAGAACGGATCTTTTTAAGTCGTTTACAAAATCCAATTTTTAAACGGAAAAGAAGATGAGATTAAACTTCGATTTGTTAAAGCGTAAGGAATATAAATTATTTTCATATTCCTCCTTACTTTAATCCATTTTTAATCGACATCATTTAATCTTTATTTTTGACAAGTAAGAAAAATACTTATCATTTAATCTTTATTCTTGACAAGTAAGAAAAATACTTATCCCAATTTCGGATTCTGGCTCACTTCGGTCACTTCATTAGACCGAGTGTCCATTTCCTTCTCACCATTATTCGGTTCTTTTGTCCGGGGACAGATATAGGCCTTCTCGCTACAAGATAGAATAACATCTTCGGTCTTCTCCTCTTGTCCCGATTGACATCCTCGAGGCTCTCGTGAGCGCTTGTTCCCACCGTCTTGGTAGCGGTGACACCATGAACACGTTCATCATCATCACTCTCTTCTACCAGAAAACCATTGCCATATCCAGATTTGGTCACATAACTTTTGACCGACATCTTTCGAACACTGATAGTAATACTATACAAAATCTTGTCTTAAGTTGTTGGTACTCTATCGTACTTTATAAAGCAGTACGGGATGTAAATAACTATTACAAATGTTCGAAAGGATAAATAAATGGTCAAACTTCAAAACTGCCGCAAGTGCGTTGTGTCTTGAATCTTGATCACCTTGCAAAGCCAACTTTGAGAAGCTCGCCGCAAGTATGTTATGTCTTGAATCTTGATATCCCGAAATCAAGAAACAACTAAATCGGAAGGTTACAACGTTGTGTGTTGAGTCGAGGATAGCCCTCTATCCTTAAGACAAGATTGCCCCGTATATATGCTTTTACGTTAGCGGGCAATAGTCTCCCAAGATAAAACAACACTTTAATCTCAACACTACAAAGCCAATAGGTTGAGCACTGTCGAAGAAAACAAATATGACTCGACTTGTCTTTGAAGATATGGAATAGGAAGGAAGAGTTTCTCTTTACTCTTCTCTTTTGTCTCTGTGTATATAGTGTGTCTCTGTAGTGTATATCTTGTGTATACGTGAGGGTTTGGTCCTTTGTTTTTGACTGATTTTCAGCCTTTGTTTTGCTGATTTTTCAGCCTTTGGTTTGCTGATTTTTCGGTGTCTTTTTCGTCTGTTTTGTGGCCTGTTTTTCGTCTATATTCGCCACTTTCGAATTGAGCCAAATGAGGCTCAATATATAGCATAGAGAAGGGGCTGTCCAACTGCCAAAACATGGCTGTTAATGGCCATTTAGGAGGGCATTAAAACAGCCAAGTAATGGCTGTTAATGGCCATTGAAAAGGCTGCCCAACTGCCCAAGTAATGGGTTGTTAATGGAGGAGTTAATCGCCAAGTAATGGCTGATTAATTCCTCAAAAAAACGATCCCAACGGTAGGCGAGAAAAAGTCTCCGAAATTCGGGGACCAACCTGTACATATAAAAGAATTCGGTCCAAAGCGTACATCCGGCGAGTTCTCTCGGTCCAAAAAGATAATATCGAGAAAGGCCCACGCCCACGGCCCACGACCCGAGCCCGAGCCGGACCGGACGGGACGGGCGGGGCGGCGGCGGCGGCGCGCGTGTGGGCTTAGCCTTGAACCCAAGCACATCTAGGTCTTCCCTCCTTTAAACACATGGGATACCCCTTGGGGATCCAAACCCTTTACCACATTAGAGACTTATATAGAGAGCAATTCTTCCTATTCCCACCGATGTGGTAGATTTGTCCCACACCACATTTCCATGTCTCAAACACCTTACTTCGTGGACCAATATCTCTTTCATTTCTCAACGAAATTAGACGATTCTTGGCCCTACGGTCATCTACTCACTTCGTAGATCATGCATGTGCGAAGAGACAAGGTCTCCAACATGCGAAACACTAGTGTTTAATTCATCAAAGATGGGTGGACGCATCTCCCCGCCAAAGGCTAATTTCCAACAAAAATAACAATTGATTCAACAGAGTAATTAATATGATTGAGCATGGACACCCAATTATCTTTGAATGCAAAAGCTGGAGCTTTAGCCTTCAAGCACACACACAAATAGCAGAATACAGGGGTAGATCTGTTGGCTAAGGAGTAGGCTAAACTGAAGTTTTTTTATAGAACTAGAATTTTGATAGTTCCTCCTATTTTTGGATCCGAAGTTGTTTAGACAAACATACTACTTTTACTAGAACTGTTTTGGACTGTAATAGTAACAAGGTAGGCATCTACTAGGTATGCCCACAAACAATATTTTTTGTTAGTATTATAATATATATATATATATATTGTAAATCATTAGGAAATTAAACTAATTAAACTAGGGGATGTGTCGGTTTGTACCACTTCCCGAACCAGAATTTTGAGGGCCAAAATCATCGGTATAATTGTTGGTGGAAAGAAGAGCGGTGCCGGCATTATTTGCCGCCGTCGTCGCTTGTTTTTGTTTCCGGATTTCTTTAAGAATTAATCTCGAACGAGCCTCGTAGAACGGTGGTAAAGGATTGCTTTGTTGAATGAACGTAGCAACACCATCATATTGTTCATTCAATCCCGAAATCAATTGGAGAACTAACCTTTGATTTGTTACCGGTGCACCAACATTGGATAGTTGATCGGCAATCATTTTCAACTCTTGACAATATGCGGAGACGTTTGAAAAATCATCCAATTTGAAATTGGTGAATTGATTTTCTAAATAAACTGCCCTCGAAATTTTGTTATCTTGAAAAATATTTTGCAAATGCTCCCATCCTTGTTGCGCCGTCGAATCCGGTTCCAAAATGGTGTGCAAAATATCATTTGAGATAGTGCCATAAATCAATTGAAGGCATCCAAGCGAGACCATAATGCCACATCGATGTTTTTCTCCGTGGCATCGGGTTCGGGAGGAATAATATGGTCTATGACTTGGTATGCTCGGCAATGAATTTTGAATAACTCCGCCCAAGAAGAATATTGCCTTTTTCCATCTCAATAATAATTGGAATAAAGTTCTTGATGTTGTTTACGGCAAGAGCAGGATGTAATTTGTTTTGGTCGGCCATTGTTTCCCTAGAGAAGAAGGAAAACCGAAAAGAAAGTATGGTTTTGGCAAAGAAAGAAACCGAAAACAATATGTTTCGGCTAGGGGAGGGGGTGGCGGAACCCTAATTAGGGTTTGAGGAAGAAGGAGGCCGAAAAAGAAAAAGGTTTTGGCTAAAAATGGTAGGGTTTCAGCTTAGGAGGGTTTGGCCGAGTAGAATAAGGGTTTGGGGATTAATTTTTTGGCTCTTTATACCATGAAGAAATGTTTTCCATAGTTTATTTCATTCCAAGAATACAACATATGTACATCCATACAAGAATCAATCTAGGCTACTATTAAGGTAGACTATCCTAAGAATATGCTAATTATAATTACAACCTAATTATATAATATTTGATTTGATTTAATTTGATGGAAATAATAATGAATTATTTCTATAATAACTAACATGTTACCCAAGATCATTGGATTACTTTGTAGCTTACTAGTTACTACTCTAGAACTAATTTAGTTTCGATGAGAGTAGTATAATAGGTTTCAGTGTTACGACTTTGAGTGTTAATTATGTTGGTGGCTTGTAGTCATTTCCATTACCCCGGGTCTAAAGCAAAAAAATAATATTTTATTATTTTTAAACTTAATATATAAAATATATTTTACACATATATTATTCGGTACAATTCAGTATTTTTTGGTTAATTTTTATGAAATAAAAAATCTACCTAATTATTCAGTACGATTATAATTTATATTAAAATCGTCAGTTTTATTAAGAGAACCCTAAAGATCGATTCAATATGATTTGTTTCGGTGGTTAAGTTGGTTTTCAAAAATCCCTTGACATCCCTACCTGCTAGTATATGTGAGAAATGCAGTTACCCATTTTGTCTTCTGCATAGTCAATTTTATAATGAATACAAATGGAAAAACCACACATATCATGTGGCGCATTTAAAACCAATTTACTTTAGAATACTGTAAATTTCAACTTCATGTCACTGCACATCAGCTTTCTCCCCTTCCGAATTCTCGACTTCTTTCTCCTTCAGTTTTACCTCACAGTTTTCAGCAATCGCCTTCTTAATCATTTTCTTATTATTTCTGTGCTGAAGAGGACATCTATCCGGTGATTAGCCCAATCTTTAGTACTTTCAAAACCAGCACACACATGCATTTGATTCGCAAGTCAAGGTGGTTCTGCATGACACTTTCTTCCAATACCAATTCATTCTTGAAAGAGATTACACAACCATCAGCCTTATAAGCGAAGGCTAACCGAAGGAAATCCTATAAAGAGTTTATGGGAAGGGTCAAATAAGCAAATAAGGACCTTTAGCTAAAAATGACCAGACAGGTCGTTACACGATATGACAACTAATTGCAAATCCAATATCAAACACTAGGCATCAAGCCCACAAACCAGTCAAGTAAAACATTGTTCGTCCTCAAACGGAGAGAAACGAACAGAGGGAACGTACCAAAAGCAGTGAACAAGCTCGAATATCTACTCCACATATCAGACTCGGTCTCCCAAGTCACCTCCTTGATAGAATGATGCCTCAACTGAACCTTTACTGAAGCTATCTCCTTCGATCTTAACTTTCTCACCTGTCTGTCCAAAATAGCCATAGGCTCCTTCTTAAACTCTAGATTTTGATTAAGAAATACTGAGTCCCACGGGATAATGTAAGAACCATCTGTATAATACTTCTTCAGCATAGACACGTGGAAGACTGGATGAACGCCTAAAAGACCCGGTGGCCATATGCCACCTCTCTCGCTCTCTGAAGAACCTCAAATGGTCAGATATGCCTCGAACTCAACTTCTCTATCTTGTCGAATCTCATCACACCCTTCATGGGTGAAACCTTCAGAAGAACCTTGTCACCCACTATGAACTCTAAATCTAAGACCTTCCAATCTGCATACTCCTTCTGCCTGCTCTGCGTTGCCAGGAGATTGTCCTGAATCACATTTACTCTCTTTATGGACTCCCTCAACAAATCAATACCCCAAGGATAGACCTTGAATGCATCAAACCAACCAATAGGAGATCGACATCTCCTGCCATACAGGGCCTCGAACAGTGCCATATCGATACTGGGGTAATAGTTGTTGTTGTACGCAAACTCTTCCAAGGGTAAGTGCTAGTCCCAATAACCACCAAAATCAATCACGCAGGCTCATGACATGTCCTTCAATAATAAATAGTCCACTTGGACTGACCGTCAGTCTGAGGGTCAAATGTTGTACTAAGACTCAAGCGAGTACCCAACTCTCTCTGCAAAGTTCGCCAGAAGTGCGAAGTAAATTGAGTACCCCGATCTAAGATGATAGAAATAGGAACCCCATGAAGACGAACAATCT
The DNA here is from genome assembly GCA_034509755.1 of Anisodus tanguticus. Lineage (NCBI taxonomy): Eukaryota > Viridiplantae > Streptophyta > Magnoliopsida > Solanales > Solanaceae > Anisodus > Anisodus tanguticus. The sequence continues at coordinate 51,138,715 of CM067547.1, forward strand.
CTCGAATGTAGATCTTAGCAAACTTCTCGGCATTATACGTTGTCTGAACTAGAATGAAATGCGCAAACTTGGTCAATCTATCAATAATGACCCAAATAGCATCAAACTTACCCAAGGTCTTGGGCGATCCCACAACAAAATCCATTGCGATCCTCTCACACTTCCACTCAGGAATATGCATCATCTGAGACACACCACCTGGACGTTGGTGCTTATACTTAAACTGCTAGCAATTCTGACAACGAAACAAAAAATCAGCAATGTCTCTCTTCATCCTCCCCCACCAGTAGTGCTGCCTCAAATCACGGTACATCATAGTACTACCCGAAAGAATTGAATACCTAGAGTTGTAGGTTCCTCCATAATCAATCTAGTCAAATCTCCCACACAAGGCACACACACTCTACCACTAATCCTCAAAACGCCCTTACTATCAATCATGGCCTCCTTAGCCTCGCCACTCATCACCTTTTCTCGAATCTTGCACAACCCCACATCAGCATACTAATGTGCCCGAATCTGATCCAAAAGAGATGACATCACCTCCACACAAGCCAGAATCCTACCAGGATTCAAAAGATCAAACCTCACAAAATGGTTGGCCAGAGACTGGACCTTTAATACCAAAAGATGTGCAGAAACAACCAAACAAGCTAAACTCCCCATACTAACCGCCTTTCAGCTCAAAGCATCTGCCACCGCATTGGCCTTACCCGAATGATACAAAATAGTCATGTCATAATCCTTTAACAACTCCATCCACCGATGCTGCATAGAATTTAAGTCCATCTGATTAAACATGTGTTGAAGACTGCGATGATCAGTAAACACTTCAAAATGAACACCATAAAGATAGTGCCTCCAGATCTTTAAGCCAAACACAACGACAGCCAACTCCAAATCATATAAATGATAGTTCTTCTCATGCACCTTAAACTGCCTCGATGCATAAGCAATAATCTTACCCTCCCGCATCAACACACAACCCAATCCAATCCTAGAAAAATTGCAATACACTGTAAAGTCCTTCCTCTCCACAGGAAGGGATAAAATTGGGGTTGTGGTCAATAAGGTCTTGAGATTTTGAAATTTCTCCTCACATTGATCAGACCATTGGAAAGGAACCTCCTTCTGAGTCAAACACGTGAGATGAGAAGCAATAGAAGAGAATCCCTTGACGAACCAGCCATAGTAGCAGGCAAGGCCTACGAATCTCTGAATATCTGTCTCAAAAGTCAGTCTAGGCCAGTCCCAGACTACCTCGATCTTCTTAGGGTCAACCATAATCCCATCATTGGACACCACGTGTCTCAGAAATGCCACAGAGCTCAACCAAATCTCACACTTCTAGAACTTAGCATATAATTTTTTCTCCTTCAAAATCCCAAGGACCACTCTCAAATACTACTCGTGATCCTCCCAACTCTTCGAATACACCATAATGTCATCAATAAACATAATAACAAAAGAATCCAAGTACGATTGAATATCCCATTCATCAAATCCATGAATGTTTCGGGGTTATTAGTAAGCCCGAATGACATCACCAAGAACTCATAATTTCCATAACGAGTCCAGAAAGTTGTCTTGGGCACATCATCGGCCACGATATTCAGCTGGTGATACCCGTACCTCAAGTTAATCTTTAAAAACACATAAGCACCCTAAAGCTAGTCAAACGGGTCATCAATATATGCAGAATTAGATACTTGTTTCTGATAATGACCTTGTTCAACTGTTTATAATCAATACACATACCATAGTTCCATCTTTCTTCTTTATGAACAAGACAAGAGCACCCCACAGAGATACACTCGGTCGAATGAAGTCCTTACTCAACAAATCCTGAAGCTGCTCCCTCAACTCTCTCAGCTCTGCTAGAGCCATACGGTACGGAGGAATGGGTCAAGTACCTGGCTCGAGGTCAATACAGAAGTCAATATATATGTCTGGTGGCATACCCAGTAAATCTAAAGGAAAGACCTCTGCGAACTCACTAACTATCAAAACAAATCTAGGGAAGGAGTCTCCGCACTCATGTCCCGAATATGAGGATAAGACAAGCAACCTCGGTCCACTAACTTCCTAGCCTGAATATAATTAATCACTTTCCTGGGAGCAGGACTAGGAGCACCTCTCCACTCTAACCTCAAATGACCAGGCATAGCTAGCGTGACCATCTTGGAATAGCAATCCAAAATCGCATAATATGGTGACAGCCAATCCATACCTAATATAACTTCAAAATCTACCATATCTAATATAACAAGATATACCCAAGTGTTGTAACCCATGAAAGTAACTACACACATGCGATATACTCTATCAACAACCATATAATCACCGACTAGTGTAGACACACAAAGAGAAATATCAAACATATCACACCACATCTCCAATTTAGCAGAAAAATAGGTAGACACATAATAGAAAGTAGACCCTAGATCAAATAACACAGTAGTAGATCGATGATCGAATAATATGATACATGTAATAACTGTGTCCGACACCTTAGCCTCAACCCTACCAGGGAATGTATAGCAATGAGTATGTCCTACCTCTGACTGATTATCCTACTGCCACTTCGGCCTGAATGAGCTCCACCTCTCTCCGACTGGGATCCACCACGACCAGACTGATGGACACCACGACCGAGCTGAGATCCTCCCTAGCTAGTCTGACTACCACCTCTAGATATACGTGATGTGTCCTAGATGCATGAGAGCTACCTGAAAACTAATTAAGGCAATCTCTCTAGAAGTACCCAACCTCTCTACAAGTATAACAAGCTCTGGCCGTTGAGGGCTGCTGAATAGAGATAGAAGAAAATGAGTTGTCATGATCTGAACATCGAGATTGAGAACCCTTTGATGACTGGCCCCCGCTATGTAACACTTCTTACCTTTAAATTAAGCTGTGTTCATGATCCACGAGTGTAGGAAACCAAAATGAGGAGTTTATGTTGGAGAACTAGGTTCAACTCTGTAGAGGAAATTTTACGACAAGAAGTATGGACCGTCAACTTTTTGATGACCTGTCAAAGTGAACCGTCAATTTCACTTTTGAAATTAATGCCTTGTTAGTCAATTTTACGGACCATCAAATGTTCGACTACCCGTCAAACTTCTCCATCTCTTAAATTCCATATTACACCACTCTCTGTAAATCTTCAAAAACGACGGTCAGATTATACATACCGTCAAACATTCAACGGACCATCAATCTAGACCGTCAAAATATTGACAGCCCAGACTCAAACTGTCAAACGTTCGACGGACCGTCAAATGGATCATCAAATTTCCCGTGAAAACAAACAATATAAATACGACACTTGATTCTAAAATCAGTTTTTCATATTCTCAAACCCTAGAACGAAGGATCTCTCTTCTAACAATCTTCTACACCCAGGTAAGCCTTTTTCACGTGATTCTATGTGATTCTAACATACTCTTAATGAATTCTAAGTAGAATCCAATGTTCTTAACCTAGGGTTTTTCAAGATAAATCCAACTTAAGGCTCAGGGTTAAAGCTTTGGGTTTCTACTCTAAATTTCAATTTTTATGACACGTATTGGGGCGATTAAGGTATGTATAGCTTCTATCTATGTGTCGGAATATTTTAATCATCCCCACACCTCATTTATCAAGCTTACTGTGAATTACTTAAGAATTAGAGAATTTTGCCCTAGTTCATGAAAAGACTAGAATGTATACCCTCAAGATTATAAATTCATAAGTCGTTCATAATTATCAATTTGATTGTTGTGAACTCAATACGTAATAAATATAGACTTGTGTTTGATAACCAAGACTCCAGTTTAGAATATTCGGCATGTTAAAGCTCTAGTACTCATAATTAGTTCAGTATTTCATGTTCAGTATTTCATATCAGTATATTTCAGTTATCTAGTATCATGTTAAGCATATGTATTTTAGGCCTAAGGCCATAGTTATTGTATACATATACTTTGGCATGAGGACACATATTTATGCATATATATTGGGCCTAAGGCCACAATTGTTTACTACTTCAGTTAAATAGGTGATTCTCCATTTCAGTTTAGGAAGTATTCTTATTATTTGCTTTCTAGTTCGGTTATCAGTTATCAGACATCAGTTTCAGTTTCAGATTTAGTAGAGTATCTGTTTGTTAATTTGGGTTGCCATTTTTCCCGAGCACCCCACAACTATTTATTATTTCAGTAGATTTACATACTAGTGTAATTCAAATGTACTAACATCCCTTTGCATAGGGCATGCACTTCATGGTGCAAGTACTAAATTTCAGGGAGACGAATCTGCTTAGTAGGATTGCTTTGGTATCAGCTGCTTGGTGAGCCCCATCTCATTTGGGGTACCAGTCTAGTTATTTTTTGGATATTGCATATTAGTATAGGTATGTCATGGACTTGTCCTGGTAAATAATTTTATTCAGTCAGACTCTTATTTTAGAGGTTTCATAGATTAGACTAGTCAGTATGTCAAACACGTCAGTATTTTCTACTTTCAGACTTATCATGTTTTCTAACTTATTTCGTTATGATTATTTCAGATTATAAACTTAGTAGTATGTTTTGCATATTTTAAATCATTACTGTTGTATATTTTGATGCCCATGTTGATTCAGCAGGCATGTGGTTTGCTTGGTCATATATAGTCAGGCATCGAGTGTCGTGTGTCGCATAGGCCATGGTTTGGGGAATGAAAAATCTTTGTATCAGAGCCCTATGTTCATGTGTCTTTGGGAGTATATGAACATGTGGCCAGGCGAGTCACTTTTATGTGTGTGAGGGCCCACATATGTAGATATTTGACCACTAAGACATCTAGGATTGTCTTACTTCTTTGTACTCTAGATCATGTAGTTAGAGTTATACCTTCAGGATATCCTTCTAACTTGTGTGTATTACGTATTTCAGAAAATACCTACGAAAAGAAAGTACACCAAGAGGACTTCAACTAACAGCCAGAAAGCTTCGGATAATGCTGCTCGTGAGGAAAATGCTTAGACTCGGGGAGTCAATTCGGGTACAACACCTCCACCTGATACCACAAGGCTTGCGAAGATCCCAATTATGCCGCCCAACACTACTGACTCTTATGATAAGAAAGATATTCAACTGCTCACCTAATTTGTGGCAGCTCAAGCCCAACGTCAGGGAATGACTCTGAGTATGGGGACGAATAGAGAGTCATCCGGTTTTAGGACTCGTGAGTTTCTACAAATGGACCCTCCAATGTTCACAGGGTCTTGTAAGAAGGAATATCCACAGAATTACATTGACGGTCTTCAAAAATTCTTTCGTGTTATGCATGTTACTGAAGTAGAGGCAACAAAGTTTAGAGTTTATCAGTTGCAGGATGTTCCCAATATATGGTATGAGTCATGGGAGCAGTCCCGCAGGAAAGATGCACCTTCAACAACTTGGGATGAGTTTGTTGATGCTTTTATTGATCACTTTCTGCCAGTTGAGGTCAATGAGGCAAAGGTCGTTGAATTCAAAAAGCTTAAGTAGAACAACAAGAGTGTGCATGAGTACTATCTTCAGTTTGTCGCTTTGGCAAAGTATGCTCCACACATGGTTCCGAACATGAGGGCCAGAGTTAGACATTTTATATATGGACTTGATCCTCATTTGTACTATGCAACCAATATTATAGCCTAAAATAGGGATATGATCATTACAAAGATGGTTGCTTTCGTACAAGTTAATGAGAACATGATAAAAGAAGAAGAAGCATTGTAGAAGGAGAAAGAAAAGGAGTTTAACAAAAGAGCTAAGTCCTAAGGTCATTTCAGCTATGGAGGAGGTGGAGATAGACAGTTCTTCAAGAATAGGTCATTCAAACCTGCCTCATCCAATGCATGTACCCCAGCCTCGGACCACAGGGGCTTCCAACACCCTACTTGCAACTCTTGTGGTAAGAGGCACTAAGGGATGTGTCGTTCATGTATGAATGGTTGTTTTGGATGTGGTCAGCAGAGGCACTTTTTGAGGGATTGTCCATCGGCAAGGCAATGTACTGGTGGTAATGTAGATCAGTCCACCACTTTAGCAGCAAATCGCAATTCTCAGGCCCAACCAAGATGTGGTGCGGCTAAGTCTGGTAACACATGCGGAGATCTAAACCACCTATATGTTTTAGCTGGCCATTAGGATACAGAGGCTCGTACATATGTCGTCACATGTATATTAACAGTCTTCACTTTTGACATTTATGCCCTTATGGATCCTGGATCCACCCTGTCATATGTAACCTCTTTTGTTGCTAAAAAAATTGGAATAGAACCCAAAAGGTTGCATGAACCCTTTGAAGTATCAACGCCAGTTGGTGAGTCAATTATATCTAGACGGGTATACATGAGTTGTTCAGTTAAAATCTATCATCGCATTACTATAGCCGATTTAGTAGAGTTAGAAATGGTAGACTTTGATGTAATCATGGACATGGATTGGTTTTCTTCATTTTATGCCACATTAGGTTGTATAACCAAAATTGTAAAATTCAAACTTTCTGGTGAACCAGTTATACAATGGAAGGGCGATTCAGTAGCACCCATGGGTAGCTTTATTTCTTATCTTAAAGCTAGAAAGATAATATCCAAGGGGTACATTTACTATCTAGTTTGCGTTAGGGATGCAAACACCTAAACCCTGACTCTTCAGTCCATTCTAGTTGTTAATGAGTTCCTAGAAGTCTTTCTAGAGGATCTTCTTGGAGCACCTCCCAATAGGGAGATTGATTTGGAATTGATCTACTTCTCGCCACTAAGTCGATATCTATTCCGCTATACGGAATGGCTCCAGCAGAGTTAAGAGAACTAAAAGCTCAGTTGAAAGATCTCCTAGATAAATGATTTATTAGACCTAGTGTCTCACCATGGGGTGCACCAGTATTGTTTGTTCGAAAGAAGGATGCGTCTTTTAATAAGGTCACCATCAAGAATAAATATCCTCTCCCCAGAATCGATGATTTATTTGACCAACTTCAATGTGCATAATGTTATTCCAATATTGACGTCAGATCAGGGTACCATCAGCTTAAGCTAAAGGAAGTTGATATTCTAAAACCTCTTTTGAACCTATTATGGTCATTTCAAATTTTATGGCATGTCATTCGGATTGACAAATGCTCCAGCTGCTTTCATGGATCTTATGAACTGGTCTTTAAGCCTTATCTCAATCTTTTCGTTATTGTATTTATTGATGATATTCTAGTCTATTCCCGTAGTGAGGCCGATCATGCTGAACATCTCAGAATAGTATTGCAGACACTTCAGAACTGTGAGCTTTATGCTAAGTTTTCCAACTGTGAATTTTGGCTTAAGTCAGTGGCATTCTTAGGCCATGTGATTTCAGGTGAGGGCATTCAGGTTGTTTCTAAAAAAATAAACGTTGTTAAGAATCGGCCTAGGCCCACCTCCGCTTCAGATATTCAGAGTTTAATGGGTCTGGTAGGTTGTTACAGATGATTCGTAGAGGGATTTTCTTCTATCTCAGCCTCATTGACCAGATTGACTCAGAAGAAGGTCAAACTTCAATGGTCAGATGCATGTGAGCATAATTTTGAGGAACTAAAAATGAGACTAACTTCTACTCCAATGTTAATATTGCTAGAGGAAACCGAATGGTTCATTGTATATTGTGATGCCTCAGGAGTTGGTCTTGGGTGTGTTTTAATGCAGCATGGCAAGGTTATAGCTGATGCATCCAAGCAGCTTAAACCTCATAAAAAGAATTATCTGACTCATGACTTAGAATTGGCAGCCGTGATTTTTGCACTCAAGAGATGACGACATTATTTGTATGGAGTTCATGTTGACATTTTCACAAATCACAAGAGCTTTCAGTATATTTTCAAACCGTGGGAGTTGAATCTCAGGCAGATAAGATAGCTTGAATTGATAAAGGATTATGATGTAGATGTTCTTTACCATCCAAGAAAAGCGAATGTGGTAGCTGATGCTCTTAGTCAGAAATCCATGGAAAGATTAGCTCATGTGGAGGAAGATAAGAGAACCATGACAAATGAGATTCATCGACTAGCTAGTCTAAGAGTTTGACTTTTGACTCTGAATATGGTGGTGTGGTTGTTTAGAATAAGTCTGAATCCTCATTAGTAGCCGAAGTGAAGGAGAAATAGTTTAGGGATCCCTACTTGTTGCAGCTGAAGGAGGGGATTCACAAGCATAAGATTATGACTTTTGAACAAGGGGGAGATGACGGTACCTTGAGATACCAAGGTCAGTTATGCGTACTAGATGTAGACGAACTCAAAGAGAGAATCATTGCAGAAGCACATAATTTCAAGTATTCTACTCATCCAGGTTCCACAAAGATGTACCATTATCTTAAGGAGATTTATTAGTAGAATGATATGAAAAGAAATATGACAGATTCTGTAGCCAAGTGCCTGAACTATCAGCAGGTGAAAGCTGAGCACTAGAGGCTTGCTGGGTTAACTCAGAATTTTGATATTCCTGTTTGCAAATGGGAGATGATAAATGTAGACTTCATAACAGGTCTACCTCGCTCAGTCCGAAGGCATGATTCAATTTTGGTGATTGTGGACCGATTGAATAATTCAACACACTTCTTGCTAGTTAAGATAATAGATTCAATAGAGGATTATGCTAAGTTGTATATCCGAGAAATTATCAGGCTTCATGGGACCCCAGTGTCCATTATTTCAGATCGTGGTGCTCAGTTCATATCACACTTTTAGAGGTCATTTTAGAAAAAATTGGGTACTAAGGTAAACCTCAACACAACTTTTCATCCTCAGACAGATAGCCAGGCAGAGCATACTATTCAAACTCTTGAGGATATGTTGAGGGCATGTGTTCTCAATTTTAAAGGTAAATGGGAAGATCATTTGCGTCTCATTGAGTTTGCTTATAATAACAATTACCATGCTAGTATTCAGATGGCACCGTTCGAAGCTCTGTATGGGCGAAGGTGTAGATCGCCAATTGGTTGGTTCAAAGTTGGCGAAATAGAGTTGTTAGGACCAAACTTGGTCCATCAGGCTATGGAAAAAGTCAAGTTAATTCAAGAGCGTATGAAAACAGCCCAGTCGCCAAAAGTCTTATTCGGATGTGAGGTGTAGAGACTTGGAGTTTCAAGTTGATGATTGGTTATTTATGAAAATATCACCTATGAAAGGTGTCATAAGATTTGGGAAGAAAGAGAAGCTCAATCCCAAATATATTGGACCATACAAGATTTTGAGGAGAGTTGGCCAAGTGGCTCACAAACTTGAATTTCCGCGAGACTTAGTCGCGGTTCATCCATTGTTCCATGTATCCATGTTGAGAAATTATGTGGGAGACCCGTCATTTGTTGTCCCTACTGACTCCATCACAGTTAAGGATGGTTTGACCTATGAGGAGATTCCAGTGGCTATTTTGGATCATCAGATTCGAAAGCTGACAACTAAGAAAGTTGCCTCGGTGAAAGTGTTATGGAGAAGTCAGAGTATTGAAGAGGCTACTTGGGAAGCCAAAGAACACATGAAGTCCATATATCCACATTTATTTAAAGTACAAGCAAAAAATGTTGAAGGTAACTAACCTTTACATACATACCTCTTAACCAATTCAGTAATTCAGTTTAGTACTCAGTTCAGTATTCAGTTCAGTGTTCAGTTTAGTATCCAACTTAGTATTAATATGTTCAGGTCAGTTCAGTATTCTCATGTTCCTTACAGTCACGTTTAAGATCTAGTCTCATTTTTAACCATGACCTATCATTTGAGGACGAATGATCCCAATGGGGAGATATTATAATACCTCGTACCTTCAAACTAAGTCTTGTTCATGATCCACGAGTGTAGGAAACCAAGATGGGGAGTTTACGTTGGAAAACCAAGTTCAGCTCTACAGAGGAAATTTAACGATAGAAAGTATAGACCGTTAACTGTTTGATGGCCCATCAAAGTGAACCGTCAATTTCACTTTTGAAATTAATAGCCTGTTGGTCAATTTTGCGAACCGTCAAACGTTAGATGGCCCGTCAATCATTCATCGAATGAACCATCAAATTTCCCCTGACAGCAAACAGTATAAATACGATACTTGATTCTAAAAATCAGTTTTTCATTTTCACAACCCCTAGAATAAAGGCTCTCTCTTTCCAACCATCTCCTATACCAAGGTAAGCCCTTTTCACGCGATTCTATGTGATTCTAACATAATCTTAATGAATTCTAAATAGAATTCAATGTTCTTAACCTAGGGATTTTCAAGATAAACCCAACTAAAGGCTCCGAGTTCAAGCTTTGGGTTTCTACTCTAGTTAAGATTTTTAAGACAAGTATTGGAGCAATTACGGTATGTAGAGTAGAGCTTCTATCTACGTGTGGGAACGTCTTTAATCATCCCCATGCCTTATTTATCGAGCTTACCGGGAATTACTTCAGAATTTGAGAATTTTGCCATAGTTCATGAAAAGACTAGAATGTCTACCCTCAAGATTATAAATTCATAAGTTGTTCATAATTATCGCTTTGATGTTGTGAACTCAATGCGTAATCAATATGGACTTGTGTTTAATAACCACAAGTCCTAGTTTAGAATATTCAGCATGTTAAAGCTCCAGTACTCATAATCAGTTTAGTATTTCATATCAGTATATTTTAGTAATCCAGTATCATGTTGAGCACCTGTATTTGGGCCCAAGGACACAATTATTGTATACATATACTTATACCCGAGGCCACAAAATTGTGCACATATATTGAGCCTAAGGCCATAGTTATTTACTACTTTAGTTAGATAGGTGATTCTCCATGTTAGTTCAGGAAGTATTCTTATTATTTGCTTCCTAGTTCAGTTATCAGTTATCAAACATCAGTTTCAATTTCAGATTTAGTACAATATTTGTTTGTTGATTTGGGTTGCCCTTTTTCCCGAGCACCCCACATCTATTTGTTCTTTCAGTTGATTTACTTACTAGTGTAATTAAAATATATTAACATCCCTTTGCATGGGAATACATTTCATGGTGCATGTGCTGAGTTTCAGGGAGACGTATTTGCTCAATAGGATTGTTTTGGTATCAGCTGCTTGGTGAGCCTCATCTCATTTGGGGTGTCAGTCTAGTTACTTTCTGGATATTGCATATTAGCAGAGGTATGGCAGGGTCTTGTCCTGGTAGACAGTTTTATTCAGTCAGACTCTTGTTTTAGAGGTTTCATAGATTAGACTGGTCAGTATGACAAACATGTAAGTATTTACTACTTTCAGACTTATGATATTTTCAGACTTCTTCTGCTATGATTATTTTCAGATTATAAACTAAGTAGTATGTTTTACATGTTTTAAATCATTACTATAGTATGTTTTGATTCCTATGTTGATTCAACAGCCATGTGGTTTTGGCTCATGTCTGGGCAACTTTTCCCTCACAAACTATACCATCCTAGCATGCTTGACAACTGTCTCAAAAGAGGCTCCAGAGGCCACCAACTGCAGCGTAGCCAACTGGAGTGGAATAGTCAACCCTCTAACAAAATATCTTACTCGCTCCGCCTTAGTAGGAAGCAACGACGCTTCATAGCATGATAAAGCATAGAAGCGAGTCTCATATGTGTCCTTCTCAGGCTGACCAAAGAACTCTGGAGGCTTCATGTTCGAAAAGTGCTCCTAAATCTTTCACTCGTCGTGGGTCATAGTTGTGCCACCAATAGGTCGGGGACCGAACTTTGGAGCATGAACCACATATATACGTGGCGCTGACATCGCCACAGGCTGAATACCAGGCGTACTAAACTCAGGGATATGAGTTTACCCCCTCTTGCACAGGTCTGAGAACCACCCTAAGTAGTAGGATGTACACGTGTCTGAGCAAAACCATCTAGAACACTCAATAATCGGACCAGCGTGTCCTGAAGGACTGGTGTAGCAATAAATCTAGGCTGATCCTGGGCTGGTCCCACCTCATCCTCTATCATATCATCATGAGGCTCAATATAAGGCTCTGAGAACTCTGACCTAGCACGTGCATGATCGACTTTTTGTGCTCCGCCAATAGCTGGTGCTAGTGCTGGTGCTTTGGCTCTACCCTAATCCCGAGCACGTGCTCTGCCATATTCACAAATGGCAAGTGCCGGAGCCAGTGCCTCCTCTCTTGCCACATTGGCACGAGTCTTCACCATTTGTGAGATAATAGAAACAAAGGTCGGATACCAATTTGATTCAACTTAGTACGAAAGGAATGAAGAAAGTGAAAATTCCCAAATGTCCCATAGCCTCTCAAAGATAAGTACGGACGTCTCCGCGAGACTCTACTAGACATTGCGCTTGTATTTAAGACTGTTTAACATAGGGCTCTGATACCAACTTTATCACGACCCATTTTCAGAAATCGTGGTGGCCTTACATAATCCCACTAGTAGGCAAACTACTTCCAAAATCATTCACAAGATATGATATAAATAAAAGCAGAAGAAAATAAATACTAAAATCTCTGTCTCATAAAATATCGTAGAAGAAAATGATAGTCTGAAACATTCGATAACACCCCGAAGTGATATAGTCTGGGCATACAAGAGCACTAATCAAAGCAATACAAGTCTGAGTAAAAGAGCACGTATGCCAAAACCGAATACATAGTATGAATATGTCTCTCAAGTACGAATAAAAGACAGTAAATAGAGATGAACACCCAAGGGTACGCTGGAGATAGCATCCTCACCCTGAATGTCGGAGATCAACTACTCGAACTCAGCCATGTGGTGTTATAGAGGTGGAAGGTACTGAATCTGCATCTAAAAAAAATGCAACAAATGTAGCATAAGTACACAACGTACCTCTGTAGACATCATAGGCCGACAACGACGGAAGATACATAATCAGAGATAAATACCAACTTGACACCAAATAATCCTATACTAGCAGTTCACTAACCAAATATATCATGTAGCCAACATGTTGTTCTTAGAGTCCATCAACATATATCAAGTATCATGTAGCATGAATAATTCTTTTAAGTTCACACTCTAGCCAAGTTGTTCAATGTCAATCAATGACAGTTTCCAATCACAATTATCAAAGTTACGCATGAGTATGTATAATATGAATGCAATCCATATGCAAGGCCTTTCTCAACCTGGTTTATAGTACGTCAAGGTTTAGTTATGATCCGTACACCCATGGGGGACCCGCGAAGGTCATACACCGCTCGTAGCCAACTGAAATTCCATACACGAATCTGACTAGAGCCCATGACTCATTTGTCGAGTCTCAATCATGTTGTAGGCATGCAACTCCGCTCCCCGCGTATCAATATTATCTCAAGTGCCAAAAATCTCATATTACTTTTACTTTTCCGATCTCTTAAACCACATCATATCCATAATATTTTCACATCAAGTCACAGAACTATGAGTGTATGTATGCAATGACAACACAAGGCAATATATCATGATATAATGAGATGCAATCAAGTATAGAGATGATGTACACATGCTTTCAAAAGTTCAACAACACATAGGCGAATCCAAGTCAGATTAGGATATCAATCGAAAGCATGTGTGATGAGTAAACAACCAATAGCAAACATAGCGACAAATCCACATATGACGACAAGCCCAAATAATCAACAATCGGAACCAGCATAACGCTGATTCCCCAAAATCCCATCATCATAGTTCAACACCGGTACCCACTCAGACATTCATCACAACCGCCTGAGTGGGACCCCCAAATACGCCCAATACCCTTCAATATTTATAACTAATTACGTACTTCTATCGGAGTCTCAAAAAGCTAAACCATAGCCTACCTCAAAGTCGAGCAAGAGCGCTACCAAATCAAGCCTCAAAGACATCATTGCCTTTACTTCTTGCCTCGTGATACTCAAAGTCTATTCACGCGTATTACATAGTTAATAATAAGCTTAACATAACAAAAACAAGACTTTAAATACCCATCACGTGCCTACATCACCAAGACTTAAACTTTAATACACAAAATCCAAGATTACATACTAGATAATCATATCCTTAAATTAATTAAAAATATTTTCACATTTGATCCCTCAATTGGACAATAATAAAAAACCAAATTTGAAACCTTAGAAATTTCCCCCAATTGAAAATATGCTTTTATAACCAAATTAAGACTTACAACATGATAATCTAACACAATCCAATCCTAATTCATGATATTAATATTATTTAATCCATAAACTCTCATTAAAATCAACCATATAACTCTCTTAATCTCTCAATATGCATAACTCATCTTTCCCAACATACATAATATGCTAAACCATCATTAAAAGAACTTATAATCATAACTTAATCCATAAAAGGGGAAGAATCTATTACCTCAAGGTTAGAAATGCTCTTAAAGCTTTGAAAATACCTTTATGCGACGTTGGTTTCAAAGTTTGCTATTTGGGGAAAGAAAATATGAGCTAAACAATATGTATAGGCCACCTGAACACTGTTTCTGCTGGAGCAGACTCGCAACGGCAGAAAAGGTTTTGTTGGGGCGAGAATTACTTGACACTTTACACCTCGCCATGACAGACCCGAATCCGATGTGGCGAAAATCCCCTAGTCCACATCTTCCATTTTGGCGAGCCAACCTCTCACATAGGCGGACCCACCGGAGGGGATGTTGATGCCGTTGCGGCGGACACCAGACACCAGCAATGAAATAAGGCCAAACACCACCATCCAACACCCGAAACACTCCCGAGCACAAACAAAACATGCTTGTCTATGGTAAATAATGCTTCGAACTCGCTCGTACCCTCGGATTTCACAAATAATCGAGCCAAGACATACTTTTCAAAAGAATCGTTCAGGACAAAACCAAAATCCAAACTTTACAAATAAAGTCACAAAATACATCTGATTACCTCGAAAAACAAACTAATGACTCGACTAAGTCATAAATGACCATCCGGAACTTCAGGAAGCAACGGAACCCGAAAATGAACCTATCTAGCCAAAAGTCAACTTTGAGTTAAACTAACCAACTTTAAATTTCTAATTTTGGTTTTTGATCTGCAACTCATATAAATAGACTTCGGGATCTGTGTCACCCATCCCTGCGCATCTCAAACCCCACAAAGAGTTTATGAGAAGGGTCAAATAAGCAAATAATGGCATTTAGCTAAAAACGACCAGACATGTCGTTACACGATATGATAACTAAGTGCAAATTTAATATCAAACACTAGGCAACAAGCCAATAAATCACAAAGAGACAACAGGCCCACAAATCAGTCAAACAATACCAAACCTAAGTAATCCATCCCAACTTCATACTCGAAGGCGTAACATACTTTCTCCGACAATAACTAACTCTATATATACTTCAACCGAAGTCTAACCAGAAGGTAAGCCGTAACCTACCTAGATGTCGAGCGGAAGTCATAAATGATCACATTTGAGCCTTCCCTTCCCGAGGATCTCGATAGTACTTGAAGTCTAGACATTATTGAGATCTACGTTAGAAAAGGAAAGTAACAATACCCATAACACTTAAGACTATTCTTTGAACCCAAACCAAATATGGAAGAAAGGAAAAATGGGCCCACAAGGGTAAAATAGTCATTTTGAAAGTGAAATATTCAATTCATCGTTCTAGGAGTTCAATTCTACTAATCAATTGCTAAGATAAATCAATATTATGCCAATTTCTAGATTCAAGTGAAACCCCCCAATTTGGGTATGAACCCTAATTTTTCTCAATCAAATTCATCAACATAAATGGAATATTCAAGCCTATAAACTATGACATCATCAAATTCTACGATTATATTAGTCAAATTCTCCAACAATTTCCATTTAGAAAGACTAGAACCTTTTTTTTATGAAATTATCATCAAAATCTAACTTTTCTCTTTGATTCTAATAGATTTCTAGCATGGATTCAAGCTTAGGAAAGTTAAAATAATGAATACTAGGTTAGGATACCTACCACAAGAGAGAATCAGTCAAGAAGCCTTCAATTTGCCCCAAAACGCTTAGGAAGTAATGAAAGAAGTGATGGGGAGTGTAGGGTTTTATTCTAGCATTTAATGAATCTGGGACGCGTCATCCCGTTGCAGCGGTATCAGACCCGCTACAGCGGGCTCGCGCTCGCAACTCCACAGGAACTCAACACTCCACCGTGGCAGTTGAATGTCCTCTACGGCAGACCCCTCATTCGCTGGGGCGCAGTGACGTCCACCCCATCGAGTAACAACATATATCGGCAGATATCATTTTTTCACAATTAAACTCCGAAATCTGACAATCACCCGAGACCTCCCCGACACAAACCAGATATGCACACACACATAAAAACACGCTACAGACTCACTCGTGATCTCGAAATTATCATTGGAGGTCTATTTAGTCGAGTCAACCCCCAACAGCCTAAAACCAACTCTCCAACCAATAGTCAAAACACCCCGAAGGGCCTCGGGAACCGAACCAACTATCCCACCAAGCCATAAACGATCCTTTGGACCTCATAAAATCGATAGAATTCCGAAAAGGTACATTTACTCAAAAGTCCACTATCGGTCAACCGTTTTTCACTTTAAGCTCTACCTCACACAAGTCAACTTAAAATTATCCCGACTACTTCGGAAACCGAGTCGTCCATTCCCGCGGGTCAAAATCATACTAACAAGACTCGAGAAAGGGTCAACGAGGGTAGATGGATCAAAATCGCAATAACGATCAAACGGGTCGTTACACTTATACTGCTACATGATGAGGTTTGAGTACTGACCCTTCCTAGAAGCATGCTGTATGAGAACTACAGATAGCTTAGCATAACTCCAATTTTGATTTGCGTAATGGTTATTTTATGAGAATTAGCTTTTGAGTCCAAAAGAGCTAATGGTTATTTTTGCGTAAGGGTTATATTGTCCATTTTGGTTGAACGAAAATTTTCTCTTTTAACCAGAATAAAAAAGCATGCATAGTGGGGTTAGGGCCATAATTTCCTTTTTCCTTTTATTTTCCAAATTTTTTATTTGGGGTTAGGGCGTACGAAATATTTTTGAAACCTAAAATAGTACTTTTATTTGGAAAAAATGGCGCCGTCCTCCAGTGAGCAATGACGTCAAGTAGGGGTACACCCCCACATGATTCATGACACATTTTCACACAACGTTAGATTTTGCAATTACCAAGGGACCCCCACACGAGCAAAACATATAATTTTACATATTCCATCATTCTTGATTTTCCTTTATTTCTCAAGAAAAAATAAACTACACACATATAACCCCCATCAAATATCAAATCAAATCCAACCCTTTCTTGATTTTTCCTTACCCTTTTTGTTGTTTGGTTAGTTTTGGATTGTGTGTGTTTGTTTTCTTTATTTTTTCCTTACCCTTTTTGTTGTTAGGTTTATTTTGGACTGTGGGTGTTTGTTTTCTTGATTTTTTCCTTACCCTTTTGGTTTCTTGGTTTGTTTGTATTTTGGGTGTTCATTTTCTTGATCTTTTCCTTACCCTTTTTGTTTCTTGGTTTGTTTTGGATTGTTGGTGTTTGTTTTCTTGATTTGAGATGGCACAAAATGAGCAGCAACAGCGTAATCAGCAGGGGAGAATAGAACCAGCTGTTCTTGATGATATAATTAACAGGTTATTGGAGTTTAGGAATGCAAGAACTGTTAGGCAGGTTCAGATTTCTGAAAGTGAGATCCGTTCCCTTTGTAGTGCTTCAAGGGAAATCTTCCTTCAACAACCTAATCTCCTTGAACTTGAAGCCCCCATCAAGATCTGTGGTAAAAATCCTTTTTTCCCCATCTCTTTGTGTTTTTTTATGACCTAGAAATCCGTCTCCACTTAAATACCAGGCTTAGTTTGCATGGAGTATATAGGCAAATATGATATTTATATGATTTGGTTATATTGTTGACCACAAATAGGTTGAGATTGTTGATATATTGATTTCTGATCTTATCATGTTTTTAAGGCATACATAATTTAGCTGTTGATATATTTTGTCAATTATCATAAAAACTATGTTACTCTGACTTTCCAAAAGTGTTGGTAGTGTATTTTTGGAGGATCCGACACGGTGGGACAACATATTTTATGGAGAGTGAGCAACATAACATGAAAATGACAACTTTTCTGATAAATTTGGAAATTAATCTGATCCCTGATTTGGAAGGGATGGGTGGGTGAGGTTTTATCAGGTTAGGGTAAAATGTAAATTTGTTTGGTCTAGTTTGTATATTCCTCGAACTGAAATTAGTTGCGGTCAGGTATTTGAATCCGAAGTTGGATTATGCACAACTTGCTCACTCGTCTTATATAGCATGTATTGTATACTGTAAAATGTAAAGTTGCTTGTTCTAATATATCCAACTACAACAATTATGCTTCAATCCTAAATTAGTTGGATTCAGCTATATGAATCCTCTATATTTATTCTGCACTATTTGCACCCGTTTCATTCCGGTACTCATAAAGAACAAATTAGGCTTCTTTATATTTTCTACTGAAAAACAGATGTCTACTGCTCTAGTTTATCAAGTAGTAAAATGTTTTATGCATCTTTTTAAAGTTCGAATATGCGCATCTTGCTCACTTGTCTTATATAGCATGTACCGGGTAGGGTAACTTGTAGAGTTGTTTGTTCTAATATATCCAACAACAACAACTATGCTTCAATTCCAAATTAGGTGGGGTCATCTATATAAATCCTCATATCTATTCTGCTCCATTTGGACCCTTTTCATTCCGGAATTTGTCTTTTAAGGCGAACTAGGGCTTCTCAATGTTTTCTACTGAAATACAAATCTCTACTTTGTCTAGTTTATCTAAGATGTTTTATGGAGCTTCTTTAAGCTTGATTGTGCACTTGCCCACTCATTTTACATTTTGAGTTGATTGCCTTATGTGCACTCGTGGCTTATATGTGGATAGTTGGTTTCATATTTTTTTTATCTTAATGTAAAATGTAGAATATTGACATGTAGGGTGAGGAGTTGAACTCCCTTCGTTTTAATTTGTTTGTCTTAGTTTGACTTGGCATGGAGTTTAAGAAATTAAAGGAGACTTTTGAATCTTGTGGTCTTAAACTTAAGATATGTATATTGCACCAAAATGCCCTTTAATCTTGTGGTTTTAAACATGCCATGTTGGATGTTGAAATTAAAGAGTTGCCAAATTTGGAAAGAGACATTTTTTTCTAAACATACTAAAAAGGAAAGGAAGACAAACTGGGTATGTTGTTGTTGTTGTTGCAAGACAAATAAATTAAAACATGGGTGTATGTGCTTTTGGATGGTATTACCTTGGATAAAGCATATTGCCTTCTGCATACACACTGCCCTAAACTTTTGTTCAAGCTGAAGTAATGGTATGATAACTGGCATGGTTCTTGTACTTTGTCTCTATACCAGCATGGTACTGCGCTTCTATTAATAAATTCACCATTATTCATTAAAAAAAAAGGATAACCAGCATGGTTCTTTCTACGAGAGGGTTATAAATCGCTGTACTGGTTAGATTTCGGAAATAGGGCTACTGATATTTAGAAAAGGGAGAGGAGATATAAATTCTTTTGTTGTCATCGTAATTGTCTTGTCTCTCTTGAATACAGTGAAACTTTAATGGTGTACATCATATCTTTATTTTCTCTGCCTTATATAGTCATTGCAATGTACTGTGATTCCTTTGAAATATTTATCGTCATTATTATCTTATATCATGATGTCAGTTTCTTTTATGATAGGTTGCTTTTCCCAATTAATAAGATTTTACTTTCATTTTCTTGTATTAAAACAGTATTGGACTGATAAATCTGTCTCCTTTCCGCTCTCTTTGTTTTTTGGTCTGGATTCTAGGTGACATCCATGGCCAGTATGGTGATCTTTTGAGGCTTTTTGAATACGGGGGATTTCCTCCTGAGGCTAATTATTTGTTTTTAGGGGACTATGTGGACCGTGGCAAACAGAGTTTGGAAACAATATGCCTTCTACTTGCATACAAAATTAAATACCCTGAGAACTTCTTTCTCTTGAGAGGAAATCATGAATGTGCTTCTATTAATCGGATTTATGGATTCTATGATGAATGTAAGCGCCGATTCAACGTGAAGCTATGGAAATGCTTCACTGAATGTTTCAATTGTCTTCCCGTTGCTGCTCTCATAGATGAGAAAATACTCTGCATGCATGGTGGTCTTTCTCCGGATCTAACAAATTTAGATCAGATAAGAAGTTTACCTCGTCCAACTGATGTTCCAGATTCTGGTTTGCTGTGTGATTTACTTTGGTCAGATCCTAGCCGGGAAGTTAAAGGTTGGGGAATGAATGATAGGGGAGTTTCATATACTTTTGGTCCTGATAAGGTCGCTGAATTCTTGATGCAACATGATATGGACCTTGTTTGTCGTGCCCACCAGGTATTTATATGATTGTTTTTGGGATAATTACATTTTTGGTCCGCTCAACATAATAATAGCTAGCAAATGTATTGGTTTTGTATACTAAGTATAAATATACATATTGTATACACAAAATATACCTAATCAGTGTATTGGTTTTGTATATTTTGGCTAGCGCCCGTAATTAATCTCAGCCGATGGACAAAAAATGCAAAAAACCCTTTTTTGTCTTTCCTTTATGTTTTTCTCGTATTCACCAGAATATTTTCAACCTAGGTTGTTGAAGATGGCTATGAATTTTTTGCTGAAAGGCAGCTAGTGACGATATTTTCGGCCCCAAACTACTGTGGTGAATTTGATAATGCTGGTGCAATGATGAGTGTTGATGAAAGTTTAATGTGCTCATTCCAGATATTGAAGCCAACAGATAGAAAGCCTCGGTTTTTATGAGGCAAAAATCGATAGCTTGTATCTATGCGCTCGCCGAGCACCTAAGGTTAGCAGCTTGATGCAAATCTTATTTCCATTATATATGCAACACTTATGCTATATGGGGCAGGGTGAATGAAATGGAGGCTCGCATCTGGAGTCTTGTGCGACAAAAAGGTGACACAAAAACTTAAAGGCAAGTTCTCTAGGGCGGTGGTTAGACCGACTATGTTATATGGGGCGGAGTGTTGGCTAGTCAAGACTTCGCACATTCAAAAGATGAAAGTTGCGGAGATGAGGATGCTGAGATGGATGTGTAGTCATACAAGGAGAGATAGGATTAGAAATGATGATATCCGAGACAGAGTGAGAGTGGCCTCGGTGGAGGATAAGATGCGGGAAGCGAAATTGAGATGGTTCAGGCATGTGCAGAGGAGAGACACAAATGCCCCAGTGCGAAAGTGTGAGAGGTTGGCTATGGATAGGTTCAGGAGGGTTAGAGGTAGGCCGAAGAAGTATTGGGGAGAAGTGATTAGACGGGATATGATGCAGATGCAACTTACTGAGGACATGACCTTAGACAGGGGGTTGTAGAGGACACATATTATGGTAGAATGGTAGTAGGTAGTCGGGCGTAGTCCTACTTACGCTCATAAAATGATAGTTGTAGTGCTATTATTGTAGGTCCGATTAGCCTATCACACTTATTGACACAATATTGCTTTATAGTACCTTGTAGTTTGATTTCTGCTGCTATGTGTTCCCTAGTGTATTTTGTTTATATTATTTATCTGCGTTAGCTACTGCTTTCTTTTGTCAGAATGCGCTACCATGGCGTATTCGATTTTGTTATCAGCATGTTCATACTGCTTTAATTTCTTGTTTGGGTCTGATCGTTTCTCTTACTTTGCTTGCTTTTCTAGTGATTATGCTTTATTTTGAGCCGAGGGTCTCCTGGAAACAACCGCTCTACCTACCAAGGTAGAGGTAAAGTCTGCGTACACTCTACCTCCCCAGACCCCACGATGTGAGACTTCACTGCCTATGTTGTTGTATGCATCACTTATGTTGTTTCCGTGATAGAATAGCAACCCGTCTTAGAGATGTCTCATTTCCGTCATTGGTTGATTTCATGATATAGAGTGAAAATGTCTCTACTTTGTCATTTTCCTACTCCCAATATATAATCACTTTCAAGGTGTAAATTTGTACATTACTTTCATTTCCCATTCCGTTTAATTTACTTTGTTCATTTAGTCTGTCCCACAAGAGCTGAATGATTTCGTCCAATGGAAAAGATGCAATCTTTTAAAAGTCAAGCAAACATTTAATGTTATTGTTTCACGTTATCTTGAATTTTGTTTAT
This sequence comes from Anisodus tanguticus, assembly GCA_034509755.1. NCBI lineage: Eukaryota > Viridiplantae > Streptophyta > Magnoliopsida > Solanales > Solanaceae > Anisodus > Anisodus tanguticus. The sequence goes on from CM067547.1 coordinate 51,160,874, forward strand.
CATTCTAACCATTTCATGCCGAGGGTCTCTCGAAAACCGTCGCTCTACCTACCAAGGTAGAGATAAGGTCTGCGTACACTCTACCCTCCCCAGACCCTACGTTGTGGGATTTCACTGGGTATGTTGTTGTTGTTGTTGTATTCTAACCATTTCATGCCTTTTAAATATTGTTTTATACATATAACCAAGCCTAAATACAAAATCAAATTCAAACATTACCAATCAAGGTAGGTCCCTTGATATGGTACAGACGTACCTCTCCACCAAGACCAATAAAAAGTCATTAGATGGTTCACTTCTAGTTTGATTTCCCTTCTCACTTTTCCCGAAATTTCCACCTTTCCTCTCCATGATCTCATATCTTTCTTCCGGAAAAGAGTATCGTGTTATGTGGTTCAGCTACTTTTTATCCTCTTCTCAAGTTCAATGTTCCAAAGAAAAATGGTGGGGTAAATAAAGTTAGTTGCAATTATATTTGACACAATCATTTTGTTGATCCTATATAAATATGTGTATTCTGATAAAATGATGATCTTAACTGTTAAATTACCAAGATGCTCTTTGGGGCGATGATTCTTGTAGGATATCTTATATGAACAATCAACTTTTTCTTCTTCTTTTCCTTTTAGGGTACGAAGTTAATGGCCACATAAAATGATTTTGATGGAAACAACTTTCATTTATTTGCTGCTGGCTTTTACTTGTTTATTTATTTGATTTTCTCCCTTTATCAATTTCTGTTTGTATTTATTTCCCCCTTTATTTTACTAAAACCTTGTTATTTGTTTATTCTGAAAGGCTCCATCACTAAGGAATATTCTTTGCTACCTAACCTACTGATTTGAGAGTTTATATTTGAGCAACTGTTACCATAGGATCCAACTTTTGACATGAATTAAATTCTAAATCCGCCTTATGTTGTATTTTTCTTTTACTTCCATGCCCGTGAAGAAGTCATTAATAGTGGCATCTGACAATGGTTGTAACTTAGGGTGTGTTTGTATGAAGGAAAATGTTTTCTTAGAAAATATTTTTCAGTGTGGGGTAGTGGGGATGGACTATGGGGGTAGGGGTGGGAGTAGAATGTGTTGGAGGGTGGGGAGGAGACAATCAATGTGGAATGCCACTATGCATCTTGTTTTTCCTACTTTTACTAGGGAAGTCACTTTCCTTATTTTAAGGAACTTTTTTTATTTAGAGAAAATGTTGACCAACATGGAAAAATTGGAAAATGTTTTCCTCCATACAAAACACACCCTTAAAGAAAATTGAAGAATAATAATAAGACTTTTCAAAGAAAGCAAAAGGAGAGGGAAGGAAGGAAAAGGTAGATAATAGTCCTTAAACAACAACAACATACCCAGTGAAATCCCACACCGTGGGATCTGGGGAGGGTAGAGTGTACACAGACCTTACCTCTACCTTGGTAGGTAGAGTGGTTGTTTCCGGGAGACCCTCGGCTCAAGACAAAGCAAAATCACAAGCGAGACAATCAAAACAAAGCAAGAGTAAAGATTAAAGTAAGAGAAACGGTCAGACTCATATAAGGAATTAAAGCAGTATAAAGTGCATTCGAACAAAAGGGAGCATTAGCTAACACAACTAAATAAGCTAAACAAAATACACTAAAGAACACATAGCAGCAGAAATCAAACTACAGTGGATTATAAAGCAACAATGTGTCTATAAGTGTGATAGGCTAATCGGGCCTACAATACTAACACTACAACTATCAATCTGTAAGCATAAGTAGGACTACGCTCGAGTACCTACTACTTTTCTACCCTAATCTGTGACCTCCACAACCCCCTATCTAAGGTCATGTCCTCAGTAAGTTGCACCTGCGTCATATCCCGTCTAATCACCTCTCCCCAATACTTCTTCGGCCTACCTCTACCCCTCCTGAACCCGTCCATAGCCAACCTCTCACACCTCCGCACTTGGGCATCTGTGTCTCTCCTCTGCATATGCCCAAACCATCTCAATCTTGCTTCCCGCATCTTATCATCCACCGAGGTCACTCCCACTTTCTCCCGAATATCATCATTTCTAATTCTATCTCTCCTTGTATGCCCACATATCCATCTCAGCATCCTCATCTCCACAACTTTCATATTTTGTATGTGCGAAGTCTTGACTGGCCAACACTTCGCCCCATTCAACATAGTCGGTCTAACCACCACCTTATAGAACTTGCCTTTAAGTTTTGGTGGAATCTTTTTGTCGCACGAGACTCCAGATGCGAGCCTCCATTTCATCTACCCTGCCCTAATACGATGTGTGACATCGTCATCAATCTCTCAATTCCCTTGAATAATTAACCCTATGTACTTGAAGCTTTCTTTCTTTGGAATGACCTGCGTACCAATCCTTACCTTCACGTCTGCCTTATGGTCGCTATCGTTGCTGAACTTGCACTCCAAATATTATGTCTCGATCCTACTCAACCTGAACCCTTTAGACTCCAGAGTCTGTCTCCAAACCTCCAGCTTGGCGTTCACTCCGCTGCGAGTTTCATCAATCAGGATTATGCTGTCTGCGAATAACATACACCATGGTACCTCCCCTTGGATTTGTCGCGTCAGTTCGTCCATCACCAAGGCAAATAGAAATGGGCTAAGAGCTGATCCCTGGTGCAACCCCATTATCACTGGAAGTGCTCCGAGTCTCCTACTGTCCGTACTCTAGTCTTGGCTCCATCATACATATCCTTGATCCCCCTAGTGTACACCATATGTATGCCTCTAACCTCCAAATATCTTCGTAGAACCTCCCTAGGGACTTTGTCGTATGCCTTCTCGAGGTCAATGAAAACCATAAGTAAGTCTTTCTTCCTCTCTCTATATTGCTCTACCAACCTCTCAATAAGATGAATGTCTTCGGTAGTCGAACGCCCTGAGAGTGGCTCAGCAGCTTGATACCCTTATAGTTGTTGCAACTCTGGATATCATCTTTGTTTTTGTACAAGGGAATCATTGTACTCCACCTCCATTTTTCAGGCATTCTTGCCGTCTTAAAAATGACGTTAAACAACTCAGTCAGCCACTCCAAACCAACCTGCCTGCTTTTCCAAAATTCAACTAGGATCTTATCAGGCTCGGTCGCTCGTCCCTTGAGCATCCGGCGAATAACACATGTAACCTCCTCAACCTTAATGGTTCTACAATATCCAAAATCCCCGTGCCTACCAGAATGCTCCAGATCTCCCGGCACAATGTCTCCATATCCTTTTTCATTCAATAGTTTGTGGAAGTAAGACTGTCACCTCCGCCTAATATGCGCTTCCTCCACCAGTACTTTGTTGTCCTCGTCCTTGATGCACCTCACTTGATTCAAGTCACGGGCCCTCCTCTTCCTTGTCTTGGTTAGTCTGTACAACTTCTTATCCCCGCCTTTCTTCTCTAATTCCACATACAGGCGTTCGAAAGCCACCGTTTTTGCCGCCGTAACCGCTAGCTTTGCCTCCTTCCTCGCCATCTTATACAGTTCCCTATTCGTCCACTTCTCCACCTCATCTCTGCTTTCTTCCAATTTCACATACGCTATTTTCTTCGCTTTCACCTTCTCTTGAACTTTACCATTCCACCACCAATCCCCTCGATATCCACCACGATAACACCGCGAGACTCCTAGCACTTCTCTGGCTACCTCATGAATGCAACTGGTCGTCCTGTCCACATACCGGTTGCATCCCCACTACTACCCCAAGCCCAGCCTCTCCCCCATCTCCTTTGCACTAGCCATGGTCAAACTCTCCCATTTGATTCTTAACCTGTCATCCATAACCCTCTTCTTCTTCTCCAACTTGATCTCCAAATTCATCACCAAAAGCTTATGTCGGGTTGTAAGATCCTCTTTCGGAATAACCTTACAGTCTTTACAAAGACTTTTGTCAACCTTCCCAAGGAGCAAAAAGTCTATTTGAGTCTTAGCCACCGAACTACGAAAAGTCACCAAGTGTTCCTCCATCTTCAGGAATCTAGAATTGGCTATCACCATCCCACAAGCTCTAGCGAACTCCAAAAGTGAGACGCCTCCCCCATTCCTGACCCCGAGTCCAAATCCTTCACGCACGTCGTCATAACCCCTTGGAAGTGACCCGATATGTCCATGGAATCTCCTCCTACAAATAACTTCTCAGTTGGTGGTATACCTCCCACCACTTCGTCTAAATCCTCCCAAAAGTGTCTCCTCCTCCTCGTCCAAGCCCGCGTGTGGTGCATACGCACTAATAATGTTCATAGTGAACCCTCCAACTACCAACTTAATCGCCATCATCCTGTAATTGACCCTCCTCACCTCTACTACCTGATTCCTTAGTTTGTTGTCTACCAAAATGCCTACCCCATTCCTATACTTCGACCTACCGGAAAATCATAACTTATACCCGTCTACATCTTTAGCCTTAGGTCCTACCCATTTGGAATCCAGGACACATGCTATATTAATCTTCCTCTTCTTAAGAATCTTAACTAGCTCTATGGCCTTCCCTGTTAAAGTCCCAATATTCCAAGACCCTATTCTCAGCCTAGCATCTCCCTTACCCCACTTACCCCCTACCTCTTGCTCCCGTTCCCAATCGAGAACATGACCCTAATCTACCATCATTCACCAAAGCCACTAGAGCAAAGACATAAAGAATACTAATCTAAGGTTAACGCTAACACACACGGGAAGCAATACTAGAGCACAAGTTAGCAAGAATCTAGAGGTAAGTCAGGCTACTACAGATCCGAATGATAAAACAAAGGGCAACAAGAATACATGCAAGAATGTTTAGTCCAGATTCAATAAAACGCAACACGCAAAATTGAACAACATGGATAAGAACAAATATTGAGTACAAACAACTGGAGGTACCAACTCCAGGTTGATAAAACCTGTTCACATGCTGGAAATTGATGTTCACGCGCCGGAAAACACTGGTCACTGCCTAAAATCACTGTTCCTATCGGAAACCACTGTTCCCCGCCAGACGACGTCGTAGATCTAGTGATACCTGCAAAAAAAAAAGGAGAGAGACTGCCAGAGGCTGCCTGATGCAGTGGCTGGCGGCGGCGTCGATGACGTGGCGGCGGCGGCGAGCAAGGTTGTTTACACTTCTACCCAAATCAATATGCTTGGTTTCGATGTAGCACAGAGCTTTCTTAGAACCTTGGTTGTTCGACGTCGCTGGAGACGAAACCAAACCCCTAACTGAAATTAAATCGTACACAATGACAAAGCAAATTTCAATACTTATCTGCTCGTTGCTGCTATTGATTGCCACTGAAACTGGAAATATTTACCGATTTGCCAATGGAGCACAACGGAGGATCCAAGTTTCCGACGATCTAGACGACGTCGTTAACTATAAATAATAGTCTTTCTAGTTTTAAAAATACACATTATCTTGTGTTTAGATTCATTGAAGAAAGTTAAGCAATGATGATATTTTGTATTCTGTCATAATATGTAATTTGGTCATTAGCCAATTCTAAATATGTTTTGAAGCTTTCCTTTCTACCCTTCTATTCTTTCCCTAAAATTGAACAAAATAAGCAAACTTGTCTTAATGATGAGGCTTTTTCTTCTCCTTTTAATAATAGACGGATCTATTATTAAAAGGAGAGGAAAAAGCCTCCTGATTAAGTGTAGTGGCTTATTCTATCTATTATTAAAAGGAGAGTAAAAAGTCTCCTCATTAAGCCAAGCGGCGGCATAAGAATAAGCCACTTGGCATTGCTCAAGACAAGGCTCCAAAGAATTAGTAGGAAATCTGTCTATTAGAATTCTTCTTTCATAGAAATTATGGATTTGGTAATATAATGATCTAAATTCTATAATTTTTAAATAATTTCCTAATTCCTAATTCTTTGGAGCCCTATCTTGAGCAATGCCAAGTGGCTTATTCTTATGCCGCCACTTGGCTTAATGAGTAAGCTTTTCCTCTCTTTTTAATAATAGATATTCCATTCTCTGGAACAATGAGCCTAAATATCTAATTTCTTGCATTTAGGCATTGCAATCCCCTCTAATTTCACTCTTCCTATGTTGACTAAATTTGCAGTGCATATATTCAATTCTACTTGGTATATGCTTTTAGTCAAGTAGGGACTTGCTTTGTTATTGCCTTACAATCAGTTTAGAAAGCTGTATATAAGCTTTTCGCTGATCCACTTTTCTTAGATATACATTACTCATCTTTCCCTTGTAAAGGGTGATTGAATAGTTAAGAAGATTAAACGGTGATTTAGAATAAAACTAAGCAGCAGCTTGCTCTACATCCTTAAACATTATTGGTGCAGATTTAGGCAGACTTAATTTATGGCAGCAGGGATCCCCCCTATTGCAGATCTATGACCCGAAGTGTCTTTATTAGAAGATAGTCCCTGAATGGGAACTTCTCCGTTAGGAAAAGAAGGCTAAAATAGTACTTGAGAGAGCTAAGTGGAAACTGAAGATTTGTTAGAGAAGATTCGCCTATTGCAGCATAGGAAATATATCATGGTGCTTATATTCAGAAATATGAACTGGAAAGGAAGTTAAATAAACTTGCTACTTAAACAATAGAAGATGGATACATTTGAATGTTGAATTTAATTCTACCATGATATCCATCTTCTCAAAATATTAAGAGAAACAAAATTAGATAAGAAAAACAAGAAGCAAATGAGCAATGCAAGTGTGAAGAAATAGAAGGGAACTTGTTGACTTGATTAACCAAGATGTACGAGAGGGGTTTCTTCTACTAATTAGACATGTATCTCTCGAATTTAGAGGTGGAAATGGGCTAGTTGGGCTGAATTTGGGCGGGTCAAAATGAGCGGATTATTTACCCGCCCAAATGTTACTTGGCTAAAATGGGATAAAAAGCGGGTCAAAACCCAACTCGTCCAATTCTTACGAAGCTTTAATTGCCTTAATTTGTTCTTTTATAATTTTTCGTACGTAATAAAATTATTATTTTTCCTTATTATGGCTAGGTAATGAAAATAGTTGTTTAACTTTCTTTCTCTCTCCTCTCTTCTCTCTCTAGCTTACTTCCCCAACGGTAACATCACCAACTCCCACCCTGACGGTAAGACCCAGCAGCGCCGCCCCGACCACTCACCAGCAGCGCCGCCCCGACCACTCACCAGCGGCGACGCCAAGACACCAACAACAGCTCTCCGACCACCCACTCGCGGCGACGGAAAAACATCTTTTTTACAAAATTTCATTTGTTTTTTGTTCTTTTGTTCTTTTTCTTGTGTTCTTTTTCTCCTAGATCTACGTAGGTACTCAATTTTTTGGTGAAAACTCAAGTGAATAGTACTTCAGGTGCCGATGAACGGTACTGTTGAATAGTACCGGCGACGACGGAAAAACATTATTTTTTACAAAATTTCATATGTTTTTTGTTCTTTTTCTTGTTTTTGTGTTCTTTTTCCTCTAGATCTACGCAGGTACTCGATTTTTTTGGTAAAAACTCAAGTGAATAGTACTTTCGGTACCGGTGAACAGGTTCGATTCAACTGGAGTTGGTACCTCCGGTTGCCCGTATTCATTCTCTGTCATTAACCTTGTTAAATTTTGCCGCTTCTTGTCTTTAGTTATAGCGTTCTTTGCGTAATGGTTTTACTTGCCTCCAGATTCTTGTTAGCTTGTGCTTGCACTTTGAAGGGAGACCAAATGGGAAGGACCTAAGGCTAAGGATATAGACGTGTATAAGTTATGATTCTTTGTATAGGAATGAGGTAGGCATTTTTGGTAGACATCGAGTTAAGGGATCAGGTGGTAGAGGTGAGGAGGGTCAATGACAGGATGATGATGATTAAGTTGGTAGTTGAAAGGTTCACTATGAACATTATTAGTGCTTATGCGCCGCATGCGGGCTTGGATAAGGAGAGGAGACGCTTTTGGGAGGATTTAAACGAAGTGGTGGGAGATATGCCACCCACTGAGAAGTTATTTGTAGGAGGGGATTTCATTGGACATATCAGGTCCCTTGCGGGGGTTATGACGATGTGCATGGTGGCTTTAGACTCGGGGATAGGAACTGGGGATACGTCTCACTTTTGGAGTTCACTAGAGCTTGTGGGATGATGATAGCCAATTCGATGTTCTTGAAGGAGGAACACTTGATGACTTTTCGTAGTTCGGTGGCTAAGACTCATATAGACTTTTTGCTCCTTATGAAGGTTGACAATGGTCTTTGTAAAGACTGCAAGTTTATTCCGAAGGAGGATCTTACAACTCGACATAAGCTTTTGGTGATGGATTTGGAGATCAAGATGGAGAAGAAGAGGATTGTGGATGACATGTTAAGAATCAAATGGGAGAGTTTGACCATGGCTAGTGCAAATGAGATGGGGGAGAGGTTGATGGCCAAGGGGGCTTGGAAGAGTAGGGATGCGATCGATATGTGGGAAAGGACGACCAGTTGCATTCGGGAGGTAGCTAGAGAATTGTTAGAGGCCTCGCGGGGTAACCATGGTGGGCATCGAGGGGACTGGTGGTGGAATGGTAAAGTTCAAAAGAAGGTGGTAAGCGAAGAAAGCGGCGTATGTGGAATTGGTAGAAAGGATGAGGTGGAGAAGTGGACGAATATGGAACTGTATAAGATGGTGAGAAAAGAGGCAAATCTAGCAGTTATAACTGCGAAAAAGATGGCTTTTGAACGCCGGTATGTGGAATTAGAGGAGAAAGGCAGTGATAAGAAGTTGCACAGACTAGCCAAGGCAAGGGAGAAGAGGGCTCACGACCTGGATCACGTGAGGTGCATCAAGGACGAGGACGGTAAAGTACTGGTGGAGGTGACATACTTCCATAAACTTTTGAACGAAAAAGGAGATGGAGATATTATGCTGGGAGATCTGGAGCATTCTGTTAGGTACCGGGATTTTGAGTATTGTAGAATCATTAAGGTTGAGGAGGTTAAAGGTGCTGCTCGCAGGATGTGCAGGGGACGAGCGACCGAGCTTGATAAAATCCTAGTTGAATTTTGGAATAGCGCAGGCAGGGCAGGTTTGGAGTGGCTGACTGAGTTGTTTAACGTCATTTTTAAGACGAAAAGAATGCCCGAAGAATGGATGTGGAGTACAATGATTCCCTTGTACAAAAACAAAGGTGATATCCAGAGTTGCAACAACTATAGGGGTAGCAAGTTGCTGAGCTACACTATGAAAGTTTGGGAAAGGGTCGTGGAGATGAGGGTGAGGAGAGACGTGTCTATTTTCGAGAATCAGTTTGGATTCATGCTGGGGCGTTCGACTACCGAAGCCATTCATCTTATTAGGCGGTTGGTGGAGCAGTATAGGGAGAGGATGAGAGACTTACATATGGTTTTCATCGACCTTGAGAAGACATACGACAAAGTCCTTTTGGGGGTTCTATGGAGATGTTGGAGGTTAGATGTGTACATGTATGTATGATGGAGCCAAGATTAGGGTAGACAGTAGGAGGACTCGGAGCACTTCCCAATGATAATGGGTTGCACCAGGGATCAACTCTTAGCCCATTCCTATTTGCCTTGGTGATTGACGGACTGACGCGACAAATTCAAGGGGAGGTACCATGGTGTATGTTATTCGCATACGACATAGTCCTGATTGATGAGACTCGCAGTGGAGTGAATGCCAAACTGGAGGTTTGGAGACAGACTTTGTTATCTAAAGGGTTCAGGTTGAGTAGTACCAAGATAGAATATTTAGAGTGCAAGTTCAGCAACGCGAGCGACCCTGAGACAGGCGTGGAGGTGATGCTTGGTACTCAGGTCATTCCAAATAAAGGAAGTTTTAAGTACCTAGGATCTATCATCCAAGGGAATGAAAAGATTGATGACGATGTCACATGTCGTATTGGGGCAGGGTGGATGAAATGGAGGTTCGCATATGGAGTCTTGTGCGATAAAAAGGTGCCACCTAAACTTAAATGCAAGCTCTATAGGGTGGTGGTTAGACCGACTATGTTGTATGGAGCAGATTTTTAGCCAGTCAAGATTTCGCACATACAAAAGATGAAAGTTGCGGAGATGAGGATGCTGAGATGGATGTGTGGGCATACAAGGAGAGATAGGATTAGGAATGAGGATATCCGGGACAAAGTAGGAGTGGCCTCGGTGAAGAATAAGATGCGGGAAGCGAGGTTGAGATGGTTCGGGCATGTGCAGAGGACAGACACAGATGCTCAGTGCGGAGGTGTGAGAGGTTGGCTATGGACGAGTTCAGGAGGGTTAGAGGTAGGCCGAAGAAGTATTAGGGAGATGTTATTAGATGAGATATGACACAGATGCAACTTACTGAGGACATAACCTTAGAGATAGGGGGTTGTGGATGACACAGATTAGGGTAGAATGGTAGTAAATAGTCGAGCGTAGTCCTACTTACGCTTACAAAATGATAATTGTATTGTTATTATTGTAGGCCCGATTAGCCTATCACACTTATAGGTGCAGTATTGCTTTATAGTACCCTATAATTTGCTTTCTGCTGCTATTGTTCTTTAGTGTACTTTGTTTATCTTATTTAGTTGTGTTAGCTACTGCTTCCTTTTGTTAGAATGTGCTACCATGGTGTATTCGATTATGTTATCAGCATGCTCATACTGCTTTAATTTCTTGTATGAGTCTGACCGTTTCTCTTGATTTGCTTGTTTTTATTGTAATTATGCTTTATCTTGAGCCGAGGGTCTTCCGGAAACAGTCGATCTACCTATCAATGTAGTGGTAAGGTCTGCGTACACTCTACCCTTTCCAGACCTCACGTTGTGGGATTTCATTGGGTATGTTGTTGTTGCCTTATTATGGTTATATATAATATATTAAATAAAAAAATATGTTTTTGAAAATATTTTGACAAGATTTCTCATGGATCAATTTGGGCTAGATATCAACCCAAATTTGAATGGATTGAAATGGGTTGAGCTAATAAATTGGCGGGTCAATCACCAGCCCAAACTTGAGCGGATTGGGCGGGTTATGATTTCATGGGCTAATTGTGCCACCTCTACTCTTGATATACCGACAATATGCTAAGAAAATGTACTTTGGACCGAGTTGAGGTTTGCCTACGATCATACAAATAGATAATAATCTGTTGGTCATTCTAACACCCATCCCTACCTCCGTATGCTCAAGGTGGAACATTTCGTGCGTGGACAACATAATATGGTGGTCAACATTCGATAAACTAAGAATAAGACTGGTTCGCCTCTAATATCATGTGTAAAAAAATGAACAAGCTAGGTTAGCTCATGAAGTGTGGATTATCTAGGACTATATAAGGAGACAACAATTCTCTCAACCAATATGGGATTATCTAACAACACCCTGGCGTGCCTGCGTTAGACATTTGAACAATGAACAACTTAACATGGGGCTCAACAGTAGATCAAGAATAGGGTGGGTTTGGCTCGGTTAACATGTGAAAGGAAAATGAATAGTGGGTCTAACTCAACCGCAAAAGCGAAGTCATACGGTGAGGATTATTTAAGAGAGAGACCATATAAACATTATCGAGAAAAGATTAAGACCATATTAGAAGATAACACATTCCCTCAAGCAATGTAGGAGTAACTAGGGAGTTGTGAAACATCTACATACCAAAGGTTTTGTGTAATAGCTGAAACTGTATCCCCCCCCCCTACCCGCCCAACCACCCAACCCCTTCCACCACAAAGAACAGAAGAAAAAATGAAACCACAGAGGTGCAAGGTGTTACTAGATAAAACCTTCGGTAGTCTATGTAATTAGATCCCAATTTGTCTGTTTAAATGGTCTTCATATTCATTGTCGACCACTGTTGCATCGAATATGAGGTACAACTTTATATTGAGATATAATGGTTCTCCTTTTCTGAAATTGTTTCTGTAGTTCTATCATCTGTTTAAGCAGTTCCATAATGGTCAGTTTTCGAGTGTTGTGTAAGTTGACTTCTGAAGTCAATAAAGGCTTTTTTCTTTTGTTCAGATTTCCCCTTTTCGACCTTTTTTCTTTTTCTAGGGAAATTGGTGACGTCAGTCTTGTGAACTAGCAGCATCCAGTTTGCCAGTTATTTGTAATAACAAACCAGTGGGTCGATTTCCAATTTTTGCAAAATGTTGAATTATCTTATTTAACATTTGATATTGTCGTGTTTAATGTTAGTGTATTTTGCTTCTGCTGTTCAAGTTATTCCCGAACAGTAAGCTTTTTTTTCCTACTTTTTTTTATAAGCGAGAAACCATTGAGAGCAATGGTGCACGGTTCAAAATTCTGTGGATAGTGGACCTGCCCCGCTAGCCCTCTCAACTTAAATATCGGATGTTTTTTCTGTGCCGGAGTTTGAACTCGTGACATGTTTGTAACTCACACATCTCACATTGCGCTCTTACCGCTAGACCAAACCTTGGGGGAAATTTATTTTCTTTTTGCAAGGATGCAGAACAATTTTTTTTGTTGCACAATTAAGGATGTAGATCTTGTTCTTTTTGGTAAATAAGGATGCAGATCTAGATCTTACTACCTGCAATAATCATATGCTCCAATATTTTGCTTCCAACATATTTTCTTGTTTCTTATGGGCCGAGTCTTGGAGCTCAAAACATTCTGGAATTGACCATAGTGCTTGTATTGGTTGGTACCAGCCAAAGATGATTGCTTAAATTGTATCTGAAAAGACATATGTAAGTTGGGGGTGGGGGTGTGTGTATTTTGGGATAAGTTATCTGAAAGGTTACTCCCTTTGTCCCAATTTATGTGACACCGGTTCCTTTTTAGTCAGTCACAGAAAGAATGGCACCTTACTATATTTAGTAACAATTTAACTTTATACTTCTCATTTTACCTTAATAGGATGATTTATGGCCACACAAATATTTATGACTTATTTTGGACCGCAAGTTCAAAAGTCTTCCTTTCATTCTTAAACTCCGTGCCCACTTGAACACATAAATTGGGACGGAGGAAGTATGTTTTTGCCATCACTTATGCTAAACTTCAGCTTTTGTGGCATTATGCATCTTGTATTGATGTTTGTTTTACTTCTGTTAGTCTTTAAGTTTATCTTGTATGCAGAAATTGGGACGGAGGAAGTATGTTTTTGCCATCACTTATGCTAAACTTCAGCTTTTGTGGCATTATGCATCTTGTATTGATGTTTGTTTTACTTCTGTTAGTCTTTAAGTTTATCTTGTATGCAGAAATTCTTATGGCTGGCAAAGAGCAGTTGAGGGTGCAGACAGACTTCTGGGATGTACATCGAACGAGTATGTTTTAGAACGAAGAGGAGCTAGTGGTTGGTTAAAAAAAAGACTTCTCTTCTGAGCTGAAAATTCGAGGACCTAACTGTAGTTTCGAGGTGGCCTCAAGGCCACACACTCTTACTTTTTCATTTGTCTTTTTTATTTAATTTAATATCATGCAATTTATGAATTAAAACCGTGTAAATCGGTTTGTAAATTGCAGTGCAGATATGTAGATTGTTGATACTAAAAATTTGCTCTGTTGCAGCAACTTCCCTAATTGGATGGTAGTTTTTCTGTGAGTAATGGTTTGCTACTGGCTCTTGATGACTGGTGTTTGAAGTTTCCTCACTTTGAGATGAAAATAGAGAATTAGAAAGAAATAGAAGATTGTTAGATTCTTTCTTCAGCTGGGGACGTAGTAATTTGGTATCTGTATTGGTGGGAGGTAGCACGTATAATCGAGCTGCATGTAAGATAGTTTAGACAATGCTGATAAAAAAGAGAGACGTATAGTAAAGAAAATTATGTTCTATTGACCATTACTTGGTATTCATCTTTGGAAAATGTCCAAAAATTTCCCTGCAAATTCTAAATTGCTAACATTTACGTATCATTATACATTAGGTCCCCCGTACCCTTAATGTTAGCAAATTTTCCTGTATTTTTGTTCAAGTCATTTATGGAGCTCTAGCTTAAAATGGTTTGACTCCACGTCTCAAATAATGAGAAAAGAGTTGACTATGGTTTAAAATGAGACTTTCTTTCCTCATTACAGGGTAAGTTTCGATCCAAAGTATAACAAACAATAAAATTGCTCAATTTTCAAATAGTACATGAATAAATTTGATCCCTTTTACCTTCTTTTATAACTGGTGTATTTGAATTAGCTTGTGCACATAGATGGTGATAATTAACCTAATCAGTTTTGATGTGTATGAAATTCACTAAAAAGAATAGTTTTGTTTAGAGGTCAAAAACATTGAAAAACCGATGGAATCGATCGAATTGAATCATAATAAAACCATGAGTTTTTATTTAAGCTTATAATCGTCCCGAACAATTAGGGTGGTCTTTATAATTTATAAAAAAAACTGAAAAAATCCCAATTAAACCGAACAAATTACATGTATAAAATATATTTTATATATTAATAAATATGTTAAATTTCATCTATAAAATACATTTTATACATTATGTTTTACATATAAAAAGAATTTGGCCACTGAACGTTATTGGATGGGATTTAATTAAACGACGCCCGTTTACTTTTAGTAACCAAGCACTTAGTAGACACTACTAGACGGTCAAATCTACTCTTGGCTATTCACCATTCAAATCTACTCTTGGCTGTAGAACAACGAAATGTATTTTCCGTGTATGCATTCGATTGAGACATTTTAATCATGATATATTCTTATTAACGTGTATTACTAAATATGGTCCATATATTTTATAATATTTAGTGTTGTATAATTATGGTAGATATATGATCCTATTGTATTAGGATTCCATGTTGTACACAATATATATATATTTGTATTAATGAGAATGAAAGAATTAATCCCTTGATTATTTTTATTGAATGAATAGTTATATATACAAGTTACAATATTCAAATATAGAAAATCCTATTAATACTAAACTTCTAATATTCTAGTTCTACTTGTACAAGAATTCTACAATTATGGTAATTATACAACATAATTTACAACTTCTATTTATGGTACAAGACTAGTCAAAACCGTGTATATCATAGGGATATACACGGTATTCTATCACACCTCCACAGTCATAGAGGGAGGTTGTCGTACGCTGAGACTGTCTCTAAAATCTTCAAATAAAATCGAGGGATCGTAAAGATGTCAGCAATTTGGTATCGCGAGGACACATGTAAGACGTGTACTTTTCCATGAGCTACCTTTTCGCGAACAAAATGAATATCCATCTCGATATGTTTAGTGCGTTGATGTTGGACCGGATTGCCAGAAAGATAAACTGCTCTAACATTATCACAGTAGACCAATGTAGCTTTCTGAATAGGAAAGTGTAGTTCTAACAAAAGATTACGCGGCCAACATGATTCTGACACCACATTCGCCACGCCTCGATACTCGGCCTCTGCACTGGATCAGCTTGTCGTTTTGCAGACTATGAGACCAAGTTATTCCCAAGAAACATACAATAACCAGAAGTCGAGCATCTGGTATCAGGACAGCCACCCCAATCAGCATATGTATAAGACACAAATGTAGAAACGGACATAGGATACAAATGCAAGTCATAATCAAGTGTGCCCTGAATGTATTGTATAGTGCGTTTGAGCGCATATGCTCAATCCATGGATCATGCATAAACAAACACACATGTTGAACTGTATAAGTAATATCAAGTCTTGTGAAAGTAAGATACTGAAGTGCCCTTGCAAGGTTGCGATAATGGGTGGGATCCTCGAACTTAGTGCCAGATATAACACTCAGCTTCGAGTTAGTATCAACCGGAGTAGAAGTAGATTTACACGATGACATACCAGCTCTTTCAATGATCTCAGCGGCATACTTCCTTTGTGATAAAAATAGACCACCTGAATGACGAATGACAGCAACCCCCAAAAAATAACTCAAGGGCCCCAAGTCTTTCAAAGCAAATTCGAAACTGAGAAGTGTCATGATAGACTTGCGCAGATTATCAGACGAAAAAGACAATATAATATCATCGAATACAACAAAATGTATGCCAGAGAAATACAACGACGATATATAAAGAGAGAATGATCAAACCGGTTGTGAGAAAAACCAATAGAAGATACATAATCTGCAAACCTTTTATACCAAGCCCGTGGGGCCTGCTTAAGTCCATACAAGGACTTCTTCAGCAAACATACATGATGAGGATGATTGGGATCTCGAAAACCCAAGGGCTGATGTATATAAACTGTCTCCTTAAGATCACTGTGTAAAAATGTATTTTTCACATCCAACTGATGAATGTGCCATGTTTTTTAGAGAGCCAAACTGAGAACAGTATGAATAGTAGTTGGTTTGACCACCGGACTAAACGTTTCACCACAATCCATGCCAACCTGTTGAGTTTTACCATCACCTACAAAACGGGTCTTATGTCTCTCAAAAGAACCGTCAGAATTTTCTTTATGAGTAAAAATCCACATAGATCGAATAATATTAACACCAGAAGGACGGGGCACCAACTCCTATGTCTTATTTTCAATAAGAGCATTATATTCGTCAGCCATAGCCAATTTCCAATTCGGATAATTTAATGCGGACGTAGGGTTACACGGGAGGGCGGATTTAAGGACATTAGAATTGAGATTAAAATGTCGTTTTGGTTTTAAAATACCCATTTGACTACGAGTAACGGGCCCTTGACTAGAGGAGGAATTGGATGGATTTTGGGAAATGTGTGGAACGAGGACGGACTGGCCAGCAGGCAGTGGGCCTGTTGGCCCAACAACTGGAACAGGAACAGTAACAGGCTCGGAATTGGGCTGAAACACTGGAACAATACCGAGATTAGTACTGGACCGTGTCATCGGTCCACTCGGCAGAACCGTGGTTGTGGTAGACTGTGGGCCAGCGGCAGTAGACCTGCTGGCGTAGTTTGGTCACAGGACAAGTCGGAAAAATGGTGGATAATATATGGTGAGACCTTGCCATCTAAAAAATTATATGAACTCAGCACAGGACTACTCACTTTAGTAAAAGGAAATTGGGTTTCATCAAAAATAATATGGTGACTAATTATGATTTTATTAGATGATAAATCAGAATATTTGTAACCATAATAATCAGACGGATAACCCCAAAACACACAAGTGGTAGAACGGGCCTGAAGTTTGTTAATTGTAGTTGACAGAAAAAGTGGATAGCATAAATACTCAAAGACCTTAAGATGAGAATACGAAAGATCCTTATTATATAGAACTTTAAGGGGAGATTTAGATGCTAATCATTTGGTAAGAAGTACGTTAAGGAGGTAAGTAGCCATTTATAGTGTATGATGCCAAAAAGAAGGGGGTACATAAGCATGGGCTAATAAAGTTCTAATAATATTATTAATGGTATGAATTTTTTGTTCGACTTTCCCATTTTGTGAGGACGTATGAGGACAAGAAAAATGAAAAAACTATGCCATTAGCATCACAAAATTCCCGAAACAACCCATTATCATATTCCTTGCCATTATCACAATGAATACTTTTAATTTTCCGTTCTAATTGGGTACAGATGAATGCTCTAAATTTTAAGAATGTGGAAAAAATATGAGACTTTTTCGATAAAGGAAAGGTCCACAAAAAATTAGAATAATCATCCAAAAATAGGATATAATAACGATGGCCCACAAAACTTAACACGGGGATGTCCATAAATTACTATGAATAATGTCAAACCACATCAAAGTACTAAAAGTAGAGACTACAAATGGTAATTTAACATGTTTTCCTAACGGACAAGAAGGACAAAATGGAGTACTACGTGTACCCTTACAAGAAATAAAATTATTTTTATGCAAAGAAGAAATAATAGACGATCCCGGTTGACCCAAACGGGCATGCCACAAGGAAAGAGCAAGGGCGACAAAAGTAGATGGTATGGCTTGGCTCGCGAAAGTGGTGGTATTTGTGATAGGATAAAGCTCTCCCCTACTATTGCATCTCATTAGAGGTATTCCCATTTTGAAATCTTTCACAAAAAACCCAAAGAGATCAAAATTAACAGAAACCCAATTAATAGTGGTGAATTTTCGGACAAATACCAAATTTTTAATTAAGTTAGGGGCATGAAGGGTATTTTTCAAAACTAGAGGTGGATGTGGGAAAGATAAATTTGTATGTCCATAACCGTGAATTGGAATTGAATTACCACTACCAATAATAATACCATGATTTATGCTCAAATTGAAATAAGACGAGAGAGTACCTTTGTCAGACGTCACGTGAGAAGTAGCTCCGGTGTCCATATACCAATTCACGTCTGGAGGATTTAATCAAAGTGTTTGCATTGTGGTCTCAATATCTGTCAGAGTTGGTGTGGGGCCCACTGCCTAGAACGCCTGCGGAGGCCGAGGCCCAAGCAAACCTACCTGCGGCCCGGCCCAGAAGTGAATCTTCTGGCAGTATTTGGACCCGAGAAACTGGGGCTGGCCTGTTGCCGGAACTGGGCCCAGTTACATGGGTAAGGGTTGGAAGGAAAATAAGAACTGTTGGGCCAAGGCCATTGGCCCAGTTCACGGCCAGGGGGCCCCACTGCTGGGACCAGTTGGCCTGTGGCCCACTGCAGCTGCCACCATTGTTTCGGCCGCCTCTGTTACCACGGCAATTGCCACCGCGGTTTTTGCCATTATTTTTACAATTTCGGCCCTTTTTGCCACCACCGTTGTTGCGGTGTTGGCCAGAATTCTCAGAGAATGAGTGAGGGTCGTCTGACGTGGTCATCATGGTGATGAAATTTTCACCTGTAGCTGCCTTTTTAGCTAAGCCGGCTTCTTCTAACGTGAGCATGGAACGTGCCTGATAAAAGGGGGGTAGAGGGTTACTTTGACGAAGTAGTGTGCCAACACTGTTATAGGCCTCAGACAGGCCTGAAACCATTTGGAGAATAAGACGATCATTGGTAACTGGCACACCAACGTTGCGGAGTTGGTCTGTCTATTCCTTCAACCTTTTACAATAGGCCAAAACGTTAGGAAAATCTACTATGTGAAAATTCCTGCTCGAGGGTGACATCATGGAAATTTTTGTTATCTTGGAATATATGACGCACCCTATTCCAAGTTTCCATTGCCTAATGCCGGGCTCAATAATCATTTGTAGGAGGTCGGTAGAAATAGTGGAATAAATCCACTGGAGAACGGTAGCATCAAGTGTCGTCGATAACGTAGGATTTTCCTCGGGGTTAGGCACCTCCTCTGTGCCAGGTGTCGAGGGAATTATGTGATGGAGGACTTGATGTGAGCGTGCGTGAATTTTGAATAATTTCGCGCATGTCGCGTGTTGGACGTTTTCTATTTCAAGAACAATAGAGATGTGGTTCCTGATGTTGAAAACTGTAAGGGCTGGATGAAACAGGTTCTTTGACGTAAACATAACGAAAGAACAATAGGAGAATTAAGGATTAGGAAGAAAATTTGGGAAGGTAAGAGGAAGAAGTCGACCGAAAATCGAGAAGGGTTCTCGAAATTTGAGCCGAGAGTAGAGGAAGAAAATTGGGAAGGGAGGTAGTCTAGACCTAGACTTCTGATACCATGAAAGAATTAATCCTTTGATTATTCTTATTGAATGAATAGATATATATACAAGTTACAATCTCCAAATATGAAAAATTCTATTCCTACTAAACTTCTAATATCCTAGTTCTACTTGTACAAGAATTCTACAACTATGATAATTATACAACATAATTTACAACTTCTATTTATGGTACAAGACTAGTCAAAACCGTGTATATCATAGGGATATACATGGTATTCTATCAAAGAAAGACTCCCTAAGAGAGATTAATATATTCTTACATGATATCAAGAGCAAAAAACTAACCCTATTTCTTTCTTTCACCCGTAGGTTCCCCTCGGTTTCTTCAACCGGCGGCTGCTCTCGTGAGTGCAAAGTTTTCTTTTCTGTTTCCTTTACTCGAGAACCAGATAAGTCTTTTCTCTTCCTTTCTGGAGAAACGTTTTCTCTTCCTTTCTGATTTTTACACGAGAACCAAAGAGCGGTTGTCCTCTTTTACACGAGAAAGCACAGTGCTTTGCTTTCTGTCCCGAGAAACACATTACTTAGTCTTCCTTTTTCGCCCAAAAGCGTCGGAACAATGCTTTACTCGAGAAGCACATCACTTTCTGCCCCTGTTTACTTTGTCCTTTACCCGAAATATATATATACATTTATTTATATATATATATATTTATTTATATATATATATATATATTTTAATGGCAGCATCGACACAACACTGTCCAGCATTAAGGACATGCCTGCGTTCTTACAATTCTAGGTAACACTTTAAATAATTATAAAAATAGGTTATTTGTGCAAACTTTGTCCAATGGTTGACAGGGTTTAGACATACCCGGCCGAATATAGGCTATAGCTACGCTTCCTTCCACTTGTGTGTTCCCCAATCTCAGATTTTCCTCAAACTCAAACATGTTTTTCCACATAGTATTGGAAAGAAACATGCAACTTCATCCACGTCACTTCGGCCGTGACCTTCGTGATAAACTCGTCTCCAAACTCATGAAAGATGTCGAAGGCACTTGCAGGTTAACATAAACCCTAATTGAGTATTCAATTGTCGCGAGTATCTTTTATTTTATAGATTTCAAACTAGTAGTAATAGGTATTAATTTCTTGGGTTTATCTTATTTTTGTGGTAAAGACTAGATTTTTATTGGTAATGATAAGTCAATTGTTGAGAATTAGCTCTACTATGTGCTTTTATTTGTGGGAGGGCGAGCATTGTCGCAATGGTAGAGTTTCAATATTTGTCATATCTTCTGGTATATTGAATTTCTCAATTTCCCTCTTGCTTTAATGTTAAATTTCGTTTAAAATTGTTGTTTAAGATTTCGTATTTTTTTTTTTTGCAGTGGTCGACACGGTTTTATAGTGGCGATTACTGGGATTGAAAGCGTTGGCAAAGGTTTAATCCGTGACGGAACGGGTTTTGTTACTTTCCCAGTGAAGTATCAATGTGTTGTGTTTCGACCTTTCAAAGGTGAGATTTTGGAAGCTGTTGTTACCATGGTTAACAAGGTAAGAAATTCTTCGTTGCATTAAAATTTGGTCATCATTCATATACCGCTCGGATTAATGGGATAAAGTAGAGAGGAATTGATGCTGATGAATTAAATACGTAGTTGATTCCAACTAGTTCATGATTGATATTTAGATTGATCCAACTCCCTTCCTTTCAATTTATGTGTCTTTTAAAAAAGTGAAAAACACTTTTGAATCTTGTGGTCTTAAGCTAATGATATGTATAATGTACCAAAATACCCTTTAATCTTGTGGTCTTAAACATGCTATGTGGGATTTTGGAATTAAAAAGTTGTCAATATACGAAAGAAGTATTCTTTTTGAAACAAACAAGTTGAAAAGGAGGGAGTAATAAATAGCTCGGAGTAAATGGGGGCTCAAATAGAGCGAATCTTATGCAGATGAAGTAAATTGTCGATTCCGATTAGTTTGAGATTGAGATTCCGATTGATTGATAGGCATAGACTTTTTATGAGCGATTGATTGATAGGTGAGGGAAAGACTTAGATTGTCCCTTAAGTACGGGCATAGAAGTATATTTTTCCTTTGCTAGTGAATATAGAGCATCCCTTATCTTTGTAAAAGTGGACAATTTTGGTCTCTCTTAATAGAGTTACTAAAACTAACGGGAAGGCCTAAAGTCAACGCCCAGCGGTAATGATAAAACTAAACTAAAGAACCACTGATGGAAGAGAAGAGAACCATTTCTTCTTCGCAGTCCATGGTGAAGAATTACTGCTACCAAAACTCTCCTTTCAGAAAATTCATAACAAGTAAAAGACCAAAATGGATAGCAAATTTGAGATTCTAACAGAAGTTTTCATTCTTTAACCCAAAAACAAGTAAAACACATAGATCTCGCATCTTTTTGAAAATTGGATTACATAAATGTCAAACAAAATTTCGGTGATTAAAGATTCAACCTTTAATTTTTTGCCATATGTTTCACAAGTTTAAAAGAAAAGAAACATAAAACAGAAAAGGGATAAAAAGGTAATTATTTAAAGCTCCACACTTCGTCAGCAGTTTCCTTAGAAAATCCCCGGAAGAAGAATCTATTTCAGAAGCGATCCTTTGAACATTAGGCAGAATATCATTCTTGAAATTATGAAGAAAAAAGTACCATTCTCTCTTTTATAAAGATGAGGGATTTTATATTCACTTGTATAGATAAGGGACAAAATTACTCCTATGCCCATACTTAAGGACTAGATACTTTATGATTGTGAAATGTTGCACATGGGACTTTTGCAAGGTAAGAAATTTTTAATGCATTATACTTGGTCATAATTTATATATAGCGAATAAACTGGTGTGACATGGATGCAGACAATCATATATCCGATTCTAACTAGTTTGGCATTGAGGTGATTGATTGATTGAGGACCTCTTTTGTTGGGAATCATATTTTGGTGTAGGTTTTCTTCTTTTGGTATATGGCTTGTACGAGGTTCCCACAATTGTTAATAAAATTATTTACCTTATCTAAGAAAAGTGGTTGATTGACCAATAGATATTTTGTGATTGATTGATTGACGGACCTATGGATACTTTATGATTGTGGAACATTGCATACCGTACTTTTTGCAAGGGAAGAATTTTCATTATGGCATTGATATTAGTCTTGTTAGAGAACCCCTAATTTGGTTTACAAGTTAAATTAATTACTACCAGTTAGGAATGCAATGGGTCTGAATGTAGCAGAATGGATATAGAAGATTCATATATATAGCTGACTCTTCACGGTTGAAGTGTAGTTGATTGACTGTTTGAAATTAGTTAATCTTTCCCCCCTCTACCTATAGATATTTTATTGTTGCTGAATATTTGCAGATGGGATTTTTTGCTGAAGCAGGGCCTGTGCAGATTTTTGTTTCAAATCATGTGAGTTTGTTCTCCATTTTTTAATATTTAGACCAGGATATGTTGCTCATTCACAACCTACTGTACATTTTCTTTAGCGTGACATATTACAAGCTCATACCCAGCTATGTGCATGGTTGCATGAGTCAATTTGATGTATGGAAATTTAATATGATAACGAAATGTACCAGTAAAAAAATATGGCAATGAAATGTATTTTGCATGTATTTTCTATTGCAAAAGCAGGAATTTTAACTTCTTTTAGAAAGGTAGATGTAAATTATTGATTCTTCAAAGATGTTTTTGTTCAATCTTCATAAATGTCTCTACATTTTCTTTTTGTGTTTATTTTCCCTTGATTTGGAAACCCCTTTGGTGATGCAAACTCTCAAGTCCCAACCGATTGGTTGGAACCAGAGGGGTTCATCACTATAACAAACCCTGATAATCCAACTAGTTATTCTGTTTCTAATGTGTTAATTTCAATAAAAGAATGAAGAAGGAAGCCAGAATTCAAAGGTCGGTAGTTTCTCATATGATATTAACTTAATTTGAATATCCAGTTTAAGATTATCTTTGTAACTGCTAAGTAGTCTATAGTATAATATTTCTAGTGTGATTCTTGACTATATCATTTGTATCAGTTAGATGTTCCACGAAGCTCATTTATCAATAAATAAAACAAAATGATTTCCGCCTAACTAAATAAGTACTCTGCCTAATATAAATAGTCCTTAAGAGTTATGCTTAGGATCATATTGTTCATGGCACTCATGTTAGACATTTTTAAAATTAAACTATATTGAGTTTCTTACCTTAGCTCCTTAAGTGAACTTCATTGATGCCTCGATTATTTAAGAGGTGTATGTGTGACTAGTCACTAGTGGTGGTGGGAATCTCGGCAGAGGAAAAATGTTGTGGCCTAATGGTTAACTAAGCGGATACATACCATGGAGAACAGGGTTCAGAACGTCAAATCCCTGCAGAGACAAAAAATCTGCAATTGGGTGATTTCTTCTCTTCAGCCTATGCCTTAGTGGGAAGAGTTAACCTATAACTCTATTGGTGGGAGGTAACAAGTATCCGGTGGAAAAGTCTGGGTATGCATAAGCTGGTCTGGACACCATTGTCATCAAGAAAACAAGTGGTGGGAAATGTGAGCCTCTAGTGGGGATAGTTATAGTCATAGAATACATTTGTGCTACATACTGAGTTTACAAACCAATGAAGAAAAGAAAGCAGATCTTATGCAGTCAAGGGTCGCATGATACTATTGTATAGTAGATGACAGAAATCGAGGACGCCAGCTTTCAAACCAAGTCTAATCAATCTGTCTCTATTATAGTATTTCTTTTTTGCAGATTAGAAAATCAGTTTATTGGCACAATGGAGAAATCCATATGCCATATAAAAAGTATATGACATGAACAACTGCTATGCGAAAAGATAGTTTCACCCTTTTTATCCTTTTGCATTTACTACTTGGATTATGTTCTCCAAAATTGAAGGAGTTCTTTATTCTTCTCCACTGTTAAGGAGTTCTTGTATTCTGTTGTCCAAAATTGTAGGTCAGATAGATGGGTTTAGTATCAATTCATGCAAAGATGCTTTGGTGATCTAAATAGCTTTCTAACGAAATCTCTCCTTTCAACTCTCAGTGGATTGCCTTAAAAGGACTTAACAAAGAAATTGACAGAAGATCATTCTCAAAAAAGAAATTGACAGAATATGCCGTTTAGTTTCCAATATCACTTTGGCGACTTTGGATATGTCTGTGAAAGTGTGCTTTTTCTACTAGTTTAAACTTTTAGATGAGGTGGTCATGTTTAATTAGGTATCAGGCTATGCCTCATCCCTGATGTTGGATTACCCGATGTTAGGGCCTAGATATTATTCACGTCCATATGTCCAACCTTGGTTGTGCAAGGGGTGTTGTAATCATACATTGGTTTGAGGGAATGAGGCTATAGTCTCTTTATATGATCTTGGACAATCCTGGCTTCGTAGGTAGCTTTAGGATTAAGTGCAAGCTCTATTCTTATTAAGTCAGTAGTTCCTGGTACATGTCTACTTCCTAGTCTTGTACGTCCTGAAATTTAGGTTCCAGAAGATTACTGTTCTTTGCCTGTAGCTATTAATACAGCAGGGTCATGAGAGAGACAGTCTAATGAAGAACCCATTTTTTTGTGAGAAGTTAGGGCACCGTACCGACTGGTATAATTGTTCTAAAAGTCTTTGTATTTCCTGAAATTAGGATACTCAGTCATTACTGTTACAGATAACCTTCTAGCCTTAAAGTTTCCTTCTGAAATTAGGTCCCAAAGATGAATGTCTTGTCCTCTTACTACTTTATGCAGACAGGTTTGAGGGAGACAATCTAATCAAAAACCTTTTAATCGAAGTTATGGCACTATTATTTTTGTGTTGAGGCATGATATTTCCTGAAAGTGTAGTACTTAAGGTTGCTCATCTATGTCCTTATGAAATTCTGGCCTCAAAAGGATAATTGTTTCTTGGTCCCTAGCTACTTATACAACAAGGCAAGAGAGAAACAATCTGATCAAGAACCTCTTTTAGTCTTAAGTAATGTCACCTTGGTATTATCTTGTAAATCCACCAACCAGATAAATTTTTGAAACCAACCAGATTAATTGTTCTGTATATTTTGATATCATAATCTCTTTTTATCAGATATACTGCATAAGTGCCATTCAAAAATTCAAATCTTGACGAAGCTCCCTTGTTCAAAGATAGTATTTTTTCATGATATCTTGCTAAACTTATCTAAGAAATTAAAGAAAAGCATTGCTAATCCGTCAGGCCTTTGTACTCCGTGATTCCATGTTCCTACTCATTCTTGAGTTCTTCTCCAGTGCATTTGATCTCATTTAGCAAAGTAGACAGAGGGAGAGGAGGAAAAGAGAACCACTATGGAAAGCCACGAAAGAAACTTTTTCTCCTGCGACTTCAGGCTGTGAACGAAGAAAGCAATCCATTAATATGCAAGGGACTCCTCTGTTTTATAATACGGTTAAAAACAATTAGATCAGTTGAATTAGTTTGCCAAACAAAAAATTGAAAACTCGTCGGTTCCTAGACCAATATTCCAAGTGAAAAGTTTAAGAACTCCCAGACTGCTAATATACAGTCCATTGATGCATGTAAAAGCTTACATAGGCCTTTTTCTCACATCTGTTTGTGTTTGACCCTTGGATTTCCAACAGTTGATACCAGATGACATGGAGTTTCAGTCAGGGGATGTGCCAAATTATACAACTTCAGATGGCTCGGTGTGTAACATTTTATTTGCTTACTTTATCTCTTCCTTTTGAAAAATTTTCAGCTTGTAGATGTAATTCAGTAGTTTGATTTATTCATCTTTTGCAGGTTAAAATTCAGAAGGAAAGTGAAGTTAGATTGAAGATTATTGGAACACGTGTTGATGCAACAGAAATTGTATGTCAACAACTCTCCTTTTTATTTTGTGCATCATCCTGAAAACTTTTACTTGATGCCCTGAAATTTTGATAACAGTCTTACTCACTGTACGAAGTTTGCCAATATTAGGTAACAAAAGCCGATTTATCCCTTTGATATCAACAAATAGATGTTTGAGTCATTTGTGCACACTTTTAGTTAGTGAATCCATGTTCTCTTTCTTTTGGGGTCGAATGGGGGTTTTCTATTGAGGAACATTAAGTGGCTAGGATAAAAGTAAACTAATGTGACAGGAGAAGGTCCTGAAACGGGGAAGGGTGGAGAAGAGGGAATATCTCAGTGAATTTGAGATACGAGGGAATGTTATTTTTGTCTACTATTATGCTAGTCAGTCTCTTTCTTCTTCTCCCCCTCCTTTGGGTGGAGGCTATGTTGTTCGAATACTCCAAAAAATGCCGCCCCACTGGTGTTGGATCCCAAAAAAATGCAAGCCGTATCCCATACCCTTCAATGAAGTTGACTAGTAACTAGAAACCACGAATAATTAATTAAAAATAAAATAATCAAGTCATAGTAACACAATAATCATTGGTCATTCAACTTAATTAAATAGAAATCGAGTTAAATTGCATTGTTGCTTAAAAATAAAAGTTATCTTTTCAACAAAAAAAAAAAAAACCAGTGCCGATCGTGTCCTGAATTCTAAAATTTATGTGATGACGAATCTGACCCCTAGATCCGCACGCGTGTTGAATACCCGCCCGCGTATCCGAGCAACATAGGTTGGGGTGGGAAATATTGGGACATAAAGTGGCAACACTTTGTGATTGGGAATTGACCCACAGGGTGTATCAAGAAAGGGAGGAAGAGAATAGGACCATAGCTACTGCAACCTTTTTATCAAGGATATACAAGCACAGGTCCCGAAGATAGTTTCAAGCAATAATAAGAACTCTTAAGAGTTCTCATTTATTTGAGTTGCATGGATTCTTCGTAATCTCCCTAACATGTTGGTTTCCCATTTCCTATTTCAGTTCTGTATTGGTACGATAAAGGATGATTTCCTGGGTGTGATTAGTGATCCAGGCACAAATGCTTGATACGCGCACAAGTGCTTGACCTTTGTATAGATGCTGCTACTGTTCCTTTTGAGAAGTGATGTTTTCATGGTTGACCTATTGTAATAGAAGCTTCATGTAATTTTCTCTTGAGAAACGAAATTCTTCGTACATTGTCCAAAGTTTATTTGTATTCTAGGCCAGATTTGTCTCTGCAGCTAGATTCCAAGGTAAGGTTTTGTCCTCTTTACTTGTACCTTTTCTTTTTTAGGTACTATTAAATTAAAGTTCACGTAGGTACTTTTACTTGGCAGATAAACGTTCATCTCCAATTTATGCTTCTATATTGGAAAACTTAAAAGGTTATATCTCTGTTAATGTGGCCACACTTGTGAGATTACACTGGGTATATTGTTGTATGCCTCGTTATGTCGGTTAATGATACATTTCAACAGTGTTTTCCATTAAATGAGATATCTATTGAGGGTTATATTATGTCTTTCTCCTATTATGACCTTTTTGAGTTCATTGAACAAATGAGCTTAAGGTTTGAGAACCAGTGAAACATCAATTGGTAAGCAATCTGATATGCTATTCTTGTGACTGCGGTTAGCACAACGTATTTTACTCCCTCCCCCTTTTATTTGGTTACTTATTAGTCCGTTTAGAAAAGAATGATGCAAACTTTAAACTTTCAATAGGCCACAGTTATCTTATTGCATGTTTAAGATGCAAGTTCCAAAAATCTGTTTCTTTTTTTTTCATGTAAAACAAACATAATCTTTTTAGGTTTGATTACCCAAAAAAAGTTAAGTTTTAGATGACTTGCGTTACGATCTATATTTAGGTCAAATTAGCCCAACTTATCTTTACCTAAAACGAATTTTGAGTAACCGTAGTGTACTTAACATGGCGAT
Source organism: Anisodus tanguticus (assembly GCA_034509755.1). Taxonomy (NCBI): domain Eukaryota; kingdom Viridiplantae; phylum Streptophyta; class Magnoliopsida; order Solanales; family Solanaceae; genus Anisodus; species Anisodus tanguticus. The sequence continues at coordinate 51,189,109 of CM067547.1, forward strand.
GAAAACACACCAATGCATTTTGAGTAACCAATGCATCCCAACTCACCTCGTCACTCCCACCTGCCCCCTACCCACCTCCTTCCCCCACCCCTACCCTCTACCCCGCCTACCTGGTCTCTATCCCACCCTTACCTCCCACCCCCATGTACCACCCCCGCCGCTACCCCCTATCCCACCCTACACCACGAGAAGTTGCACTTTAAATTAAAAAATCTCATACTATTTTATTTGAATATATGCAAATGCTTTTAAAATGATATTTTCAACTTGCATTTCATACCAAACACATAATTTATTTTTCTATCATACCAAAGACACCCTAAGGGATGCCTCTTTCTCACAAGTTTGATTTCACGGCAGGACGGAGCCATAGTGAAAGCTGCGGGTTTGCGGAACTCAAAACACGTGACACCTTATTAATTAGGAATAGTGCAAACACTCTAATAGCATGTTTGATAAGCTTTTAAAATCTGCTTATTTTGAAAAATAATTTTTTCAAAAGAGTTTTTCAAAAAAGTATTTTTAATCGGTTTGTGTTGGCCAATTAATTTAAAAAAAAAATACTTTTGAGCAACAATTAGTGTTTGGTCAAACGTTTAAAAAATATTTCTAAGTGTATTTTTCTAAAAAATACTTTAAAAAAAATGCTTCTGGACAAAAGTTATTTTTTAACTTCTGAAAAAATGCTTCTGCTACTCCTCAAAAGTACTTATTTTTCTTCCAAAAGTTTGACCAAACACCTCAATTTTTTTAAAATAAGCACTTTTTGAAAAAAAAAAAGCACTTTTAGGAAAAAATAAACTTGGTCAAACAAGCTATAATTACTAAAGTTTTATCTGCCCCCATCCTAAATGCACAATTGCACATCACATACAATTTCTTTTGGGGTTAATTTTATGGAGTTTGGATTAATTTTACACACACCTCGACTACTTCGTAACTTGTTCGACTAATTTGTAACTTGTTCGACTAATTTGTAACTTGTTCGACTAATTTGTAACTTGTTACAATCATAGATACTGAGTAAATTTATATGTCAAAACTGGGAGAGATAGGCTCACACCAAGAGTCATTTTTTTCACACACATTAACAACTCAATCTTGATAGTTTAGTGGTATATCAGTAGGAGTTTTTAACAAAATAAATGTTGGTTCTATTCCCATCTCCCATCTCCAATTTAATTAAAAGAAATTTGAGGGACGACATTCAAGATTCTCTCTTTTTGTTTACTACCTCCGTCCATGTCCATCTTTGACTTGACACATTCTTTAAGAAGCAATAAATAAAATGATAATTTTACTATATCACTCCAAATTATTGTAAATCGTATCACTCATTGGGAAATGAATTGAAAATAGTACTTAATAATAAGGGTAAAATATTTATAAAATGTTAAATTATCTCTTGATTTTCTAAACCGGACAAGTAAAAGTGGAGATATAGTTTTAATATAGTGAAAGAAGTAAAAGTGGACGGAGGAAATAGATTTTCTACCTTGCTTTATTTCATTTTTATTGGGAAAGAGAACCATTTATACTAAAGAGGAACTATTATAGTGTATGATTCAACGGCTAATAAGAGTAATAAGGATACAATCCTCGTGTCCAAGAATTCTTCGATTCAATAATTTCCATTTACATATTGAACTACTATTTTTTACTTTAGATGTAGTTTAAATTGTAAACGTTCTCATAGATAGAACTATAGGGTAATAGGGGTTCCCTTTTCTTTTTTCATAGTATAAATAATTTGAGGTGATCCCCTCAAATAAATCTTAATTTACACATAACGCATAAACAAGATTTTTTAAAAATATACTGATATGCTATATATATGAAAAATAACCACTAAGTCACATTTTTTTCATATATCAACCTCTTTTTTCAATTCACCTTTGAGCAATCAACATCACGACTAATCTTAAAAGGGACATTGGCACCACATTGCTCGGGGATACTAGCGGCACGGGTGACTTGATCATCGGTTGCGGCGGTGGCAAGATTCTTCACACACGAACATGCGCTCTGGCGGTCCCCAGTAGTAGTCGCGTTAGCAATAAGAGATTTAAGCCCGTTACAGCATTCTGTAGGCACAGTTCCACCAAACAACACATAAGAAGGCATGGGTTCAAGTCGTTAAATACTGTGTCACATGTGATCGTCGCCCTAGCCGGTGGTGGTGCCGACACCATGCAAATGAGGAGGAAAGAAAGAAACAATTTCTTGTTTAGCATCGTAGAGTAACTGGCCATTATAGGGGGGGGGGGGGATTCTTGAATGTATTGAAGAAGCTATATAGCAAGAGCATGTATTTATATAAGCTGAACTTTAATTACTCATTATTGATTATATTGTTCGGCTTCGCCTCAGGATTACAACAACAACCATAATAATAATAATAATAATAATAATAATAATAATAATAATAATAATAATAATAATAATAATAATAATAATAATAATAATAATAATAATAATAAAGCAGGAGAAAAATTAAATATAATGAAGATTTCTTTTTTATTCTTCATTGACCTGTTTTATTATTTTGTTTTGATTTATGTTTTTTCTCTTACAGTTGGCTCAAATTAACATTTATATGATAGTGTATATCGCGTGTTTCAACTTTCAACCAACAAAATATTTGATACAGGAAAATTGACTCTAATTTTTATCCGGGTTTATTCACGAGATAATCAATTACTTTCTAGTGTTTTTCTTAAAAAAAATTCTAATTGTTTTAGCCTTTTCTTCTATGCAATTGTGTTGGTCTAAATTAGAACATTAAGAAGATACAGTATTTAAGAGTGTATTATCTTAATTAGTAGGTATTATCTTAATTAGTAGTTTTAATTTAATTTTGAGTTTTACCAGAACTATATATTATGATCTATATCTGATTATCTAGATTTCATTTTTTTCATTTGATTTAACTCATCCAGATTTTAATGAATAAATTAATTTACAGAGTCTTGCCTAAATATAACAATTGACTGTAAAAGAATTTTAATAATGAGTTTAAATTTGCATATAATTTTTGGTAGTCATTGTATGTGGTCGTTAAAAAGTTCTCCTTTCTAGATGTTCCATTTTATTTGATTCTGTTTTTGGTCAATTTTATTTTACACACTCCTCGACTAATTTAAAGGGTATCTTGTTATAAGCATAGGTACCGAGTAAATTTCTTTGTCAAAATGGGGAGAGATAGGCTCACACTATGGGGTCGTTTGGTACGAAAATAAATTTGTTGAGATTAGTTATTCTAGAATTATTTCTTATTGAATGTTTGGTATGTTGTATTAAAAGTAATATACATTGAATAATTTCTAAAAAGAAGAAGTTTATTTACAATCCTGAAATAACTTATTCCATCCTATAACAGATATAAGTTATCCCAATACTATTTTTATTCCTAGGATAACTTATAAAAATTGCTAAATTCTTATATCATAATTATTTTTGCTTATCTTTCCTACCCAACCAACCCTTAGAGTCATATTTTTTTCTACACATTAACAACTCAATCATGATAGTTTAGTGGTATATCACAAGGAATTTCTAACAAAATAAATGTTGGTTCTATTTCCATCACCCCTTTCCCATCTCCATCTCCAATTTAATTCAAAGAAACTTGAGTGACCACATGCAAGATTCTCTCTTTTGTTTAGTTTTTTTCCTTGCTTTATTTAATTTTTATACTCAAAGAGGAACTACTAACACAAGCTCCTTACAACAACATGTTAAATGACTGCAGATTCGTGCTGGAAACATTGCAGAGCCCACAGATTAGGCACACGATGAGGGAGGGGAATAAGGTCACACATGAACTGGCAGGATTCAGAAGGATTGGAAGAATAAATTATGAAGATGAAACAAGTTTTTGGAGTACTCCACCTGATTTATTTTGTCTGTTAAAAATAATGACTATTTTGAGGTTGCATCGTTAAGATCTTCCTCTGCTTTGTAATAACTCTTTACCTTTATTTCCTTAATGCAATTTCTTCGTTTAGCAAAAAAAAAAAAAAAAGAACTAATTATATGGTGTATGATTCGATGGTTAACAAGGATACCATCATTCTTCTGTTCAATGATTGCGATGTTACATATTAAACTAATAGTTGTTTTTACGAGTTAATGGTCAAATACTCACTTGAATATCATTTCTTTGTGAGTTTTCTATCTGAACTATCAGATGTGCGAGTTTACTATATGAATTATCACTAACTATTTATCAAAAACAACATCAATTATCAGTCGTTTCCTTTTACTACATGAACTATCATCATTGATGTTGATAATTGGTGTTGTTTTGATAAATAGTTAGTGATAGTTCATATAGTAAACTCGCACATCTGATAGTTCAGATAGAAAACTTACGAAAAAGTAATAATTCAGATGTGTTTTTGAACATTACCTTTTTTTTTTACTTTAAATTGAGTTAAAAAATTGTAAAGGTTCTCATAGATAGAACTATATGGTAATAAGGTTCCCTTTTCTTTTTTCATAGTATAAATAATTTGAGGTGATCCCCTCAAATGAACCTTAATTTACACATAACCCATAAGCAAGAAACCAATTATTTTTTCATTTTTATACAATCAATATGCTATATATATGAAAAGTGTGACCACTAAGTCACCTTTTTGCGAATATCAACCTCTTTTCTTCAATTCACCTTTCAGCAATCAACATCGCGAATAATCTTAAAAGGAACATTGACACCACATTTCTCGGGGATACTAGTGGCACAGTTGACTTGATCATCGGTTGCAACCTTGGCAAGTTCTTCACACACGAGCATGCTGCACAGTGATTGTCGCGCTTGCGATAAGAGATTTAAGCCCATTACATCATCTTGTAGGCACACTTCCACCGAATAACACATAGGGAAGGCATAGGCTCATGTCGTCGTATACCGTGTTGCATGTGATCGCTGCCCTAGACGGTGGCGGTACCAACACCATACAAATGGGGAGGATAGAAATAATTAATTTCTTGCTTAGCATTTTCAGGTCACTGGCCATTGTAGGGATTAGAAGTTGAGTGATTAAAAAACAAATAAGAATTCTTGAATGTATTGAAGAAGCTTTGGCAAAGAGGATGTATTTATACACGGTGAACTTTGAGTACGTACTCCTTTGTTGTTTATTGTTCGTTCTCATGATTAGACCACTAGGGAGTACCGTATCAATGAGTGTATTATCTTAAATTAGTAGTTTTAATTTCAATTAGAGTTTTACCAGAACTATTATGACCTATATCTGATTATCTAGATTTCTTTCTATTCATTTGATTTGACTCGTCCAGATTTTAATGGTTAAATTAATATACAGTCTTGCCTAGTGATCAATGAAATGGGTTGCACATCATGATGTCTCGTGTCAAAAACACTAGGTGATTTCTTTCCACATGTTCTAGCCTTGGTGGACAGGAGTACCTAGTACATGTTGTTGGTGGAAGGTGACAGATATCCCGTGAAATTAGTCGAGCACAAACTGGCTCGAACACCACAGTTATAAAAAAAATGAGTTTAAATTTGCATATATCTATTGGTATAGTCATTGTATTTGGTCATTAACAAGTTCTCCTTTCTGAATGTTCCATTTTATTTGATTTTGTGTTTCCTCTAAATTAGGAACACCATAATTAACAATATTGTCTAAATTAGGACATTTAACTAAATTAAGAGTCATTTAGGATTTAGATTTCCTTACTTCATTTGATTTTATGATTCATCTGGATTTCATAGCTTAAAATTTGGTGCCTTGACTTAGTTGAATTCTACTCCAAATGAAATTAAAACTACTAATTAAGATAATTCACTCTTAATCGAGACAAAGTTCAACTTAGGCAAGGCTCGAGCTGTTGGACTGACTGCATAGTCGGGCCTTTGTATTAAGTTGTTGGACTGACCGCATAATTAGCTACATGGGCTTGATTTAATTTACTTTGTGTTTTGTGCATCTTTAAATATTTTCAACATACACATATAAGTCATCATTAAAATCTTGACACTAACCTAAATGAGTAGATAATTCACAAAAAGGAAAGGTATAAACAGGTATCTTACTAGCTACGACCAGAACTCGTGGGCCTTAGTTACATATCCTATAATTCATTAAAAAAATAATAAGAACAATACACAGAGGATTAAAGTTGTAATTTATTGCTCTAATGATTAATTTAATGAATAGTCATTTTTATTACATCAAAATTATTATAACGAAAAAATCATTCAAATTTATTTAAGTATCATAAAATTTACTAAATTATTTTTATGATAAAAAATCATTTAATTTTACTTATTTACATTAATATTAGGACTTTACGTGGTAACTCATTTTTTAAAAGTTATTTGCATTAATACTAGAAATGAGATTTGCAAGAAAAAATAAAAGATGATATGTTAAGCACACGAAGCAGGTGAAAAAAAAACAAGGAAAGGGTCCACAGAATATATATGAGTTTGCAATCTTCAGTCCCCACCAGCAATAGAGTCATTTATTCCAGTTTAATGGTATGTTTGGTCAATTTTTTTTTAAAAGTGTTAATTTTTTTCATTAAGTGTTTATTTTAAAAAAAGTGAGGTGTTTGGCCAAACTTTTAGGAGAAAATAAGTGCTTCTATGAAGTAATAGAAATAGTTTTTTAGAAGCTAAAAAAATAATTTTTGTCCAAAAACATTTTTTTTAAAGTACTTTTGAGAAAGAAAAAAAATACACTTATAAGCATTTTTTAAAAGTTTTTTTTAAATTAATTGGCCAAACACAAACTGTTTTTCGGCAAAAATACTTTTTTAAAAATGTTTTTTTTAAAAAAATATTTTTAAAAATAAGTTGATTTAATAAGTTTGGCCAAACATGCTATAATACTCCCTCTTGTTTTATAATAAGTGGTATTTTTACCTTATGCCCCTTAAGAAATTACTCATTTCTAGAAAATTATAAGTGTTTTTAGTGACTTACCCCTAATTAATGCCTAAAAAGAAAAAGTTATTTAATGATTCTTGATTATATAAATAAAAGTAATTTTGGAAGAATAAGGTAAATTTTTTCTTAAAATCCTAAATCACCATTTATTTTAAAATAAAATAAAAATCTAAAATACCACTTATTATGAAACGGGAGAGTACTAATTTTCTACTTCTTCTGTATGTGTGCTTGTGAGGGAGTACTAAATATTTTTTGTAGAAGCCACCCATAATTGAGTTTTAAGTAATTTTATTATTTAAAAAAATTCATGTGATTTGTGTATAATAATCATAGCACATCTGGTTTAATTGTTTGAAACTAGCTGATAAACATTAATGGTTAAAAAAACATTGTAAAATATTCACGTGTTTGGAGTAGAAATGCCGAAACTAATATAGTCATCAATGGTGTATATTAACACTTTTATGACAGTTCGGTGCACTAAGCTCCTGCTATGCGCAGAATTAGGGAAGGACATGACTAAAATGGTCTATTGTATGCAGTCTTATCCTGTATTTCTACAAGAGGTTGTTTCTTTTTCTAAAAATACACAACAATAACAATATACCCAATATAATTTTATAAGTGGAGTTTGGAAATGGTGGTGCACGCAGACCTTACATCTACCTTTGTGGTATATAGATGTTGTTTTCGATAAACCTTCGGCTCAAAAAAATTATTTTTAGAATAGTCTTGAATTTCTTTTTTCTCAAATGATGAAATGATTCGTAGGTTTAAAAAACTAAAATATCTGTAAAATTATTTTTTAAAAAAATTAAAAAGTAATGATGAATAACAGGAATCAAATGGATCGAAGAGGGAGCTAGGCTAGGAATTTCGTTTTGAGAAGAATATTTTGAAAATTATAGAAAAAATAGTAAAAGTTTGATCAAAACAAAATATTTATAAGCAAAAATTTATAAATTGGACTATTGGAGGGTCACTAACTCATTTTTATTTATAAGTATTTTTAAAAAACATCAATGCGTAAATAAATAAATAAATAAATAATTGATTCGACGAACATATATATTTTCTTGAACGACATTATAAGAAGCTCGTAGGTCAGGTTCCATGACCCTAAATCACTTGGAAACGGAATTTACGCTTCCCTCCTTTCTTCTCCTATACATTAAACTTGTGGATAATTATTGAATTCTTTATTTTATTCCATTAATTAGTTAATTATTTTTATAATAAGAAAAGTCATCCAATTTTATATAAAATACCACAAAAATCCCTGAACCCATCTTAACAAAAGATATACTCAATTTTGCATATGTAATACAGTATTAGAGAAAGTTATTTGGAGAAAGTAAATAAAATAATTTCTACTATTTAAGCTAAGTTGAATAATTTCTTGTAAAGAAAATTATTTAAGGACTTTTTTTTTATCCTTATGCAGGCATTGAATAACTTTTTAATTATAAAATATAACTAAAATTACTTTGATATGCATTACTTGAGTTGGGGTCTTTCGAAAACAATATCTCTACCTCCACGAGGTAGGAGTAAGCTAGATCTAGGTAACTCTACCCGGCCCTTCTCAAATCACACCTGTAAAATTAGATTGAGTATGTTGTTACAATATAATTTTTAAAAATAAATTTATAAAAAAATATCTATCAAATTAACCCCTCTATTTAGGGGTAGGAGTTCGAGTAGTTCGGATTGGATATGAAACTTCAATTTTCAATTTTCGAATTCAAGGAACTTTTAAAATTCAAATCCAATTCAATTAAGTTCGGACTTGATTGATTTTCTCAAGTTCAATTTTTCATTAATCGGTTTGATTATTTAATTAATTTTTCGATTTTAAGTTTATAAGTTAGAGTTTCTTCTTACAAAAATGACCATTCTAATAAAATTTTCATATCGAATTGCTTTAATAATTTCTTATTTCCACCAATCTAACTAAAATGTTCATTAAAAAGAAAAGACAAACGGGTGCCACCAATGTTACTTCTAATTTTGACACTTCCACACTGCTTACAGTATATCTAATGCAGACATGTCTTATCTAGAAATCATTGCTTATAATTTTGACACTTTCACCCATTAACAAGTCTATCTCATCGCGATCCGAATCCAAATATAATTAAATTTCAAATATAATACCTATTTTTTGAAACTTAAGAGACTCTCTCCGCCTCCCTTTTAATTTATCTTTCTTAATTACTATTTAAGAAATTAATATCTTTTTATCATAATTTTTAAAATAATAATTGATTAACTATCGTGATTTATGACTTTTATATAATTTCAAATAAAATTTTAATATTAGAATTCACATCGAATATTAATTAGTTTGATCGTCATACTGAAATAATAATATATCCTTCTTCATATAAATCCATACAAATTCACTGCTGTATTTTTTAAAACTAATTTTAATGTATTATTTGAACGGATGATCTATCGAAAGGTAGAACGTTACGCGTGCATACTTCTCCTTAAACTTCGCCTATAAAATTACATTATTTGTTGTTATTATTATTATTGTTAAACTCGTCTCTGGTTCGTACTCCAAATTAAGTTACATAAACTAAATCGAAGAAAGTGATATTTTAAATCATATCAACAAAGGTTGTGGTAAAGTAATAAGTACTCATTCATTCTTAATCAGAAATTTTGGGTTCGAGTTCCTTTAGAATATGAAGTCATTCTTATTAAGAAAAGATTTACACCTAATGTAAGTTTTTTCGGGTCACAATATAAATATCGGACATCGGTGGAAAATAAAAAAAAATTAAGTCATAAACGACAAGGGTAAAGACAGAAGGAAAGAGGAAGCATAATATTTTTCTGGCAAGCACCTCCACCAGCGACAGAGTCAACAAATGTAGTTTAATAACACATGTACATCTTACCTACCAACTTATGTGTGTGTTATAGATGATTGTGCATGCACGTGTATGTTTCTGCACCTCACTCGTGTCACGTGCATAACAGATTTATATTTCTATCAGTATAATCTTGACAGGTTTGGAATTTTAATTTATATCTCAACAACAATTTTAAGTTAAAATATTATAAGAATATTTGAATTTATAATAAAATTTATAGAATATAAAAATTGAGTACCTGAATTCATAGATCGAAAGACTACATATCGTCCCCTAATTATTATTTATTCATACTTAGTGCATGAAGGAAGCAACCGATGAATTTGAAGGCAGATCTATCATATTTGATTGGCTTTTAATAATTTAATAGTTCAACCAGTTTCACATAATTAGTGTATTTTTATATTAAAAAGCTATCAGTTCATATTTTGTGACAGTTTGTCACTCTTTTTGTGGTTCTTTTTGTCGCATAACGGATAGCTAGTGGCGAATTTAAAATTTGTAATAAAAGAATTAAAAAATATTAAAATATTATTAAATATATATGTGATATATATTTATCATAAATAGTGTATATCACGTGTTGATCACGGTTTTGTAGATATTCAGTCCGTGATATACACACCGTGTATATCACGGATGAGGGCAAATTTTAGGTATTAATTTGTTGTAATATTTTAGTGTAAATATGGTATTAATTAGTATTGTACACTTACCATAATTATAGGATTCTTGTACTACTAGAATAGGGTTTAGGGAGTAGAATAGGAATAAAATTTCTATTATGGAAAATTATAAATTGTATATATACTATTTCTTTAATGAAAATAATCAAGCGATTATTTATTTCATGGTATCAGAAATCTAGGTTAATATTTTTTTCTCCCCAAATTTCCATCCATTTTTTGCATCGGTTTCCGAGCCCCCTTCTTTCGATTTCCGTGCCCGTGGTGTCTTCCCTCTTCCTAAATTTTCTTCCAAAATCCCTACATCACGTCTTTGCGTTGCTATTATGGCTAAGAACATATTTCACCCTACCCTTACTGTTTCTAACATCAAGAATCACATCCCTATCATTCTTGAAATAGAAAACGTCCAATACGCGACGTGGACCGAACTGTTCAAAGTTCACGCACGCTCGCATCAAGTCCTCCATCACATTATTCCCAAGGCTCCCACGGCTACGGGAATTCCTAAACTCGATGATGATCCTCAATTATGGACGACTCTTGATGCTACTGTTTTTCAGTGGATTTACTCCACTATCTCTACTAACCTATTGAAAACGATTATCGAACCAGACACTACGACGATGGATGCTTGGAATAAAGTACGTGATATATTCCAAGATAATCAAAATTCTCGTGTTGTTACCCTTGAGCAGGAATTCTCCCACGTCAATATGGAAGTATTTCCCCAACGTTTCAACATATTGCAAAAGGTTGAAAGAATTGGCGGACAAACTCCGCAACGTTGATGCGCCTGTTACCAACGATCGTCTTGTCCTTTAGATGGTTGCAGGCCTATCTGAGGCCTATAGTGGCGTCGGTACGCTTCTTCGTCAGAGCAACCCCTTTCCGCGGTTCTATCAGGCATGTTCCATGCTCATGCTCGAAGCGAGCTTGGCCAAGAAAGCGGCCATTGGGGCCCCTCCTGTCGTCATGATGACCGAGTCTAATTTTTCTCCATCAGTCTCAACAATTCCGGCCATAACCGCAACAACGGTGGCGGCAAAAAGGTCAAAATCGCAAAAATAATGGTAAAAATCGTGGCGGAAACCAAGGTGGAAATAACGGAGGTGGCAATAGGCCTCGGGGCCGTGGGCCGCAAGCCAACTGGCCGCAGCCCTGGGCCCCTAGCCGTGGAACTGGGCCCAACAACCCCTATTACCCGCCACATTCTTCTTACCCAAACTGGGCCCAATTTCAGCATTCCAGCAGGCCCAGTCCATCAGGCCATCACTGAAACCCGAGAGCCACTATTGGGCCGGGGCAGCCAACCGACGTGCTTGGGCCTCGACCCCATCAGGCCCACTATGTCGCGGGACCCACCCCTACCGATATTAAAACCGTAATGCACACACTTGGATTAAGTCCCCCGGACGCAAATTGGTACATGGACACCGAGGCCACTACCCACATGACATCCGACCAAGGTACTCTCTCGTCTTATTCCAATTTGAGTAGTAATCGTGGTATAATTGTTGGTAATGACAATTCAATTCCAATTCGTGGTTACGGTCATAAAACTTTGTTTCCCCCCCTCTCTCCCCCCTCATCTACCTCTTGTCTTGAAAAATACCCTTCATGCCCCCTAGGTTGATTAAAAATTTGGTGTATGTCCTTAAATTCACCATTGATAATTCTGTTTCTATTGAATTTGATCTTTTTGGGTTTTTTGTGAAGGATTTCAAGACGGGGATTCCTCTCATAAGATGTGATAGTTGGGGAGATATTTATCCTATCACGCCCACCTCCGGTCTCTCGAGTCCATCCTTGCCATCTACTTTTGTAGCCCTTGCTCCTTCCTTGTGTCATGCTCGTCTAGGTCATCCGAGGTTGTCAATTTTGTCTTCCTTAGATAAAAATAATATTATTTCTTGTAAGTGTACGCGTAGTATTCCGATTTGTCAATCTTGTTCTTTAGGAAAAATTGTTAGATTGCCGTTTGTAGACTTCAATTCTCGTACTTTAATGTCATTTGATATTATTCATAGCGATTTATGGACGTCTCTTGTTCTCAGTTCTTTGGGCCATCGTTAGTATGTTCTTTTTTGGAAGATCATTCTAATTTTTTATGGACTTTTCCGTTAGCAAAAAAATCTCAAGTTTATTCCACTTTTTTAAAATTTAGAGCTTTCATCCGTACCCAATTTGAACGGAAAATTAAGAATATTCAATGTGATAATGGAAAAGAATATGATAATGGGTTGTTTCGGGATTTTTGTGGTAATAATGATATCAATTTTTGTTTCTCTTGTCCTCATACGTCCTCACAAAATGAGAAAGCCAAACGCAAAATTCGTACCATTAATAATATTGTCCGAACTTTATTGGTCCATTCTTCCGCACCTCATTCCTTTTGGCATCATGCTCTACAAATGGCTACTTATCTCCTTAACATTCTTCCTACCAAAGGTTTGACTTATTCATCCCCCTTCAAATACTATATAATAAGACACAATCGTATTCACATCTTAGGGTCTTTGGTGCTTATGTTATCCCCTATTTTCGTCCACCACAATTAACAAACTTCAAGTCCGGTCTACCCCTTGTGTGTTTTTAGGTTATTCGTCTAATCATCGTTGTTACAAATGTTTTGATTTATCGTCTAATAAAATCATCATTAGTCGCCATGGTATTTTTGATGAATCTCAATTTCCGTTTGCTAAGGTAAGTAGTCTCGTGCCTAGTTCGTATAATTTTTTGGATGGCGATGTCTCCCCATATATTATCCAACATTTTTTGGACATGTCCCGCACCTCGAATCCGCCAACGGGCCCACTGCCCACTGGTTCTCCAGTACCTTCACCGACCACCGTCGTGGGTCTAGTGACTGGGCCGCCTCTCCAGCCCAGTTCTGGCCTAATTTCTGCCCTTGATCCAGTCCCGCTTCAGTTTCTGGCCCAGTTCGTCGTCTACTAATTCCAGTTTCCGTGTTGGGCCAGCAAGCCCACTACCTGCTGGCCAGTCCGTCACTATAATCGATATCTCCCAAAATTCACCCAATTCTCTCCCGAGTCACAGACAGGTCACTCGTAGTCAACGAGGTATTTTTAAATCAAAAAGACATTTTAATTTAAATTCTAATGTTCTTAAATCGCCTCTCCCGTAACTCCGTGTCCGTTTTACATGACCCAAATTGGAAATTGGCTATGACCAAAAAAATATGATGTTCTTATTGCAAATAAGACGTGGGAGTTGGTACCCCGTCCTTCTGGTGTTAATATTCTTTGGTCTATGTGGATTTTTACTCATAAGGATAATTCTGACGGTTCTTTTGCTAGGCATAAGACTCGTCTTGTAGGTAATGGTAAGACTCAACAGGTTGGTGTGGATTGTGGTGAGACCTTTAGTCCGGTGGTCAAGTCGGCTACCATTCGCACTGTGCTCACCTTGGCTCTCTCGAAAGCATGGCTCATTCATCAGTTAGATGTGAAGAATGCTTTCTTACATGGTGATCTTAATGAGACCGTTTACATGCATCAACCCTTGGGGTTTTGAGACCCCAGATATCCTCATCATGTCTGTCTATTGAAGAAGTCTTTGTATGGGCTTAAGCGGCCCCCGAGCTTGGTATAAGAGATTTGTAGACTATGTGTCGTCTATTGGGTTTACGCACATCAGGTCTGATAATTCATTGTTCATATATCATCGTGGTTCTTTCCTGGCTTATATTATATTATATGTGGATGATATTATCTTGACTGCCTCTACTAATGCGTTACGCAAGTCTATCATGACCATGCTCAGTTCTGAGATTGCTATAAAAGACTTAGGGCCTTTGAGTTATTTTTTGGGGATTGTTGTCACTCGTCATGTATGTGGGTTGTTCTTATCACAACGTAAGTATGCAGCTGAGATCATTGAGCGAGCTGGTATGTCCTCATGCAAGTCTACTTCCATTTCAGTTGATACTAAACCCAAGTTGGGTGTTGCGGCTGGCTCACCTTACGAGGATCCGACCCGCTATCGCAGTCTTGTAGGGGCTCTTCAGTAACTTACGTTCACGAGACCAGATATTACGTATACCGTATAATAGGTTTGCTTGTTTATACATGATCCCAGGGTTGAACACATGAATGCGCTCAAACGCATTATTCGATACATCTAGGGAACCCTTGACTATGACTTACATTTATATCTGTCTTCGACATCTACACTTATCTCGTATACAGATGCTGATTGGGGTGGTTGTCCGGATACCAGACATTCCACGTCCGGCTATTGCATGTTTCTTGGTTATAACTTGGTCTCATGGTCTGCGAAGCGTCAGTTGACATTGTCACACTCTAGTGCAAAGGCTGAGTATCGAGGGGTGGCCAATGTGGTTTCTGAATCATGTTGTTTACGTAGTCTTCTTTAAGAGCTTCATTGTCCTATTCAGAAAGCTACATTGGTTTATTGTGATAATGTTAGTGCCATCTACCTTTCTGGTAATCCAGTTCAACACCAGCGCACTAAACACATCGAGATGGACATTCACTTTGTTCGCGAAAAGGTAGCTCGTGGACAAGTACGCATCTGTCATGTCCTTTCCAGGTATCAAATTGCAGACATCTTTACAAAAGGTCTTCCCTCAGTCATTTTTAAAGATTTTAGGGACAGTCTCAGCATACGAAGACCGTCCGCTATGACTGCGAGTGTGTGTTAAATATACACGTGATATACACTTACCATAAGTAGTGTATATCACGTGTTGGTCACACTTTTGTAGATATTCAGACTGTGATATATATCATGGGTGAGGGTAGATTTTAGGTATTAATTTATTGTAATATTTAGTGTAAATATGATATTAATTAGTATTGTACACTTACCATAATTATATGATTCTTGTACTACTAGAATAGGGTTTTGGGAGTTGAATAAGAATAAGATTTCTATTATGGAAAATTGTAAATTGTATATATACTCTTTCATTAATGAAAATAATCAAAGGATTATTTCTTCAAATATAATATCAATAATTCAAATATATAATTTAAAAATAACTTTTAAAACCCCTTGAATATTATAATTAAAGTTTAATTTATATATATATATATATATATATATATATATATATATATATATATATATATATATATATATATATATATATAGGTATATTGTGTTTATCCTTTTTACATAAGATTCTTCGATAAAGGGATTTAATTAGACCCTCTATGTTAAGCTTTTTTTTTTTCTATCTAATATTTGATATCCGCATTGATATGCTGAGTACGTAATTTGAATCTGGGTTGCCACATCTTAATGGAAATGGAATGGCAACATGTATTCTTTATATGGACTTAGATAATACTCACCTTACAAGTTAATTTTTTGGGTTGAGTTAGAGTCAAGATACATTTTTTACATGGTATCAGAGTCAGACTCATTTCAATTCTATGTTCACCGATGTTGGGTTCCCAAGAGAGTGTTAAGAGTCCCACATCGAAAATGGAATGGGAACATGGACTCTTTATATGTACTTAGACAATCCTCACCCTACAAGCTAGTTTTTGAGATTGAGTTAGACTCATGATCCATTCTTTATAGTCACTTTGTCTCAAAAAACTTGTATTACTTTGATTTGATACAAAACTTAAAAAATAAAGAAACACTTTGAAATGTGTGATTATAAATAATCTCATAATGTTAAATTATTTTTAACTACTAAGAAAAGTAAGATAATTTTATTAAAATGGAGGAAGTAATAAACAATTAAAAAAATATCTGGGGACTGTCATCATGCATATATTTATTGTTGTAAAAAATAAATTTGATAGTCACTAGACACCGGACGGGGCCCACCGCCCGCTGCCGATCCCCGAACCGCCAGAACCGCCGCGTTGCCCCCCGCGGTTTTTTGTTATTATTCTTGCGATTATTCTTGTCGCCACCATGATTATGGTTTTGGCCCGAATTATTAACAAAACCCGAAGAACTAGGATAGGACACCACCATGACGACGGGCTTGCTCCGGTAGCCGCCTTTTTAGCCAAACCGACTTTTATCGGGAAGAGGGTTGCTTTTGGTGAAGGAGAGTTCCAACACCATTATATGCCTGTCGTAGAACGAGACGATTATTAGTTAAACATTACGTAGTTGACTTTGAGTTTTTGCAATATGCAAAAACGTTTGGAAATTCGTCCATTCGAACTAGAGAAATTCTCGCTCGAGTGTGACGACACGTAAATGTTGGTTGTCTTGAAATATGTCACGCAATCTATTCCATACCCATAGCCGCGGTATCCGCCTCAATAACCTAGGACAATAGGGATAAGAAAAGTAAGATAATTTTATTAAAATGGAGGAAGTAATAAAAAAATTGAAAGAAAAAATTATCAAAACACACTAGTTGGTCCTTACTACTCTACTCTTATTTTATATAATGCCACTTCAATAATTCGACTGAGTCCTCACAGTTTCCGCCATGGCTTCCATGATTGAATCTGCTTGGACGGTACTTTTCTCTTCTCTATCCTCCAATTTTTTTACATAATTAACCTCTCTCCGTCGGTAAGGCCGGCGTATACTCTACCATCTCTAGACTCCAATGGTAGGATTACACTGCATATGTTATTGTTGTTGTATTAGCCTAGATTGTTCTATATTTAGTTTGGTGCATTGAGGAACAGTGCATTTATGTGCAAAATAGGCACAGCATTGTTTGCAACTGTAGTGTAGTAACAGAAGAAGCGGAGCTATGATTTTGAGTTTATGAGTTATGGATTCTAAAAAACGTTACTTTGGTTTTTGATAAATCATTTATTTATATTAGGTGCACTTTTAACCGAAATAAGCTCCGTCGCTGAGTATTAGTAATGTACCAGATGTCTTTTGACTTGAAGATGTGTCATTCTCATAAGTTAATTTTGTCCATACATTTATGTGATTGTTTTTCCAGTTATTGGAAGGAAGTAGGAAATCTCCTTTGTGTTTCATGTACCCGACATCAAGTTTGTGAAAGTAGTTAATTGATTGGAAAATATTTATTTTTTTCAAAAGTGCTTTTCAAAAAAATATTTTTTAGGATTAGCCGTTTATATTTGATTAATTGATTTGAAAATATCTTAGCCAATTTTACAGCAACAACTTGTGTTTGTCCAATGTTTCAAAATTGCTTCGGAGTAAAAACTACTACTCCCTCCGTCCAAATTGATATGATGTAGTTTGGCTTGCCACGAAGTTTAAAAAATAATAAAAGATTTTTGAATCTTGTTGTCTAAAATAAAACAAAAGTATTTGTGTGATTATAAATTATCTCGATAAGCGTAAAGGGTAAATACGAAAGTTAAATTATTGTCAAATAATTAAATGTGTCATTCTTTTTTGGACAGATCAAAAAGAAAAATGTGTCATATAAATTAGGGGAGAGAGTACTTTTTTTAGCTTTTAAAAAATAGCTTATGCTACTACTCAATTTTGTTTTACTGAAAGCTTGGTTGAAACACCCAAAATCTCTAAAATAAGCATTAATTAAAATTAAATAAGTACTTTTAGCTTCGCCAAAGCTTGTAAAATTTAGATATGCCGGGGAAATTCCGTTGTTACTCGGGGGTGGGTTTGGTATGAGATATGAAAGAAGATATTTGCAGAAAAATGTTTTTCAGAAAATTAGTATTTTGTGGTGTATGATTGTCCAAATATACTTTTCAAAGAAAACCTTTTCACCAGAAGGGAAAATAAGACAAAAGTCATTTTACCTTTGTCTGAGCTTTTAATTTCAGATCACTTTGCACACTTGGCATTATTATGAATTTTTAGTACTAAAATTCTTTGTATCAAAATACTATCCGATTTTTAAACATAATTATCAATTTTCTAATAAATGTTCTTTCAGTAAAATGTTTTTCAGAAAATGTTTTTTTAAACGAAAACATTTTTCGGATGATTTTTTCTGTATTCCAAACACCTTAGTAATATTTTCTTGTGTGAATTGGTGGTGTTTGGACCAGTTTGCGTGAATCTCGACTAATCCCTATCTGGCCTTGAAGCAAGTTGCCAAGGTAATCATGCCAAGTTTGAAGTAGGTGGAGCTCAAATGATGATATGTTTGTCATTATGTAGTCGTAGCGGGTTTGGAAACAGGATTTGGAGTGGAAGCAAAAGCAGGTTAAATTTTAGAATTCTGTTGTGGCAGCAAAAATGGAAGTAGAGATGGATAGCGTGTAGGACCGTGAAGTTATAGCTTGTAGACCGATGCTTATAAGTTTGTTAGCATGCAGCTATGGAAACATAACTTAGAAAACTGGAAATGATATAGCCATCTCAGGTTTAGAAGTTTTTGACATGCAATTTGCACTCAGGGGAGTCCGAACAAATCATTCCACTGAAACTTTAGACTCATGTCTTAGATTGATACTCCCGAAACCCATCATGGGCCTCCTCTTAAAAGAGGGGGGGGGGGGGGGACGTGTCAATCTCAAATCTCATGGTCAGTGGAATTGTTTTAGAGAATGCCGGTTCGAAGTTCAGGAAAGAAGAAAAAGCAGGGGTGAAGCAACGGCTCGTTACACTACAATATTTAAAGCTTGTTGGCGTTCACCATTGTCCTTAGTAAAATGTTTGAGACTAAAATAGCCTAACATGAAAAAACACTCCTACATGTAAACTTCATATTTTTCTTTGTTCTGAAATGGTATAATTCATGTGGGCTTACTATCAAACTTTACCTTCTATATAGTGCTAGAAATGACAAGATAAATCGTACTCAAGGTTGCAATCGGTCACTTGTCTGCAGTGCCCGCTTCCAAATAAATTTCCAATTCTCCAGTTATGTGGACTGAAAAGTCCTATAAGTGCACTCATTGTTATTTAGAGTAACAATGTACTAGTTACCGGTCTAATAGCTTGTTGTTTTATTCTTTCTTTCTTTTTCAGTATCTTATAAAAAATTTCAGCGATTTCCAATTGACTTGTCTTGGAGGTTTCGTTCTTCATGAGAGTGTCTTCTTCTTGTCTGGACTCCCGTTCCTTCTTTTTGAAAGGGCAGGGTGGTTTGGCAAGTACAAAATTCAGGTATTACTTTTTGACTTTTCTAATTGAATGATATTTCTTGATTAAAATGATCCCAAATTTCAACTTTATTTCACTTAAAGACTGGTGCACGAGTTCCTTTTTAGTTTGCATTTGGAAAACAGTTTCTGGATAAAAAGATTTGAATGAGCATATTTGAGTTTAGCACAACTACTTTGATGAAAATTGGTTATGATGTTTCACGTTCATAGTAGTTCATTCTGTCATTACTCGGATGAGTTTTCATTTGTTGCATTCTTGACCTCTTTTTGTGCAGAAGAAGAATAACACCCCGGAAGCTCAAGAGAAATGTATCACTCGTCTGCTGATGTATCATCTTTGTGTTAATCTTCCAATCCTTATTGTATCGTATCCTGTCTTTAAATTCATGGGGACGCGATCTATTCTTCCATTGCCGTCCTGGTATTTTCCGGTTCTCTATATACCAAGCTTTAATTATGTGATGGCAACATAGATTCATTGTATACCCTTTTTTGGTCCTTTAATCTTTCCTTTCTTTTATTTTTGCCTTCTAATTCTTTATAATTTTGTTTTCAGAATCTAATGTTCCCACGACAAGACCACGAAACCATTTTGTGATACTGAATATATGCACCAGCATACGAAAAGTGACGTTGATGTGAAATTAGAGGGAGTTATGGTGCCTAGATGCAAACAATTAAGATATATAGGATCAATATTCCAGGAGAATGATATGATATAGGGAGATATAACACATACTAGCAAAATAGGATAACTGACACGGAGTAATAGTACCACAGTGTTATGCGATAGGATGATACCTATCATTTTCATAAAGATGGACAGTGAGGATTCATGCAGCTGACACCAACTAGCATGGAATTGAGGCGTAGTTGTTCTATATTTTAGAGTAGGTGCGGTAGAGCTTTTCTTTTCTTGTTTATTCATGAGAGTGAATTGCAAATATTTTCTTTTTTGTGCAGGAAAGTGATTTCAACGCAAATATTATTCTATTTCATCTTGGAGGATTTTGTATTTTATTGGGGACACAGGATTTTACATACGAAATGGCTCTACAAGCATATCCACAGCGTCCATCATGAGTATGTGAACTACATTATGTTTTCTACTTAATACTTATGGTTTCTATTTTTCGCTCATGAGACCAGCGCTTCTGCTTGTTACACCACAGGTATGCAACACCGTTTGGGTTGACTTCTGAATATGCTCACCCTGCTGAAATTCTCTTCCTTGGATTTGCTACAATAATTGGTCCGGCAATCACGGGGCCCCACTTGATAACAATATATCTATGGGTCTCACTTAGAGTCCTTGAGACAGTTGAGGCACATTCCGGATACCATTTCCCTTGGAGCCCGTCAAACTTCTTGCCATTATATGGAGGGTCTGTACCTTTACTGTTAGAAAATCACTCATCTGTATTTATCTGTTCTCCATGTCAACGGTATTCCTGAAATTGCTATTGTTGTTCCCAGGTCTGATTTTCATGATTACCATCATCGATTGCTCTACACAAAGTCCGGCAACTACTCATCGACATTTGTTTACATGGACTGGTAACACTTTCAACACATTGCCGTAAAATTAATATTCTAGAGTGTAATTTAACAAAGATACAAATATCAAGTTGTCAAAAAAAAAAAATGGTAAAAAATTGTGGTCTCTAGCTGTGTTCAGCTTATGAATATATTTATGACTTTTACCAGAAAGACTTGTACTTAACCTTGCTTTCGGTCCAGCAAAGTCGAAATAACAATAATAAAAGGATAAGATTCTAGACCTATAGGTCACGAGTTCGAGTCGTGGAAGCAGCCACTAATGCTTGCATTAGGATAGGCTGCGTACATCACACCACTTGGGGTGCGGACCTTCGCCGGACCCTGCTAACACGGTAATATACCTATAGCTGCAACATGGGGCAGTAAGCCTTTTAGAGAAGGCCATGAAATTTTGTGAGTAATAGGAGCTCAGTTCATCCATAAAACATAACATTGTAAAACGAAGTACTATGAAGAGTATCTAAATAATAATTGCTTCCTTAATATCATTTAGTCGTTAGGAGAAAGTACAGACAACATTTGTGAATAGACAGATACTATGATCCAATGGTGAAAACTGTATTTGTCGTCATCCTGGTAAGTTTTGTGTCATAGTTTCTACTGGATTAGTGCATTGCAATCTATTTTAGTTGTAATTCCAGGTCTCAAGTTGAAGCACTACTTTTGGTAGTTACAACCTTATTTTAAGCACCATAGCAACAGGGTAACTTATTTTTCGCCTGAAGCAAGGGCGATACCTGAAATTTGATGGGCCTTTTGATTAAAAAAAATAGAACCAGAAGTCATCAATATAAACTGGATAAATAACACATTCAGATATTAAGTACTCAAAATATGGTATCTATTAAAATCTCACAAAAAGAGAGGACGTTAAGCTTTAAATCAGGCACGAATCGCGCATATAGGTTATTTAAGTTAGTATGCACTATGCAGTTAACTGGTTGCCACTATATTTACCGTCTAAATTGTGAATTTTTGGCACAATGAGAAAACATGTTGTAACTTCAGATAAATTTGGGTAGATCTCTGAAACTAGTCTACTCAGGCTTCGCAGTGGGGAAGTTCTTAACACTTTTGAGCTTTCCTTGTGCATTCCCAGCTAATGTAAATCTCTTGTATGTGGTTTTTTGAAATCCAAATGGAGAGCATTATGTTTAGCGAAATCTCTCACCAGGCATTACAGAAAGTGTCATAGATGCACTTAGTTGTTCGCTAGATAAAAGTAACACGAACTTTGGGAGGGAAGCTTTGAGGATCAAGGTGAACTAGATGTTTATGACATCTCTCTCTTAAGTAAAACTTCATTAAGCTGTGCATCTGCCTGCTTATGCTTTGACAAAACTGTGTGTCTTCTGTTTCCCAACTAATATTGACTAATGTTGCTGGAACTTTCCAAAAATATTGTCGCACTCATGGTGGATCTTCCAAAAATGCACTATCTGACCGTCGCACTTTCTGTTCATGTATAATACTTTCTTTGTGACAGAGAGGATCTCTCATATGCCGTAGAAGCTGAAACTGCCAAGTATGTTCCCACAAGTTAATGCCGTTGTGGCATTTCATGTTTTATGTTGATCATGCATCATCTACCAAATTCTCTAAAAAATTCAATAATCCGTTCTGATACAAGGCCTCTGGTCCGGTTTGCCTAGGAGGTTCCAGAGGCTATACATCTGCCTGCTTATGCTTTTGACAAAACTGTGTCTTTTGCATGATTTCTCTTTGCAATTTGATAGAGACTTGATTGCATACCTCCGCCACATTGTGGTTGTTCTTCTGTTTCCCAACTAATATTGACTTATGTTGCTCGGACTTTTCAAAAATGTTGTCGCACTCATGTTGGATCTTCCAGAAATGCACTATCTGTCCGTTGCATTTTTAAAGAGTCTGATCAACATAATTGACTACCTCTATCTCAATAATGTCTTGTGATATCTTAGTCATTTTGTGGCCTGAACAATATAGAATAGGAGATCTTTGTAGGATTCATGATTTTGACGGATTTCTTCGTTTTGTTAGGATATTTGGTACTGACAAGGGATACAGAAAATTGAAGTCACTGAAGGAGAATGAACGCCACGCTGAGGGAAAAGTAATGTAAACAAGATGGGAAAGAAGGCGAATAAAACTATGCCTGCTTGGGCATCACACGATGGGTTCCCAGTAGAATTAGCATATAGGTGAAGGTTCAAATTGTGGTACCTAGTCATCTTGTGTGTTTGTATTCATCTGTAGTTTTAAGAGAACATTCTTATATTTAGGTGGATTCAATTGTTTCGTGCTGGAGAAAGAACTTTTTCCTCTGTAACCAACCCCCCCCCCCCCCCCCCCCAATCCTTTTGCGTTTATGTAATTGTATATTACATCTTCTTTAAATAATAGTGGTGTATGAAGCATTTCGTGCACACCCGATTATTCTACCATATTTGCTTCTTCTTACCAATACAGATATCGGATAACTTCTCTGATTTGTCTGGTCTGTATTTGGATTTAATGATGACATGATATGAGCTTATATGAAGAAATGAGGATTCATATAGTCAACTCTAAATTGTTTGGAACTGAGGTATAGATGTTGTTTGAATTTAAACTTTGATCTTCAAAATTTGCATTCATTTATTGATCACTAGATCACACACCTCGAGTGCAGTAAGCTCCATTATTTCGAGGGTTGCTTACTCTGCTAACTAATAGTTTCTGAACTGTCACTTGGACCAACTAAACCCCACCAGTTTTGGCTCTTCAAGATGGTTTTCTGAGCCAGTAAATGACCTAACCCTTGAGTTCTCTAAACAAAGCAATGCCATTGAGCTAAAGTGGGAAAAAGGATCCCACTTTCACAAACTATGCTTGATTATTCATTAATAGTTGATCAAATTTGATACATTTGCCCTCGGAAACAAGAAGTTTTGGTCCGCGAGGAATAATATTAACCACTTGACGCCATCCGACGCATACGTTATTGTTATTTTATGTCCCGCTTTGTCTTTTCGTATGATTTTGCTTACTATACCTGCTGCTGCAGTTTTAATTGGCATAGTAACTGACTTGTTAAACATGCCTGAGCTCCATTGTTATAACTAATGTAGTGGTCATGATGCAGTGACCTTTATAGTGAAAGTCTGAAAGATTGCTTCTTAAGTAGATCTCCATGTCTCAGGAGAGTGGATTGATCAGCATAAGTTTGTAGCGCGGGGAACGAAATGCACTGTTAATGAAGTTTGATTATTATCTCAACTAAAATAACAAAGGCATTCTATCCGGCTTTCGTAACCAGGTAACATGTGTTTGAGAATTTTTGAAGTTGTTAGATAACATCATCATAGGGTATATATGATGGTTCACTTCAGAATTAAACCTATTGCACCTGAAAGCTGCAGAAGAATGTTTGCATATCCTACACTAGAGAGTTTGAAGAAATGCAATCAACTAAGCTCAATCTAAGGCACCTAAGAAAAAGTGAATACCAAGATACTTTTTAAGTGGAGAAATGTAGGTAAAATTTCCGAATTAGGATCTGCATGGCAAGATCTCTTAGCATTCTCGAACAGTTGGTTTGAAGACGCGCATATTACCAAAACAGATAAGCACTAGGTACACAAGCCAATGAGCCAACATTGATGAACTAATCATCAAAGAGGACTTCGCAATTGTTTAAAGTCTTCAAATTCTTATTATCTTCCGGATTTGCAGCTTGATAACAAGCTCTTCAAAGGTCATCTCCTTTGTCTTGAGTTTCAAGTAACTCATAAACTCATTCCATGAAGGAGGTAACTTTTCAATCGCCGATGCAACTAAAAACTGCTCGTTTGGCTTTAGTCCTTCCAAATCCAGGTGATGTAAAATCATTTGGAATTCCTGGACTTGGGACATCACTGTCTTGCTGTCCACCATTTGGAATTTTAGAAATTTCCCAACGATGAACTTCTTAGTACCCGCATCTTGTGCGTTGTACTTCTTTTGCGCTTTTTCCACAAGCTCTTTGGCGATTGCCAACGGTGCAATAGACCGTGTAGAGAGGGTCTGCCAAGCAGTTCAGTATATAGTTCTTGCACATGAAATCGCTATGATTCCACGCATCACGAACCATCTTCATGCCGTTAACGACATGGATACAAAGGCCCCCTTCACCCGTTTGAGCGGGCAAAGAGTCCATTTCATCTCCAGCTTGTGGAGGATCTTACGTAAGGAACCGGGCCATACCCATAACTGTTAAGTAGAACAACATATTTTGCTGCCATCTTTTAAATTCTGATCCCATGAACTTTTCAGGGCGATTATGGTGGTGTGAAGAAGAGGGTGGAGCTCCAACAAGCCGGGAAGGCAAAGTGTTACGCTTGAACACCAGAGCGCAGCAGCAGCAGTGAAGGCGGCGGAGTTACTGCCTTGGCTAGTAGCGGCAGTGGCGGGGAAGGCAGCAACGTTGCCTCGAGGGGCAGCAGCAGTAGCAGCAACATCAGTCATATTTCCAGCCATGTTATTGCAGTTACCGTAAGCAAAATATTGTCTTAAGTTGTTGGGTTACAAGGATTTGCAAGAAACGGAAATTACAAGTAATCGCTTATGTAAGAATTGAAATTACAATTCAACTAGAAAACTGAAAAGGCGTGTGGTCTTTCCTCGAACCGAAGCACATCTAGGTCCTCCTCCTTTAAACACATGGGATACCCCTTGGGGTCCCAACCCCAAACCCATTTCGAGTCTTATATACACAACAATTCTTTCTTCCTCTACCGATGAGGGAGAATTGATCACACACCACACTTTTCCATGCTTCAAACACCTTACTTCGTGAACCAATATCTCTTTCATTTCTCAATGAAATTTGACGATTCTTGGCCCTACGGTTATCTACGTACTTAGTAGATCATGCATGTGTGAAGAACCGGATTCTCCAACATACGTAAAACTAGTGTTTAAGCCGTTAAAGTTGGTCGGTCGCAACTCCCGCCAAAGGCTAATTTCATTACCAAAACAGATGAGCACTAGGTACACAAGTCAATGAGCCAACATTGATGAACTGATCATCAAAGAGGACTTCACAATTGTTTAAAGTCTTCAAATTCAGGTCAAAAATTGATCCAGTGTTGCAACAAAATGGACATAATTCCTTCAAATGATAAACCTGCTAAGAAGCAACTTTTCCAATACTCACAGAAGGTCCAGCCAATGACACATTTAAGACACACTCGACAAAGGTTTCCTCTGCAATAGTGTAGCATTACTCTGCAGGCAGTTATTCCTCTAGCCATGGTGAGGGTAGAAGCCATTTACAGACATTCCACCATCAACACAGATTATCTGACCGGTGATGTACGTCGATGCAGGGAGACAAAGGAATCCCACAAGAGATGAAACCTCGGATGGCTCTCCTAGGCGCCCAAGTGGAGTCCGGTCATATACTTCTTGTAAATAATCTTTGTTACTCGGCACCTGAACATGAAAAGGGGTATTAAAATATTAAGTATGTTAACACAACTGAAAAATAGAAACTCAAACATGAACGGTTACTCGGTTAGATGCGGAAACAACTCGATCCATCTGTTGTTGTTTGGTTGACTGTTGGAAAAATAAAAATAAAATGAATATTTGACGCAGCTACAAATTTTAACATGATGATGCAAACTAACGTGAAAGCTTTTGCCAAGATAATTACATATGTTGACAAAGACTCGTCCTTCTTGACTGTGCCTGAGCTTTATAAGCTGATCTTACATCTGATTCTTTTCATATCCGCTCTTACACCCACTGCGTCTAGCTCACACTATATGCACGTATATAGAACGTTGTAAGAAATAGCTATATGCCATGAGAGTACACCCATTGCCACAAACAAGAAATTGGTACATTGCATGACTTGCGTGCCATAAAGTGCACATAGACACAGGTTATGGGCTTGGGCCTGCTAGAAACCTCTCATATTTTTTCTTTTTGGCATGAAAATCAAGTTCAAACTAACCCACTGGTGCAACTCTGATAGCATTCACGGCGGCATACTTCCGTTAAAGGTTGACGGGCTTCAATTGGAAATCAAGAAGATGCTTATCAT
The DNA here is from genome assembly GCA_034509755.1 of Anisodus tanguticus. Classification (NCBI taxonomy): domain Eukaryota; kingdom Viridiplantae; phylum Streptophyta; class Magnoliopsida; order Solanales; family Solanaceae; genus Anisodus; species Anisodus tanguticus. The sequence continues at coordinate 51,216,255 of CM067547.1, forward strand.
GGAAGAAGAGCCCAGAATGAGTCCAAAAATTAAGGCGAAAGTGCTACACGTATTTCATGGTCCAAGTGAAAGAGGAGGAAAATGGGGCCTTTCAGCTAGGTCCATAGTTCCAGAATTTATACGCAGAGTAAGATCGAAAAATGGAAGTTTTACAATCATCGACTCAAACCCATTGTTGAATCCTACTGCTTGTTCTCCTTATGGTAATTCAACATCTGGACTTCAGAACCTTAATTGACTGTTTCTCCACCCCCAAGAACCCACTCTTTTTCTTTTTTTATAACAATGGTGTCTGGGCCAGCTTGTGCACACCTCGACTAATTTCATTGGATACCTGTCACACTACAAGAATTTCAACTTTTTAACGACCACGATTTGCGAAGGGATATGAATCCGGTCGTCATAAGTATATTTATAGCAACTAAATTATTTTACTGTCGCTACAAATCAATTTTTATTCAACAATAACAAGAGGATAATATCCCATCGTTAAAAAGTATAATATCCGGTCGTTGATACTAAATTAACCCAAAGAAAAAGCGCCAGCTATTTTCTGCCCTTTTCCCTCAAACTCTCCCTCTACCTCCACTTCCCCAAAATTAAGAAAATCCTTAAAAGACAAAACTAACTAGCATTCTCTGCACCTCTCTAAAATCTGATTTCCCCTAGATTGCAAACATTTATTTGAAAATTTTAGATGATTGTGGAATAACTTTGGGAAATTTAAAGAAGTCTCAAATTAAGATGGTTAGGGCTATGAATGTGCTGTTAGTACTACGTACAGTATATCTGATTTTTTTCTGAAGTTTAAATGACACATATTTGTCCATATTGTTCGTATGAATGTTGGTTGATGTAATTCTCCTCGCCTTTTTATATAAGCATTCACCCTCCTGTCCATGATATCAACTTTGTGTTTTCTTTAGTTGAATTTCGTAGTTAGGAGGGTCGCTATGTTTTGTGCTCAATTCCCTTTCCATTTGGTAGTTAAAACATGCTTACTCGCTAAACAAGATCTTGACTTTTCTTTGTATGAAGTTCAAATATCTGCTTCCAATGGTAGCGCTCCTCATTTTGCAATTTGGTTGATTTATGCAGTTATGATTGAGGGTGTTCTTTGCGGAATGCTTTCTGGTTAGCAGTGAAAAAGTTTACTTGTTCAATAAGATCTTCCATACTTCAATTCTTTGGTTTTTTTTAGTCTGGTTTGGTTCCAAATCAGCAGTTTAATATTATCTAATTCTTGTTGTGATTCTGTAGCTTAAATGCTTGTGTCATGTGTTTATTTTGATAAATGCTGTTATCCCTTTTATCTTACTTGTTGAAACATTGTTTGTTCAGTCTATTACATCTTGCATTGATTAAATAAACTTCAGATTTTGAGTGGACTTGTGGACTAAGCAACATTAATTTTATAGCGACACTTGCTTATCTCTTTTCATTGAACCTAGAGTTAACAGATGGTACTTGATTGTTTAAGGGGTTACTCCTACTCCCTATGTTGTTCGGACTCTTCAAAAATGTGGATGGGTGCATGTCGGTTCTTCCAAAAGTGGTGCATTTCTTAAGGATCTGACATGGGTGCATTTTGGATGTTCTATGTGTGAGTACTTTGCGATTACATTTTTATTTTTGATGTGGAAGCAAGCTTATATTTCTTTGATTCGATCTTACAAGTTAGATGGGACTTTTGAGTTTTGAGTCTTGTTCTGTCTTCTTGGTTTCAAATTTCATAGCATTTTGATAGAATCTTTTAGTTGGTGGTTTACATGTTTGCCATGTGATCAAGTGTTTGTACTTCTAGGATTCAACGAGTTGATTTTGGAAAATGGATGATTGATATATAAAAGTATGTGCTGCTTGATTATATTAGAGTATTTGGAGTACAAGAAAAATCCAGCATCATCCAAATTGTAAGCGGGTAAACCTCTTCAGATCTGTATTCTTGATAGCGAAGTTGTTGGATGGCGATAGCAACTTATTTAAATTTTTCTCTGATTATATGAATAGCTCTAGTAATTCTCCTTTTAAAAGATATGTTCCTTATTTTTGTTGTTGTTATTATTATTATTGTTACTTTTATTATTCTTGTTGATGCTTCCTCGCAAAAATATACAACATTGGGAAGCATTCCTCATTTGTGTGCTTTTGTCTCTCTAGAAAGAGGATAATTTTAATAGCAGATCAGATATGATGGTAATTGTTAAGTATTATAAGCAGTGAGAATAATAAATTCCAGTTCTTTGATATCTTAAACTGATACAATTCCTTTCTTAGTCAGCAGCAATATTCATTCATCTGCCTGTTGTTCATATTTCCCTATCTTACGCTCAAAGATTAGTGAGTTAAGCTGGCAGGAACCTCACGAATGTATGGCTCTTTTATTTTATTTTTTAAGAGTGTATATCTTTACTGTACCTCAAATTCATATGCATGTCTTCATCAAGCAAAAGATTTCATCTTTCAATCTAATTTAAATCTGGAGAGTTGCTTTCACATAGTACAGTAGGCATTCTGATATCAATTTGGTCGAGTTGGGAAATGAAGCTGTCAAAGAAGATGATAGAGCGTTGTTTATTGGAAGAAGCAGGTCTTCAATCAACATCGCCTAGAATCAGAAGTTCATCTGTGACATTTCAGATTACTACGTTTGAAACACTATATTTGCATTAATCAGATAATATCAGTTCCTAGAACTCATGTAAGGTAAACACTTCAAATTTTTCTTGATGGATGAAATTTTCTTGCATGAAAATCAATTAACTCTGAGAGCAATGTAAGTGGACTTTCATGATTTCAAGACTTTAGTTCCTGAAGACTATGGCTCAACTTGTTGTTTTCCATCTCCCCTATTTATCTACTGTTTAGAGTTTGGTGCCGTTTACTTACTTAAACCTATCTGATCGTGCAAATCTATTTGATGAATCAAAAAAGGTACAGTAAACCTTTTCCTTATCTTTGTGTTTTCTACATGGGTCATTGATATATAAGTGTTATCTTACACCTACTGGTTTTTCACAATCTTATTTCTTGTAACATGTATTATTTTAAATGTATCACTACTTTGCTGACACAAAAATACCATGCTATATGAGTTTTTATAGCTACATATGTATGTATGAGTGTATTTGGAAACTTCTCTTAGTACTACATCCACAAGGATTTTAAAATTGCAAGATTCACTAAGGTACTATCCTGTCCATTGACTGCGCAGATCTTTTGTATTGGAATTCCTTAATTGACAGTGCTTCTGAAAGATTTACTTTGTGATGGACAGATGATGTGGAGGCTAAATTTCTTGGTATTCTTAGTTGTGCTGTCCTTAACAACAATTACATGTTATTCCATAATATACCCCATGCACACTCCTTTCACTCTGATGGTTACGTCCCTTGGTATATTCAGAACATGCATTCAACATATTTCTGAAATTTCCGTCCTTTTAACAGGTAAAGGATTTGAAGTTTGAAGAATTTATTCTGAAGAAAGTGCAGAGCAAGTTGAAGCGACTGAGAATGCTAAAGAACAAGTTGAACTACACAAGGAACCAATTTTATTTTATTTTAGGGGTTACTTAAAGATGTTCCCTATTTTATATGCTACATTTGTATCTTCTTCTTTGTTAGGAGTTAATGAATATAACGTCATACAATTTAGATTGGTATCTTTGTACGTTTTGGGTTTCTGCATATATTGAAATTGTAACATACAGTTAGCAAAAGGAAGTTCAGTCGCTAGAAGTTTATTATGATTGGTAACTACACTTATAAGGACTGTATTTGTTGTCTCCGTTAGAGGATTTTAACGATCGGAATGATAATCAACGAAGGGAAAAATCGGTCGCTAAAAAGGATAATAATGACCGGTATTTATGTCGTCGCTAAAGAGTCTTTAATGACCGGATTCCCAATCCGGTTGTTGACTTTTAACATCAAGGCTTTTAGCGACCGGTGACGACCAAATTTTTTCCGGTCATTATTAACTTATAGCAACCGGATTTGGACTTATAACGATGGGATTTCCTTTCGTTAAAAGCTTTTTTTCTTGTAGTGTCACCTCCCACTAGCAACAGGTACCAGGTAACACTGCCCATCAAGGCTAGGACACATGAGAAGAAATCACCTAGTGTTTTTGTCTCTGTTGGGATTTAAACCCGAGACCTCATGGTTCTCAACCCACTGCATTGACCACTAGGCCACACCCTTGGGTGCAAAATACACTCTTTTTGTTAAGTTAACCTGATTTTAAGAAAAAAGAACACTCTTTTGGTGCTCAATTTTGTTCTTTTTCTCCCCATTTACTAGCAGTGTCAGGGATTAGCATGAAAAACCATAAACATTGGGATATAAAAGCATATAAAACTCTTGAATACGAACCTCAATAAAAAAGAAAAAAAACATGTAAAAATTATGATGATGCCAATCGTAAGGATTGAAAGTCAAATACATGATACTGGTATCATAGACAAATTAGGGTGCATGTATTCGAGACCAAAGAAAACATCAGCAAATACCTAAAGGACGCATTTCATCAAAGATAACAGCATTTGTAATAGGATATTGAAAAGAAGAAAGTATGGAATTACTTGCTCCACCATAGATGTTTTGATGTACCAAGGTGCAAAACAGCATTACTCCTGATGTTGTCTTTAGCCCACTAGCATGCCAAATATTTTGTAAGTTGATTAATTGCTCCTGTGGACAACATTCAATCGGAAAAGTTAAAGACATTTCAATATTTCATCACGATATTCTCTGTCTCTCCATCAACCTAAAGTCTTCTAACCTGTTTGGCTAAGCTTCTTCAAGGCCAAAAGTGCTTTTTTTCAAAGTTGAGGTGTTTGGCCAAACTTTTATGAGAAGAAAAAGTGCTTCCGAGTAAAAGTTGAAGTTGTTTTTGAGAAGCTCAAAAAAGTAGCTTCTCCCATAATTACTTTTTTGAAAAGCACTTTTGAGAAATACACTTAGAAGCACTTTTTAAAGTTTGGCCAAATACTAATTGCGGCTCAAAAGTGCTTTTTAAATTGATTAGCCAAATATACAAACTGTTTCACATCAAACAACCCAATAACCCACCCAATCCTGCCTTGCCCACGTTTTTCCAAATTTTCACTGGGATTCATTTGGTATGGTCGCTCTTCCCCTATTTATCTTACGCATAACCCCCTCCACCTCCTTAACCTTCATGCGCCTACAATACTCAAAATCTCGACGGCTTTGGAGTGCTCAACCTCACCAAGCACAATTAATGTCCTTGACCCCCTCTTCATTCAAGAGTTTGTGAAAGTAAATCTGCCATCTATGCCTAATATGTGTCTTCTCCATCAATATTACGCCTTCCTCGTATTTGATACACTTTACTTGGTCCAACTCCCGAACCTTCCTCTCTCTTACCTTGTCTAGCTTGTACAACTTCATGTCGCCGCTTTTGTTCCGAAGTTCTTCATTCAAACGTCCAAATGCTACAGTCTTTGCCGCCATAACTGCTAACTTCGTCTCCTTTTTCGCCTTCTTATAACACTCCCTATGAGTTTTAGTTCTATCATCAGAAAATATTTCTTGACCGATTGGATAGATCAAAAAAACTGCGGTAGCAGCTGCAACATGAGCTAAATATGCAACATCATAGTATGGATTTCATATAGCAAAAAACAAAAGGGACATGCTATTTCTGAAACGTACGAAATATAGTAAATATCGTAAAGGCAGATATAGTAGTGGTTGCAAACCAGACAGATACAACTTGGTTTTGGAAGATATGACACTAAAAGTTATAGAGCTAGTCGTCTTTCATATCGAGCCATTGAAGCAGCGTATCGTGCTCTAATCGGACACTTCCATCGTGCTATGAGCATACAACTCCGAAGAAATGGTAAGATATAGGTTAGAGCTCTCTCAGATTTCCCTATTATGAGGAAACCTACAGAAATAAGAACGGGAAGAGGAAAAGGAAATCCTATAGGTTGAATTGTGCGTCTGTCTAGGGGACATATCCTATTTTGAAATGGATGGTATGAGTTTGTTAAATGCTCGACAAATTGCTACATTAGCGGCGCATAAACTATGTTCACCAACCAAGTTTGTTCAGTGATTGTAAGCTTATTAATTTGACCCAAATTCTCCATTTTGGTACACGCCAAAGCCTTCCATTTCGCCGTATTGAAAGAGCCATCAATCACAATGATCTCTTTCTTAGAAAAGAAATTGCATAAATTCTTCATTTTTTTCTCCCTTCGCAGAGTAAATATTAGTATTTGGAAGCGAAAACAAAAATGAACAAGTGCCTTAAATGTTGCATTTCATGGCAAATATACAATCTAAGATCCACATAAATGTGCAGGGATTTACATACTTCTCACTGAGCCTCAGTAAACCGTTGTTTTAACCTCATAATTAGGCTAAAATGAAATAAAGAAAATTAAGATTAAGCCTTCTCTTATTCATTCATTCATCTCAGTCATCAACATAGATGGTTTCTTGCTGAAACAGCCCACCAAAAATCTTCCTCTTCTCTGTTGCAGCAGTCTCTGTTTGTTTAGCTGGTTTTTTCGGGTCCTCCTTCGTTTTCGAAGAAAACGGATTCCTTGGAGGAGTTTTTACCACTGCTTTCTGAGCAGGCAAATTTTTCGCCTTGGCCCGTCCCCTAACGGTAGCAACTTGCACGTCCACTTCCTCACCTGTACTCTTTTCAACAGCTGATTTCAATTGTGAGCTGAACTTTTCAAATGAAAATCCTGTACTAAAGCCTTTTGCTGTCTCCAATAGGGTTTCAACAGAAGGACTGGAAGCTGATGATGCCTTCTCTTCAACTTCTTTTTCAATGTTAGCAGCCTTTGCTCCTTGCTTTTCAAGCTTCTTTGCTTCTTGTTCCTGCCTCTTTGCTGCTTCAGCAGCTCCTCGAGCTTCTTCCTCAGCTTTCGATTTTTCAAGGGCTTCTGCATAAGCCTTTCTCCGACCATCCTCAGGAATGATGCTGTACATAAAATGGTTCACTCATTTAGATTGTATGGCATCCAGAACTTGTAGAAAGAGGATTTAACAACTTGGGAAATTTTACACTGTCCAGCCGTCTACCAAAATAATAGCTAGCAAATGTATATTGTTTATATATTATTGTAATATATGAAAAATATACATATTTTATATATACATAATGTATATTTTTTATATATTGGCTAGCGGCTGTAATTATTTTTGGCCGAGCAGCCAAATATGTAAAAAGCCCTTTAACTTATAGTATATCGGTTCTAGTCTGTTTAAAAAGAATGTCACTTTCTATATTTAGTACTCATAACTCTTTAGTTTCAACATCCTACATGGCATGTTCAACACCACAAGATTAAAGGACATTTTTGTGCATTACACATATCTTTAGTTTAAGGCCACAAGATTCAAAAGTTTTCTCCGCTTACTTAAATTTCGTGCTCAGTCAAACTAAGACACATAAATTGAAACGGAGGGAGCATATTTTAACCTGGTTTATATCAAGTAATCTACCTTATTTTCCGTGTTACTAATCCCACTTTTTATGGACGTTTACCCGTAGTTATCTTTTGGTGATCTGATGATTCTTTTACATTTTCAGATTCAAGATAAGTTAAACTCATAGTAAAATAATTCTTACGAGCACCAGTATCACCCAAATTTGGAAATGCAGCAATTGAGGAAAGAGGTAATTACCTAAAAAGTTCATCCACAGTCTTCGATGTTGCTGATGGATCAGTAAAGACATCCACAACCTGTACAATGAAATAATTCCAGTTGCTCAACCAAGTGGATAACTAGCCATTTCATGTTAAATGGAAGACTACAGAAGGTTCATTTGTGTGAAATCAGAGATCATTTCAGTTAGGAGAATGTCATATGGTAGACTACGAAGTACATTTCATTCGGTTTTGAACTCTTCCTCATATTGGACTGAGACAGCCTTAAATGGAATGATATATACAATGAGGATTCGTATATCTGACACCAAATTTGCTTGAGATTGAGGTATAGTTATTTTCGTTGTTGTGATGTTCTCATACAGGACCTAATGCATTACAAGAAACTTTACTTAAGGCAGAGCAATAATTACCTTATTTTCTGCCACCGCCGTGTTGGAGAAAACATCCACCACCAGCCTAGCTATCTGAGACTTCGGCACCTGAAGATTCCAATAAAACAAGAGATCATGAGCAATGATTAGATTATTTCAATCTATTTAACATGCTTCATAAAGGGGGTAGAGATCGGAAAAAGGAAACAATAACCAAAATGTATGTCATGTAACTAAATCCAGAATAAAATACAATCGAACCTCTCTATAATGGCGTCGTTTGTTCCGATATTTTTTGGCTACTATAGCGAAATGTTATTATAAAGAACATATAGTATAACATAACATGGAAATCAGTTCCAAAAAATACTTGGCTGTTATAGTAAAATGCTATTATAGAGGATGGTTGTTATAGAGAAGTCTGGCTGTAGATGACGTGTTCAACATTAAAAGTTAGCTAGAATTTCCATGACAAAAAGAAAATTTCATACATTACATTACTTTATAGGCGTCAGCACTAGCACTCCCTTCAGCTGACACGACGATTTTGTATGAGCTCTCGGGGAGAAATCCTCCGTTAAGCTTGTTTTAATGAGTGTATAGCTTAGATCTGTCTCCACTATCTTCTGCAGAAACTCTGTTATCGTCAACGGTTGAGATTTCGAGAACAGATTGTTGAAGAAAGACGTAATTCCTTCGAGCACATTGTATGTAGAGCCTACTGAAGAAGATTCATCATAGACTATGGCTACATGCCCAACACCAGCTAATTGTGCAGCTTGTATAACTTGTACAGCATCTGTTGTGGTGACTTCGGTGGTGGGACCATTCTCTCCCTTACCGATAGTAACCACAACTTTGCTAGCATTTCCGATTGCCTTTGCAATTGATTCTGCATCTTGAAATGTGGATGCAACGGCGTTAAGGCGTTTCGACTCATCGTTAGATATCACCTACAATGATGCAACATGTATAGTCAGAAAAAAAGAACAGATTATTTCAAATCTATTTTCTACCACCACTTCTTACAGTGCAATAAGAGCATTTTGTTTGCCTAATTTTAGATCAACCATTAATCAACTTTTGTTTTTGGCCACAAGGATTAATTACCTATTGCAAAGGGGATATTTTCATTAGTGAATATTAAGGGAATTGTCCAAGTCTCAAATCTTTGTAAAATACTTTGATCTCAAAGAAATGGTATACAAAACCACATTCCAATTCTTGGTTGAATTTTGCAACCTTCAAGATTGTCGAGCAGTTTATAGTGACACACTGTTTGCTACTTTAATCCTACTACTACTCAATCATCGGTCCTCTAACGCAATTTCTTAAGTAGTGGAACACTCAGTGTCCAAGTGTTACACGTTTGATTTATGAATCCTCTAATAGAGCCTACAATCATTGAGAGAATCGTCTTGTATTGCTAATATTCAATACGTTTATTAAATTCTTTCTCCAAATGCAAAAATTGAATACACCAAAAAGTTCAACGTGAGTTATGTTAAGAAAAATGGTTGCTTGGGCTTAACTTAGTTGCAAAAGTTAACTCATTAGGTGAGTATTTGTTGGGATACAATTGTTGTAAGGAACGGAAAGTAAGTAACTATTACAATAGTAAAAAGGATAAACAAACTATTACAATAAAACTGGAAATCAAAACCTTACAAACTGCTTGTGTGATTTGCTGAGTCGAGTGATGGCACTCTGTCTTTAAGACAAGATTGCCCCGTATATCTCCTTTTACGGTATTGAGCAATAGTCTCCCAAGATACAACAACAACTTTAACAAGTGAGCAAAGGAAACTCAAGTGTTACTCTTGAAGAACTTTGAGTATAGTGACTTTGCTAGAGAGGAAAAATATGAACTCCGAAAATCTGTAGAATATTTTCTAAGTGTTGAGTGTAGTGTATTTCAATTGAGTCAAAGGCCTCAATTTATAGTGTAAGTAGAAGACCCCTCAACTAGCCAACTAAAGGCCTTCAATATCCATGTAATTGCACTTGATTGAGGGGTTACATTCAGCCAAATAATGGCTGAATTCATGTGGCAAGTAATGGAGAATCAATGCTCCAAAACCAGCCCAAACGTCAGATTTTTCCAACTTCCCGTCGCAGCATTCTGCCTCCAAAGCGCCGCGGCTCCAGTGACTGACCAGCCAATTTACGCCGCGGCTCCGACGGTGTGGCGCCGCGGCCCTTCACGGCTCCGCGGCGATTTCCAACTCGTTTCATTTTATACTTTGTACACTTCTTCCTTCATTTACCAACGTGAAATACTTTGTCATTTGGCCAATAACCGTCCATAATTCTATGTCTCAAACGTATTACATACGTACCAATATCTCTTTCACTAATGAAATTTGCGATACTTGGCACTACGTGTGCACGTGTGTGGAAACGACGTTTCCGACGTGCGGGCCCAGTTGTTCGAGTCATAAATTAATGGGATATACTTATTTCCACATTTAGTAAATTTCCAACAGTATTATCTAAAACCATATACGTAGACAACAACCTATTCCCTCAACCAATGTGAGACACTCTTTAACACTCACTCTACCTTCCCACGCAAGGCTGGATATCTAGACCCTGGACAACATAACATGCAAGCTCAATATTGTGAAACACAACAACATCAATGGCTCTAGCTTATCAGAGGCGTAGCCAAGATTTGAGGTCATATAGATCAAAATCATACAAGAAGACAATAGTTCATTCCTGATACCTATGCCGGATACTCTTAACAAATTATGTATTTCCAAGGACAAAGAAACTAACCTTGTAGCTAACGGCTAGACGAGCTAGCTCTTGTGCTGCACCAAGGTCAGAAACTCCAGCTCTGACACTATAACCTTCACGCAGCAGTGTTTGTGCAATGCGGATACCAGCTTGCCCCATTGCACCAGCAACAAACACTGTTCCAGGATCCTTTGCCCTTTGCCTTCCAAAAGCCAAACCAGAAGATGTGTTCATATTAACAGGTATCAACGACGTCACATCAGGTAACTTACCTGTTAAAGACACAGTATAATTAAGTAATTAAAATTGTGCTCTCTTTAACAGTTTAATCGTTTAAATGGTCACACTATTCAATATGGTATTAGAGCAAGCAAATGTCTCTTGTTCAAGTCTCAATATGGCATTAGAGAAAACATAAGTGTTGCGTTCAAGTATCACTGTCACTCATTATCAAAAAAATAATTTACAGAAATAATTAAGTAAATCTAGATGAAATGGCCGCACAATTCAATATGGCATTAGAAAAAAGCAGACGTCTTGTGTTCAAGTCTCAGTATGACGGTAGAGCAAAAATAAGTCTTGAGTTCAAATCTCACTGTCAGCCACCAGCGGTTAGGAATGAATGTTATAAGTCAAAAAAAAATTACAGACATAATTAAGTAAATTTAGATGAAATGATTTCACAATTCAATATGGCATTAGAGCATGCAGACGTCTTGTGTTCAAGTCTCAATATGGCATTAGAGCAAACATAAGTCTTGCGTTCAAGTTTTACTGTCATCCATCATTAAAAAGAATATTTACAGACATACTAAGTAAATTTAGATGAAATGGTCACACAAGTCAATATAGTATTCTAGCAAGCATATGCCTTGTGTTCAAGTCTCATTGTCACTCATTATCAGAAAGAATTTTTACAGACATAACTATGTAAATTACAGATGAAATGGTTACACATTTCAACATTACCAAAATCAAATACGGATGAGATGATCACACAATTCGAACATTACCAAAATCAAAGTTGAAGGGGTTGCCAGAATTGCTTGTAGTTTCCTCATTAGAAGACTCATCAGCTGATGATTTGCCAAGACGAAAAGATGGGAATTGTCCAGATTTCTTAGCAAACACAGTGAATCTTGAATTCTTGAATGATAGTCTTGGATGGGGTGTGATTGTAAGGAGGAATGAGTTTGAAGTAAGTGTTGGAGCCATGAATGAATGATTTTTTTTGGAAAGAGATAGCACATGAATTGCTAACTCTTCTTATTTTCAGTTATATTTTTTGCATGCAACTTTTTTATTAATGAAATTCCATTTGGGAATGGTGACAATAATTTGAGCAATATCTGTGTGTGGCATTTGATTCTGGTCTCAGAACATTGTGTTTTTGGATTGAACAATGTTGTCATCTTTAGATGGGGGAATAAGGTGACTTTCCAATGGGATAAAGACACGTCAAATTTTATCTACAAAAGAAAATTTTAAGCCAGTCGTTTATAATTGGTACAAAATAGTGGCAATTCTCCAAACGTTGTGTTACTATTTTGTTTTGGTTTTGATTTCCTTTTTCTTTTTTGGAATGCTTAAATTTGGTTGTGGTAAAAAAAATTTCGGATTTGTTTTAATTTTCAGAAATAAAATAAAGCTGAACAACGAAAAATGTTTGTTTTAAAGAACAAAACAATTGTTTCCTGAAAACTAAACGTTTTGTTTTTCGTGTCAAATTTAGCAGACGAATATGTATAGTGTAAAGATTTTTTGATATAATCAGTGTAGTTTAATATGTAATAACAGGTTAGTTTTCATTTTTCTCAGGTTACTGAGTATAATACTTATCAATAAGTGAATATATACTTCATCAATCAGCAAAATGAATGAATGAGAAATTCACAGCATTGAACTTGTTAATTTTTGGTGAATTTCGTACTTTAGTTACTTCTTTTTTAATTTGTGAGTAGTATTAGAAATATACTTTTTAACTCTCTTAAGGGCTCGTTTGGTTGGGGAACTATCTCGGGATTGTTATCCACCCTCAATGTGGGATAAAATAATACCACAATCCGGGGATTAGTTATCCCGGATTTTATCCCAACCAAATGTGGGATAAAATCATCCAAACTTTACATGTTTAGGAATGCATAAGGCTTTCTGGTGCCATTTATTCTGGTTGTTGACCCTTATCCATTAAACTAATGTTCGTTTGAGGTCGCTATATTCTATTGAATACACTGAGTTGAGTCCTAGTCCACACCTTACACTAACATGTGATCCAACAGTTTCTGGAACAGATAATATCTATAACCAAATATCTGTAGAAAACAATAATGCAGAAAGTGATGAAATTGGAAGCAAGCTAATGATATTGTATTCCACCTACAGTAAAGCAATTAAATACTGGTGCATTCCTCAGGTTTTAACAAGTTCTTCTAGTTATAAACTAGGAACAGAAATAACAGAATCAGAGAATATTAAACTCAAAGGAGCAGAGAAATAGAAGTACAAGATGTTCATCTAAAATTTGAGGAAATGATTGTGCTTACACCAGTGAAAGCACAAGTTACTTTCTAAGGAGAAAACATAAATGATTAAAGAATCAATTGTTGAAAAGGTGGATATAAGAGAATGAAAACTCACCCTTTTCTCTCATTTCCAGCCTAATCAGCTTGTACCTACAGGAATCAAATGAGAGTCTAGTATGTACAGATTGGTTCCAATCTTAGGGTGCGTTTGGTATGGAGGAAACATCTTCCTTAGTGGGAGTAGGGAAAACAAGTTCCATATGTGGTATTTCAAGTTCATTGTCTCCTCCCTACCCTCTAACGCCCCCATCCCCCACCCATAGACCACCTCACCTCCACCACCCCTGACCCTCGAACTCCCCACCCCCATCCCATAGTGTTTTCTTAGATTGCATATAAATGCTCTTGGGACAATATTTTCTTGCTTACCTACCAAATACCAAAAAATAAGCAAGAAACCACTTATATTCCATGGAAAACATTTTCCTTCATACCAAACACACCCTTGTTGAGACACAGAACTTCACTTGTCATAGTATCATGTTATGTCAATGAGTAAGGATAATCAAGAAATCCCTTAGAGCCAGTGGTGCACGATAGGTGGATAATGGGTCCCGCTCTTAATCTTTCTTCACTTAAGTAGCAGGCTTTTTGTCTGCGACAAAGTTCGAACCGTGTCAATTGGTAACAATACCACCCTATTGTGAATTATAGCCAGCTATAACCAGGTTTCTTACTCAATCCTCTATCCAACATAAGTTTGCGCTGTCCCTCTGCATCGTTCCAGTTCCCTTCCGATGCTAGCACATTTGCTAGCAACACATAAGTAGCAGGATCATTAGGGCAAATTTCAACAAGCTTCTTGGCAGACATCACAGCAAGTTCCTTATTACCGTGAAGTTGGCAAGCACTCAGTAGACTTTTAAAAACCGAAGGTCCTGGCTCTATAGGCATATTGTTAATAAAGCCCTCTGCTTCATGTAGATGACCAGCACGACCGTAAAGGTCGACTATGCAAGCATAATGCTCTAGCTTTGGTGGTGGTAGAGAATTGTCATTCTTCATCTGATCAAAAAATTTAAGTCCTTCGTTGAGCAGGCCAGCATGTCTGCATGCCGAAATAACAACAAGGAATGTGGTTAGATCTGGTTTAATACCACATATCCTCATTTCTTCAAACATTGCGATCACGTCCCTACCATAACCATGATGTGCACACCCTGTAAGAAGTGAGTTCCACGATGTGAGGTCTCGTTCCTCCATTGATGAGAATATTCTCTCAGCATCTTCAAGTCTACCACATCTTGTATACATGGAAAGAATCCCGTTTTGTATGATAACTTCAGAAGCATATCCTGTTTTCAAGGCTATACAATGGGTCTGCATTCCCTCCTCCAGACCTGAAATTAGGGGTAGTAAAATTAGCCCACGAAAACATGACCCACCCAACCTGCCCAAGTTTGGGCTGATATATAGCAAAATTGACCCCATGAGAAACATTGTCAAAATCTTTTTAAGAAGATATTTTTTAAAGTTTAATATGTTATATATAGCCATAATAAATAGAATATATAGTTTTATGAGGTACTTAAAAAATTATAAAAGAACAAACAAAGAAATTGAAACTTATTAAGAATTGCGCGGGTTGGGTTATGACCCGCTTTTTAGCCCATTTTAGCCCAAGTAACTTTTGGGCTGGATATTGACCCATCCAATTATTAACTCAGTTGACCCGCCCAAATTCAATCCATTTGACACTCCTACCTGAAATACTTCCAATTGCTTTCAAAATGCTTGCAAAAGTGTAGTGATCAACAGTAAAACCAGTCCGCCTCATTCTTGAAAAGCAGGAGAACGCTTCTCCACCGACTCCTAAATTAGAGAAACCGGAAATGACAGCATTCCAGGAGATTTCATCCCATATCATAACATCAGAGCACAACTTACGGAAACCGTCCAAGCTACATCTACACTCCGAGTAAGCAGACAACAACGATACCACCAAGTAATGGCTATTCTTTAAACATTGTTGTATCACGTGCCCATGGACCAGCTCACAATGAACCAAGTAATCCGGGCAATAAAACGAGCTCAACAAACTCGTATACGTAACATAATTAGGTTTAATTCCCAATGTCATCATTTCCTTGAACAAAAACATAGCTTGTATAGGGCAATGATATTGTGCATAACCAGTAATCATGGAGGTCCAAGTAATAACATTCCTTTCATACATTTGATCGAAAACTCTCCTCGAAGTCTCGAGATCAAGACATTTCGAATACATATCAATCAAAACAGTCCCTACTGTAACATCCAAAGAAAAACCAACTTTCCAACTCAAAGCATGCAACTGAACACCAAGTTTACATGCTTCTAACCGAGCACAACCAACCAAAGTAGCCGAAACACTCGACGGGGTTGGACTAATACCTTCCCTTATCATTCCAAGAAACAACGCTATCGCCTTTTCAGGGTAATGGGTGTCCAAATATCCAGAAATCAAAGCATTCCATGTGACCACATTTCTTTCAGGCATTTCATCGAACACTTGCTGTGCTGATGTTACAATACCACATTTTCCATACATATCAACAAGAGCCGTGTTGATAAATACATTTGAATCGAAACGAAATTTGATAATTTGGCAATGGGTTTGTATTCCAA
This sequence comes from Anisodus tanguticus, assembly GCA_034509755.1. Classification (NCBI taxonomy): domain Eukaryota; kingdom Viridiplantae; phylum Streptophyta; class Magnoliopsida; order Solanales; family Solanaceae; genus Anisodus; species Anisodus tanguticus. Next base: position 51,232,223 of record CM067547.1, read on the forward strand.
CTGATAAAGAACCCAATTTTGCACATGTGGAGATGATTTGATTGAGGCTAAATTGGTCATGTAAAAGACCATTTTGATGTAATTGAGGTAACAAGTCTAAATTAATGTTATTTGATTCGTTATATTTGTCTTTGAAGCTATGGGTTGTTGTTCTAACTTGGTAACAAATTTGGTTGGATAATTTTGATTGTTTTCCTATGTTGTAGCATTGGTGAAATGCAGGTGATCTGAAAATCATTTTATGTCAAATCATTTCCCCGTTTGAGAAGTCGTCCACTTTGATTTGGGCCTCTTGCAATGGCAAAAATGACACAAGTGATAAAAAAAATATCGGTCTACTTTCGTTTATTGATCAGTTTTATGTCCCTTACAAGTTGGGTTGTTTTGCCCTGCCGTAACTAAAATTATCAAAATACTCTCATTTAACGGAAACCCCCAATATACACCTAAATAGGGCTGGTAATGGATCGGAGGTGGATTGGGTGGAGCTCAATCCGCCTCCACCCGTCAACCATCTATCCATCACCCGACTCATCCGTCACCCTATTTTTTCTTCATCCACATCCGATCCATCCATCATCCACGGGTGGATCGGGTGCTTTGCGGATGAAAATTATAGCACAATCAGTTTGGTATTTTTCAGTTTTCATACTATCTTGCTTTACCATTATAATTTGATCTTGATCCCATTGTAATATTCATCAACCTATTATATTGCTAACAGTTATAGTCATATATAGAGTGATGTTCAACATAGAAAATGTTAATTATGTATAACGTAGTACAAAAATAACATTTTTGATACTAGAAATCATCGTTATTGTCATGTTGAAATTGAAAAAGAATTTCCGTTCACTTTAGAAAAATAAAGACAATTATTGAAAATAAAACCAAGTACTAGTAACGACATGAGTCATGGGTATATTATCACTGAACTACACAAAAAATAACTAATTTATAAACTGATGGATGGATGGGTCGGGTGGTGGGTTGGATGTATGTCCACCCGAATCCGACCCGATCCGTCACCCGATTAAAATCCGTGTTTTGTCGGTTTTTCGTTCATATAATCGGGTCGGATGGATGGATAACCATCGTGTTAGGGTGAAATTGTCAGCCCTACACCTAAATAACTCAATTTTAATTGAAATTACCTATTTCCACTCTCTTAACCTAACATACGACCCACTAATTGAACTCCAACCCACTAAACTAAGTCAGTTCATCGTAGTGTGATTAGGCCTTTGCCACCTCGGAAGAGTTTTGGTTCTTTTAAGTTTGCAAAAGTTAATATTTTGATTATGTCGAGTATTTAATAAATTTTGTCAGTTAGATTTTACAAAAATTATGAAAAAAAAAAAACTCTAAACAGGTTATACTTTTTAATTTATTTATGTGTTTGATAATGATCCAACGTACTTACAAGCTAAGTGTTTATAAGTCAAAATCAATCATAAGTAACGAGTTGATTATCAGCTTATGATCATTGTTATTTTATATATTCTTTTACTATATTATCCTCTCTTTTTTAAAATTCTCAAAATACCTTTAGCAGGAGAAAATTTCATACTTCCTCTTCACCCCATATATATACTCCTCCTTTCCTTCACATATACTTTTAAATTCATAATTTTTAATAAAATTTATAAAGATAGTTTCGTTATTTTAACAAAAGAACCGTTTATCAATATTTTCTTACCAAACAGGGGAAAATCTGCTTGTTGTCACGCTGGACTTGTGCAGTACGGAGAAAGTTTGTTCAAACTGATGCAGGAAAAATATGCGATTAAGCCATGATTGGAGCATTTTGCGTGTATGGAAAATCTGCTTGTTGTCATGGACTTGTGCAGTACGGAGAAAGTTTGTTCAAACTGATGCAGGAAAAATATGCGATTAAGAGAAGCATTTTGCGTGTATGATGGATCTTTTGAGGCATACGATTTGATTCAGAGCATGTCGATTGAACCAGATTTATTTGTTTGGGGAGCATTGTTAGGGGCATGTAGGCAGCACGGAAATATGGATTTAGCAGCGGTTGCAGCTGAAAAATTGGCTAAACTTGAACCTGAGAGTGCGGGAAGTAGTGTGTTGCTATCGAGTTTATATGCTGATGCAAGTAAGTGGGTAAATGTCGCGAAGGTAAAAAGGCTGATCAAGAAGAAGAAGCTGAAAAAGGTTCCTGGCTGTAGTTGGGTAGAAGAAGCTGAAGGTCAGATTCTATTGCCATGGGAAATACCTTGTTTAAATCAAAGTAAGAAACAGAAGCTCAGGCAAATTTGGTATGACATTGAGGTGATCACTTTCAAATATCTGATCTGAATGTTAACCAGATCTGTCCTATCACTGTTAGTAATGTTTTTGTCATACAGATCAGTTGAGAAGCTTACACAGCCAGGAGCTTGCATGAGGCAATAGTTGAAGATAAAAAAAAAAAAAAAGTTGATGTGGATTGCATGGTTGTACCAGCCACATTAAGAGGATCAAAGTTCTAGAGGCATTTTGAACTAGCCCAGAAGTGAAACAAAGTTTTTCTCTCAGACTTGGTTGATAACTCCACTGTTATTCTTTCAAATTCCAGAGGCATTTAAAACTAGTCCAGAAGTGAAACGCGGTTTTTTCACAAAGGTGGTTAACTACTCCTGAAGCAAATGTGATCACTCAAATGTCGTATGCACAGGATGAAGGCTTGCTTTGAGGGGAAGGTGTAGAGGAATCCAATGTTCTTTTTGCTCCCTACTCTCAACTGATACACCAAATGAAAAAAGAAATGCACTATTCAAGAAAGAGGCAGGCAGTTCTTTATTGAACAAGGTTAGATTCGAGGTGATCACAACCTAGTGTCTCTGAGATTTAGGACCTAGCTTGAGTCATTACCATCTTGAATACCAGCTCGATTTCCAAGTAAGATACAAGTGCAGGAGATGAAACATGTTTGTTGAAGAATATCCAAGAAGATACAGATGGCAATAACTTACAGAAATCCCATGCGCTTTGGGATCAATAAGCAGTAGCACGAGCAAAAGAACCGGTTTATATGGAATACAGTGGATGGGCAGAAAAATCCTACAAGGCTTTTCCAGACAAAGCACGCCAAAGGGTACTCACTTCCTATCAAAGAACTTAAAGTTTCGTTTGGATTATAGGCTAGTATGTTAATACTGCATTGAGCTTTGACGTCTAAAGCACTCACTTCTTAAAATGCAACGGTCCTACATTTCTCATCCATTCACCAGTGTATGGTGGAAAACAAGTTAAAATGAGAGAAGAAAGTTCAGTGTTTCCAAGAAGTTAAATTGGCTCAAGAACGGGGGTGGAAGTGATTTTCCAAAAAAAAAATAATCATTAGGAAGACATTTTTCTTGGTGTTTGGTCAACCAAAAATATTTTTCAAGAAAAACATTTTCCATCTAAAGTGAATAGGCAGAAGACATTTTCTTTTCAACTACAATATTACTTTGCTTCAACTCATACTTGGACATTATTATTAGTTTTTAATGAGTACTATATTAAAAGTTTCATTGAAACACTCTCCTATATGCTCATATTATCATTGATTGCAACATGTTTTTCACGTGAAAATATATATTTCCAGTCACTAACCTGATCCTAACACGGCAAACAATTTCCACGAAAATATTACTAATATTTTAAAGAGAGAACTTCTCAGAAGAAACGACTTCCATCATATCAAACACACTTGAATAGGAAAGGACACCAAGAAAATCACAATGGTGAATAAACGAGTAGGAAATAGATCAATCCAGTGATTGCAAGAAGTTACAAAAAAAATGGGACCTTTGATGCTTGTGCAGGAGGCAAATCCAGCTACTGATAATGAAATGAAATTGCAAAACCCCTCGGTCACGAAGGATGAATCTTTTGAGTTCTCTGGATTACAGTTATCCGTTCCTTGATAAACCACACAGAGTACAGAGACGATTACTTACCTACAATCAAGTTCAAAAGTACAGTTTCTATCCATACAGAGTTTAAGGCACAAGGCAAATGAAAAGCAATCAAGAAAACAAATGGAGACAGAATTCTACTATACTGGTTGTATCCTTCAGATATATCAATGAAGAATGGCAAATCTGGTAGAATAGCAGAGCAAGCACAGATTACTCAGTATACATGATAAGCAAATTCATATTTTGCATGATAAGAAAAAAGAACCTGCCCACGTAGGATCTTCTACCAAATAAATAACCACAATACGGAACACCTGAACGAGACAGTGACCATCTGACAAGAACAAGAAACATAAGGAGAGTATATTTCGCAAAGAGAACCAAAAGAATTTCCTTTGCACCACTCTTTGAGCAACTCAGAGCACTAGTCTTTGATACCTACAAAGTAATGTTTTCTGAAATTGTTATACCCTTGCGCTATACAAAGGTAGTGCTTTCAACACTTAAACAGCACAAAATATCCTTGGCTTCTCGATCTACAAGTGTAGTCGCTACCATATGCAGTCATAGAAACAAACAGCAGAATAAGGAGAATGATGAGATGTAAGAAGAAAGAAACTACACTGCACCACAGAGACAAAAAGGAAAGCCAGCTAAGCTTAATCTGAAAGAGTATTTACCTGCGCTGTTTAATTATTAGTCAGAAGCATCCCATGTAATGTTCATCAAGAAATAAGAAGAAACATAATCACGATTTATTATTAGGTTGTAAATGGAACATCAAAATATCCAGGCAAAACAAACAGAAAACAAGTAGTTAATAAAGCCATCTCCCCTGGAATTGGAGGTAGGATAGTGTGGAAAACATTGACACCTGCATCAATCTAGAATGACCTACAAGATCGAGAGGATAGGGACGTCAACTTCCACTCATTTTCTAATCAGCCACCATCACAAGTGGTTAGTTTATAAACAAGGTCCAAATTCCACAACGTATCAAAATCATTTCAAATTCCTCCTTAATTTCATGAGTTGTGATTCATTGCATCCACATGTACGTTTTAGACTAATGCATGAAGACGAATAACATCTATTTTAGATGGAGTTAGCTATAGTATTCAGAGATTCTTCATAGCTACACTATTTTTCCGTTGGTCATCAACCATCCTCCTTTATCCGGGCTTGGGACCGGATACACTTTGCAAAGCTCACATAAGAAGAGTTTCAAAGCAATAAAAGTTGCGCAAAAGTAAATTCCACTTCAAAATTTTGAACACAATAAAAGTATATTAAGAAGAGAAAGTACTGATGAAGGTGCAATACAGCATCTTATAATCAACCAAATTTTACCTACTCATTGTTATTGAACTAGCTTAAAGAAAGGAACAGTACGAGACAAACACATTCACATGGTCCATAGATAGACATATACATATACATCACATGGTCCATAGATAGACATATACATATACATCACATGGAGGAAAGACCACACATTCACAATATAAGGTTTCAAGCTCAAACAACATTACCAAAGAAGTTACTAGCGGTATCGTGAAATTGTGAACCAAGTGATGCACAAAAAGTATTCATCAAAAGCTTCTCAAAATTTAATACCACATGATTTCAGTCACACCGTTGATGGTCAAAAATACACATACATGTATATCCACAATACGAAGATGACAGAAAATTGATTAATTCAGCTAGGTCAAATAAGATATTCACTTAGTCGGTCCTCCCAAAGAATATTGTATCATGTACATTATATAAGGGAAACAGGGCAGCAGATCATCTAAGGGTGTGTTTGGTACGAAGGAAAATGTTTTCCACGGAAAACGTTTTCTTGAAAAATGTTTTCCTAGAAAATAAGTGGGCTTCTTACTTATTTATTTTCTAGTATTTGGTAAGTAGGCAGAAAATATTATCCCAAAAGCATTTTATATAATCTAGGCAAACAGGGGGTGGAGGGCAGGAGTGTGGGGTGGTGGGGATCGGGCCTATGGGGGTGGGGGTGGAGGTGGAGGTGGGGTGTGTTAGAGGGTGGGAGGAGACAATTAATGTGGAATGCCACTTATGGAACTTGTTTTCCCTACTCTCATTAGGGAGGGCATTTTCCTTATTTTTGAAGGAACTTGTTAAACTAGAGAAAATGTTTTCTAAAATTTTTTCACCAACCAAACATGGAAAATTTGAAAAATCCTTCATACCAAACACTGCCTAGGTGTATTGGAAAATCTAAAGCCGCCTCAGAGAAAATGTAACCACATGAAATGTTTGTAATTGTTACTGAACTTTAAGAAAGCACAAACACTTAGGGACCACGAAGTTGGCCAATGATATATGGTACAATCAATTATTGTGTTAGGTAACAGCTGACAAGTTCCTACTATATTATTGAGTCTTTGATCATTACTGGAAACAAATGTCTAATACTAACATTAATACAAAATGTTAACACTTATCATTAAAAGGATAGGTTGAGATTGTACAAATAATTTGCTGCTTTTGGGTGAACTTTATTTCAGGAAAACATCCACATCAATGTTTTACAAGAATAGATGAAACGAAGTGCCATTTTATTGTCTAACTCAAATTTGTCCCAAATGTTACTAGAGTATGCCTCGTGGTATCTACCGTGAATTCTCTAAGCTCAAGCATCTGGCTGGTCCACACTACAAATTAAGTTACAGTGGAGCTGAAGAAAAAGTGTATCAAAGCATGTTAGAAAAAGAAATAACGAATGTGAAGAGACCATGGGAAAATACTAGAAAGCATGACAAAGCATTCTAACAAAGGAATAGTAATTACAATGTACGAGGAACAACAGATAGTAACAGGAATCGACGGACAAGAAACTACAGATACTACGAATACTAGTATGGAAGAATTAGCGAGACAACGCACTACTACCTACTAATCTTCTACCCTAATCCGTGTCCTCCCCAACCTCCTATCTAAGGAATTTTCTCGATAAGCTGCAATTGAGCCATGACAAATACCTAGGTAGAAGAGATGAATAAGACAAATACATATAATCCGGTATGCCATCTAATATTTTTAACCCAATCTTCTGGGGTAAAATCATGAGCCAGAAGATTACCAATGCAAGAATAACTTCATTTGTGCATGTTGATCAGACATTCAGAATGAAACCTCTTTTTTCCCCAACAACAACTACTTTCTGAATGTGAAGGGACAATGCACTTTATAATCACCATAAGAAAAAGATATCTAATTGCCCTTTATACAGCCATATTTAACTATGTATGCATCAGTAAATAGCCCAGAAAGAAATCAAGAAATGGTGATGAGATGTTTCCTCTTCATCAAGAAATGGTAAATGGTGGGGAGGGGAAAGCAGCATTTGATAATGGATGAAACAAATGAAAGTCAAACTTTAATGTTCTCAAATGCAGAATGCCATATGTAGTGCAACACTTGAGATCCAAGATATACAAGAAACTCTCAAAGTATATTTAGTAGAACATTAGATACAGCAGAAATATTTCTAAAATGCAGAAATATGATCGCAAGCAAAACAATTTCAACCAAGGTGTTACAACGGTTACTGCTAAATATGTTGGAGGGTAAAATTAAGAAAAACTTATTTGCTTTACTAGCGCATTACAAATTTAGAATATGTTCTTAATTGACCACCCATCTTAGTTTGCATCCATTTCAAGATATGCGTAAAAAACAATTGCTCTTTCTGCAGCTATAGAAATTAGAATAGGAATTTTTATCAGCAACAATCCACTTCGAGGACAATGAAGATCATTGCATGACCACCAAATATTCCTTATATGCCAATTATTTCTTAAAAAGTTGCTCATACCATTTCGATTTTCTTCCACACTAACCGCCAGATAAAATGTTCTATGGCCTGAAAATTCTTAAAACTAGTTTGCTTTCTGTCATAGTACAAAATTTGCAATCGACAAAGAGAGTAGTAAACAAGATGTAAGAGTAAGCAGTCACTTCTAGGAAAAACCGGGTTTTACCCTCAATTTTGTACTATATAAACATATAAGCACACCAAAAGACATGCTACAATTCTCACCAACAGAAAAATAGAAAGAGAATCCGTGAATTATTGTACTACTATTTTTCAAGAAAAGTGTGATCTAAACAACAATTTTTTCCTGTATTATGTTTTAGGAAGCTACAATCAGATATAACCTGGCTCTAAGAAATTTAGAGCAATTTATGAAATTTTTGTCCCTATAAATCTACCAAATCTAAACAAGTAAAAAAAAAAGCCTAAACAATCTAACTAAAATTCCTACTTTGCATTCCACCAAGTGAGACTTCTGATGGACAAAATCCAAGTAACCAACCCTGTACAAACAATTAACTATTAGCATACAAAAAGTTCACACAAACAGTAGCGTTACACAACTTGTGAAGAATCAAGAATCTAACCTCATTTCCGTGTCTACTACTATTTGTCACCATGATAAGGACCAAATTTATTTCCAGACCAATCCCGCTGTTGCGCCATATTATATGGATGATGATGAAATCCATGTCCATGGCCATGTCCTGACATTCCCATCATAGGCATTGGTACCATTTGTGGCGGATACATCATTGGCATAGGCATTGGCATATGACCATTATTATTACTCCTACTATGCACATGTCCATTGCCATTAACACTACCAGATTGCTGCTGCAAACTCTGTGGCACAGGAGTCGAAGCAAATAAATGATCAGAACTCGAAGGTCCTTCATTCGATAACCCTTGCATTCTCTTCAAATACAACCTATACTTCTGTAAATGACTCGCAACATTTTCCCGCATTAATCCTTCAACATTCATAAGTTGCATAATTGTTTTAGGTACAGCATTTTTAATCCCTAAATGTGCAACCACATCAACAAATCTCTTATGTAGCTGTGGGGTCCACACTAACCGCGGCCTCTTTACCGTCTTCCCTGATGAATTCATTGCAGAATCATATTTTTCATTAACAACAACCATATCCTTCGGGTCAATCCTTCGGGTTTTCCTCGAATCCGACCCGTCTAGTATCGGATCCGGTTCATCATTCTCATTTAATTTCCCTAAAATATGTAATTGTTGTAACTGTGTTGATCGGAGAGATGAGAACGTGTTCTCTGAAGCGCGATTGACGTCCGTCATCGTTTTTGACGGCTCCAGTGTGATTCGAAACGCTGATGCGAGTTCCGGTGGAATTAACGGCGTAGATAACGGCGTTAGATCGTCGAAACTTGGAAGTCCGTCTTCCCACTCGAGAACACGGTTATTATCATCACCGTTGGTGAGTTTCACTTCTTCACCCATTAGAACCTTCTCGAATCGTAATTTTTTTTTTTTATTACAATTTATCAGGCAGAGAAGAAGTGGGGTGAGGGGAAGGAGGGGCGTGGGTGGGGTATGTGGCGGTGGAAAAAAATGGGAATATAATAAATAAAGTGTGAGAAAAAGTGTAATTATATGATTCTAAAATGGCCTAGTAAGGATGCCAGCATGGATAGCTTAGCTAGATATTTTTCTATCTTACTTAGTAGATAGAGAATCTTTAATAAATATCTACTCCCTCTGTTCTATTTTATACGAATATCTTTCACTTGATATAAAATTTTAAAAATTAAAAAATATTTTTAAAATTTATGATTTAAAATAATTTATAAATTTTATGTTGCTAAAAAATATTTTAATAAATATAAATTTAAAATTGATTTGTTATTAAATATAAAAAAATATTTTTTTGATTAACTAAAAAAAAGAGTGTTGTATAAACTAGACAAAGGAGTATATCTTTTTCTAGTTTTTTTTTATATCCCGCTTTCTGTTTACGCCAAACTATTTCTGGAGATAGTAGTCTCGGTAACTCAGCACTACTTAGGGGTGAGCGGGTCCGGGTACCCTAACTTTTTTGAACAACCCGGACCCTACCCAGTAAACGACCGGTTCCTAAATCTACTACCCGGAACCTACCCAGTAAACGACCGGTTCCTAAATCTACTACCCGGAACCTACCCAGTAAACGACCGGTTCCTAAATCTACTACCCGGAACCTACCCATAGCAATCATTACCCGAAACCTACCCGGACCCTGCGGTTCCGGGTAGGTTCCCGGGTACCCTATGAAGCATTTATGTCATAAATACTACTCTGCATAATCCAAAAAGTTTACATAATTTGGAAATTTGGATCTGCTTTTGAGCTTAAAATGGAGGAAATCAGTGACGGAAAATCTGAAATTTGTGTATTTGTGTTTTAGTTTAGAAAGAGAAGTGGGCTTAGGGGTTGGTCGGACCTATCAACCGGACTGGGCCAAAAAATTAAACGCCCCAAAGCCCAAAACTAAATAATTTAAATGGGGGTGGGTTCATAGGGTCCGGGTATCGATTCCGGGTCCGGGTACCCGATCTCTATTTACCGAAATCGGAACCGGACCCGACATTGATCGGTTCCTAATTTTACTACTCGGAACCTACCCATTGTGATAATATATCTACTCGGAACCTACTTGTTAGTGTCGGTTCCGGTCGGGTATCCGGGTACCCTTTACCCGTGCCCACCCCTAGCACTACTACTAGTAAATCGTGGGATGTGTCTGAATGATCATGGTTTGAAAACAGAGCAACTGAACCTACAAGGTCCTACCCCAGAAGAAAGCAAATTGCTCCCCTCCTTTGTCATCCAGCTATTCCCGTGGACTATTTTTTTTTTGCTTTTCTACTCTGGGGAGATAACCCAATTGGAATGTGTCTATTTATAGATTTTTTGTCATTTTCCTTTGATACTTTTTGCAAGAATTAGTAATTGTCCTAAAGACTTGATCTTGTTTATGATTAGCCCTCTATTAGTTTTCTCAAAGGATAGTGCTCTCCCTAATATGTAATATTTCATATGTTTCAATTTAGGGAATATAGTTTACGACAATAACATATTCAGTATAATTTTATAAGTGGGTTTGGAGAGGATAGTGTGTGCACAAATATTACTATCTTGGGAGGTAGAATGGTTATTTTCGATAAACCTTCAGCTCAAAAAAAACATTTCAGGTTAGGAAATATAGTTTAATTGAACATAAAGTTAAAAAAATAAAGTTAATATTTTGAAACTTATGAACATAAAATGTTATGAGATTTTTGTGATGGTAAAAATGACACTAAGGTATACTAAAAATTTAAAGGTTGTTATAAAATCATAAAACTAGAACAAGAATATTATGGAGAAAGAGAGAAGAGATGAGAGTTCTTTATTTCTCTTGAGGGATGAAATACAATGAAGGAAACATCTCTCTATTTATAATAGAAAAATGACTTGGTCACAAAGTTAATAACCTTAACTTTCCTTGTAGAGATAGACATTCATAATAATAAATAATATTTATAACACTCCCCCTTGAATGTCTATTTAGTATATAATGTGCCTCATTAAAACCTTTTGCTAGAAAAACCCAGTGGGAAAAAATTCTAGTGAAGGAAAAAGAGAACATATTTCTAATAATACGCATTTTGGTTGCCTCATTAAAATCCTCTCAAGAAAACTCCAGTGAGACAAAACCTTCTAAGGAAAAAAGAGTACAACGCGTATTAACTCCCCCTGATGTGAACACCAATTCAAAATTCGAATCTTCACATCCCAATCTTGTGCACCATCTTCTCGAAAGTTGCAGTTGGTAGAGGCTTGGTGAACTAATCAGTCATATTATCGCTCGAATGAATCTGTTGCATGTTGATATCACAATTCTTTTTGGAGTCGTGTGTGAAGAACAACTTTGGTGAAATATGTTTTGTTCTATCCCCTTTTATGAATCCTCCCTTTAGTTGGGCTATGTATGTTGCTGCATCTTCAGTCTTTGGATAGACTTGCATCGGCATATAATATTATTGAAATCACTCCAAGTGAATCCCTGACTTGCTTTATAAACATATGTTATCTATAAATGATTTGATTGTCATGTAAAACAACATCGTTGTAATTCCTCATAGGGATAGCAAAATATATAAATGCATTAATTGCATAAAGATATGGCACTTCAGGACCAAAGAGTTCTGTAAGTTTCTCAATTCAACTTCTTTCAACAGATAATCTATTACTTTTGGAAACTTTTCAAGAGTTCGAATAATATTCAAGTAATCAATTTACACTCATAAAGACGTAAGGATAATAGAATCATGGGTACCCTTTGTCAATGAATACTCATTATGATATATCGTATTCACCTTGTTTGATTTAATTCATATAATGAACATATTTTTAGAATCTGTATATGTTTCAAGCATTTAAAATTCTTCAAGAATTTTCATATAAATTTTGTCAAGTGGTAATATACATTAATATTTAAATACGTGACATTTTCTGCTGTCTGGAATACAGGTCCAATAAGCTTGAAGCTTACCAAAATGCGTAATTTTACTTGGTAATAATGTCTATGTTAGCATGCTTTGTAGACGTAGAATTTAGATCCTCACAATCTTTTATAATATTGTGCTATATTGTACCAAAGATATCGTCGATGACATATCATTTGTATCGATTCGCAATGTGACATAATTTATTGAGATCTCATCGCTTTCATAATTTTATGATAGAATATACACTTTGTTCGCGAAAAGGTAGCTCGTAGACAAGTACATGTCTTGCATGTCTCTTCACGGTACCAAATTGTTGACATATTTACTAAGGGTATTCCCTTGGTTCTTTTTGAAGATTTTAGGGACCGTTTTAGCATACGACAATCTCCCGCTATGACTGCGGGGGTGTGATAAAATATGTCGTGTATATTTCCCATATATACACGGTTTTCCCTCTTACCATATTTGTAGAATTCTTGTACATGTGTAATTATAGTAGTAGTCTTGTATTAGGAAAAAGGTATTAGTCTTGTATTAGGAAAATGTAGATTTAATTTCTATAATTAAATATTGTATATCATGTATATATACCTTTCACATTAATGAAAATAATCTAGGGGATTATTCTCTTTCATTTTAGGTACCTAAACCTCTCATAAGGTTTCATGAAGTGTTATGTCGTATACTCTTCAAGAGCACATTACCTTCTTACTATGACCATTTTGATCATTTTCTCCTCTTTCTTTTCAATTATTACATTTGGAACCAATTGATCTACCATGCTTCATGCACGTTGTAGACTACCAAATCAAAAAAAGGGCTCGATGGGAAGAAAGATTACGTGCGGCCTGTAGAGCACATGTAAGGCACAGTCGAGTTCTGTCCTTCAGGGACGTTAATTTAATATGAGCATTTCGCAGCTTAAATATGAAATTAATTTTAGGTCAACAAATGCTTCTAGCACTTGATTGGAATTATCTTTGAACGTGATCAAACTAATGATAATTTACAATATATTTATAACTGCTTATTCCTCCCCCTTATGTTGGAAAACTAAAACATATCACATATTCTTTGGGGAATCCATCTTTGTGCATCATGGTAGATTAATTAATCATATATCACATATAAAAATTGTTATATGAAAATATATGGTTCCTGAATCAATTATGAGGGGAGAATTCATCATAATTTATTGGTCTGAAGCATACAAGTGTTGTTGTATGCAATATATCATATTTCATATCAACCCATGAAGCTTTGTTCTCATTAGCAATGATTTAGCTATGTATATGAGGCATTCAGCGCTAAACCAACTTGGTATAAACCAGCATTAACAAGATGAATTATTTTAATTACATAATCTGAAAATTGTCCTGTCAACTTAATTATTTTGAGCAAGTAATTTTGTATATGTCAAACTGCGTGTTAACAATAAACGCACATGTGAACGCCTTATCGATGCATCTATTTAAGACATCACATAACAGGTGAACGGGCCCATATTCACCTTTATATTTTTTCAAAATTTTGGGAATTCAATCCCAACATTAGCTAGTATAATCAACTTATCATGAGAACAAGCACAAAAATATTTTTTTGATGAATCTTCTAGTTCTTCAATATATGTCAAGTACTCAATCTACACATCATATTTGAATCGGTATGGCCATACCGACTAATAAAATTATTTATACTAGTAAACTTTAAATTTACCACGCCATGTGCTATTTGTTTTAGTAAACTTCTAATTTACTATGACATGAATTATCTTTTGTATTAATAAACTTCTGATTTATTGTGACATGTGATTTAATCATTTATATTTGTGTAGTACAATTTAAAGAATAAAGAGGGTAACATTTCACATACATATTTCTTACCTACTATGATTTTGAAGATATCTAATCCTTTAATCATTTATAGCTTAATATGATAGCCATTTACTTTAGTAAACTTCAAGTTTACTACAACTTGTGTTTCAATCATAACAACTTCATAAATTGCAATTTAGAATGACTGACATAATAGTATATAAGCTTTTCAGGAGCCTTTAGTTTATTCTCCATAATCACATATTGTTTGGACACTACAGGGCATGATCTTCTAGGTAAATAGTTAGCTCCTCTGGAGCCCTTAATTGATTTTGTACTATCAAATATTAACTTGACATCGTTGGTGTCATGAAAAAAAAATTACAACCAAATGAATTTTAAAGACATTCTTAAATTCATAAATGACAAAAAGTAAACATCAAGTTTTACTGATACTTCTATCATCAATTTCTATGGTAAATATCTCCTTCAGGGAGAATACCCATTAACATCCGAATATTTTGTATCAAAGCGGCAACCACATAATTATTTCTTTCTTCAAGAAATTATGTATGAATTGTTATTTTCTTATAGAAAATCGGTAAGTAAACATAACATATTAATGTGGTTATAGTAGAAAGTATTCTACAAAATTTGTATCCTTTTGCCTTAGAATGATATCTAATAAAAGTATTCAAGATGGCAACAATGGCATTCATACCACAAAATAAACTTTATTATTTTATCTCTTCCGGAGGTGTGTTGTGATGCTTCTTCATTCACTTCGGAGAATGAAACTTGATCATTTAGATGAGCTTTATACATAATTTTCAATAGCTCATTATTTCTCTCAACCACAAGAAAATACCGCTTTAATATATCTCTCAATCCTTTTCTGCTTCATGAGAAAAGTTCAAAGCATTATTACATTCAAGAGTAAGTTTAATGTCTTACCGTTTTGGGAGTAATATTTAAAGTTTTACTATTTTAGGAGTAAATCTAAAAGTCCTACTACATCATGAGTAATTTCAAAGTTTTACCACTTCTGAAATAATTCTAAAATTCTACTACTTCAAGAGTAAAGTTTAAAATTTTACTAATTCGATATTAAATTTTAAGGTTTTACTACTTCAAGAGTAAATTTTAAAGTTCTACTACTTCGGGAGTAGATTTCAGAGTTTTACTGTTTCGGGAGTAGATTTTAGAATATTTATTACTTTAGAAGTTCTTCTACTTCCAGAGTAGAGTTCAAAGTTTTATTATTTAAGGATCAGAGTTCAAATTTTGCTACTTCGGGAGCATATTTCTAAATTTGCTAATTCAAGAGCAAATTTCTAAGTTTGCTACTTCGGGAGCAGATTTCTAATATTTGCTACTTCGGAAGCAGATTTCTAAATTTGCAACTTCAGGAGCAGATTTCTAGGTCTGCTACTTCAGAAGCCGATTTCTTGAGTTTACTACTTCGGGACTAAAAGATAAAATATTTAAAATATTTTTCTCAATGATTCTACCTCTTCTGGAGGTAAGGCAAGATATCAAGAATATGTTTGTATTTGTAAGCTTTACTAAATAACAGTCACTTCAGGGAATAAATCTGTATTTGTAATATTTATCAAAAGTTCTCATTCTTCAGGAATGAAACATATTTGAACGCGCCTTAACCATATAAAATTATGGTCGGTTAGGACCTCTTTAAGAGATTGCTACTCTATGAGCAAATCAAGGCACATATATAATGTAGAGATTTTTTTCTAACATATCTTCAATTGTAATCACAAGCTTATAAAAATATTATCACTTCTAGTGATTAATGAATGCATGAAATATATTGCCACTTCTAGTGGTTATAGACATAAACAAATTAATCTTAACAAGCGTACAAAAATATTGCAACTTCTGATGCAATAAATATTATTATTACTTCCGATAGCTAATTAATTTGGTCACAATAGATATACAAAGTATTGCCACTTCTGGTGATTGTGCCCTAATAGTTAAAGTAAATCATGAAATTAATATTAAAATAATACTTGGGTCCGTTTGACGATATTGCTCTTAGAGAGCAAATTTAATTACCAGAGAAAAGCTTATGCTATTTAAGTAGATTTTCCTTCCTCTTTTTTTTGGCCAGAAATTAGCTTTTGCATCCTTTATCACTGCATGGTGTTATCCAGTAAGCTTGATAGCTAGCTTTTAAATTAGCAATCTATATATCTACGCATATTAAATAATTGGGCAAAGAGCTACGAGATACCTGTGGAACGATTGGCAGCAGTCTGCAAATATTTCGTTTATGATATTGTCCAATTCCTCAATTGGTTAGAATCTTGTGCTGATAACGTGTTATAAAATCATAAAATTAGAACAAGAATATTATGAAGAAAGAGAAAAGACATGAGAGTTCTTTATTTCTCTTGAGGGATGAAAATACAATGAAAATCATAAAACTAGAACAAGAATATTATGGAGAAAGAGAGAAGACAGGAGAGTTCTTTATTTCTCTTGAGGGATGAAAATACAATGAAGGAAACATATCTATTTATAATAAAAAATTGACTTAGTCCCAAAGTTACTAACCATAAATTTTCTTGTAGACATAGACATTCACAATAATAAATAATATTTATAACAAAGGTTAAATTATTTATTAAGTATAAAAATATATTTTTTAAACGGACTAATAATATCACATAAATGAGAAATGGAGTATCAATTGTTTTGAAAAAATGTACTTTTGGATTGTTCGAAATCCAACAATAATAGACAATCCAAACTAATAAAAGTATCATTGATTTACTGGTATCGAATTATCAAAATTAATAGTTGGAAATCAGTTAAGAATTATATGATTAACGATAAACGAATTAATTAATAGCTGGAGTCCTCACTTACACCGACGTGATTCAAATCCATGGACCATAGGTTAAAAAGTAAAATATGTCATAATGTCAACAATACTATTATTCTCTTGAGCACGGAAATACAACAACATACCCATTGAAATCCCACAATGTGGGGTCTGGGAAGGGTAGAGTGTACGCAGACCTTACCTCTACATTGGTAGGTAGAGTGACAGTTTCCGAGAGACCCTCGGCTCAAGACAGAGCATACGCACAAGCAAAGCAGAAGTAAAGCAACCAAGATTAACAGTCCGGGAAAAATTTAAAAATTTAAAGCAGTATGAAAATACTGGTATCAAAGCGCATACACCAAGTATTAACTAGCGCATGCAAATAGGCTAAACAAAGTACACTAAAGGATACATATAAGCAGAAAGCCAGCTACATGTTACTATAAAGCCATAATGTGCTTATTTGTATGATAAGTTAAGCAGGCTTACAATACTAACATTACCACTACCAATTTACAAGCGTAAGTAGGACTACACTCGACTACCTACTACCCTTCTACCCTAATTTGTGTCCTCCACAACCCTCTATCTAAGGTCATGTCCTCAGTAAGTTGCACCTGCGCCATATCTCATCTAATCACCTCTCTCCAATACTTCTTTGGCCTACCTCTACCCCTCATGAACCCGTCCATAGCCGACCTCTAACACCTCCGCACTGAGGCATTTGTGTCTCTCCTCTGCACATGCCCAAAGCATCTCAACCTCGCTTCCCGCATATTATCCTCCACCGAGGCCACTCCTACTCTGTCCCGGATAACATCATTTCTAATCCTATCACTCCTTCTATGCCCGCACATCCATCTCAGCATCCTCATCTCCGCAACTTTTATTTTTTGGATGTGCGAAGTCTTGACTGGACAACACTCCGTCCCATACAACATAGTCGGTCTAACCACCGCCCTATAGAACCTGTCTTTAAGTTTTTGTAGCATATTTTTGTCGCATAAGACTCCAGATGCGAGCCTCTATTTCATCCACGCTGGCCCAATACGATGTGTGACATCGTCATCAATCTCTTCATTCCCCTGGATAATAGACCCGAGGTACTTGAAGCTTTCTTTATTTGGGATGACCTGAGTACCAAGACTCACCTCCACGTTTGTCTCAAGGTCGCTCCCGTTACTGAACTTGCACTCCAAGTATTCTGTCTTGGTCCTGCTTAGCCTAAATACTTTAGATTCCATAATCTGTCTCCAAACCTCCAGCTTAGTATTCACTCCGCTGCGAGTCTCATCAATCAGGACTATGTCGTCTGTGAATAACATACACCATGGCATCTCTCCTTGAATTTGTCGCGTCAGTCCATCCATCACCAAGACAAATAGGAATGGGCTAAGAGTTGACCCTTGGTGTAGCCCCATCATTACTGAAAAGTGCTTTGTGTATCCTCCTACTGTTCGTACCCTGGTCTTGGCTCCATCATACATATCCTTGATCGCCCTAGTGTATGCCGCATGTATATTTCTAACCTCCAAACATCTCCATAGAACCTCCCTAGGAAGTTTGTCGTATGCCTTCTCGAGGTCGATGAAAACCATATGTAAGTCTCTCGTCTTTCCCTATGCTGCTCCACTAACCTCCTAATAAGATGAATGACTTATGTGGTTGAACGCCCCAGCATGAATCCAAACTGGTTCGCGAAAATAGACACGCATTTTCTCACCCTTATCTCCACGATCCTCTCCCACACTTTTATAGTGTGGCTTAGCAGTTTGATACCCCTATAGTTGTTACAACTCTGGATATCACCTTTGTTCTTGTACAGAGGGATCATTGTACTCCACCTCCATTCTTCGGGCATTCTCGTCGTCTTCAAAATGACGTTAAACAACTCAGTCAGCCACTACTAACTTGTCATGCCTGCGCTCTTTTAAAATTCAACAAGGATCTCATCGGGACCGGTCGCTCGTCCCCTGCGCATCCTACGAACAACACCATTAACCTCATTTACTCTAATGTTACTACCATACCCAAAATTCCAATACCTACCAGATTGCTCCAGGTCTCCCAGTACAATGTCTCTATCTCCTTCTTCGTTCAAGAGTCTATGGAAGTAAGACTGCCACTTACGCCTAATATGTGTGTCCTCCACCAGTACTTTATCATCCTCGTCTTTGATACACCTCATGTGATCCAAGTCGCGGGCCCCCCTCTCCCTCGCCTTGGCTAATCTATACAACTTCATATCCCCGCCTCTCTCCTCTAATTCCAAATACATGCGTTCAAAAGCCGCTGTTTTTGCCACCGTAACCGCAAGTTTTGCCTCATTCCTCACCATTTTATACAATTCCCTATTCGTCCACTTCTATACCTCATCCTTGCTTTCTACCAATTTCGCATACGCAGCCTTCTTCGCTTCCACCTTCTCTTGAACTCTACCATTCCACCACCAGTCCCCTCGATGCCCACCACGGCTACCTCTCGAGACCCCAAGCACTTCTCTAAATACCTCTCGAATACAATTGGTCGTCTTGTCCCACATACCGGTCGCATCCCCACTACTGCCCTAAGGCACCTTGGCCATCAACTTGTCCCCCATCTCTTTTCACTAGCAATGATCAAACTCCCCCATTTGATTCTTAACATGTCATCTGCAATCCTCCTCTTTTTCTCCATCTTAATCTCCAAATTCATCACCAAAAGCT
Source organism: Anisodus tanguticus (assembly GCA_034509755.1). Lineage (NCBI taxonomy): Eukaryota > Viridiplantae > Streptophyta > Magnoliopsida > Solanales > Solanaceae > Anisodus > Anisodus tanguticus. The sequence goes on from CM067547.1 coordinate 51,251,841, forward strand.
TATGTCGGGTCGTAAGATCTTCCCTCGGAAAAACCTTGGAACCTTTACAAAGATATTTCTCCACCATCCTAAGGAGTAAAAAGTCTATCTAAGTCTTAGCCACCGAACTACGAAAATTCACCAAATGTTCCTCCTGATTCAGGAACCTCGAATTGGCTATCACCATCCCACAAGCTCTAGCGAACTCCAAAAGTGAGACGCCTTCCCGTTCCTGTCCCCGAGTCCAAAGCCTTCATGCACGTCGTCATAACCCCCGGGAGTGACCCAATATGCTCATTGAAATCCCCTCCTACAAATAACTTCTCAGTGGGTGGTATACCACCCACCACCTCGTTCAAATCCTCCCAAAAGCGCCTTTTCTCTTCATCGTCCAAGCCCGTCTGCGGCGCGTAAGCACTAATAATGTTCATAATGAGCCCTCCAACTACTAACTTAATCGTATCATCCTGTCATTGACTCTCCTAGCCTCTACCACCTGATCCCTTAGCTCGTTGTCTACTAAAATGCATATTTCATTCCTATACCTCAACCTACCTGAGAACCATAACTTATACTTGTCCACGTCCTTAGCCTTAGGTCCTACCCATTTAGTCTCCTGGACACAGGCTATATTAATCCTCTTCTTCTTAAGAATCTTAACTAGCTCTATGGACTTCCCCGTTAAGGTCCCAATGTTCCAAGACCCTATTCTCAGCCTAGCATCTCTCTTACCCCACTTACCCTCGCCCCCGTCCCCGATCGAGAACATGACCCTAGTCTACCATCAGTTACCAAAGCCACTAAAGCAAATATAAAATAATAAACTACTCAAATGTTTACCCTAAAACATGAAGGGATCAAAGCAAAAGCACAAGTTAACAAGAATCTAGAGGCAGGTAGAACTATTGCGCCAAAAATGCTATAACTAATGATAGTAATGGTAAATGCAAGAAGTAAAGTCACGAATCAATACAACGAAGCGGCAAAAATTTAACAACAAGGATAAGGACAAAGAATGGATACGGGCAACCAGAGGTACCAACTCCAGTTTAATCGAACATGTTTGCCGGCGAAAATCATTCTTCACCAGTATTGTTCACCGACACCGGAAGTACTGTTCACTGACACCAGAAGTAATGTTCACTTGGGTTTTCACCAAAAAATTGAGTACCTGAAAAATAGCAAAATATTTATAGAGAAATACAGAGGTATTGGCTGGTGTTGTCACTTCCGGCCTGGTCTGGCAGTGGCGACCAAGAACACAGAGGGGAACTGTCGGAGTTATGATGGAGCAGCAAAAGGGAGAGGGAAGGAGAAGGAAGTAAGGAGGTGCTCTGGTCGTGGTATTAGTGGTGGTGGTGTTTTTGCCGGAGTTTGCTCGGGGTCCTTGGTGGTTGCAAAGCACTGGGGTGGCGGTGCTCCGATGGAGGGCGGCGAAGCGGGCGAACAGTGAAGATGGTGGTGTATGGTGGTGTTATGGTTGCGGTGGTTGCCGGAGATGTCTTTCCTGAAATATGTTTTTTTTTATCATAGATACATCAGAAAAAATCATTAATAAACACCAAGTAACCGTCGAAATGTATAAAGATGTAACTCTACTCGAGCATCCCATTGTCTACTATACCAAATTTGACCAATTATTCCTTGAGCATTTAAGAATACGATAAGGTATTAAACTTTTGATTTCGAGTCGCTTCACCCCTAATCTTATGCATCTACTACGCGTATGCTTTGCTTTCAACGACTAGTTATTCATATTTCATTTGATGACCAGAAAAGCTAAGTACAATCACACCTCTCTATAACATTATCTTGATATAACATCTCTCCATAATAGTTAAGTATTTCTCGGAATCAATTTTTTATGGTATAATTTACGTCTATAACAGTTTTTACCTATAACAACAACAACCATCTTTATAACAATTTGGTCTTTGTAAAATTACCCCTCTATAACAACTATCTTCTTTTTTTGGTAATTTAATAATTAATCTTTTTAACCCCTCCCCCAGAGCTTTCCTGCTCCTTGGTGACTCAAACTCGCAACCTTCGAAGTGGAGGGCGTTTACTCATCTGAGCAACCCCCTCATCATTTAATAATTAATCAACTTTATAGAAATTGAATTTCTAAAATTACCAATAATAGGTCTAAAAAAATTGACTAGATATTTTGATACTTTAACAAACTATTTATGACAAAAAATATTATATAGATATATATTTTCATTATTAAATATTTTCCTTCGTTATACAAAATGTTATTAAGTTTTAAGATATGACAATTAAAAATGAAAAAATTAGATTTTAGGTATCCTTTTTGCCTAACAGCGAAATATTATTTAAATGTCAATGTTACTATAGGTATATAACCGTCATTCGCTTTAACAACCAAAAAAATCTCAGATCCAACAATACTGTTATAGAAGATTTGACTGTATTAAGAATTTTACAAATTCTCCAAAGGACTGATTATTCACATCTAATTTGATGATAGGAGGAAGCATAATCTCAAAAAGTTGTAAAAGATCATGCCATAAATTTGCCATAAATGATTTGATTATCAGAGGAAGCATAATTTCAAAAATTTGTAACAGATCATGACATAAATGGTTCGGCAAATCAGCAGATTCAAGTTTGAGATCGACTTATATATTAATCTTCATTGCCTATCATAATTTGTCACTTTAGCAGTTTAGCTGCATCCACTGCAACCAAATATCACAACCACAAGATTACACATCCTACGTCACAATCAACAAGAGTTCTGACGGAATGGATAGGATCCCACCCTTACCGAGAGGTCTCAGTTCGAGCCATAGATACGGAAAAAATCCTATTAGGTAATGCTTCCCCCTTAAATGGGTTTAGTCGGGACCCCAAAAAGACATATCTTAAATCACTAGATGGACAAACACCAAGAAAATCCAATTGCAGACACGAGCATTAATTTCATAAGATGATACTGTAAACTGAGCATCTGAGATGAAGGAAAATATACTTGGCCATAAAAGAAAAATTTGTCAAAATACCATACATGAAAATTCTGACCTCCCCTAAAACATCAACTCCCCCACAAAGGCAACATTTGTACAGTCGCGGTCGGTATAAAACTACCTTGCCTTTATATCTTTCTTTTTTTACACCCTTTTATAAACTCGACATTCCCTCTGCACAGCCATCTCGAACATTTGACATCTGAGCTTCAGCATACCTGATTTTTATGTTTTTAACTACAATGTACAGCTCCTCTAGTACATGCAACAACTTTTATTTGCAAATAAGAAAACGCTAGATGTGGAAGAAAAGGAAGATAGGTAGCTCAAACTAGCCTCAGTTAGCTGTACAACTTTCTTTTTCCTACAAGACTAAGCAGGACTTAGGGACTGAGCAGCAATTCTTCTTTCTGCAAAACAACATAACAAAAACATTTAGTAAACGTTCGGACAATATTCGACTGAAGCGGGAAAAAAGAGCTTTTGAAGTTGAAGTTCAAAAAGAGTGTTTAGAAGTTGGTTTGTGTCTGGACATGAATCACTTGGAAAGAGTTGAAGATTTAGGGTGCGTTTGGTATGATGGAAAATGTTCTGCATGAAAAATGTTGTCCTAGAAAATCTTTCCTTGAAAAATAAGTATTTCTTATTTTCCAGTTTTTGGCAAGTAAACAAAAAAAAATATAATACCAAGAGCATTTATATGTAATCTAGCAAAACACTAGGGGTGGGATGGGGTGAGGAGTAGAGGTTCAGGGGTGACGGAGGTGGGATGGTCAAGGGGTGAGGGTTGGGGGCGTTGGGTGGTGGAGATGAGAAATGAACTTGGAATGTACTTATGGGGCTTGTTTTCCCTACTTCAATTAGAAAAGTCATTTTCCTCGTCTCTAAGGAACTTTGTTTCCTACTTGATTAAAAAAAATGTTTTCCTAAAGAAAATATTTCCCAAAACATTTTGACTAACCAAACAAAAATGTTTCCCAAAACATTTTGACTAACAAAACATGAAAATATTGAAAAACATTTTCCAGATACCCTTGTTAGTGAAAACACCATTATTCCAGTTGAAATACTCAAAGTTCTTTCAGTGTTAAATACTGATAGCCCAAACTTCAACTTGCAAATAATGACACCAGTATTTGCATGTAAAGTCATCGCCAAACACCTTAATACCATAATCATGAAATTATTCAATGCTATAGACAAGTACAAGAAGGAAAAGAGCTTACCCCCAGCAGCAACTAACTTTTCAACACGAGCGACAATATGCTTCCCATAAGTGTATTTCTTCAGAGCATTCAAGTGAACTTTTATTCTAGACATGATCAGCTCACGTTGCTGATCGCTACAAGTTTCCAAAACTTTCTGTACTACGTAATTTGCAAACTGATCTTTCATCATAGCCTGGAGAAAAAGGAAGAAAAATGAGGAAATACAAAGCACAAGTCAACAAGATGATTTTGATAGAGAAAAGAGAGGGGAAACAAGATTATTAGAGTTTATATGATACAACGCTATCAAAATCACAATCAAAGAAGCATGTGTCTGTACTTCCTAGATGAACTCTATGGTCCAATAATTATCATAGAAAACTTGGATGTGAATATCTTGACATGTAAATCGAGATTGAATATCACAGAAAACTGATTCTTCATGACATTTGAGCAAAATCCCTTTGGCACACACTTTGGACAGTTGGTTTTCAGACTTTACTGGGTTAATTTCAGAGGTAGGAAAATTGAATTCTAGAAGAATCAGGGTTGACAAATGATCGTTAATGACTTCATCTTCCAACACTTCTTGCCTTCTGAAAGTATGTGCCAAACAATATCGGGTATCAGCTATGATCATACCGTCCAGGCTAACTATCTTTTCTTCCAAGTTCAACCTTTTTAAGTGACTGATAGCCCATCCAAGCTAAGTCCTAAGGATTAAACAACTAGCTGCAACAACAACAACGCAGTGTGATCCCCCAAGTGGGGTCTGGGGAGGGTAGGATGTACGCAGCCCTTACCCTACCTTTGTGGGGTAGAGAGGTTGTTTCCGATAGACCCTCGGCTCAAAAGAAAAGTATATTACACAAGTTTATAAAAAGAGACACCAAAATAACAACATACAAACTAAATGCAGAAACAAATAGTAATACACATAGAAGCAGAAGAGACTACGCGACAACTAAATACTACTACTAAAAGGATAGTAGGGGAGGAGGCTAGCCCCCCCTCTCCCACATAGGGTGCGGCAACACGTGGCTACCTACTGGTTTTCTACCCTAATTCTCGGCCTCCAAACCTTCCTATCTAGGGTCATATCCTCAATTGAAGTTGTGTCATGTCTTGTCTAATCACCTCCCTCCTTACTGGAGCATCCTCGCACCTCCTCTTTGCATGCCCAAAGAGGAGGTGCCTTAACGATTAATCTGTGACATCTCCAAGTCCCACTACGAAGGGAAAAGATGGAAGAACAAACAGAGCTAGAGAACTTGATAGGCCAAGTATCTCAATAGGGGCCCACCAAAAGATAATAATCCTTGGTTCAGCAATCTGTAGGTTTAAACATCATATCCACAAGCTCCAAAATATCCTCAACCAAGCTAGAATACTCAGGATTCGGAAATCTGGGGGTGCATACAAGAGTTTAAAAGTTGAATTTAAAAATGCTAAACTTAGGTGGTTTATACTCCAACTTGATGCAATGTCATGTTAAAATGTTTAAGGTCCCCTATTCATGATCTTGAAGCAGTACTGAATATTATCAACCCAGTAGCCATAAGAAATCAAAACCATGCTCAACTCTAAAAGGCGAAATAAAATCTTAGACGAACCTGAAGAGGCTCATTTTCATCAGTTGTGCCAAGCATCTCATTCACCAGTAGCTGACGTTCGCTGGAATTACAAAAAGTTAAGCACTTCTCAACAACATTAGAGGCAAACTTCTGCTGGCTCATTTGCACAATCTTCCCAGCTAATTCCTGAATTATAGTAGAGCGCTCGTGCGGCTTCCCGTGCTCCAATACATGCTGGAAGTGTTGCATTTAAAACAACAAACAGAAGATAAGGATAAGGAAAGAAAAGGTTGAACTATACCGCAGTATAGAGAAGCAAGACATGTTTGCTAATATAGCATACGGCCATACACTGCCAGCACTAGAGAACCAGATGAATGTGCATATTCCTTTGGTTTAAAATTTTTGCAAATAGTTTTGATTTTCAAACTTCTAGTTCTCAGAGAAGTTGAAATTTTTGAAATCAACTTTGCAAACAACCAAAGTTGCAAAACTGACAAAGCTCTTTGCAAAAGATTTCACTTCTCCAACCAAACGCCTTTACAGTAAAAATTAATGACCTCATTTTTGGAACTAAAGGAACAAGGCAGTATTTTCCTATGAATTATAAAAGAGACAAGACAGACCCACCAATCAATAGAATGAAATGTGCAATATTACTAAAAATAAGCAAAATATATGCAAATATCAAAATTTTCTAGTGTCTGCTGGGAGGAAAGCGAAATCAAGTTCTCTTTTCTCCTGTAATATTTAGAATAAACTTTGACCTTTATAAAAAACAATAAATACAGGAATCCCCAACTCAGCTACATTCTATGCATTCCTCCATACTAGTCCAGAAGTGAGGATATTGTGTAGAAGTACAACATGATACAACAAACAACTAACTCAAGAAAAAGAAAATAATAATAAAATTACTTCTAAATATTATAGTGAGTATTCCATACCTGAACAACATAATTACCATATTGATCTTGTGCCAACATGCTTACAGATCCCAGGATTTCTTCCATCACTTTACTTTGAGTTTCTTGATTGCTACAGTGTTCCAATACTCTCTGAAAGATCAAGGACTATTAATAAATATCAAAGTTAAAATTACTACAACAAATGGATAAGACACATCACTCATCTACCTGCATTACGCGACAGCCATATGGATGGGTAGACAGAGTAATAACTTGTCCAAAAAATGTCGAGATGATAAATTGAATGTGATCTTCTGGTAGACATTCAATACATTTCTGAATGACATGATTCCCATTCTGATCTCGCACACAGCGCATGATATGACCATCAAGCTCCTCAACCATTTTAATCTTCTGGTCCATGTCGACTACTTCTATTGCCTGCATAGTGAACCATGGCACAATTTTCATCTCAATATAACTCAGCTATTGAGAAGAAGCTGCTAATCAACCCAAAGAGCCCACTGTTTGGTGCTATACTTACAGCTTGTTGGATGGTTGTTACATATCGTTTCATAATGTATTGTATCATAATGTATCGTATTGTACTGTATTGTTTTGATGAATACAACGTTTGGACAGATAGTGTTGTTTCCCGTCATTACATAATACCACACATCAGCAATATAAAGAATAAACTTACAATATTATAAGAAAATAGAATACAGGGTAAAATTATTATAGAAGGTAGGGTAAAGGATAAAAAGGATTATTAAATAATAAGCAAAGGCAAATGAAAAGAAAAAAAAAAGCTAACGACGCAACCATACCAAATTGGTTGTTACATAAAAACGGGACTATTCGTCCTTACGTAAGATGGATCTAACGATACGATACAATAAAAATTAAGTAACAATAAAAACAAATTATGTATATAAACTAACAATACGATACAATACAATAGGTAACAACTATCCAAACAAGCTGTTAGTGTATCAAATAAGAACCAAAGCAAAAGATTAGCATTAGCAGATAACATTTGAGCATTTATGGGCATCTGTGGATTCACTTTGGTATACCTTCTGTATCACGCGACAACCATACATTTGAAGGCTCAGTGTTAGTACATGTCCAAAGAGTATGCTACCCAATTCTCTCCTCTGATATGCCATTCCATGTTCAAAAATCTGCAAGAGAACCATGTACATTATAATCCATTTAAAGAGCAACAAGACAGACCTGAAGATCATGCACTTCAACATCAATATATACTCCATAGAAGAGAAAATAACAAAAATGGCCCTTATATTTGATTGTAGGTTCAAGATAGTCATTTAAGTATGCACTAAACAGTTTTGGTCCTTTAAGTTTGCCAAAGTTAACACTTTGTCTCCATAAAATATTTACTGAACTTTGTCTGATAGATTTGACGGAAACAGTGGAAAAAAAGATTAAACTATATAAACGCCAAGAAAGTCCCATCAAATCCTACAATATGCAACAAAAAATTTACACTAGACACTAAAAAGCTATTAAAAATTAGCAGAAATTACACCACAAAAGTTGCACCGGACTCTCGAAATAAATTAAAAATAGCAACAAACTACAAAATTATACCTCTAAATATGAGTTCCCGCTAATTTTCTTTGTTTATAGTTCCCGTCATATCTGACGATATGAGCATTCAGTAAATCTATCAGCGTTCAGTAAATACTTGACGAAGAATAAGTGTTAAACTTTTAACAAACTTAAAAGGACTAGAACTGTTAAGTGCATACTTAGGGATTATTTTGAACCTACCCTCAAACATAAGGGACCATTTTTGTCATTTTCTCCTTCATAGAACAACCAAAGTTAGACATACCTTCTGGATTACATAATTCCCAAAGACATCAGTCATCAAAGTAAGAGCTTGGGGAAATATTTCCTGGAAAACCATGTTTTTCTCCTCAGTGGTGGCAGTTTCAAGTTTTTGTTGAATGAATCGGCTCCCATACTGGTCGGCACTGGTGATAGATGATATATAGTTTTAGAAGCCAGGCTAGTTTAAGTAGGTGAAAACCCGGAAGAACAAAATTTTATGATACATACCTAAACTCAACAACGTGGCCAGCAATTTCTGAAAGTTCAAAACACTTGGTCTTGTTGCTTTTGAACTCTTCCAGTAGCAAGGACGCAAAGCTGTTCTCCATGTTATCCGAGTGATATGGTCCTATGACACCTCCAGCTATGTTTCTCATTCTACCAGGAAATCTCATATTATAATCACTATGCCTCATAGGACTACCGGGTCCCACTGGAGAGCCTGGTGGGATGACTGGACTTGCTAAAGGACTTCCAGGATATGATAAACCAAATCCAAACGCAGGATTTCCGTAATAACCACTGCTTTTGCTACTCGGGTGGACCCCATATTGAGATTTCTGAGGTAGTACGTTACCAAGATAAGCTTTCTGAAGCAAGTCTACATATGAATTACCCATATAGTTCCTGTCCAGGGAAGGATCATTAAGAGCAGCGACCTGCGCAGCATGTTCAGCTGTCAAGTACTGAAGATACATAGGATCCACGAATTGATTTCCCATTCTGCTGAGAGTCTGCTCTGAGTTTGCGGCGCTTAAATTAGATCCGCCCAACATTCGAGAGTCCAATCCAGGTACAGCCATCGCTGATGCTGCAGCAGCATTTCCAAATAAAGGTGGCAAATTATAGTTGCCAAGATGGTTTGACATTGGACTGACAGAATGACCACTTAGACCATAACTGGAAAAGGATGAATTTGGACTATCCAAATGTGGATATTGAGACAGTACGCCGCCACCTCCACCATTGAATCCCGATGTTGGGGATCCTTTGAGGTATGAACTATTGGAATAAGCAGATTTGTGCAGATCAGCTTGGGGGTCTGAGCCTCCACTGTGGCCAATAACAGCGACAGAATATGGAACTTTTGCAGACTGAGCAGTAGAAGCCATATTAAACTGAGGAGATTCAGATTGCTTCAAGAAATCATGCTGCTTCGTGTTATTCTGCCCACCTGCAAGATTGTGAGGATAGTATTAAAACCAAATAGAGATAATTACAGTCCAATGCCTTTCGGTGATCTACTTTATAAAATAGCTATCTTAGGTATAAATATACATATAATATCCATAATCAGTGTATATGTTTTGTATATTTAGGCTAGCGCCCTTAATTAATTTTGACCGGCAGGCCAAAAATGAAAAAAGCCCAACCAAATATCCTGTTCAATCCAAGAATTGATCTCATCCAACATACCATTAGACATATTCATGCCAGATAAAGCAGCAACAAGCTCTGCAGACTCAGTTCTGTGAGACGACGGCACACCATTAAATGGATTTGGACTACTAACACTTCTCTTCTCTGAAGTGTTGACTCCCCTGCCTCCACCAATAGGAGTGAGGGAAGGGCTAGGTGCCCTAGCAATGTGTTGGGGATCAGGAGTGGTACTTCTTGATAAGGCAGCAGCATATGAATAGGAAGTAGGCACCTCATCAGACCTTAAAGGTTTTGAAGAAGAGAGCTCGTGATGAAGATGAGAAAGCTCAGCTTCTGCTGAACCTATTGTGTTATCACCACTTCCGTCAAAAGCATTTCGGCTAGTTGAGCGTGAAGGGTGACCAGGAGCAGGAGACACACGGCTGAAGTCATCCTGGATAAAACATGTTTTAAAACCCATCAGATGATCATGTTAAATTCTCTTTCTCGAGATTAAATGTAAAAGAAGTTTCTCCTTAGTCAAGATAATAACAAATATCGTTGCTCATTTTTTAAATGGAAGGAAAAAATTAACACTACAAAAACAAATATCATGATAGGTGTATATCGACTGAAACTCAAAAAGTTCCTAACCCAAAAAGAAATGATAAAAAGAAATGCCATTAGCAACATAACAACAGCTATAATGAACCAGATGCCAGCTTTAATGAATCAAATGAACAGAAGGTATTTTCATACCAAGTAAACAAACAAATGCAACAACATCTCTAGACTATTAATTAATTGTTACATAATTTTCCTAAATGCAACATCTCTAGACTATTAATTAATTGTTACATAATTTTCCTCTTATCATGTGAATGCAAAAAACCGATATACATCTTGTACTGCTTATGAACTAAAGAGCATTTTCATACCCAGTAAACAAGAAAAGCAACATTCTTCCAGTTGACAAGAGATGCTTGCTTTTTATTGAAGCACACCCGTACCATTATCAGGATCTTGATAGTTTATGTGCTAAAGGGTGTTCTCGAACCAGTGAACAAGAAACGCAACATTGCAAGAGATGTTTGCTCTTATTGGAGTATGCACTGGGCCCATGTTTTCTCAAAGTCAATCCCGCACTTGACATGATTAATTGTTACAATAATCAGCTTAACAGAGATGATTGAGGGAAATGGAGTCCCATGTCTACCATGCCATCTTGTAAACAAAGTGGTTTAAAGGAGAGTATCATAAACAAATAGAATGATTTCCGACACACAAATTATAAGCAACTTTCAACATAGGAGATTTTTCACAAATGAACCAAATTATTATCACGAAAGGTTTGTGCTGCAAATTGTTACCATTCAATGGAACCTGCTTGGATGAACATGAACCTAAAAATCATCTACATCTCATGCCACACAACAATAAAATATTTCCACAAACTGAAAATGCCAAGTCCAGCCAAAACAGCTCAAGATAAACTCATGAAGCATTAAATACCAAAAGTTAATTGATGAACTTTCAAAGTGTTTAATAGCTGAATCTTGGAATCTAACAACCATTGGTTAAAGTTGAAATTGTAAGAAAAACACTAAATAAAGTTTCGAGTATGCACCTGGAACATTTCAGCAATGCTCTTCTTTTTACTACCTAGTCCTAGTCCTGGAAAACCGATCAGCCCATCACCACCCCATTCCACTGAACCCTGCTCATTCTCACTCTCAGCTTTTTTCGAGTTATTAAATCCCGAAGGCATCGAAAAGGGTGATGACCTTCCACCATTACCATTATTATCAGTCTTGTTCACCTTCCTCCTATCACCAATAGCAGAAGTCCCTCCTCCTTGTAACCTCTGCGAAAACCGCCAATCTTCTTTAGACAACAGTGGTGGAGGCAACCTAGGATTAAGATTAACGTTCGAGTAATAGTAAGACAAGTAAGCAGGATCAGACCTAAGCTCCTCCTCAGACATGAAACCATTATTGTTAAACAATCCACCAACTGCACTCAATGAACCCTCAACAGTAGGTGGAGCTGATCCACTTCTATACATATTCAGCTCTTTTTCGCGATCATAAGCTTCTTGCCTTCGCTGGTCACGAAGTAACATTCCTATCTCTGTATCAAACTCATCTCCAAATGAATTTTCATTGTTTCCCATCATTGGTCTCCTACCCAACTCAGATACCATAGCTTTAACACAACCAATTACTCAGTCATCCTACAGCAAATTTAATCAATACCCACAATCCTTAACAACCCAAGAAAGCTATCAAAATCGAAATTTCTTCAAATATAATCACTACCCACAATCCTAAACAACCCAAGAAAGCTATCAAAATAAAAACTTATAATCACTACCCACAAGCCTAAACAACCCAAGAGAGCTATCAAAATCAAAACTTTGACAAATATAATCACTACCCACAAACCTTAACAACCCAAGAAACCTATAAAAATAAAAACTTTATCAAATATAATCACTACCCACAACCACTAACAACCCAAGAAAGCTATAAAAATCAAAACTTTGATATATAAACCTTAAAACCTACAAACCCCATGTGGACAAACCTCAAAATAAAACCTTTCAGCTCATAAAAATCCAATCTTTAATCAACTAAAATTCCAAGAAAGCTCGTTTCTCAACATCCATGATCAAACACACCAATTACACAAGTCAGTCCATAACAAAATATAATCAATACCCACAAAACCAAGAAAACCAAAACTTTACATATAAACCTTAAAACTCACAAAACCCCACATGTACAAAGCTGAAAACTAAGGATTTATGCTCATAAAAATCCAATCTTTGATTAACTAAACTTCAAGAAAGTGTGTTTTTTTCTCAAATGAGAGAGAAACAAAAATATGGCGGCCAATCAAATTGTTTTAGGGTTTTGTATTTGAAGTACAGTATATTAGGCAACAGATGATTAAAAGCAAAAACAGAAATTTTGTTCCATAGGGTGTATTATAGGAGCATATAAGAAAATATTCTTTTGCCCTTGTTTTTAGAAAGGTAAGTAAAAACAAACCTAATCATTAATAATTACTAATAAGGGTTTAATATTTTTTTTCTTGTTAGAAGGAAAGGATAAGTTTGAACATAACAAGTCAAGAGACTATTTTAATCCAAAATTGATAGTGTGGTGTAGTGGACAGATCTGCTATTTCTTAATTAGATGTTTTAGGGGTGAGTTTTGTGTATCAAAAAATGATTAAGGAGCGCTTTTTCTAAAAATGAATTTTATTCAGTATAAATTTGAATATAATCGAGCTTTAATAGGATGATAATTTAATCTCGTGATACTCCCTCCGCCGTATTATTTGTCCACTTTAATTTTAAAAGTTAAACTATATAAAACTTTATCAATATTTTAAAATTTCACTATATTAATATGAAAATAATTGCATCTTATAGTATATTTTGTGTGATTTTTTAATATATAAATTATAATTTTAAAATATTAAATTAATATAATTCTATTTAACTCCAAAGATTTATCAATTTGACGGTTGAAAAGCCAAACAAAACAACTAATATGGACAACTAATAATAATTCCGTTGAAAAAGAAAAAGAAATTAACTTTGTTTCTAGATATATGTAGAGAAATTAAAGTGACGTTTGTATGCCTTAGTCTCCCTCTCAATTAGATTGGGGGCTGCCATTCTTTAAATTCTGTCCTTCTTGGAAGAATTTCATATTTTTGGTAAATATATCGTCCCTTGGAGGATCTTTTCATAAGGAGAATTTTACTTTGTACTCATTCCTGTAAATTTATGTTATATTCTTTTCTTTTAAAAAAAAAATTACAGTTCAATGTGATCTAATATATAAAATATGATCAAATGTATAAGTTTGTATATTGGTCAAATACATCGACAATCATTTGTGATCGTCCGGATTTTTTACTTGAACAACTCAAGTAACTCTTGTTCCATTTTAGACACATGAGGTAGGGTTCGATTGTGTCATTTTACACATTTTTTGCACAATCATCAAATATGCAAAATGTGTGTAACACACTCACGATAACGTGAAAAAATGACAAATTAAGTTAGGACATATAGCATTTCTCAAATAATAATATTAAAAATACATTTTATAAAAAAAAAAATCAAAAAAGAAAAGAAAAATACCTTACCACCCAATCATATTATACACACCTAAATAATTACAAAAAGAATTTTGACCAATTAAAAAATCTAATTTAGCAACCCCCCCCCCCCCCAACCCCCATAGTCGTCTTCTCCTCCATACCCCTCCATTTTCATCGTCTTTTCCGCACACACATACCGATCAGATCGTTTTCCTCACCGCACCCCCCCCCCCCCAACCTCCCTTCTATGGAGCCGTAAATTTTGGTCTCTTTGAAAATCTTTGTTGCAAATCTCACATACGAATCTGTTTGTTGCCATTTAGAGTATTTTGGTGATAAAGCTATCATTTCTGCTTCTGGATCTACAAACACTCACCATTTTTAACTTCAATAAAACGATAACAAAACCAACAGAAATCGAAAAATGTTAGCCCCGTTTGACCACGAGAATGATTCACTTTTCACCGAAGTTATTTTCACTCTATTTAAAAATCAGCGGTTGAACATAAAAATTTCAAATACAACTTGTTTGAAGAACACCTGAAATATTGTTTTTAAGAACAAAATCAATTACCCAATTTGATTTTTTTAAGAATCCAAATGAAGCAAATGTTGAAACGAAATTTTGATAGATTGATTATTAGGTGTAGCAGTAGTGACGGTGGTGGAAATGGAAGCAATAGCGATGGTAACAACTTTGAGTTGAAAAAATCGACCTCCATTAAAGGAGTAAGCTTGGTGATAGTAGAGAAAAAGAACTAAAAAGAAGAAGAAGAAAAGAAATAAAAAGAAAAAAAATCTATTTTTTGGGCTCTTCACGCGCTTGTTTGGTGTGCAATTCACCCAAGTTGTCAGGTCAACAAAAAGTGTCTAAATGACACAGTCGAACCCTACCTCAGATGTCTAAATGGAACAAGGGTTACTTGAGGTGTTCAGGTGAAAAATGCGGACGACCACAGATGGTTGTCGATGGGTTTGGCCTTGTATATTTATTAGGGCTGACCAATGGGACGGCATTAGGGGGACGGGATTTGGGGGATGGTGGAGTGGGTCGGGATCGGGATTAGGGGGACAGAGGGGGACGGGATTAGGGGAATAGGAACTGGTCCCATCCCGTCCCACATCCTATTATCAGAAGGAACAAGATTTGGGGGACGGGAAGGGGGATTTTGGGGACTTTTAAAAACTTTTTTCTAGACACTTAATTTTAAAATATATATATTTAAACACTTAAATAATTGAACAATATAGTGAAAAAAATCCAAGGCTAATTGCCTCTTATATTATTTAATAGAAATATGATTTTTTTCTAATACAATTTCAACATTGCAACTTTGTTTCGTAGTTCAAAAGTTGCAAATCACATAGTAAAATTGGCATTAAAAATTACATATGCAATCATACTTTTTCTAATTTTCTGACAATCTCTTGAGGATCTTCTGTTGGAATTGGAATTTGTTGGTCAAATTGTTCAACATCGCTTCCTGCTCCCTCAGATAAGACTTCGTTGTAATTGTAGTCGTCTTCTTCATTGATCTCTGGTTGACCGAGATCAATGCACTCTTACCCATGTTACCCCTACTACTCTACCAGAAAAACGTACACCTCGTTCCATTATAATTATGCATATAAAGAATTAAAGTTAAGAAAATTAAGTACAATTAGCCCATTTTTATTCGTGATGGGGTTGCACTAAAGATCCACTCTTAGCCCATTTTTATTTGTCTTGACGATGGACGTACTGACGCGATACATTTAAGGGGAGGTGTCATGGTGCATGTTATTTGCATATGACTAGTATAGATTGACAAGACGCGAGGCAGAGTTAACGCAAGACTGTAGATTTAGAGACGGACCCTGAAGTAAAGGTTTCAAGTTGAGCAAGACCAAAACGGAATTCTTGAAATGCAAGTTTAATGATGTGACTCTTAAAGCGGACGTGGACATGAGGCTTGATACACAATTCATCCTCAATAGAGGAAGTTTAAAGTACTTGGGGTCAGTGATCGAAGATAATGGGAGATTGACGATGATGTCACAAATCACATTGGAGTCGGTCAATTAAATGGAGGCTCGCATACGGTGTTTTATGTGATAAGAATGTTCCACCAAGACTTAAAGTTATGTTCTACAGAGTGGTGGTTAGACCGACTATGTTATATGAGGCACGAGTGTTGGCCAATCAAGAACTCTCATATCCAGAAGATGAAAGTAGCAAAATGAGAATGATGAGATGAATGTGTGGACATATCAGGAAAGATGAGATTACGAATGAATATATTTGGGAGAAGGTGGGAGTGTCCCCGTGGTGGACAAGATACAGGAAGTGAGGTTGAGATGGACAAACATGTGAAGAGGAGATGCGTCGATGTCCCAATAAAGAGGTGTGAGAGGTTGATCATAGTGGAATGAGGAGATGTAGAGGTAGTCCAAAGAAGTATTGAGGTGAGGTGAGGTGATTAAACATGACATGACATAGCTTCAGCTCACCGAGGACATGACTCTTGATAGGAGTCAAGAATAAAGGTAGAAATTTAGTAGGTAGTCGAGCATTTTTTTTCATGCTAGGAGTATTAGTATTATTCTTATATTTTCCTATTCTTAGATTTGTATTACTACATGTTATTTCTTTAGCTTTGATTATCTTATTATCTTGTTGTTGTTATATCTTTTTTTTCATCTTTCCTTGAGCCGGTGATCTATCGAAAACAACTTCTCTACCTTCTCAAGATAAGGATAAGATCTACGTACACTTTACACTTCTTAAGACCCCACTTGTGGGATTACACTGATTTAGTTGTTATAATTTTTCAAAAACAATGAATCCATTTGAATCTTTGGCCTTGCTTTAACTTATAATTTTCTATTTTAGTTATAGAGAATGATAATGTAGACGCTTTTTAGTTTTCATGCAGTTATTAGTAATGGAAGCTAATGTGATAAAATAAAATGTTAAAGCTTGGGTCTTTGGTACCTACTCATTTCAAAAGCCAATAAGAGAGAAATCTGTTGGTAAAAAAGAAACTAAACCAAAATATGGTACAAAACTCATGAGCTCTTTCAATATTTTTTTTTCATTTGAAACGTAGATATTATATTTTAACTTTAAGTAATGCTTTTACCACATATAAGGAGATGAACAAGCCCTTCATAAATAAGGAGATGAGGACTTATTTACTTAAACATAGGATTACTTTGGCTGAATAAATGAGACAAGGGTGAAAGAACCTAAGTCTGCACGAATCATTAATAAAATTGTTAAGGGTTGGAACTATGCTCATAACTATTCAGAGGCAGTAAATGGAAGAATATGGTTGTTGTGAAAAGCAGACGAGACTAACATTGTCATTCTGGCAGTGCATGAACAATTCATACATTTTCAACTACTTGACAAAGGGTGTGACTTCACTTGTATTATGATTGTTGTGTATGGTAAAAATACTATTGAGGAGAAGTAGACTATGGAATGATTTGTTGAACATTGGGGCAAATATTTCTGAACCTTGGTGTTTGTGTGGGGCTTTCAACATCCCCTTATTTAGCACAGACAGAATAGGGGGCAAAATGTAGCTGATTATGAGAAGAGATTTTCAAAACCTGGTGGATAGTTTGGACCTCACCTATATGAAGGCAACTGGTAGAACTCTTACTTGAACGAATGGGCAGGTATGGAGTAAAATAGACAAGGCATTGTGTAATGGGTCTTGGATGGTTAAATATGGTATAGTGACTGCACAATTCAGGAATGGTTTCTCTGATCATTCTTCAATCCACATAGAACATCAGGATAATCCAAGGCATACCAAGCGACCATTTGGATTTGTGAATATTCTTACTGAGCATGACAGGTTTACACATACTGTTAAGACTGCTTGGGACCAAAACGCACAAGGGCATGCTATGTATAGGTTATGGAACAAGCTCAATCTATGCAAGGGACCCCTTAAAGAGCTAATGAAAACTGAGATTGGTAGTATAGACAGGAGAGTACTAGCAGCTTGAGAGAGACTTCAGGTTGTCCAAGCTGGGATATCACAAAGCCTAGGACTAACTGTCAGAACTGATTTGAAGGAACTTGAAAAGCAAGAGCTTGCTAAGCTACAAAAATAGTCTGATTTGCAGGAGAAGGTCTACAGGCAGAAGTCTAAGACTCATTGGTTGGGGGTAGGAGATGGGAATAATAAATACTTCTTTTCTTGTATGAAGGCAAGAAATAGTTCCAATAACATCTCTATACCGAGGAAGGTTGATGGTAGGATTGTGAATAAATATAAGGACATTGAGGAAGAAGTTTTACAGTTTTGTAAGGGGATAATGGGAGCATATACTTGCTTTTTGCCATGCATTGATATTAATATTATGAGAAAGGGGCTATGTCTGGACTTAATACAACAAAGGGACTTATGTTCTGATGTTACTTAAGCTGAGATCAAGACTGCACTATTTGATATAGAGGATAACAAGGCACCTGTGATTGATGGTTTCAATGCTTTGTTTTTTAAAAAGTCTTGGGCTATTGTACAGGCTGATGTTTGTCAAACGGTTCAGGAATTCTTTCAAAAGGATATACTTCTTAGAGATTCTAATGCCACAGTGGTCACTCTAGTACCAAAAGTGTCACAACCTGAGACAATTAAAGATTTCAGGCCCATAGCCTGTTGTTCTACTATCTATAAGATTATATCTAAGATCATTTCCAATAGGATTAGAGAAGTAATCGATGGTATTGTGGGTGCAAATTAATCTGCCTTCATCCCTGGTAGAGTGATCTCTGATAATATATTGTTGAGCCATGAGCTAGTGAAAGGATACAGTAGTAAACACTTGTGTCCATGATTAAGGTGGATATTCAGAAAGCATATGATTTCTTGGAGTGGTGCTTTTTGGAACAAGTATTGAGGGAATTGGGATTTTCTAGGAGGATGATCACCTGGATTATGCTATGTGTCACCACTGTTAGCTATAACTCTCAAATCAATGGAGTACTATATGATACTATCAAGGCCAAAAGAGGACTTAGGCAAGGGGACCCTATATCTCCTTACTTGTTTGTTATGGAAATGGAATACCTTAGTACATGCCTTAGTACTTGTTGGGATACAATTGTTGTAGGGAATGGGAAGTAAGTAACTATTACAATAGTAGAAAGGATAAACAAACTATTACAATAAAACTGAAAATCAAAACCTTAACAAACTGCTTGTGTGATTTGCTGAGTCGAGTGATGACACTCTGTCTTTAAGACAAGATTGCCCCGTATATCTCCTTTTACGTTATTGAGCAATAGTCTCCAAGATACAACAACAACTTTAACAAGTGAGCAAAGGAAACTCAAGTGTTACTCTTGAAGAACTTTGAGTATAGTAACTTTGCTAGAGAGGAAGAATATGAAATCAGAAAATCTGGAGAATTCTCTAACTGTTGAGTGTAGTGTGTTTCAATTGAGCCAAAGGCCTCAATTTATAGTGTAAGTAGAAGACCCCTCAACTAGCCAACTAATGACCTTCAATAGCCATGTAATTGCACTTGATTGAGGGGTTACATTCAGCCAAATAATGGTTGAATTCATGTGGCAAGTAATGGAGAATCAATGCTCCAAAACTAGCCCAAATGTCAGATTTTTCCAACTTCCCGTCGCAGCATTCTGCCTCCGAAGCGCCGCGGCTCCAGTAGCTGACCAGCCATTTTGCGCCACGGTGCAGCCTGGGAGGCACCGCGGCTCCGACTGTGTGGCGTCGCGGCGATTTCCGACTCGTTTCATTTTACACTTTGTATACTTCTTCCTTCATTTACCAACGTGGAATACATTGTCATTTGACCAATAACCGTCCATAATTCTATGTCTCAAATGTATTACAACTTACCAATATCTCTTTCACTAATGAAATTTGCGATACTTGGCACTACGTGTGCACGTGTGTGGAAACGACGTTTCCGACGTGCGGGCCCAATAGTTCGAGTCATAAATTAATGGGATATACTTATTTCCACATTTAGTAAATTTCCAACAGTACTTTAAGAGATAATCCTGCTTTTAATTTTCATCCAAGATGGAAGAAACTGGGGATCACTCACTTATGCTTCGCATATGATCTTTTGATGTTCACCAGGGGGGATCTAGCTTCTGTACAACTATTGAGGGGCAAGTTTAATATATTTTCTGAAGCTTCTGGATTAAAAGCTAATCTCAGCAAAAGTCATATTTACTTTGGTGGAGTTGATCTGAGCTAAGGGCTACCTTTTAATTATTTAGGGATGCCTTTGTTAACTAAAAAACTCATTGTTGCCCAATGTAGACCACTTGTGGATAACATTACTGCAACAATTACTTCCTAGATGGCTAGAGGATTGTCTTATGCTGGTAGGCAGCAATTGATCAGATCTGTAATGGTGGGAATTCAAGCTACTGGTCTCAAATGCTTCTTCTTCCTCAAAAGGTCATCAAGCTAATCGAAGCAGCCTGTAGAACATACCTCTGGATACGAGAAACAAAATTTTCTAAAAGAGCATTAGTGGCTTGGGAGAAGGTGTGTATGCCTAAAGGTGTAGGGGGGTTGAACATGATTAATTTGAAGATTTGGAATCAAGCAGTTATTTGTATGTTGCTATGGGCCATTAGCTTGCAAAAGGAAAAGCTCAGGATTGCTTGGATACACTTCTACTATATAAAAAATCAACCTTGGCTCACCATGGAGGTGCCCAAACAAGCCTCCTGTATGGTGAGGAAATTATTTCATATGGGGAAGTATTGGAATATACTGGAATAGAGTCGGGAAGTTTCAGATTAATGCTTCCTATCAACAACTGAGAGGTGATCTTCCTGTTGTGCCTTGGAGGGATTTGGTGTACCATAATGCAGCATGTCCAAAACACATTTTTATCTTGTTGTTGAGCCTTCATGATAAGCTAAGAACCAAGGATGTGTTGTTGAAATGGGGTATGTCTATTAATGGAGATTGTGTTTCATGTGGGGATCATCCTAAAAATAAATAACATTTACTGATTGGTTGTGCATATTCAACTGATGTTTGGAGTCACATTCTATTGTGGATGAGATGGTAGAGGGATATACTGCCCTGGGATTAGGAATAGAGATAAGTGAAAAGGACTAGCAAAACAAAGGCCCCAAAAGGGGTAGTACTCAAAGCAAGCTTTGCAGTTGTGGTTTATGAACTATGGAGATAGAGGAATGTGCGAGTGTTTAACCACAAGTGTAACGGTCCGTTTGATCATTTTGAACATGTTTTACCAAGAATACCCTACTTGTAGCTTTATCTCGGTAATTATGACTTAAGGAAATGAGTGGCATAGTTCCCGAGGCAATCAGGTGAGTTTTGGATCAACTTTAGCGAAGATGGAAGCTCTTAAGTTAAAGAAAGAAGATGTTTGACTCAAAGTTGACTTTTGAGTAAACGCATCATTTTTGAAGTTCCGTCTATTTCGTTAGATTCGGAATGTGATTTATGACTTAGTCGAGTCATTGGTTCGGTTCTCGAGGGGTTCAGATGAGATTTGAGTACTTAGGTGTAGATTTATGTCATACTGAGAAAATTTCTATGTTTCGTGGATAAGCGTATCGTAACGACCTCGTATTGATGTCTAGTCGATTCGAGCAGCTTTGTAGCGTGGTTTATAGTTAATTTACACTCTTAGTTGGTGTTCATGGGTTTCCGAATGAGTTTCGGGTCATTAATTGAGAAATTAATTAGAGTAAAATTTGGGGTTGACCTTGGTCAACATCAAGTTAAGACGATCATTTTCGAGTGTTTCGAGTACGCAAGCAGGTCGGGAGTGCATTTTATGATCAAAATGCACATTTGGTTTGTATCCGGGAGGTTCCGGATGAGTTTCGAGGATCGTTTCCGAGTTTAGGACACACCAGAAAAATCTGGTATGCATCTGATGATGTTGCTCATAGCGATCGCGTGGTGCTGACCGCGATCGCGAGCCTCAGTCATATTGGTCAGTGCGGTCGCGCCGCCTTGGGCCTCGATAAGCGAAGTTCCATTTTTCAGGGTCCCGCGGTCGCGTGATATGGTCCGCGGTCGCGTGATATGGTCCGCAATCGCTATGAAGAAGGTGGGCGGGCAGAATAAAAAACCCATTTCGTATTTCATTATTCATATTTCTATTTTGGGAGCTTGGGAGTTCGGAATTGGGTGATTTCAAGGGCGTTCCTCATGTTTTTTCACATGGGTAAGTTTCTAACTTTCCTTTTATCATTCTACCTTCGATTATTGTGGAGTTTCATCATAGAATTCATGACTTGAGCTTGGAAATTTGGGGTTTTCCATGAAAATGAGTTTTTAAAGTAAATTATCAAATTGAAGGTCGATTTATGTATGAATTTCTAAGATTTTCGAGATTTTACTACCTATACTATGGGTAACATTATTTTATACTTAAATTTCAGTTTTCCCTTGTGGGCTCGGGATTACCTTTTTGGGTTCATTTTTGGATTTCAAATTAAAGGATAGCAATATGGGTACCATTGGGTTCGTATGATTTCCTAGAATAATATTTTGACCTTATTGAACCCAATTTTTCTATAAAATGACTATTTCACCCTCGAGGTTGGGAATGAGTTTTTGAACTAACTTTTCTACCCGAATATTTCTAAGACTATTATGGGTATCCTTCGAATCTTATGTTAACATAAAATTCATAATTGTTAAACATTGCTTATTCTGAGACGCTTCGGAAGAAGAAAGCTCGAGTTGGATAGTTCGTGGCGCTTGTTTGGCCTTCCAGTTAGGTTACGACTTACCTTCTGATTAGACTTCGGTTAGAGAACCGTATGTGTAGTTAGGTTCTATTGGAGAAAACATGTAAGCCTTCGAGTATGAAGTTGGGATGTATTACTTAGGTTGGATACTTTAGATAAGACTGTGAGGTCGAACCAAAGACTATGTCATCTACGTAGATTTTAGCAATAATAATATCTACTCGTGATGTTTAATGAATAAGGTATGATAGCTTCACCACGGTTAAAACCAAATTCAAGAAGAAAGTTAGTTAGATGACCATACCATGCACGAGGGGCTTATTTCAACCCATACAGAGTCTTTTTGTGCTTGTACACATATTGTTAATGGTAGGGATCTCCATGTCCTTTTGGTTGTTCAACATAAACTTCCTTATCCAACCATTTAAGAATGCACCTTTTACATTCATTTGGTGTAAAGTAATTTTCACACAACAAGTAATAGCAAGTAAAAGTCTAATTGACTCAATTCTAGCCATAGGTGCGAAGGTTTCGTCATAATCGATTCCTTCAACCTGAGTATAACCTTGTGCAACTAGACGAGCTTTGTTTCTAACAATTGTTCCCGATTCGTCTGATTTATTTTTAAAAATCCACTTAGTTCCAATTACATTTGTATAATTTGGACGTGGAACTAAGTCCCATACTTTATTTCGAGAAAATTGTTCAAGTTCTTCTTGCATTGCTTGTATCCAGAAATTATCTTTAAGTGTTTCTACAACATTTTTTGGTTCTAATGTAGATATAAAACAAGAAAGACTAACCTCTTGGTATATGGTTGACATACACATATACCTTACAATTTCTCTATAGTTGAGTGGTTCTTTGCCTCTTGTTCTAATTCATTCAAAACTCCCCCTATCACTTGGCCCGTGGATGAGTCTTCCTAATCCTTGATGAGGGGTCCCTTCGAACTTGATATGATAATTCAACATGTGACTCCTCATCCATAACCTCTGTGGTCTCTATTTCAGGTTCAGATGTTGCCTCGGGTGTGGTAACATTTGGGGCAACATCTGATTCTTCAACAGTCTGCGCATTTTCCACTGAAACTATAGTGTTATTTTCAGTTGTATTTCCTGTAAGATTAGAAAAATCATCAAAAATAACATTTACAGACTCTTGTACAGTTCTGGTCCTTAGATTGTATACTCAATAAGCATGATTATTTTGGGAATAGCCAACAAAAATTCCTTTGTCACTCTTAGAGTCAAACTTTGCCAAATGATCTCTATAATTTAAAATGTAACAAATACACCCAGAAACATGAAAGTAACATAAGTTAGGTTTCTTTCCATTTATAAGCTCATAAGGAGTCATCTTTGTTCCTGGCCTTAAGTAGACTCTATTAGAGATGTGACAAGCAGTATTTAAGGCTTCGGCCCAAAAATATTTTGACATTCTTTTATAACTAAGCATAACTCTAGCCATTTCTTGCAGTGTTCTATTCTTCATTTCTACTACCCCATTCTGTTGAGGAGTTTTGAGAGCAGAAAACTCATGGAAAAATCTTTTTTCTCACAAAAATTTGTGGATGAGCTATTTTCAAATTCTTTTCCATGGTCGGATCTAAACCGAAAAATAGGAGAATAGAACAAATTCCTTATTCTATAGTGTAAAATCTTAAATATGTCAAAAGTTTATGATTTTTCTTTCAAAAAATATTTTCATGAATATCTAGAAAAATCATTTACTATCACATATGAATACCTCATGCCTCATAGATTGTCTACTTCAATTGGACCCATTAAATCCATATGCAGCAATTGAAAACAGTGAGACATACCTGAATGTTGTCCGTCGTGTTTGACAACATTATGAGAGACACGGGTTTGCTTACCTTTCAGACAATCTTCACAGACAGTTTTACCTTTATGGCTAAGTTTGGATAAGCCTTTAACCGCTTCATATGAGACCAATTTTTCTAAATTGCGGTAGTTGACATGCCCCAACTTTTGATGTCATAGTGTTGTGTCATCGATCTTAGCATTATTGTAAATTTCTTGCCTTACAACAAGATATCAATTATCATATGTTTTGTACCTGTCATGACACATATATTGGCTTCATTCGTAACATTACATGCATTCTTATTAAACTTTACCTCAAGGTTGTCATCACACAGTTGACTAATACTAATCAAATTAGTCATTAAGCCCTCAACGTGTAAGACATTTCTTAAGGCTGAAAATCTAGAAACATCCAAGATCCCTTTTTCAATTATTTTGCTTTTACTGCCACCTCCATAAGTCATATTTCCTCCATTGAATGACTCATAGTTCTTTAGAAAACCTTTTGTACATGTCATGTGGCGAGAACATCCACTATCAAAGTACCAAGAACCTGAAATATTAGTTCTTAATGCAGTTATATAGACATTACAAGTTAAGTCCATTTTAGGAACCCAACTCTCTTAAAACATTTTTTTATCTTTTGACTCAGAAATGTTGCTTCGATTATTATTCCAAATGTTGGACAACAATTTAGGCAATATTTTGCTCAATAATTTTAAAGTTTGAAACAATATGGTTTTAAGTGTCCAGAGGAGTTGCAGTGATGACATACAAACTTCATATTCTTTGACATATATGAGAACCTATTATATATCCCTTTTTCTTTTACAAAGCTTATCTTCTCATTCTTATCAAAGAGATAAGAGCATATGATTTTAAGAGAGTTTTCGTACCCAATACCTGCATGTGAAGGTTTACTAAAGTTGAGTATCTCATTCAATTTCGAAGTCCATGTGTTGAGCTTGCGGAAGGTTGATTCGGCTAAATCCAATTTTGCATGAATTTTACTAAATTCAATATCCTTTTTGGTAAGTGCAACCTCAAGTCGAGTTATCGTGCCTGTTAATTCTAAATTCTCATGAGTTAAAATTTTACCTTTTTGTCAAGTTGCTTGGATTCTATGATTAAGACTTTACAAATACTTTGTAATTCATTAATCATATCATCTTTGCATTCAACTTGATCGATACAATCAGCCTCACTAACAGAAAAATAGAATCACTAAAGCAATTAACATCAGAATAGTTAAAGAATTCATACCTTTCGGATGTTGCTGAGGATGTTGATGTCGTTGCTAATGTTGGAGAAAATGTTGTGACATCTAAGACAACATAATATACGACATCTTCATTATCCGATAGAGATTGTTCAAAAATAGTTGCCAACATTGCTTGTGTTTCAATTTCACGATATCATTCCTCTTCTTCTTCATCATCACTAAGAGAAAGCCATAGTTTCTTACCAAATTTTCTAAGAGTGTTTGCACATTCGTTAGAATAATGACCCCAACCCGAGCATGCATGACATTACACGGACTCAAGTTGTTTGGGATAAAATTTGGTACGACCTGAGTTGGTTCTTCTTAGTTGATTTCCTTTTTGTACATTTGGAGTGAATCTAGTGGGCTTTTGATTGAGGTTTTGGTGCTCTTTAGATTTATATTGATTTCTCTCATTGTTGAACTTCCTCACAATCGAATTGTATTTTCGAGTAGTAAAGCAACATTTGCACCTTCACCAAATTTTTTTAAGATTCTCATCCTCTTCTTCGATTTGACTCTCCGATGATTGAACTTGAAGTGCCACATTCTTGCTTTTATACAATTCTTTTGATTCTCAATGTTCATCTCATAAATTTTGAGTATGTTCATCAAGGTATGAAGGTCAATTGTGGCAAGATTGTGAGCTTCTTCAATAGCACAAATCTTTAAATTGAACTTTTCAGGAAGAGAACGGAGAGCCTTTTCAACAAGTTGAGTGTTGGTTAATGGTTTACCAAGCACTTGACATTCATTTGAGATGTTAATCAACTTTTCAAAATAAGATTTAATATCGTCCGCTTCTTCCATCCTTAAATGTTCATATTTACTCATGAGTATGCGTAGGTTTGTTCGACGAACACTTGAGCTCCCTTCACAATGAATTTGTAAAATATCACATGTGTCCTTGGCCATGCGGCAATTTTGAATGGGTTTGAACATGTAAAGATCAACTCATCCAAAAATTGCATTTAAGGCCTTTTCGTTAAAAGCTAGCATTATTGATTTCTGTAGTCCATTCGGATTCAGGTTTAACAAGAATGTCACCTTCCTCATCCGGTGGCAACATTGGAACAACATATCCATTGGTTATAGATCTTCATGCCCTAATATCAATTGATTTGATATGAGAACATAGGCGAATCTTTCAATAGACATAATTTGATCCATCTAATATAGGAAGTCTACCAATAGTTGAATTTGTCGGATCCACAACTTATGATAACATGACCAATCACTTATTGTGTTAAGTGTCGGCTCTGATACCACTTGAAATGTGTCATAGGCTACGAGAAGTAAAAACAAGAGATGGAATAAATTGAATGCCAATTCTGTTTCAGAATGTCGTCTATTATGTCGTCTGACACTAGTAACAACACTTAGTAAAACAGTAACTTTAAAGAGTAAATGCAGCGGAATTTAAAGAACACAATGGTTTAAAATTTTCATTTGTTATATATATTATATAACTTATGATGGTCAATGACCAGATGTATTATATATATATTATATATAAAAAATACAAATTTCTCTCTTTACAGATTTACAATATAAAATTGAAAGGAATTAAAAGTTGAAGTCGCAAATGACTTCTGCCTGAAAAATCTAACTAATTAGACATAGACAACCTCTCATTACAATAGCTCCATACAAAACTAATCTAGAATCTAAACATCAATTGTAATGTTGGACAAAATGTTGTCGACATACTTAGACAACACTTATGATCTAGATTTCTGAGATGAAACCCCGAGAGTTCTCTTGGTATTTTTGCAATCTAATTCTGGATATCGATTCATTGTTGTGACCTCTCTATTTATAGCAGAGAGTCTTCTTTGAAAAACTCATCGATTGGTTGTGGAGGTTGAAGGAAAGGTGGGCAGTTGGTAGGGTTTGTTGGAGACGATCAAGGAGAAAAATCCTCTAACAATTTTGACTTGTTCCTCATCAAGAGCAGCAACCTTGACTCGTTCTTCACACGTGTTTACCAACTCCTTTTTACCTTGTCAAGTCATATTTACCACATAGTAATTATTCAGTGAAGTAAGTCAAAATTTGTTCTGAAAATGTTAGTCCGAATGTTGTGCAACATTTGTCCCAGCATTTTTATACATTCAAATCAGTACTTTAGGAGATATGTTGG
This sequence comes from Anisodus tanguticus, assembly GCA_034509755.1. Lineage (NCBI taxonomy): Eukaryota > Viridiplantae > Streptophyta > Magnoliopsida > Solanales > Solanaceae > Anisodus > Anisodus tanguticus. The sequence continues at coordinate 51,279,802 of CM067547.1, forward strand.
GTCAAATATCACAACATCAAATCCAACATTAACAATAACATATATTTTAAACTCCTCTGACCGTTGACCAAACTTATGTGATAGTAAGTTGGCTGAGTTGGACAAAATGCGTGAAAAACACGCGTATGAAGCGAGTAAAATCAATTATTTTGATTAAAAAATTAAATATTTCAAAGGGTAAAAAAATAAAAAATAATTTAAAATATATATTTCCCACCCCAACACCAGTGACCCCCGTGTTCTTCTTCTTCATATCACCCCCTCCCTCTATGCAGCCACCATCCCTGTTCTTTTTCTTCATCACCCCCCCACACACTTCTGAATTAGGATAATCTTTCTATCTTTCAACATTTGGGTTTTCTCAACTGGGTTTAAGATCTTTCAACATTTGGATTTTGCTTAAACTTAGTAAATAATGCAGATCAATATCTTAATTGTGATTGCAAGTGGCCTTTGTTATTTTGGTACATGAACTTTTGGGGTTGGGAATTTTTCTATGAGCATTATGCAACGGCATTTTTTGAAAGAATTTGAATGGAAATTATGATCTCTAATTTCCTCTTGGTTGTGGAAATTATCTCCGGTGGGTAGAACTTCCCAATTTTCTCTCCCATTAGATCTAAGGACCTTATTTCAAGCATTTTGCAACTCTAAAATGGGTAAACATGATCTTCGTCTTTCTTACAATTTTTTTGGAACTTCAGATTTTGAGGGAGAATTTAGTAGGTTAATCATGTGTTTTCATTTAGAGGAGGAAGGAGTGGTGGTGGGTGGAAATGGTTTTGAGAGAGAAGAGAAGGATTTTTTTTTTTTAGAAAGGGGATAGAATTTGATTTTCTTATAAAAGTTAGTTTATATATAAATAAATAATGATATCGCATCAATTTATCTATGTGAATCTGACGTGTCCTCCATGTCAGAGCGGGTGAACACCACATAGTGTCAGAGGGGTTTAAAATAGGGGTGGCCAGTGGGCTGGGTCGGGGCGGGATCCCGGGGGACGGGTCGGGTTGCGGGATTTGGGAGATTTTTTTAGACACTTAATTTTAAAAAATATATATTTAAATATTTAAATAATTGAATAAAATAGTGAATAAAAATATCTCAATGATGTTTTTGTGCATCTTATATTATTTAATAGAAATATAAAAAAAAATTGTAATATAATTTCAAAATTCTAACTTTGTTTCGTAGTTCAAAAGTTGCAAATCACATACTAAAATTGCCATTAAAAATATTACATAGTCAACCATACTCTTTCTAATTTCCTCACAATCTCGTGAGGATCTTCTGTCGGAATTAGAAGTCGTTGGTCAAATTGTTCGACGTCGCTTCCTGCTCCATCGGATATGATTTCGTTGTAGTTGTAGTCGTCTTCTTCGTTGATCTCTGGTTGACCGCACCTTCTACGCTCCGCTCTAATTCAATCTCTGAATAAAACTGCAATCTCCAAGCTGTCTCTCGCCAATGAGTGTCTATGCTCTCCTATTTAAAACCTTCCAACAGAAAAAAGGCTTTCCGAAGCTGTTGATGACGCTTGAATATTCAACACATCTTGAGCCATCTTTGTTAGTGTCGGAAATGTCTTCTCATTCTCCATCCAATATCTCGACAAATCTTCATGTCCATCTTCATTGATAATTGTTTCGTACGATACAACACCCTGCAAGACATAAACATCAAACTCGCTAATTTGTGAAGAAGTTGAACCACTATACATTCTATTTCTAAGGCTTTGAATACTTGAGGCGGAAACATCATGTCTTTTAAAAGGTTGCAGCGAATTAGAAAAATATGGTGCAAAAGCCTATTGATTATTTGCACTTTGTTCTTGGTTTTTTTTTTTTTTTTTGCATTCAGTGTGTATGCTAGATGTAACTTCTTCTCTAGTTGGTTCGTGAGTTGGTTCTTTATTTGGGTCTGTTGGACTTGGATGTGGAAGTATTACTATACTTTCATAAATCGTTTCAACAAGTGATTTATAACCATTTGCTTTAATAGTCGGATTTAATACAACACCAAAAATATAAATATTGGGAATAGGAAAAAATATTTTTTAAATTTTATAAACATATTTTTAATAGATGGAGCGTAAGATGATTGTTGTATATATTCACTAAGTAACAAAAATATTATAATTATATAAAATAACATAGTTGAAATAGTAGGATAAAAAATACTAGAAAATTCTTTAGTAGCTAGAAAAAAATTCTCTAAAAATCCAGTAAGTTCTAAAAAAAATCTCAATCATTATCTACAAGTACATCCCTTAGATTTTGATTATGGGCGTTAAATAATAAAGTTATAGGTCTTCTATACCCGTGAGCAACAAGTAGTTGTTCATACAGAGAATTCCACCTAGTCGCTACTTCTTCTAGAATTTTTCTATAAGGTAATCCACAATTATGACAAGTTTTTTATACTCTTTGGGCCTTTGTATTTTATTATCTTTAAAAATAAAGTTTATAGCAAATTGTTCTTTATCAAAAATGTTTTCAAAAAGTTTTAGACCATCATTTACAACTAAGTTATAAATATGACATGCACATCTTATATGAAAATTATCGGGAAAAGATAGAGTTATTCGAGTTTTTAAAAGGTTTACAACATAATCATTAGAAGTAGCATTATCTAATGTAATAGTAATAATTTTATCAGTTATTCCATAATATTCACAAATTTCATGAATATTTCTTGCAATAAAAGATCCAGTGTGCCTATCATCAATATATCTATATGCTAAAATACATTTTTGCATAAACCAATTCTAATCTATCCAATAAATGTTACAATTAAATAATCATTACCGTTAGTACTACAACCTATATCAGAAGCGATAGCCATTTTGTCATTAAAATGATATAATGCATAACGTAAATACTGTTGATATTCATGTGCAAATTTAAAAACGTCTCTTCTAACAGTTGATCTAGGAAAATCGTTAAAAGCAGGATTATACGTTTCTCTAATGTAATGAATAAAAACATGAGAGGGAGGAAAGAAAAAGGCAAACCCTCCACCGCAACTAATTTTTCTATATTTTCCCAATCTTTGTGTTTATCATATTTAGGACCTATAATTCTCCCCGTCATTGGGTTAATTCGACCATGTACTTGGTCGGGGACACTATGTGAACCTTGTCCCGACTCAGAAGGCATTGGCACACTCGATTTTTCTGCCATGTATTGGTTATAACTTGCTTTGTGAGAGTTTTCTACATGTCTCATTAAACCTCCCGTCCCACCTTGACCTTTTTCGGTTTTAAATTTATAAACTTCTTTACAAATTTTACATCTAGCTAGTTGATTATCAATGTCTCTATCAAAAAAATCTCATGCATGTGATTTTAATTTTCGTTGTCTTGGCCTCGACTCATACTAGGGGGAATATGAGGCATTCTAGTTTCAGTTTCAGCCTGAGACTCAGTCTAAGCCTGAGGTGGAGGTGCACTAGTGGGTGTGTTATCTAAATTATCTTCTCATTTATTTTCTAAATTAAAGCCTGGTTCAGATGCAAAATAAAGCTCATGATCTAGTGGTATATTAATATTAATATTAACATTAAAAAAATCAATTTCATCTACATGAGTGAAATCATCGTAATTAGGATTACTAGAAGATGCACCCTTACTCCTGTTACCCCTAGTACCTCTACCAGAAATAAAACGTTCAATTCGTTCCATTATAATTATGTAAATAAATAATTAAAGATAATGAAATTAAGTACGATAATTAAAATTAAGTAATAATAATAATTTAAAGAATGACCGGAGGTACCAAACGCCGACGTAACGTCGACGTGTAATCGAGGTTGAAAATTGAAACTTTACTTGATGGATGATCTTCAAGCTAGTTGCCAAATTCACTCCTAATTTTTAAACTTTGATATAAATAAGAAAATAAAATAAAATATTTAGTAGGCAATGTAGACTTGTAGAGAGATAGATAAAGAGATTAGAGAGATAGTAGGAAGATTTGTGAAAAAATGAAGAGGAAAATGAGATATTTATAGTTGAGAAATAGGGTTAAAGTGTAAATATACTAACTTAGGGGTTAAAATAAATATTAAGAGGGTAGGGGTTTTATGGAGTGGGGGGGGGGGGGGGGGCAAAATGACCGTTATAAACGTTGCACAACGGCCAAAATCTAAATTTGGTCGTTGTTTAACCGGACGTTGCGGGTCGGGCCGGTAAGCGGGCCGAGCCAGGTCAGGATCGGGCCAACCCGGCCCACTGAACAACCCTAGTTTAAAATATATGTTTTGAACATGATAAGGGATCTGGATGAAACTTTGTGAAGTATAAATATCAGGATGACAAATCAGGACAAGAAGGGTCTCCCAGACTATTCCGCCTTTATTAAATGAACAATTTGGAGTCTTGCCTAACTCCTCTATCAATATGATGGAACTTTGATTTAAAAAAAGTAATACGTAGTAATTATTTTTCTTTAACATTTCAATAATATATGCTAAAACAATTAGATTGGGTTTGGTTTCATTGTGGAAATTTATAGTAGATGAAAACAAAATTAATCATTGGCCAATGTAGTATTTTTCTGTATAAATAAATATCCACAAGAGGGCGAGTTTGAGTTGTAAAATCTCATTCCCAATTTGGTAATTAATCCTTTTGGACCCCCTTAACCAAACAAAAATAAGACTAGATATAAAAGGTGGTTAAAATATACGCACACTAAATTCTAAGGATAAATCATCAATTTTATAATATTTTAATGATTCATTGGGGGACAAAATCTTCTCTCCTTTTAGAATTCTTTCTCCCACACACCTTTTTTGCCCTCTTTCACCGAGGAGGAAAGAATAATTTATAATATTCCAAGCGGACAGATCTATCATATTCATCTAACAAGTAGTAGTATTTGTGATATCCCATTTTACTTTAGTAATATCATCAAAGTGGACAGAGTTACCTGATACCGATGGTTGTCGGGAGATGACAGCTATTTCGTAAAATTAGTCGAAGTGTGCGCAAAGCTGGTCCGGACACCACAATTATAAAAAAAAAATCATGAAAGAAACACTCCGACACCTTTGACTTTTTTCTTTCGTGTATTAACCATTACTCAGCTAGATACTTTTATTTCTTATTTATAGATAGTAGATTAAAATATCACTAGGTAATTAAGGAAAATCAATCCTTCATTCCTTTATGAAAATAGATCTCCAAATATAACTCGTAGATGAAGAATTTGCTTACTATGATCCTTAAGCGATAATCAATTTAGCTTTGTCAATCAATTTATTTAAAGCATAATTTGTTCAACATATATATTAGCAGTCTCAGCTTTTAATCTAACACTACTCAAAGTCAGCGTGTAATGCTCATTTTGGCAAATAACTACACTAAAGTTTTGAACTATTGATTAGAGGTAAATTACTTTCAATTATGAAATAACAACATAAATTTAACATAATACATCGATAATTAAATGGTGGAACAATTGGTAATCTTGATAAATTTGTAAATATTCACAAGCAAGGGGATAGAAAGTGCACATTCCAATTAATTGAATGTCAAATGTGCTTAATCAAATATAAAAAAAAACTAAAATCAGAATTTATCAATAATTAAGTGACCGAAAGTAATTCAGTTAAGAAAATTTTGAATTTTCAAAAACTAGGGGGAGGCTTTGATCAAGGAAACGTTAAAGGATACATTAGTTTAATGCTAGAACAAAACCAAATCATTTTAGATGGAAAGTAATCAGCTGCAAATCAAAAGATTTAATTGATTCTACTTAATTATATTGAAGTCAGTTACATTTCCTAATCTGCCATTTCTTCAAACTTCAAGTTTTCTTTTTTGTTTCCCGCCTGTGTCCAGTATCCCCTTTGGGTCCCGACTAATCCGAACTAACGTCGCGTAATTAGATTTTTTTCCATTAACATGCTCGAACTCGAGACCTCTGATTTTGGGAAGTTGATCGAAATGGAATGTTATGGAGGGACGAAAAAGAGAAGTTTTAGTTATGATATTGGAGATCAAAAGCTTAAGCTCATTGATATTTCCTCTGAGGAAGATTGTCTTATTGATTCTCCTTTGTTTGATTCACTTGAAGATCTTCGCCTTTCAGGTCAGTAATTCTCTTGGTCATATGTGTGTATGTTTCATTTATGTTTTGAACTTGCAGTTTATATGACGGGATTTGATTGGAAACAAAACTTAAGATGTTAATTTGACTTATATGTTATATTTAGTACAATGAACGAAAAATATTAATGTGATCCTTGACGAGTTAGTCTGATAGAGAAAACATCACCTTAAAGTCTAAAGTTGTGAAGTTCGATGAATTTGAATTTTAAAATTTGTAATGGTTTATTGAAAGAAGGGAACCTTGGAGTAACAATAAAATTATTTTTGTGTGACGTATATATGTTACGGGTTCGACCCATATAATCAGCCACTAATGTATTATGTATGCGTCAGAATAGGTTATCTACATCACAACCCCTTAAGGTGGTGCTGCCCTTCCTCCAAACCCTACTTGACGTGGGATGCTTCGTGTATACTGAATTGCCCTTTTCTTTTTTAACAGTTAATATAATCGTTGATGAGTTAGTTTGATAGAGAAAACATCACCTTCAAGTCTAAAGTTGATAAGTTCGATGAATTTGAATTTTAAAAATTTGTAACAGTTGTACAGAAGTAGAATGATGTGGTTTTCGGATTTTACAAAATGGGAAGAATGTCATATATATTGAGATGAAGAGAGTATTTGATAATTTTTCCATGAAATTTAACTTTTGCTGAAAGCAATGGCTAGACTAGATTTTCACTATATATACATAAAAGAATTTGACCTTGTATATACAATATGATTTTCGGACGTCCGCCCCTCAAGTTCCACCCTCGGCTGAAAGTATCTTAAGAGGACGGTAGTGTAGAAGACAGAACAACCTCATTTCTTTGAATTTGAACTTAGAAGTTGTACATCTTTTTGGACTAAAACCTAATCATGTCGTGTTATTTGGGAATGAGTTGAAATGAATTCATTTTGTGGGGAGTTATGTGTTACAATAGCCCAGTACAACGGAGAAAGTTGAGTCTTGGTGTACAATTTTTAATTTGTTCTACTATATATGCAGTGGTCCCAAACAATTTCACTTGATGTCATTTCTGCAGTAACATTGGACAGTATAAATGATAATGGTGAGGGTTCAAATTTATCAAGAACTTCCTTTCAAAGAGATAAAACAACACAAGTGAACCAACAGAAGGAGCTAAAGCATTTGTCTTCTGCACCTATTCAGCCAGGAAGACCTAGTTTCTTGCGCAAAAGTTCAGCTTGGGATAATGCCTTCTTCACTAGTGCAGGTACTAATTTATATATATAGATATTTTTTATGACGGTGGTGCTCACGCCAGCTTCCGCGCACTTGACTATTCCATAAGGTACCTGCTATCTTCCACCAGCACAAATACCGAGTAATTTTGCCCAGCAGACAAATGAGAAGAAATCTCCTAGCGCTTTTTTGCCTCTGCTGGGACTTGAACTTGAAACCTCATGATTTTCCTCCCACTTTATTAACCACTAGGACACGATCTTAGGTGTACTAGTCAATATTTTTAGTGTAAATTTTCATCTATTATTGTCTCTATACATGTCAATGCAGTTAGTTGTCTGTACGATTTTATATACTTCATCCATCGACAAGAGTTGATCTATATATAGGTCATATCATATGAATTAGTCGGAATTAGGTTTTAGTCATTAGTATGGTCGCTTTAGGTCTAATGTTTTCTAGGAGTTTTAATCCTGTCAGAGATTTGTATGCCAATAGAAAGTATAGAAAACTTCTAGTGCTTAATTTCAATTTCATATAATATTGGATTGAGATGAGCTTAATGGAGCGACATGGACAGGGATTGAGGGGCAGTTGTTATATCTATTGACAGGTCTTCTGGATCCACATGAACTAATTGATGAATGTTTATATAAGCAATATTAGTCGGGATTAAATCTTAGTCATGTTAGTCCATTACTTTGTCCAATATTTTCTAAGTCTTTGTCTTGTCAGAGATTTGTATGCCAATAAAAAATATAGATAATTTCTAGTGCTTAATTTTACTGTTATCGTTTATAATATCGAACTTGGATGAGTTGAAATGAAGCTGATGGACAATGAAGATTCGCATAGCCTACCCTGACTTAATTGGGATTGACAGGTCTTCTGGATCCACATGAACTATCATTGATGAACAAAGATTTTGACACATCAGAGGGGCATCTCTTGCCTGTCATCCTAGAAGATGTACGCGCTCGAAGGCCAGTCCTACCGTCTATTTCAGATTTTGGAACTGGCTCCAGGAACACGGTTAGTCACATAGCCGACACTATTAAATGGATGGTTCCCTTTCTTTACAAGTATTATGTGGATCGTTTAAGCGATTAACGCTCCCATTTTTAATTTGTCAGATTGATCGCGGGCCAGTTTCCAAAAGGAAAAACATCAATAATGTAAGAGCAGAGAGAAGTAAAACAGAGGTTAATGTTGTTATATACATTTACCAAATGCATGACTTCCAAGAGTAAAATGAAGTTATTCACATTTTACCATACTATTGTATACTACTGGTTAATTGCTTTGAGTTTTAACTATTATTAGTGAATGTATAACTGGTTGAGTTATGTGTAAGATAGGCGGAGTGTTATTATTTGTCGAGAATGGCACATAATATATATTAACTTCAGTATATACTGACAATGTAGAAATCTTTTATACTATCAGGTCATCTTAGAGTTAATTAAAGGTAATTTCTCGTATTCAGTGGGATCAGACTATAAATAGACTGGAAAATAAGCAGATAACCTATAATAGGTTAAATTACGCTGATTGTGTACAAGTTCAGTTAAATTGTCAGTGGATATAAGATAAAATCCGTAGTATAATTAAGGATCTGAAACGGCTTCTCGTATTTCTTAGCCTTTCATCCCTTAATGAACTTAAAAGGATATCACACACTGCCTTCTATACACAGATGGATTTTTCATCTTTGCTTCTATTAAATGCCTAAGTTTGTTTAAATTGCAAACTGCTAATCATATTGAGAAATGATTTTTTCTAACATAGTTTTGTTGTTGTTGTTAACTAGCAACCTTGTAAAAGAAGAGAGTGTAATTCACTAGACCTCAAGCTTCCGAAGGTGCCACGGGCGAGCAAAAGTGCTTCAACTTGGCAAAGCGAAATATCATCACCACACATGTACCCTGTGGATATTCGAGGCAATAAGAGAACAGGACCTGGTATCTGACACACTTATAGAAAATCCTCTTTACAAATGAGGTTGTTTTTCTCATTCTCGTATCGTTTGTGATGGAATAAATAACATGTGACTTTTGTAGGACGAGATTTAGTGGTGTCAAATTCTACTACTCACTCATCGACCACCTCTTGTCCTTCGTACGAGACATCTGCTTATGCTAGGAAAAGAAGAGAAACCGGAAAGAGTAAACACTCTGCCTCTGTCTCGAGCACGAAGACTCCAATAAGGTCATCTACAAAGACTAAAAAGTTTGAAAATCTTAGTTCCTCAATGGAATCTAATATATCTCCTCTTAGTACTACAAGTGGCTGGTCTTTGAAATCATCATCTTCAACTTCTAGCACCAATCTTTATATGACATTTAGACAAACTCGGAACTTATGGTCTCCAGGTCAATGTACAGGACGTGTTGCTTCAGTCCCAAGGGAGAATTCGCAACCATCCAGTCTTTGTATGCCATCGCCAAAATTTGGCTTCTTCGATGAGGTTGGTTTTGGATTTACTTTATAATTCATTTATCGCTTTAAAGAAAACAATCATACAAGTACATATTTGTGTTATCATAAGCAAATCTTGTAGTACTTTTTATGAATATGTACATGGAAACAATCTTTAACCAGTTGTTCAGGTGCATGCTATTTGCTTTCAGTCACATATATGCACATTTGATGTATATAAACTAGGCGACTGGTGATTTTATTAACAGGATATTTCAGTTGTGAGAACTTTTGATGGAAATTCGAATCAATCACATAAGAAGGGAATGTCAGCAAGTGTAGATAAGGGAAAAAGTGCTGAAGCATCAACTAAAGTTAAACGAGCTAGAAGTCCGCTATGCACTGTCAATGTAAACCGAGGTCTAATGAGAACAAGACTACTCCCAAGTCCAAAAGTCGAGCCCTCATATATGCGAAAAGGTGGCTTAGACAAATCTATGGAGATTGACAGAAAAGCTTGCTCAAAGTTGAGGAAAGTTGGAGCAGGAGAGCATGACAGAAAAAAAGTTGGACAAGTAAATGGGATATTAAAGACTAAGCTAGAAAGAGGGAAGATTATGGTTACAAAATATGACAAGGGGATCAATACTACAACAACAACAAATACACCTCAATCCCAATCGAATCGGGATCATCTGTATGAATTGTCACTGACCACGTTGCTCCATTTAACCCCATCTCATGACAAGGGGATTACTAGCACTTCAAAATCAAGAAAGCAAGAGAATGAAGTTAATGATTTGAGTAAATACTTGGAGCTCATTGATTTGAATGATGGAACAGAAACACAGCTTAAACAGAAAAGGAGTTTGGCTCATATGAGAGCTCCATTGGTTGAGAAAAAATCTGTTTGCAACAGAAGTGTAGCTCTCATGAGATCAGATATGATTAAGGACAAGGAGTCATCTAATTTGCTTTCTTCAAAAGGAACAGACAAAGAGAACAATTGAGCACTATGCAAATCTATGTTGCTCGAACTTTCCAATATTAAATTGTTACCGTACCTGTATCGGATCCTATAAATGCACAACTTTTGACACGCATCCAACGACATTTTGAAGAGTCTGAGCAACATAAAATATGCAAATCATTGATAGATACTTATGTTGTCTGCCTGATTGTTAGTCCTTTTAAGTTCTTGATAGACATCATTTTGTTTTAATACATAATCCTTAAACTCTTAGCATATGTTTGAAAGCAGACACTTTGCTTTTGTCACTAGCATGAGTTGGCCATTAATCAACCATTTGGGGCAATTGGCATTCATTTCTACTCATAAATGTCAAAAGCTACATTTTGGTCATTGCATGACAAACTTTCATTTCATGGATTTCAAGTTTTTTTTTAAGTCTTTATTACAAGCAAATGAAATATGCAAATGTTACCACCTCTATCCTGGAAAGTACTACAAAATAATAGTTTTTGTAAATTTTAATTTAGTAAGTTTGATTTTTCAATTAATAGTAGAGTTCACCTTCTATACACTAAAAGGGTTCTATTTCTTACTTGATTGAGACACATTAGAGGGAAGGACTCAAAGTGAGTCTAGGATCTTCAAGGTCGCTAGTCATTAGCGATTCTTTAGGTGCATTTGCTTTATAGCTTGTGCGCTTTCATGTCCGATATTTATAAGATTTTTTATTTGTCAAGTTGTCTAAAAATAACTATAACAAGTTAAATTACACTACTGTAAAAGTTCTATATACATGATAAATCCGTAATGATGCTATTCTTCTTTTAGATAGAGAGGATAATTTCTAGGCTCTCCATCATCTACCATACTCTTTATAGGTTCATATTGGTTGTCAATATCATAATGAGAATTTGGTATGAGCAAAAATGGGATTTGCCCTTTTCACGCATGTAGCTCAACAGGAAGTAAAAAAGTTCTTTTTGCAAAAAAAAAAAAGTGATGGTCCTTTGAGAGTGGGCATAAAATGAGTAGCCTCTTTTTTCCTTTGTATCATCCATTTCAAGGGGACAAAAAACAGCATAGACCTTTGAGCATTATTCTCTCTAGGATATGAAGGTAAAAGTAGGGGTTGATGTAGAGTGTAATCTAATTTAGTAGCTTTAATTAATTCAATATATGTGTTAAAAGTCAGAGGCAAAATCTATTAGTTCAAGATTCTAGCCTTTTTAAATTATTGAGATCTAAATTAATAATTTATATGTATTAAATAAATTTCTTAAGATAAATACAGTGTCTGAACCAAGGTTATTAGGATCATTGGCACTTATGCCCGTATTTTGTGTTGGTCTTTAATTTTAACCCTCATAACAAACAACTTTTTTTCGCAGGACTTAAATTTATATTTTCACATCATAATATCCCACAAATATGCCTTGCACCCTAAAAAATTATGCCCCGCTAGATATAAGTTTGATTGCTAAAGAAAAAAAATTAAAGACCAACCCATTTGAAGGGCAAAAATTAAAGACTAGTCCGTTTGAAGGGAAAAAATTAAAGACCAACACGTTTGAAGGGCGAGAATACAATTTGTTCAGATTATTATTGAGTTCGTCCGAATCCGTACCTTGTTGTCCAGCTCCGCTCCTATTAAAAAATTCACAAATATAACAAATATTAAATTTTAAGCCCATTTATGAACTTGAGGATGTTGTCCCAATTCATAAAGTTTATTTTTTGAATGAGGACTACTAGGGTGTGTATATTTTCCAACAATGGAGCCCCCAAGGCTACTCATTGCTTAGATAGCTTAAGCATATTTTTCATACTTGTTTCACTTAAAAAGTATTAGTACAACACCATAATATTCATTTTTCTCGGGTTAATGCTTTTAGTGTCGAATTCATCATTCGTTAACCAAAAGCAACTTATATAACTTTTCGGCTTATAAGAAATTTTGATTTTATCAAGATTCTACTATTTATCCCTAATTTTTTTTCTACTCCCTGAAATTTTATTCTGAAAACATAATCCCCAATTCCCTTTTTATTGTCATTTCCGTCATTTTCTCACGTTGTGAAATTTCATTGAGTATGTTTTTTTCCCGTCATTTATCCTTTTCCATGATAAGTTTTCTTTGAACTTTATTTTATGGAAATACCATTAAGGGTACTTTTTATATCAAATTCAACACTTTATAATTACTTTTAGCACTTAAAAGATTACAATTATCCTCTCCAAATCTTATTTTTGGGATCACACTCGATATGTTGTTCTGTACTTAAAAGATTACAATTGGAACATGTGATGGTAATATTATACTATTCGAACTCTCTTTTTATGACTTACGAAGGGAAGTAAGTTTTGGGGGCTGAGCTACATCAAACATGATCACTCTACATTGTCAACTGGCGTATAACTTAGAAAACCACGACTTATTTAAGCTACAAATTATTGGATCCTAAATGGCCTGTGATACTTCTTAATGCTAGATAAAAGTATCACAGATTCCTGAGAAGGTAAAAATTTATTGGAGTTATTTATCTATTTCATTACTTTTTTATTTTAAATAATGTAAAGCTAAATAATTTTTGTGGGTCTTTTTTTTAGCCTCATTCTTGTCTCTTGTGAAAAATACTTTGTACCACATTGGTGGTGGAAAGTCATTTCTTCCTCCTTATATTGAAATATGCATTACTGAGTTAGTAAATGAGCTAGAACAAGAGAGGAGTCCCGTGCATATTAGAGTTGGGCTTTGTAGTCAAAACGGATTGATTTGCCCCCCACCTCACCCCAACCCTCACCTTGCACGCGAGGTATACATGAGGCCTAATTCAATTTTGGTTTTGCAAAAATATTTTTTTGCTATTTTTGAGCTTACCCGAAATTGTCCAAATACATGCTTATCGGATTAATGTCCAAGTTCATCTGGACGTAGCTCTCATACCTCCGGGATTAGTTGTTACAAATCCGATCATGACTTATACCACCAGAACTGATTGTTACGAATTCGATCAAGACTTATTCTATCAGATTCAATTGTTCTGACACCGGTCAAAGCTCATTACTTCGGAATTAATTGTTACAATGATCATTATCCATAAATACTCCGACTTAATGTCGATCTTTATTTCTCTGAACGTTGAGAGACGTTTTAGATCTCATTCATTATTCTTTGAACGTTAGAGACGTTTCAAATTTCAACATTTACTACCAAGACCTTGACATCTACCTATATACAGAGGTAGAAATATCTACTAGTGACACACCGAAAAATATATCATCTTCTTCAAAGTTCTTTTTCCTTTTTCTGTTACTGGACAAAATTACTTTGTGCAAACTCCAAACTTTCAGCCACTAGTGCAAGTGTCCGAAAGTGTTGTGGAACCTTGGAGAGCGACCGGGCTAAACGATTTGCACCGGAGTCGGTCTGAAATCGCTGTCAAGACACCGTTGTGATTCGATAAGTTATTTTTACTGTTTTATTTGTTTTTAATCAATATTGTTTTCTATTTTACTAACAAAATTTACCCGTATGAAATGTTCACACCTAATTCATAAATTCATAACATGTGTTTGAACATATGCAATTATTAAAAAAAATACGCCCAGGGGGGAGGTTAACCGATGCAAAAGCATTCCGTATTAGTAGGATTCGGGAAAGAGCCGCAAAGACGTATTTAGAATTTGAAGTATTGAGTTCCACTGATTTTAAATATGAGGGAGACACAAAACAAAGGCTTGCGTGGTTTTTGTCAAAAAAAAAAAAGAAGCAAAAAACTTGTTCAAGGAGGGCGCAACAAGCTTAACTGGTTTCAGCTTTGCCACTGAATCAACAATTCACTTTTACACTAGATTCCCCAACTAGAAATTGTTATATGTTTAATGGATTCTCAATATAAATACAGGGCTCGAGTAAAGGATTCTTTGCTAACCCCTAAATCACTCCTGAAGGGATGCACCTCAAGGAGTGTGATGTAAACAGTGTACTCCTAATACAAGCATTAGTGGCTATTTCCACGGCTTGAACCCATAACCTATAAGACATACATAAACAATTTTACCGTTGCTTCAAGATTCTCCTTCCTATATTAAATATGATTAATTAATTAATTAAAGGTTTTTATGATTTATCTTGAGATAAAAAACGTTTGGACTATATTTATTTATGAGATGAAATCCCAAATCATTCAAAAAGGAGTGATTTGAGATTCCAAATCATGATTTCAATTTTTTTAAATGTAAAAGTTGACTCATAAGTTTATATTTTATAAAAATAGATCTATAAGTTGATAGATATAGTTACCAATCATGTTTACCAACCATTTATACCAAATACTATTAAAAGATCTACAAGTTGCTAGTATATTTATAACAAATTTACTCTTACCAACCATGTGAGAGAGTATTATATTAAAGAGTAGTTACACTACAACTCATATTCAATTTTTCATTTTATTGAATTAAAGTTTGATCAATTAATATTGTAAATTTTAGAAAGGTCTTCTAGTAACGTATTAATCTTGTTATGAACTATGACTTGCTCATTTGGTAAAACTGTATTAGAATTAGAAAAGTTTTGATAGTTTTCACAACTTGTGTTGTTTTTATGTCTAAAAGAAAAATACAATTTAAGAAATTTAAATTGCATATTCAAACAAAATTTCAACTTCAAATCATTATAATTTCAAATCATGTCTAAACGACTCCTAAACATCATTAATCATATGCCTATAATTAAGTGAATCACCAATTATAAAAATCTCCTTCAAACCACGAGCCAATCTAATTGTTTGGCACCAACGACTCACCTAATATTTATTGTTATGAAAATGATATCAGAAGGATGTCTTTCTTTGAAAAGAATAAAGCCAAGCCAGTCTTTCAATAGAAACTATTGAGGTTATTGTCTGTCATAGTCAAGTTGCACAATTTTATAATACCTAAAAATAGATATATTAGTACATGTTGTGACATATGGATACAGGTCAATAAGAAGTTTGAAATGTATTTGCTGTGTGCTGTATTTATTTCATCATCTCCTTCATAAGGACCACCAATGCGTCCTTTTCCCCTCTATTTCTCGAACAACTTGGCAAGGAAAGAAGATAATTTCTCCCCTTTATATTATCCGTCGTTTAAAATTAAATATGTAATACTAGTTTGAATCATACGAGTACTTGTTTAAATTACTATTTTATCGCGTCTTAACGATCTCATATATGCAATATTCTATCCTTGTTTAGAGAATTTATGTATTATTTTATGTAGCAAATAGTTATTTATGTATTAGTTATTCTATCTTCTATCCTGTATAAAATAATACATAATTTTCCGCATAACTTATACATATAGTAGTTATGCGGGATTTTAAATTGCAAACCAAACATTGTCTTAGGTGTATTGAATTTCATATATAGCAAAACAATGTTACCAAACATGGAATAACTTATGCATGATTTAATACATGAATAACTTAGCTCATAACCAACCATCAAACGACTATGTATACATGTATTAGTTATGCATGACTCTGAACTGGTAATCAAACACCGTACTTAATATATATGGTGAATTTTATACATCACAACTAAAATGCTATCAAACATGATATTAGTTATACTGATTTTAATACATAAATAATTTACTTCTTAACCAGCAACCAAACGACCCTAAGAGCATGTCTGGAAAAAAAAAAAATAACTTTTTCTATAATGGCAAATAATTTGGAATAATTTATGTTTGTAAAATGAGTAATATTTGGAAGCATAAGTTAGTATACTACTATTTGTTTTTATTTCCAAAACCTACCAAAAAATATATTGACAGTTTGAAGAAGAAATTGTACTGTATAAGATATATTATTGTTAGGTTAGTTTTGAACATATTTTAAATGTCATACAGATTGGGACTGATGGTTAAATTGTCAAAAGACTTTGGAGGAATTTAAGCGAAATTACAAAAATGGAACGCGTCCATTATAAGGAATCTAAATTGACACCTTTTTTTTTTTGGTGTAAAAAGAAATATATACGACTTTTCTGTTTTCTATGATGTCAAATAATTTGAAACAAATTTATTTGCCAAAGCTATTAATATTTGAGAGTAGAAGTAGTATATGTTGTATTTATTTTCAAAAACTAGCCAATTTTAAAGAAAAAAATTTAGATATTGGTCATTGAATATGCAAGCATGTGCCTTATATAAGGGAAAATTTGGTAATACCCACATTTAACACATGCTTTCAAATATTAATCACTATTTTAAGAGTTATCGTAAATAATAGATTTGGGCTTAACTCAATCCAAAAAATTAGCTTGTAGGTGAGGATTGTCCAAGCCCATATAAAGAGTTCATGTTCCCATTCCATATCCGATATGAGACTCTTAACACCCCCCGCAAGTCCAGACCTTGTTAACTGGAGCGTGGATAATATAATTTGGGAGCTCAATATCAGTGAACAAATAATTGGAATGGGTCTGACTCTGATATCATGTAAAAAATGAATCTTGGACCTAACTCAACCCCAAAAGCTAGCTTGTACGGTGACGATTGTCCAAGTCCATCTAAGGAGACCAAATACCACTTATCCCACCGATGTGGGAGAACTTGTTAAGAGTCCCACATAAGATATGTAATGAGAATATAAACTCCTTATATGGAATTGGACAATCATCACCCTACAAACTAGCTTTTGGGGTTGAGTTAGACACAATATCCATTCATTACATGGTATCAGAGCCAGACTCATTCCAATTATTTGTTTACTGATGTTGGGGTCCCACATCGGATATGGAATGAGAACATGAACTCCTTATATGAACTTGGACAATCATCACCCTACAAGTTAGTTTTTGGGGTTGAGTTAAACCCAAGTAGTGAGGATTATCCAAGTCAATATAAGGAGTCCATGTTCACATTCCATATCCGATGTGTGACACTTAACCTTTATTAACATTTAATCACTCTTTTAACACAAAAAAGTTTTAGATAAAAATAGTCTTAATTAAACACGAAATAACTCCAGCAAACGATGCTGTAATTCAAAGGTTTGATAAGTGGAACTCAAGGAATCCATGGGATACAAAAATTACTAGACTATCAAATCCCATTAACGATTATGGATTCAAATCTATGTAAGTTCAAATATGAAGCAAGTCGTGAGGTATAAAAATTTACGGAAAGTTCAAACCCCATAAAAGGTTCAAACCCAATTAACGATTAATGAGGTTAAAAAATTGTTAGAATTTCAAACCTCATGAACAATTTATAAAGTTCAAACTTTTATAAGTTCGGACTCAAAATCGGTTCATGGGTTTCCCCGTGAACAATAGGGTTCAAAGTTCAGACCCAAAATCGGTTCAATTGAGATTATACTGATACTATTTGAAGAAGAAATTGTACTGTATAAGATATATTCTTGTTCGGTTAGTTCTAAACATTTTAAATGCCATACAGATTGGGACTGATTGTTAAATTGTCAAAGATTTCGGGGTGAATTTCACCAAAATTACAGAAATTGAACGCTCCACCAAAATTACCCCACTTTAAAAAGTAAAGATGTTGTCTTTGATAGATCCTCGGTTGAAGAAAAGCAAATTAAAACAGTCTAGAAAAAAAAACATAAGTAAAGGTAACTGCAAAAATACCCTTAATTAAAACACGAAATAACTCCGGTGCCGGAAGTCAAAGGTTTGATAAGTTCAGACCCAAAATCGTTCATTGGGGGTTCAATTGAGATTATATTGACACTATTTGAAGACGAAATTGTACTGTATAAGATATATTCTTGTTGGGTTAGTTCTAAACATATCTAAATGCCATACAGATTGGGACTTCAAAGACTTGGGGGCATATTTCAGCGGTAACATATTCTTCCGTGGAGCTAAGGTCCATATTAATATGGATAGTTAAAATTACACAAATTGAACGCGTCCACAGTCCACTGTAAGAAATCTAAATTGACACTTCTTTTAACTCGCCGACTATAAATGTGAAAAATGAAATAAATAAATAAATAAACAATCGGCGATACTATACGGACTAAAAATTATTTCAAATTCGGCGTTGGGAAAATTCAATAGACTTCTTGTCAGGTCAACGTTCTTCTCAAACGTCTTTACGTCGCTTTGCCGAATTTTGCATACCCTCCCTTCTTCCGAATTTTGCATAATGTCATTTGAAAAATGTGGCGGAAGTCCTAGCGTTATTATGGTTGGACAGATGAGATTCCTTCGCTTAAATTTAGAGGTTTCAAATTTGATCCGTGAAATGGAGAAATATCTAATAGTGAGTCTGTATGAATTTTATGTGGTACAAATTTAAATTAGTCAGATTAATAAATTTTAAATATTATGTAATTATATTGAAAAAAATAAACCTAAAATTTTGAACGAGCAATGCTGATTTATTAGTACAATTCAGCATGTAAGTGGAACTGTAATAATGATGGTTTTAAGATGTTATTTTTTATATCAAATTAATTAATTTAATTATTTTAATCAAATGGTATCTACCTATTATGTCACAGTATACATATGAGAAACTTTTTCTTTATGAAATACTATCGGAAAATTTTAAAGTAACTGATAAAATTGATGTCACGTAATCAGAAGGTCACGGGTTCAAACCGTGGAAATTATCTTTTACATAAATGCAAGATAATACTGTATATAATATACCATTATGATCTAGTTCTTTCTTCAGTCCATGCATAGCGAGAGTTTAATATACCGCGTTGTCCCTTCTATCGGATGACATTCTTTACTAAAGAGTCTCTTCACTATGACATTCAGTTAAATTTTACGTCCTATTGAAACATAATTAGAGAAAAATATTCAATTTTTGCAAAAAAGTGAAAAGAAGTCTCTCCACTATTCGAAGAAAAGGTCTCCCAAAAGAGGTGAATTCGTTTAAAGCCTTTTTGCAACTATTGCCTTTTACAAATTTAAATTACTCAGTCAATAAATTTTACGTCCTATTGAAACATAATTAGAGAAAAATATTCAATTTTTGCAAAAAAGTGAAAAGAATGACGTTTAGTTGAAAAAACATATTCTTGTACCGATTTTTTATGGCCTTCGAAGAAAATGAAAAAAGTAATGCTCCCAAAAGAGGTGACCAGTCAACTAACGCCGTTTAATATTCCGCTTTCTCTCTCTGTTTGCCAGTTGCCATATACAAGTCGTACTCCTACTAATTATGCCACCACTTTGCCCCGATAAACGGTGAAGTAAGTCGCAGCGCAAGCGAGTTGGATTATCAAAAAAAAAAAATTATGCCACCACTTTGCCCCGATAACAGGCGAGTTGGTAAATGGCAAGGTGATTGGGGTATAACCACTCCGACGTCGCGGATTCGAATTCATGTGGTGATAGTCTTTGCTGAAATATTGCAAGGGTTGTTGCTGAGTTAATGTCCCGTTGGTCCTCTTCCTTGCAGGGCTGTCACTCGCGCATATCCCTCGATTTACATCCCACGACCAAAAAAACTCTGGTACAGGTGGTGGGGATTTCGCCTTCACAAAATTATGCCACCACTTCCGTTTAACCAAACCGCGCTCCATTCAACGCGTGGACCAAATGCTAACAGTAAATGTGTATAATACTTTTTGGACCCATTTGAAATGAGATTTTTTTTTTCAAATTTATTTTATTTTATTTAATTTAATATTAGTATTTGATTATAAAAATTATAAATACACAAAATCATATTTAATTTTTTAAAAATAACTAAAACACCAAATATATTAAAAATATCAAATATTCCTTACAAAATTATAACTAGAAAGTTATGAGTTCAAGTCGGGTAAACAGTCTCTTTCAGAAATGAAGGTTAAGGCTGCATGCAATAAAGACTCTTATGATCCGGTCCTTCCTCGAACCCTATGCATAGTGGAAGTTTAGTGCACGGGACAATCCTTTTTAAATTTTATCTTCAACTCGAACTTCAAAAATTCTGAAAAATATTTGGTTTCTTGGAGTTATTGAAATTATAATTTTTATATTTAATTAAACACATTTAACTTGTAACTAACTAAAATATGTATTTTAATCCTTTTACAGATGAATATGACTAAATTTTTATAATTATAATATTAGTCGTTCCACCATTTAATTATTTAAATATTATATTAAATTTATATTATTACTTTATATTAATAATAATATATATTTAAAAGAAGTTCATATACACATATTTCTCACAAAAGGACTAAAACCATACATTTTGATTAATTTTAAAAATATAAAAACCAAAATCAAAATACATCTAATTTAAGGATAAATAATTACTATTATCCCAAACAAAAACAAAAAAAAAACACGCTCCTTACCCCCCACGCGTCTTCGTGTTTATAAACTCTCTCTTTTCTTCCGTTCTTCTTTACCTTTCACTTTCTTCAACGCTCCCTCATCTTTCCACATACAAAATAAAGCTTTTTTATTTTCCGGCGATCTAAATCGGACCATAATTTCGGATCTAACCAGATTTATCGGGTCAAGTTCGGATCTTATACATGTCTTCATACTGGTGTTACCGGTGTACTCGATTCGTTAGAGTTTCAACTGGAAACGACGTCGTTTGTCCTCACTGTAATAGTGGATTTATCGAAGTAGCTGAAGGTAATAGTAACATCGATTCGCCGGAACCTCGCCGGAGATTTCCTATGCGGAACGAAAACCACCCAGGTTCGACTAGTTCTCGCCGTAACCGGCGTAATAATCGCGCCGGTGATAGATCTCCATTTAATCCAGTTATTGTTCTTCGTAGTCCATCTGAAGCTGCTCCTGAAAACGATAACGAAGCTGTATCGGAAGAGCGGAGTTACGAGCTTTACTATGACGACGGTGAAGGTTCCGGTCTCAGGCCGTTGCCGCCGACTATGTCGGAGTTTTTAATGGGATCTGGATTCGATCGATTACTCGATCAGTTATCACAGATTGAGGTTAACGGTTTCGGAAGGCCGGAAAATCCACCGGCATCGAAATCGGCGATCGAATCGATGCCGATAGTAGAAATATCTTCAAAGCACGTGAATTCGGAAACTCATTGTGCGGTTTGTAAGGAAGCATTTGCTTTAGGCTCCCAAGCGTCAGAAATGCCTTGTAAACATATCTACCATTCAGATTGTATACTTCCTTGGCTTTCGCTTCGTAATTCGTGCCCGGTTTGCAGGCACGAATTGCCAGCGGAAACAACGGAAGCTACTACTACAACTACAAGTTCCGGTGATTTTCCTCGTACTCGTAACGATGAAGAAGCGATGGGATTGACGATATGGAGATTACCGGGAGGTGGATTTGCTGTCGGGAGATTTTCCGGTGGTCGGAGAGGAGCTGAAAGGGAACTTCCGGTAGTGTATACGGAAATGGACGGTGGATTTAACAATGGTGTGCCTAGAAGAATAGCTTGGAGATCTAGAAGGAGTAATACTGGTCGAAATGGTGGTGGAATAAGTCGAATTTTCAGTAATTTCGCGTCGTTTTTCAGGCGATTAACGCCGTCGTCGAATCAACGGAGATCGCTATCGATACATTCGAGTAGTTCGGATTCGTCCGGGTCGGGTTCGGGTTCAGGATCTACTGTTTTTAGGAGTCGGAGTGTGTCCGGAAACTCAATGTTCAGTAGGTATTTGAGAAGTAGAAGAAATTGGGTACCAGAAGAAAGTAATGGAGTAACCAGATGGTAATTATAAATTACTTTGGGGGTGAAAATGTCAATTTTAATTATTACTTGTTGAGTCGGAGCATGAAGAAACATAAATTTCATTGTTAGAGCAGTCTACTAGTAAAAGAGTTCTGCCTGTATGAGAAATATGGCATGATTTTGGGTTCATTTTGTGACAATGAAATGTAGAAAGAGAGGCCATTTTAAGGGAATTTGTAAATAGAGAAGGCTTTTGATATGGAATTCAATACTTTTTAGTGTCATATTCTTGAATTAAGCAGTATCCATTAGTAATAGAAAGACAATTGTAGCTTCTTTGAAGTGTTTATTTTTTATTATTTTGGCAGCAATTAAAAGAAGTTAAGTTAGATGTGAATAGTAATTTTTCATTTGGATTTTGTTGAATCAATTTGTAAACTCTTTTTCTGTATTTCTCTCATGTCTAAGCTGATTATATTAACACTGCAGCTTCTTTTAAACCTCTTAGGGGTTGTTTGGTTCTAAAACACATTACGCTAGGAGAAGTTATGTTGAAATTAGTTATTTTGTATTGATGTTTGGTATGTTGTATTAAAAGTAACATATATTAGATAGTTTTTAAAATAAGAAGTTTCTTTACAATCGTGCAATAATTTATTCCACTCTAGGGTAGATATAAGTGTGAAGATATGACACCTGAACTTAACTCAACCCCAAAAGATAGCTTATGAGAGGAGGATTGTCCAAGTCCATATAATGAGTTCAAATTTTCATCCCACAATCGATGTGGGAGAATCAACAACCCCGCACACGCTCAGGACTGGACATCTGGAGCGTGGACAATATATAATGGTGGCCAACATCGGGTAAACAATGAATTGAGATGGATATGATTTTGATACCATGTGACGATATGACACTTGTGTCTAACTTAACCTCAAAAGCTAGTTTATGAGGGAAGGATTGTCCAAATATAAATTATCCTAGTACTATTTTTATTTCTGGGATAATTTATCCAGAATTAGTAACCGAACAAGGATAAGAAATTACTAAATTCTTATGTGAGGATTTTTTTTCTTAATCCTTTGCATTGGACCATTTTGTTACTGCTGCACTACTTCAAGAACAACACTGAGCTAATCATACTCATTAAAAGTTCTTGTTATTATGGTCTATTTAAAGCACTATGCTACTTTTAAATTTCTCTATGTAATTTAGATTGATATTTTAGTTGAATTCTTAGCTCCTGAGCTTTCAATTCAGATTTTTTTGCCTAGATTGGGCAGGGAAAGTCACATTTCAGACCCACACAAAAAAAAAAAACTTTTGCCTTGACTCCTTTCAACTGCCTAACCTTTAGGCAAAATCACTCTATTTCTTATAAATGATAGCAACAATTACTTGGTAAAATAATCAAAATGTGCATAAATAACTTGATATCTAATGGATGGTAACAAGGAGAAGCAGCTCGTCAATAAAGATTGTGATGGAATGATAAGTTTTCTCCATCCTTCATAATAATTTTCGAGTTTGAAATATAGGATTAGAGTCGCTTTTGGTAGAGAGCTCCAGATCATTCGGATATCAAACATCAGATGAAAAATATTACTCTCTCTATTCCAATTTATATGACACACTTTCCTTTTTAGTCATTCTAAAAAAGAATGACATATTTCCTTATTTGATAATAATTAATTTTAAACTTTACCTTTTACGCTTAACAAGATTATATATAACCACACAAATATCTTTGACTTGTTTTAAACTATAAGATCAAAAGTTTTCTTTTATTTCTTAAAATCTGTGTCGAATCACACTATATCATATAAATTGGGAACGTGGAAGTAGTATATTTTTAAAAAGAAAGAAACAGCTCATAGTCCTATGGTGATGCTGGAAGACATCAAATTTCTATGCTGATTTGCTTGTTACTTGCTCTAATTCTCGTCTCCTTAAAACTTAATGGAGTTGCTGAAGATTAGCTGGAAAATTACTGGCAGTTAACTTTTGAAAAGATGTTCCCAACAGTGAACATTTGCTTTGTTTTCTTCCTTTTGTTTTTAATTACAATAAAAATCAGTCTTGGGATGAGAAAAAAGAGAAATTGATGTTGAAGTTTCAATGAAACAACCTTATTGGACAGACAAACTTTTAATAAATAATGAGTGTTGAACACCTTGAGTTGGCTAAAATCCAGACTAGTTAGGTCAGTAAACCCGAATGCCTAAACACAAATCTTATGAAACATGTCATTCACGGCAAATAAAAATGTTAAGACTACAAAAATTTAACAAATACAAAAAGTATGAGATAATTTTTCTGAAACGAATATATATTGGAATAAAACTTGAAATAAAGTCGCCTTTGATAAAGAGAGTTTTACCTCTTAAAATAAAACTTTTTACACGAATTTGAATTAATCGACCTCAAAACAGATATCAAATATTGAATACAAATAGATAGAAGTATAAATTAGAACTTTTTACCCATACTTGTTCTATGGGCAAACATTCTAAGATCGAAAGTCAAAAACTTGTTAAATTTAAAATTTTGCCTAAAGAACAAGCAAGGATAAAAGTTCAAGACCAGCTATCTCGAACATCATTTCGGTAAATCGGAGGGGGTAACGTGTATGTAAAAGGTTTTGCATCTTTTAAAAATAGGGTCTAATTCCTACTAAGCCCATGAAAGTGAAATGTGAAATGGGATACTGTTCTTTTCTTTGAATAGAAGAGTTTTAATGGAGTGTTTTTGACTACTATATGCATACGCATGACAAAATTGGCTTTGGATCCCTTCAAATGACTTTTGCGCGTGAAATTTGACTCTACTTTTGTTGCTTACTCATTCAATTCCTCCACACACACATACACAAAGTCCTTCATATATAGTTTCTGTACTTACATCTTTTTCAATATTAAATGGAGCAAGGTTCACAAAATATCAAGAAAATAAAACTTTTGTACGAACCTAAAACTCGGAATAATTTTCACAAATCTTTTGATTATATCGACCCTTAGGCATTATTATGTTTCCTTATAAATGTCGAGTTAACCTTTTTAACATATGTGAATATTAAAGTAGGGACAACTCAATAAAATTGATGGTCTAGAAAATATATTTGATAAGATTCATATATACTTTAACGTGAAATGAGAGTTAACAAAAAACGTGAGAAAGAAATAAAAAATAATGTTTACTCAGTCAATCCTCCCACACACAAAGTCCATAGTTTTTGTACTTCCACCTTTTTCAATATTAATGGAGTAAGGTTTACAAAATATTAACAAAAAATGCTTCTATATGAACCCAAAACTCTAAATAATTCTCACATATCTTTGATTATATCGATCTTGTATAGTCACTATGTTTCCTTATAAATATCGAACTAATTAACTTGCTAACTTAAGTTCTTATGAATGTCTAAGCAATATGATGGAGATATCATACATTACAACAAACATTTATTTGCTATACAAATTAAGTATTCGATTTGTTTAATAAGCTTTTTTCCAGGCAAGTCTACTAGTTACCTAAAAGTTACAGTCTAAAGGGTGTTCATTGAACTGATTTCGACCTTGCAATATATAAAAGATTAACTTAATTTTCAAGGGGTTAAAATTTATCTTGCCAGACTAATTGATTAAATATTTCTAGCAATATTCAACTACATAACACATTTTTTTCTTTATAATATTGAGGTATACAACAACAACATACCCAGTATAATCACACAAGCATATTCTGATCAGGGAGGATAGAGTGTACGTAGATCTTATGCATATATTGAGAGATAGAGAGGTTGTTTCCGATAAATCCTCGGCTTAGGATAAAGCAAAAAGAAAACAAGTCAAAAAGAAAAAAAGAACACCGCAACAAAATAGTACGCTAAGTGAAAAACAAAAAAACATGAGTAGATATTATTAGAAATCGAAAGATTAAGGTATAAATTTCTAAATTCTAGACCTTGATTCCCACTAGCTCCTCGTGATAGGATTTTGTCGGTGTATAAAATAGATTTGGAGATAAAGTGTGCTAAAGTGTCTTGAGGTATATATTGCTGATCTTTTGACCAGAAAGAAAAAGGAAAGAAAGTAATGGATAAAATTGTTTAAGACTATAAAATTTACAAAGAGTTTTAAGTCTATGTCGTAAAAAATATATTTATACAATAATATCACTTAAAGTCCTCCATAGTTTATGTACTCCCACCTTTTTCAATATTAAATGGAGTAAGATTCACAAAATATCAAGAAAAGTTACGAATTTGGTTATAAATCCACAACTCTGAATAATTGTCACAAATCTTGATTATATCCACCTTGCTAGTTGTCACTATGTTTCCTTATAAATATCGAACTAATTAACTTGCTAACATAAGTGCTTATGAATGTGTAATAAGCAATCTAACGGAGATATCATACATTACAACGTAACAAACATTTATTTTCATATTCCGATTTCATTGGAGACTAAACAATTTTTGGGAAAGAATATCCATGCCTCCTCAAATCAAATTAATTATCCGTCCATACCTTATTACTTTTGAACCCCTAGAAAAAATTGATACTATTTACCCAGGATGCTCCCCTTCCTCCCAATTATGATACCGACATGATATATAAATATACTGAGATGGTATCATGGAAGACCACTTCAGTCCTTTTCTTAGTCCTCCATAATTCCATCCTGATATATAAATATATTGAGATTGTATATCATGGATGATCATGTTCTTTATTAAAAAAAGACACTTTTCTCAAAAAAAAACTCTACGATATCATTGTGATGGTATCATGAAGGTCTGATTTAGTCTTTCAATGAGACATTCCTCAGGACCATAAGACCATCGTGGTATAAAAATATACTGAGATGGTATCATGAAGGACTGCTTCAATCCTTCTCTTAGTCCTCCATGATACCATTATGATATATAAATATACTGCGATGGTATCATAGAGGAAGGAGTTTTAGCGAGGGAGTATGTCGAGTAAATAGTTTTGGGAGTGGGGGTATGGCTAGTAATTAGTTTAAAATGGGTATGAGACGGGTAATTATTTTGTTTTTGGAGGGTATTTCGATTAGTTCCCCAACAATTTTTTCAGAAGCCTTTTATAACACCTCGTACCTTCGGGCTAAAATTTGACCCGTATGATGGAAACATAATGGAACCAAGATGAGGAGTACATGAAGTGTTTTGAAAACTAATCAAGGTATAAGAAGAGTCTTTGGGCAAAGTATAGTCGTAAGCTACTATACGGGTCATGTTTTCAAGTGGGTTTGCATAAGACCTTACTTTAAGCGAGTATTCGGAAATTTCTATAAGGATTTTGAGAACACTTCCTTCATGAGTTATTGTTTCTGTTCTATTCCAAGTTTCTACCAAATCTATGTCCAAACACCTACTTAATTTGACTCTTCTGCTGAGTTATTGTTTCTGTTCTATTGGTATCTAGCACGAGGGCTCAATTAGTTAAGTTTGGGGAAATCTAAAGTCTTTTTATAATGAATTCATTGCACGATTCAAGAAGTGCCATTCCAGATTCACTCTTGCCATCATTTGGATGCTCTTTACGTCCAAACTTCCATATCAAAGATTGAATTACATGCTTATTAAAAATATGAAAACACATTATTTCAATTGGATGCTTCTTTCATTTTACCTATCTTTTTTACCATTTCCAAAGCAGGCCAAGCTGCATTATTTATGAGCTAGTCCCTTCTTATTGTGTATAAAACCTATCAATTAGCATTTATTTGGCTCTTCCTTGTCTTTTAATGGTTTGCCAACCATATCTTTAAAGTTAGAGGAACCATCAACTGTTTCCTTGGCCTGCCCGCCCATCCATATTTGGTTGTTATTAGAACTTTGTAGTGGACAATTCAAATACTTTAAAGCAAAGGTTCGATGTATAATTAGTTGCTTGAAGTCACCTCTATAGATCAAACCTGTTTATATATAATTAGTCGCTTGAAGTTGCCTATATATATATATATATATAGATAGATATCTATTATCCTGCACCCAAGGGTGTGTCCTAGTGGTCAATGAAGGTTGAGAGCCATGAGGTTTCAGGTTCAAATCCCATCAGAGACAAAAAAACACTAGGGAATTTCTTCCTATCCGTCCTAGCCTTGGTGGACTTCTTGTTGGTGGGAGGTGGTGGAATTAGTCGAGGTGTGCGCAAGTTGGTCCGGACACCAAAGTTGTAAACAATAATCTGTTATCCTTCAAGCAGTTCTACTTTTAGTTGGAGCTTCTGGAATCATCTCTATCCTAATTAGTTTAGATTGCAATGAATATGCCTAAGTTCTAAAAGAGATGATTTTGTTATCTTATAGTTCAGATGTCATGATTGACATGAACATAATTTAAGGAGAATGAGTGTTTACATCATAACTCCTAAACTTTGTGCTTAAATATGAAACCAGTCTGGTATAATCTGCACACATTATTATTATAGCAAGGTAGACAGGCAACCTTATTTTGATACAATTGTTGTCTGATATGCTAAAAATGACTCGAACTTTCTGATTTTCTCAAAATGAGGTGGTCAATTAGATGTGGTAGCCCCAAATTGAACTAATTCACTGTTTACTGAACGGTCCTCTTCACTCCTGCTTTATTTTTACTCATGTGAGAAAAGAAAGGAGCGAAACAACTCTCTTGACTATAAGGAAAGAGAGGAGTGAAGGAAGAGGAGCTCAAACAAGGTTCAAAGATCCCCTCCCCAAAGTATGGTTTAAAGAAAGCCTTTCGGGTCTTATCTTAATGTTGAAATATCTGATCTACTTTTTTATGAAATACGATTGAGGCGGGGACTGATCAATGATCATGCATGCTTTTGAGAAAAAAATGGTTTAGTACTTCAGTGGGAGGGAGCTTTATAAGGACTAACAATCTGACAATTTGAATTATGCAGACATCTTCACTCTAAGTGAAACATAAGGAGTCTCACTGTAAAGCTTTTCCGAAGCCTTGACAGATCTTGGCCGTTTTGGACAGTTGTATGCAACAAAATGTCGACCATGGTAATCATAGTTTTCAAAATTATTAAAACTACAACTCAACATTCATCTCTTCATCTCTTCTAGAATTATGATGGTGAAATATTTAGTATTTCTTTTGACTTGCAGTCATCCTTATCAAGTGCTTCCTTTTAGCTCCACAATAGTTTTGAATCTTAAATTAAGTACTCTATATTTTCGTGCATTTGCCGTTGTTTCCTTTGAATCAAGCAGTGAAATTCAGAGTAATTGTTCTATATACTTGTATAGAGGCCAAGAAAGAGTTATGATACTTGAAATTTGTTATACACGTCGAGCTCGAGACAAAACAAGGAGTACATCCCTAAACCATTTCATTGGTTGTGATGCACTCGATCACTGTATGCCTTCATCAGAAGAATTTCCACAATAAGAAGGATTGGCTCCAAGTTGCTCTTCTAGACCGTGAACTTTATGAGTTCGGTATGTTTGCTTTAGCTATCTGCTAAAACTTTTTCTAGCTATAGTATTACTTAGAGGTGGTAAAATTAGCCCAATAAACATGACCTGCCCAATCTTGGGCTAGTCATTAACCTGCCCATTATTAGCTTCGCCCATAAAAAAATTAGGCTGATATGTAGCCCAAATTGATTCATGCGAAATTTTGTCAAAATATTTTCAGAAAGTCATTTTTTTAATTTGAGTTATATATAAGTCATAATAAAGAATACTCTCTCCGTCCCAAAAACATTGTCCTAGTTTGGCTTGATACAAAGTTTAAGAAATAAATGAATACTTTTGAAATGTGTGGTCCAAAACAAATATTAGATATTTGTGTGGTTGTAAATTATCTCATAAAGTTAAATAATTTCTAAATATAGAAATGTGTCAATCTTTTTGAACAAACTAATAAGGAAAGTATAATAATTTTTTTGACAATGGTCAGAGAGAGTAATAAGTTTATTAGTATAAAATTTATAAAGGAACAAACAAAGAAATTAAACCTTAGTAAGAATTGGGGGAGAGGGTTGGATTATGACCCAGTTTTTAGCATATTTCAGCCGATTCATTGGACCACTATTTATTAACTCAGCCCGTTTTGACGTGTTTAACACTCCTAGTTTTGGTGTCTATAGGTTCTTGGGATTAGTATCGTAGATTCACTTTTGAAGATTCTGTCAGGAAAATAAAAACAATCCTTTTTTTATTATATGATTGTTTCCATGTGCAGAAAACTTTACCTTGAGAGAGTTGCCTTCTACTAATGTCTTCGGAATTCCTTACATGAATGGAGAAGTGATAAATGCCTTACATGTTCACAATTACAAAGGCACTGGTCTAGAGAGGTAAGTCAAGCATCTTCATTCAGGTTTTCTTTTCTCAAGCCTTGGATTCACTGGAATTCTTGTGCACCTAGAGTACGATTGAGCAACTGAAGGTAAACCTGTGGTTTCAAATCTATAGTACTACTTTGATCATCGTATTTATTTGTTGTTTTTTTCAAACTGCTTTATCCTGTTTTTTATAGTATTTTTTGTCTTGACTTTTGATACTGCTTTGTATTGCGTGTGCCGAGTGTCTGCCGAAAACAACCTCTCTACCTTCCAAGTTAGGGTAAGGTCTCCGTACACTCTATCCTCCCAAACCCCACTTTGTGGGACTTAACGGGGTATGTTGTTGTTAATTGTTGACATTCTCTTCACCTAACTACTAAATTTTTTTGCATATAGTTTTAATAATAAAAAGAAACTTTTGCATATATTTTTGAGAGAATGGGGAAAATAAAAAGGAAAAAGGTAAAATTTGCCTTTCTACTATTCGAAAAGGATAGATTTTACTCTCCATAATACTATTGGTACAAAAATACCTCCGATGTTACCTAAATGGTTCAAATATACCCCTTCTTCGTTGGGGCTATCCAAGGTGGCACGACTTTTTGCTGAGGCGGACACCACATGGCATGCTACCTCAATGGCCAAATCCATCTTGGACAGCTCTAACGGAGGAAGGGTATATTTGAACCATTTAGGTAACGGCTCGGGTATTTTTGTACCAGTAGTATAATGGAGGATAAAATCAATCCTTTTCGCATAGTAGTTGGGCAAATTTGACCCTTTTCCCAAATAAAAAAGATAGGAATATGAATCTGAAATATTGCTGGAAATGAAAAGACACCATGTGAGTGCGCCAAAATCTCTTTCAAGAGGGGATTGTTGGAAATTTGCCTTTGGCGGGAGTTGCGACCGACCAACTTTAACGGATTAAACACTAGTGTTACGTATGTTGGAGAATTCGGTTCTTCACACATGCATGATCTACTAAGTACGTAGATAACCGTAGGGCCAAGAATCGTCAAATTTCATTGAGAAATGAAAGAGATATTGGTCCACGAAGTGAGGTGTTTGAAGCATGGAAAGTGTGGTGTTGTGTTCAATTCTCCCTCATCGGTAGAGGAAGAAAGAATTGTTGTGTATATAAGACTCGAGATTGGTTTGGGGTTTGGGACCCCAAGGGGTATCCCATGTGTTTAAAGGAGGGAGGACCTAGATGTGCTTCGGTTCAAGGAAAGACCACACGCGCGCCGCCGCCGCCCGCCCGCCCGTCCGGTTCCGAGTTCCGAGTTCCGGGTTCACGGGCCACGGGCTGTGGGCCTTCTGATATTATCTTTTTGGGCCAGAGAACTTTGCCGGAAAGTACGGTTTGATCCCGAAGTTTCGTGAAGCACGGTTTGGACCGAGAATTCTTTCGGATGTACGGTTTGGTCCCTGAAGTTTCAAGATGTACAGTTTGGTCCCTGAAGTTTCCAGAAATTCAGAATTTCGGCAGACACGAACAGAAACGTCCAACACTCAATTCAGCCATTTATTTTGGCTGAATTACACCTCCTATAATGGCATCCGTTGGTATTTCTCTCCTTTAATTTGGTGGCTTTACTACCTCCATAATGGTCATTATTTGGCCAATAATGGTCGTTATGGAGGCGGATCAAACGATCCCTTCCTCACCTATATAAACACCCCCTACACCATTGTTGAGGCACACTTGATATACACGAAAATATACAACCGAGAAAATCGAGTTCTTCCTATAACTTCCAAGCATCATTTCATTATTCAATATTCTTCACGGTAGCTCTTGAGTTTCCTTTGCTCAATTGTTCCATTGCTGTTTTATCTTGGGAGACGAATTGTCCGGGACGTATAAATGATACATACGGGGCAATATTGTCTTAAGGACAGAGTGCCACACTCGACTTAGCAAAAATCAAAGCAGTTTCCGGTCTTCTTGTTCAACAAATATTGTAATTTCAGTTTTGTTGTTATATTGTAATTTTTAGTTTTCTAGTTGAATTGTAATTTCAATTTTTACATAAGCAGTTACTTGTAATTTCCGTTTCTTGCAAATCCTTGTAAACCAACAGATCGCTCATGTTATGAATCGACATGGAATATTTGTTTGGAGCAAATTAGAAAGGGAGACCTTGTTCATAGCTTGCCGTCAGGGACGAAGCCAACCAATTTTTTTCGAGGGGGGCTAATACTATATTATACAAATTTTAAAAAGTAGGTAATAATTTAAATTATAAATAACATAAATACAAATCGTTCAAGAATAATGAAAATATAATCACAATTTTTCTCGACGAGATTTCATAGTCTGAAACTGTTGCATAACGGCTTCGTTACTGATCTCATACAAAAATTCGTTCTTAATATAAGGTACTAATAAATCATTAAGTCAATCGTCCGATATTCGATTTCGCAGTCGATCTTTGATGATGCTCATAGCAGAAAAGACTCTCTACACTTGCAGTAGCAAATGACAAAGTTAATGCTAGGGTAAGAAGCGTGTAAACCAAATGATAGATTCCGTGTCTTTTTGTTTTCACCATCTTCTTTGCAAGATCTTCAATGCCAACAATTTCTGAAAACTCAATGCTACTACGCATATCAATAATTTAAGTCTCAAGTTGATTATAAAGTAACTCTAGATCATGTGAAGAAAACTCCCGAGGATACAATCGAGCAAACTTGACGAGGCTTTCCTTGTTGAAAGCAAAGAATGAATTGCTAGGATTAAGGCAACCAACAAAAAAAAGCAATTAATCATTTGTCACCGAAAAATTGGCTATTTAACTCCATAAGTTGTATGTCCAAAACACTATAAAAGCACTCGATGCGAAAATAAGTATCGTTAGTCTTTTCTTCAGTTCTCCGCTTAGACCGCCGAGGAGATACATACTTTTCATTCATGTTAGGAACAACAATCTCATGATTAGAACAAAACAAAGAAACTTCATTAACTAGAGAATCCCATCCATTGTCTCTCAAATATTGCAATCTTTGCTTTGAAATCTCCACTAATCTCATAGCATTCTCTATCTATTGCTCTTTTTTTTGCAATGCTAATGACAACTCATTGGTAATCGCCAATACCTTTTTCATCAAATGCATAGCGAATGCAAACTCAAATGATTGTAATACATTTAAAAACATGTTTGCATCAACTCTTTGCTCCGGATCATCCATTATAAGATCAAGTACTTCAATAACAGATGAAAACATGCCAATGAGTCTAACTAAAATATTATAATGCGAGCTGACTTTGTTGTGTATTCATATACTAGTACTTTTTTTTTCTTTTGTTGGGCTTATGGATTTCCTTTTGCAAATTTATTGAGCTTGGATAATTTAAGAGTAGCAAAAGGTTAGGCTTAGGATGAATCTACTTTTGAATTTTAATTTTTTTATTAGATAGATTAGTCTAGTTGAGATATTTTAGGCATTTGACATTATCCTGTAGATTTTATGCACAGTTATTAGCTATTTAAAGCCCTCTATGTTTAATAAAAATTTAGAGACAATTTTCAATTTTTTTTTTTATAAATAAAAGATTTTATTTCCCAAAGTAAACATTACAGTTCAGAGAAAAAACAGTGAAGGACATCCCCTTCGCTGCAATAGCTACAAACCAACCTCTCTACACCATTGGCTAGTATCACTAAACTATGGATAGTAACTAAGTTCAGCCAAACGACTATGCATCCTAGGAAGCAGTGTTCCTCTACAATGAACTTTCTGTGCAATCTGCCTCAGTAAATAATCTAAAATTCCTCTCCTGCCACACGAAATATAGACAGCTTGCGAGTACTATCCGATAAAGAATAGCTTTCACTGATCTTCCTTTAGCCTGTCAAACAGCCCATATAACTTCAACACTCCATTCTTCAGGTCTTCTATTAATACCTTGCCAAGCTAACATCTTTTTCCACACATTAGATGAATATGGACAGATAAAGAACAAGTGATTAATGGATTCATCTACAGCACAACACAGAGAGCATGAAGGGTCAGAAACAGTTGCCCACTTTGCAATCCTATCCTTGGTCTGTAGCCTACCATGAAGAGCCAAGTACAAAATAAACTTCCACCTTGGTAAGCCATGATTATTACAGATCAATCGTCTCCATTGTACCTTTGGCATATCTCCTCTGAGTCTCTGATACATAACCTTGGTGCTAAACTTATTCGTTTGAAGAATGTCGTGCTCCTCATATCCAGCTTGCCCAAAGGTTTGCTTTGAACCTAGTATCTTCTTGATCATCCATGATGCATTTGTAGCTGTTGCATCCCAAACAGGCCCCTCTTTGATATAGTAACTATGGACCCATAGTCTATCCTTCTTCTGGCACAAGCTCCAGAGATGTTTGCAAACAGCTGCCTTATTCCAAGCTGCTATATCAATAAAGCCTAAACCACCAGCAGCTGGGGGCCAACAAAGTCTTTCCCAAGAGATAAGTGCAGTCTTACAAGTATCAGCACCACCAGACCATAGGAATTTCCTACATAGGGCGTCAACCAGTTCAACCACTTTCCTAGGCAAAATAAAGATTTGAGACCAAAAAACCATGACTGAAAATAAGAGTCTTGATCAACTGCACTGTTCCAGCATAGGAGAGAAATCTGGAAGTCGAAGACTTGATCTTAGCTAGCAATTTATCCAATAAGGGCTTGTACTGGATCACCTGAGTCTTCTTTGATTTAAGGGGAATACCAAGATATTTTAAAGGAATTTCTCCTCTTGTAAAGCCAAGAACCTGAATAATTTCCTATTGTTCAGCTAGGCCAACACCACCAAAGTAGATGGAACTTTTATCAGTATTTGCTGCAAGTCCAGAGGCCATAAAAATGCATTGAAACAATCATACATTATTACAACAGAGCCTTTGTCACCTCTGCAAAATAAGTAACAGATCATCTGCAGATCAAAGGTGAGTGATACCCAATTTCTCACACCTAGGATGAAAATTAAAGTCAGGCTGATTCCTCAGGGTCTTCAACTATCTGCTTAGATATTCCATGGCAAGGACAAATAGAAAGGGGGATAGAGGATCCCCTTGTCTAAGTCCTTTTTTTGCTTGGAAAGGGACAGTAGGCACACCATTAATAAGAAAAGTTTGTTAGTAAGATCAAACCTATATTTAACCCAGAATCCGTGAATTGTATCCCATCTATTCTAATTGTTACTAACAAGATGAAAATTTAGAACCTTAGATAGCCGATTAATTGAACTACTAAGATTCCCCACTTAGTTTTAGCTTATATTAAAGTTCATCCACCTCTTTTCAGTTCACCATAAGTAATTTGATAGAGCACAGATAAAAGTCAGGCGGCTGTTACAATACTATTACTTAACTAATTGAGCAATAATTGTAATTTACCTATTAATACCATTATTAAATTAGTAATCTGTAGGCCGTTCCCGTAATTTCCACCGAACCGATAAAGTTCATGTCCTTTAAATTAATTAAGCTGTTACAGTACCACATTAATTAATTGAGCAATAATTGCTCTGTTTACCTACCATTAATTAGTTAATTAATAACGCAATAATTCAGAGCTCATGTCACTATGTTTTTGTCATTCAAAGCTCCAATTATAGTTTCAAAAACTCCATTTTCCTCATTTGTCTGATCCTGTTTTTGAAAAATTCACTTCATCATCTCCTCAGCTATCTCACCGGTGGCGGATCTACTTATGCCGAGGGGTGTCACGTGACACTGCTTCGTTATAAAAATTTATTAAATATGTGTATATAATTAAAAGGCAGAAGAAAACAACGGGGTTATATTATGTAAAGTGACACTTCAAAATTGATCGTGTAGCTCAACTGGTTAGTCATTTCATTTCTTCATATAATGATGCGAGTTTGAATCTTGGTAGCATCATTTTCTTTTA
Organism: Anisodus tanguticus; assembly: GCA_034509755.1. Taxonomy (NCBI): domain Eukaryota; kingdom Viridiplantae; phylum Streptophyta; class Magnoliopsida; order Solanales; family Solanaceae; genus Anisodus; species Anisodus tanguticus. The sequence goes on from CM067547.1 coordinate 51,316,366, forward strand.
TAGAAATTTTGCTTCTCATTTGCTTTTATAGAAGTTTTGCTTCTCATTTACAAAATGATACATGTTGAAGTTCAATAATCAGTTGTTGTGCAGTTTATTTTTACGTTTTTTTCTTTCTCACCAATGAAATTAATTAAGAAAAATTTACGAAATCAAATTGATTAAGTATTTAGTATTATTTTTAATGAGGTTATTTTGAATACATTTAAAAAAAAAAATCATCGAGAAAAATTACAGTAGTTCTTTTTATTAGAAAAGTTATAGTAATGTACACCAATTATATTTATTTATATTTTGTTCTTTTTTCATATGGTGATATATTATTTTATTTATTGTTTTTCTTTTAAAATGTGACACCCACTGTATCTCACAACACCTTGTAGAAGATTCCATTCATAATCATTCAGGTAACTTTTGTTGATCCACAACTAATTTTCATACTTCCTAAGGTTCTTGGAAAATTTTCAAGAAAATAGATCTTAATGGTCAAAACACATCTAAATTATCATTTTTTGCAAGTTTCACATCCAAATTATAGCTGTTCTTTTTTCTGCTTGAATTATCACTATCTATGTATTAAAACACACCTTAACTATCTTGTTAAAGTATGTGAATTTGGTGGGGGTAATTGAATATACAAATTATAGTTGTTCCTTTTTTCCTCCTGAATTATCACTATCTATGTATTAAACACACCACAACTATCTTGCCGGCTTTTCGTTGGTGGAACCTGCTTTTAAATATAATTGTAAAGTTCAATTATTATCTGTTTTGCTCCTTTTCAGGATTACATCAGAAATTGAATATACAAAGCAGGACCTGCAAAAGAAAAAAGGACGCTGATTGATTGTTAGAGTTGATCTGACTTCTATCGCAAATCTCTAAGTTGGTTACACTTGTTATATGTAAGTTCTTAAATTGCTAGAACAACTACATGAATCCATTTTGCTTTTATGTTTCTTAATAACAATTTATATAACATGAAAGAACGATACTTCTTTGCCTATTAGGCCATGTCATGTATTTTTTCATTCTTTAACTCAAGTTTATTGTAATATCTTAGCATCCTGAGGTTTGGTCAATGTCTACGGTGACTAGCCATAAGTTTTGGCCATGAGGAGAAATTTTCATAAGCAGTGTCAATATTTGAAGATGTGAACAAATAAATAAATTACATACTATAACGACAAGTGGAGTCATTTTATTATATATATATATATTTAGTACAAAAATTCAACAAAGCGGTGTCACGTGACACTGCTTGGACCGAGGTGCGTGCACCCCTGTTGTGGCTCGCCACAAGATGTAAAGTCACAACATGTGGTGACTTGCCATAGTATACCATATATATGATGTTTATGATCACATAGGGAAATCATAGCTCATGTTGTCTTCTTGATAAACATTTAAGTCATGCCATCTTTGCAAAAATGGCTACACTTCATTTACAACTTCATCACATTAATTTTCATCTTGGTATCTTGTCTCATTCTTTTCTAAACGGATTAAAATTATAGGTTCATATAAACTGGAACGGATGACTTACTTCTTACTGAAAATTAATATGATAAAGAGTATGCTGAACTTGCAGCAATTTTCTACTTCATATACGGAAGATGTCTAACAAGAGTTTGGAGATTAGGCCCTGCTTTGTGGTTGAGCCATCTAAACGTCTGCAAAACCAACATAGTGACCCTGTGAATGATGAGGAGATAGTGGGTTTTGTTAATGATACTGAAAAATTAATTAAGCATCTGAATGAAGGAACAAAGGAGCTAGACGTCATCCCAATTGTTGGGATGGGGGGACAAGGTAAAACAACTTTTGCTAGAAAGTTATATAATAATGACATCATTATTTCTCATTTTGATGTTCGAGCATGGTGCATCATTTCCCAAATGTATAACCGGAGACAGCTATTACAAGAGATTTTCAGCCAAGTTACCGGTTCCAAGAACAAGGTAGATGAGGTTGGTGAACTTGCTGACATGTTGAGGAAAAGCTTAATGGGAAAGAGATATCTCATTGTCTTGGATGATATGTGGAGTGTTATGGTATGGGATGATTTAAGGCTTTCTTTTCCTGATGTTGGAAATAGAAGCAGAATTGTAGTAACAACTCGACTTGAGAAAGTGGGTGAACATGTCAAGTGCCATACTGATCTTTATTTCCTTCCATTCCTCACACTAGACGAGAGTTGCAAATTGTTGCAGAAAAAAGTGTTTCAAAAGGAAGATTGCCCGCCTGAACTTCGAGAAGTGAGTCTAGCAGTTGCAAAAAGATGTAAAGGACTGCCTCTAGTGATTATCTTGGTAGCTGGAACAATCAAAAGGAAGAAAATGGAAGAATCTTGGTGGCATAAGGTTAAAAATTCACTACTTTCCTATCTAGGTGAGGCTGAAGGATATAGTCTTTCGATTATGCAGTTAAGTTATGATAACTTACCCGATTCTTTAAAGCCTTGCCTCCTTTATATGGGGATGTTTCCGGAGGACGCGAGAATTTCAGTGTCTAAATTGATAAGTTTATGGATAGTGGAAGGCTTCGTGCAAAACATTGAATCTGGGAGTTTGGAAGAGACAGCTGAAGATTACTTGATGGATCTTGTTAGAAGTAATGTGGTGATGGTTGAGAGGAGAAGATATAACGGTAAAGTAAAATACTGCCAGGTTCATGATGTAGTACTTCACTTTTGCTTGGAGAAAAGCAGAGAAGAAAAATTTATGTTGGCAGTGAAGGGGAATTATAGCGACTTTCAACCTTCCGATTGGGAGGAAAGTCGAGTGAGCTTCAATTTCACTGCTGAGCTTTCCGAGTTTGCATTGCTCACACCGGAGCCTTTCCATCAACATTTAAGGTCACTGATTACAAATTATGGAGGAGAATTTCGAGTATGGAATCCCTTCCATCAGATCAGTAAATTGAGATTTCTTAAGGTCTTGGATTTGAGTTCTCATGGAGTGGATCCTTTGTCGTCAGCTATACTGCATCCGCTAATTTATCTGAAGTACCTGGCCGTTAGGACAAAACAATTTGATTTCCATCCGGGATCACATCTATGTCATCTTGAAACTTTAATTGTTCTTTCTTTCATGAGCGTAGTGTTACTCCCAATTTTCTGGAAAATGGAAAACATAAGGCATGTTGAGATTAGTAATGCTGTTTTAGATTTGGAAAACAATAAGCAGTGGATCTTTGAAGAATCCTCTAAATTGGAAAATTTGAGGATATTAAGGCATGTTAGTTGTCCAATTAATGATGGTGAATGCATGGATGTCTTATTACGGAGGTGTCCGAACCTTCAAGAACTTAGGCTCACTATATATAGCGAAGAACTTCATGAAATTTGTAGTTTCAGTCCCAAACTAGAGAGTCTTACCCAGCTGCAATTACTTGACCTTTCCTTTCAAGGTAGAATATTTAGTATACTCGAGTTACACTTACCTTCAAATCTAAAGAAGTTGAAACTTGAAGGGCCTCATATAGTAAGCGCAGCTCCCTTGATTGCGGGACTACCATGTCTAGAGTATCTCAAATTACAGGATTGGGGAACTAAGTCGGACGAGTGGTGCCTCAGAGATATCAAGTTCAATGAACTTAAGTTCTTGAAACTGGTGAGCTTAGGTATCTCAAGGTTGGATGACCCAGAGGAATCTTTTCCAAAGCTTGAAACACTTGTTATAAGAATGTGTCACAAGCTCGAGGAGATCACCCCTAGCTTTGCAGATATTGGAACATTGAAACAGATTAAGCTGATTGGGCGCAGGACAAAAACTCTGGAACCGTCAGCTGTGAAACTTAAGGAAGACATCGAAGAGATTGAAGGATGCGACCGTCTTAACCTCATTATGGACGTAAGTAGAACAAACTCCTACTTGCTGTTCTTGAGTATTAACGTGCATCTAATGTATAAACAATATGTTCGATACAGGTTTGGATCAGTAAGAAACATTGCCGGGAGCTGCGACTTCAAGCACAAGCTCGTCGACTGAACATGGTATTGTTTCAGTTTTTTCTCATTCCTCCTCTTTTCTAAAAAAAAAATAGATGCTTGCTTTCTCTAATTGCTCCTTGTCGTCATGCTAACAAGGATGTTTTTGAATTGCTTAGAGAACTGCAGCAAAAACACAAGCAGAGTAGATGGAGTTCTTAGCTAATTGTTGTAGACATGCTCATGCTGGGATCTATTATGCAGCTTCCACAATTTAACAGAGGCGGATCTAGTATTTTTAAAACATAAGTGCACCACTAAAAAAAGGAGAAAAATATGTATTAAGTGGGAATTGGTCCTTAATCCTTTGGGTAAATAACTCAACGCTCAACCAAGTGCACCATTAAACCTTCTTGGAGCATGGTGTCAGCAGTTAATATTATCAGTTTAGAAAATATGTACATAAAATACCTAGTTTTGCGGAGAGACCATGAGTTCATGTGCCCATAATTTCCCCTATAAATCCGCCCTTAAGTTTGTTTTGATTGATCAACGAGAACTCATGCCTACTTGGAAGAATTTAGATCATGTTCCTATTTTTTCTGTTTGTTTGAGATGATTGAAGACCAATAACAGATTTGTCTTCCACTGTGATTTCTTGATGCCCTCTTTAAACATCATGTCTTTCTTATGCAGTACTATAATTTTAGAACCGGTCCAAGCATTGTTTCAATTTTGTTTTTATAGTTTAGTGGTTGTTTTCCCCTTGAATTTTTATAAAACCATTCATCTTTACACACCTTTTATGCAACACTTGCAAAATTCATTATTGAACAAAAAAAAAAAAAAGCAGTCATGTGCACTATGCTCACGCTTATGCGCGGGGTCCGGTGAAGGGTCGGACCACAAGAATCTAGTGTATGCAGGGGCAAATTTAGGTACTAAAATTGGGTCACGTGAAACTATGGTCATCTGACTAAACTCGATATATTATGTGTATAATTCTTAAAATAGGTCTAATATGATATGAAGGAACTCACGGTCAAAAGAGATTTTGTGGTGCATTGGTTAAGATGCTAGGTTTAATTCCTAAAGGTCAAGGGTTCGAACCCAACTTGGTGAGTGTATGTAGTTTTATCCTGTATTTCTGCAAAGTGGTTGTTTCCACGACTCGAACCATAGTAATTCTGTAGCATCACGAAAGACAATATATTTGGAAGGAAAACCAGATAGTCTTTTGATCCAAGTTCTTTTTACAAACTCCACAGGAATTGATCAATAAGTTTGTTCAACTATGATGGTCAGAAGAAGGAAGCATAGAGTAAATAGAAGCAAGAAAACAAACCAAAAGCCTTGATGTTACGCGCGTAGCTTCGCCTATATATTTACTGAAAAGAAAATTAGGCTTCATCCACCTCTTTCAAGTTGAAATTCACTGAGTCATAAATAATGAAGCTAATAAAGTTGTTCTTGACTTCCATTATTAGGACTCTGCTTTTTATGAACTTCATAGAATATATATAATATGGGCATTTTTTCTTCATTGAAAATCAGATATATATATATTACCTAATTGTTACTCCTAATAAAGTGGGTAATTCATAGAAATCCGGATCCAAGTTTCAATAGAGAAAAAAAAAGTTGATTTCTTTCAATATATTTGTCTAGTTTTTAGAGGAGAGAGTTATTTGATGTTCGTACTAGTGAAAGGTAATATCTACTCATGAAATAGTTGAGTTACGTGCACATCGACATGTTCAACTAGCACAAATAAAAATAGTTGAAGTGACAATCATATTAATTCACAAAAGTTATTTGATATATGACTTAATTCATAGCTCTAATAGCTAATTTATATGCAACTCAACTATTTTATGAGTACCCATATCTTCCACCAGTACAAATATCGAATAACTCTATCTTCAATTTTTTTTAAAGATCGATAGAAATATCACCTTTTGTTCTTATCTCTGTTGAGATTTGAATATAGAATTCTAAGTTGGAGTCTATCTCAACAAAGAAATTAATTTATAGAAGGAAATACATGATGCTAGAGGTCCATTAACGAAATATGGACATAATTGGGTCAGTTTGCTACTACAAAGGTTATTTCATGTTATTTCTAATAGTTTAGGGGTATTTTGGACCAAATTTTAAATAGAAGATTTTTTTGTCCTATTTCCAATAGTTCATGGTATTTTTGGCGCTTTTTAAAACACATGTCTCAAATTATTTGTCGTGGTTATTAATAATAGTTGTCTCAAATTATCTGTTATTTTAGAAGTTTAAGGCATAATTAATTATTTTTTATTCATTAATGGAGATGACACATAAATAAAATAAATATTTAATGGAATATTATAACTTAGACATAAATAAGGATAAAGTAGATTAAATACCTCTTCTAATTAAATATTTCGTAAGAAACGTGTAAAACAAAAAAATGATAAATAATTTGAGACGAAGAGGTATAGTGTAAAATGAAAGTACAATGTAAAAAGTATCTTGGTTCATGTAAGATTCGAGGAAAGGTTCCACCCCAAGAAAGTAATAGCTTTACTTGAGCATGTATCCATAATTAATTTTAAGATTTGAATCGTGACTTTTAAATATCAAAGAGTATGCCGAGTATAAAATAATAGGCGAAATATAGGTGTTGTAAAGGAGGGAAAGTGAGTGTTGGTTGTTGTTATGAGATGAGGTTGTCGCTCGGTTTATCGTATTCTAGTTTCTCTTAGTTGACGATGGTTCTATTGTTGTTTTATTATATATTGAAGAACTATACAACTTGAGTTGTAGCGGATTGTGTCGATTAGACGATAAAAAAGTATGTAATGGTTATCCCTACTTCTTTCTTGGTATGAATTCGTACCTAAAATGGTATCCGAATGAGTTGTATAAAAGAAGCATTCTTATCGAGCTTGTCCCTCGTAGAGTTATATCATTCATATGCTATTGTTTGTCCCTTGTTAGGAGTACATTCTTGTCTTAGAGCTTATTCCTCACTAGATGAGTGTATATAGATTGTTTGGACATAGTCCATGATTGATGACATCTGTTTTCACACCACGAGCTATACTCGGTGGATATGCCACTATGTTACATTCCCACAAAGCCTATATATGGCATGGTACGTTATATTTATTCCCACAGAGCCTTGTTACAGCCTGGTACATTGTGTACACCCACAGAACCCTGTTGTGGGTGACATGTCCACAAAGCCTTATTAAGGCCTGGTACGTTATACTTATCCACAGAGCCTCACTAAGGCCTGATACGTTATATTTATACAAAGAGCCTCATTAAGGCTTAGTACGTTATAGATATTATTATTGGATACGAGTTGGGAACAAGTAGGAATATCCTCAGATTTTTCCTTGTTTCTCAGTATGCTTAGCTATTATGCTTATCAGTTTAGTTTCAACTTACAGTTATTTAAATGCCTTACATATCAATACATTATATTCGTATTGACGTCCCCTTTTGTCAGGGGCGCTGCATTTCATGTTGCAGGTCCTGAGAGACAGGTACATGAGCCTCCTAGTAGGCTTTGCCGAGCTCAACTTATCGGTAAGTTCCATGTCATTCAGAGTTGTCAGGCGTAGAGTGTTGACATATATATAGAGATGATGGGTAGGTCGGGTCTCTGTGCCGACCACAATACAATTATTCTTCTATAGAGGCTTGTAGACGTGTCATGTATATGTCTAGTATGTACAGATGACCTTGTGGGCTTTGATGTTGTCTTACATAGTATATGGTGGCCTTGTTGGCCCTTGGTTGTATCATTTGTATTATACAATATGTATATAATATATATGGTGTCTTATATATATATATATATATATATATATATATCTTTCGACGTGTTTGGTTATCTCCAGACCTATCCGAGTATAGCTTTGCTGGCTTACAAATATTTTAAATTGAAAGAAGATATGGCCGTGTAGGCCTGATATGTTCCTATGTATGTCAAGTCTCGCCTCCCCGGAAGTGTCAACTTGACTCGATACCTATGATAAGTACGTTATCGGTCGGGTAAGGCACATGGTGCCGAATCCATATCCTACGATCCTCCGTCCCATAAAAATTAGGATTTGGAGCTTGACAACTTGACTCTGATACCTATTGATATTTTGCACGACCAATTATCTACCTTAAAGTTATGCTCATTTTGATTGTGAGCTATTAATTGAAAATGTTCGCATAGATGATGAACCACAATGCGTAACTTGCATGTGCTTGGATTACTCTATATGTTCCAAGTGTATTTTGCAGAATAAAAAGAACAAAAAAGTAATGACATAATATTTTTATGTGAAAATCACTCGGCTCACAAGGGTGAAAAAACATCGACCTACACCTCTGCTGGATTTGTCCCAAACTCCACTAACAGTGTGAGCATCAACAAATTTAGATTACAAACTCTGCAACCTAGGAACTAACTCTATTTCCTAACTCAATAATCTCTCAAGACTGTTGATTTCCACATCGAGTTGCCCTCAACTTGGAGATGAATTTGATAATTATTTATACATAATACAATGCTTCTGGGAAAGCTTAAAGGTACAACTCCATAAACACTCCTAATATAAAATACTGGACTTGAAGACCGTAAAGCATTACACGATGAAACAAACTCTTCACTCAGGTTATTCGTGTCGGGACACACTTCCAGTAGTCAATCAAAACTCTCAAATATTGTTTTTGCTTATTTGCTCGAATTCTACTTTTCTCTCTATGTGAGTGCGTAATCTTCTTCCAATAAAGCTCTTGTCCTGGTAGAAACTCGGATGAACATAAACTTTACTTGATAAGGCTCATGAGGAGAGATAATATTTGAGATGGATGCAATCTCTATCTATTCACACGTCTTCAAATATCCATTGTAGGAGTCTGAAGTTTTACTCTTATATCTTGTTTGCTAAGTCCTTATCTCAAGATTTCTTAATTTAAGAGTTCTACTCGCATCTGGACTCTGAGATGGAAAACTTTCATAGACCAGGATCATGTACTTGGTTCATCCATGCCTAACTCTAAGATAGAACTCTTTCACAGACCTGGTTCATGTACTTGGTTCATCCACTTTGTCAGTCATAAAAACATACAAGGTCCAACATGGTAATTCATCAAGATTTCTAAGCGAAATTGCCATAATCTTTTATTTTATATTGTCCAAGACTTGCCTTAACAAATTATAGCTATTCGTCATAGATTTCTGGTTAAATTCTAATGGATCGTCATAATTTTGTTTTCTTTTAGTTTTTGTGGCTGAAATCATGGCAATCCGTCAGGATTTGTGGCCAAATCGTGGTGATCACCATAATAGGTTGGGTAGTGATTATGTATGATATGTATTTTTGGATGATTTAAAAAACATGCATGAAGGGACCAGTTATGTCGAAGCAAGTCAATTCTACAACTATAAAGCTGCTGACATAGTAGTAGTGTCGTAACATCGTTGCAGAGCTGCCACAAGCACTCTATTAGTCCAAGGTTTGTTTGTCACTTCCTCACATCCCATATATATACATCATGTTGAGGAGTGAAAACCTAACCTTGCATGAATAAAAAATTGCTCTTGCTTTTGCTTACAAGCGTCGAGTTCATCAGAGCTTCAGTCAAAACCAAAGCTACAACAAATTGAAGGACCAGTTCTCTAACTAGTAAAGTTGTCTAAGTCCTAGGTTTGTTGAGTCTTTATTTTGTTGTTCTTAAACGTGTAAACCTACTATTCTTGTAAGAAGCAATCTATAGGTTATTTGATTTCCTAAACTTTAGAGTTTTTTATTTGACTAGAGCTAGTCAAGGTGTGTCTTTGCAAAATAGTTATTGTAAAGAGCTTGCAATAAAGGTATTGTAAGGAGTGAGGGATTAAGAGGTTAATTTCTAGGTTGCAAGAGGTTGTAATCTAAAAATTGCTCAGTTATAATCCTACTGTGGTGGGTCGTAGTTTTTAATCTCTTGAGCAAAGAGTTTTTCACGTAAATATCTTGTGTTATTTAGTTTATGTCGTACTTAAGGAAACATATAGAGAACCTGATTCTCTACAATGTTTGGTTGACTCATATATTACATCAACTGGTATTAGAGAAGGTTCTTTCTAAAAGGTTAACACCCATAAAGGATTCGATAATGCCATGTTTGATGAATTATGTGCTAAAAATGGCTTAAGCCACTATTTCTCTGCACCAAGAACACCTCAACAAAATGGTGTGGTGGAAAGGAAAAATAGAACTCTTGAAGGTATGGATAGAACCATGCTTATAGCCAATGGTGTATCTAAGAGTTTCTGGGCTGAAGTTGTCAACACTGCCTGTCATGTGATAAACAGGTGCATAATAAGGTCCTTGCTCGAGAAAATTCCTTATGAACTACTAAATGGAAGGAAGCCCAAGTTACTATCTATCTAGCTTTTGGATGCAAATGTTTTATTCTTAACAATAGTAGGGAGGCTCAAGGAAACATTGATGCTAGAAGTGATGAGGGCATCTTTCTTGGATACTCATCACACAGTAAGGCATACAAAGTGTCTAACAAAAGAACACAATGTGTTGAAAATAGTATGCACATAATTTTTATAAGTCAAATGTGCTTGGTGAAAAAGGGGAGAAAAATGATAAAGCTGAAGACGGAGAGTTCTCAAAGGTTCCTGACGAGGCCATTGAAATCTCAAATGGAAAGACATATCTAATGGGTCAGGTTAAAGAGGAGACCTCAATTTATAGGTGTGCAAGATGACCTTTCAAATGCCCCATAATGGCAATCAATTGCCATGTAATGGATGACATTTAACCCCCAAGTAATGCAGCAAAATAATGGTCCTAGTAATGACCATTATTGGGTGGATTCAATGCCATTGAAACCACCTCAACAGCCAAACCTTTGGGATTCTGTCGCGAAGTCACTGCCAATGAAGCGTCGCGGCTCTGCCACATTAGCGTCGCAGTGCTAATTCAACCAGAAAACCCACGATGCTCACTCGCGCCCGGTCGGGCGCCGCGCTTGGCCCGCTAGGAGGCGCGACCCTTTTCCGACCCGTACCATCTTTCACTTCGCACAATCCTTCCTTTATTTACCAACGTGGAACACTTGTCATTTAGCAAACAACCGTCCATCATTCTATGTCTCAAACATTTCACTTACATACCAATATCTTTTTCATTAACGAAATTAACGATACTTGGCACTAAGATTGCACGTGTGTGGAAACAATATTTCCGACGTGTGGGGCCTAATTGTTTGAGTCATAAATAATGGGATAAACTTAATTCCACATTAGTAAATTTCCAACAGAACATGCTCTGGTCGATGGAACAATGTAGGCAAGGGAAGTTGGTAAAATGGATCCGTAACTTCGGAAAAAGGATTGGGCCCACTAGATAGCTTTAGGTCGAGCTGGAATTTGAAGCTTATGAATTTCTAATTCTTTAAAGTTAATGGATTTTACGTTAATAATTTGTACATATACTCAATGCATTTCTTAGTAGAAATACAGAGTTTGAAAAATGCTACTGAATTTGGCTGAACCTGTAGTCGAAGCACTAGCTCCACCCCTGATCCCGAATGTATGTTGGTGCAAGACAACTAGTTTGATCACCCCATCTACTTTTAAAGTACACGCCTTTTCGCTTGAGAGGTCATGAAAGTGGGACAATTGTCCCTTTTTTTGTTAACAAACAAGCCTAGATATCTAGGTTCTAATGGCAAACCATGAAATAATTAAAGACACTAATTGAGTTAGTCTTCTAAGGAATTCTTTTACTGGTGCAGATTGATACTAAATTAGTCTTCTATGATAGATAATATACTGTTTATGGATTTCCACCCATTGGACATGATCTGCGTGATGATTCTGATAGATCGATCATTCATGACGAAATAAATATTCGTTGTTTGTTTTCTTCTTTTAAATAATATGATTTCTGTAAGTTTCCAATCTTGGATATGACAGCTCTGATTACATTCATGAATATATTATTTCAATCAAATGGCTGATGAGGCAAAACGAATTTGCCCCTCTCATTGGAGTTGATCGGGGCATAGACGAAATCAAAATTTAGAATTTATGGGTTCTGAACTTGTTATCGAATTCATAGTCATTATAGCTACTGAATCCATAATTAAATATTTATACATATTTAAATAAATTCCTAATATAAATACAGAATCTAAATAAAAGTCATTAGATTCATCCGATCCCTCCGCCCGGGGGGCACTCCTGAGAAATCTTTAATAGTTTTAAAGCACCATGGCACGGATCTGCCTAACTTTGACCTTGAAGCTAGCTCATGAGGTCAGGGGCGCATCAATGTTACGGTACCGGGTTCACTTCACCAATACATTCGATGAAGCGCATAAATTTATGCACAAAAAAATACTAAAATTATAAGAAATAGTAGATATAAACCTATAACTTTAAGAATATAAGTTCAATATCAAAAACCTTAAAGATTGAATTCATAAAATTTAAATTCTGAATCCGCCTCTACCTGAGGTGAAGGGTCGTGAACCACTTATAAGCTGTCTGGCCTTCCTCTCCTGTCCAATGTGTTGTGTCTGACATCTTCACCCACCCGAATTAGCAGTGCTCTCATTGTCGTCCGGCCACCCGACTAGACTATAACAGTGTCTTTGGTACCGTTATGCCACGAACTCACCTAACTTCGACTCAAAAACTAGCCCATGTAGTAAGAGTTGCGGACTGCTTATAAGCTGCCCATGCCTCCCTCTCCTGCCCGATACCAAGCAAATATTCGTTGATAATAGGGGTGTCAAATGGATGGGTCAATGACCCACTCAAAAGTTACCCGACTGAAATGAATTGGGTATAACGGGTTAATAAATGGGTCATAACAACCCGTCCAGTTCTTACTAATTTTATTTTATTTTTATAATTTTTTTGTACCTAACAATTTCTTCTTTTTCTTTTTTGTAATATTATGACATGTATAACATATTAAACAAAAAAGTTTTTTTCTAAAATAGTTTGACAAGGTTTCTAGTGGATCAATTGGGGCTATATATCAACCCAGATTTTAAATGGCTTAATTGAGCCGTTCAAAATGGATTGAGTTAATAAATGAGCGTGTTAAATAATCCGCTCAAACTTAAATGTGTTGGACTGATCATGTTTTCATTGTCTAGTTTTACCACCTCTAATTGACATGTCACCTTATCCTGCTTCCATTTTTTAAACGACTTTTCCCTATTTAAAAGCATTGGAGTTTATGTTCACCAGACTGATATATTATATGTTATAGTTTTATGCCCACACATTCTATATAATTAAATGTATATTTTACAATATCCATGAAGTTGTCAACTTCCTAAGGAGCCGGCCAATAAGCAACTATGTACAAATTATTTTGTAGTACAATCTCATACAAAAGTCAAATTTGTACTGCAAAAATACTACTACTATTATCACCTATATTTTCAGTCTAATCATACCTTCTTCATATACATTAACTAATTTTCATATCACAAGAAAATAACAAGAAAAATGATCATGGCTTCCATCAAGAAGTCAACTACTCTGTTAACACTAGCCATGTTCTTGTTCTTGCAATTTTTCACTACCAATGGTCATGGTGGTGCTGATCATGATTCAGATGGAGATGCAAATGAGAATAATACTAATTTGCGCGCGAGGGGATTGATTCTCGTTAAAGTTTATTGCTTGATTATACTCTTCGTGAGCACATTTGCTGGTGGCGTATCGCCTTATTTTTATCGATGGAACGAGAGTTTTCTCTTGTTAGGGACCCAATTTGCTGGTGGTGTTTTCTTAGGGACTTCATTGATGCATTTCTTGAGTGATTCTGCTTCAACTTTTGGTGTACTTACAGAGAAAGAGTACCCCTTTGCCTTCATGTTGGCTTCTGCAGGTTACCTCTTTTTTCATTTTGCTACTAAAGATAGATGTTAGTATATACTTATCTGTTGTAGCAACGAATTTCAAAATTATAAATCTCATATTTTAAGAAGGTTTATTTGTAGATATTCTTATAATGACTTGATAGTGAAAAAAGTTTTCTACGCTGATGTATATAACTTAAATGCTTGCTAATATTACTGCATCAGATTACAATTAGGGATTTTTCTCGTGAAATTTGTTCCTTTGAAGTTTAGAATAGTAATGCAAGAAAAAATGGAAGGAAAAATAGATGTCTTTTCATTGAATTGAACGTGTTCATACATTTTGACTACGTTAGCATATTTTCTCATACTAATTTCTACTCCACCTTCCTGGATTTCACTCTCCAGGGAACTCCATTTAAAATTCTGGTGAATTCTTTCAAATATACTTGATTTATGATTTCGTTTGATAATATAGTGGGGGTAGATATAGGAATACATCAATAATGAGAAGGCATCCGTTTCAATATCATAACATATTGAAACAAAGGAGGTGGGACATAAAAAAAATCATTTTCATTCTCCTTTTAACTCATTTTTGATACGCATCAACAATCTATGTTCTTCGGACTCTCAGAAAATCTTATCACACTCATGTCAGATCCTACAAAATGCACTATTTTTAAAAGTTCTGACACGTATCTAGCGGCATTTTTCAAGATTCAACATAGCTAGCAACCTGGTTCCCTTCCTATATAAATCTAGATTTGTATTGGGGGTATTAGGATAGAATCATACAATCTTATCTACCATATATAAATATAGTATATATTTAGATTACCTAATTATGGTAAGACTACGATACATATGGTAAATCTAGATTTGTATTGTATTAGGATTCATATTGTACTACTATATATATAGATTGTAATGCAAAGGCTCCTCAAGGGGAGATATTCTTACATGGTATCAGAGGTCTTTGCCAAATTTCTTGAGTTTTGCACCTTTATAAAAATATAGTTCGAAAAAGTCATCAAATCCTTTCAATGTGATAATGGGAGTGAATTCAATAATTATGCGTTTCACAAATTTGCAAAAATAATGGGATGGTTTTTCGCTTCTCGTGTCCTCATACTTCTCCTCAAAATGGCAAAGCTGAACGCATTATCCGTACCATCAATAATATGGTTTGTACAATGTTGTTTCATGCCTCCCTACCTCCGTCATTCTGGGTCTATGCTGTCAAAATGGTAGAATATGTCCTCAACATCTTACCCACAAACACTCTTCATAACATGACCCCAACCGAAATACTTTACCATCGAGTCCCTTCCTATGACCACCTCCGCATATTCAGTTGTCTCTGCTTCCCCAACCTTGCCTCCACCGCCCCTTATAAATTGACACCCCAAACCACTCTATGTGTCTTCATAGGTTTCCCACCTAATCATAGTGGATACTTGTGCTACGACTTATCTACTAATCAAATCCATGTCTCTCGCCATATCACCTTCGATGAGTCGACCTTCCCGTCGAATATTCAACAATTCCGAAAACCTGACTACAACTTTCTAGATGAGTCCAACCTCTCTCCCGTTATCCTCCAAGAACTGTGTCGACTTGTCGATTATCACTCAACACCACCAGTCAGGTAGTACCGATAACCTCTATACCGTCGGCTCCACCATCGCCGCCTTCCCAAATTGCTTTGTCCCCGACAGCATCCCCACAATCGGCATCTCACCCTGCACATCGACCATCACTCTCCGCCACGTCTCATCCGTCTCCTCAATCCCATTCTAGCCAGTCATCACAATCCACCACAACCACTCCGCCACCATCACTAGTCCCTACCAGCCCATCTCTTCACAGAGACGACATCACTCCGTTGCCCCCACTATCTCCCCAACTACCTAGTCGGCCTATCCTACAAACGGAACCCAACCCGTAAACCACCCTAATCGCAACACTACCCCAGCCCAGAACTTCCAGAACCCAAACCTCGATCTGACAACGCACCCCGACCCCCTAACCACACACAATAAGCACCCACCCACCGGATGGAAACTCGTTCCCAACACGAGATTTTCAAACCCAAAACCCAATTCAACTTATCAGCCCAAATCATTTCCCCAATCCCCAAAAATCCAAAATTAGCCAAACTAGACCCTAATTGGAATGCGACCATGCGTGAGGAATTTAATGCTTTAATAAACCAACACACATGGGATTTGGTTACTATACCGGAAGGGGTGAATGTGATCGATGCATGTGGCTCTTTCGTCACAAATTCGTGGACAGTGGTGACTTAGAAAGATATAAGGCGCGACTTGTGGCAAGTGGTACTACTCAATAGGAAATAATTGATTGTGGTGAGACATTCAGTCCGGTTGTTAAACCAGTTACTATTCGCACAATTCTTAGCATTACAATGGGGAGACATTGGTCGATTCATCAGCTAGATGTCAAAAATGCTTTCCTTCACGGGGCATTAAAAGAAACTGTTTATATGCACCAACCGCCAGGGTTTGTCAATCCAACAGCTCCACGGTATGTATGTCGTCTTCGCAAGTCACTTTATGGCTTAAAACAGGCTCCTAGGGCATGGTATGAATGATTTACTCAGTATTTTTTACGACTTGGGTTTGTCTATTGCAAGTGTGATACATCCTTATTCACATTTCATAGGGGTAGTAACATTGCTTATTTGTTGCTTTATGTGGATGACATTGTTCTTCCCGCCTTTTCTGACATGTTAAATTATGAGATTATTGCACTGCTTAAGGCCGAATTTGATATGCCTGACTTGGGAAAACTGAGATATTTCTTGGGGATATTAGTATCCTGCTCTGCCAACGCAAGTATGCAGAAGAGATCGTGTGTAGGGCTAGAATGGAAAATTGCAAACCCGTATCCACTCCAATCGATTCAAAATCTAAGCTCAGTGCCATCGACGATAATCCAGTGTCAGATCCCACCTTGTATAGGAGTCTTGCAGGTGCACATCAATACCTCACATTCACCAGGCCAGATATCGCCTATGCTGTTCAACAAGTCTTCTTGTTCATGCATGCCCCTAGGAGAGCCTCACCTTACTGCCATTAAACGTATCATTCGATATGTTAAGGGTACACTTGATTATGGATTACATCTCTACCCCACAACACCGAACATGTTAGTGTCATATACAGATGCAACTGGGTTAGCTGTCCGGACACGCGCCGATCTACATTCGGATACCGCATTTTTTGGGAGATAATCTCATTGCATGGTCTGCCAAGCGGCAAGCCACGGTATCACGTTCGAGTGCGAAAGCGAGTATCGAGGAGTTGCTAATGTGGTTGCTGAGACTTTTTGGCTTCGAAATCTTCTCTTGGAGCTTCAGTGTCTTTGCGTAAAGCATCTCTGGTGTATTGTGATAATATTTCCGCTATATACCTTGCTCACAATCCAGTTCAGCATCAACGTACCAAACATATCGAACTAGACATTCACTTTGTTCGTGAGAAGGTTGCTCGTGGCCAACTTAAGATAAGGTATGTTCCCTCATCCTATCAGTACGCATATATCTTCACCAAAGGACTATCAAAACAACTTTTCACTTATTTCAGATCCAGTCTCAGCATTCGGCCTCCTCTTGCTTCGACTGAGGGGGGAGTATTAATAGTAGTAGAATCCTGTACAATCCCATCACCATAATTATAAATATTCTATATATATTTAGATTATCTAATTAGGTAAGACTATGATATATATGGTAAACCTAGATTTGTATTGTATTAGGATTCATATTGTACTACTATATATATATATATATATATATATATATTGTAATGCAAAGGCTCCTCGAGGGGAGATATTATTACACCTTCAATAAGATAAAATATGTAAAAAAAATTCATTATGTGATTCTAACGAATTAAGTTATGACCTGCATTTTTTTCAGGTTACCTTTTCACTATGTTTAGTGATTGCATTATTATGTTTGTAACAAAGGGTATAAATGAATCAAGTGAGTCCAAAGTTGAAGTGGAAGAAGAAGGAAGGTCAACTAATGTTGAGGAGGGACATGGAACAAATCCTTTTCTAAAGACAACCTCACTTGGGGACACAATACTTCTCATTCTTGCATTGTGTTTCCACTCAATTTTTGAAGGCATTGCTGTTGGAGTATCAGGTAAATAAACTACTACTACTAGTATATGGTTTTAAGGAATATTGAAGATTTAGCTTTCTTGCTTTATTTCAATATTATGAACCTTTCTTTATGCATTGCAATGGAGGAAGTATTCTTAGGAGATTATAATTATAAGTTATAGATACTGATAATGCAAATATTTTTATACAGTTAGTTAAACTTAACCATATATGACAGGTTATTGTTCTATTTTTACGTATATTAGGTTTGATATGATTAAATGTTACCTATTATTGTACAACTTAATTTGATAGTGTAAAAAATAGCAAAATTGGAACTCTTTTATAAACTCATTTTTCTTGGAAGCAGACCCATTAGAAAGATTATTGTTCGGCATGCTCAATTCTCAAACTATAACTCTTTTGAGAAAGCAAATTTGGAGGACAAGAGGAATATTAAGAACATAGTGTTTTACCTTCTTTAGTTTCATTTCATAATTGATTTTGTGAAATTCATTTACACATTGTGATCATCTTAATTTGATAATACTGGGATACGTTCATACGGTGGAGTGCTTGGCATTCCTCCACCCTTAACCAAAATATCTATTTCGAATTTTGGGAATAGTGTGTTGGGAAACCAAGGTAAAAACCAGTATAATAATAATATTAAATATTTAGCAAAACAATAATAAACTAGTGAAAATAAAATAACAGTACTTGATGAAATAAAATATTACTATGGTAATATTAAATAGTAAATATAAGAATTGATTTGAGTCGTGCTAGACATTGTCCTAAGAAACTACTGTCATAAGAAACTATTTCATCAATATGAAATATTTTTTCAGGATTAAACAAACCTCTTCTCTAATTTAATTAAAAGTGAAAGAAATAATCCCCTTAATTATTCTAATTAATGAAGAGGTATTTATATACAATATGGAATCCCTAATTATGGAAAATACTATTCCTACTATAACAATATATGAAAAGTCCTATTCCTATTATAACAATAAATACTAATTACACTTGTATAAGAATTCTTCAACTATGGTAAGTTTACACTAAAATTTGAACTCGGATACACGTGTATATCACGTGTATACTCCTTTTGTCACACCCCCGCATTCATAGCGGTGGTTGTCGTACGCTGAGACTGTCCCTAAAATCTTCAAATAGAACCGAGGAAGACCCTTAGTAAAGATGCCAGCAATTTGGTATCTGCAAGGGACATGCAAGACGTGTACTTGTCCACGAGCTACCTTTTTGTGAACAAAGTAAATATCCATCTCGATATGCTTAATGCGCTGATGTTTGACCAGATTTCCAGAAAGATAGATTGCACTAACATTATCACAGTAGACCAAGGTAGCTTTCTGAATAGGAAAGTGAAGTTCTAATAGAAGATTACGTAGCCAACATGATTCAGATACCACATTGGCTACCTCTCGATACTCGATCTCTGCACTGGATCGCAATAATATAGCCTGGCATTTTGCAGATCAAGAGACCAAGTTATCACCAAAAAATATACAATAACCAGAGGTCGAGCGTCTAGTATCAGGACAGCCACCCTGATCAACATTTGTATAAGACACGAGAGTAGAAACGGTAGATAGATATAAATGCAATCCATAATCAAGTGTGCCTTGTATATATCGTATAATGTGTTTGAGCGCATGCATGTGCTCAATCCGTGGATCATGCATAAACAAACACACATGCTGCACTGCATAAGTAATATCCGGTCTCGTGAAAGTCATATACTGAAGTGCCCCTGCAAGACTGCGATAGTGGGTGAGATCTCATATTGGGTGACAGACGTAGCACTCAGCTTCGGTTTGGTATCAACCGGAGTAGATGTAGACTTACAAGATGACATGCCAACTCTCTCAATAATCTCTACCGCATACTTATTCTGAGATAAAAATAGACATCCATCATGATGAGTGACTTTTATGCCCAAAAAATAGCTTAAGGCCCCCAAGTCTTTCATAGCAAATTCTGAACTGAGAAGAGACATGATAGACTTGCGTAGAATATCCGATAAGGCAGACAATATAATATCATCAACATATAACAAAATGTATGCCAGAGAAGTACCACGCCGATAGATGAACAGTGAATGATCAGACATGTTGTGAGAAAACCCGATAGTAGACACATAATTTGCAAACCTTTAATACCAAGCCCGTGGAGCCTGCTTAAGCCCATACAAGGATTTTTTCAGCAAACAGACATGATAAGGATAATTGGGGTCCCTAAAACCCAAGGGTTGATGCATGTAAACTTTCTCCTTAAGATCACCGTGTAAGAAAGCATTTTTCACATCTAGCTGGTGAATGGGCCATGCCTTCGGGAGAGCTAGACTGAGCACAGTGCGAATGGTTCCCGGTTTGACCACCGCACTAAATGTCACTCCACAATCCAAGTCAACCTGTTGTATTTTATCATCACCTACAAGACGGACCTTATGCCTCTCAAAAGAACCGTCAGAATTTTCTTTACGAGTAAAAATCCACATAGACCGAATAATATTAACACCAGGTGGACAGGGCACCAACTCCCACGTCTTATTTTCAATAAGAGCATTATATTAGTCATCCATGGCCAATTTCCAATTTGGGTCATGAAGGGCAGGCGCTGGTAGAGATGGCAGTGGATCCTGGATCCGGTGGATCAAGATCCGTTTTATAGGATATGGATCTTCAAAATTTGGACCCGATGGATCCGGATCGGACCCGAATCCGTTTCTGACGGATCGTATCTGGATCTAGATCTTGTATTTGAGATCCGTATCTGGTCAAGATCCGACCCGTGGATCCATTTTTTTATTAAATATATTCATAACCTAAAATGTAATTTTATAAGTATTTTCTTAAAATTGCTAAGCACATCCTTGCAAGTTTAATTCTCAAAACAAATTTAATTTATCCCCGCATTAACTCAAAAATAAAAAAATAAAGAGGTAACTTCGATAATAAAATCAATGTTATATTAGTGAATGACTAACATCTCCATAGACAAGTAGTTAAAATTATATTCACTTCATTTGTGAAGATTCCAAGCACATGCAAGTTCTACATTGTGGAAATACTAGTCAGCATTTTTCACAACTATTGTCATTGTCCAACATTTTCAATTAATAGCTCACAATCAAAACGAGACAACAAACAAAATATCTCATATGAACATTTCAAAATTAGAACACAGTAAATTGTTAGCTAAGTAAAAATCGTTTGTCAGTTCAAAAAAAAAATCTTAGCAAGGTTACATTTTTAGCAAGGCAAATTTTTTTACATGTGGATCCAGATCCGATCCGTGGACCCGGCGAATCCGATGAATCCGGATTTGGATATGATTTTTATGAACCCGATGAATTTGGATTCAGGAATGAAAAACGGATCTGGATCTGGATCTAGTAGGATCCGGTCCAGATTCGTTGCCATCACTAGGCACTGGGTTACGTGATAGGGGAGATTTAGTTCCATTAGAATTAAGATTAAAACACCATTTTGATTTAATAATACCCCTTTGGCTACGAGTAACGGACCCTTGACGTGAGGTAGAATTGGACGGGAGTTGGGCGATTCTCGGGTGGGCAGTGGACTGGCCAACATGCAGTAGGCCTGCTAGCCCAACCACCGGGTGAGCAGTAGATATCCAATCGAAATGAGTAGTGGACCGTGTCACTGGAATAGTGTACCGTTCCCGGGACTGGGCCTAGACTCTGGATCGGCAATTTGTGGGATCACTTCATCCAAAAAAGTATATGAACTAGACATGAAACTACACAATTTAGTAAACGTATATTGAGTTTCATCAAAGATAACATGACGACTAATTATGAGTTTGTTAGAGGATATCAAAATATTTGTAACCACGATGATTAAATGGATAACCCAAAAACACACAAGCGATATAACGGGCTTGAAGTTTGTTAATTGTAGTAGACGGAAAAAGTGGATAGCATAAACACCAAAACACCCTAAGATAGAGAATACGAAGGATCTTTATTGTAAAGAATTTTAAGTGGGGATTGATATGCTAAGCCTTTATGAGGGAGGATGTTAAATAGATATGTAGTCATTTGTAATGCATGATGCCAAAAAGACTGTGGTAATGAAGCATAGGTGAGCAAGGTACGGAGAATATTATTTATGGAAATAATTTTTCTCTCGGCCTTTCCATTTTGTGAGGACGAATGTGGACAAGAAAACCGAAAAGATATGCCATTAGTATCACAAAACTCTCGAAATGGCCCATTATCATTTTCCCTGCCATTATCACATTGAATATTTTTAATTTTTTGTTCGAATTGGGTATGGATGAATTCTTTAAATTTTAAGAAGGTGGTAAAAACCTGAGATTTTTTGGATAAAGGAAAGGTCCATAAAAAATTAGAATAATCATAAAAAATAAGACATAATAACGATGGCCCAAAGAACTTAAAACGGGAGATGTCCTTAAATCACTATGAATAATGTCAAAAGGCATCAAAGTACGAGAAGTAGAGGCTACAAACGGTAATCTAACATGTTTTTCTAATGGACAAGAAGGACAAAGAGAAGAAATAATAGATGACCCTGAATGTCCCAAACGTGCATGTCATAAGGAAGGAGGAAGAGCGACAAAGGTAGAAGGTGTGGCTTGACTCGCGGAAATCGTGTTGAGTGAATAAAGCTCCCCTACTATTGCATCTCATTAGAAGTATCCCCGTCGTGAAATCCTTCATATAAAATTCAAAAGGATTAAAATTAACATAAATTCAATTATCAGTGGTGAATTTTCAGACACACCCCAAAATTTTAATTTTGGGGCATAAAGAACATTTTTTAAGACAAAAGGTGGATATGGGGGAGACAATTTCGTATGACCATAACCGCGAATTGGAATTGAGTTGCCATTACCAACAATAATGCCACGATTTTTGCTCAAATTAAAATAATACGAGAGATTACCTTGTGCGGACGTCATATGATAAGTGGCTCCGGTGTCCATGTATCAATTCGGGTCCGGGGAATTTAATTCGAGTGTATGCATTGCGGCCTCAGTATTCGTAGGTGTTGGGACTGGAGCCTGGCCCGCAACAGTGAAGGCCTGCTGAGGACGAGGCCCAAGAAGGTCGGCCTGCTGCCCCAGCCCAGCATTGTATTGTGATGCATTGTTCAGGAAACAAGGCCTGGAGGCCGATTGGAATTGGGCCCAGTTTCCAGGATAGGACGTTGGTGGATAATAAGGGATATTGGGCCAATGGCCACTGGACCAACCCCACGGCCAGGAGGCCCAAGGCTGCGGCTAGTTGGTCTGCGGTCCACTATTCCGAGCCCCACTACTACCGATGCCGCCACTATTCTGGCCACCACCGTCGTCGCCGTTACCACCGCAACTGCCATTATTTTTACGATTTTGGCCTGAATTTTAGAGAATGAGTGAGGGTTGTCTGACGTGGCCATCATCATGACGAAATTTGCGTCGGTAGCCGCTTTGTTAGCCAACTGGGCTTCTTCCAACGTAAGCATGGAACATGCCTGATAAAATGGCGGGAGAGGATTACTTTGACGAAGCAGTGTCCCAACTCCATTATAGGCCTCGGATAGTCTTGCAACCATCTGAAGAACAAGACGATCACTGATAACGGGCGACCAACTTTTCGGAGTTGATCTGGCAATTCCTTCAGCCTTTTACAATAGGCTGAGACGTTCGAAAAATCTTTCATGTTGACATGGGAAAATTCCTGCTCAAGCGTGAAAGCACGAGAATTTTTGTTATCTTGGAGTATATCACGCACCCTATTCCAAGTTTTCATCGTTGTAGCGCCGGGTTCAATAATCGTCTGTAAGAGGTCTGTAGAGATAGTAGAATAAATCCACTGGAGAACGGTAGCATCAGGGTTTTCTATAACGTAGGATAATCCTCGGGGGTAGGCACCTTCTCCTTGCCAGTTACCGAGGGATGATGTGATGGAGGACTTGATGCGAGCGTGCGTGAACTTTGAATAATTTCGCCGACATTGCGTATTGGACGTTTTCCATCTCAAGAACAATAGGGATGTGGTTCTTGATGTTGGAGACTGTAAGAGAAGGATGAAATATGTTCTTTGATATAGACATAACGAAAGAACAATAGGAGAATTAGGGATTTGGAAGAAAATTTGGGAAGAGAGGAAGAAATTACACGGAAACCGAGGATGAATCACGGAATCTGAGACTGGAGAAAAGGTCAGCGGAAGTATTTTTGTGAGAAGGTATTTTAGCCCTAGACTTCTGATACCATGAAAAATAATCCACTTGATTATTCTCATTAATGAAGATATATTTATATACAATATATAATCCCTAATTATGGAAAATATTATTCCTACTATAACAATAAATGGAAAGTCATATTTCTATTATAACAATAAATCATAATTACTCGTGTACAAGAATTCTTCAACTATGGTAAGTTTACACTAAAACTTGAACTCGAATACACGTGTATACTCCTTCTGTTAAAAAGATATAGAAATCAAAAATTTAATAATATACAAGCAAGTTTTAAAAAAATAAAGTTAAAAGAAAATAAAAGAAACTAGTTAAAAAATTAAAGAAAGAAAACTTAAATTTAAGAGAGAGAACGTGCAAGAAGCAAAAGGAGAGAAATGTATCTATTGTATCAATTTGTATCTAAATTGATACATTCTGATGTGGTATGAATGCCTATTTATAGGCTAAAGAAATGTGTATGCATAAGATAAGTGTCATGACACTTCTCTGTAAAAGTTCATGCAAATACCACACATTATAGACACTTGTTCACATTTGCCAAGTGGCCAAATATTTGGAATACACTACAATTTCCCACTAATTTAAATATTTTTAGAAAAAAAAATTTGTTGGATTTTCATGTCTGAAATGCAGTAGGTTTGATGCCTTCTAGACTATGAACCAAACTTAGATCGATAAAATTTAACTTACAAAATTACTGGTGAAATATAAAATTTTTATGAACCAATAATTTTTATTGTAAGTCAGAGACTTTATCAGTCATATTTCGACTCCGTAATTTTACTTTCAATGCGGTTTTGCACCTTAGGCCATGCACATGTCTGATTTTCATGAGAGCTCTAGAGACTAGGCCAACATCTCATAGGAGCGGCCCCACTCCACTCTCATATAGGTGAATTCATCAAGTGTACACTGCTTTAAATACACGATCCATTAGAACTATGAATTCATTAAGAGGTAAAAACTCACCCTCACAATTAGTAGCAGTTTCAACACTTTCTTACAGTGCGCAGAATCAATATCGACTTGTTATTATCCATATGAACCTATTTCATGGGATTTCCAATCACATATGTTGGGTTACCATCTCTATTGACAATCATTAGCCTTAAACCCATTTCTTTTGATGTTTGAAGAATTAATTTTTTTCCCCGTGGGTTTAGTCAGTGAATCGGTCAAATTCATTTCTGGCTTCACATAATCAATGAAAATTATTCCATCTCTTCAACAGCTGTTTAACGACATTATGTCTCAATTTCATATGTCTGCTCTTATAATTATAAAAATTGTTCTTCGTAATAGCTATTGCCGCTTGACAATCATAGTGCACAGACACATGAGGCATCACATCCTCTGTTAGAGAAATATTCGCTAAGAAATTTCTTAGCCACTCATCCTCAGAACCAGCTAGCTCAAGAGCTACAAACTTTGATCCCATAGTTGATCTAGCAATGATCGTCTGTTTAGCTGATTTTCATGATATTGTACCACCTCCAAGGATGAACACATAATCACTAGTGTATTTTATCTCATCTGAATCAGAGATTCAGTTCGAATACCCTTCTAAAATAGAAGAAAATCCACTATACAAGATACTGTAATTTATGGTTCCTCTCATATATTTCATCAGTCTAATTAATGCAGACCAATGCTCTTGATTGAGATTATGAGTATATCTACTCAGTCTACACACAACATAGGTTATATCAGGCCTTGTAAAATTCATCAAATGCATCAGACTCCCAATAATCTGAGCATACTTAGACTGAGCAACTAAGTCCCCATTATTTTTTTCAATTGAGAGTTAGCATCATAAGGAGTGGTCATAGGTGTCACCTCAAAACTGTCAAACTTCTTAAGAAGTCTCTCCACATAATGTTCTTGTGATAGCAATATATTATCATCACTCCTTATATCTTTAACTGCCAATATCATATTCACTTTACTCAGATCCTTCATATCAAAATTAGTAGACACAATTAATTTGATACTTTCCACAATATTTAAACATGTACCAAATATGAGCATGTCATCAACATATAAGCATATTATCACATAATCATTGTCTACTATTTTTGTGTAAACACATGTATCCACCTCAACAGAAGAAAAATCATCTTTCAATAAGACTTGATCAAATTTCTCATGCCAATATTTAGGAGCTCTTAAGGCCATAAAAAAATTCATTAATTTACAAACTTAATTTTCTTGTCCAGGAATAATACACCCCTCAGGTTGAATCATATAATTTTTTTCTTCTAAATCACCATTTAAAAAAGTTGTTTTTACATT